>JBBGZY010000583.1:432500-2837500 GCA_037952925.1 Lithobates clamitans
TATCTCTCTATCTATATCTCTCTATCTATATCTCTCTATCTATATCTCTATCTATCTCTATATCTCTCTATCTATATCTATATCTATATCTCTCTATCTATATCTATATCTATATCTCTCTATCTATATCTATATCTGTCTATGTCTATATTTCTCTATCTATCTCTATATCTCTCTATCTATATCTCTCTATCTATATCTCTCTATCTATATCTCTCTATCTATATCTCTCTATCTATATTTCTCTATCTATATCTATATTTCTCTATCTCTCTATCTATATCTCTCTATCTATATCTCTCTATCTATATCTCTCTATCTATATCTATATTTCTCTATCTCTCTATCTATATCTCTCTATCTATATCTCTATCTCTCTATCTATATCTATATCTCTCTATCTATATCTCTATATCTCTCTATCTATCTCTCTCTATCTCTATCTATCTATATCTGTATCTCTCTATCTATATCTCTCTATCTCTATCTATATCTGTCTATATCTGTATCTCTCTATCTCTCTATCTCTCTATCTCTATCTCTCTATCTCTCTATCTATATCTCTCTATCTCTCTATCTATATCTCTCTATCTATATCTCTCTATCTCTCTATCTATATCTCTCTATCTATATCTATATCTCTATATCTATCTCTCTATATCTATCTCTCTATATCTATCTCTCTCTATCTATCTATCTCTATCTCTCTATCTATCTCTATCTCTCTATCTATCTATATCTCTCTATCTATCTATATCTCTCTATCTATCTATATCTCTCTATCTATCTATATCTCTCTATCTATCTATATCTCTCTATCTATCTATATCTCTCTATATCTCTCTATCTATATCTCTCTATCTATATCTATTTCTGTCTATATCTATATCTCTCTATCCATATCTATCTATCTCTATATCTGTCTATATCTATATCTCTCTATCTATCTCTATATCTGTCTATATCTATATCTCTCTATCTATATCTATATCTGTCTATATCTATATCTCTCTATCTATATCTCTATATCTCTATATCTCTCTATCTCTCTCTATCTATCTCTATATTTCTCTATATCTCTCTATCTATATTAATATCTCTCTATCTATATTAATATCTCTCTATCTATATTAATATCTCTCTCTCTCTCTCTCTCTCTCTCTCTCTCTCTCTCTCTCTCTCTCTCTCTCGATATTGCTACTGATACTACTACTACTACTGATACTACTACTGGTATTAATAACACATAAAAATTAAATATGAATAATATGAAATACATGGGTTTATATAAAATCCTACTACAGATCCCAGCGGTGTATACATGGAGATCAGTATATAGGAATAGATGTCTGTCTGTCTATCTATCTATCTATCTATCTTACTATCTATCTATCTATCCCACCCAGTCTCTGTCTGTCTATCTCTCCCACCCAGTGTCTATCTATCTGTAGGCCCTAATGCGGGCGAGTGACGGGGGGGGGGGGTGTAATGGGGTTGGTTGGGGCTTTGTTTGCGCCCCCCCAAAAAAATGGACCACCAGCCGCCACTGAGCACTATACCAATATAAAACATGCTTCGACTTCTTCTTACGCATGTGTAAATTTCATATAAAAAAACTGTCACATGCTTAGACTTTTGCAGACGGCTGTCTCGGATAGAAGACACAGGGGTCACAAACGCACTGAGCGGCTGTTGTATAGCTTTTGCTAAATGAAAATGAGCCTGGTTTTAACAAGATATCACTGCTTCTGTAGAGGCTGCGCTTGATCAATCCCATCTCATAATGTCTTGGTATTTTTCAAGCTAACATTTAGGCTCCGAACGTACGTGCCAAGCCAGGAAAACTTTTCAAAATGTGCAGCTCTATTGTCTGACAGCACAGAAAGCACCCAACTGTCATTGGACCAAGGCAGTCACTAGATAAAAAAAAAATTATAAATTATATATATATATATATATATATATATATATATATATATATATATATATATATATATATATATATATATATATATATATATATATATATATATATATATATATATATATATATATATATAATTATTTTATTATTATTATCTTATTATTTTAGAAGTGTTTATTTTAAAGTAAATTTTAAAATTCATGTTTCAAAGAAAGAAATGCTAATAAAAGTAAAAATGTTTTCATAAATATACTGTGTATTTTAATCACTTAAAGTGTTTAAAAAAATAACAAAAATGTCATACTTACCTGCTCTGTTGCAGTGGATTTGCACAGAGCAGCCCAGATCTTCTCAGGTCCCTCTACGGCTCTCCAGGCTCCTCCCTCCTGTCAAGTGCCCCCACAGCAAGCAGCTTGCTAGGGGGGAAGTCGAGCCGAGCTTCAGCTCCGTGTGTGTCCATTCAGACACACGGAGCTGCCATTCGGCCCCACCCCATCTGTCTCCTGATTGGCTAACTGACTTTAATTGACAGCAGCGGGAGCCAATGGCGCCACTGCTGTTTTTTTAGCCAATCAGGAGGGAAAGTGACTCATGGACATCTCTGGACAGAGATGGGGCTCAGGTAAGTATTAGGGGGTGCTGGGGAGGCTGCTACACACAGAAGGCTTTTTATCTTAATGCATAGAATGCATTAAAAAGGAGAAGTATGGGAATCCGTTTTTTCCCATATTTATACATACCTAGGTGGATGCAGCATGCGTCCGATGCTGCATCGGTCCCCCTGCGCCTCTTCACTGAGAACCTAGTGATCGAACACCGCCGATGGCTCGGTTCTCTCAGCTCCCCAAGCAGAGTGCTTCTGAATGTCAGTCAGCATCTCTCCTGCTCTGCTCCCCCACACTCATTGGAGCCCTGAGCTGTGGAGGGGCACGGAGCGCCTGTCTCAGCCTCTCAGTGGCTCTCTGAGAGGCTGAGACAGGCATCAGTCCAGGCACCTGGCGGATCCAGACTCCTAGAGTCGGGATGACGCGTTGCCTGGACTGATTCCAGTGACATCAGCAAACAAGAGTGCAAAATGAATTGCACTAATGTGACCCAGAGCAGAAGCCCAGCCAAACGAGTTCAGGCTGAACTTCTCCTTTAAGATAAAAAATCTTCTGCCTTTACAACTCCTTTAATGCAATTGTAAATGATCACCGTGTAAAAAAAAAAAACATTCAGCTTAAAATAGAAATGAAAGACAAAAATTTTTTTTAATAGGAGAGCAGAGGGACTTGCAGGAATACCGGGGATTTCACATAAAGGAAGCAATACAAAGAGAACAAGATACTTTCTCATACAAGTACATGGTGCAGCAGGCACACAGCAGGAATATGACGTTTTGGAGTAGCAAACGCTTTAAGGTCTGCCCTATAGCAGTTATACTGCTACAGGGCGGCACCTGTGCATCAGATCATGTAGATATACACATCATCCAACACTTCCGGGTAGGGGGCGGACATGCGCTTGCTTTCGCTGTGATTACGCACAGCGGAAGCGGTTCAGCAGGTGCATGGTGCCCGGTGTCCTCCAACACCCACCAATCATTAGGCAGAGAGACAGAACTGCGATCTGCCTATGTAAACAAGGCAGATTGCCGTTCTGACAGGAGGGAAAGGATGGAAATTGTGTCCCTGCAAAGCAGGTAGGGCTGGGAGATTTTCTGAAAAAAAATAAAAAAAATAAAAACTTGATTCACGTTTCAAATCGAATTTTTGGTTTGTTTTTTTCACCGCGCCGCTCCTGAGGAGCTGCTGGCAGGAGTTTTTAGGCAAGGCCGCGGCTTCGGCCTAGTCCGCAGCAACCGGCCTTGCGGACTAGGCTGAAGCCGCGGCCTCGCCTAAAAACTCCTGCTCGCAGCTCCTCAGGACCGGTGCGGTGAAAAAAAAAAATCGATTTGCTTAAATTTTGAATCGATTTGACCTCTCAACTCGATTCAAGAGAAGTGGTTAGTTGTTTACTTTTTATCAATTTACAAAATGCAAAGTAAGCGAACAGAAGAGAAATCTAAATTAAATCAAACTTTGGTGTGACTATCCTTTGGTTTAAAACCAGCATCAGTTCTTACACTTGCACACTTTGTACACTTGTACAAAGTCAGAGATTTTGAAGGATAAGGCCAGGTTCACAAATGTGCGAATTGAATGCGGGTTTCCCCGCATCAAATTCGCATGACATGCGAGTGTGACCAGCTCTCAATGAAGTCGGTTCACATTCAAAAAGGGTCCTGTGCGTGTTTGGGTCCGATTCAGGTGCGAATTCAGGCAAACATTCGAATCCAATTTGCACCTGAACCGGTGAACAGGAACGCACCGGACCCCATGCTGAAAACCACGACCGCATATATGTGAACCCAGCCTTAGAGTTAGGTGTATGATTAACCAATTATACCAAGCAGGTGCAAATGATCATCAATTTTATGTGTAGGTTGAAACAGCCATGTAGGAGGCTTAAAACTGAGTGAGGAACAGCCAAACTCTGCTACGCAGGTGAGGTTATGGAAGACAGTTTCATGTCACCGGTCATCTACCATGGTACAACTGAGCACGGCAACAAGACACAAGGTAGGTATACTGTCTCTCCCAGGCAAAGATTTTAAAGCAGGCTGGGGTTTTAAGATGTGCTGTTCAAAATCTTTTGAAGAAGAACAAAGAAATGTTGGAGGACTGTAAATGCAATGGTCAGCCATGGAAACAATGCAGCAGATGAAAGACACATGCTTACTTCCCTTCAATGTTGGAAGATGTCCAGCAATGCCATTAGCACAGAACTGGCGGAAACCAGTGGCAGCCCCATCTCCTGTATGGAGAAGTCTTGCCAGAAGTGTTTTTCATGGAAGGATTGGGCCCAAAAAGCCATACCTCTGACTTGAAAACAAGGCTAAGCGACTCAACTATGCACAAAAACATAGGACCTGGGGTGCAGAAAAATGGCAGCAGGTGCTCTGGACTGAGGAGTCAAAATTAGAATTTTGGCTGTAACAGGAGGCAGTTTGTTCACCAAAGGGCTGGAGAGCTGTACAATAATGAGTGTCTGCAGGCAACTGTGAAGCATGGTGGAAGTTCCTTGCAAGTGTGAGGTTGCATTTCTGCAAATGGAGTTTGAGATTTGGTCTGGATCAATTGTGTCCTCAATGCTGAGAAATACAGGCAGACGCTTATCCATCATGCCATACCATCAGTGAGGCGTGTGATTGGCCCCAAATTTACTCTACAGCAGGAAAACTACCCCAAACTTAAGAGACAGAAGGATTTGAGGCAGGCTACTTCCAAAGAAGATCTGAGGTTAGTTCTCTAAGATGTTCCTACTAAAACTGTGTGCAACCGTACCTAAAAGAATTGATGCTGTTCTGAAAGAAAAAGGGTGGTCAAACCAAAATATTGATTTGATTTGGATTTCTCTTTTGTTCATTTACTTTCCATTTTGTTAATTGATAAAAAATAATCAAATATCAACACTTCTATTTCCAAAAGCATTTTTAATTTACAGATTTTTTCCCACCTGCTTAAAACCTTTGCACAGTACTGTGTGTGGACATACACAGTATATATTCCAGAACATACTATGATATACTAAGTATTAAATATATAAACTAAAGCGTATTCAATACTTTGGAGTACCCCATATGGGTACCAATGGCTTTAACAGGCATATCGGCACACTATCTTTGCTGGATAAGACTATTGGCTCAGCTCTAAAATGTTCTTGCGGCTGCCCATATTTATTAACTGTCTTTTTTAAAATTTGCATTTTTAGTGTTTGCAAAGTTATTATTTTTAGCAGATTATCAATTCACGCTAGTAGCTTCCAGCGCTCAAAACCTATTTTAGATGAGAAAGCATCTCTTGTAAAAGAAGACTCAGATCCCAGACTGATATATCATTCCTCAAATGAAAGCACAACCGAGCTCAGAAATTCTCATGGTCTGATACCAGCAGGATAAAAGTTGAAAATGAAAAACCAGCATATTTACAGACCAGTTAAATGAAAATCGGGTCATCATTTAACTTCTGTTTATGTACATTGGCCAGGTGGGAGCTTCACCGTTCTGAATGGACGTACAGGAATGTCCCTCAGAACGGGAGGCCGTGCTGCGGCGCGATCCTGTAATGGCAGCGATCATCCGACACAGCCAAGCACAGATCCGGATATGGGCACTGATTGGCCCTCTAGGTCACGTGATGGCTGTGTCCAATCACAGCCTTCACAGGGTAAAAAGAGACACGTGTCTCTGACAGTTCTCCCCGCTGAGCTCAGTGAGAACTCAGTGCGGGGGGAAGCGGGGCAAGCTGCAGCCTCTGACAGCTCTGTGTGGAAGGATGATTTTACACCCAGCTGTCAAAGATCACGCAGACTACAACTATCCCCACACATAGTACACAAAGCACCACTGTCTCTGTACAATGAACATCTGTCACAGTGCCCCATGAACATCTGATGCAGTGTACAAAACATCTGTCACAGTGTTCCATCACATCTGTACCAGTGCAAGCTAAGTTTACCTTTAGTAACAAGTTACGCCTGTATTTAGGACAAAACATGTTACCATGCGCCAGTCCCCGCATACCCCTATCCCCCCCATGACAGCGGACGGGGGTTATATAATTTGTTCAGGTTAAAAAAAGACACAAGTCTATCTAGTTCAACCAATAAAAGGGGGAGAAAAAAAAAAAACACACACCTTCTCCCCACACCCGCTGTCAAAATTTAAAAACAGTGGGGCTTTGCCCGCACAGCCGCATCATTCATTCACAGGAATCTGTGAATGAATGAATGAACTACAAGTCTTGTCTGTCACCGCAGCAGACAGCTTGTACTTCTCAGTGAATTGTGAGAGCGCTGGTGAGTTTCCTACAGAAAACACAGGTATGGAGGTACGGGCAGAAAGTTGTGGGCAGTGTCTGCAGGAGCCTGACAGGTTGTGCCAACTCCAAGGTATTTAGGGGGAATAGTAGGGAGGTTCCAGCACACATCCTATGATTAACAGCCTCAGCTGCGCATGTTTCCCTATGATATTGGGTAGGAGAGGGTTTATCAGATTGCACTTAGCTCTCCTATCTAAACTGTGCAGTATGTGATGTCAGATCCGCGCCGCCTGCCTCTGAAAGCTCAGGAAAGCTGCTTAAATGATGGTCATTGAACTGATGTAGAGAGAAGGCTGCATATAACCATGTGTAGGAAAATTTGGTTCATCTCTGTGTATCACCTAAGGCTAGTCCCTCCAATGGGTATATTTACAGTGGATATAAAAAGTCTACACACCCCTGTTAAAATGTCAGGTTTCTGTGTTGTAAAAAAAACGAGACAAAGATAAAATGATTTCAGAACTTTTTCCACCTATAATGTGACCTATAAACTGTACAACTCAGTTGAACAACAAACTGAAATATTTTAGGTGAGGGAAGTAAAAATAAAAATAATATGGTTGCATAAGTGTGCACAACCTTAAACTAATACTTTGTATTTTATTAAAGCACTCAGTCATTTTGGGTATAAGTCTATCATATTAGCATGGCACATCTTGACTTGCCAATATTTGCCCACTCTTCTTTGCAAAAACACTCCAAATCTGTCAGACTGCGAGGGCATCTCCTTGCCACAGCCCTCTTCAGATCACCCCACATATTTTCATTCAGATTCAGGTCTGGACTCTGGCTGGGCCATTCCAAAACTTTAATCTTCTTCCGGTGAAGCCATTTCTTTGTTAATTTGGATGAATGTTTTGGGTCGTTGTCATGCTGAAAGATAAAGTTCCTCTTGATGTTAAGATTTCTAGCAGGCCTGAAGATTTTGCGCCAATATTGACTGGTATTTGGAACTGTTCATAACTCCCTCTACCTTGACTAAGGCCCTTGTTCGAGCTGAAGAAAAACAGCCCCAAAGCATGATGCTGCCACCACCATGCTTCACTTTGGGTATGGTGCTCTTTTGGTGATGTGCAGTGTTGTTTTTGCGCCAAACAGATCTTTTGGAATTATGGTCAAAAAGTTCAACCTTGGTTTCATCAGACCATAACACATTTTCCCACATGCTTTTGGGAGACTTCAGATGTGTTTTTACAAATTTAGCCAGGCTTCGATGTCTTTCTTCGATCTTGCCACTCTACCCCATAGCCCAGACATATGAAGAATACGGGAGATTGTTGTCACATGTACCACACAGCCAGTACTTGCCAGATATTCCTGCAGCTCCTTTAATGTTGCTGTAGGCCTTTTGGCAGCCTGACCAGTTTTCTTCTGGTCTATTCATCAATTTTGAAGGGACGTCCAGTTCTTGGTAATGTCACTGCTGTGCCATATTTTCTCCACTTCATGATGACTGTCTTCACTGTGTTCCATGGTATATTTAATGCCTTGGAAATTCTTTTGTACCCTTCTCCTGACTGATACCTTTTAACAATGAGATCCCTCTGATGCTTTGGAAGCTCTCTGCGGACCATGGCTTTTGCTTTAAGCTACGACTAAGAAAATGTCAGAAAAGACCTACTAGAACAGCTGAACTTTATTTGGGGTTAATCAGAGGCACTTTAAAATGATGGCAGGTGTGTACTGACTCCTATTTAACATGAGTTTGAATGTGATTGCTTAAAGGGGTTGTAAACCCTCATGTTTTTTCACCTTAATGCATACGGCCCCCCAGCCCCCCCCCCCCCGTTTTACTTACCTGAGCCCCTTCATCTCTTCGGCAGGGACATGCTGTCCTTCTCTCCACAGGGTCCCAGCTCTTGATTGGATAGATTGATAGAAGCACAGCCATTGGCATCCCACTGCAGTCAATCAAATCGATGCGGACATGGGGGGGCGGGGCCATGTCTGGCATTCGTGTCTGTGGATGCAAATGCTGGACTCGGGAGCGCGCCCGCAGGGTAACCCCTTCGGGAGAGCGCTTCTCCTAGGGGGTTATCTGATGCGGGGAGGAGCCGCGAGAGCCACCGAGGGACCCCAGAAGAGGATGTTCGGGGCCACTCTGTGCAAAACAAACTGCACAGTGGAGGTAAGTATGACATGTTTGTTATATGTGTGCAGACTTTTTAGATTAACTGTGATGCCCCGTACACATGATCGGACATTCCGACAACAAAATCCTGTATTTTTTCCGACGGATGTTGGCTCAAACTTGTCTTGCATACACACGGTCGCACAAATGCTGTCGGAAATTCCAAACGTCAAGAACGCGGTGACGTACAAGACATACGACGAGCTGAGAAAAATGAAGTTCAGTAGCCAGTGTGGCTCTTCTGCTTGATTCCGAGCATACGTGGAATTTTGTGAGTCGGAATTGAGTACACACCCTCAGAATTTCCGATGACAAGTCGGAAAATTTGAGAACCAGCTCTCAAACATTTGTTGTTGGAAATTCCGATAGCAAATGTCCGATGGAGCCTACACATGGTCGGAATTTCCAACAACAAGCTAACATCGAACATTTGTTGTCAGAAATTCCGACCGTGTGTACGCGGCATAAGAGTTTACAACCACTTTAGTAGTGTTTTATACCTGCTTGGAATTTATCTTTAAAAGGAATGTACAGTCTTTCTAAAAATCTAAAACATGTAAAAGATCAGCCTGATGTATATCAATGCACAATACACAATGGACATTGTTTCCATGAATAGCTTGTGGTTATACATGCATATGGAGACAGAAAATTATATAATAATTACATATGCAGGCTCTGCTTCCTGCTACAAAATGTTTTCTTTTACTGCTCCCACAATGTAACTATGACACAAACAATTCAATGAAACAAATGTGTGTCCCTCGTAAGAGAGAGAAAGAGTAGGTGCAGTGAGCCACTCAGAGTTCCCTCTAGTGGCTAATCTACAAAATCTTTCTTTTTTATATTTAACAGAAAAAAAGGAAGCAAAAAAAAAAAAAAGAAAAGAAAGGAACAAGCCTTTCAAAATATGAAAGTCATACCAAAAATTTTAGATAAAACTCTCAAAAAACTGCATGTATTCACAGAAAATGTTTCAGATTTTCACTTTAATAATGCAATGTAAGCATAAGCCAGCAGTCACACATTTAAAAAGCGTCAACCAAAAATCTATTAAATTATGCATCTAGCTTGTTTCTAGATAGTCCACAGGCCCTTGACTGATCTAAAAGCTTTAGCCCACATTGAACTGCGGGAATGAAGCCGTGCGAGTTCAGCTGAACTTGCACAATTTCACTCCCGCATGTCAGTCCCCATTTCGGCCGCGATTTCAAA
The DNA here is from genome assembly GCA_037952925.1 of Lithobates clamitans. Classification (NCBI taxonomy): domain Eukaryota; kingdom Metazoa; phylum Chordata; class Amphibia; order Anura; family Ranidae; genus Lithobates; species Lithobates clamitans. The sequence goes on from JBBGZY010000583.1 coordinate 442,675, forward strand.
GACATCTGTCCAGGTTTCTGCACAGATGTCAATGTAAATCGCAGCCCGAAATCGCAAAAAGTAGTAGAGAAACTACTTTTCAAAATCAGTGCGGTGCCGCAAATGCAGCATCACACCGATTAGGCCATTGCTGGCAATTACCGCCGATTTGACATGTCAAATCGTACCAATGTGAACCAGGGCTCACAGGAAAATGCAATTCTGGTGCTTGAATAAGAAATCATCATTACTGATATGCAGACTTTCTTTCTGTAAATTAAATATAATGTAGCTCTTTAGCAAAGTTACAACCGCAGATTAACTCTCCACGATACATAAGGCAAAATAATATTAGCATACATTTAAATCGGAACATAAGCTAAAACAGCTAAGTACACAGTTGCAACACATATACTGTATGTCAACCTTTTTACAAAACAAACACACCTCTTACCCCCCAAAGTCAGGAGGGTGACACCACTTTCACTAGTACACTTAAAATCTATGCTGGTGTCACCTCCCTCCCCAGCCTGCTAATAGGACAATAAAGAAGCAGCATCATCTCTATGCTCTCCTTCAATGTAAGCATGTGCCCACTGTTGGACCAACAGCACTGTGCAATATAATACAGCATGGCCAGATGGCACTTCTAAGGATTCATTTCTCAGTCAAATAGAAAACTCATAAAAACACAAATCAAGGTATTTAAAGCAGAGTTCCTGCCTGGGGGAGAAAAAATTAAAAGTCAGCAGCTACAAATACTGTAGCTGCTGACTTTTAATAAAAGTACACTTGCCTGTCCAGTGAACCCGCAACGTCGGCACCCGAAGCCGACCCGTCCATTGGCCTTGGGTGCAGGCACCGGCATCTTTACAAGGGGAAACAGGAAGTGAAGCCTTTGCGGCTTCACAGACTGTTTCCTACTGTGCACGTGCGAGTCGTGATGAGCTTTCTGAATGGTCCCGCTGTTTTCTGGATCTGTGTGCGTCTCCTAGAAGGCAGCGGGGTGGAGGGTCAGCCTGTCAGTGCTCAGACCATACGCTGCACACTGCATCAAATTGGTCTGCATGGCTGTCATCCCAGAAGGAAGCCTCTTCTAAAGATGATGCACAAGAAAGACCGCAGTTTGCTGAAGACAAGCACACTAAGGACATGGATTATTGGAACCATGCCCTGTGGTTTAATGAGACCAAGATAAACTTATTTGGTTCAGATGGTGTCAAACGTATGTGGTGGCAACCAGATGAGGAGTACAAAGACAAGTGTGTCTTGCCTACAGTCAAGCATGGTGGTGGGAGTGTCATGGTCTGGGGCTGCATGAGTGCTGCTGGCAATGGGGAGCTACAGTTCATTGAAGGAACCATGAATGTCAACATGTACTGTGACATACTGAAGCAGAGCATGATCCCCCTCCCTTCGGAGACTGGGTCGCAGGGCAGTATTCCAACATGATAATGACCCCAAACACACCTCCAAGACGACCATTGCCTTGCTAAAGAAGCATGTCTCCAGACCTAAACCCTATTGAGCATCTGTGGGGCATCCTCAAAACGGAAGGTGGAGGAGCGCAAGTTCTCTAACATCCACCAGCTCCGTGATGTTGTCATGGAGGAGTGGAAGAGGACTCCAGTGACAACCTGTGAAGCTCTGCTGAACTCCATGCCCAAGAGGGTTAAGTTAGTGCTGGAAAATAAATGATGGCCATACAAAATATTGACACTTTGGGCCCAATTTGGACATTTTCACTTAAGGGTTGCCAGCGATTTAGATATTAATGGCTGCGTGTTGAGTTATTTTGAGAGGACAGCAAATTTGTTATACAAGCTGAACACTCACTACTTTACATTGTACCAAAGTGTCATTTATTCAGTGTTGTCACATAAGATATAAGATATATTATTTTATAAGATATATTTTATAAGATATAATAAAATATTTACAAAAATGTGAGGGGTGTACTCACTTCTTTGAGATACTGTAAATTAGATATATACATATATACATATACACATACACACGCGCACACAAACACACACAGTTGTGCTCATAAGTTTACATACCCTGGCAGAATTTATGATTTCTTGGCCATTTTTCAGAGAATATCAATGATAACACAAAAACTTTTCTTTCACTCATGGTTAGTGTTTGGCTGAAGCCGTTTATTAGCAATTAACTGTGTTTACTCTTTTTAAATCATAATGGAAACAAACTACCCACATTACCTTGATCAAAAGTTTACATACCCCAGTTCTTAAAACCGTGTATTGCCCCCTTTAACATCAATAACAGCTTGAAGTCTTTTGTGGTATTTGTGGATGAGGCTCTTTATCTTCTCAGATTGTAAAGCTGCCCATTCCTCTTGGCAAAGAGCCTCCAGTTCCTGGAAATTCTTGGGCTGTCTTACATGAACTGAACGTTTAAGATCTCCCCAGAGTGGCTCAATGATATTAAAGGTCAGGAGACTGAGATGGCCACTCCAGAACCTTCACTTTATTCTGCTGTAGCCAATGGCAGGTCGACTTGGCCTTGTGTTTTGGATCATTGTCATGTTGGAATGTCCAAGTACGTCCCATGCGCAGCTTCCTGGCTGATTAATTCAAATGTTCTTCCAGCATTTTTGATAACATACTGCATTCATCTTGCCAACAATTTTGACCAAATTTCCTGTGCCTTTGTAGCTCACACATCCCCAAAATATCAGCGATCCACCTACGTGTTTCACAGTAGGAATGGTGTACCTTTCATTATAGGCCTTGTTGACTCCTCTCCAAATATAGCATTTATGGTTGTGGCCAAAAAGCTCAATTTTGGTCTCATCTCTCCAAATGACTTTGTGCGAGAAGGTTTGAGGCTCTCTGTGCGGTTTGGCGTATTGTAAGCTGGATACTTTGTGGCATTTGCGTAGTAATGGCTTTCTTCTGGTGACTCGACCATGCAGCCCATCATTCTTCAAGTATCTCCTTATTGTGCATCTTGAATAAGCCACACCATGTTTTCCAGAGAGTCCTGTGTTTCACCTAAAGTTATTTGTGGGTTTTTCTTTGCATCCCGAACAATTTTCCTGGCAGTTGTGGCTGAAATTTTAGTTGGTCTACCTGACCGTGGTTTGGTTTCAACAGAACCCCTCATTTTCCACTTCTTGATTAGAGTTTGAACACTGCTGATTTGCATTCTCAATTCTTTGGGTATCTTTTTATATCCCTTTCCTGTTTTATACAGTTCAACTACCTTCTCCCGCAGATCCTTTGACAATTCTTTTGCCTTCTCCATCACTCAGAATCCAGAAATGTCAGTGAAGCACTGGATGAAAGATGTAAGGATCTGTCAGGAGTCCAGAAACTCATTGGCCTTTTATACACACACACTAATTACAAGCAAACAGACCACAGGTGAGGATGGTTACCTTTAATAGCCATTCAAACCCCTTGGTGTCAACATGTGTGCATGTTAGGGCTGGGAAAACTTCAATTCTCTTAAAAAAAACCTCGATTCACGATTCGAATCAAGTTTTTTTTTTTTTCTTTGGAAACCGCGCCGGTCCCGAGGCGCTGCGAGCATGAGCTTTTAGGCCAGGCCGTGGCTTCGGCCTAGTCCGCGGCGTCCGGCCTCACGGACTAGGCCGAAGCCGCGGCCTCACCTAAAAACTCCTTGCCCGCAGTTCTTCAGGCCTGGCGCGGTGTCAGCGCCGGTCCGGAGGCGCTGCAGGCATGAGTTTTTGGGCGAGGCCGCGCCTTTGGCCTAGTCCATGGCGTCCGGCCGTAGCTGCGGACTAGGCCGAACCCGTGGCCTCGCCTAAAAACTCATGCCCACAGCGCCTCGGGACCGGCGCGGTGAAAAAAAATCAAAAAAAATCGATTTGCTTAAATTTTGAATCGATTTGACCTCTCAACTCGATTAAAGATTTAAATCGATTTTTTCCCCAGCCCTAGTGCATGTTATCAGGCCAAAATCACCAGGGTATGTAAACTTTTGATCAGGGTCATTTGGGTAGTTTGTTGCCATTATGATTTAAAAAGAGTAAAACACAGTTGACTGATAATAAATGGCTTCAGCCAAACACTAACCATGAGTGAAAGAAATGTTTTTATGTTAGCATTCATATTCTCTGAAAAATGACAAATAAATTCTTATGAGCACAACTGTATAATATATATAAATACACTACCGTTCAAAAGTTTGGGGTCACCCAAACAATTTTGTGTTTTCCATGAAAAGTCACACTTATTCACCACCATACGTTGTGAAATGAATAGAAAATAGAGTCAAGACATTGACAAGGTTAGAAATAATGATTTGTATTTGAAATAACATTGTTTTTACATCAAACTTTGCTTTCATCAAAGAATCCTCCTTTTGCAGCAATTACAGCATTGCACACCTTTGGCATTCTAGCTGTTAATTTATTGAGGTAAGCTGGAGAAATTGCACCCCACGCTTCTAGAAGCAGCTCCCACAAGTTGGATTGGTTGGATGGGCACTTCTGGCGTACCATACGGTCAAGCTGCTCCCACAACAGCTCAATGGGGTTCAGATCTGGTGACTGTGCTGGCCACTCCATTACCGATAGAATACCAGCTGCCTGCTTCTGCTGTAAATAGTTCTTGCACAATTTGGAGGTGTGTTTAGGGTCATTGTCCTGTTGTAGGATGAAATTGGCTCCAATCAAGCGCTGTCCACTGGGTATGGCATGGCGTTGCAAAATGGAGTGATAGCCTTCCTTATTCAGAATCCCTTTTACCCTGTACAAAGCTCCCACCTTACCAGCACCAAAGCAACCCCAGACCATCACATTACCTCCACCATGCTTAACAGATGGCGTCAGGCATTCTTCCAGCATCTTTTCATTTGTTCTGCGTCTCACAAACGTTCTTCTTTGTGATCCAAACACCTCAAACTTGGATTCATCCGTCCACAACACTTTTTTCCAGTCTTCCTCTGTCCAATGTCTGTGTTCTTTTGCCCATCTTAATCTTTTTCTTTTATTGGCCAGTCTCAGATATGGCTTTTTCTTTGCCACTCTGCCCTGAAGCCCAAAATCCCGCAGCCGCCTCTTCACTGTAGATGTTGACACTGGTGTTTTGCGGGTACTATTTAATGAAGATGCCAGTTGGGGACCTGTGAGGCGTCTGTTTCTCAAACTAGAGACTCTAATGTGCTTATCTTCTTGCTTAGTTGTGCAACGCGGCCTCCCACTTCTTTTTCTACTCTGGTTAGAGCCTGTTTGTGCTGTCCTCTGAAGGGAGTAGTACACACCGTTGTAGGAAATCTTCAATTTCTTTGCAATTTCTCACATGGAATAGCCTTCATTTCTAAGAACAAGAATAGACTGTCGAGTTTCAGATGAAAGTTCTCTTTTTCTGGCCATTTTGAGCGTTTAATTGACCCCACAAATGTGATGCTCCAGAAACTCAATCTGCTCACAGGAAGGTCAGTTTTGTAGCTTCTGGAAGGAGCTAGACTGTTTTTAGATGTGTGAACATGATTGCACAAGGGTTTGCTAATCATCAATTAGCCTTCTGAGCCAATGAGCAAACACATTGTACCATTAGAACACTGGAGTGATAGTTGCTGGAAATGGGCCTCTATACACCTATGTAGATATTGCACCAAAAACTAGACATTTGCAGTTAGAATAGTCATTTACCACATTAGCAATGTATAGAGTATATTTGTTTAAAGTTAGGACTAGTTTAAAGTTAGCTTCATTTAAAAGTACAGTGCTTTTCCTTCAAAAATAAGGACATTTCAATGTGACCCCAAACTTTAGAACGGTAGTGTATATATATATATATATATATATATATATATATATATATATATATATATATATATATATATAAATATAAATATAAATATAAATTAGGGCTGCAACTACCGATTATTTTCATAATCGATTAATCAATGGATTATTTTTTCGATTAATCGGATAAAATCATAAAAAAATGCAATATGCCATTTTTCAGTTTATTTAAAAGTAATAGTGAAAAAACTGAGTGTAATGCCACGAACATACGATCGGAATTTCCGTCAGAAAAAACTTGGATGGTTTTCCGACGGAATTCCTCTCAAGCTTGCCTTGCATACACACGGTCACACAAGTTCTCTGAACTTTCAACCGTCAAGAACGCGGTGACGTACAACACTACGACAAGCCGAGAAAATGAAATTCAATGCTTCTGAGCATGCGTGATTTTTTGCGCGTCCGAATTGCATACAAACGCATTTTCGGATAGGAACTTTTCCCGACTGAAAAATAGAGAACATGCTCTCAGTCTTTTGCTGGCTAGAATTCCGCCAGCAAAAGATCGATGGAGCATACACACGGTCTCATTTTCCGACAAAAAGCTCTCATCGGAGTTTTGCTGGCGGCATTTCCGATCGTGTGTATGCGGCATTACACTCAAACTGCAGAATTAAACACCAATGATGGAACACTATTCCTCCTGGGAACACCAATGATGGGATACCATTTCCTCCCAGGAACACCAATAATGGGGCACTATTCCTCCCAGGAACAGCAATGATGGGGCATTATTCCTCCCGGGAACACCAATGATGGGGTACCATTTCCTCCCAGGAACACCAATAATGGGGCACTATTCCTCCCAGGAACAGCAATGATGGGGCATTATTCCTCCCGGAAACACCAATGATGGGGCATTATTCCTCCCCGGAACACCAATGATGGGGCATTATTCCCCTCCCTCTCCCAGGAACACCAATGGGGCACTATTCTCCTCCTCCCAGGAAAACCAATGACTACTATTCCACCCACCCCTGGAACACCAATGATGGTGCACCCCCCCAGGTATACTTAGGAGTGTTAGGATGGGGCACTTGTCATAAAAATTCATGTACTGATTATGTTTTATTTTACTGTTATATTAGCCGCTACCTTTCACAGTCAGTGTGCAACTCGCCAGCTCGGCTCCCCTCACGGCTGCTTCTCGTCTCTCTGTTCCCTCGAGGCAGCATCGGGCAGGGCTGAGAAGATCAGTGGGGAGCTGACGTCAGAGGAGAGGCGAGGAGGAGAGGCCTCGTAACATACGGCGGCGCCTTGTACACAGAGAGGAGGACACAGGAGGAGGATTTTTTTAACGGACAGACAGGGAAAAAGGTACGGACCAACTAATCGATAATGAAAGACGTTGACAACGATTTTCATTATCGATAAATCGTTGCGGCCCTAATATACATATAGACCCACACACACACTATCATATATATATATATATATATATATATATATATATATATATATATATATATATATATATATATATATATATATATATATATATATATATATATATATATATATATATATATAAACACGGGATAACATTTTACTATAAAAAAAAGAAAAAAAAAGTAAAGTAAAGAGTCATGGCGCTTAACCTGCGGCCCCCTAATGCTATTGGGGCACCCTTGAGCTCTAGCAGCCGATAGTGAGCATATTGATTTGTAAAGAGGCTGTTATGCCAGTGATATCTCTAGCAATCTCGTACTTCAACAGCTGGAGTCTCCAGTCTCTGGCCACTTTCTTGTCCTATGGTGGCTACACTCGCTTTTCCACCATGTCAGAGCAATGTAGCCACTATAAGTCAGACATAGCCAGGCAACTAGCATTTTCAAAAGTAGGTAAGCAAAAGCAACCACATACTTTTCCGATGATAGAATCCATTTAATTCAGTTATATGTTACACAGACTTCAGCAGAATGATTGAGACCACTGTTTTTTCACTTTTTGTGGTACACCAGGTTTGTGTCAGATTATTGATCTCTTGGAGTTACTCTCTATTCCACTCCAAGCAAAGCATTTGAAAGAGAATAACTGAAATACAGAATGCTATAAAAAGAGATCATGCTAAAGCTAGAAGGAAGAATTCTAGAATGTCTGCAATGTCAAATTTGCAGGAAGCCCACATTTTTATGCAGGGTAAAGCACATTCAACCATCCATTTTACATTATTGCATGCAGGTAGATACAGAGTAAAACAACACAGGTTCAGTCTCTATTAGGATTTCATTACTGAAATGACCTTATAAGCAGATTTTAAAAAACATGTTTCATAAATTATCCATTCATGAAGATTTGTTGAAGGATCAGTTATCAGTTCCCTCAAAATTGATAGTTTAATTTCTGGCTTATGCAGAATTTTGCAGGCCAAACAGGTTGAATTATGACCAACTTCTACTGAATCAACCAAAATTCAAGCTGTGGGTGGCCCTGTCAGCACTACCTGAATCAAAAACTTTATTTGAAAGATCAACTGATCCGGGTAATAAACTGTCACCTGGAGCCCTAACCAGGACACAGGAGCCCAATCTGAAAAATAAATATTTGAAGAAAAAAAAACACCCTTCAAGAGGGAGCCCCCCTCTTTAACCACTCCAATACAAGGCACTTACCCCCCTTCCTTCCCAAGCCAATTTTCAGCTTTCAGCGCTGTTTAAATGACAACTGCGCGGTTATGCTGCACTGTACCCAAACAAAACTGTTATCATTTTGTTCCCACAAATAGAGGTTTCTTTTGGTGGCATTGGATCACCTCTGCGGGTTTTTATTTTTTGCTAAACAAATAAAAAAAGACCGAAAATTTTGAAGAAAAAAAAAGTTTTTCTTTTGTTTCTGCAATAAAATTTTGTAAATAAGTAAGTTTTCTCCTTTACTGATGGGCACCGATAAGGTGGCACCAATGATGGGCACTGATAGGCGGCACTGATGGGTGGCACTGATAGGCGACACTGATGGGCACTGATAGGCTGCACTGATGGGTGGCACTGATAGGCGACACTGAAAGGTTGCACTGATGGCTACTTATGGGTGGCACTGATAGGCAGCACTGCTGGGCACTGATAGGCAGCACTGCTGGGCACCGATAGGCATCTCCCTGGTCCAGGGTGGCATACATTTTTGAGTACCTTTGTGGGCATCCCTGGTGGTCTGGTGGCATCCCTGGTGGTCCTGGGCGGGAATCCGCAGGGGGGTTGCGCTGTTAAACAATCAGCACAGACCCCCCCCGTCAGGAGAGCCGCAAATCGGCTCTCCTCTACTCGCGTCTGTCAGACGCAAGTGAGGAAAAGCCGATCAACATCTCTTCCTGTTTACATACATAGTGATTTACATAGTTTTTACATAGTATATATTTACATAGTGATCAGCCATGATTGGACACGGCTGATCACGTGGTAAAGAGTCCCCGTCAGAGGCTCTTTACCGAGATCGGTGTAGCGGTGTGTTAGACTGACATGCCGCAACAACGATCGCCACGATGCGCACCCCCACGGGGGCATACCGGCAGCTATCCTGCTGGACGTTATATGACGCCCAGTCAGGATAACTGAACCACCGACGGCCATCATTCTGTTATAGGCCAGGTGGGAAGTGGTCAAAACCTTGCAGCCAAAAGAAGCATCCACAGGTGCCAAAATATCTACTTTATAGAATTTAGTGAAGGTATGCACCGACAACCAGGTGGCCACCTTGCAAACCTGTGATACTGACGCTTGATGACGGAAGGCCAAAGATTCAGTTAGGGTCCGCGACACCAGGGCCCAGGCCAAGACTGGACGCAATGCTGAACCGGCCATAGTAAACATGCTGCGTGCCACAGCCTCCCCTTTCCTGTCAGCCAGGTCTTTAAAGGACGGGAATTCCTCTACTGGGATCATGGTTGCTTTATTCAACCAGGAAACAGGAGGGTCCACCACTGGTGGGGTAGTCCACTTTTTTTAAAAGTGATTCTTCAAAGGGGTAGCTTACTGAGAAACGTTTGGTGATCACAAAGGGTGACTTTGGTTGTTCCCATTCCTTATAGGTGAATCTATCAAAATAAGGCAGATAAGAAAACACCTTTGGTGTGCGTGGTGTCTCAAAAAGGTACTGTACTCCACCAGGCCGAGTGAACATTTAAGGGGACACCGCTGTGCACTCTCACACTGGGACCCCCAAACTGCACACTACCTCACACTGCACACACAGCAGGGCATGCACCTAGGGGGTCTCTGCTGCACCCTCTGCACTGGAACCCCCCCATACCGCCAGGGCAGGACACACACCACCCAGACGGGGAATGGCGGGGGAGACCCCCAGGGGAGGAGGAGAAGCCCAGCTTAACCAAGGGACTTTAGGATGGGAGGAGGGGTTCTGCAGGCAGATCGGACCATCCCTGGAGGTTACCCGCATCCACCCCAAACCGCACAAAAGAGGAGAGGGGGGACTGTACTTTCCGATCCATGGTGCAGGTGACCCTGCAGACAGAACTCCGCCCTGGCCAATAACAGCGGCGGAGCCGTGATACCCGGAAGTAACTCCGGGGAGAAATGTCACCGGCTAGTGCTGTGTACGGGCAACGCAGCGAGGGCTTCGATCTCAGGTGAGTATTACATAATGAGCTAGTATGCTATGCATACTAGCTCATCATGCCTTTGTCTTGCAGGTGTTATTTTTTTCAAAGTGGGTTTACAACCACTTTAGATAGAATTCTGGGTTTTACCTAACTAATCTTGAAAACGCTCCCTTCCCCCATCTAACACATATTCTGACTAACCTATGTGTATACTTACCCATTTTCAGCCAGGTCCGGTTTGGTCGTTTTATCTCCCCTTTGACAGCCAGCACCAGCTGCAGGTGAAAGGGAAGAGCACTCAAACATGGCTGGTAATGCCTGAGAGCGGTGATATCACCCATAGGTTTACTGCGTCTCATCCATTATTGGCGCTCCCCCCCTATAAATAGCGCCTGCAAACCGACCCGAAACAGTCGCTGCTGTGTCTCCAGTGTGAAAGCCCGGCGGTGCGGGAAAAAAAAGTCCTGCTAGCAGCATCTTTGGAGTGGTGTATACACCGCTCCTGCCCATTGAAATCAATGGGGCAGCGAGGCTATACCGCCGTCAAAGCGCCTCTGCAAAGGCGCTTTGCGGTGGTTTTTCAACCCTTTCTTGACCGCTAGCGGGGGTAAAACCGCCACGCTAGCAGTCGAATAGCGGTGCTTTACCGCCGACGCACCTCCCGCCCCAGTGTGAAAGGGGCCTTAGGTAAAGCCCAGAATTCTACTTTAAGTAATAAGCAGAGAGAGAAGAGTGATAACATTATCAGTATGCTGCAGTCTATAGGCTGGGAAAAGGTCACTGACCAAGCTGTATGGTTTTAACTGAAGAGTGGAGTCAGGGATCTGGCTATACTGTCTGGCAGGGGTGAATGAATTACACATCTCTGCAGAGGTGAAACACTTTCCACGTATGTATACTAACTGTATTCAACTGCCTGTGTATGAGCACCACATAAATGAAAAAATGTCAGCCAAGCGATTCTTGATTGAGGCCAGGCCCTAAACATCACCAGTACACTAGGTCATTGACATCAAGGGAAAGCAACTTGGTTTATCATGCAACAGAGCACATTGAGAAAACAGTGACCTCGAAGTGCTCAGTACATACCCTCATAAATATTAAATCTAGTTTCCATCCATTTAGAGCTCACTCTCCAATTAACCATGTACTCAGATGCAGAGATAGGAAAGACAGAGGTCTCTGAAGTTGTCAATAGCAGACTGCACTTCATCATCAGAGACTGGGTGTAGTACATTAGTATGGGTTATGGTTTAAATTGAGATGGAATATGTATTATACCTGTAAACCATGTCCCAGGAGATGGAATATGTAATGAACCTGTACATCATGTGCCTGGAGATGGAAACCACCTACTGGTTATTCTCAACTTAAACATCGGACAGGAATTGGAATTTCGGAAATAAACCAACCACTGAAATAGACACTCAGATAATCTTATCTCTGCCGTAACTTGATGTTACCTGGAAACTTTTAGCTTGGTCAATGAAACATTTAGCCCCACAGAGAGGATCCCATAAATATCTAGGGGTGGCACTGGTAATCTACAGACAGGCTACCAAACATGAACCCTACAGGAGGATAGTCACGTAAAGAGACTTTAAAGAGGAACTCCACGCCAGCTCTAGATATTTACAGGAAAAGGAGAAGGAAGGGAAAGTTTTCCCAACAGGGACAAAGCAATAAGAAGACATTTTTATTAAATGACGAAGGCGTATAACCTTCGTCAGGTTGTTCTGCATCCCCATTAGAAGACTTTTCACTAATATTCTGTCCCCGGGATCAGTGTTCACCAAAAATCTCCTATTAAAAACTATGTGACAAAGGTTCTACCCGTTTCCCACACTTACCAAAATAAAAAAAAAATTCAGCTGGTTAAAATACAGTTGAAGAAAATTTTAAACAAATAGTAGGGATGCACCGATATATCAGGCACTGAAAATTATCGGCCTAAAATAGGGTTATCAGCGTTTTGCAGAAAAAAAAAAAAGATGTCAATAATGGCCACTGAAAAACGCGTGCAAAATGCGTGCTGAAACCTCAGCGTGATTTTTCTGCAATTCTACCATGTTTACGGTGTGTTATTCATAGGTCATTCGACTCAAAAAAAAGCATTAGAATGCAACACAGATGCATTTTTGATGCCTTTTTGCAGCATTTCAATGGCGAGGTGCATATTTGCAACTGACCAGATATGCACCAAAAATGCACCAACGGAAGTGCAATGGACCGGTGTGAAGACATGCATAGAATTTAAAGAGATGGATTTTTCTTGAGCTTTTTTTCGTTTTTAAAACGCAAAAGCACTTCAAAAACCATGAATTAAAAAGTAAAATACAGTACAATAAAAAATATTTTTAAAAAAATTAAAAACTGTCAATCAATTTCGGTTTTCAGCCAAGTGCATCCTGAATGTTCGGTTTCAGTCCAGAATTTTCATTTCGATGCACCACTAATAAATAGTGATTTACTTCTATGCCCTTAATTCTCTTGTCAACAGCTTTAGAATCCTGCAGCATATCCCGTTACAACATCCTATTCTGCGCCAGTGTTGTTGGTGATGGGGGATTTCCCATGTACATGTACGAGCCTGGTACATAACATGAGGCTGCCAAAAGTGCCAGAATTCCACCCACTCACTACCCCGCTCTCCAATCCTGCAGAAAATGAAAATATTACATTGTAGTATGTATGTTATTATGAATGTTGCTTATCTCCTTCATAGTCAGAGGTTGTCTATTCCTGGTCAAAATGTTTTAGCTGCGTCATTACATCTTTTTTCCCCAACGGGTACAATCTTTAGGCAAAAATGTTTTAAAGTGGTTCTAAAGGCTCAAAGTTTTTTACCTTCATGCATATGCATGAAGGTAAAAAACCTTCTCTGTCCAGCAGCCCACCCTTACACTTACCTGAGCCCCCTCTCAATCCAAGCTCTCTGGGAACTAGAGCTGGGCGATTTTCTCCCCAAAAAAAAAAATCTGCGCTTTTTCAAAAAAAAATTTGATTCACGATTCGAATCGAGTTTTTCTTTTTGATGGACACAGTGCCGGTCCTGAGGAGCTGCGGGAAGGAGTTTTATGCGAGCCGCGGCTTCGGCCTAGTCCGCGGCGTCGGCGTGGTGTCAGCACCGGTCCTGGTGAAAAAAAAAAAATCTAAATAAATCGATTTGCTGAAAATTTGAATCGATTTGAACTCGATTCAAATCGATTTTTTCCCCAGCCCTACTGGGAACTCTCCCTTCTCATTGGCTGAGACTGCAGCAGGAGCTCCCCCTGCTTGCAATCACAGCCAGTGAGCCAATGAAAAGAAAGAGGGGGTGGGGCACATCACATGAAACAAACAAAAAAAACCAAAAAAACAAGGAAGCGAAAACACATTGAAAACGCATTAAAAAACACGCATGCAGACACACATTTGGAGTGTGTTTTTGTGGTGTGAAATGTAAGCAAAAATGCATCCGGAATGCATCCAGAGTTTGTGGTGTGAACTGGCCCTTCAAATTAACCCAATGTGTTTGTTAACCACTTGAGGTCTGGGCCATAGCCGAATGACGGCCACAGTGCGGACCTCAATTTCCGGGAGGCCGTCATAGGACGTCCTCCCCTGTGCACGCGCACCGCTGTGATCACCGAGTCATGGAGACTCGGATGATCACAGATCCGAGTAAGGGGCCGATCCCGGCCCCTTACCATGTGATCAGCCATGTCAGCTGATCACATGATGTAAACAAAAGCTCGGTAATCGTTTTTTTTTTTCTCCTCACGCTGATAACGTGTGGAGAAAAAAAAGCCGATCACCAGCTTATGTTAAAGGGACATCGGTTCTGAAGAGGAAGGAGGCACATATGCCTCATCTGTGCCTGCCAGTGTCACCTGCCATATGCCACCTGCCAGTGCCCACAGTGCCCAGCAGTGCCACTTATCAATGCCCACAAGTGCCACCTATCAATGCCCAGTGGTGCCAATCAGTGCCACTTAGCAGTGCTGCCAGTGTAAGCAATCAGTGCCCATTATTGCCACCCATCAGTGCCCATCACTGCCACCCATCAGTGCCCATCAGTGCCGCCTCATCAGCGTACATCAACGAAGAAGAAAGATTACCTGTTTGCAAAATTTTATAACAAAATATATAAAAAAATAAAATTAAAAAAAAAAAAAAAAAAAATCAGCCTTTTTCAATTTTTTTAACAAAAAATAAAAACCACAGAGGTGATCAAATACCACCAAAAGAAAGCTCTATTTGTGGAAAAAAATTATAAAAATTTCATTTGAGTACAGTGTTGTATGACCGTGCAATTGTCATTCAAAGGACGTCAGCGCTAAAAGCTGAAAATTGGCCTGGACAGGAGGGGGGTTTACGTGCCCAGTAAGCAAGTGGTTAATAAAGTGCACCAACCCAAGTAACTTATGAGCATTCATTTGTCATTGTATCTACTGCACACTCATATCGGACAAAAGCTCACTATTTCTTGTTACTTTTGGCAAGATCTGGTACAAAACTATGGGTCCTTTTAAAATAATGAGCAGATACTGGTATCTTAAGTGGTTGTAAACCTGTGAAATTAAAACTGAACAGGGTAAATAAAAATCGATGATTTAAAAAAAAAAATAACCTAATTTTTTTAATTTAAATCTGATTTTTTTTTTTTCTATCAAATGTATTTTAATAAATAGCTTTTGGAGTAAAATTTATCTAAAGATAGTTTTCTATTTAAGATACGGTACTTTAATTATTTAGTTTATTTAGCATGAAATGGAGCTTAGTTATGTAGCATGAGGCTGTATATTCTGCAATATTTACATTTTTGGTAAACTCATTCAATGAATCTCTGCAAGCTGAGATAACGTGCTCTACATTGGTGCATTCACACAATTTCACAGTAACCATGAGATAAAACAACGTTCAGGAATATTCCTTTATCTTATTGTTTTGAAAATCTATGTACACTACAAACTGTATGATTGAATCGGTTCAGATATCGCTGTTTTACTAATCTGACAGCTTATTATTCTAAATAGGAAACATTAAATTTGTTTGCAAATATTAAAGATTCTGACTACCAGCAAGAATAAGTCCTTATATATAAAGAGCACCTGTCATTTCAGCTCCATCATGGCAGCGCCAGTTAGCGGGCATTCACTCACCTGCTGCCGCCACGTCCCTCACCTTGTTGTGTCACTGCCACATCACCAGCCGTCCCATTAAAGTGAATGGGACTGTCGGTGAGTCAGCAGTGGATCAGAGGAGGAGCCGCTGCGGGACAGAGATGACAGTTGCTCCTTAAAAATTATGATTTAAATCAAGCCTGTTTACTAAGCATTTAAATCATGAGTTAAATCAACTTGTTTTAAATCAAATCCACCCTGAAAATGAACAAAGCATAACCTTCTAGAGTGTGTACTCAATCCAAAATTCCCAGTGTGATTTCTGTCTGCTGTCTCCTTCAGACCAGACAATCCTCGGAGACAGCTCCAGCACACAGCCTTTGACTGACAGCCTCAGCTAAGCATGTTTGCCTATGAAACTGTGTAGAAGGGGGTCCATTCTCTCCACTCAGGTCTTAGGTTACACTTAGCTCCCTGCCCTATGCTGTGCAGTGTAAGATGCCAGATCCCCATCCCCTGCCTCTGGAAGCTCAGAAATGCTGTCTAAATTATACACTTTGACCAGCTCTGGAGAACAGAGGGCTGCAGATAAACAGGTAAAACTTGTATAGGAGTATTTGTTTCATCTCTGTGCATCACCTGAGGCCAGTCACTTCAATGGGAATATGGTAAGGGTTTACAACCGCTTTAAGGACACTGAAGTGTTTATTCCACACTGCACCTGCATTTTTTAACTCATTATGAATGCTACATGACATATAGGAGGTTATATAATAAGGCAAACTCCTCCCAACACTTTTCTTTTTTTTTTTTTTTTTTTTTAAAGCAGCAGTATGGCCACAGTAAGTCCATTACAATACTTCAAAGGTTCACACTGATGCGGCTCTGCGAGAAGCATTCTGCACAGGCATGGCGGCCAAACCATTGGAATAGGCCGCCGTGCCACCTGAAATGCAGGAAAAAGGTCCCAGTTTCATTTTTCGGAATTGCAGCCCGCAGGGGAATCGCAAGTGCAGCACAGTTCCCAATGCGGGATGAATGGCGCTCGCACACATCTCCTCCATTTTTCTGTGTGGGTGATTGCGGCTGCAGAAACAGGCGCCAACCCGCAGCAGGAAACACCCGTACAGATGTGAACCTAGCCTTATAGATGGGCCCCAAATGTAACAATCACTAAAGCCCCATACATACTATCAGATTTTCTGCTGAGTATTTCCTTCAGATTTGCCAAAACCATGTAGTGCAAGGGCCTGCCTGATTGCATACACATTGAAACTCCTAAGGTTTGACCTCATATTATATGGTTTTGGTAAATCTGAAGGAAAAACCTCAGCAGAAAATCTGATAGTGTGTATCAGGCTTTATTCATCTTTTATCGTCTGATTATTTTGGAACCAGAAATCTCCCACAATCATTCATGAGGATGTAGCTGCTAATCAGTAAGTGGAGCCCTACTAGCTGTATTGGATAAAAAGCTTATGTCTTTGGATGGCCTTTAAATCAAAAAGTCTAGCTACTTACAACCAACTACACCCCTTCCCCTTTCCATTGTTCAGATAAGCTTGGAAGAATTAATATGGTACTCTGCACCATTCTGATGAGCATTTACCCTGTTGACAAACAGCAGCCATTTAAACGCTAGTGGTAGCTTTTGGCTGGACTGTCACCGGTAGGGCATACAGCACTTCTATTGAAGCACATGTACTGTAGACTGCCACAACCACTCCAGTGCCACGCTTCTTCTTTCCCAGCCATGTGAATACAGTTTTAGTGTTTAGCGTGAAATGTACACTTATCAGACACTTTATTAGGTAAACCTGTTCAATTGTTTGGTAACACAAATTGCTAATGGCAGTAACTCAAGGCATTTAGGCATCTGGACGTGGTGAAGATGACTTGCTGAAGTTCAAACCGAGCATCAGAATGGTGAAGAAACGGGAATTTAAGCGACTTTGAACGTGGCATTGTTGTTGGTGCCAGACTGGCTGGTCTAAGTATTTCAACAACGACTGATCCACTGGGATTTTCACCCACACAACCATCTCTTGGCTTTACAGAGAATGGTCCAAAAAATAGAAAATATCCAGTGAGTGGCAGTTGTGTGGTGGAAAATGCTTTGTTGATGTCAGAGTTCAGAGGAGAATGGGCAGACTGGTTCAAGAAGATAGAAAGGCAACAGTAACCCGAAAAACCACTCATTACACCCAATGTATGCAGAATACCATCTCTGAATGCACAACACATTGAACTTTTAAGCAGATGGGCTGCAGCAGCAGAAGACCACACTGAGTGCCACTCCTGGCAGCTAAGAACAGAAAACTGAGGCTACAATTCGCACAGGCTCACTAAAATTAGACAAAAGAAGATTAGAAAAACGTTGCCTGGTCTGAAGAGCTGTGACATTTAGATGGTAGGGTCAGAATTTGGCAAAAACAACATGAAATCATGGATCCATCCTACCTTGTAGCAATGGTTCAGGCTGGTGGTGGTGTAATGGTGTAGAGGATATTTTCTTGGAACACTTTGGGCCCCTTGGTACCAATTGAGCATCGTTTAAACGCTACAGCCTACCTGAGTATTGTTGCTGATCATGTCCATCCCTTTATGACTACAGTGTACCCATCTTCTGATGGATACTTCCAGCAGGATAATGCTCCAAATCACAAAGATTAAATCATCTCACCACTGGTTTCTTGAACATGACAATGAGGTCACTGTACTCAATGGCCTCCACAGTCACCAGATCTCAATCCAATAGAGCACCTTTGGGATGTGGTTGAGCGGGAGATTCGCATCATGGATGTGTAGCCGACAAATCTGCAGCAACTATGTGATGCTATCATGTCAATATGGACCAAAATCTCTGAGGAATGTTTCCAACACCTTGATGAATCAATGCCATGAAGAACTAAGGCAGTTCTGAAGGCAAAAGGGGTCCAACCCGGTACTAGCAAGGTGTATCTAATAAAGGGCCGGGGAGTGTATATCTCAAGCAAAAAAAAAAAAAAGAATAGTTAGGGCTCATTCACACAGGCGTCTGGAAAACAGCAGAGATCTGTGAAAGCATCAAGTAACCAATCTCTACCATTTCGCTCAAAGCACAGACATGCACTGTCAGACCTAGAAGTCTACTCAAGAAACATTTGCTGACTGAAGATCGTGTTCACATCAGAAGTAATGAGACAAAACCAGAGACAGCACCTTATCCAGGATGATTCCCTAGATACAGTCCAGTCACTCGTTTCCATTCAGACAGATTTTTGGTTCCTAATGATGGCGTAAAATGACAGACTACAACTGAGCTTGGTCATCCACTGTACACACAATCAGAAAATTGGACGAAATATACCGCTTTCGGAGCGATCGTCCGATAATCTGCTCGTTAGCATACCGCTTTCGAGACCCAATCACGACAGTTAATGCAAAAATATCCAAAAGGGACAAACGAACATTTTTCTCGTACAAATACCAGAAGGAATGATTTTTGTGTAATTAGTATTGTATTTGTACGGAAAAAATAAATAAATTGTATGACCAAGACCACGCATGCTTGGAAATGAAAGAATACAATACAATACAATGCAGTACATTACCTCCGAAGTTGTATTCTGTCGTACAAGAATTTTCATGACTTTATTAACCTATTGGGTTTCGATATGAGACTAGCTGGCAAAAAAAAAAAAAAAAGAAGACGATTATTCGTCTGATATTCTCACCATTTATACGAGGCTTTAGGCTTAGTTCACACTGCCGCGACCTGAAAGTCGAGCGACTTGCCGTGCGACTTTCTGATGACTTGAGTAGCATTATGTCACAACTGGGTATAGAAGAGAGGTGCCTCTAAGTGTAGCAATATGGTTACATTTAATGAAGGTACAACTTTTAGCAACACATTGCTACACTTATGCCGCGTACACACAACCGGACTTTCCGGCAGAAAAGGTCAGACGGAAGGAATCCGTCAGACATTCTGATCGTGTGTGGGCTTCATCGGACCTTTTCTGTCGAAAAAACTGACGGACCTTAGAAATAGAACATGTTTCAAATCTTTCCAACAGACTGGATTCCTATCGAAAAAAAAGTTCGTCTGTATGCTAGTCCAATGTACCGAAAACGACGCAAGGGCAGCTATTGGCTACTGACTATTGAATTTCCTTTTCTAGTCCGGTTGTACGTCATCATGTTCGAAACGATCAGACTTTGGTGGGATCGTGTGTAGGCAGGTCCATTTCTTCGGAACTCCGTCGAAAAGTCCTTCCAAGTTCAGTCCGACGAGAAGTCCGCGCGTGTGTACGCGGCATTAGAGGCGCCTCTTTTCTCTTTTCTCTCTTTTATACTGTGTAGCTCCTGCTGGATTTTGCTTCTAATTGTGGAGGATTCCATTTGTGGATGGACATTTTATGGTTACACAACCTGGTCACATTGCTATAATCTCTTTATATGGACTATAAACTGAAGGCCCTATGAATAAATGGTTGTGGAACGAATCATTTGAGTTTCCATCATTTCTTATGGGGAAATTCGCTTTGATATACAAGTGCTTTGGATTACAAGCATGTTTCTGGAATGAATTTTAGCTCGCAATCCAAGGTTTTAATGTATGTGTAAAGGGTCAGTTAGACCCCTTTCACACTGCCGACGCCCAGGCGTCAGCGGTAAAGCAGCGCTATTTTTAGCGGTCGAAAAGAGATTACATCCGCCCGCAAAACGCCGCCGGGGCGGCGTTTTGCCGGCGGTATTGCAGCGCTGCTCCGTTGATTTCAATAGGGAGAACGGTGGAGGAGAGGTGAGTTCACCGCTCCTTCACCACTCCAAAGAAGCTGCTGGCAGGACTTTTTCTGACGCCCTGCCAGCGCACTGCTCCACTGTGAAAGCCCGAGGGCTTTCACACTGGAGTGCATAGAGCAACTGTTTTAGGGTGGTTTGCAGGCGCCATTTTTAACGCCTGCAAAACGCTCCAGTGTGAAAGGGGTCTGAGTAAAGTATCTGCACTAAATATGTGAACTCCACATCTAGAACAGAAGACTGTTGTAAGATGTGATTAGATGTACAACGATCGCAGGCAGGAAAGGTTTGTTATCTCATACATTTTAACCAGGCAGATTTATGGATTTTAGTCTGATCCTAAATCAGTGCTGTTCAATCCCAACTGAACTTACAGTTCAAATATGTCCCAGGTACATCAAAACAAAAAAGTCTGCAAAGGGCTCGTTCACTCTGGAAAAACGCAGGTTTCTGCGAGGCCACACAGAAAACAATTGTGCCATGATCACACCAAAAAGCTGGTGTCATGTGCAGAGCTGTGTAGAAATATCCAGCATTTCAGAATTTTTTTTGCACTGTGACACACATAAACACATGTAAAACCAGGGCCTTTTTTCAGAGGGAACGAAGTTCTGGTTCCTCCAGAACAGAATGTATGTAATGGCAAGGAGTGCTGGGGTGTGTTCGAGGGTCTATTGATGCTGACTGCTGAGGATCTATTGTAGCTGGGGGTTGTAGTGTAGCTGGGGGATGTCCATTGTTGCTGGAGGGATCTACAGTTGTGGGGGATCTATAGCTGCCAGCAGTGATTGCATGCAAAAAATTGACAGGCTGGCTGTTATAAAGTCGATCTCTGAATTGACTTCAGTACAACCAGCCTGCCCATAGATGGATCAAATCTAAGCTGGTTCCAGCTGAACAAGCCAAGATTCGATCCATTTATGGCCGGCTTAACACAAGACCTGAAAAATACAGCCATGCTGTACTTTAGAAACCTTTTAGGCAAAATAAGGTCCACTTTAGGGCTGGGTTCACACTATTGTGAATTGGATGCAGGTTTCGCATAGCAGGAGATTGTGACTGGCTCTCAATGGAGCATGGTTAACACATCTCCGCAGCGGCTCTGGTGTGAATTGCTCAGGGGCGCTGTGTATCTTTTGGACTGTTTCCAGAAATTCAGGCTGAAAATCGGACCTGAAACGGTGAATGGGGACGCACCGGACTCCTGCCGTGAGCCGGAGAGTGCTGCAGTGTGAACCCAGCCTAAAAAGGGACCTGTACTCCTTTAACCACCTCAATACTGGGCACTTTCACCCCCTTCCTGCCCAGGCCAATTTCCAACTTTCAGTGCTGTCGCCATGGTTGCACGGTCATGCAAAACTGCACCCAAATGAATTTTTTATAATTTCCTTCACACAAATAGAGCTTTCTTTTAGTGGTATTTAATCGCCACTGAGTTTTTAATTTTTTTCTAAACAAATAAATGAAAAAAAAATAAAAAACACAACTAAAAAAGTACAAAAATTTAAAAAAAAAAAAAAAAAAAAAAAGCTTTTCTTAGTTTCTGACTTTCTGTCAGAAAATCTTGTACATAAGTAATTTTTCTTCTTCACTGATGTGCGCTGCTGAGGCTGCACTGATGGGCACTGATAGGCTGCACTGATGAGGAGTCATTAATATGCAGTACTGGTGGGCACTGATAGGTGGCACTGATGGGCAATGATAGGCATAGCTGATGGGCACAGATTGGCCTCACTGATGGGCATAGACTGGCGTCACTTATGGGCTCTGTTGGCGCTGCATTGTAATGAGGGCACTGATGATCAGTACCCTGATTACCTATACACGTCTCCCTTGTGAGGAGATACGGCTGACCAGCTCTCCTGTCCTCACACTCTGTCAGTGTGAGGCGAGCCAATAAACGGCATCTCCTTGTTTACAAGTGATCGGCTGAAGCCCGCTGTCGGCTGACATTACAGAGCCGGTCCAGACTTGGGAAAGATGTTGACCATATGGTCGGGATCCGTCCACATGCCTGGCCCGGCACCCGGCTCAGCCTCTCAGCGAGCCGCTGCTCAGAGTTCTCAGTGATTGAGGCGGCGGGGGACCGATACTGCATCCACCTAGGTAAGTATGATCCTTAAATAAAACACAAATCCCATACAGTACTTCTATTTTAAGTAAAGGTAGCCATTGCGGACCACTGCCTTAATACACTAAAGGCCTAGCTGTCTTTGGCTTCAGCACTTTATGAGTCACTGACCTGGAACAAATGATGACACCACCGCCTCTTCCAATCCCCTTCGAAAAATGCTAGTTATAGAAATTTAAAACTTGTTTAGCCACTGCTTGAAATACCTCTGTATATCTTACTTTTGTTCTGCTGGCTTTTTTCCAGGTCAGTGACCCAGAAAGTACTGAAGCCATTGGATCAGTGTGACATCAAGACAATTAGCGAAGGAGGTCAGCAATGGTAGCCTCCCCATTTCTCATGACAGGTTTCCTTTAACATCATTAACTCTACCAGGCCATTAGGAAGAAGGCACGTCCCCATGCTGTCACATTATATCTGTCTGGTGTCACATGGAAGGATCCTGGTGCCAAGGGAACTGATAAGCTGCATTCTCTAAATTATTGGAGGAATCTCCTAAATGACTGTCTCAGTTTTTGTGGGCACAGGTCCACTTTAGATTGTAAGCTCCTATGAACAATGCTGGATTGTATTGTAACTGTACTGTCTCCCTTCGTTTTTGTAAAGCGTTGAGCAAGCTGTTGGTGCTCTATCAATCCTGTATATAAAATACTATTTATCTTCATGTGTTCATCTGCATGGATTGCAAGCTCTGAGGAGACAAACACTTTACTAACACAAAAAAAATGTTTAACACAACTGCAGCCTGTCCTGTGCTGAACGGAATCCTGCGGAGATCCTGTCCCATCGAGCAGAATGACCCGAGTGTCCCAGCCCACAGCCTCCCATAAATCAAGGCTCATTACCTGGCAAGTCCTTGCCTTGTGCTGATCTAGGAAATAATACAAAGATATACTGTAAAGCTGCAAGCCAGTGCCAGCAAAGCATTTCCTCACCGATGACACAAGACTTGGAGGGAAAGAGCTACTGCAGCTTAGCTATACTGTGTGCTCAGGCAAGCTGAAAACAACCTAGTTTTAGAAACAAAATTGCTGCATTTTGTAAAGGGTCACAGCTAGCTAGAATGGGGCCCCTTAGCAAAACCAATAAGGGCCCTCTAGATCCCCAAGCTCCATCTCAAAGGCACTTTCTCTAGCAATTCCATTTTACAGCAATCGTATAGAGCAGCCTTTCTAAAGCCTTGTACACACGATCAGATTTTCAGACGACCGTTCGTCCGTTTTTTGTTGCATGTTAGTCTCATCTCGAAAGTGAAGAGGTTACTCACCATACGAAAATTCTCGTACGACAGAATTTAACTTCAGAAGTGACGTAATGTGTTGACTAGTTTTGTATGTATTCTTTCGTTTCTGAGCATGCCGTAGTCTTGCTCTTACGATTTTTTCTCGGATGAAAACCGTAGAAATTAAACGAAAATCAGACGTTGAGTTCAAGTACAACAAAAATTTTATAGTCTGCACATCCAGCTTTTGTTGGACGAAAAACCGGGATCGGCTGTCGAAAGCACCATACTAACGTTCCGAAAATCGGCAGATTGTTCGTGGGACTAAATTTTTTTTCAGATTTTCGTATAGTGTGTACGGGCTTTTGGGGTGGACCTTCACTATCCCCTTTCACTTGGTGTCATTCCACCCCTACCCTCCTGCTCTTGAAACAATCAAAATCTTCTTTTAATAAAACCATTCAGGAATCCCTTCCCACACTTCCCAGAGTATTGCCTAGACAGAAACGGCATATTAATTGCTCGCAGCCTCCTGGCATATACCACTGTGGCGCGTACACTACGGCACGCTAGTAGGGTGCAGATCCCTAGAGAATACCACTGGATCACTGGGCATGTGGGTATGTTTATTTGTGCATAACCCAGAGAAATGGGTAATAAGGGAAAAAAGGATGGGACTAAAGTATCTTTTTAACCATTTTATTTCAGAGGTAAACAAATGAAACGCATTTCAACCCATCGGGGAGCAGTTAAAAAATGCCAAACTTAATTTCATTGTGGGCCTCATCAGCGTTATGGTTGTTCTCAAAGGGGCCGGTTGTATCTGTAAGACTATGTAAATGTATGCAGGGCTTTTTTTCTTAGAGAATAGGTGCAGGAACTCAACCACACCCCCTTGCCAAACCGCATCGAACAGTGGGTGTGGCCAAATTGCACTAAAAGTAGGAGGATCTAAAAGTGGTAATAAATACCAGGAGTGCATTATGTGTGTTCAGGGGGTGTGCTATGTATAGAGGGCAGAGTTCAGGGGTGCGCTACGTCCAGAAGGCAGAGTTCAGGGGTGCGCTAAGTACAGAGTTTAGGGGTTTGCTATGTGCAGTGTTCAGAGGTTCAGGGGTGCACTACGTACAGAGTGCAGAGTTCAGAGGTGCACTACGTACAGAGTGCAGAGTTCAGGGGTGCGCTACGAACAAAGTGCAGAGTTCAGGGGTGCGCTACGAACAAAGTGCAGAGTTCAGGGGTGCGATACGAACAAAGTGCAGAGTTCAGGGGTGCGATACGAACAAAGTGCAGAGTTCAGGGGTGCGCTACGTGCAGAGTTCAGGGGTGTGCTATGTGCAGAGTGCAGAGTCCAGGGGTGCGCTACGTACAGAGTACAGAGTTCAGGAGTGCGCTACCTACAGATTGCAGAGTACAATGGTGCGTTACGTACAGAGTGCAGAGTACAGGGATGCGCTACGTGCAAAGGGCAGAGTACAGGGGTGCACTATGTACAGACTGCAGAGTTCAGGGGTGCGCTACGTACAGAGTTCAGTGGTGCGCTACGTAAAGAGTGCAGAGTTCAGGGGTGCGCTATGTGCAGAGTTCAAGGGTGCGCTACCTACGGAGTGCTGTGTTGAGGAGTGCACTACGTACAGAGTGCAGGCTTTAGGGGTTTGCTATGCACAGTGTGCAGGGTTCAGCTCTCTTTCACATGCTGTTTACATCTCACTTCCACCCCTCCCCCTGGGTGTGAGGGCCACATGAAATGAGATTTGGCCCTTGGGCCTTGCGTTTGACACATGTGCTTTACACAGATGGGCAGTCCACAGAGAACCTATCTTCATGCATACTCGTGTACAAATCACAAACCGATGCTGTACTGTCCACATTTAACGCTCACCTGAATAGTAACATGGGATTTGGGGCTCTGACTGAGCCTGGATGCAGACTATGTCACCTTGGACCTAGCTTTTCCATTTCAAAGCAATTTAATGAAGCACCCTTTCTTAAAGTGGACCTTCACCCTCCCTATCTGCTTTCTGACATTTCACTCCTGCCTCCTCCTCCCAAAACATTTGGATATATATATATTTTTTTTTTTAATATAGTTCTGGGAACTTTCCCCTGCACTTCCTGGATTATTGCCTAGGCAGGGATGAGATATTCACTTCCCAGATCCTTGTCTAGGCAGGAATGACATTTGTTTCCCAGCCCTCCTGGGATACCCACATCGCACATTCCGGAAACACAAGCTTACGTACTTGACTGATGTGACATTGCACAAGAAAAAAAAGAAAAAAAAGTATGTTTGTAATGGAGTGCTGGTGACATCTCATTGTACCACTGTAGGTCACATCCAGGGACTGCGTTTCTTTCCACAGCTAATCAACCATAGCACAGTGTGCTGGAGAGCCTATTCACCCATCTGAATGAGACCTTACATTGGTAGTCAGAATGCCATTCTTACAGACAGCTAAGAGCATAATTACCAGTGGCTCTGCTAAGAGGCCTTGACCCTGGAAATATGAAGGCACCTCCAGATGGGACGCCTATCAGCCATAGCACAGGGAACCCCTAGTACCCTTCCTTCCCTTAACCAGGGTTCCTCCAGAGGTTGATAGAACAATATCTACCTCTCCTATAAGTAACCAAAGGCGGCGATGCTCTTTTAAGCACTATCTAAAGGAGGCACTCTTCCCACCAAGCACCCATGGAAGATTAATTCTTCCCAATGAGCACCTATGGAAGACAAATTCTTCCCACTGAGCACCAGGATTACATACAGTGATCATTAGTAGAGCTCCCTGGAGACCAGTCATGTGAAGGGTTCCTCCGTGTTACAAAGGTTTGGAAAGGCTGGAGGGACCCTGGTTCTGTATGGCCGGTATAGAGCTTCATGAACTACACTGATTAGCCATAACATTATGACCACTGACAGATATAGTAAATAACATTAATTATCTTGTTACAATGCCATCTGAAAATGCGTGAGATATATTAGGCAGCAAGTGAACATGTTGTACCTGAAGTTGATGTGTTGAAAGCAGAAAAATGGACAAGTTTAAGGATTTGAGGGTCTTTGACCAGAGCTAAATTGTAATGGCGAAATGACTGGGTCAGAGCATCTCCAAAACTGCAACTCTTGCAGGATATTCCCGGTCTGCAGTGGTTGGGATCTACCAAAAGTGGTCCAAGGAAGGAAAACTGACAAACCAGTGACAGGGTCATGGCTGGCCAAGGCTCCTTGATGCACGTGGGGCCCTAGTATATTGATCCAATAAAAGAGCTACTGCATCTCAAATTGCTAAAAAAGGTAATGCTGGTTCTGATAGAAAGGTGTCATAACACACAGAGCATCGCAGTTTATTATGTATGGGGCTGCGTAGCCAAAGACTGGTCAGGGTGCCCATGCTGACCCATGTACACAGCCAAGAGTGCCTACAATGGGCACATAGCATCACAACTGGACCGTGGAGCAATAGGAAAAGGTGGCCTGGTCTGATGAGTCAGGTTTTCTTTTACATCATGTGGATGTCTGGGTGCGTGTGCGTTGCTTACCTGGGGAAGAGATGGCACCAGGATGCAGTATGGGAAGAAGGTAAGCTAGAAGAGGCAGTGCTAATGACGGCTTGGTGCCAGATATGACAGCACACCTTCAGATGTCTATTGGGGGACCTACCCAATATCAGGTGGGTGGCCATAATGTTAAGGCTGATCAGTGTATATACAAATTCCCTTAATGTCAATGTATTGGCCAAATGCTATTACTCCGTACACAAATCTCAGTACGACCGGACAGATGTGGGTTCCCTGGTCTTGTGGGCCCTGTAGCTCTCCCATGGTGATCTTTCAGCTCTGAATAAGTATTTTTATGTAAACCTTAGCCCCAGATCACCGGAATTTTTTTGTGTAATGTGCTGTGTAAATACATTCTACATTTCATTCCGAGGACTAGTCATAAAAATATTACTGTGTCACAATCTTTCCTGATGATCAGTGGTGATCCCGGATGCCCCTTGATGACTGGTGGTGACCCCCGGTGTCCCTGATGATCAGTGCTGACGTCCGGTATCTCCGATGATCAGTGCTGAACCACGGTGTCCCCAACAATCAGTGCTGACCCCATGATCAGTGTTGACCCCCTGGTGTCCCCGATAATCAGTGCTGACCCCCAGTGTCCCCCATGATCAGTGCTGACCCCCGGTGTCCCCCATGATCAGTGCTGACCCCCGGTGTCCCCCATGATCAGTGCTGACCCCCGGTGTCCCCCATGATCAGTGCTGACCCCCGGTGTCCCCCATGATCAGTGCTGACCCCCGGTGTCCCCCATGATCAGTGTTGACCCCCGGTGTCCCCCATGATCAGTGTTGACCCCCGGTGTCCCCCATGATCAGTGCTGACCCCCGTGTCCCCAATGATCAGTGCTGACCCCCGGTGTCCCCCATGATCAGTGCTGACCCCCGGTGTCCCCCATGATCAGTGCTAACCCCCGGTGTCCCCCATGATCAGTGCTGACCCCCGGTGTCCCCCATGATCAGTGCTGACCCCCGGTGTCCTCCATGATCAGTGCTGACCCCCAGTGTACAGAAGGTGAAGCTGATGTCAGTCCGGAGCTCATACATGTACTAATCTGTCACTAGCCGATCCTTCCCCTCCGCACAGCACATGGTAATCTGAGTGTAATCAGCCCACTACACCCGCCCGATGTCCCCTCGGCTGCCCTGTACACAGATCGCTCCCGATGACAGCTCTAATTCCTACCTGTCACAGCCGCGCCATGTAATCTCCTTTGGGTTGCCGAGTTACAGAGGATAGGGTCACAAGAGGCTTTCCATGTGCACACCACTGAGGTGTACAGACCGAGGTGTACAGGAAACTGGCATCGCACAGCGGACACCTCCTCTACTTCTTCTACAGACTACTGACACCAGACCTCCGCCGCAACTTCCCCGTACACTCCGCTCCCGGGCACTCTCCTCCCACTGGGCGTGGTCTTCCTGGGTAATTGACAGGCACGTTAGAGCGGAGTGGGTTCAGGGAGGTGAGTGATGTCAGGGAGAGGGTGTGCACGTGGGCGGAGCTTGGTCTCCGGCGGTGTGGTTTGATGTGGGAGAGCGCTGCCGGTGATCCGGGTGTGTGTCGTACCCGCCCGGTGTGCACTGTGATCACTATGGACGAGGCTCCTCCCCAGTGTCCCTTTATTATCTGTGACATGTTACACTCCGCACATCCCTGAGTGATCTCATAGGAGAGGACATGGCGGGGCACATCTGACAAATGTCACAATGATCAGTGAAAGGAAACCTGAGTCATGGCTGCATTCCTGAAAATACTGCTTTCCTGGCTGCCATGCTGATCCACATACTTCCAGCTCACACCACTGCTTTTCTTCTGCCTAATATACTATTGAAAGTATTTTCTTATATCTGTTTGACACTGCAAAATATATATATATATAGTGTCATGGCCAAAAATATTGTCAGCCCTGCATTTCTATTACACCACCTTTGTCCAGAAAATTGTTGCAATTACAGATTTCTGGGCATTCTCATGTTTATTTCTCTTGTATTGGTATGACACAAAAAATGTGAGAAACAATACGCCAAATCTGACACATTCCACGCAATACTTCTACAATGGACTGGACAAAATTATTGGCACCTTCTCAAAATTGTAAGAAATAATTGCAACAACAAGTTTGTGATACTCCTGTAATCAGGGCCGTCTTTAAAACTGATTGGACTGGGGAGGCGATGGGGGCACATCAATAGACAGAAAACTCCTAGGGATCCTAGAACTCCTCTGATCAGTGGCAGTGCTGGGGGGAGGGGACGGTGTGATCAATGGCAATGCTGATTTTTTTTACCGACTACCAATATAAAGAGGAGTTTCAACACTGGCTATCAATGTAATAGGGGTTTACACTGACTACTAATGTAATAGGGGTTTACACTGACTACTAATGTAATAGGGGTTTACACTGACTACTAATGTAATAGGGGTTTACACTGACTACTAATGTAATAGGGGTTTACACTGACCACTAATGTAATAGGGGTTTACACTGACCACTAATGTAATAGGGGTTTACACTGACCACTAATGTAATAGGGGTTTACACTGACCACTAATGTAATAGGGGTTTACACTGACCACTAATGTAATAGGGGTTTACACTGACCACTAATGTAATAGGGGTTTACACTGACCACTAATGTACTAGGGGTTTACGCTGACCACTAATGTAATAGAGGTTTACGCTGACCAATAATGTAATAGGGGTTTACGCTGACCACTAATGTAATAGGGGTTTACGCTGACCACTAATGTAATAGGGGTTTACGCTGACCACTAATGTAATAGGGGTTTACGCTGACCACTAATGTAATAGGGGTTTACACTGACCACTAATGTAATAGGGGTTTACACTGACCACTAATGTAATAGGGGTTTACACTGACCACTAATGTAATAGGGGTTTACACTGACCACTAATGTAATAGGGGTTTACGCTGACCACTAATGTAATAGGGGTTTACGCTGACCACTAATGTAATAGGGGTTTACGCTGACTACTAATGTAATAGGGGTTTACACTGACCACTAATGTAATAGAAGCATTCACAGTAACCACCAATGTAAGGAGGGGGACTGTCACACGGGCCACTAGTGTGAATAAAAGGATTGTACACCAAGCCCCAATGTAATGAGAAGATTTACAATGACCACCAATGTATTGGGGATTTACACTGACCACTAATGTAATAGAAGCATTCACAGTAACCACCAGTGTAAGGAGGAATTTACACACATACGTAAGTCGATGATCAGTGAGACTGATCAAATCACCTGTGCAAAATAATGGAAAGCCTGATATCATGGCCTGTTGGGGCGCCTTGAGGACTGGAGTTGGGAAACACTGCTCTGAACTATAGAACATCTTTCCTCTTAGATTGTGGGGATGAGGAGAAAGACAACACTGCTACTCTATAGGTACGGTACAGTTGTCACCCTAGGCCAAGATGTGTGGCGGGATCACCTGTGGAAAATGAAAGAAAAAAGCTAATAAAAAAGAAAACAAATGCAGCCATCTAAGGAGTGGTAAGTTACTATATAATACATGTTTCTTCTTTGTAGATTTATCCCTGGAAATGTTCTTGTAGTGGATATTAGAAATAGACAGGCTCAGCATACCGTGATAAAACCTCAGACTTCTTGAAACGGTACACTTAGTTCCCACTAGGGCTGTCCTTTAAGAAATTATGTTGATGACTTATTTTTTTAAACGCTAAAAATAAAAATGGTTTATGAAGAATGCTATGAATGGATGGTGCTGCACTGCAGTCCTGTGAGAAAGTTAGCAATAAATATTGCTTAGCTATTTTGCTTCAACAGCAAATCAGTAAAACTGGAATTATTTTTCAAATGTTGACATCTATGTATGAGGGTACAGTGCCATCATATTTCAGAGACACTTTGCTGCTGGAGCAGTAAACCATAGATTCCTTATTGCTTATCATTTAAAGCAGTAATACATTTAAAATATATATATACAGTGCCTTGAAAAAGAATTCATACCCCTTGAAACTTTCCACATTTTGTCATGTTACAACCAAAAACGTAAATGTATTTTATCGGAATTTTATGTGATGGACCAACACAAAGTGGCACATAATTGTGAAGTGGAAGGAAAATGATAAATGGTTTTCCACATTTTTTACAAATAAATATGTGAGAAGTGTGGTGTACATTTGTATTCAGCCTCCCTGAGTCAATACTTTGTAGAACCTCCTTTCATTGCAATTACAGCTGCAAGTCTTTTTGGGGATGTCTCTACCAGCTTTGCACATCTAGAGAGTGACATTTTTGCCCATTCTTCTTTCCAAATAGCTCAAGCTCTGTCAGATTGGATGGAGAGCATCTATGAACAGCAATTTTCAAGTCTTGCCACAGATTCTCAATTGGATTGGGGTCTGGACTTTGACTGGGCCATTCTAACACATGAATATGCTTTGATCGAAACCATTCCATTGTAGCTCTGGCTGTATGTTTAGGGTTGTTGTCCTGCTGGAAGGTGAACCTCTGCTCCAGTCTCAAGTCTTTTGCAGACTCTAACAGGTTTTCTTCTAAAATTGCCCTGTATTTGGCTCCATCCATCTTCTCATCAACTCTTTCCAGCTTCTCTGTCCCTGCTGAAGAAAAGCATCCCCACAACATGATGCTGCCACCACCATGTTTCACAGTGGGGATGGTGTGTTCAGGGTGATGTGCAGTGTTAGTTTTACGTCACACATAGCGTTTTGCTTTTAGGCCAAAAAGTTACATTTTGGTCTCATCTGACCAGAGCACCTTCTTCCATGTGTTTGCTGTGTCCCCCACATGGCTTCTCGCAGATTTGTGGAATGCACGACTAATAGTTGTCCTGTGGACAGATTCTCCCACCTGAGCTGTGGATCTCTGCAGCTCCTCCAGAGATACCATGGGCCTCTTGGCCGCTTCTCTAAATTATGCTCTGCTTGCCCGGCCTGTCAGTTTAGGTGCACAGCCATGTCTTGGCAGTTTTGTGCTTGTGCCATACTCTTTCCCTTCCAGATGATGGATTGAACAGTGCTCCATGAGATTTTGAAAGCGTGGGAAATTTTTTTTATAACCTAACCCTGTCTGGTGTGTTCCTTAGCCTTCATGATGCTGTTTGTTCAATAAGGTTCTGTAACAAACCTCTATGGGCTTTACAGGGCAGCTGTATTTATACTGTTTGTAAATTACACACAGGAGGACTCTATTTATTCATTTGGTGACTTCTGAATGCGATTGGTTCCACTAGATTTTAGTTAGGGGTATCAGAGTAAAGGAGGCTGAATACAAATATAATTTTTCTTCCACTTCACAATTATTTGCTGCTCTGTGTTGGTCTATCACATAAAATCCCAATAAAATACATTTACGTTTTTGGTTGTAACATGACACAATGTGGAAAATTTCAAAGGGTATGAATAGTTTTTCAAGGCACTGTATGAATATTGCAGCTTACCAAACACTAAATAAGATGGCTGCATTCGTTTTCTTTTAGTCTTCTTTTTCCTTTATTTTCACCTGGTGATTCGGTCACTCTTCCTGTCTTAGGGTGTCTCCGCTCCAGATGGAGGATCAGCGGAGACACCTTTGGACAACAGCATTGTCAATCTGTGGAGAGGGTAATGTTAGATGCACTAGCAAGTTTAGATGAAGTAAAGAACACATTAAAGTTGAACTTTAAGCTGTTAGCTGCTGGGATAAAGGTTTTACATACATGAATAAAAGCACCTTTGTCAGTGTTTGTCTCCACCCTCTAACTGACACTTTTGCTGCACAGCCTGGTCTGTTAAAGGAAGTTCATAAAAAAACAGCAGGATCATCAGGTAAAAAGGGAAACTCAGAAAAACAAAGACTGCTGTGTTTGGGACCGATTATTTGGTCTGATATATAAATATGTATAAAAGTATTTTCGGGGAGTTGGTTACTTGATACGCAAGACCATCCTATTTTTTTACATTGTAAATAAGTTAAGATGGGATTACCTGTTTCCCTAAACCCCTTGGGATTATTCGGGTGACATATAAGACTTTAACTACTTGCCGACCAGACGCCTTCATTATACGGCAGCAGGTTGGCTCCCCTGCACGAATCGCTGTAGCTGTTCAGCGGCCATGACACAAGATCATTCCAGAGAGAGACAGAACGGGGATCTGTCAATGTAAACAGAGATCCTCGTTCTGTCAGGGAAGTAGAGAGAGATCTGCTATTCCTAGTAATCAGGAATAGCGATCTCTCTCCATTCCCTGTCAGTACACCACCCCCACAGTTAGAAATACCTCCCTAGGGAACATTTAACCCCTTGATCGCCCCCTAGTGTTAACTCCTTCCCTGCCAGTGACATTTATACAGTAATCAGTGGCTATTTTTAGCTCTGATCGCTGTATAAATGTCAATGGTCCCAAAAAAAGGGTCAAAAGGGTCCGGTCTGTCTGCTACATTGTCACAGTCCCCCTAAACTACTAGTTACTAGTAAAAAAAAATAATAATAATAAAAAAGCCATAAATATATCCCCTATGTTGTAGATGCTATAGCGTTTGCACAAACTAATCAATATACGTTTATTGAGATTTTTTTTTTACCAAAGATATGTAGAAGAATACATATTGGCCTAAACTTATGAAGACATTTTTTTTTTTCAATTTTTGGGGATATTTATTATAGCAAAAAGTAAAAAATATTTTTTTTTTCTTAAATTGACGGTCTTTTTTTGTTTATGGTGCAAAAAATAAAAACCGCAGAGGTGATTTAATACCACCAAAAGAAAGCTCCATTTGTGGGGAAAAAAATGCGTCAATTTTGTTTGGTTACAGCGTCGCACGACCACGCAATTGTCAGTTAAATCGACGCAGTGCCGTATCACAAAAAATGGCCTGGTCATTCAGGGGGCAAATCTTCCGGTCCTTAAGTAGTTAAAGAGTAAATATTCTATTTACGGTTCAGGTGCTTAATTCAGATTTCCATGATTTTCAAACAGGTCATTCAACTCTTCTTTTCTACTTTCCTCATCATCCTTATCTCGTCCACTAAATGCAATTAGAATCTCTATGTCTATCTCATTTCCTAAAAAATAAAATCATATTTTAGGATTTAAAGTTTACTTCATGCACATCGGTGGTTTGCTCGATAAAGCAATGAATCATCTATAGGGGTATAATAAAATAAAGGTCTTATGGTATATCCTTGCAGAGCTGCTTGGAGATCAGAGGAAACAGATATCAGCATTCCTTTCCGATGAATGATACACACCCGCTTAATTGCAAAATGTATCACCCGCAATTTGGCTTTAGGCTGGATTCACACCTATGCAGTTTTAGTGCTTTTTGCATTTTGCAGATTTGCACTACAGAACGTGTTCCATAGGAAACCATGTTAAATGGACTGTAGTGCAAATCTGCAAAATGCAAAAAGCACTAAAATGCATAGATGTGAATCCAGCCTTAGAGATTTCGTATATGTAATTAGAAACAAAGTATAATAATTTAGATTGCTAGTAAATCGCAACATTGACCATTCATAAGCATTTGAAAAGTAGAATGATCTGTTAGCTAAAACCGGGGTATGTTTATGAAGAGTGTGTGTGGTTGCCTTGGCCAATGTTGCTTAGAAACTTTTTTAAACTTTATGATAGTGGTTATAGTGGTTATTTAATTGTGTTTGTATTTTTGTGGCATGCTTTGATATAGGGATTTTTACTACTAATAAAATATTGAAATGTTGTGGTTATACTGTAGAAAACATTTGTTCTCCTTTGTGTATAATAGTTTAGTTTTGCAAATTATATGATAGGCTGACAGTGTTGCAATGTATTTAGGAATGGGAACAGTTGAGGTTGTTTTTATTACTTCCTTATTTGGGTTAAATATTTAGGTATGCTTATTATAATCCGAATGAACGCAACAATTAGTTTACGCTTGCATTTGGCAGGGGGGGGGGGGGGGGTAGGAAAACTATGTGGTTCAGCGAATCGGTCCTGTATACTGAAAAGGAGATCTGGAGCACTCTCAGAATTGCCACAGGTGATAGGTTGTGGGGCCTGCCTGAATCAGGAAACATTTTATACATCGCTTTATAATAACAGTATGCAAAGCCCTTTCCTCTACCTTGTTCTAAGGTTCTAATGAAGTTATGCACTGCATTGTATATACAGGTTATGCAGGGCATAAAGTTATGCAGGGTATACAAGTTATGCAAGGCATTGTCTGGACTGAATATACATGAAATGTACATATGGGGGTACTGTGGTGCACAGCAGCTCCATCACTTCTAAATTGGCATATTAGGGGCTTGTTCGGATCAGGTGCTGATCACTGTAAGAACACACAGAAAAAATTTGTTTCCTGTGTGAAATAAATATTGGGGGGCTTTTGGATTCCCCCTATTTATTATAAATATGTATGAACTTGTCTATTCCTATAATTAGCTAGTCTATCAAAGCTCTGATAAAGTTAACGGTGATGATATAACAATATTAGCTGTAAAAATAAGCAAGAGTCTCATTTATTTCCAAAGAAAATAGGAATGCTAACATAAAACACTAAAAGAAAATATTACAGAGCATATGAAACAAAAGAACATCAATGATTCTTTATGTAAGGTCGTCCTCTGTGTTCAGTAGCTTTCAGCTGGACGCAATGGAAAGAGGAAATAACTCCAGCCGGTCAGAATTCTCAGACACCACCCACACAAACATCCACTGTCCAATGAAAAATAAGAGGCAGTCCTTTCTAATAACCAGGAAGTATATTCTTTTCCAGTCCATCTTCCAGGAAGCATGCTATAATGTCCACAAGGGGCAGCATTCGTCCATGAATCACCGCTATTTAACCTGGGTCATCCTTCTGTGACAACTGGTCTTTGATCTTCTGTAACTCAGGACATTTTAATTCGAACCTCCGCAAGAGGTCTTATCTGGTGCTTCTCTACCCCCCCCCCCTCGTACCTCACCTCAAGAGGCCTAGGTGAGAATAGCCTCTTAGGATATGCTTTCCCATTTATGACTCCTTGTCACAAACACCCTGCTGGTTAAACTGTCTGCACTGGCATTTCAAGATGACATTTTCTAACATAGGCCAAATGGCTGTATCCACCAGGCATTAAAACTCCAGAAATATAATATTAAATCATGTTGCCTTCCAACGCTGTGTAACCGATGTAGCACCCCCCTAGGTAGGTTGCTAGGATGATAGGTAAATTTAGTTCATTTTGGCTCCTCTGTAATCATTGGAGCAGCTGTTGATTTCTTTGGGATGTTCTAGAGCCTACAGGCTGCAGCTTTGATTGCTTCCCCCTGCATTCTGGAGGCTTCCAGAACATAGAGGACTGCGAAAGTCAAATGGGCAGCTTAAAACATTTGTTACCCAAAAAAAAAAAAAAAATAGATCCTGTTCCCTTAAAGTATGAATAATTACAGCACAGTGCTTGTGCTGTGTAATTTGGTCCCCTGTATCACCCAAAAACCTGGATGATCCTGCCTGGCTATGCCCTCCCCCCTGTAAACTGACCACAGTTTATCATGGCTGCTGAGCTCTGATATCGTGGGCAGTTTATGTGCCTCCTTCATCCGCAGCTCTGCTCTCTGCTCTCCCCCATCCTTTCCCCCTCCCGTTCCTGCATGTCAGCTCCATCCACTCCCCAGCCCTCCCCTCCTGCTGCTATCAAAACTACAGTATAACCATGCAATCCCCACTGTAAAATAACATTATGTGTCCCAGTGTCTGTTATATAAAAAAGATACAGAAAACTACTATATATCAGAGCGTCTCCTGGCGCTCACGTGACCGCTCAGCTCTCTCTCCTCCCCTCCTCCCCAGCTGATGTCAGTGGGAGTTCTCGGCCCCTCCCACTCTAGCTGTCAGCTGGGGAGAGAACAGAGCCAAGGAGTCATGTAAGTGAGACACTCAGATATAAGGTAGAAATTGGCATCTTTTTTATATAACACAGACACTGGGACACATAATGTTATTTTACAGAGGGGATTGTATGATTATACTGTAGTGGGTTAACAAACACTTTAAATATTTATTGTGCTGCACCCAATCCCTGGGGAGGTGTGCCTAGCGGGTGGCTGAGGAAAACATAAACAATCTGGGATCTGGAGCAGTCAGGTTCTTGACCTGCTGGAGAAGTTTTACTTCCTAGCCTCTGGGGCTGCTGCACCTTTGAGGCAATTCTGCTGGAGTCCGCTGATGTTCATTGAGGTCCCAGCTGTGGCAGAGCTGGGGACCTATTCCTATTTATCTTTGGAGCTGACTAAGCAGCTTCACCTAAGGATCTGGTTGGGAGAACCCACTTAAGGGTGCTTGGTGAAAGCTGAAAGGTGTGTTGCTGTCCTGAGACATTGTGAGTACTGACCTGGGTCTCGGTTCTGTTCTTCCCCTTTGTTTCTGACTTAAAAACTGTTCAACAAAGTTTATCCTAGTGAAGTGTGTCCTTCTGTTACAAGCAGTGGCGGTGCGTCCATAAGGGTGCACAGGTGCCGCCCCCTCTCTCCAGCCACCCCCTCTATCACCAATAGATAGATTCATGCATTGCATGAATCTATCCATGGCCGCTGCTGCCACCCCCTATTTAGGCGTCCGGCTCCTTTTTGGGCGCCGGGCGCCTCAATTATGGTAGTTTTTTTTTTATTAAAGCACCTGATTAGAGTTATAGGCTCTAATAAGTGTAAAAAAGGGTAAACAGTGAGCACCATGCTTGGCGCTCGCAGTTCACCCAGCTGTGTTCAAAAAGCGAATGAATATTCACTTTCTTAACACTGAACCGCCTCTCCGCCAATCAGGTGCTTGGGTCTGTTACCTGTCACCTGATTGGAAGGAGAGGACGGAAGAAGAAGACATCGAGGACATGGAGGAGTGGAGGGGCATGGAGGACACCACCCGTTGCCGTCGCCCGCTGTCCCACCGAGACAGGGTGTCGGGCAGACGACGGGCGAAGGGGCACAGCAGCATTCGGTGGGCACAGTGGGAGCATTTGATGGCACAGAGGGGGAGCATTTAATGGGGCACAGTGGGAGCATTTGATGGCACAGTGGGAACATTTGATGGCACAGTGGGAGCATTTTATGGCACAGTGGCAGCGTTTTATGGGCACAGTGGTAGCGTTTGATGGGCACAGTGGCAGCATTTGATGGGCACAGTGGCAGCGTTTGATGGCACAGTGGCGGTATTTGATGGGAGCAGTGGTGGCGTTCGATGGCACAGTGGCTGCGTTTGATGGGCACAGTAAGGCTGCAATTGATGGGGTTTTTTTTTCAGAATTTTTCAGCTTGTTTGTGCCCCCCAAAAAATTTTGAGCACCAGCCGCCACTGGTTACAAGTGATCGGTTTTGGAGTATCCCATTCCACCCCAACCCCTCTCCTGGTACAAATTCTACAAGCATTAAATCATACAAAGATATCCCCTAGAATGTTTAACCACTTCTGCCCCGGAAGGTTTTACCCCCTTAACCACTTGCCCACTGGCAACTTAAAATCCCTTCCTAACCAGACCAATTTTCAGCTTTTAGTGCTCTCACATTTGGAATGACAATTACTCAGTCATGCAACACTGTACCCATATGACATTTTTGTCTTTTTTTCACCCAAATAGAGATTTCTTTTGGTGGTATTTACAGGCATACCCTACTTTTAAGTACACAATGGGGTTTATTTACTAAAGCTGGAAAGTGCAAAATCAGGCTCCCTTCTGCATAGAAACCAATGAGCTTCTAACCCCAAATTGTTCAATTAAGCTTTGGTAATAAAACCTGGAAGCTCATTGGTTTTTATGCAGAAGTGAGCCTGATTTAGCATTTTCCAGCTTTAGTAAATAAACCCCATTGTGTACTTAAAAGTGGGGTATGCCTGTATTTACCGCTGGGTTTTTTATTTTTTTGTGCTATGAATTAAAAAAGAACGAAAAAAAAAAAAGCATTTTTCTTTGTTTCTGTTACAAAATTTTGCATATTAGTAATTTTTCTTCAGACATTTTGGGCAAAATTTATACTGCTACATATCTTTGGTAACAATAACCCAAATAAGTGCATATTATTTGGTCTTTGTGAAAGTTAAAGAATCTACAAGCTATGCTGCCAATCATTGAAAATGGATCACACCTGATCACACCAGTACAGTACAAATACCCCCCCAAATTACACGTTTTTAGAAGGTAGACAGTCCAAGGTATTTAGTAAGAGGCATGACGAGTTTTTTGAAGTTGTAATTTTTTTCCCACATTCTTTGCAAAATGATTTTTGTTTTCTTTTTTTTTTCACAAAATTGTCATATTAACAGATTATTTATCACACACAGCATATGCATACTTGCAATTACACCCTAAAATACATTCTGCTACTCCTTCTGAGTGTGACAATACCACATGTGTGAGACTTTTACACAGCCTGGCCACATACAGAGGCCCAACATGCAGGGAGCACCATCAGGTGTTCTAGGGACATACATTTCAAATTTAATTAACCTATTACACTTTTGTGAGGCACTGATGGGCACTGTAGTGGCATGGATGTGGCATGGATGACCACTGATGTGGCATGGATGAAAACTGATGTGGCATGAAAGAACACTGATGTAGGATGGATGTGGCACTGATGAGAACTGATGTGGCATGGATGAGCACTGATGTGGCATGGATGCGGCACGGATGAGAACTGTTGTAGCATGGATGAGCACTGATGTGGCATGGATGTGGCATGGATGAGTACCGATGTGGCATGGATGCGGCACGGATGAGAACTGTTGTGGCATGGATGAGCACTGATGTGGCATGGATGTGGCACAGATGAACACTGATGTGGTATGGATGAGCACTGATGTGGCACAGATTAGCACTGATGTGGCATGGATGTGGCACGGATGTGGCACGAATGAGAATTGACGTGGCATGCATGTGGCACGGATCAGCACTGATGTGGCATGGATGTGGCATGGATGAGTACTGATGTGGCATGGATGTGGCACAGATGAACACTGATGTGGCATGGATGAGCACTGATGTGGCACGGATTAGCACTGATGTGGCATGGATGTGGCACGGATGTGGCACGAATGAGAAATGACAAGGCATGCATGTGGCACGGATCAGCACTGATGTGGCATGGATGTGGCACGGATGAGTACTGATGTGGCATGGATGTGGCACTGATGAGTACTGATGTGGCATGGATGTGGCATGAATGAGCACTGATGTGGCATGGAAAAAGCGGAAATAGTGGCGGCAATATGGACTTTCATGGTACAGTATACACTTACACAATGGATTTAGAAAAATATAAATTTATTATACACAAAATATTTGGTTAAAAACATAGACGATTGTATACTAAACACCGGATGCTACTCATTAGAGGCACCAAATTTTCTGACACAATCTGTGAAAAGAAAGATCAAACAAATTCTGCAATTATTTCAACGGAAACAATTCTCCAGTTGCAAAGTCTACATGTTTTGCAGTGACCCGTTTCCTCAGGCGTATACTTGTCAGAGAATGATCTACAAGAAAAATATATAAAATAAACCAACATGTAAAGAAATATAAAAATCAGATAACAGAGATAGAACGGGTCACCAACCAACATAGTGAGACGTCGGGGGGCGTGGCCTAGCGCGGCATGTGAACAGACCTGTTCACCGGAGCTCCCGCTGTTGATCCGCCTAACGATCCTTTCCTCGCTGTTCCCGGCGCCCAAAAACCGAACTGCTCGGTAGCTACAGCCTCCCTGTCACCCCAGAACACAGATACAGCTGCAGTGTGGGGGTATGATGACCCGTGGGAACCGCGGTGAAGCCGCGGCCTGGGCCGCTCCGGACTTCCAAGATGGCGCCTGGACATCTCAGCCGCAGAGAACGCCACGAGGCCAGGACAAGAAAGCAGACCAGGGGGGTAAGTCACAGAAACCCCCTAAAACCAAAGACCAACCCAGGGATATGCTATACTATGCACAGAAACTGGAAGGCTCTGCTGACTCCACACAGACCAGCACACAGATCCCAGCAGTGTCCATGGAGCAGACAGGCAGGGGAGACACAGACAGGCCAGAGGACACAGACATTATGGACTACGCTCAGTGAAATTTTACATGCAGTCCATAGATGCACTGCTTCAGTGGATGATCTTAAAGAAAAATTTGGAGGACTGAAGGAGACTGTATCTCTCCTCCGTCAAGACATTCAAAAAATCAGGGAGAGAACCACGGCAGTGGAGGGGAGAGTAAGTGACATAGAAGATCAGATGCCTCATTTAAACAGAGATGTGAGGGGGGCTGCACAACACGCACACCAGGCTTTTGAAAAGACTGACGACATCGAGAACCGCCTGAGACGCAATAACGTTCGCATAGTGGGGCTCCCGGAGAAGGTGGAGGGCAGGGACCCCACGGTATTCGTCGAAGAGTGGCTGCAAGGAATATTCTCTCCCCTGTATGCAGTAGAGCGGGCACATCGAGTGCCGCCAAGGCCTCTCCCACCTGGGAATCCCCCTAGAGCGATGCTGGCCAGGCTCCTTAATTATCGTGACCGTGAAGTAGTGCTACGAATAGCCAGAGAAAAAGGGGCTGTGCAGTTTAATGGAACCAAAATCTCCTTTTACCCCGACTTCTCAGCCGAAGTGCAACGCAGAAGATCCAAATTTGCAGATGTTAAGAAACGGCTGCAACGCTTACAGCTTAAATACGCAATGCTATTCCCTGCCAAGTTGCGAATTACAGCTGGAGATCAGAATCACTTCTTTGAAAACGCGCAAGATGCTGCAGGATGGCTGGACCGAAACGAGCAAGACCTGCGTCGTCGCAGACGCGAAAATGAGGATGGATGACTTCACTTAATCTGCTCGCTGCAGGAATAATGGGCGCCCACATTATACCGTCGCTATTACTCCTTTTACAGAGGACTTTTCCTTATCACCTAGTACCAGCGAAGGAATTTCAATTTTATGAGCTCACTGCAAGTGTTGAATAACCACTTGGATGGATGGCGAATGTGCTCCGCACCTGAACTTTCCACGTTGCCACTGTTGTTATGGCTTGAGGTGTTGTGCCCTGTTGGCACGGTTAGGGCCTATCGAGCCCCACAAAATCTGATACCCCTCCGCGTGGCAAAATCAGCGGGGACTGTTTCACAGGTTCTCTTTTTTTCCTGGACCTATTACCTGGTTCACCTCACTCTACAAATGATTATACAGTATTTCTGTGACATTTTGTTGCTTCTCCACTGTTTGAACTGCATCACTGTCATACCCTGTGATCCAGGTGGCCAGCTGGCCACTTCAGTTTATGTAGGGATTGCTGACTGGAGATCCCCGGAAGTGCTGCAAGACAACACGGGACCTTGCTACACGGATAGGAACTGGACTGAATTTCTGCAATGTCTGATACACCCATAGTGACCTGGAACGTTCGGGGAGTTAACGATCCATTGAAAGGGTCTATGATCTCAGCCGGACTGCGGAAATTCCATCCGGCTGTAATTGGCCTGCAGGAAACCCACCTGCGGGATGATACAGTTGGTTTCTTACAATATGCCTGGGTCGGCAAAGCCTATCACTCCACCTACTCCGCTTTTTCACGCGGAGTAAGTGTACTGATACACAAAGCCCTAGTGTACCAGGAGCTAGACTCCTTAATAGACATATCTGGTAGATTTGTGTTTTTGCACTGTAAATTGTATACGATTACCTTGATATTAGCTTTTGTATATGTGCCCCCTCCATTCTCCAGAGAGGTATTACAATCGTTAATTTCCTATTTAGCTAACAAACCGGATATTCCAGTATTAATAATGGGTGATTTCAATTGCTACTTAGACCCTAAACTAGACAGACATCCACCTGTACAGCCCCCTGGGGGTGGACGGGGCACTGCTCTCAGTCGTCTACTTGCAGAAGTGGGATGGATAGATATTTTGCGCAATCGTAACCCAGTATGCAAGCAATTCTCCTGTTTT
Organism: Lithobates clamitans; assembly: GCA_037952925.1. Classification (NCBI taxonomy): domain Eukaryota; kingdom Metazoa; phylum Chordata; class Amphibia; order Anura; family Ranidae; genus Lithobates; species Lithobates clamitans. The sequence goes on from JBBGZY010000583.1 coordinate 485,740, forward strand.
TCCAAGACCCATGGGTCGCTATCACGTATTGACTTATGCATAGGTACCCCAAATCTGGTAGGCAACATATCCAAAGTGGAATACTTTCCAAGAGGAGTGTCGGACCACTCCCCACTAACTTTATGGTTAATTACTAGACCCCCCAGTAACCTACCTAAAGCCCCGTGGAAGCTGAATGCTTTCTGGTTAAAACTCTTTGTTTCACAGGAGGGAATAGCAACTCAGATCGAGGTTTTCTTCAAAACACACAGACATTTACATGACGCCCATTTGAAATGGGAGACTTTTAAGGCACATCTGAGAGGGATTTTCATTCAGGAAGTACAACAGGTTAAACACAACTCCTCGGTCCTGTTGGAACAGGCGGGGGACTTGGTGAAGCAACTAGAAATTACCTACATAACTGACCCTACTGACTCCACCAGGGAGGCATGGATGTTGGCCCAGGATTCCCTGGACCGGCTGAGATCCTCCACTGCAGAACGTAAAAGGTTCTTCACGAAGTTAGCATTTTATGAGGAGGGGGAGAAGACGGGCCGCCTACTCGCAAAAATTGCACGATCACAACAGCAATCACCAGCCATTGGAGCCATTCGAGCTGCCAATGGGAAAGTGGTCAATTCCCCGGAACTTGTCATATCCGAGCTGGCATCCTTCTATGAAGACCTATATAGGCCGAGGGATGCCTACTCGGATGCAGAACTAGCTGAATATATGTCCAAGATTGATTTGCCTTCATTATCGGCAGCAGCACAAAAACAATTGGATGCCCCAATAACTTTGGAGGAGCTTCAGATGGCGGCCGGCTCTTTTCCCACGTGTAAGGCACCGGGTAGGGATGGCCTCCCTATGGAGGTATTTACTCAATATGGCGAACAAATACTCCCTGAACTATTAAAAGTATTTAACGCTTGCCTGGACGCAGGCAGACTTCCTGAATCTATGGCAAGGGCAAATGTGATTTTACTTCTTAAACAGGGGAAGGATCTGGTTGACCCCGGCTCCTATAGACCTATTTCATTGCTCCAGAGTGATGTAAAGATCCTTGCAAAGGTCCTGGCGCTCCGGGTCAACGGGGTCATCGCCTCCATTATACACCAAGACCAGGCGGGCTTTATGCCCCAAAAGTCCACAGCCACAAATTTGAGGAGACTGTTCCTTAATATGCAACTGCAGGCAGATAATGTGGGTCAAAGAGCACTGTTGTCACTTGATGCCAACAAGGCCTTTGACAGCGTTAGCTGGAAATATCTCTGGGCAGTATTAGACAAATTTAGATTTGGGGAACGTTTTATAGCATGGGTTAGGCTTCTGTATGCATCCCCTCAGGCCAATATTCGAATGACAGATAGAGTCTCGCATGCCTTTGCTCTGGGCAGGGGGACGAGGCAAGGTTGTCCTCTGTCCCAGCTGCTCTTTGCGATCGCGATAGAGCCACTAGCAGCCCTCATAAGGGATAGCGCCTAGATTCAAGGGTTTCAATATGGAATTCTGCATGAAAAAATAATGTTGTACGCAGACGACATGTTACTCTTTCTGGGGGACCCGTGCAATTCGCTGTCAGAGGCGATGTCTATAATAAAACTGTTTGGTCATTACTCCGGGTTAACCATAAACTGGTCCAAGTCAGCCCTGATGAAGCTGGATGGAGATCAAGGGGTTGCGCTCCCCGACCACTGCCCCATCCCTCTGGTTACTAGTTTCAAATATCTGGGCATACAAATAGCGCCCAGGATTGGAGACTACTGCTCCCTAAACATATACCCCTTGCTTTCACGTTTTAGAGATAAAATAAACACATGGAATAACTTAAAAATGTCCCTGGCAGGTAAAGCCAACTTAATTAAAATGATCTTAATGCCCCAACTATTATACTTCCTGCACAATACACCGGTAGTAATTCCCCTAAAAATTTTAAGAATAGTAAATACCCTTTTTCGTAAATTATTATGGAATACCAAACATCCCAGAATTAAGATAAAACAGTTGCAGCAGTCTAAGGACAACGGGGGGCTGGCGGTTCCCAACCCCTGGTTGTACTACATAGCGTCCCAGTTGCAGCAGTTGGTTGGCTCTATGACTCCAGAACCACAGGGCTCAGCAGCAAGGATGATGCTGATTGCTTCTGGAGCGGAGACCATCCCTATGGGTCTTGTAGCCCAGCTGTTTGCGAAATCCAATAAAAAGGCCCCAACCCTGTCACTGGTACAGAAAATATGGAATAAGGTTAGACAAATACAGGGGGTGCAAGGGTTCACGGATTGTAGTCCAATATGGGACAACCGCTCCTATAGTGAACTGGGAAAACTACAGCAAAGGTCTAGATGGTGTAAGCACGGGGTAAAACTACTTTCACATATATTTAGGGACGGTAAACTGCTTTCTTTCACAGATCTGCAAGCCAATTTTAACCTACCGAATAGTATGTTTTACTCATACCTTCAACTGCGACATGCTGTCGCTGCGCAGGGGAATGCCGTGGAGTGGATATTGTCATCCACTCCGGTATTTCATGTGCTGCAGTCTAGTAGTGAAACCAAAGGAATTATATCCCAATGCTACCAGATGCTGCTAGTGAGACACTTGCGGGCTTATCCATGCAAGGCGGCCTCTGCCTGGGAGAGGGACCTTGGCCAGATGAACAGTGGGAAGAGGCTCTTCAGTCTATATCTACCTGCTCCCTTAATGTTGCACAAAAGGTTTCCCAACTATTTATAGTATTGAGAGTGCATTACACCCCAAAAAAGTTGCACAAGATGGGTAGGGCGGCAGACCCTCTGTGTTCCCGCTGTCAACAGCATGACGGGGACCTTATTCACCTTCTATGGCGCTGCCCGAAGCTCCATCGGTACTGTAATGAGGTGATGGGCACGCTCAATGGAGTATTTCAGACAAAGGTTCCCACCGATCCTTAGTGTTGCTTGCTGGGAATCCTGGAGGAGGAGATCTCGGAGGAAATGGATAGGGTCGCTTTCTCCAGGGCTCTATTTCAGGCCAGGAAACTTATCCTAATGGGGTGGAAATCCACACTGCCACCCACCAGGGGCTCCTGGGTGGAACACATGGGACAAACCCTTATCAGGGAAAAATATATATACCAACATAGGGGATGTCCAAGTAGGTTTGAGCGTATCTGGTCAAAATGGCTAGACACACCGGGATTGAGCCCGAGAGAGCTGGTGATGTCTAGACTCCTGCAATCTCTTTAAAACAAGTTGAGGGGGGGCGAAACAGATTATATATAATAATAACAATGTGGGCGGTGATGGTCAAAACAGGGAGAGTTGTATTGTAGATGTCTGGAGAAATGCAATGGATTGACAAACTAACTGGAAAAATTACTGTATACATGTAAGTGAACCTAATTGGTTTTAATGTTGTAACTGTAAATGTAACCTGAACATTGATTATTGTTGGAAAACATGTGAATGTTCAATAAAACCTTTTTGATTTAAAAAAAAACATAGTGAGACGTCATATATGTGTGACCTAAAGTATATATAGAAACCATGGTGTACCCCGTAAGGAACCCCCCAGTAGTATAGGTAAGGCCCAATAGGAATGTAATTGTAGGAGCAAAAAAGGACTCACCCAAATAGCCAGCACAAAGATGCTTAGGCGTCACAAAGCCAGTGAAGCCAATCTCCCGAGCGAGTGCGGGAACCAGGTAAAATAAAGATGTGTAAAACAATATTTCAAAAGGAGAAAAAATATATATAGAAAGGGAACAATGTTCCATATTCTAACTAATTTCCAAAATTGGGTGTTTCTAGGGCGGAGAAGAGACCTCTTAACCACTCCCATCATACTAATCAATAGCAGGACATTTTCATATATAGAGGATAATATAAAAGTAAGGAACAAAGGAACAGAGGAAGAATGGGGTGTATATACACACAAGTAAAAAAAAGTATAGAGCAAGGCAGGGAGTGTGAATTGTCCAGGAGGGCACTGTATTCCAAGAGGCTGTTTTGCGGTACTGCGCTTGCGTCGCCGGTGTGCGCACGCATGCGCGGTCTGGGATCTTGTCCGGGGACAATCACAGCGAGGCGCCGAGGCGCCGCTACATGACCACAAAACATGTAGAGTTTGCAACTGGAGAATTTTTTCATTGAAATTATTGCTGAATTTGTTTGATCTTTCTTCTCCCAGATTGCGTCAGAGAATTGGGTGCCTCTAATGAGTAGCATCCGCTGTTTAGTATACACTTGTCTATTTTTTTAACCAAATATTTTTTGTATAATAAGTTTATATTTTTCTAAATCCATTGTGTAAGTCTATACTATACCATGAAAGTCCATATTGCCTCCACTATTTCCGATTTCTCTATTTAGTTTCAGGACGAAGGTACTTTATTAATTTTTTTTTATCAAGTAGCATTTCATATACTCATGTGGCATGGATGAGTACTGATGTGGCATGGATGTGGCATGGATGATCACTGATGTGGCATGGATGATCACTGATGTGGCATGGATGATCACTGATGTGGCACGGATGAGCACTGATGTGGCATGGATGTGGCAAGGATGATCACTGATGTGGCACGGATGAGCACTGATGTGGCACGGATGAGCACTGATGTGGCATAGATGTGGCACGGATGATCACTGATGTGGCATCAATATGGCACTGATGATCAATGATGTGGCTTGGATGTGGCACAGATGATCACTGAATGAGAATGGATGAGCCAGGGATTGAGCATGAATGTGGATGGATGAGCCAGGGATAGAGCATGGATGAGCATGAATGAGGATGGATGAGCCAGGAATGGAGCATGGATGAGCATGAATGTGGATGGATGAGCCAGCGATAGAGCATGGATGAGCATGAATGTGGATGGATGAGCCAGGGATGGAGCACGGATGAGCCAGGGATGGAGCATGGATGAGCCAGAGATGGGCACAGATCAGCGTTGTGGGCACTTCAGACTAAGCCCACAGCGCTGCTGCACTGGCTCCCTCCTCTCCTCACAGGCTGTACCAATCGATGTGAGGAGAGGGGAGGAGCCATACCAGACATGCTACGGTTTGTTTACAAGTGATCACTCCATCATTGAACGGAGTGATCACGTGTCATTGGACATTCCCGGGTGCGCGCCTCAGGGAATGTGACGGCCTCCCAGAGTTATCCGACCTCACTGTAGCCGCCATTCGGCTATGGCCTGGTCGACAAGTGGTTAATAACCAGGCCATTTTTTGCGATACGGCACTGCATTACTTTAACTGACAATTGCGCAGTCATATGACGCTGTACCCAAATAAAATTGATGTCCTTTTTTCCCCTAAAAAAAACAAAACAATTTTTTTTTACTTTCTGTTATAAAACATATCCAATAAAAAATGTAAAAATCTAATTTCTTCATCAATTTAGGCCAATATGCATTCTGCTACATATTTTTGGTAAAAAAAAATCCCAATAAGCGAATATTGTTTGGTTTGCGCTAAAATTATAGCGGCTATAAACTATGCTATGGGATATTTTTATGACATTTTTATTTATTTATTTTTCTTACTAGTAATGGCAGCAATCAGCAATTTTTAGTGGGACTGTGACATTGCGGCAGACAAATCGGACCCCTAACTGACACTTTTGACACTTTTTTGGGAACCAGTAAAATTTTTACAGTAATCAGTTCTACAAATATGCACTGTTACTGTACTAATGACACTGGCAGGAAAGGGGTTAACATCAGAGGCGATCAAAGGGTTAAGTGTGTCCCTAGGAGGTGCTTTCTAACTGTGTGGGGGATGGACTGACTGGGGGAACACAGAGATCCATGTTCCTGCTCTCTGTGTCCTCCCCTGACAGAACGGCGATCTGCCTTGTTTACATAGGCAGATCGCCATTCTGCTTCTCTGGGGAACGATCGTGGGTGGCCAGCAGACATCTGGTCTTCCGGAAGCGCTGATTGGCTCCCCCTCTGTCCCATGTGCGTGCAAGCTCACAGTATCTATTGCACAAAATGACATATAGGTACATGATTTCACGCACTAAAGCTGCCCTGCTGTAGTATATATGCGGTAGGCGGTCTTTAAGTGGTTACTGCAGCCAGAGTGGATAGACTGTTTCCTGTTTAATTGGTAGCATCTGCACTGTTTGGGGAAGAACCAATTAAAATCAGCAGCTCCTACAGTGGTAGCGCTACACCTGCTTATACCTTACATACACATACATGTATGGTAGTGTGTATTGTATAAAGATTTTTTCTCGTTCAATGGTTTTTATGTGAAAGACTTTTCAGAGTTATAGAATTACATAGTGATCATTATTACCCTTAAGGCTGGGTTCACACTGGTCCGACAAACGCTCCGACATTGGGAGCTCATGTCGCATGACGTGTGAAATGTAATGTTTCCCTATGGGAGCCGTCCTAACTGGTCCGACACAAGTCGTTCCGACTTTAGAAATGCTCCCTGTACTACTTTGGTCCGACTTTGATCCTACTTCAGCCTATTGACTATCATTGAAGTCGGATCAAAGTCGGATTGCCGTCTCGCATGATCCGACTTCGGCACGCGACTTGTGCTCAGATGATCTTGAGGGGGAACTCCGCGCCAAATTTTAAATAAAAATCCGGCATGGGTTCCCCCTCCAAGAGCATACCAGGCCCTTGGGTCTGGTATGTACCTTGAGGGGAACCCCCTACGCCGAAAAGGCGGCGTGCGGGGGTCCCCCCCAATCCATACCAGACCCTTATCCGAGCACGCAGCCCGGCCGGACAGGAATGGGGGTGGGGACGAGCGAGCGCCCCCCCCCCCTGAACCGTACCAGGCCGCATGCCCTCAACATGGGGGGGTTGGTGCCTTGGGGGAGGGGGCGCGCTGCGGCCCCCCCACCCCAAAGCACCTTGTCCCCATGTTGATGAGGACAAGGGCCTCTTCCCGACAACCCTGGCCGTTGGTTGTCGGGGTCTGCGGGCGGGGGGCTTATCGGAATCCGGGAGCCCCCTTTAATAAGGGGGCCCCCAGATCCCGGCCCCCCACCCTATGTGAATTGAGTATGGGGTACATAGTACCCCTACCCATTCACCTAGGGAAAAAGTGTCAATTTAAAAAAAAAAACACTACACAGATTTTTAAAGTATTTTATTAGACAGCTCCGGGGGTCTTCTTCCGACTTCGGGGGTCTCTCCGGTTCTTCTCCGCGCTCTCCGGGTCTTCTGCCGGGCTCCTCCTCTCTCTTCTGCCGCTCTTTTGCTAAAGAGGAGGAGCCCGGTCTGCTGCCTTCTTCTCTTCGGGGGTCTCTCCGGTTCTTCTCCGCGCTCTCCGGATCTTCTGCCGGGCTCCTCCTCTCTCTTCTGCTCTTTTGCCGCTCTTTTGCTAAAGAGGAGGAGCCCGGTCTTCAATCTTCTGCCTTCTGCCCTCTTCTCTTCTCCTGATGTTGACACGACGCTCTCTCCGGCTAGAATGCTCTCTGTGCGCTCTGCTCTGACTTATATAGGCGGTGACCCCGCCCTCTTATGCCGTCACAGTCCCTGGGCATGCTGGGACTGTGACGTTTTAGGGGCGTGGTCATCACCCGATGACCACGCCCCCTGTATGCCGTCATAGTCCCAGCATGCCCAGGGACTGTGACGGCATAAGAGGGCGGGGTCACCGCCTATATAAGTCAGAGCAGAGCGCACAGAGAGCATTCTAGCCCCAGAGAGCGTCGTGTCAACATCAGGAGAAGAGGGCAGAAGACCGAAGATTGAAGACCGGGCTCCTCCTCTTTAGCAAAAGAGCGGCAAAAGAGCAGAAGAGAGAGGAGGAGCCCGGCAGAAGATCCGGAGAGCGCGGAGAAGAACCGGAGAGACCCCCGAAGAGAAGAAGGCAGCAGACCGGGCTCCTCCTCTTTAGCAAAAGAGCGGCAGAAGAGAGAGGAGGAGCCCGGCAGAAGACCCGGAGAGCGCGGAGAAGAACCGGAGAGACCCCCGAAGTCGGAAGAAGACCCCCGGAGCTGTCTAATAAAATACTTTAAAAATCTGTGTAGTGTTTTTTTTTTAAATTGACACTTTTTCCCTAGGTGAATGGGTAGGGGTACTATGTACCCCATACTCAATTCACATAGGGTGGGGGGCCGGGATCTGGGGGCCCCCTTATTAAAGGGGGCTCCCGGATTCCGATAAGCCCCCCGCCCGCAGACCCCGACAACCAACGGCCAGGGTTGTCGGGAAGAGGCCCTTGTCCTCATCAACATGGGGACAAGGTGCTTTGGGGTGGGGGGGCCGCAGCGCGCCCCCTCCCCCAAGGCACCAACCCCCCCATGTTGAGGGCATGCGGCCTGGTACGGTTCAGGAGGGGGGGGCGCTCGCTCGTCCCCACCCCCATTCCTGTCCGGCCGGGCTGCATGCTCGGATAAGGGTCTGGTATGGATTGGGGGGGACCCCCCACGCCGTTTTTTCGGCGTAGGGGGTTCCCCTCAAGGTCCATACCAGACCCAGGGGCCTGGTATGCTCTTGGAGGGGGAACCCATGCCGGATTTTTATTTAAAATTTGGCGTGGAGTTCCCCCTAAAGATTCATACCAAACACAGTGTCGGGCATTGGCGGGGATCCAAGTCGGATCCCCGTTCATTGAAAGTCGGACACATGCCGGCTTCATGTCGCAGGGCAAAGTCGGATCCAAAGTAGGACGGCTGTCGTGTCGCACCAGTGTGAACCCAGCCTAAAGCGGAACTTTACTTATAGCAACTTGATAAAAGGCCTCCAGTGTAGGGAGGGCATCAATAGAGGTTCTCCCATGATTGTGCTGCTCGTGCGCCCCCTGCGGCACGCTCTGTGATCGTCGAGTCTTTTTTGGACTCGGCTGTTCACAGAACAGGTTAAAGAGACGATCACGGCGTGCCTTTAACGCTTGATCAGCTGTCAGCCAATGACAGCTGATCACGGAAGTAAACAGAAGTAGGTTATTGGCTTTCTTTCTCCTCACGATTAGCGTGAGGAGAAAAGAAGAAAGCCGGTAACCAACTTCTGTTACAGGGACATCGGCCCCAATCTGTGCCCACCAATGCTCCTCATCAGTGCCCACCAGTGCTGCCAATCAGTGCCCACCAATGCCACCTATCAGTGCCCATCAGTGCTGCCAATCAGTGCCCATCAGTGCCTCATCATCAATGTCCCCTATTAGTGCCGCCTATCAGTGCCGCCTCATCAGGGCACATCAGTGAAGGAGAAAAATTACCTGTTTGCAAAATATTATAACAAACTATGAAAAAAAATATTTTTTTTCTAAATTTTATCTCTTTATTTTTGTTACTTTAGCAAAAAATAAAAAACCCAGTGGTGATTAAATACCACCAAAAGAAAGCACTATTTGTGTGAAAAAAAATGATAAAAATATTGTTTGGGTGCAGTCAGTGGTGTATTTTGGTTTTTGCGCTGCCCTAGGCAAGACTAAAATCTGGCGGGGGGGCTTTGGAGAGACATCAGGACTTTTCTCTGCAGCCTGAGCTGCACTAAGAATGAATGAGATAGGAGTCTGTGTAGAGACTCAGTTTACTGTGTCAGTGATTAATGACTACAGAAGCGATCAATACTGTGAACACTGTCTGTATTCTTTCAGAAGCCCCCCCATTCATCCAGAAGTCCCACACCAGCAGCAGCTGCACCTGGCGGGTAGGGGAGGTAGGAGAGCCGGCCAGCAGCTGCATGGAGCAGCCCCCCCACTCCCCCCCTCCATTCACATCTCCTGCATTAACAGCTGCTGCAACCAGTGAAAGGGGGAGGTGGGAGAGCCGGCCAGCAGCTGCATGAAAGGGACGCCTGCCAATCAGGGAGGTGGGGGGAGCTAAAGTAAGGGTCAGAAGAGCAGAGGGGGAACCTATTTGGACAAACCAACTGATCCCTCTATGGATGCCCTGCAGCTCCTAAAGTCGGCAGGAGGGCAGGAGGGAAGCCGACAGCTGCAGAGCATCGGGTTTGTGGGGGTCAGTGCAGAGGGGTGAAGTAGCAGAAAGAGGGAGCCTGGGGGCGGCGCCGCCCCACTGAAAGCTGCCGCCCAAGGCAAATGCCTTGTTTTCCTCCCAGCAGATACGCCCTTGGGTACAGTGGTGCATGATCGTGCAATTCATTCAAAGTGCGACAGCGCTGAAAGCTGAACATTGGCCTGGGCAGTAAGGGGGTATAAGTGCCCAGTAAGCAAGTGGTTAATCCGATATCTTTCACATGTACCATGTATTATTGTTCCTTTTTCAAAATGGGACTTTCCAATCCAGTTCCACTAATATACTATGCTATTTTTACTGTGCTATGCTAATCCATGACAGTATGATAAATTATTAAGTTTGTAAAACCACTTTGAGGGCAAAGTGTTTCTAAAAATTATGCTATTATGTTGGCACCTATGTTGATCAAAATAGATGATTAATAGCGTTTGATCAGGTTAATGTTTTTTTTTTGTTTGTTTAATGTCAAAAGGTGCAGTGCTGTCATAGTATGCAAGTTTATCGGGCTACATTCTTAAATTATGAGCCGTACAACATGGCATCAAAAGGTGTACAAATCTATATATAGTACAAACAGAAGCCGAGGGACCACACCTATCATGTGATTCCTTTTATCTATTACACACAATGTGCTGTAATCGAGTGGACTGTAATCACAAATAACTATGTATGTATTTAAAAACTGTGTATTTACCTAAAGCAGAATGGAATCTCACCATTTATACTTTCATTTATTACAGAATTGCTAGGAAAATGTGTATTAGGTAGAACTATGGCCTCTCATTGCAAAACAAAAAAAAATTGGAGGCTCTCCCACTTGACCTCCTTTGGACATTTGTGGCTACATTCAGCAGGGGAACTGCAGGGGTTAGGGTATGTTATTGATAGGAAAAAAAGAAACATGAAACCATCTTCCATTTCTCATGTTTGATGGTCTGTATAGTTGAAAGGTAGTATTGCGACCCCGTGGAGTGGCATAGACTGGCGCAAGGAGCTGCAAAATCTATTATAAGCACCTCCCTAATAGAAGCAAACTACAAAGAACTAATGCGATGGTACTTAGTCCCAGCTAGAATTGCCCAATGGGTGCTGGGAGCCGAGAGGGAACAGCGTTTCACGTTTGGTGGATGTGCCCAAAAGTTCGTAGATTCTGGACCCGAGTCTACAATTTTATCTATTCCCTCACGGGGACTAATCTGACTTCGGTGACAAGTCCCTGCAACAGGCACTCCTCAGACATCCTGATATCCTAATATCTTTCATTTTTACAGCAGCCAGAATAACAATCGCAAGATCTTGGAAATCCCCGTTGCTATCCTTTGACCTCTTAAAACACAAATTGTCCTGGATAATTTAAATGAACGCCTCTCTGCCACTCTGCAGGACAAGCTTCCCCGATTTGAAAAAAACCTGTGACTCCTGGATCACCTATCTGATGGGGACGGCCTTGCCAGATCTAAGGCTAGCCTCATAGTGCCTTAAGAGAGGCTCACTGCCCCCCCCCCCCTTTTTACCCCCTTTCTTCATTCCTCATCCCTTTTTTCTTTTTTTTGTTCCCTGTTACCTTTTTTCCAAATTATTACCCTTTTGGATAGTTTGGGGAGCGATGTGGGGTCGCTGGTTGGCCATCCCACTCCCAGTTTGATGGCTGTGTATGCAAACACAAAGACCAGCTACCGTGATTGCCTCATGGCTGTGATGACCCCTCGTCTACGATGGGGGCCTCCTCTGGTCATGCAGCTCCTCTTTGGAGGATGTCTTCTCTGCTCTTAAGAATCCTGGTCATAGCCCAAAATAGCGTAATTCCGATTCTTTAGCGACCACTGGTGTATGTTACTAATTTTACTATGTACCGGTACTTTTCCATTTTGTAATGTACAGTCCTATGTTTGGTTTATAACCTTCATAAAAATTATTGGAAAAGAAAGGTAGCATAGCTTATACTGTAAAGCAGATAGCTTTCTACCTCCCATGGTACCATACTACCCTGGGCACACCTTGTGGTATCAAAAATATTATCATGATGATAACATTATATTAAAAAGCATATGATTTGCAGTTCAACTACTGATACACTTCTGTACATGTGCTTAGAACAGGTGCTTAGAACAAAAGAAGGCTGGACGGCCACACTCCTGTGCAATTTCTTTATTCAAATATTGGATACAAAGGTGAACTACAGATACAAGCTAACATGTATCACACCAAAGTTGGGTGCTTACTCCTAGTTGAATTTTATCTTGTATCTGTAGTTCACCTTTTGTATCCAGTATTTAAATAAAGAAATTGCACAGGAGTGCAGCCATCCAGCCTTCTTTACTGATAAATTTCAGTGTCTGTGGGCTGGTCCTGATATATTAAGGCTCTTTATCTCTGTGTCTTCAGCCTGATGAAAGAGCACACCTGCCCACAGATGGTATGGCGCATGCTCTGAAATGCGCCGTTCGACTTTGGTGACATAATCTCGCTGATGCTGCGGGCCACATGTGCACTCCATGCCATCTTGGAAGTGTCTGGACAGCTTTCCTAAACACTCTGCAGCGTGGCAGTGGACCCTGGTGGCTCCTCTGTGGGTAATCCTGCACAGCGTCCCAGACTTATACCTTTCTGATGAGCCTATTATCTACCATGTTATGAGTTGCCATTTAGCATCCTTTTTTTTAAATAAAAGATTAATACAGTCTTTACCTGCCTGGCAGTCAGAACTGTACCATCCCCACAGCAAGACAAGAGCTGCAATTGATGCCCACCTAGGCCGAAGTATGGTTTCCCACTGACCAAGTTGCCTGTGCAGACAAACGATCATGACAACCATGGTTGTCTGTCTGCATGTGTTTTGGAGGTTTCTGGACCACCCTCATTCTCTCTTTCTCTCTTCTATCTCATATTGTGCAGCAAAGCATTAAGGTAAGGTATTCAAAATTACAGGTGCCCTTTAATCCTGCACCATATCCACTAAAAGCTTGTCCATTTCTACAGTGTTGCTGGGTCACAATTGCAAGTTTGTTTTCTCTTTCACTGCTATCGGGCTGTTTCTTTTTTTGGCATTTTTGTTTTAATAAAAGATTGGAATGGAAATGGATTCAGGAATTGCTGAGATGTTACCATTTTCCTTTGAATGACTTGTAGCACTTGAATTCTAAATTAAAAGAGATGTTTGGGATTACAAAAAAAACAAAAATACAAACAAAATTTATACTCACCTAGGGGGATGCAGCATCTGTCCAATGATCCAATTCTGCATCTGTCTCCCACATGTGGGCAGGGTCTACTACCCGTACACATTGGGTAACATCATGCTGATGCCCAATGCATCAATGCCTAGGAGACTGCAAACCAAGTGGAGGCTGTGGTCATGTGAAGAACATTAAGGCAGTCAGAGATGAGCTACTTGTGTGTTGCAGAAATACACAGAGTTTCTCTGTAAGATGTTTTGTCCCATGACACCACATACCTGAAACTGATGTATGTATTGCATTAGGAGGGATTTGCAGAGCCTTTGCCTACTCCACCAATCCAGCATACCTCTGTTACCTCACTCCCTGTAACATAATAGAGTCCTTACAAGCACATAGCGGGCCCCATGCATGCTCAATAACTCTTTCCTTCCTGTACCTAGTGATCAGGCCTTAGATCTCTGTAACGCTAGTCTGCTCCCGGTGATCGGAAGAGATGGACAGCTAGAGCACTGACCCCCCTCACTACCAGAGGACCTGCTACCTACTCATGTACCATGCCAAACAACTGGTTGCTTTAGCTGTTCTTCCTCTCAGTTACCCATGGCAACTACCTCCTCTTCTTTGCTTTGCAAGCTAACCTTTTTAATGGTGTTACACATACCCCATAGTGCTTTACAGACCAGAACCCAACATGCACCCCTTTGAATAACTTCAGACCAGGCTTTAAGCAGTTGAAAAAACTTTACTGTAAACTCAGCATAACATATGCAACAGGGTAAAATGCCCTTTCCCTAACCAAGATTAGTTGTGGCTGCCCTAGTGTACCTGTACAGGTAAAGTCCTTGAGGGTGTAGTCCATGGTTGGAGAATACAGAGTGGAGGTATCCATTGTTACTGGGTTCCCATGTGCCCATGTGTCCTGAAGGTGGATGACAGGTCCCAGCAAGCCTCTTCAATTGTCCCCATTCTTTTACTTGCACTCTCAGGACCCAAACCTCTTCCCTTTTACATATCACGGGAAGGCAGGACGGGTCCTATAAAACTCGCAAACATGACCAGGGAAGGTGGCAAAAAAAATTAACCCCCTTTCCCCTGACCTGGGCAGCCAAGCTGGCTAACTAAATACAGTAGGCAACCTGCCTACATGCTGCCTCTACAGAGAGAACTGAGCAATCAAAGATCACTGATCTCTCAGTTCTCTGTCTTCAGTGACAGTCACCGTGTCACGTACCTGGTAGCAGTGCTGTATTTAGGCCTAGGCCGACAAGGCCCAGGCCTAGGGCGGCACTTTGCGAGGGGGGGGGGGCAACATCCCCACGAAAAAAAAGCACCTGCATCCTCCTCTCCCGACTCGTGCATGCAGGGCCGCCATCCGAGGAGTAAATCTAAATGAGTGGCTATGGGAGAGCGGGGGGGGGGGGGCGTACTGCACCCGGGTGACACCAGGAAGCAGTTGTAGTGGGTGCAGTCACCCCCCCCATCGGCAAAGCGGTGATCACACATCACAGGCAGCGGCGCTGTGACAGGGAGAGGAGAGCTGTGTACACAGTGTCTGTGTATTTCCCCCGCTCACCCCCCCTCCTTTCTCCTGTCAGCTGAAGTTGAGCAGGAGAGGAGAGCGGCTCCTTCCCCTAAGTGCCGCCCGGCTCTCTGCCTGCTCTTGTCATAGCAGAGAGCCAATCCCAACACACGGGGGATGGGCATTATGGGAAACGTAGTCCCAGAAGATTGACGGCCCCAGTATGTCCACAGACATACTACAGGCTACAGTCCCCCAACATACATGCGCTGGGGGGACCTGACCTGGATCCCAGCAAACAGCAGAGTGCTACAGGGGAAGAAAAAGAGAGGACTGTGCTGGGGGAGACCAGATAAAGCCACGCTGTACCCGCACCACCAGATAAAGCCACGCTGTACCCGCACCACCAGATAAAGCCACGCTGTACCCGCACCACCAGATAAAGCCACGCTGTACCCGAACCACCAGATAAAGCCATGCTGTACCCGCACCACCAGATAAAGCCACGCTGTACCCGCACCACCAGATAAAGCCACGCTGTACCCGCACCACCAGATAAAGCCACGCTGTACCCGAACCACCAGATAAAGCCATGCTGTACCCGCACCACCAGATAAAGCCACGCTGTACCCGCACCACCAGATAAAGCCACGCTGTACCCGCACCACCAGAGAGGGAGCCATGCTGTACCCGCACCACCAGATAAAGCCATGCTGTACCCGCACCACCAGAGAGGGAGCCACGCTGCACCCGCACCACCAGAGAGGGAGCCACGCTGTACCCGCACCACCAGAGAGGGAGCCACGCTGTACCCGCTCCACCAGATAGAGCCACGCTGTACCCGCACCACCAGATAGAGCCACGCTGTACCCGCACCACCAGATAGAGCCACACTGTACCCGCACCACCAGAGAGGGAGCCACGCTGTATCTGCACCACCAGATAAAGCCACGCTGTACCCGCACCACCAGAGAGGGAGTCACGCTGTACCCACACCACCAGATAAAGCCACGCTGTACCCGCACCACCAGAGAGGGAGCCACGCTGTACCCGCACCACCAGAGAGGGAGCCACGCTGTACCGCACCACCAGATGAGCCACGCTGTACCCGCACCACCAGAGAGGGAGCCACGCTGTACCCGCACTACCAGAGAGGGAGCCACGCTGTACCCACACTACCACAGAGGGAGCCACGCTGTACCTGCACCACCAGATAGGGAGCCACGCTGTACCCGCACCACCAGAGAGGGAGCAACGCTGTACCCGCACCACCAGAGAGGGAGCAACACTGTACCCACACCACCAGAGAGGGAGCCACGCTGTACCCGCACCACCAGAGAGCCACAGGATCACTGTTTCGGTTTCGCTGGGTCTGGTAAGAGGGCCTGTTGGCCATTATCCATTACTGTTCTTACGGACTGAGCCGTGCCTAACCTGCTATTCTCTAGGCCTTATTGACCACCACAACAACCCTCTCTGTCCTCCTCCCTCAACGTCCCTCTGTCTTCCTCAGATGAAGATGACAGGGCGGGTCTTAAAAAGGAAGGGGTGTGGCCTTGACAGGAAGGGGTGGTTCATATTTAAATTAGGGGGTGCCCAAGTTTAGTCAGGCCTAGGGCAGCACAAAACCTAAATACACCACTGCCTGGTAGGAGTCTGATATGACGAGGTCGGCCTCCCTTGTATCTTCAGCCCAAGCCCCACTGAAGGTGGAACAGATGGTGGCTAGGGCCAGGAGGAACAAGAGTGCCTGTAAGTGTTGCTTGCAGAACTTGCAGATGGAGTAGTAGGCTCGATGGCAGAGGCAGGACAACAGGCAGTGTTTGAGCCAGGCGAAGAGCAGGAGCAGGGTCTCAAGGATAGCCGGGTTCGGTAACAGGTGGGCAGCGAAGTACAAAGGCATAAGCAGAAGCAAGGTCAAATGGAAGCCGAGATCAGGAACCGGTAATCAGGAATAAATCAGAGTTCAGAGGCAGAGTCAGGGTAAGCCGGGTTCAGCAACAGGTATCAGGCAGGGTATAACAGGAATCAGAAGATAGGGACACAGCTGAAGACCAGTCAGCACTGTTTGTGAGTCAGAGCACCCTTTAAATAGGCTGTCATTTCTCTTACACCGCTGTTGCCCGTGAGTGCGCGCATGCGCACATGGGTGTGCCAGAGCAGTTCTCTTACACACCAGCTCTCTTCTCTGCCCCTCCAGCGCTCGCTGGAGTGCCGGGCTGTGCTGGCTCAGCCATCTGGGTGGACCAGTCAGCACTGTTTGTAAATCAGAGCACCCTTTAAATAGGCCGTCAGGGCCCAATTGGCGTTAGGGACGCGCTCCTGTAAATGCACAAAGTCCGTTGCGCACATGCGTGCGCATCAGCTCCCTGTTGCCCGTGAGCGTGTGCCAGAGCAGTTCTCTTACACCACTGTTGCCGTGAGTGCGCTCATGCACACGTGTGTTCGCCAGAGCAATTTTCTTACATCTCCCCCCCCTTATGGGCAGTCTCCGGATGCCCTTCAGGGCTCTTTTTTCTGGGTGGCGTTGAAAGAAGGCTTGCACCAGTCTTGGAGCATGTACATTTGAAGCTGGTTCCCAAGAATTTTCCTCCAGGCCGTAGCCCTTCCATTTGACAAGGAACTGTGTTTGGTTGTTCCTAATTCTACAGTCCAATACGGCCTCCACTTTGAATTCTTCATTACCTTCGATGAGAATCGGAGGAGGAATTTCAGAAACACGGTCTGGAAAGGGATTTGGCACAATTGGTTTCAATAAAGAAACATGGAATACTGGATGTATCTTCAGACTCTTGGGTAACACCAATTCAAATGCTACCGCATTAATCTTCCTTTTGACAGGAAAGGGGCCCAAAAATTTTGGACCAAGTTTCTTTGAAGGGCAGCTTAATCTTAAATTTGCTGTAGACAGCCAGACCTTGTCCCCAGGTTCCAGTTTCAGGTTGCCTCTTTTCTTTCTGTCGAAGAACTTTTTGTCACTTGCCTGGGTCTTAGAGATTGTATCCTGTAATAATTATTATTACTGAGGAAGTTTAATCGGTCTTGTACAGCAGGTATGGGAGATTCAACAGATAATTAAAGATGGGTGATACCCGTAATTAGCAAAAAAGGGTGATTGCTTGGTTGCTGAGTGGATGGAATTGTTGTATGAGAATTCTGCAAGTGGGAGGAGAGATAGCCAATCATCCTGAGCAAAGGAGGAAAAACACCGTAAGTACTGTTCAGTGGTTTCGTTGGTTCTTTCAGTCTGCCCGTTTGTTTGTGGGTGGTAAACTGAGGAAAGGCGGAGTTCAATCTTCAGTGCTTCACATAAGGCCCTCCAAAATCTAGAGGTGAATTGTACCCCTCGTTCGGAGATAATGCTATCAGGAATACCATGCATGTAGTTTAACAATTTCCTTGATGAAGGCTGAGGCAGTCTCCGTGGCGGAAGGAGTTCCTTGTAAGGGTACGAAATGAGCCATCTTGGTCAGACGATCTACCACAACAAAAATGATGGTGAAGTCCTCAGATGGGGGGAGCTCTACAATGAATACCATGGAGATCATGCTCCATGGTTTCTTAGGTACGGGGAGAGGCTCCATGAGTCCCCAAGTTCTGGTTCTGTCTGTTTTATTTTGAAGGCATGTGATACAAGATTTAACATATTTCTTGCAGTCCTGCATTAAATCTGGCCACCAGAAGATACGGGAGATCAAATTGGCAGTCTTGTAGATTCCAAAATGCCCTGCTAGGGGATGATCATGGCAGAGTCTCAGAATGGTAACTCTGAATTGTTCAGGGACAAAGATCTGCTCTTCATTAAAGTAAAGGCCATTTCTTAATTAAAGAGCCAAGTCTTGGGAAGGTGGCTGGTTTGCCACATCTGCTCTTATTTGTGACATCAGGTCAGCTTAAAGGAGTAAAAAATTCTTGGCTGGGAGAATGGTATCTGGTTCCAAGGATTTCACATTAAACATGCGGGCCATTCTTTGAGCCAGGACGGTAAGTGATGCGGAACACAAGAAAAGAACAGTGCCCACCTTGCTTGGATTGGGTGAGAAGCTCCTTCCAAGAGGTAATGCCACTCTTCAAGCGCAGCTTTCATAGTCAGCAACTCTCGGTTTCCCACATCATAATTCCTCTCAGAAGGATTGAACTTCTTGGAAAAGAAAGGCTACAGGATGGAGTAACGATTTAGGACCCGGACAGTAAAGCCCCGACTGCATTTTCAGAAGCATCTACCTCCAATACATAAGCCAAGGATGGATCAGGATGCTTCAAGATGGGGGCTGAGGTAAATAAAGCTTTTAATTGTTCAAAGGCTTCTTGAGCTTCTGGTTTCCAGAGGAAGTGAATGTGCTGCTTGGTTAATTGTGTGATAGGAGTGATAATACCCAGGGCCGGATTTGCCACAAGGCCACCAAGGCCAGGCCTCGGGGCGGCAGTGGTGCAGGGGCGGCGCCGCTCCTGCGGTGACTTCGCGGCCGCCCCCCCCTTCAGGCTGCCCGTTGAGTCGATTAAGGGCACCGGTGCCCTTAGAAATGATGGCCGCGAGCCGCCCACTACTGCGCATGCGCCGTTCCGAAGCCGGCCGGGCTCGGGAAAGCTCGTACGTGCTCGGCTGGGCGGCGCATGCGCAGTAGCGTGATTACGCTGCCCGGCGCCATTTTTGAAAAGATCGAGGAGTAATGTCAGCGGTGCGGCGGCGGGGGAGAGAGATGACATCTCTCATTGCCCACACCGCTGTTCCACCCTCCTCCATCTGGTGGCAGCCAGGCAGCGTGACAAGTGACATCTCCATAGGGTGGCAGTGTGGCAAGTGACATCTCCATAGTGTGGCAAGTGACATCTCCATAGTGTGGCAAGTGACATCTCCATAGTGTGGCAAGTGACATCTCCATCTGGTGGCAGTGTGGCAAGTGACATCCCCATCTGGTGGCAGTGTGGCAAGTGACATCTCCATAGTGTGGCAAGTGACATCTCCATCTGGTGGCAGTGTGGCAAGTGACATCTCCATAGTGTGGCAAGTGACATCTCCATCTGGTGGCAGCGTGGCAAGTGACATCTCCATCTGGTGGCAGCGTGGCAAGTGACATCTCCATCTGGTGGCAGCGTGGCAAGTGACATCCCCATCTGGTGGCAGTGTGGCAAGTGACATCTCCATCTGGTGGCAGCGTGGCAAGTGACATCCCCATCTGGTGGCAGCGTGGCAAGTGACATCTCCATCTGGTGGCAGCGTGGCAAGTGACATCCCCATCTGGTGGCAGCGTGGCAAGTGACATCTCCATCTGGTGGCAGCGTGGCAAGTGACATCTCCATCTGGTGGCAGGCAGGCAGTGTGGCAAGTGACATCTCCATCTGGTGGCAGGCAGCGTGGCACGTGACATCTCCATCTGGTGGCAGCGTGGCAAGTGACATCTCCATCTGGTGGCAGCGTGGCAAGTGACATCTCCATCTGGTGGCAGGCAGGCAGTGTGGCACGTGACATCTCCATCTGGTGGCAGCGTGGCAAGTGACATCCCCATCTGGTGGCAGCGTGGCAAGTGACATCTCCATCTGGTGGCAGCGTGGCAAGTGACATCCCCATCTGGTGGCAGCGTGGCAAGTGACATCCCCATCTGGTGGCAGGCATAGTGGCAAGTGACACACTCAGGGCTCCCAATGATTCTGCATTATGGTGAGTTGAACTATTTCATTTTACATTACAATGTAATGATAGAAATAATTTGTTTCATTCATCCTGACACCATAACAACCATGGTGCCGGGGATGATTGAAGCACTAACACCAGCCATTGCCCTGAAAAATTGCCCGCAAAAAATCCTTACCCCTCGCGCGCTTACCCTGAAGTATTTTTAGTCTGTACAATTAAAGTCAGTTATTTTCAGTGTTCTCGTGTGTGGAGATATGTTTTTAACTGATCTATTGTAGCAGTCATCGATAAAGGACAAGAATGGTGGTGTGTGTGTGTGTGTGTGTGTGTGGGGGGGAGGGGGCGGCATTGAAGGACCCGGCCTTGGGGCGGCAAAGGGAGTAAACCCGGGCCTGATAATACCGGAGAAGTTCTTGATAAATTTCCTATAAAAATTAGCAAATCCCACAAACCTCTGAACAGCTTTTCTGTCTGTAGGGGCAGGCCATTCCAGAACGGACGTAACTTTCTGTGGGTCTGTGGAGATACCATTGGCCGAGATAACAAGTCCCAGAAAATGTATGGTTTGTTTTTCAAAGTCACACTTTTCAGCATTTGCATTAAGACGGTGTTCCCGGAGCCTATTTGATGTGATTCAACAGATTCGGAGAATAT
Organism: Lithobates clamitans; assembly: GCA_037952925.1. Lineage (NCBI taxonomy): Eukaryota > Metazoa > Chordata > Amphibia > Anura > Ranidae > Lithobates > Lithobates clamitans. The sequence continues at coordinate 506,657 of JBBGZY010000583.1, forward strand.
AAGAACAGTAAAGGTAGGAGATTAGGGCGCTCAGAACTTCATTAATCTACAAAGTCTCTATACAAATAGTCCAAAAAATGCTGATGATGGCAATGGTGTAGGGAAATCTTCAACACAGAGGGCTGCAGCTTAGCAGACTGAAGCAAGATCTATAGAAACATAAACAAAACAAAAGGCGCCTCTAAGTGTAGAAGAAAAGCTATATTTAATGCCCCAACAGGGTTAAAAACACTTACAAAATGGAAGAAATAATCAGGCACATCATGAACGCGGTAAACGGCTGCATTGGAAGGGGTCACGGTGGGCAGAAGTCCTCAGGAGGATGGATGTAAGACTGGTAGAGATCGTCACAGTCCACAGCAGGATGGAACACTACAGCGCTGTGAAGCCGGCATCGTCAACGAGGAAAGGAGACGGACCCGGAAATGATGTCATCCACCGAGAGACTCTGTAACCAGCCTGGACCGCAGCGCAAAGCCAAAGGGGGGATATGACGTCATAAAAAAGGGACGCGTTTCGGAACCATCAATCACTCCTTTTTCAACCTATGGCTATACTAGTGACTGAATGTGGTATATATACTGGCGGTGGGCTGGCCATGGGTGGGTGCAGCAATACACAATAGGAAGTGGACAATAACACTAGGAAGTGGACAATAACAATAGGAACATTTGATAGAAAGTAAAATATATATAAAAAAATATAATAAAAATATGTAATTAAAAGATATAGCGTTCTGAGAAAAGAGAAGCAATAGCAACATGAATAATCAACTATAGAAAAATAAAGAGATTTAAAAACAGCGCTCAATCAAAGCATATGACGATCAATAATAAAGCATGGATATGCATGCACGGATGCGTAGTACAGGCTTATGGGTTGTATCCGAGCGTGCATACACATATATATAGCAACCTGAATATGAAGTAGAAACTGATAAAAAAAGACGTGGGACATATATGTAAAAAAATATTTTTCATATAAACTATGTTTGTGCTAAACAAGCAAAAATAAGCACATACAATCATATATGTGTGAAGTAGTGACATGAATAGAAGCATAGAGGAGTGTCGAATATTAAAAATAATAAAAAGATATAATATCAGAGTATAGCACTAACGTCAAAATCTTCGTTTAACCCTCCAGGGGCTAAAACATTTAATAGAAAGATCCAATACATTTCTCTATGGCACAATCTCCTGTAACGTTTAGATGAGGGAAGGTCTCTAGGCATTGCCTCAATGACCCATACCTTGTAGCCGTCCGTGGACTTATCATGGAATTGGAGGTAGTGTTTGGGAACACTATGGTTGTCCAATCCACCTGTGATAAAGCGGCGATGTTCGTCAAAGCGTTTACGCAATGGCCGGATGGTTCGTCCTACATAGAATAGGCCGCAGGGACATGTAAGGCAGTATACAACATAGTCAGAGGAGCAGGCATGAAAGCCTTTTATCTGTTATGTTTTGCCTTTTGCATGAAAGTCTTTCTGGCCATGCGTCACAAGTCCGCAAGTCTTGCGGCATTGGTGCATCCCAGAAATCGCTAAAAAAGTAGCTATATGGTAACCCGGAGTCTTTTCTTCTACACTTAGAGGCACCTTTTGTTTTGTTTAGGAGAATATAAGAATACTGTCTAAATAAACAATGACAAACAAGTCAAGAAAGTCCCAAAAAACATCAATTTACTAGGTGCTGGAATGTGGCTGGGGCATTACAAAGCCCAAATGGCATGACCAAATATTCAAAATGGCCGAAGCGTGTTCGGAAGGCTGTCTTCCATTCATCTCCCTCCCTGATTCTGACTAGGTTATATGCACCTCTTAAGTCAAGTTTGGAGAATATTCGTGCCCCCCGCAATCTCTGAAAGAGTTCAGGGATCAGAGGAGGGGGATACCGGTTCTTGACTGTGACTTTGATAAGGTCCTGATAGTCTACACAAGGCCTTAAAGAACAATCTTTTTTTCTACAAAGAAAATACCGGCACCTGCTGGTGACATGGATGGCCGGAAAAACTGCTTTTCAAGACTGTCGTCGATATAGGCCCGCAGGGCTTCTAGTTCAGGCTCGGAAAGAGGGTAGATTTGGCCAAACGGGATCTCGGCCCCTGGTAAAAGTTTAATAGGGTAATCATATGTCCTATGAGGAGAAAGAGTGTCTGCACCCTTCTTGTTAAACACGTCTAAATATTCATGATAGGCAGCAGGAATCAACTTTACGGTGTCCGGGTCAGAATGTTGACAGGAGGGGAGAGGTGTTGACAGTCTTTTCCGGAAGAAAATGCGTCTGGTAGTAGTTGGATGAAAAGTTGTCATAACCTGTAAGCCAGTTAATGTGTGGGTTGTGTGCCCTTAACCACGGAATGACAGGAAACATGGGTGACGTCTAACATCCAACCAGAGGAATTCGTGGTGACCTGAGAAAGTTTGACAGAGAATAGGTGCAGTTTCTTGTGTAACTGGGCCTGATTTGATACCAGAATCATCTGCCAGATGAACATGGAATCCTTGCTTCTTGGCACACACAGGAAGCTGATGTAGAGAAACAAATGCGGAATCCACGAAACAGCTACAGGCCCCAGAGTCTATGATATCTGATATGGAGACTGACCTTTCAGAGAACTGAAGGGTAATTGAGAGGGAGACATGTGACCGATCCTTAGTAGGAAGGTGCATCATATCAGACTGACGGGAGCAAGCTCTGCTGGTTCTTACCGGGCAAGTACGTACAAAGTGGCCAGCCTCCCCACAGTAAAGACAAAGATTGGCATGTTGTCGTCGGAGGGGCTCAGCTGGCGAGAGGGGTGATCTCAGAAAGCTCCTGTGGTAGGCCTTATGCTGTGCCTTCTTGCTGGGAGATGTAGCAGATAAAGAAGCAGGTACGTCGGACTTGGAAGCCACAGAAAGGATTCCTTCAAGCTTTTCGGATTGTCTCTCCCGTAACAATCTGGGTGGCTAAGCTGATCAGATCCTCCAGGGACGTTGGTACTCCCACTCTGGCAAGTTCATCTTTTAGAGTGTCAGAGAGACCAAGACGAAGCTGATGGCGAAGTGTAGAACTATTCCATTGAGTGTCAGCACTCCAGACACGAAAGTCAGTTATATAGTCCTCAACAGGCCTTGGGCCTTGTTGCAGCTTGCCAAGCCTGGATTCTGCAGTCTGTTGGTAGAAGGGATCGGCATAAAGCTGAGCCATAGTGGCGAAGAACGAATCGGCGGCCGCCAGAACGGGGTCATTTTGCTCCCAGAGGTGATGCGCCAAGGTAAGTGGTTCATTCAATAATAGTGTGATGATAAATCCCACTTTGATGTCCTTTGATGCAAAGGTTTGGGGTAGCAGAGAAAAATAAAGTTCACAGGAATTCTGGAAAGTTCAAAACATTTTATGATCTCCGCAGAATCGTTCGGGAATAGGCACCCTAGGTTCCAGAGGGGGAGTAGCCTCGCGGAACAAGTCAAACTCTGTTTAAGTAGAAGAATCTGTCACTGAAGATGAAGTACAGACTCAAGCATCATTCATCTTGTCCGAAAGTCGCTCCTCCATGAGACTAAGATTCTTCTGTAAACTCTGCACGACAGATGTTAGTGCAGAAACTGATTTAAAAATGTCCTCTGGTAGGGAGACCTTCCTTTCAGACTCCATCCCTGGCTGACTGGTACTGTCACGTACCTGGTAGGAGTCTGATATGATGAGCTCGGCCTCCCTTGTATCTCCAGCCCAAGCCCCACTGAAGGTGGAACAGATGGTGGCTAGGACCAGGAGGAACACGAGTGCCTCTAAGTGTTGCTTGCAGAACTTGCAGATGGAGTAGTAGGCTCGGTGGCAGAGGCAGGACAACAGGCAGTGTTTGAGCCAGGCAAAGAGCAGGAGCAGGGTCTCAAGGATAGCCGGGTTCGGTAACAGGCGGGCAGCGAAGTACAAAGGCATAAGCAGAAGCAAGGTCAAACGGAAGCCGAGATCAGGAACCGGTAATCAGGAAAGAATCAGAGTCCAGAGGCAGAGTCAGGGTAAGCCGGGTTCAGCAACAGGTATCAGGCAGGGTATAACAGGAATCAGAAGATAGGGACACAGCTGAAGACCAGTCAGCGCTGTTTGTGAGTCAGAGCACCCTTTAAATAGGCTGTCATTTCTCTTACATCGCTGTTGCCCGTGAGTGCGCGCATGTGCACATGTGTGCACCAGAGCAGTTCTCTTACACACCAGCTCTCTTCTCTGCCCCTCCAGCGCTCACTGGAGTGCCGCGCTGTGCTGGCTCAGCCATCTGGGTGGATCCTAAAATTAAAGTGGGGATCTCTCCAAAGTCTGGAACTAAATGCAATCTTGTGATTTCCAGGAGAAGTAGAGACAAAACTTGCTTTGATCCCACTTGTCCTTTAAAATTTTGCAGCATGGGCTTCTAAAATCCCATGGCCTATGGCGTTACAGAGACTAGGTAGCAGGATTCAGCGTTATGACTAGGTAGCAGGATTCACCTTACTGGAAAGGGCCATGCAATTTTAGAGCAGGTAAATGTAAATGGTAAAGGCATTTTCTTCCATTTCCTGTGCACCGGCTCCCTGTAGTCACTCTTGTTTTTATAATATTGCCATTAGTCAGCCACATTCCCCCTTGGCAGCTCCCTGAATTGCTAAAAGCAATTACATCCGGATCCAGAAACTGCATCAGTATTCCCACCTGGGAAACAATAAGCATTCTCAATTGTACTAACTTGTTTTGTAATCTACTTTCTATGTGCTATTCCGTGTTATACATGGACACACCCAAACTTGTATTTCCTTTGTAAATTGAAGAATAGTATGCTTATGTATCTTTATTTCTGGTTATTTAGCAGACATGCTTTAACATTTTCTAGCCTATCTCGCGGACATCCTAGTTGATGGTGACCATATACTGTGATGACTTTCTCTCTATACATTTTCAGATGATGTCAGTAAGAGTTACATTAAGGGCTTGCTCACACTTTAAGCATTATCCATGTGATTACAGCCCAGTCAACAAGTACAGATGACAGAGAAAACTCATTATTTTCAATAGACCCCGTTACATTGTGTTACTTGATAACCCTCCCATCTTCTCCTATAATATTTACTTTTCCTATTCTCTCTCGACTTTATGTACACTTACAGATGCCAAGAAAAACATGGGATTGTACATCCCATTAACGCCCATCGTACTGTACAGTAAACACGTAACAAGGATTGTGTCAAAAATTCAGCTGTGGCCACTTTATTGAGTTTAAATCAATTTTAATTATGAAATAACCTTTAACCTTTAACCTTTATAACCAAACAGAAGCTCTGTTAACCATTAACAGACCAACATTCTTAGTCACTAAGGCTGGGTATACACTTTTTTTTTTTCATTCCACCCAACTTAAAGCTTAAGCAGCAATATCTTACACCAACCAAATAACGGTTTACCAACCACTGTCCACCCACAAAATGGGAGACATTACCCCATAAAGATGGACAGCAGCAAGGAAAAATAACAAAGGAGAGGATGGGGAGCAGGTCAAAAGATTCAAACTGTAAGCTGAAGATAGTCCATAGTAAGAGCACATACTGTATAAGAATGGAAAGATTAAGGGCAGGTATACCCGGAGGGACCCCATCCCTCCTGCATCCAATTCATCCAACTGTACAAAAAAGTGGCAACCGCCCCAAACTATAACTGGCTTATGCAGCAAGGTGCACATGGAAGGGCAATGCACATCACAAACAAACAAAAGATTTCCCAGCACACTTACCAGCCAGTCTGCAAAACAACCTTATTGGCCCTGTCTAACACTTTAATGTAAACTGTTAAACAGGGCCGATTTGGTTGTTTTGCAGGCTGGCTGAACTTAAAAAAAAAGAGCTATATTAGTACAGTGATCTCCCCCACTGAGCTATTGTGTTCTTACAGGGCGACGTCCCCCCCTCACTAGAACACATCAGTCAGCGCTCTCAGCTATAGGGGTCAGTGCTCTCAGCCATTGGCTGAGAGTGCTAATTGGGTAGCAATCAGCAGACCTTTTTTGGTCATGCCCCTTCAACAGACGCTGGCCACATGTCATATGACATTGCGCAGTCTCACCGTGCTCGCAGGCGTGTTGTGTCCCTGGGACACGGCACGACCCTGATCTCGGTAAAAACCTCTAATATCACATTAAATCTACTTATTAACCGCCTTCCACCCGCCGTATAGACAAATGTCTGCGGGCGGGATGCTCACTTGTTCTGGGACGACGTCATATGATGTTGCGCAGTCTCACCACGAGCGCGGGCGCACTGTGTCCCTGAGACATGGCTCAATCCCAATTTTGGTAAAGAGCCGATGACGTGGCTCTTTACCCATGTGATCAGCAGTGTCCAATAACAGCCGATCATATTTAAACAAGGACGTGCCGTTTACTGGCTCTCCTCGCCTCACACTGACAGAGTGTGAGTAGAAGAGAGCCGACCAGCGGCATCTCCTCACAGGGCCCTGATTATCAGTGCAGTCCTAACAGTGCATAGCAGTAATGCCAATCTGTGCCCATCAGTGATGCAAGTCAATGCTGCCTTTCAGTACCCATCAGTGCCACCCATCAGTGCCGCCTAACCGTGCCTCCTATTATTGCCCATAAGTGCCGCCTATTAGTGTCCATTAGTGACACCTATCAGTGCTGCATATCAGTGCTGCATATTAGTGCCCCCTCATCAGTGCCCATCAGTGCCGCCTCATCAGTGCACATCAGTGAAAAATTAACTCATTTACAAAATTTTCTGACAGAAACTAAGAAAACTTTTTTTTTTTAAGTTTTTGGTCTTTTTTCATTTTTTTTTTAGCAAAAAATAAGAAACCCAGTGGTGATTAAATACCACCAAAGGAAAGCTCAATTTGTGGGAAAAAATGATAAAAAAATAATTTGGGTACAGCGTTGCACGACTGTGCAATGGTCATTAAAAGTGTGACAGCTCTGAAAGCTGAAAATTGGCCTGGGCAGGAAGAGGGTAAAAGTGCCCTGTAGGCAAGTGGTTAAATATACTTAGTTATGACTTTAAAATTATTTATTTTTAATAGAATAGGGAAGGGTTACAAGCACTGCCAGTGTACTTTTTTCTGTTTGTGTACCTCTGGAAAAATTTCCCTTCAATGCCTGCACCAGAGACCCATTGTAAAATGTCCCCTTATCTTTGTGAAGTTTGTTAAATGAATGAAGTACAATGTACTGTATAAAGGTTACATGGCCCTATATGGAGAGGCGTGAGACAGGACATCATTAATGAACCTTTTAAATAGCTTGTGCTGAGCACTGTAATGTTCTGTCTACTGGCAAGGTTGTAACACTACATTTAGAATGATGTTAAATTATATTAATTGCTTTATTTAAAATAACTCTGTTTAATCAGCTAGTAGCAGAATTCTTGTAACATCAAAATGATAAGATCTTCTATCATCAAAATTGATTAAACAACTTACTGAACTTCATAAATATAAATATAGAATGTGGAAAAGTAAAAAACGCATAAGATGCAGCATTTAAATAACAATATGTTATTTTCTTAATTTAAAGTGGATCTGAACTTGTGCCTAAACAGTACCCTGATAAATGTAATTTCGTCATAAATTCCTTTATAAGGGCTCATTTACACTGGGCTTTAGAAAAGGAACAGTTACAAGCAGAAGAGAAAACCTATCACCAGTGCATTCAGGAGAGAAGCTGCTGGGTAGAAAAAACACTTGACGCGTCTAACCACCCGTAAACACATCTAAAACGTGCTTAACCCTATATTTCTGACATTTGTGGCTTACAAGTTAAAATCAGTATTTTTTGCTAGAAAATTACTTGGAACCCCCAAACATTATGTATATATTTTTTATCAGAGACCCTAGAGAATAAAATGGTGATCATTGCAATATTTTATGTCACACGGTTTTTGCACAGTGGTCTTTCAACCTCTTTATTTTGGGAAAAAAGACACTTTCATGAATTAAAAAAAAAAATAAACAGTAAAGTTAGCCCAATTTTTTTGTATAATGTGAAAGATGATGTTACGCCAAGTAAATAGATACCTAACATGTCATGGTTTGAAATTGCGCACACTCGTGGAATGGCGACAAACTACGATACCGTACCTAAAAATCTCCATAGGCAATGCTTAAAAAAAAATTTCACAGTTACCAGGTTAGAGTTAGAGGAGGTCTTTTGCTAGAATTATTGCTCTCACTATGACGATTGCAGCGATACCTGACATGTGTGATTTGAACACCGTTTACATCTGTGGGCGCGACTTGCGTAAGCGTTTTCTTTGTTGCGAGAGAACGCGGGGACGGGGGCACTTCAAAAATTTGTATTTTTTTTATTATTTATTTATTTATTTATTTATTTTTTTACATTGTCCCTTTAAAAAAGAAAAAAAATCTGATCACTTTTATTGCTGTCACAATGAATGTACAGTATACATCGCTTGTGACAATATTAGGTGGTGACCGGTACTCTTTATGGAGGGATCGGGGGTCTAAAAGACCCCAAATCCCTCCTTTGCACTTAAAGGTATTCAGATCGCCAAAATTGTCATTTTTAAAAAAATCTGCGCTATTGGCACCTGAATAAACCAGAAGTGACATTGTGACCTCGCTTCCGGGATTTTACATCGGAGACCCGATCAGAGCTGAATCCGGCTTTGTTTGAGTCTTAGCCTAGCTGGTGGACGCGCCGGCTGGTGGCTTGGGGCTCCCAGTGGTACGGGAGGCATGGGAAGAGCGGCAGAAGGTGGCGAGAGGGGAGGGGGGATGTCCCCTAGCCGCATCAGTTGTTATTACTAAAGAGCCAACCGCGCGCTTCAAAAAACGGTACCGGGGTGATGCCTGCAGCTGTAGGCATCACCCCGGTATAACCCCTTCAAGCCATGAACGCAAATTTTTGTGCGGTCGGCGTGAAGGTGTTTAGGAAATCTCTTAGCCTTTAGCGCTTGAGCATTCATTCACATTTCAATGACCAGAATAAATTAATATTCTGGCCAATCTAATTCACTAACGTTTGATGTGCCCAAACGCATGTGCAAAATGTGGCTTTAGGTGTGTTCTCTGAGCATATTTTCTTTTGTCAGACAAAAAGGCGTTCAGAGGAGATGTGCAAATGTTTAGTGAGCATGAGGCCTAAATCCAGTGGCGGTGCATCCATAAGGACGCAGGAGCGCCGCCCCCTCTCTCCTGGCACCGCTCTATCACCATAGATAGATTCATGCATTCAATTCAATTAATCTATCTATGGTCGCCGCTGACACCCCCTATTCAGGTGTCCAGCCCCTTTTCGAGCGCTGGGCACCTGAATTACAGCGGCGGGGGTGTTTTTTGGAAGCACCTGAATAGAGCCGTGTGCTTTAATAGGCGCCCAAAAAGGTGAACAGCGGGTGCAATGCTGTGCGTTCACTGTTTACTCAGCTGTGTGTTAGAAAAGCGAAGGAATTCCCTTTGCTAACACTGGACCGCCTCTCAGCCAATCAGGTGCTCCGATCTGTTACCTGTCACCTGATTAGCTGAAACGTAAGGCACTGTGATTGGATGCCTGATAGAGAGGACGGAAGAAGACATCGAGGAGCGTGCAGGACACTGCCACTGACCCGCTGCGAGACAGGTAAGTGCCGGGCGATGCACACTGGCAGCATTTGATGGGGCACAGTAGTGGCAATTGATGGGCACACTGGCAGCATTTGATGGGGCACAGTAGTGGCAATTGATGGGCACACTAGCAGCAATTGATGGGTGCAGTAGCTGCGTTTGATGGCACAGTGGCTGCGTTTGATGGGCACAGTGGCTGCCTTTGATGGGCACAGTGGCTGCGTTTGATGGGCACAGTTGCTGCGTTTGATGGGCACAGTGGCTACATTTGATGGCACAGTGGCTGTGTTTGATGGGCACAGTGCCTGCATTTGATGGGCACAGTGGCTGCGTTTGGTGGCACAGTGGCTGCGTTTGATGGCACAGTGGCTGCATTTGATTGGCACAGTGGCTGCGTTTGATGGGCACAGTAGCTGCATTTGATGGGCACAGTAGCTGCGTTTGATGGCACAGTGGCTGCAATTGGTGTTTTTTTTCAGTTTGTTTGTGCGGCTAAAGATGTAAAATTTCCGGAAATTTTGAAGCTCGGGAAAAAAACATTTTTTTTCCGTTTTTTTGGGGAAAAAAACAGAAATTTTCAGAAAAATTGAAAAAAATGCTACATTAACACTTTTTTGTCTTTTTAAGATTGAAAGTCATTCTGTTACGAGAACGTTGAGAAAAATTATGTGCATTGTCATTATTGTTGTTCTCTTCACTTCGATCCATGAAAGATTTTTTAACATCTACAGGACACTTGTTACATACAAGAATGTGTTCTGTCATTCTGGTAGAATTTGGAAATACATATTTCATCTGACAATATTTGCAAATGACATTTTTGCCTCCATATGCTAGATGTTAATCTCACCATTTTTCTGAGGGGATTAGGAAATAAAAACAAGAAGAAATGACTACTTTGCAAGAAGACACTAATCTATGGTTGTGTGGGGGAAGAACCATATTACTGGTAATTAAATTATTATTTACACAAAAGTTTATAAAGATAAACTAATGTAGCTAAATGATTCAGTTTTCTGGATTCAGAATCAGATAAATGTAAACTCTTACCTTTTTTAATTACCGTATATACTCGAGTATAAGTCGAATTTTTCAGCACATTTTTTTGTGCTGGAAGTGCCCCCCTCGACTTATACTCGAGTCTAGCACTTTTCTGCAGCAAAAAATTTCATTTTCCGAACCGACTTTGGGGCCCCGTATCTCAAGGCCACTTGGTGCTAGGAACCCCAAATTTGGTGTGCAAACCCAGTGGAACTGGTACCACAACATATCCAAAGCTGAAGTTCCTAGCACTAAGTGGCCCCGAGATACGGGGCCCCAAAATCGGTTCGGAAAATGTCATTCTCTGCTGCAGAAAAGTGCTTGACATTTTCTGAACTGAATTTTGGGGCCCTGTATCTCGGGGCCACTTGGTGCTAGAAACACCAGCTTTGGAAATTTTATGGTGCTAGTTCCACTGTGTTTGCACACCAAATTTGGGGTTCTTAGCACTAAGTGGCCCCAAGATACAGGGCCCCAAATTCAGGCAACTGTGTGCATCTGCAGCAATGTCATTTCGGACCCTTTGGGTTCAGAGACCCCAAATTTTGGCTGCAGCTAGGGGGCATCTAGGAACCCTTAACTACCGAGTTTGAAGTTCGGGGGACCTATGGATGCAAATGGGCACAGTGATGCTGCAAATGGGCATTGTTGACCCTCTTTTCCACTTACAGTAGCTGTGCATTTCTCACCCTCGTCTTATACTCGGGTCAATAAGTTTTTCCCATTTTTTTTGTGGTAAATTAGGGCCTCGACTTATACTCGGAACGACTTATACTCGAGTATATAGGTAAGTATATACTTTCAGGTCCTTTTTGTTGCTCTGTATTTTCTTCCAATGCTTCTGAGGCCTAATGAGGAGGACAGAACAAACCAAACACACCCACTAACATGCAAAAGCAAAACTGAAACATTTTTCTTGTTACAATAGCAGCACAGCACCTCCTAAAGGAAGAAATGCATACTGTTCTTGCATTAGAGGGTTCAGTTTGTTACCTAGGACTTGCTTGTCCTCACTCAGAAATTAGAATAATCTGATATCATACATTTTTTTTTAGAAATGATTTGGAAAATATTTAAACACCCTGTCTTAAAATATTTTATTCATCATGTTAAAATAAAATATTCCACAATTTTTTTTTCTTTTTTCAATTTTTCCAATTTTTGGGAAAAAAAACAAAAAAGCCTTCAGGAAAAAAAAAGGAAATTTTCAAAAATTTTCCACTTTTTTTCCGAGCCTTCACATCTCTATTTGCGCCCCCCAAAAAATTTTGAGCACCAGGCGCCACTGCCTAAATCTAGCAGTGCTCCTCCTGGTATGTGAGGGTGCTTAGGCACTCTTGTGCACACATCCACATAGCTGAATATCTGTGGTGTGTGAGAAACTACTGCCTGTGACTTGAAATGAAATTTGGTGATGCCACCAGTGTGCTTCTTGCTGGAGAGAAATCTCCACTGGTAAGTCAGCAATTGAGAAAATATCTGCTGCAAGTAGCCACAGGCAATACTGCGGTACATTTCGCCTTGTTTAGGTTTGCCGGACAGTTCCAGACAGAGTGCACCTATTCTCTTAACCCTGTTGTCCTGACCTAAACCATCCCTACCTACCCCTCCACAGATGCATCCTTACTGAGACGTAACAGTCGCAGCCTTTAAGGATCCAGTACCATGAGTCCTTTCTCTTCTTGCCACACCTGTGCATTACAGTCCTATAGAGTTATATGGGGATCATTTACCTTTATTTCTGGCCTCAATAGACAAGCCCTCTGGTCTAGGGGCTGTAATGCAGAGGCACAACAATTAGAGAGTTTGCAACACTGGATATAAACAATCCCCAGAGGTCATTGCTGTCAGATCTTGGTAAATATGCATATGTGGAGGGGGAGAGCAGGATGTTAGTTGACAGCCCTGATTCACCACCAGTTACCCCACCCACGAGTGAAAGTATAACACCAAATTTCATTGTTGAGGGGAGACTAGTTAGTTAATTTACCCAACATCCTCCTATGTGTCTTGAGAACTCCAAGACAAAGGTCTTTAAACCACTCTTCAAGCATTTTGAGCAATACCATAACATTTCTCATTCTACCTGCCTGATTTTCAGTTGTTGTATAATATATAATGGATATTGCAGCAGGATGTGTAAAATACCTTGAATGGGTTTTTATGGGCAAAAGATATGTCACTCGTCATAATGCACAATAACAGGTCAGTCAGTATTGGACAATTTATGGACAACTCAGGTTTGTGAACGAAACCACTGCCATTATTTGCACCAAGTAAAGTTTGTGCATGGCCATTAGCAAGGGTATGGAAAATCTAGCTTCTATGGGTTGATGTATTGTAAATACAGTTGCCAAAACTTAGGTAGATTGCCATGGAAGAGCATGGGGAACACAGGTATGTAAAAAAATAGATTATAATGAAAGCTAACAACTCTCCTTTACCCAACCTCCCAAAATAGAGTCTTCATTTTTGTATTGAATATGACCTTTGGCCTTTTTAATAAAAAATGTAATTTAAATTTGTTAGCGTTATCATATAGACACTAAAATATGTTATATATCCCTAATTGCTAAATTAATGAACTGAGCGATCGTATTTCCTTTTAACAGATACACAAAACATGTTTGTGTAATTAAATAAAGTTGAAAAAGCTTTCGATACTGACATCTATGAGGCTATTCTCATACAGACATCAACTTTTTTTGTGTGATTAAGGGAAGGTCCCCAGCTAAATGTCCCCAAAGATAAATGACCAACCAGTCCAAGCATTGCTTCTGTCCCACACAATAGATAGGTATTTCTATTGTAGCAGGGTAACCTCATGCTACTCTGTAAAATGGTGGTTTACACCAGATTTTGTAGGCAGCAAGCACACTAATGGCACTGGTGTATGCTGGCTTCATATGAGAGCCAGAGATAGAGCTCAGAGCCCCACCCCCTTGAGGAGGTCAGTGTGTGAAGGGAGTCATATGATCTGCTGTTGTGCACCATGGTGTCCAGGTCAGTACAGAGCGAGGCCCGAGCCTAAGAGAAAGTCCATGAGGGACAGAGCAGCTAGGAAGCTGTAAGGAAGACACAAAGCTGAAGTGCAGCATCTATGAATAAACACTGGGATGTGTTTTATGGCGAGGATGACCAAAAAGCTACTAATGTTCAGAAGGAACCCTAAAGAAGTACTTTGAGCATTAAAGCTGCCACAAGAAAGCCAGGAAGCTGAATGTTATATTTTTGCAGTGATAGTGAAAACACACTGTGTGGGAAGACATACCTGTGTGAATTTTGACATTTCTTTAATTAAAAGTGGGTAGGAAAGCCCTGAAAATGATATCTGCAGTGGAGTAAACCCATTGTTTTGGCACTACTATTGAGCTGAGAAACCCCACAGTCACAATTGGTGGAGGATAGCCCTGGGCATCAAATGGCAGAGTTCCAGATCCTTGCATACCAAAAAAACGTGAGTGTCAGACTGCGTGTTCAGCTGTGTGCAGCAGCTGATGTGGTTGCAGTGAAATCTGCATGAACTGTATTGTCTTGCAAGTCTTAAAGAGACAGTATGCCAAATATTCCTGATTTGAAAAAAACTGTGTTAAAAATGCTTGTGTGCATGACTGTAGAGATGGAGTGGCAATTGCTCAGTCCAAGGATTGAACAGATGGGTGTTCTTGCCCATAGCAACAAAGCTAAGCTCAATCATGAGATCTCTGGATTATGCTGCAGTGTTCCAGAAGAAAGTCATGACATATTGGTTCAGGAGGAGCCTGTGCAACTGGATGGAGAGCGCTGGAAAAGAGAGTCTGCAGAGAGAGTGTGGTCTCCCCTGGCGACGAGAACAAAGGTTTCACCTGAAAGCAGGAGCTACAACAGAGAAATGGCTCAGCTTTCCAAAAAGATGGGAAGAAAAATGTTCAATGCCTGGAATGTGGTCAATTAGGGCACAGTTTTTTTACTTGCTCCAGATTCTGGAATACAGCTAAATGTAATGTGTGGGAATGTGTAGGAGCAAAAGCGTGTACCTGCAATCCCAGGCTCCTGTTTCAAAGTGTTAGCTGTTACCATTGGAAACAGGGAATCCGTTTGGCCTGCAGGAGGTATTGGAGTGTTTATGAAGGCTGCAATGTTGCCCTGCGACCTTGTGGGTGAACTAGCCTGTAAAAGTGCCACAGAGGAAGGGTTCCTGGAGCTACGCACTCAAAAAGGAAGTTTTCAACACCTACCAACGGGAATGGAAAGACTGTTTCTATTACATGTGTGAAAGAGACTGAGTATGTGTTTAATTCCGGTGTAGTGGTGACAAGTCCGATGAGGAGATCCGCTTCCAAGAGAGACTTGCTGTTGTGTAGTACTGATAAGGACTTGTCTCCAGGCAGTGTACTGTGTATCAGAAAGACAAGTGGTAAAAATGAATATCGTGTGTTGTTTGTTAATCGGATTAAACATGCTGAGGTAAATAATGGGTTAATGCAGCCTCATAGTGTATGAGCTTGGTGTTTCCCAGGATGACTGTGTAGCTGCCCCGACGGGCGAGTTTGTTTCACATGAGGTGAAAAGTGTTGTATTAAGGCTCAAGCTGGTAAAGAGCTATGACAGATTGTGAAAGTCAGGAATAGGGATGAGCCGAACACCCCCCGGTTCCATTCGCACCAGAACCTGCGAACAGACCGAAAATTCACACAAACGTTAGAACCCCATTGACGTCTATGGGACTCG
This sequence comes from Lithobates clamitans, assembly GCA_037952925.1. Lineage (NCBI taxonomy): Eukaryota > Metazoa > Chordata > Amphibia > Anura > Ranidae > Lithobates > Lithobates clamitans. The sequence continues at coordinate 521,992 of JBBGZY010000583.1, forward strand.
AACGTTCGAAATCAAAAGTGCTCATTTTAAATTCTAATTTGTATGGTATTGTTCTAAAAAGGGTTTGGGGACCCGGGTCCTGCCCCAGGGGACATGTATCAATGCAAAAAAAACTTTTAAAAACTGCCATTTTTTCGGGAGCAGTGATTTTAATGATGCTTAAAGTAAAAAAAAAAAAAAAGTGAAATATTCCTTTAAATATTTACCTGGGGGGTGTCTATAGTATGTCTGTAAAGTGGCGCGTGTTTCCCGTGCTTAGAACAATCCCTGCACAAAATGACATTTTTAAAGGAAAAAAAGTCATTTAAAACTGCTTGTCGCTTTAATGAAATGTCGGGTCCTGGCAATGGATGAAAATCAGTGAGACAAACGGCATGAGTTTGTCTCCAGTCTATTACCAGGCCCTTTCGGTCCTGTATGGATATTATGGGGAACCCCACATTAAAAAAAGAAAGGCCCTTTATACTCTGAACAGCAGTATACAGGCGGTGCAAACAAGACAGGGACTGTAGGTTTGTTGTTAAGTAGAATCTGTTTGTAATTTTGAACTGGTACATTTTGAACGCGTTTAGCTCCAGCCAAAAAATATATTTTAAGCTTTTTGGAAAACATAGGGAAGGGTTATCACCCCTGTGACATTTGTTTTACTGCCTGTGCTCCTCTTCAGAAGATTTCACCTCACTTTTTGTCCCAATGACAAAGGTTTTTTGAAAATTTGGGTTTTTTTGTGAAACAAGGATTGGTGATAAAGCATCAGTGGAAAGGAGAAATGTTTTTCCCATATTAGCTCTTACAGGAGAGAATTTCCCTTCCTAGGGGTAGATTTCATCTCACTTCCTGTTGTCTCCTTCTGTTTGCAAGTAGGAGTCGTTTGTAAGTTGGAAGTTTGAAAGTAGGGGCCTGCTCAGCAGAAATTTGGGCCTTAGGTGTTGTTGTGGCCACAACACTGTAAGCCCTCACAGGGCCCTGCTGTGAAATATTAGATCAAGAATTGTAATTACATGCCCCTGTTGAACAGGGGCAGAAAAATTGAGCCTTTGGTGATGGTGCTGGTGCCACAACACTGTAAGTCCTCACTCGCTCTTGGTGGGCGCAGAAACGGGCCCTGCTGTGAAATATTAGATCAAGAATTGTAATTACATGCCCCTGTTAAACAGGGGCTGAAAAATTGGGCCTTAGGCACTGGTGCTGGTACCACAACACTGCAACCCCTCACAGATACTCTAGTTGGAACGCAGGAACGAGCCCTGCTGCAAAGTATTGCATCAAAAATTGTAATTACACGCCCCTGTTAAACAGGGGCAGAAAAATTGGGCCTTCAGTGGTGGTGGTGGTGCTGGCGCCACAACACTGTAAGTCCTCACTCGCGCTTGGTGGGCGCAGAAACGGGCCCTGCTGTGAAATATTAGATCAAGAATTGTAATTACACACTCCTGTTAAACAGGGACTGAAAAATTGGGCCTTAGGCACTGGTGCTGGTGCCACAACACTGCAACCCCTCACAGATACTCTAGTTGGAACGCAGGAACGAGCCCTGCTGCAAAGTACTGCATCAAAAATTGTAATTACAAGCCCCTGTTAAACAGGGGCTGAAAAATTGGGCCTTAGGCACTGGTGCTGGTGTCACAACACTGTAACCACTCACAGATACTCCAGTTGGAACGCAGAAACGAGCCCTGCTGCAAAGTATTGCATCAAAAATTGTAATTACACGCCCCTGGTAAACAGGGGCTGAAAAATTGGGCCTTAGGCACTGGTGGCGGCGCCCAGAACCAAAAATGTTCTTACAAGCTATCAGTGTGATCATTGAGGAGGAAGAGGATAATTACTCAGGATAGTCACTCAGCATCAGCATAGGCAGTCTTTGAAGGGATCTGAGATTTCAAAAAAAATTATTCGGTTACATCAGCATTAGGTGCTTGGTAGCTGGTGGTGATCCAAGACTGATTCATTTTTATGAAGGTCAGTCAATTGACCGTAGACAGACGCACCCTGTGATCGGTTACAAAGCCTCCAGCAGCACTGAATGTGCGTTCCGAAAGAACGCTGAATGCAGGACAGGCCAGTAGCTCAATTGCATACTGTGCAAGCTCTGGCTAAGGATCCATCCTCAAGACCCAGTAACCCAGAGGATTTTCTGTGGGAAAGGTGTCCAAGTCAGATCTTGCCCCTAGGTATTCCTGCACCATGTAAAACAGACGCTGGCGATGGTTGCTGGAACCGATCATACCTTGGGGCTGCGGACTAAAAAATTGCCTGAACACATCGGTCAGACGGCCACCTTCTCCACCGCTCCTTCTTTGACTGACCGAAGCCTCAGCAACACGTTGTCCAGAAACAGGAGTTTGTAACCTCCCAGTCCCTGGGAACGCGTTGCACAGACCTTTCTGCAAGGCCTCCCGAAGAAGTCTCATCCTCTGCTCCCTCTGCGATGGCAAGATAAGGCTTGCAACCTTACCCTTGTAACGTGGATCAAGGAGGGTTGCCAGCCAGTATTGGTCCTTCTCCTTGATTCCACGAATACGAGGATCCTTACGCAGGTTTTGCAGGATCAGGGAGGCCATGCAGTGTAGGTTTGCTGAGGCATTCGGTCCGGAGTCCTCTAGGTCACTAAGGACGACATGGTCCGCAGCCACCTCCTCCCAGCCACGTACAAGTCCATGTGTTTCTTGGGACTGATCCCTTAAAGACTGCTGCTAATGCTGAGTGCCAGGCTCCACCTCCATACTGACACAATCCTCCTCCTTGTCCTCTTCCTGTGTGATCGGCGGGCACGCAGGAACACTGTCTGGATAAAAGGGGCCTTGACAGCTAAGGAAGTCCTCCTCTTCCTGCCTCTGTTCTGCCTCAAGTGCCCTGTCCATTATTCCACGCAGCGTGTGCTCCAACAGGTGGACAAGGGGGACAGTGTCACTGATGCATGCACTGTCACTGCTCACCATCCTCGTGGCCTCCTCAAATGGTGACAGGAAAGTGCATGCATCCCTGATCATGGCCCACTGGCGTGGGGAAAAAAACCAAGCTCCCCTGACCCTGTCCTGGTGCCATAGTCGCACAGGTACTCATTGATGGCCCTCTGCTGCATGTGCAGCCACTGCAGCATGGCCAACGTTGAGTTCCACCTGGCGGGCATGTCACAGATTAGGCGGTTCTTGGGCAGGTTAAACTCCTTTTGGAGGTCTGCCAGCCGAACACTGGCATTATATGACCGGCGGAAATGCACACAGACTTTCCTGGCCTGCCTTTAGGACATCCTGTAAGCCCGGGTACCTGCCCAAGAACCGCTGCACCACCAAGTTAAGGACCTGAGCCAAACAGGGTCATTTGTCCCTGTCGGAGGGCAGAGAGGAGGTTGGTGCCATTGTCGCAAACCACCATTCCTGCCTTAAGTTGGCGTGGCGTCAACCACCTCTGAACCTGCCCCTGCAGAGCTGACAGAAACTTTGCCCCAGTGTGGCTCCTGTCCCCCAAGCACACCAGCTCAAGCACCGCATGGCATCTTTTGGCCTGCATACTTGCGTAGCCCCTTGAACGGCTATGGACTCCGCTGGTTCCGAGGACAAAGCACAGGAAGAGGCCATGGAGGAAGAAGAAGAGGAGGGGGTGGAGGAGAGAGGTGTGTCACAATTATTAGTAGTAGCATTTTGGAGGCGTGGTGGAGGAACAACCTCCAACACTACTGCACCTTGTCCTGCATCCTTCCCAGCTGCCAGCAGAGTCCCCTAATGAGCGGTAAAACTTAGGTACCGTCCCTGTCCATGCCTGCTGGACCATGAGTTAACGGTAATATGCACCTTACCGCTGACCGCCCTGTCCAGCGAGGGCAAGACATTGCCTTCCACATGCCGGTAGAGAGCCAGAATCGCCTTCCATGAGAAAAAGTGGCGTTTGGGTACCTGCCACTGAGGAACCACACATTCCACAAACTCAAGGGGGCAGAGTCTACCAACTGAAAAGGCAGCAGTTGAAGTGCTAGCAATTTTGCCAAGCTAGCATTCAACCGCTGGGCATGTGGATGGCTGGGAGCGAACTTCTTTCAGCGGTGCAGCAGCTGGGGCAGGAAAATTTTCCTGGTACAATCTGACGTTGGTGTACCGAAAGCAGATTGCCCACAAGTACTTGGCTGTGACACACCTAATTCTACACCTTCATTCCTCTCAGTGCAGGTCTCAGAGAGGACTGAAGGTATAGTGGGGTTGGAGATCTCAGCTGATGAGGAGCAAGGAGAGGTCCCCTTTGTTCTTTGGTGTGGGTCTTTTAGATACACTTGCCAATGAACTGCATGGCAGGTCAACATATGTCTGGTCAAGCATGTGGTGCCCAAGCGGGAGATGTTTTGGCCACGCGAGATACGCTTGAGACATATGTTGCAAATAGCAGCGGTGCGATCTGATGCACTCGTCTCAACAAAGGCCCACACCAAAGAACTTTTGGAATAACGCGCAGAGACAGCAGCGCCCTGCACATGCGGAGCTTTGGGGCGTGATGCAGTCAGTGTGCTGCCCTTAGGCTGGCCCCTGGAGGGCATCCTGCCTCGTTGGTGATGTGCCTCCTCCTCCTCTCTCCTATCAGGCACCCACGTTGAGTCAGTGACCTCTCATCCCTCATCATCAAACCTGGCAGTATGCTGCAGCAGGGGGAGCATGACTGCCAGATTGCTGTCCTTCTTGGGCACCCCCTCTGTCCGTGCTCACGTTACTGCCTTCATCTAGTTCAGTATCATCATCAGAGCCTTCTAAACGCTGGGCATCCTCCTGGAGCATGTGCCCAACACTGTGGTAAAACAGTTCGAGGGACTCCTCAGGAGGACATGGTGGGGCTAGAGAAGGAGTCATTGATGCCATTGAGCCGAGGGAAGAGGCCGTGTTGGCAGCTGCTTTGCCAGACAAAGTACCCTGAGCATGGGTGAGAGAGGATGAGGAGGATGAGGATGACTTGGTCATCCACTCGACCAAGTCTTCCGCATGTTGCGGCTCAATACGGCCAGCTGCCGAAAAAAAGGCCAAGCTTGACCCACGGCCACGTGCTGATGAGGATGCACCATCTCCAGGACCAGCAATGTTGCCTCTAGACACAGAGCCTGCTTGCCCTCTTTTATTGGCTTGTGACTGTCTGCCTCTCCTTGTTGGCCTTCCAGACATACTAATGGCCTGTAGCTGCACTAAGCTGGGATATATATATATATATATATCTATATATATATATATATATATATATATATATATAGTGATACTGCAGCTAGCAAAATCAACTGCCTGCCTGTAGTATGAGAACACCACCAACCTTCTACAGGTAGCTTTAGCTGAACACTGTGCAGAGCTCGCAAAAAACTAACTTGTAGCTTATTTAGCTGCCTGCGGTAGTGATAGGATCAGGAAAACACCACCAACCTTCTACAGGTAGCTTTAGCTGAACACTGCGCAGAGCTCACAAAAAACTAACTTGTAGTTTTAGCTGAACACTGTGAGGAGGACGCACTACACTAACTTGTAGCTTTAGCTGAACACTGTGCAGAGGTCGCACTACACTAACTTGTAGTTTTAGCTGAACACTGTGAGGAGGACGCACTACACTAACTTGTAGCTTTAGCTGAACACTGTGCAGAGGTCACACTACACTAACTTGTAGTTTTAGCTGAACACTGTGAGGAGGACGCACTACACTAACTTGTAGCTTTAGCTGAACACTGTGCAGAGGTCACACTACACTAACTTGTAGCTTTAGCTGAACACTGTGAGGAGGACGCACTACCCTAACTTGTAGTTTTAGCTGAACACTGTGCAGAGGTCGCACTACACTAACTTGTAGCTTTAGCTGAACACTGTGAGGAGGATGCACTACCCTAACTTGTAGCTTTAGCTGAACACTGTGCAGAGGTCACACTACACTAACTTGTAGCTTTAGTTGAACACTGTGAGGAGGACGCACTACCCTAACTTGTAGTTTTAGCTGAACACTGTGCAGAGGTCGCACTACACTAACTTGTAGCTTTAGCTGAACACTGTGAGGAGGACGCACTACCCTAACTTGTAGCTTTAGCTGAACACTGTGCAGCGGTCACACTACACTAACTTGTAGCTTTAGCTGAACACTGTGAGGAGGACGCACTACCCTAACTTGTAGTTTTAGCTGAACACTGTGCAGAGGTCGCACTACACTAACTTGTAGCTTTAGCTGAACACTGTGAGGAGGACGCGCTACCCTAACTTGTAGCTTTAGCTGAACACTGTGATACTAATAGGATCAAAAGAACACCAGCAATTTTCTTCAGGTAGCTGTAAATACTGTAACAAGACAAGCCTGCCTGTCAGTAGGAAGATAACAGGAACGGATCTAGCTAAACTGAATACAGTGTGTATGTATGTATGTATGTATATATATATATATATATATATATATATATATATATATATACAACACCTGGGATGCATATATATACACAATACACTGTAAGTGCAGCTAACTCACTGAGACACTGACTGTCCTGCCTAATCTATCTAACTCAAATGAAATGACACTGTCTCTCTCTCTCTATCTAAGCACGCCGGAACACACTACACAGGGCCGCCGTGCAGGCGGCCTTATATAGTGTGGGGCGTGTTCTAAACCCCCTGAGCCATAATTGGCCAAATCCACCCTGGCTTTGGCCAATTACAGCTCTCTCTACTGACGGCGCTGTGATTGGCCAAGCATGCGGGTCATAGTGCATGCTTGGCCAATCATCAGCCAGCAATGCACTGCGATGCCGCAGTGAATTATGGGCCGTGACGTGCCACACGAATTTGGCGCGAACGGCCCATATTGTTCGTAATTCGACGAACGATCGAACAGACGATGTTCGAGTCGAACATGGGTTCGACTCGAACGCGAAGCTCATCCCTAGTCAGGAAGAATGATGATGAGGAATGTATTTCTGACAATGTTGATGATGATGTTGAGAAGTGTATTACTGACAAGTGTAGCATGCCAGATGGTGTTGAGCCCCTCTGTCCGCCTGTGTCTCCTTGGGCAGATGGAGCAGTGTTACGGAGTGCTAGTGATTAGAGCACAGACAGGATAGACTAGGATAGTCTGGCTATAATGGTATTAGCGTGGTGGAAATACATTTCTGTGGGTAATAGTGAGGTGGACACTATTGCTGCTGTGGCAAATAGAGAGTTGGCAGAACAATCTGTAATTAAGGGTGCGTTGACTGTTGCAGAAATGAACCCCCTCCAGTTAGAAATATCAGATTAGGGCACATACCTGGCAGAGGTTTAGTCCACAGCCCAACAGATGAGTAGTGTTGAGTGTCAGAATGACAGTGATAGTGTACTTAATAATGAGAGGATGAGTATGACACATGCATTTGACAGTGCTCAAGGGGAGCCGAAAGTTGTATCAGTTGCTTCCAGAAAGGTGGAGGTCTCTTTAAATGTCTCTCCCCCTTGAACCTTAGCAAACGAGCCCCTCCATGTCACCAGTAAGGGAAGACTCCCCAAAATTCTGTGCTTAGCAATGAAGTGTATAGCAATAACTGAGATGTTATTGGAAAAGTTGGAATTGGTAAAAACCCTTTGCGCTGTACACCTGCGCATATCCATCGCAGATGAACGGCCTTGTACTGCGTAATACTAATCAGTGGAGAAAGGTGGTACAGGCGATGTTAAGCAGCGTTGGTAAAAATTGGTATTAGTTACTATTAGTATTAGCAGTACTGGTTATTTATGTGGAAAGTGGTCTCATGGTTCTCTGTGAGAGTGCTTCCAGCAGGCATTTTGTGCGAAAGTCGCTCGGGGGAACTGCTAGAGAAATCAGAAATGGTTAAAGAGATTAGTGTACAAAAATGTGTTGAAAAAGGTTGAACAGTCACTTATAGAGTGTTGGACAACAGAGGGCGATGTAAAACAGAGAATAACTGCTTGCCTGTACATGGTCCCCCCTCAGTTACTGCCCTAGCAAACAAGAGGACAAGAGTTCCTGATGACATTGACACTATTGATGTGTGTAATTCCTGGTGGGATATTGCTGTTGAGGATAAACCGGATAATGAGTAGTGGATTTCAAGAGAAGTTGGTTGCCAAGGGTAACCACACAGGGGTTAGTGAACATGAAAAACAGATGATGCTGGTTAATGTTGAGTCAGATAGTGAGAGAGGTCAGTCCCTGACAGGTGTCATAGAAAAAGGTCCCCTACAGTCCTGGGAGAGTAGGTCTGGGGGAGGTAAAAAGAAATGTAGAATCCCGAGGCCAGAAAGTAGAAGGGATAGTAGAGAGACTAGTGGGATCCCATGGTTCAAGAAGAAGTGCTTGTGGAGGCACACCTGAAAAAGATGTGGGAGGAGTGCCTAGAAAGAAGGTTGGACTGGTTAGGACTCTTGTTTGTGATAGCTGGAGCAGAGGGGCCAAGGTGAAGTGCTTGTGGAAACAAAAAAGAGTTGGGCTTACGCAGCTAACAGCTGGCACAGAAGTGTCCCAACCACAGTGACGGGTTTATGTGTTCCTCCCTCTGGGGGGATATGTAGCAGGGTGACCTTGTGCTACTCTGTAAAATAGTGGTTTATGTCAGATTTTATAGGAAGCAAACACACAGATGCGCAGGTGTGTGCTGGCTTCATATGAGAGCCAAAGATAGAGCTCAGAGCCCCACCCCTTCGGGGAGGTTACTGTGTGAAGGGAGCTGTGAGCGGTGGTGTTGTGCACCATGGTGTCCAGGTCAGGACACAATGAGGCCCGAGCCTCAGAGAAAGTCCATGAGGGACAGAGCAGCAAGGAAGCTGTAAGGAAGATGCAGAGCTGAGGTGCATCATGTGTGCATAAACACTGGGCCGTGTTTCATGGTCAGGAGGTCCAAAAAGGTACTAATGTTCAGGAGGGACCCTGAAGAAGTACTTGGAGCAGTAAAGCTGCCATAAGAGAGCCAGGAGGCTCAAAGTTATGCTTTTGCAGTGGTGATGAAAACCCCCTGCATGGGAAGACATAAATGTGTAAAATTTTGAAGTTTCTTTAAATAAAAGTGGTCAGGAAAGCCCTGAAAACTGCACTATATTGTCAAAAGTATTGGGCTGCCTGCCTTTACACACACATGAACTTTAATGGCATCCCAGTCTTAGTTTGTAGAGTTTAATATTGATTTGGTCCACCCTTTGCAGCTATAACAGCTTCAACTCTTCTGGGAAGGCTGTGCACAAGGTTTAAGAGTGTTTGACTATTCTTCCAGAAGCACATTTGTGAGGTCAGGCACTGATGTTGGATGAGAAGGCCTGGCTTGCAGTCTCCGCTCTAACCAAAGGTGTTCTATTGAGTTGAGGTCGGGACTCTGCAGGCCAGTCAAGTTCCTCCACCCCAAACTCACTCATCCATGTCTTTATGGACCTTGCTTTTTGCACTGGTGCACAGTCATGTTGGTACAGGAAGAGGCCATCCCCAAACTGTTCCCACAAAGTTGGGAGCAATAAATTGTCCAAAATGTCTTGGTATGCTGGCGCCTTAAAGTGGATGTAAACCCAATGTCATTCTTTCTAAACTACTGCCATAGTGGTTATCTATAAGGATATACATGCCTCCTGCATGTATCTTTACCTGTCAAATGTCTCCCCTCTGTCTGTTATTAGACCCAAAAAACTGCATATTCTGTGGGTGGGTCTGTTGTCTGGAGCTCGGTGGGTGGAGTCGTGATGTCAGTAGACTCCCCGCCCACCTCTACACTCCCCTTGTCAATATGCATTTTCTCCTGTGTATTTCTAACACTGAACTTCTGCTATGATCTCTAACATCCAGTGAAAAGACAGGAAAGTAACCACATGACTTTAGCATGCCAAATCATGCTGAGGTGTGGAACAGCCAATCCTGGCAGAGCAGCAGAAGAAAGGAGTGGGAAGGAATTAAAAAATACTGCATGTCTCTTAGGCTAATGCACAAGATATGTAAATAACCTGTCACTCACAGCAAGGGGGAGTATTTGACAAAGTTTTTCTCAGTTTGTCAAGATTTATCTCACTGAACAAAAAAGAGGATTGCTCAGAGATGGATTAACTCTGTGTGGTAAGACTGGGCTCAAATGATAGGAAATCTTATACTCTACAGTATGATAAAAAAAAAAATTCCGGGTTTACATCCACTTTAAGAGTTCCCTTCACTGGAACTAAGGAACCAAGCCCAACCCCTGAAAATCAACCCTACACTAAATGATTTGGACCAGTCCACAGGTGGTGCCTGCACCCTGTAACTCCTCACAGTTACTCCTGGAGGGTGCAGGACTGACACTGTGTTCAAATAATTCAGCTGGCTCCTCCGTGCATGATAATGGGGCTATCGCAGGAGTAGCTGTGGACAAGGAGGCAGAATAGGCCACTCTAGCAGCTGCTGTGGACTGCAAACTAGTGTCAGCTTGGGTTTTAGAGGATGAGGAGGATGGTTTAGTAAGCCAGTCCACCACCTCCTCTGCCTCCTCTGCCTGCTGTGGCTGTATAGCACGAGGAACATCACTAAACAGAGAAAAACATGCCCTGCCTGAGGACAGACCACATCTACCTTCGCCTGTGGACACAGGCGCTTCTGGCCCTCTCATAGTGGCATGCGAACGTTTGCCTCTCTGTGCAAGTTTTTGCACCGCGTTCAAAACGCACTGCACTTGCGATCTGTAGTGGGTGTCAAAGCCGTGCTAACAACTCCCCAAACACAAGTCGCTAATGCAGTGCGCTTGTCTGCATCAAATCGCATGGTACCAAAGTACCATGTGATCCGGTTTAAGTGCGTTTTTTTAAAGTAGTGCATGCACTTCTTTTGGCACTGTGCAGTGCGATTTCACCACATTCAAATGAATGGGCTGAAAGTGCACTGCACTCAAATTGCACAGCGATTGCACAGAAACACGAGCGTGTTTCTGTGCGATTCATGGTGTCAACCGACCCTGAGACAAGAAACATTTTTTTCTTTCTACGTTTGTCAACTATGATAGGTTTATGCAACAACTAAAAAAAAAGGATGCAAAAATGGATATAGACTGATCTGATGTAAACTGAAGCTGTACAAAATGATGAAAACTCATTTAAACTGAATCTTTTTTTTCTTAACAAAAACAGGACTGAATGGATAACACCCATGTGAAAGGAACTTCTAGAAGTTAGCCTGTTCTGCACCTAGCTTCTCTCTTAAACAATCTTCCTACTTGTTCTAGATGCAACTGAAACTAGTCATTCGTAACAGTGTATTCTCAGTTTGTACAGTAATGACTTGTATATTGAGAAGAGTAAATAAACACTGTTTAATTCTCAGCACTGTTCAAACATCCTCCATCTGGTATCCACAGAGGCTCCTTTATGCATGGGAAATATTTGTGGGAGCATACCCTGAAAATTCAACATACTTGTATTTATTTACAGATTTCTTGCATTTTAAAGAGATAATATGAATCATTAGGACAGCATTCAATCTTTTAAACAAAAATAGGATGTTTCACCTTGACTGAAATAGCATTTGAGTTCAATGCAAACTGCAGATGGCTTATTTTGTGGTAAAAAATATGTACAATGCATGAATGTTCTATGTAACAGAAAACAACAAAGGAAACATGCTTTTCCTTTTTTTTTTATTATTATTCTTTATTAGGTGATCAGCACTCTGTTGAAGAAACCTGCATGAAGCTGGGAGATATGGACACTGGAAAAAATTTGACTAACCAGAGAGATCTGATTTGGACACTGGTAAACCTGTGGGCTATGCACAGGAATTGAATTGCACATTTAAAGGGCTAGCACTGCATATTTGTTGAATGAATGTATGAAATTTAGAAGAAACAGTCCTTCTTTAAAGTAGAAGTCCAGGCAATAGCTATCTACACCTAAATCTTGTCCCGCTGCCCTTCTAACCCCTAGTCTAACTACCCTGTTGAATGAAGAAGTGTATACTTACCTATCCTCCAGGGCTTTCCAGTCCGGTCATGTGACCTCCTCAGCAGCCAGGTTCAGGGGAGCAGAGAGAGCACTGACAACGGATGGAATGCCTCGGTGGTGACGTCACCCATAGGCTTACTATGGGGCATCTGTTGTCAGCTGTCCCTCCTCTACGCTGAAGCCCCCGCTGGGATTCGATCTTGTGACCAGACTGGAACGTCCCAAGCATAGGTAAGTACAAGCATCTTCATTCTATAAGATAGTTAGAATAGGAGTTTTAAGAGGGTGGGAGCAGATTTAAGACTAGATAGTTAAAGCCTGGAAATTCTCTTTAATTTACTATTTCAGTATTATATTATTTTGCTATACCCACTATGATGCATTGTCCTCAGCTATATCCCCCCCCAATCATATGTAGCAAGGCCCCCGACCCCTAGAGGCCTAATGGTGACCTCCAGAGTTAGGGAGAGTTGACATCCCTCTTTGTAGAGTGGGTTACTAGCCATAGTGGGTGTAATGCAAGATAGAGTCACTTTTTGAATGCAAACAAAAGAGATTTATTGTCTCTTAACAAGAACTGGGGGAGAGAGTGTTAGAGCCTGAACACCCTAAGGCTCAGTTCACACCTAAACCACACCTAAACCGATTCACACCTAAATCGCTCAGCAACGTTGTCCGTCCCTGTTCTCCGTTTCAGGGATGAATCAGGACAGAATCCTTGCCTGAATTCGGCCCTGTAACGGAGGCAAAGATGCACAGCGTTTCTGTGCAGTGCGCTCCGCAGCCGCCCCGGAGACATGTGAACTGACTCCATAGAGAGCCGGTCATATTCTCCTGCTATGCGAATTGGATGCGGGAAAACCTGCATCCAATTCGCATAGGTGTGACCCAGCCTTAGGCAGATGCAAAAGCAATTGGCAGACTCCGAGACAAAATAGGTTGAGGGCATTTAAGCTGGTTGCAGCACTGTATTTGTAGAACTGCTGTCTCCTATGGCAACTGAACTTGTAGGCTGACTTCAACACAGATCTGTACACATGCCAGACTTGGTATCCCCGTTGTGTAGGATACACAATGGCCTCCATCTCACAAACTCCCACTGTAGCTTTCGGTCTTCTCACCAGACTTTCAGATCCCAGCTGCCCGCTGGATCCCCTGAGCTCTTCCACAGCTAACCTGCTGTACACTGCAAGCGTCACCTACACTAACCCGCTGGGTCCCTGGCTTGCCTCTCAGCTAACTCACTGAATCCTCTTCAGGTGTCACCCACGCTCACCCGCTGGGTCCCTGACTTGAACGCTGACTCGTTCCCAATTTTTTCACCGTCCCCAGCTAGTGAAAACTGGTACTTCTTCAGACTTCACAAACCTGGCCTCTGATAACAGGAGTAGTTGTCCCTTACTTGCTATGGTGTCCCCTTCATCTCTGACCTCTGGTTATCACTTGCCTCTGGTAACAGGGGTGGTCGTCCCATGTGGCAACTGCTTCTCCTTCACCTCTGGCAACACTTGGTTCACCGTCCAGCTGAACCTCTGCGATGATCAGGCTCCCCTCGGGCTGAGCCTCTACACACATGGCTAGGCCTTAGGTTTAGGCCTAACCTTCAGCTGCTGCTTCACATACAGCCCCCAGGCCTCAGCCTGGGGCTAAAAGAACACTGATCACCTGACTCATTCCCCCTAAAGCTGTGTTCCAGCCGTAAAAATTTTTTTTTAAAAGTCAGCAGCTACAAACACTGTAGGACACTTACCTGTCCAGGGCGCCCGCGATGTTGCCCCTCCCTGAGGCCGATCTATCCCTTGTATCATGCGCCGGCGCCGCCATCCTTACTAAGGGAAACAGGCAGTGGAGCCTTGTGGCTTCACTGCCCATTTCCTACTGCGCATGCACGAGTCCCCCGGCGATTTCTGAATGGGCGGCTGTCTTCTGTGACACACACAGGTCCCAGAAGACACCGTGCCCAAATTTCCCAGAAATCAACGTGAGGAGGAGAAGACTGAAGACCACAGCGGAATATGAAGTGGCAGATTAGGACGAACTGCCTAGAAACAGGCATTTCTGTAAAGTAAATTTTTTTTTTTCAATTGTATTTTAATGTATTTAAAGAAGGTTTTTATGTATTTTTTTTTTAGGGTGGCCCTCCGCTTTAAATAGACTCTGCCAGCATGCTTAGCCACAAATATGATTGGCTGAGAAATTATGTCTATTCACAACCTGAACTCACGGTGGTCTTGTCATTTTAATGCCAAAGGCAGCAGTGCCACCTATTGACAGAAGAGAGAAATGCACCAGATTCAGGCTTAGGGCAAAAAAGTCAGTGGATACAACTACCAATTAGCCAGGCTAATTACCGCCTAGCATGACTAAATTTGTTAGCAACCCTGCCTAATACCAGGGTGCTACATCCTCCCCCTGCCAAGGAAACTACGTCTAGGAGTTTGCCAAAAAAAAAAACAGGCCTGAGAGTGGATGTCCGGGCAAAAACTGGGATAGGTGGCGTAACATGGAAGGACAAACAAAATAACAATATATGTGGGGTACCATATGAAGTAGGTATACATAACAATGTACATAGGCAAGTGGCAGTTCACATAAGGGCAGATAAATAGAAGACGGTATTTACCGTTTTACGTGTGGCGTACCACCCGAACAAGTGAGGGAAAATACAATAACAGTATCCTTATATCCTATCTATCTACTATATACACTTATAAAGAACAGAAAGTTTAGCATTGTTATACAAGCTGCAGTCATTATCTCTCCTTAGCCAAGGAAGACGTAATGGGTGCTGGAACACCTGAAAAAAAAGAAAACAGAGCATAGAAACACATCCTATTCCTATAGCAATACAGTGCAATATGTACAATAATTGAATATGTGCAATAAGTGAAGTTTGTTCACTCTCAGCCGAGAGCAACAAAGTGGTGCAAAAATGAACACAGTAATATATCTCAATATACATTTATATACTTTAGCAATGACTATACCTAAATATATGTACAGTTGAAAATGGGCCCCACCCCCTTGAGGGTGCCACCCCTTTTCCATAGCAATACTGGAAAAAAAACTTTTTCTTATCAATCTACATTAAAATATTAGCAAAGCTGCAATCAAGACTCTCTCAGGTTGGCACTCTCACGCCACCTAGAGGTCGGTACCAGAGAACAGTCCTTGTGTGAATTTAATTCAGTAATCCGAGTTTCAAGGTGAGAACTTGCCCTTTTTGCCACAGCATATTATACCTAACTAACTAAACACCCCCAGTGTCCTTGGACCCCCAAGTCCATTAATCTTCCCACTAAAGGTGGAGCAAGACAGCAACAACTTTGCTCAGCAGTTTCCCTTCTTCATAGGGACAGGATGCATGGCTGTATACAACCAGCACTTTAGCCATGCCAACATGAAAGGGACCGTAATTCTTGTCCCCTTGCAATTTTAGGATATCTCAGTCTGTCCTTAGCACAGCTGTGGACTGAGAATAATTTTCCTCATTAATGAAGAACAGGACATGCTGAAGTCTCTCAACTTCAAATCAGCATGTAACTTTTCAGAGGGAGGCACGCTGGCAATTTCCATGCACAGGCCAGTAAGACTCTTGCGGGGCACTTCCTACAACTGCTGGGATTTAGGAACACAGTCCAGCAGAACAGCACAGGCAGAAATGTCCCTGCATCAACATTTTGCAAGTGTGGAGCAATTTCAGGTAAAATCAACACAACTCCACTAGCACACTTTGTAATCCACTTTGGTCAAGATGAACTTGTCACAGGCTTTCAATAGCTGAATGGTGTTACTAATAGCAATGAGTAGTTGAACAGACTTTCCAGATGCTCCAATAGTAGTGAGGCAAGGTTGCACATCAACTTGATTAGGCTTCCGGGCAATGACACAGTCTGGGTAACTCAGCAACCATAATCCCAGGTTAGTGACAATAGGCTACACATAGCTTTTTCTTCTTTTCTGAAACTTGCATGACAAAGAACATAAAATGTAGATGCAGACAACCTCAGGCCCAGGGCTGTCTATAATACTGATTGGACCTGGGCAAACATTTTATTCCCCCCCCCAGCTAGACTCAAAATTAGTTTACTGCAGCAGATCAGGCAGTGATTGTGATTGGTTGCTAGAGGTTACAAAACATCATTACTGATCACTAATTGGTTTCTAGAGGTTACTGCAAATCATTATTGCTCACTGATTGGTTGCTAGAGGTTACTGCACATCATAACCTCCGCATCAAATTGCGGGTGTGGCCAAACTGCACTAGCATTGAGGAGTGCACTATATACAGAGTGCAGGGTTGAGGGGTGCACTACACAAAGAGTGCATAGTTTAAAGGTGTGCTACATACAGAGTTGAAGGGTGCACTATGTACAGAATGCAGTGTTCAGGGATGCGCTATTTACAGAGTGTAGGGTTGGGGGGGTGCTAGATGCAGAGTGCAAGCTGAGGTGTGCACTATGGGCAGAGTGCTGGGTTGATGTGTGCGCTATGTGCAGAGTGTGGGGTTGAGGGGTATGTTATGTGCAGAATGCAGGGTTCATGGGTGCACTACATACAGAGAGCAGGGTTCAGGGGTGAGCTATGTACAGAGTGCAGGGTTAAGGGGGTTCACTACGTGCAGGGGTGCACTAGGTGCAGGGGTGAGGTGGGTGCAGAGTGCAGGGGGTGAAGTGAGTGCAGAGTGCAGGGGTGAGGTGGGTGCAGAGGGTGAGGTGGGTGCAGAGGGTGAGGTGGGTGCAGAGTGCAGAGGGTGAGGTGGGTGCAGAGTGCAGGGGGTGAGGTGGGTGCATAGTACAGGGGGTGAGGTGGGTGCAGAGTGCAGGGGGTGAGGTGGGTGCAGAGTGCAGGGGTGAAGTGGGTGCAGAGGGCAAGGGGTGATGTGGTTGCAGAGTGCAGGGGGTGAGGTGGTTGCAAAGTGCAGGGGGTGAGGTGGGTGCAGAGTGCAGGGGGTGAGGTGGGTGCAGAGTGCAGGGGGTGAGGTGGGTGCAGACTGCAGAGGGTGAGGTGGGTGCAGACTGCAGAGGGGGAGGTGGGTGCAGAGTGCAGGGGGGGGGTAGGTGCAGAGTGCAGGGGGGGAGGTAGGTGCAGAGTGCATGGGTGAGGTGCGTGCAGAGTGCAGGGGGTGAGGTGGGTGCAGAGGGTGAGGTGGGTGCAGAGTGCAGGGGGTGAGGTGGGTGCAGAGTGCAGGGGGTGAGGTGGGTGAGGTGGGTGCAGAGTGCAGGGGCTGAGGTGGATGCACAGTGAAGAGGTGAGGTGGGTGCAGAGTGCAGGGGGTGAGGTGGGTGCAGGTGTGAGGTGGGTGCAGAGTGCAGAGGGTGAGGTGGGTGCAGAGTGCCGGGGGATGAGGTGGGTGCAGAGTGCAGGGGCGAGGTGAGTGCAGAGTTCAGAGGGTGAGGTGGGTGCAGAGTGCAGAGGGCGAGGTGAGTGCAGAGTGCAAGGGGTGAGGTGAGTGCAGAGGGTGAGGTGGGTGCATAGTGCAGGGGGTGAGGTGAGTGCAGAGTGCGCCAGTCACTTTTTGAATGTGAACAAAAGAGATTTATTGTCTCTTAACAAGAACTGGGGGAGAGAGGGTTAGGAGAGGCCTAAACACCCTTAGGCAGATGCAATAGCAATTGGCAGGCTCCAAGACCAAATAGGCAGACAGCTATACAGGTTAAGGTCCTTTAAGCTGGTTGCAGCACTGTATTTGTAGAACTGCTGTCTCCTATGGAAACTGACTCCCACAGTAGCTTTCGGTCTTCTCACCAGACCTTCAGATCCCAGCCTCCCGCTGGATCCCCTGAGCTCTTTCACAGCTAACCTGCTGTACACTCCAAGCCTCACCCACGCTAACCTGTTGGGTCCCTGGCTTGCCTCTCAGCTAACCCGCTGAATCCTCTTCAAGTGCCACCCACGATCACCCGCTGGGTCCCTGACTTGAACGCTGAAGCTTTCCCAACTTTTTCGCTGTCACCCGGCTAGTGAAAAAGGCTGCACTGGTACTTCTTCAGACTTCACAAACCTGGCCTCTGATAACAGGAGTAGTTGTCCCTTACTTGCGACGGTGTCCCCTTTATCTCTCACCTCTGGTTCTCACTTGCCTCTGGTAACAGGCATGGTCGTCCCATGTGGCAACTGCTTCTCCTTCCACTAACTACAGACCCTCCTCTCTAAGTATAGACCCCCCCCCACTAAGTACAGATCCCTCTCCCGCAGTATAGATCCCCCTCCCTCAGTAAAGACCCCCCTCATTACGTACAGAGCCCCCTCCTGCAGTATAGACCCCTCTCCCTCAGTACAGACCCCCCTTTATCAGTATAGACCCCCTCCCTCAGTGCAGACCTCCCTCTATCAGTATAGATCCCCCTCAGTACAGACCCCCCCTCCATCAATATAGACACCCCCTCAGTACAGACCCCGCTGTATCAGTATAGACCCCCCTCAGTGCAGACCCCCCACAGTACAGACCCCCCCTCCGTCAGTATAGACCCCCTCCATCAGTATAGACCCCCTCAGTGCAGACCCCCCTCCATCAGTATAGACCCCCTTCTCCCAACCCATAGTGCCCCCCCCCAGCACATGTCCATCTGCATTACAATACAATTTACAGACCTCAGAACAGCGCTCTCATGTAAACAGAGAGGAGGGGGAGGCGGCTTCGTTCCACTCCATTAAGGGACTCAGCCAGCTAGACGCAGATCAGTGTAGGGGTGTGGACCTTGCGGTGTTAGCGGTGTTGCTGCTCACAGGTGTCACCCCTCTGGGGTGTCACCCAGGTGCGGCCCACAACCCCCGCCCCCTTACAAAGCCACTGATTACAGGAATAGTTTCACTGATGCACTAATTGTGATAATTCATTATTCTGGTTGTCCTCTCAAAAGGTGACACTACAGTGCATGTGTCCTGAATGAGGAACCGCTGATGTGAAGTAAAATCCCAGCCCACCTGAACCTGTTCTTTTGCCATACTTACACAGGTATTCATGTATGCCTTATTGATGTGCGGCTGTTGAAGCATGCCTGGGGTAGAGTTTCACCTGGTCACATAGCAGGCAATCTGTAGGCAGATGAAGTTCACGCTGAATTTCACCCAGCCAAACACTGGCAAGATATAAGTGCCTGAAATGGCTACAATTCTTCTGGCCTGCCTCAGAAGCTAGGGTACCTAACCAGAAAGCTCTGCCTCACCATGTTGATGATATGTGCAAGGCAAAGCAGGTGTGTGAACTTTCCCTGCTAATGGGCAGACAGGAGGTTGGTGCCATTGTCATGCACAACCTGTCATTGTCATTGTCATGCACAACAAGAATCTGTGTCCCAGTGTGTCCCCTGTCCCCTAGGCATACCAGCTGCAAACTGTGTGGCTGCATTTTGCCAGAGCCGTTGCTTGCCTCTTTGGTCGTTTGGGGGGAACTGGTGGTTTTGAGGATGACTCACAAGAAAAAGGCATTGAGGAGATGAAAGTGGAGGCTACTAGTCTGTCACCATCACCAGGTGTCAGGACATGTGACAGCACAAATAGTTTCAGTGGGGTACCCCATCCTGCATCCGTCCTGGCCGCCAGCAAAGATATAGAGATATGATATTTCTGCCCATACTTGCTGGACCACATGTTTGTGGTCAAAAGGGCCCTACAGTTAACTGCATGGTCAAGCGATGTGGAAACATTAACTTCCACTTAACGGTGGAGGAGCAGGTATAGCCTCATGGACAGAAACCTGCCCCTACCATACATCACAGGTGCTAATTCCAAGAATTGCACCATCTGGAACAGCAGCTTCTGTAAAGCCAGCAATTTTGCCAAGCTGGCATTTAGGCTCTGAGCATAGGGGTGGCAGGGAGTATGCATCTTCTTTTGGTTCCAGCAGATGGGGCACAGAAACTCATGGAGCTCTGCCATCTGGTATAATAGGGCAGCTGCTCAATCCACGCCGTTGTTGGCTGCCCCTGGATAACATCCTGCCTCGTTGATGTTATGATTCTCATTCACTTTTCTCCTTCACTATATCTGGCATCCAGGTATGGTCAGAGTCCTCATCATCATCACCCCTTTAATACCAATTTGGCATTAATCTGCAGGTGCAGGAACATTAGTGACGGTTGGTTCTCCCTGTCTGTTGTCTTCTCTCTCTATATAGTTACATAGTTAGTAAGGTTGAATAAAGTCTGTGTGAGTGTGTGTGTGTTTATGTCTCTACTATTTCCCATATCCCTATATTCTCTTGTTGCACTCCTCCTCAACCTCAGATGCAAATAATTGCTGTGCATTTACTTCCAGCAAGTGGCTGACAATGTGCTCAAATAGTTCAGCAGACTCCTCCATGCCAGTTTACAGGGCAACGGCAGGAGTAGCTGTTGATGAGGAAATAGAACAGGGCACTTTTGCAGCTGATGATGACTTCACGCTACTCTGGGCCTAGGAGACACAGGAAGAGGGTGATGAAGGCTTGGTTGGCCACTTACCACCTCCTCCTCTACCTCCACTCCACCACATTCTTTGTGTGTTCTGGATCAGGGCTGCTGTTAGAAATCACAGGGCCCTGTACAGCCTACCTGACAGGGCCCCACTAATAAAAAAAATTAAAAAAAATATTTTCACTAAAAATACACAATACTCATTATTAGCGGACACAAACACAATATAACTTACAAAATGATGGGGGGAACAGGGGGGTACAGTATGGGGGGGGGGAATGGCACAGTACAGGGGGCAGGAGGGCACAGTACAGTGGTTAGGAGGGTACAGTACAGGGGGAGGGTAAGTGGAAAGAGTACAGGGGCAGCAGGGTACAGTATAGGGGCAGTAATGTATAATACAGATATGGTCTCCTCAAGCAGAGCTGTGCAGGGAAGCTGCTGTCACAGATCCTACCTACTGTATTCTGGCAGGCTGTCACTGGGATAAATGTACAACTGGAATGACATCTCCCCTCAACCTACCCCTCCAGAGTTTCTGGCTTTTTTCCGGTGCTTTGCAGGGGTTAAGGAAGAACCGGACCCAGAGAATCTTATTGCTGCTGCTTGTGTGGGTGGGATGTGCACTGCGCCAATCACATGGGATGAATAGGGGAGGGGGGGTCAGCAGGGATTAGCGCAATACACATCACGCCCACACAAGCATCAGCAGTAGTAAGATGGTCCGTCTCTGGGTTCTTCCTTAGGCCTTTAAAAAATAGGGGGGTGGCAATGGGAACCATGGAGGTAGGGGAGAATATTGAGGGGGGAAAAGGGAGGGAGTGGGTAGGAGATGGGGGATGGGTAGAGGAGACTTGGAGTAAAAGTGGGGGATCCTGGTCTGTATTGGGATAAAAAAGGAGGAGGATTTGTGCTAGCATGAGGGAAGGGGGGGGGGAGACAAATTGATGGAGGTCAAGGGACTGACGAGGGATGGGCAGGGATGGGCATTAGGGAATACTGTCGTCTGGTGAGGAATAGCCACAGTATAATAAAAGCAAATGGGCTGGCTAGCAGGGATGGGGAGAGGGAGTGGTCTCCATTGACTAGTAAGGAGACAATGTTGGGGGATGTGTGCAGGGTGGGAGATTCCAGCCATTTGCAGTGTTTGTGTATGCTGGGACACATACCTGCTTGAAGATGAAGTGCCTCCAGAGAAGAAGACAGGGAGGGGGTTAGGGAAAGTGAACTGGAGGCACTATTTTTGGGAAAGTGTCAGGAAAAAGAATTCTGGACCACCGGAGAAGAGGCTGTAAATTAGCATGGCTGCTAAATGTCAGCAAACCAGCTGGGAGAAGGGAGTGAGGGATAGCAATAGTCTGGGAGAGGAGCAGTGTGTTAGGCAGAGATGGATATTTGTGAGGATGAAAGGGAGCAGGATAGGATAGTGGCTGAGGCAGGGAGGAGGATGCCAGGGATGGAGAGAGCCATGAAGACAGCCGAGAGACAAATAACAGAACTAAGTTGTAGGAAATGGAAAAGAGCCAGCCAAAATTAGGGGAACTGTTGGCAGGAAATTGCCGGAAGTAAACTTCGAGGGCCTCCCATGCACCTAGGGTCCCTGGGCAGTTCCAAGTGGTGCTTGTGCACTAAAACAGCCCTAGGAAGGAGCCGGGCAGAGGCGGCTCTCTAATTAGGCAAATTAGGCGGTCGCCTAAGGCCTCGCACTCACAGGGGCCTCGCAACCGCCTAATTTGCCTGTTCTCAATCACTGAATTTGTAGCCGGCGGCTCCGCCTACCCCCACTTGGACTCTGTGGCTTAGGAGCTGACGGACAAATCAGATACTGCCCGCAGCCTGAGGAATAGCGGCCTCATCAAGGAGCGTCCCAGTCTGTGGGGCCTCATGTGTAAGTTTTGCCTAAGGCCTCACAAAGCCTAGAGCCGCCTCTGGAGCCGGGCACACAGAGGGGATCATATGTGACCCAGACAGGGATGCGGATCGGTGCAGTGCGGCAATTATAGAAACGATGCCCTGTGTGTCTCTCCCTCCACCAACTGAAAGCCAGCAGGAGGGAGAGGGAAAGGAACCGGCTCTGAGCTGTAGGAAGGAGAGACAAACAGGGCATCATTTCTGTAATCACCACACCAATCCGCCTCCCTGTCCGGGTCCCTGTGTGTGCCGGGCCCCTTACAGAAGGACCGGTGGTCCACCCCCCATCAGTGACCCTGCTCTGAATATACAGCATGCACACTGCCCAAAAAGAAAGCCCCGTGTCCTCCCTCTTGATGCAACAACCCAACCTCTGCTTTAGCCTGTGGATGCAGATGAACACAGGGGTGGAGGAAGAACATGTAACATGTTCTAAAGATGATCTGATCCTTTATAGGATAACTCCACTTTTGTGATAAAGTATTTGTAGAGAATAAAAAAACATAATATGTCATATACAATAGCTACACAAGACACAATTGTAATTTAATGTTAATAAAAATTATCTTTCCTTTTTAATCTTAATTTTCAGTAAAATTTAATGCAATTTGGCAACCTAGTGGCATACTGTAGTGTACAGTGTTGGACTCTGCAACAAAATTTGTCAAAATCCTTGCAATATACATTAGTCACCCAGAGGAGATTATTTTTTATTTTTCAACAAAAGTAGAGTTACACTTTAAGCTTTATGGTAACATACTGCACTATAAACCTCTCTCTCTCCCTGCAATATTATTGGATGTCCCTCTCTCTTACTAAATCCGAACATACTGATAAAGTGCTGCTGGAAAAGCAGCATTTTTTATTGTGTGGGCTTTGATTTAGACAAAATCATCAATGACTTTTTGCTAAGCATTATGTGACTTTCGGCCTGGGTTAATCCTGCTGAACATCCCTAAAGCAGGCCATACATTATACAATTTTCTTTTTCAATTTCCTTTAGATTTACCTTCAACTATGTAGTGCAATGGTCTGCCTGATTGCATATGTAGCGATGTAGTTGCCACTAGTAACAAACAATCCACCAATTCACCCCCCTGCCAGACTTCATACATCACTTGCAGAGACATTGAACAGTCTTTTGCTGTTTTTGTTGTTTTATTGGGGGGTACAACTTGGATGGGGGAAAGGGGATATGGGATGCCCATAGAACCTTTAATTGCCATCATATTTTAAGATTAAGCACAATAGCACATAGTTAGAGCCAGAAGATTTGATATGCATTTTTACTGAGTATGACTCTCCTCCTGCATCTCCATGCAGACTGTTGCTCCTCTTCTGCCTAACTCCTGCAGACTATTTACTATTACTATTACTTCCAAGAATTCCCCATCCATCACCGTGTGAAGGGTGAAGACATCACCTTTGACCGTGTAAAAGTGATAGTCTCAGAACTTCTTCTCCTCCGGCACAAACTTGTTTCCTCCTGCACAAACTTATTTCCTCCTGCACAAACTATGATTACTGAGGTAAAGTAATGTCACATCTTCTTCTTTTGTGCAATAAGGACCCACTCTGAATAAGCCCCTAAGCAGGCTATGGTTGCTCGCTGCTACTAGGCCTGAGGCCTGCAGCACCTCTCCCTGGAGGCCTAGTAGTTTAAAAGCAGTTTTAAAGATGGCAGACTACTGTTCCCAGCCAGCCTAACTGGCAAATCCGGTGCCCTCCTGATCCCCACAGTCTCTCCTCTGATCCAGGATTCCCCATCATTCATTGTGTAAATGATGAAGACTTTGCTAATGAAGACTCACAGACTTCCTGGCACATCCAGCCCTCCACTGTAGTAACACTCACCGACCATCCACTGCCCTTAGTCCTTGATGAAGAACTTGACCGGACCATACGTTCCAACAGCTTCATCTGCCCCTCTGCTCTAGGAGTTCTTTACCACTGACCGTGTGGTGATAAAGACATTGCCGATGACTGTGTAGAGGCAAAGTTCCTTCACAGCTCTCCCTTGGTCTCCTCCTGCAATCTGTACAACCCCCCCCCCCCCCCAAATGGGGGTGTCCTCCTGCTGCTGCCTAGTATTCCATTCCTCATTTCACTCAACTAACTCCCCCCAGTGGCATATCACCTCAGCTTATATAGGAGGCCTGCCCCCTGCCAATACCAATTGGGGATTGGTCAGGGGGCGGGCCTGCCACTCCAGTCCTAGGCCCTGCCCCTCTTCCAGAATATTCTCCCTGGAAGTAGGGGAGGCGCCCCACATCTAGAGCACAGGTAGTCACACCCACTGCTACTCTGACCACTCCCAGCCCCCAGATCAAAACAGACAGGCCTAGCTTGCAGCATAGGCCTGCCTAAATTTGCCTGTGCTGACAGTCCCTAGTAAAAAAAACTATTACTAGCACCTACCTATTGGTAGAGGGTGCTATGCATACAAATTGAAAGTGTTTAGGTTTAACCTCATATTATATAGTTTTGGTAAATGTAAAGGATTCTATGCCAAGTGACCGAACTAAGAAAAGATGGGTCTGAACCTGAGTTGTATCCAAAATCTGAGCTCAACCATAGTAGTCAATTTGCATAAAGGTAGGAGGTTTATGACTGGATTCAACACAGTTCAATATTAGACTCTGAGCTGCCTAATTTCTATTAAGCCATGATGATGGATCACAAGTGAAAAAGTATAACCGCTCTATTTAGAAAATCCACAGAAGAGAAAATGGGAACCAAATTATTTCTCAAAATTCCTCTTCCAAGTTCCTTCTTCTACTATATTGGAAATTAATCTAGGATTCTGGTTTGTCACTTCAGAGAATATCTCCATTGTTTTTAGATATAGAATGTCATCACAGACCAAACCTACCAAGTATCTAGAGTATATACAGTGAGGGCGGAAAGTATTCAGACCCCCTTAAATTTTTCACTCTTTATTATATTGCAACCATTTGCTAAAATCATTTAAGTTAATTTTTTCCTCATTAATGTACACACAGCACCCCATATTGACAGAAAAACACAGAATTGTTGACATTTTTGCAGATTTATTAAAAAAGAAAAACTGAAATATCACATGGTCCTAAGTATTCAGACCCTTTGCTCAGTATTTAGTAGAAGCACCCTTTTGATCTAATACAGCCATGAGTCTTTTTGGGAAAGATGCAACAAGTTTTTTCACACCTGGATGTGGGGATCCTCTGCCATTCCTTCTTGCAGATCCTCTCCAGTTCTGTCAGGTTGGATGGTAAACGTTGGTGGACAGCCATTTTTAGGTCTCTCCAGAGATGCTAAATTGGGTTTAAGTCAGGGCTCTAGCTGGGCCATTCAAGAACAGTCACGGAGTTGTTGTGAAGCCACTTCTTTGTTATTTTAGCTGTGTGCTTAGGGTCATTGTCTTGTTGGAAGGTAAACCTTCAGCCCAGTCTGAGGTCCTGAGCACTCTGGAGAAGGTTTTCGTCCAGGATATTACTGTACTTGTCCGCATTCATCTTTCCCTCGATTGGAACCAGTCATCTTATCCCTGCAGCTGAAAAACACCCCCACAACATGATGCTGCTACCACCATGCTTCACTGTTGGGACTGTATTGGACAGGTGATGAGCAGTGCCTGGTTTTCTCCACACATACCACTTAGAATTAAGGCCAAAAAGTTCTATCTTGGTCTCATCAGACCAGAGAATCTTATTTCTCACCATCTTGGAGTCCTTCAGGTTTTTTTTTAGCAAACTCCATGCGGTCTTGCACTGAGGAGAGACTCCCGTCGGGCTACTCTGCCATAAAGCCCCGACTGGTGGAGGGCTGCAAGGATGGATGACTTTCTACAACTTTCTCCCGACTGCATCTCTGGAGCTCAGCCACAGTGATCTTTGGGTTCTTCTTTACCTCTCTCACCAAGGCTCTTCTCCCCCAATAGCTCAGTTTGGCCAGACGGCCAGCTCTAGGAAGGGTTCTGGTCGTCCCAAACGTCTTCCATTTAAGGATTATGGAGGCCACTGTGCTCTTAGGAACCTTAAGTGCAGCAGAATTTTTTTTGTAACCTTGGCCAGATCTGTGCCTTGCCACAATTCTGTCTCTGAGCTCTTCAGGCAGTTCCTTTGTCCTCATGATTCTCATTTGCTCTGACATGCACTGTGAGCTGTAAGGTCTTATATAGACAGGTGTGTGGCTTTCCTAATCACGTCCAATCAGTATAATCAAACACAGCTGGACTCAAATGAAGGTGTAGAACCATCTCAAGGATGATCAGAAGAAATGGACAGCACCTGAGTTAAATATATGAGTGTCACAGCAAAGGGTCTGAATACTTAGGACCATGTGATATTTCAGTTTTTCTTTTTTAATAAATCTGAAAAAATGTCAACAATTCTGTGTTTTTCTGTCAATATGGGGTGCTGTGTGTACATTAATGAGGAAAAAAATTAACTCAAATGATTTTAGCAAATGGCTGCAATATAACAAAGAGTGAAAAATGTAAGGGGGTCTGAATACTTTCCGTCCCCACTATAGAGTATTGTTTTATAACTATATGTAGCATGTGTATCTGAGTGCAAAGAGAGGCCTGGAGTAATGCCACAGGCTTTTAGCAGAGGGCCAGCATGACAAGGGTTAATGGGGCGGAGAAGCAGGGGGAAGTGACAGGCAGCCAGGGGGCTGGCAGATCCTGGAAGTATAGTGGACAGGAAGGGGAGGGGCCAGTCACCACGAGGAGCTTCTTCCTCCTCTGCGGCTGCTTCTCCCTGTGTCGCACTCCCCCGGTCTGCCACGAGAAGTCATGCGGGTAAGGAGCTCCTTTCCTTCCCAGCGGCTGCTTCTTGAGTCACAGGCTGCCGTTCCAATCGTTCCAATCGAGGCATGGCGGACGTTGAGCGGCTGCTGCAGCAGCTGCGAGCTGCAGCGGTGGTGCATGGCACCGATTATCTGCACGCCCAGGTTGGGGGGTTACTGACGGGTGTCGAAGAAGGGGGGATGTCCCTGCACC
Organism: Lithobates clamitans; assembly: GCA_037952925.1. Taxonomy (NCBI): domain Eukaryota; kingdom Metazoa; phylum Chordata; class Amphibia; order Anura; family Ranidae; genus Lithobates; species Lithobates clamitans. The sequence continues at coordinate 549,156 of JBBGZY010000583.1, forward strand.
CCCTGCTGTATCACAGGCTAGGAGATCTAGGCCTCTGGAGCGCCTCAGCCCAGAGGTTTCGCCCAGAGTCCAGCGCCGCACTAGGAGCCCCACGGAGCAGGCCTCCAGGGACCCTCTGGCGTCCGCACGCAAACGCCGATCCCAGGCGGTGGCAGTTAGGCTCGGGAGGAATCCACGGCCTAGGCGGGACTCATGGGATGGGGCGGGGGGTCGCCCGTGGCCCATTCCTCCTCGGGGGATCAGAGGCGCAGTGCGGCGCCCAGGTCTGGCTCTGTGGCCACCCTGGCGGCTCAGCGGGGGAAAGCTCAGGACTCGGGAACCGGCCTGGTGCCTGGAACGGCTGGTGTCCCTCCCATCCTGGAGCGGGCGGGGATCCAGATGTCTGACGGCAGCAGTGCAGCTGGGGGCGTCCGAGGTCGGCCTGCAAGAAGCGTGGGGATAGCAGCACCGTCCCTACCGACCGGGGTGAGTGCCCATCATGTCAATGATGGAGAACAGCCTGGGCCCTCCTGGAGTCTGGCAGGGAGTGACGTCACGAACGGTCGCAGTGGCGTCCAACAGCCTTCAAGTGTTATGGGCCAGGGCAGTGTTGGAGATCGTGAGGACGCTCCATTGTCCAAAGGGGAGCTGGAAGACGGGAGCGAGGACGAGTCCGTTGTGGTGTCGGCAGCGATGGAGAGCGTGGCGACGACTCATGGAGGTCCACTTCCGCGGCAGCCTGGTAAGTGGCCGTATGGTCAACCCTCTTTGTCTTCTATGTGTGCGCCTGTGGTTAGGGGAACGAGTGTTAGGGGTGCATGGTGTGTCTGTGTCACGGAGGGGGGGTGTTGTATTCTGGAGGGTCAGGGTCCGGTGCACAGGATCTGGCGCAGTTACTGGCGGGTTTGAGAGAGGTCTTGGGGCAGCTGGCTCCGATACCGGGTGCCGAGTTGCCCACGGCGGCTTGGGTCCCCCATTTGGATTCGGGCGCTAGTGGAACGGGGCTCCAGGCGGTGGCCGGGGGCTCGTCGACAGGGGGTACAAGTGTTCGTCCCGCCGTCAGCAGCTGCAGGGGCGCCTCCTGCCCTGGGAGTGGGAGATGGCACCTGTGATGGGAGCAGGGGAGGTGAGTGTGGTGGACAGCAGTCATGGTAAGACGCCGAAGAAGGAGGTGGACCGAGTGCGTTTGGCGGACTCGGCCAAATGTGAGGTGTATGTTTGTTTGTTTCGAGGGGCCACTGGGAGCACACCTCAAGCAGGAAGATTGGGAAAAAATATGGCGAGGTGAGTATGTTGAGATTTTTTCCCTTCTTCCGCTGGAGAAATTTAATATGGATAGAGGTAAGTTGGATGATAGCAAGAAAGAGGAGGAGGAGAAGAGGAGATACAGGCTCATTCTCCGGTTGTTTGCAAATTGGCTTCAAGCGTTTGCAATTTTAGCTAGTGTGGTGGGCGAAAGAGCGCCGGAAAACTGCTCCGCTCTTTTTTGTTATCTCGATGCAATCGGGGAAGCTCACCGAGTTTATGGGGGTCTGTCCTGGCTCCGAGTATGACGAGCAGTTCCGGCAGCGAAAGACTGTACGTCTGTCGTTGCGCTGAGACCACAAAGACATTAGTCTTTGGATGCGGCTCATGACTTTGGTGCGGGCTGGAAATTAGTTTTTTCAGGCGGGGGCCGGTGGATCTTCTTCCTCAGGACAGTTGGACACCAAACAAAAGGGGTGTTGTTGGGCTTTCAACGAGTGGACTTGCAAGTTCAGCGCAACGTGCAAGTTTAAACACGAGTGCTAGGGCTGCGGGGGCTCCCATTCTCTCAATAGATGTACACAACGAAGCAAGGGTGGAAAGGGGGAGCTTGCAGGAAAAAGGGAGTACTCCAGAGAGCATAGCAAGGATGTGTCCGTTTCTAGTTAGGTATCCTCGAAAGTAGGCGGCAGAACTGCTGGCTTCAGGATTTGCCTAGGGCTTTCAGATTCTGTGTAGACTGGCACACCCCCCACCGCCTGCGCATAATTTGAAGTCGGTGTTGGCCCATCCAGATGTGGTGTCTGCGAAATTAGCAAAGGAGGTGGAGTTGGGCCGCATGGTAGGTCCGTTTGCCTCTTCGCCGCTGGATAAGTTAGTGGTTTCTCCTCTGGGGGTGGTTCCCAAGAAGGAACCCAACAAGTTTAGGTTGATTCATCATTTGTCCTATCCCGGGGGGGGGGGGGGGGTGTTTCGGTCAACAAGTTCATAGATCCGGATCTATGTTTAGTTTCATACACTTCCTTCAATGCGGCGGTGCGTTGGGTTCGAGCCTATGGAGGGGGGGCTTTATTGGCAAAAACGGATATTGAATCCGCTTTTAGGTTGTTGCCGGCACATCCCGACAGTTTTCATTTGTTGGCTTGCAAGTGGCAGGGGTCCTACTTTATTGATCAGTGTTTGCCCATGGGGTGCTCCATTTCATGTTCCTTGTTCGAAACCTTTAGTTCATTCTTCGAGTGGGTGGTCCGGGAGGTGTCTGGGCTTCTGTCGGTCATCCACTACTTGGATGATCTTTTGTGTGTGGGGCCAGCCGAGTCTAATCAGTGTAGGATTTTGTTGGCTACTGTTCAGCACATAGCAGAACGTTTGCGATGGGCAGGGGTTTTAACCCAGGCGGCAGCTACAGCGGGGGCTATGGCTCCGGGCATCACATTCGCTTGACCCGGGAACATAAAGTTGATCTGGGGGTTTGGGAATCCTTTTTGGATTCTTATAACGGCGGGTCGGTGTGGATGTCGGAAGCCATGTCCAGTTTTGACTTATGCCCCGTACACACGGTCTGACTTTGTTCGGACATTCCGACAACAAAATCCTAGGATTTTTTCCGACGGATGTTGGCTCAAACTTGTCTTGCATACACACGGTCACACAAAGTTGTCGGAAAATCCGATCATTCTAAACGCGGTAACGTAAAACACATACGTCGGGACTATAAACGGGGCAGTGGCCAATAGCTTTCATCTCTTTATTTATTCTGAGCATGCGTGGCACTTTGTCCGTCGGATTTGTGTACATGCGATCGGAATTTCCGACAACGGATTTTGTTGTCGGAAAATTTTATATCCTGCTCTCAAACTTTGTGTGTCGGAAAATCCGATGGAAAATGTCCGATGGAGCCCACACACTGTCGGAATTTCCGACAACACGCTCCGATCGGACATTTTCCATCAGAAAATCCGACCGTGTGTACGGGGCATTAGAGTTGTTCACTGACGCCGCGGGATCGGCAGGTTATGGGGCGTATATTGGGGGCCAGTGGAGTGCGGGCCCATAGGCGTTGGAATGGCGAGAGGCTGGGTTTACTCAAAATTTGTCTCTCTTGGAACTGTTTCCAATTGTGCTGGCGGTAGAGCTCTGGGGGTCTCAGTTTTGTAACAAGGAGATCTGCTTTAATTGTGATAACATGGCCGTTGTGCAGGTGATTAATAGCGCGTCAGCGTCCTCTCCACCGGTGGTGCATTTGTTAAGGCATCTGGTGTTGGTTTGTTTGTGATGCAATGCTTTTATATATGCTGTTCATGTCCCGGGGTGCACTAATTCTTTGGCTGATGCTCCTTCTCGGTTTTAGTGGGACAAGTTTCATTTATTGGCCCTGGGAGTGGTGCAATCGGGAGTTCCTTGTCCGGCACGGCTGTGGCGGTTTGCCTTGGTGTGACTGCGGCGCTGATTCGACGGTCGGTGAGTGAGATGATCTGGTCGGTGTATCCAAAATCCTGGGAAGAGTGGTTTGGTCTGGAATTTGAGAGAGGCGGTTGCTGTCCAGGAAGAAGTATTCCTGGTGTTGTATTTTATAGGACAGAATGTGGAAATGGGAGTTTCGGCATTGAACAGTAAGTTAGCGGGGTTGGCGTTTTTGTTTAAGTTGATGGGTCACAAGGATTGCACCAAAAACTTTTTTGTGCGGCAAGCGGTTAAGGGTTTTTTGGATCAGAAGATCCAAGACTGACCAGGCTGGGTGGGGGGTTCGGGTGGAGTTGTTTGGTGTGGACGGGTCTCCTGTTTGCCCGGTGCAGGTGGTTTCTCGTTTCCTGGAGTCCCGCCCAGCTGTTGCATGCGGATGGTTTGGCCTTGTCTAGGTATCAGTTTACGGCAGTGTTCAGAAAATGTCTGGGGGTATTGGGGTGTTGTCTGTCAGACTTCGCGTCTCACTCTTTTTGTATCAGGGCTGCTACAGAGACGTCCCGATGGGGGTTGAGTGAAGGGGTCTTACGGCGCATTGGTAGGTGGGAATCTCGGCGTTACCACCTGTATGTTCGTACTCAGTTATTATGAGTGAGTGGAGTTAGGTGGGGTGTTGGTGGAATGTATGCTGTCCTGTTTGTCCCCTCTTTTATGGTTAAGGGGGGGATGGGTTGGCGTCTTAATGCTATAAATTGGGCTCAGAAAGGGGCTCCTGCCTGATTTGGATAATGGGACACTCTTATGTCCACTGGGGAGCAAGAAGAGCTGACGTTCGGCCTGACGGATGTCAATTGGGCATTCCTAGGGAGGAGGCAGTTGTCCGGTGGATCAGGAGGCCAAGCCTTTTGTGGAGCCAAATAGTTCTGGAATTTGAGAACTATGCTAGGCTGGACAGAACCCCCAATGTTTTGGTGGTTCATGGTGGGGGGGAATGATTTGGGGCTAAGTTCTATGCGGGAGCTAATTTGGGACATAGAATTTGATTTTTTGCGGTTGCAAATGGATTACCCAGACTTGCTCGTAGTCTGGTCTGACATGGTAGCCCGTATGCAATGGGGGTGGGCCAGGTCGGTGGTGGGCATCAACAGGTTAAGGGTCAAAATTAATCGGGAGGTGGCCAGATTTTTGATGAGGAATAAGGGTCACGGTGCGACACCATGAGCTGGAGGAGGAGCCCTGGAGATATTTGAATGGGGATGGTGTGCATTTAAACGATGTCGGAATCGACATATGGTGCCTTGGTTTGGAGGAGGGTTTACAGAGGGCCCTGAGGGTGTGGAGGTCCGCTCAAACCTAAGGTGTCAGGTTTGAGTGGTGGTGGCGGGCTGCAAAGTCCTTGTTAGGTCATATGGGCACCTAAAAAGGCATGGTTTAGGGACCCGTCTGAGGTACGGCTCCCAGTTGGTATATGGGACCTGCTAGTTGTCTTTGAGTCGGAGGCTTTAGCAACTTGAGGCCTGAGAAGTGACTAGCAGGTACAGTTATGGGTTATGCCTATTGGACCTTGTGCCCCATTGTTGTGATAAAGCTGAATGTATATATAAAAAGGTTATTATGCAATTATTATGTTAATTATGGAGATGTATATATTTGGTTAATAAAATGGCTGCTATGGCCAATTCACTCCACCTAAGTGTTGTGTGGTTATTAGAGGGAGGGATGGGGTTATTGGTTAGCAGTAGAAGCCATAGTTAATACCATAGTTAAGAGAGGCCCAGAGTAATGCCACAGGCATTCAGCGGAGGGCCGGCATGACAAGGGTTAATGGGACGGAGAAGCAGGGGGAAGTGACAGGCAGCCGGGGGGCTGGCAGATCCTGGAAGTATAGTGGACAGGAAGGGGAGGGGCCAGTCAACACGAGGAGCCGTGAGGGTAAGGAGCTTCCCACCCACCCGCCCTACGTTTGGGGGAGCTTGGTGTGCTGATAAGGTTGCATGAACTCAGGTTTGGTAGATATTTGGTGGGGTGCAAGGTCCTTGTTAGGTCATATGGGCACCTAAAAAGGCATGGTTTAGGGACCCGTCTGAGGTACGGCTCCCATTTGGTATATGGGACCTGCTAGTTGTCTCTGAGTCGGAGGCTTTAGGGACTTGAGGCCTAAGAAGTGACTAGCAGGTACAGTTATGGGTTATTCCTATTGGAGCTTGTGCCCCATTGCTGTGATAAAGCTGGATGTATATATAAAAAGGTTATTATGTTATTATTATGTTAAGTATGGAGATTTATATATTTGGTTAATAAAATGGCTGCTATGGCCAATTCACTCCACCTAAGTGTTGTGTGGTTATTAGAGGGAGGGATGGGGTTATTGGTTAGCAGTAGAAGCCATAGTCAATACCATAGTCATGGTTTAAAGACATTTTTTAAGATATTCTTTTCTAAAAGATTGTAAGTTTTTTCTGCTTACTTGAATTGTTACTTGCCAGTAGCTAAGCCCATACAAAACATTGCCTATGGGAAGTTTTATATATAAACCAAGGTGTGTCAGAATGAGGAAAAACCAGATCTCAAGAATATTATCATAAGCAAAGCAAAATGTATGTGACCTGTAACATTTGTGTACACCACAACAATTCTGAGTTTAAAAAAAGTAGAGATCAGTGAGCTAAATTTGTTTACTACTTCCTACTATTAGACTAGACCTGTTCCCGCAGCCGCAACCACCCGCACAGCAAACCGCACTGGGTGCGTGCAGGTGCCATAAATTCTAGTGCCTCCCCTCACACACTAGAAATCACACCCGCAATGAGAACTGCACTTACAGTTTCCGTGTGGGCTGAAATTTCTGAAATGCTGCAGGGATCTTTTCCTTGCGTTTCAGGAAGCACGGCAGCCCATTAAAATAAATGAGTTGCCAAGCCCATACAAAACGTGTCTCTCAGAGCTGCATATGTGTGAACCTAGTCTTAAAAATGTTACTAAACCCACAACAGTAAAATCAGTCTGTAAATGCAGTAAAGCATGATTGTTATAGTCACTGTGGAACCTAAGGGATAAATCCTCCCAGGGCCGTCTCTAAGGCAGGGTGAAAGGGGCAGCTGGGCCCTGGGCCCTGTCATTGTTGTGGGGCCCAGAGAAGCTGCCTCATACTTGCCAACTATCCTGGTTTAAATTCCCTCATCCCTCAAGGTTTTAGTCCCATGCTGTGTCCCAATATCTCAGTGTGAAGTGCTGCTACTAATGCTGCCCAGCTCTGCCCTATTGTTGTGTACAGATGACTCACCTGATAGACCCTGTGTTTACATGTAAATACCGGGATTCATATGTAAATAGTGATGGCATTCATTTGTAAATAGCGGCGGCTGGCAGCATTGATATGTATATCATGCCCTCCTGAGGTCATATCCACAGTAATCTCTAGCAACCAATCAACAAGCAGAAATCATGTGCTGTAACCTCTAACAACTAATCAGTTAGCCGTAATGTGTGCTGTAACCTCTAGCAACCAGTCAGTGAGCGGTAATGATACTGTAACCTCTGGCAACCAATCGCAATAACTGCCTGATCTGATTCAGTAAACTGATTTTGAGTCTAGCTGCTACTTATTGTATGTCTCAGAGCAGGTGGAGAGCGAAACTGCATGGGGGGGCCCAAGAAAAGTTTTGCCCAGGGTCCGATAAACATTGATGACGGCCCTGAATCCTCCAAAATTATGTAAAAAGGCTGTTTGATCCTGTCTTCTCTGATCCTCCCCTTCCACTGTCCCCAATCCATCTCCTGATAAGACAGAGCTTTTGGTGTGTATTGCTAGAGAGTTTTTTTTCTGGGGAGGGTGCATGTGATCAGCACAGGGCCAATCAGCACTACCCAGACAGAAGGTCAGGGGTCTTGCAACCTCATAGGACAGTCGTAGAGTAGAATGAAAACTCCTCCTACAAACTGTAACCAGACACTGATAGAAGTCACGAGACTGCTATATACTGTTGATGAGAAAAGGTGTTTAGCAGATTATATTTTTGTTTCTAGCTCAAAAAATAAATAAATAAAAACCTCAGAGGTGATCAAATACCACCATCCATCCATCCATCCATGTCAGACTGATGATTCAGGGACAATCCGATCACCTTAGGCGGTCAGGAAGGAATTTTTTCCCCTTTGGAGACCATCTGACCAAGGGATTTTTTTTTCCTTTTTCTGAATCATTGGAAGGTTTAGGGGGTTGGAAAGGCCCTGCCTCTGAGGAGTCAGGGGATATGTAAACAAGGCAGATCGCTGTTCAGAAAGGAGGTAAGGAATGGAATTGGTGTCCCTAAAAAGCAGGGAATAAATTCCATCTATACCCCTAGTAAAAGCACCTCACATAGTACACAAAATCACTGGCTAGGCACACAGTTAACCCTTTGATCAACCCTGATGTTAACCCCTTCCCAGCCAATGTCATTAGTACAGTGACAGTGCATATTTTTAGCACTGATCACTGTATTAGTGTCACTGGTTCCCAAAAAGTATCAAAAATGTCAGTGTCAGACTGTCCACCGCAATATTGCAGTCTCTCTGATCGCTGCCATTACTAGTAAAAATAAATAAAAATATACCATAGTTTGTAGACACTATAACTTTTGCGCAAATCCATCAATAAACTCTTATTGGGAATTTTTTTACAAAAATATGTAGCAGAATACAGTGCATCTGGAAAGTATTCACACCGCTTCACTTTTTCAACATTTTGTTATGTTGCAGCCTTATTCCAAAATGCATTAACCTTATCCCATCCCGCATATAGTCAAATGACGGCCGCAAGGTAGCGCTCTCATCCTGGGTGGCCGTCATATGACGTCCTCGGCTTCCTGGCCACTAGAGGGCGCACGTGCGCCGCTGCGTCACTCAGGAGCCAATGCGCATGCCTGGCAGCCGTGATGTCCGCCAGGCACCCATGATTGCCAGTCACAGAGCAGGGACGTGGATCTGAGTGTAAACACTCAGATACATGACCTGTCAGGGGGGAGGAGACCGATCATGTGTTCCCAGGACAGAGGAATACTGATCAGTCACCTCCCCCAGTAAGTCCCCTCCCCCCACAGTTAGAATCACTCCCTAGGTAACACATTTAACCCCTTGATCGCCCCCTAGTGTTAACCCCTTCCCTGCCAGTGACATTTATATAGTAATCAGTGCATTTTTATAGCACTGTTCGCTTTATAAATGTGAATGGTCCCAAAATAGTGTCAAAACTGTCCGATCTGTCTGCTGACAAAGTCCTGACAAAAATCGCAGATCGCAGCCATTACTAGTTAAAAAAAAAAATGCCATAACCTATAGACCATATTTGTGGTGGAATATCCTTTGCATGAAATGCTAACTTCCAGCCAAAGTCTGACACACGTTGTTACTCTTTGCAGTTCTTTTGAATAGAGACGTCTTAATAAACTCAATGATTTGTTATCACCATACACTTTTGCACTTTATGTTTGATCATTAATTGATGTTTTTATGTTTCACATGCTTTTTTCATTATTGGCTAATCATTCAGGCTGTGTTCATATATGAGCACGCAGCGGCTCACAGCAGGAGTCCAGTGCGTCCTCGTTCACCGTTTCAGGTCCCATTTTAAGCCCGAATTTTTGGCTGAATTCGGACCTGGAACGAACCAAAAGATGCACAGGGCTCCTGTGCAAATCGCATCGGAGCCACTGCAGAGATATGTGAACCGGCTTCATAGAGAGCCGGTCGCAAACTCCTGCTGTGCAAATTGGATGTGGGGAAACCTGCATCCAATTCGCACTAGTGTGAACCCAGCTTCACTGTATTTATTTTTAGCGCTGCACTTATTTGATTGTATATTGTTTGAGGATTGTATATTCACCTTTTTTTGCTAGTGGCTTTTTCATTGGTACACTGAGCGCTCACTTATTTTTGAATTTTTTCACATAAATGTAGCCGTATCCCCGTGAGGGCTGCTGATTGACTGTATACCCCACTGGCTACCCGACTCTGCAGATCCTCTCTTACCTCTGACACCTTGGGTTCCATTCTGCTATAGGATGTTAGCAATGAGAAACTCACACAATGTCACTGAACCACTCAGAAAGTTTACTAAAGTGAATAATGACACACAATAAACAATATGAACAAACACAGGTAATAATTGACAGTTGGTATCACTTAACTCAGATATGCAAAACCGTTGTCTTTATAATCACCGCTAGGAGTATATGTAAACAGGTGTACAATGGGATAAGTATTCAATATCTTTCAATACTTATATTAAAGCGGTAGTAAACCCGCTGACTTTTTTTTTTCCTACACCTGTAAGGGAAAAGGCATAATGAGCTAGTATGCACCGCATACTAGCTCATTATGAGATACTTACCTTAGAATGAGGCGCTGGCATCTCACCCTGTCCACGCCGAGGGAGCTGACATTTCCCCTTGGCGTGCCTTTCCATGTATCGCAGCTCCGGTGCTGTGAGAGGCCGGAAGACTTTTTTCTGGCAAAGTCCGGCGGCTGCCGGGCTTTCAGCCGAGACTCCCCTGTGCGCATGCGCCGCTGCAGTCAGCGGCTCATTGCGAGGGGAATATCTCCTAAACCGTACAGGTTTAGGAGATTTTTTTTTACCTACAGGTAAGCCTTATTATAGGCTTACCTGTAGGTAAAAGTTTAAAAAAAAGGTATACACCTGCTTTAACCACTTCCCGCCCGGCCTATAACAGAATGACGGCCGGGAAGTGGTTCTGTTACCCTGACTGGGCGTCATATGACGTCAAGCAGAATAACATGCCGGCGCGTGCCTGACACGCTGCATCTCTGATCGTGATAAGAAGCCTCTGACAGCAGCTTCTTATCTTGTGATCAGCTGTGACCAATCGCAGCTGATCATCGCAAGAACCAGGAAGTGCAGGTAAACGCCATCCCTCAGTTCGCGCTGACTGGGAGAGCCGATTGGCGGCTCTCCCTGTCAAGTGGGGGTGGGGTCTGTGCTAATATTCAGCACACTGATTATCAGCACAGCCCCCATCAAATGTACCCATAAGCTGCCAATCGGTGCCCAGTCAGTGCTCCATCATAACACACTGCCAGTGCCCAATAAAGTGCCAATCAGTGCCCACCAAAGTGCAAATCAGTGTCCACCATAGTGCCAATCAGTGTCCATCACAGTGCCAATCAGTGCCCAGCATTAACACCTGTCAGTACCTGCCCAATCAGTGTTGCCCATCAGTGCCAGCTATTAGTGTCCATCAATGCCGCCTGTCATTGCCCATCAGTGCCGCCTGTCATTGCCCATCAGTGCCGCCTGTCAGTGCCCATCAGTGCCGCCTGTCAGTGCCCATCAGTGCTGCATATCAGTGCCACCTATCGGTGCTCATCAGTACTGCATATTAGTGCTGCCTATCAGTGCCCATCAATTCTACATATCAGTGCCTCCTCATCAGTGCCCATCAGTGCCACCTTACCAGTGCCAACTCATCAGTGCCGTCACATCAGTGCCCAAAAGTGCCGACTCATCAGTGCCCGTCAGTGAAGGAGAAAACCAAATTTTATAACAGAAACAAAGAAAAACTTTTTTTTTTTCAAAAATTTCGGTCTTTTTTAGTTTGTTTAGCAAAAAATAAAAAACGCAGAGATGATCAAATACCACCAAAAGAAAGCTCTATTTGTGGGAAGAAAATTATAAAAATTTAGTTTGGGTACAGTGTTGTATGACCGCGCAAAGTGCGACAGCGCTGAAAGTTCAAAATTTTCCTGGGCTGGAAGGGGCGAAAGTGCCTGGTATTGAAGTGGTTAAACACCTTCCCACTGAAGCCTCAGTACACACACCAAACTGAAATACAATATTTCCTACATTCAAAATACAGTGTAATGTCTAATATGTATTCAATGGCTCTCCCTAGGTTGTAACTCAAAGTTCAAACTACAAGTAGAACAGCAGTGCTTGGTAGCAAAGGCAGATGGTAAAAGTTCTTTAACTCCACATATCTTTAACTAGCCTGTAGTTTAAACTGCAGTATTTGTAATCCACAAAGCAAAAGAGAAAACATAACTGTAGAATAAATGGTATGCTGATAACTGCTTAACTGAAGAAATATAGCACTTGTAGATTCCTCCTTGTATGTGAGTGTAATACAGTACTGACCTTACAGCACAGGGAACAAACAAAACTCAGAGTTCAGCTGTATGATGCTTGTGAAGAAGTAGATTCACCTCTGTGGAACTACAAGTCTCACCAGTAGTCTGTAAAAGAACTCACTCAGCAATACTGTGCACTCTTCTGGAATGGGCAGGTGCCCTCTCACCACAATAGACTCAAAGGCTGTGAGGCTCCGTCCGGAATCCCCTCCTGATGTCTCCGTCTGGTGGAAATGGCGCCGCCACGCTGTGCTGCAACTCCAGATGAGCTGAAATGCAGGGAGCTTCCAGGTGCTTTGAAGCGCTGACCGGTCCGCTTGCTAAGCTGGCAAGGCTGTACTCTGAGATGCCTCAGAGGGGGGCGATCCGGCTCTCCGCTGTATAGGCCGCAGTCGCTCACTCCTGGTAACACACAGACCTCCTGCAGGCAGGTGTTGAATGGCGTCCAAAGAGGCTGAAATGCAGTGGTGCGTGCTTTGCATTGTCTGTGTTGTAGTTCAGGGCTGATCCAGCTAACAGAGTCACTTCCTTCTCCAAACTACATCTCCCTCAATGCTTTGATGCGTTCCTTTTCAGGAATTAGAAGAAAAATCCTAACAGCATTCAGCAGACACTAGAGGGAGCCAAACTCATTTAAAATAACAACTGTAAAAACTATAGTAGCAAACCCTTGGCTACATAAACTTATTAGCAATGTAACTAGGAGGGTGCTACATATTGATATGTCAGATGCCTGATCCCCTGGTGTGCGCTGTGGTTCCATCTGCTGGCTCTTGCCACAACTAGCTAAGAGGATAGCTAAGGGGATAGCTAAGAAGCCGCTTGTTGTCCCTATGAATGCGCTTTCTCTGTAGCTTAGGCAGCAAAATGTTGCTCCCCATTTTATCAGTCAAGATTCAGCAGCATTTGGACCAGCAACAGAGTGGCATCTTGCCGCATCTGGCTACAGGGGGAGTAATCTCATGGGTACAGGCAGGCAGCTGCTTTAGTGAATATGCAAGGAAGGGAGGCGCCTCTGGGTGTAGTATAAAAGGCCGTTTTTTATTTTTAAAAAACAATGTGCAAACAACTCACATTTTAGTAGTGTAAAAAAAGCATCTAGGAAGCCAGAGGAATAATCCATCATGGGGCAGTTCATCCGGTGGGTCACAGTGGTTCTGGCAGGTCTGCGTGTAGCTCCTGGTATACCGCTAATGCCGGCCGCGGTAGTGATGTACATCCAGATGAGGCTTGGAACGCAGATGGAGGGCAAGCGCACAGCTGTGACGTCACAGGGCCGCAACGCGTTTCCTGAGCGTACGGGCTACGATATTCTGGTAGCCGCGCTCCTTCGTCAAGCTATAGATAGATAGTATAACTGGCTTATATAGACAGGAAGGGAAGAAAGGGGGAGGGAGAGAGGAGGGGGGAAGCGGGGCCGGAGTAAGCATATTAAGGGACACATGTGGTTTCTTATGAAAACAGTGGACAATTAATCAGGACTGAGCTGTTATTTTACAGAATTCTTTTTGAAATATTATAAAAGGAAGAAGGCTGTTATTTGGGGTATATATATATATATATATATATATATATAGATAAAACAAATAAAATTTAATTTAATGAATAAAAGATAAAAAATAATAAATAAAAATTTATATAAAAATATAAAATAAAAAATAATGATAATGGTAAAAAAAAAAAAATTAAAAATGAGCAATCATTATTTAAAAAATGAGCAATTGTTAATTATTTAAAAAGATAATTATTGGGTTAGAACAATTGTTTAGAGGCACTCTCAAGATCACCTGCCTCCCTTCCTTGTGTTTTTTCGATAGATTCTGGAGCTTGGTTTCAGTTCCTTGAAAGGCAGCCCTGCTTGTGGACTATATATTTATACCTTTCCATACAGACTTGTTACATAGACCCCTAATGGACTATTCATGCTGATTTTCTTTTATACATTGTACATATGTTTTAAAATTGTATGCTGTTTACTGTGATGTTGCTAGATATTATCCAGTCTTTTGCGCCTTTTCCTTGTACATTTAGTGAATATGCCACTGGTGATTTGTCTCCAGCTGCAGAATTGCCCATCTGACATCAGTCTATGACCAAGGCTTTTCAGAGATGCTACAGAACAGGTGACTGTAAATACTGAATCCAAGTTTTTCAGTTCAGTGGAATTATTCTAAAGAATAGCAGGTAGTATTTCAGTTATTGAAAGCAGCTCACATATGCCCAGGGCGTGTTTCATGCTTTTTTTTTTTTATGAAAGTACAATTATACTTTAAAGTGGTTGTAAAACCTTACATATACTCAGTGAAGTGACTGGCCTCGGGTGATGCACAGAGATCCTCCTACATAAGTTGTATCTGTCTATCTGTAGCTCTTTCTTCTCTACATCAGTTCAAAGTGCTCAATTTTAAAGCTTGTCTGAGAGTTCAGAAAAAAGGGAGCAAGTCGCCCTCTGCAGAGCTCAGTGAGAAGAGCTCTGAAAGCTGATTGGAGGGAAGGGACACACAAAGCACACAGGAACAGAGCTGAGACTGTCGAGCAGCTGGAGGTCCCTCCCCGACACCATTTTTCTCTTGGTGTCAGGAAAACTTGTCAGAAGGAATTCATGCTGATCGCAGAGGAACAAAGCAGCAGACAAAAGTGACACTTAGTGTTCCTAACTGAGACAAGTAAACGCTATAGAGGGATATGCCTTGTTCATATTTCATGTCTGAGGTTTACATATACTTTAATGTATAAGACAAGGCTATAGCAGGCTTAGACAGAGGAATTATGTGAAATCGTAAAAACACTGTATTATATTTATACAAGTAGACTTTAGTCTGTGAAGATAAGGATACCAACAACTGGGGATTTGGTCAACAGGCCATCAAGGTGCACAAGCAGGATGCCGGGATGAAATTTACAATTAGTAGGTAGATAGTCTCCTCTGACTTGGTTTAAAACCAATGAAAGTATAACTTTTATTTTTCATCAACTAAATATATTCCAGCTCCATCAAAACATAGTGACTGCAAAATATTACTTTGTTTTCTTTAGAAAGTGGTCACAGCCTGAGGAGAACAGATGCAGAGAAGGACCTTTGCTCTCGGTGTACAAGCAGTGGTCTCTGTAGAGGTCCAATATATCCCATCTTGAGGCAGATCTATAGCTCTGCAATCCACACAGTTTATGCTGCCTGTGGATTGGATAGCTTTTGCTCCCAAAAGGGAATGTGTTGGATCTTTGCAAAGAAACCACTGCTTTCACACAGAGATCCTTTTCTGCAGCAAGGGACAAGCTTTTCTATTCAGGCTGGGATTTCTAAAGAACACAAACTATATGACTATGCACGCCCTATGCTTTAACCATTTGCCTACTGGGCACTTTTATCCCCTTCCTGCCCAGGCCAATTTTCAGCTTTCAGCACTGTTGCACTTTGAATGAATTGCACGGTCATGCAGCACTGTGCCTATATGAAATTTTTATAATTTTTTCACATGAATAGAGCGTTCTTTTGGTGGCATTTAATCACCACTGAGTTTTTCATTTTTTCCTAATTAACCATTAAAGACTGAAAATTTTGAAAATAAACCCAAACATTTATCATAGTTTATTATAAAATTTTGCAAACAGGTAATTTTTCTCCTTTACTGATGTATGCTGATGAGGCTGCACTGATGGGAACTGATAGGCTGCACTGATGGGCACTGGTAGGAGGCACTAATGGGCTGATAGGCAGCACTGATAGATGACACTGATGAGGAGGCACTGATAGGCACTGATTGGCATCACTGATGAGCACTGATTGGCAGCACTGGTGGGCACTGATTGGCATCCCTGATGAGCACTGATTGGCAGCACTGGTAGGCACTGATTGGCAGCACTGGTGGGCACTGTTGGGACTGCACTGATAATCAGAACACTGATCATCAGTGCCGTTGTCCCTTTCACAAGCCAGTTATCGGTTCTCTTCTCCACTTCTCCTCTTCTCACGCTGTTAGCTCGAGAAAATTAATGCTGATAACCAGCTTGTGTTTACATCTGTGATCCGCTGTGATTGGACACAGCTGATCACGTGGTAAAGAGCCATTGATTGGCTCCTTACCCCGATCTGATCTGTGATCAGCTGTGTCCAGAGGCGCGATCACAGAACTGGCCAGCCATGCTGTAGCTGCCATTCGGCTATAGCGTGGTCGGCAAGTGGTTAATGCACCTGAAACATATTTAATGGATATAAACTGAAAGTTCACTTGGGCTTTAAGTGATAACATTTCATGTTTGACTGTAGTATACCTTTTTTTAACAAGAAAACTGTAGTATACCTTTTACCTGCAGTTATCTACTTTTATAATTATATATTAGGTAGTTGGTAGTAAGTTGTTTTATAACAGTTATTTTCACAGGAACCATTACCAGCCTGTTCAATTTTAAGCTGTACAACTGAGTCCTGTCTGATGAAGCAATTCAGATTAAATATCCTTATTCTGTCATGTAATATGTATTTACAAATGTTTCACTTGTATGACAGGTTAATGCTTAGTAATTGTCTCTAATTGGTTGGTTTTGCTTTCTTTTGGAATTTTTGCCAGGAACTGAGCGTGCAGAAAGTGTTTAGGAACAAACCCAACTATACATAAGTCTTGGCACATATCCATCTTTTGTGACAAATACAAAAGTGTTTCTTAATTTCCCTTCTCACTTTCAATAGGCTCTGGGAGGTAGGAAATTCCAGCACTGGGAATTTGGCCAACTTTGGTGCTAGGACAATAGGGGACTCTGGGGAGAATGTACCTTATACACCATACACTCTGAGAGTTATTATAAGCACTTTTTATTAAAATGTTAGTTCACCTTTACAGAAAAAAGGTGAACTAATACTGAACACGCTTCCCATGCCTCTGGTCCCTGCTGTATTTACCTCTGGGGTTGCCCAACTGTCAGCACCCCTGCAGCAGCTTCATTGCTCTGGGGATTTGAAATCCCCACTCTTCTCCCTCTTCTCCATCAGTACTTCCAGCACAGACCACGACTATTCTGATTGGTCAGCACCATCATTGTGATGCGAACTAACCCTTTAACTGATGTTGCTTTTGGGCAATTCATAAACCTGGTTCTAATCCATAAGTAGTAATGTCTATTTTCATTCTTTTTTTTTATATTTAATGTAGTTTTTATTATGTTTCCTGTCTTTTGTTATTTAAAAATGTAAGTGGGTAGTACAAACATTTGGCTGTGGTTCCATATTTGCAGCCATCTGTGTATGTATCTCCATCTCAGTATTAGATTTGTATTGTTGAAAGGATGATATTGTAACACAACAGAGGTTCCAAAAAGGGAGCAGAGAAATATAGAGAAAAGATCATTTATTTAGAGACTAGATCTTGTTTAAGGGAATACTAGTATTTTATGTTATCACAGGTTTGCAGGGGTGGCAGCATTTAAAGGTGGATGTTATACAGCATATAATATATTATATTTCTACTTGAAATCTTATAGCTGTATATCTGCAGTGTGAGATCATCTAATGATGCATACACACGAGCGGAATTTCCGTCAGAAAAATTTTGGATGGTTTTTCAGGCGGAATTCCGCTCAAGCTTGCCTTGCATACACACGGTCACACAAAAGTTCTCTGAACTTTCGACCGTCAAGACCGTCTCTGAACTTTCGACCGTCCAAATTGCATACAGACGAACGCATTTTCGGATAGGAACTTTTTCCGACCGAAAAATAGAGAACCTGCTCTCAATCTTTTGCTGGCTGGAATTCCGCCATCAAAAGTCCAATGGAGCATACACACGGTCGCATTTTCCTGACCAAAATCTCTTATCGGAATTTTGCTGGCAGCATTTCAGATTGTGTGTATGAGCATAAGGCTCTGTCTTCTTGAGTGCTAGTTCCACAAGATTTGGAGTCCGATTTGGTGATGTCAGTACTGTGCTGCTCACTTTCTTGTTGCAGGAGAGGAAGCTGTACATAAGGACTTGCACTGTATGCATTCCCCTGCTTTCTGAACCTCTACTGCTGCTTAAAAATTCCTCCATCAGTCATCAACCTTTTTCTATATGCAGATTTTGAAGACTTTAATGGATGAGAAAGATGTTTCAGGATCACTCCATAGCAGTGTTGCCAACCACCTGTAGATTTACGGGCGGTCCGTAAAAACAAGGCACTTTTCTCGTGCCTGTAAATGTCCGTAGTAAGGAAAGAGTGCCAGTAAAAATGGCGGCGATCGGTTTGGGTCAGAACTGCGCATGCGCAATTCCGGAAATCCCAGAGAAAATACGATTCTGAGCCTGAAGCCTGCAGCCTCTGCTTAGCCCACCTGGCACAGCGCAGCCAATGCTGTCAGCCTATTTTCCCGCCAGCCTATAAACAGGCAGGAGCCGAGCGGGCAGGCCTGAGCCTCATGTGGAGTGGAAGTGGGGTGTGAGACTTGAGTCTGACCAATCAGGAGACGCAGCGGCGGACTGTGGAGTGGACACACTGGACCACACACACAGCACACCCTGACCTCACCCACCAGAGCGAACGGCGGACCCCTGCCCTGACTAATGAGCCTGCCCTGCTGCCCGGTGTGTCAACAGTGTCTGCCTGGTGAGTATAGCAGTAAGTAGCTGCAGTTCCAAACTTACCAGCCAAGCTATAAAGGACGAGTCAGGGACTCGGGAGTTAGTGGACTGAAGCCTCTCGCTTGGCAGACTAGTCGGACAGATGGTGTCTCTCTCTCTCTCTCTGAGGATGACTGTGAGAGACAGACAGGCAAGCTCGGTGCCCGCACTGCAGGAGTCTCAAGGCCCAGTCTCCGGTTCACCCAGTGAGAGAGTGACTCAGTCAGTCTTAGATGGGCAGGCTGCGGCAGGACCAGAGGTCGGATTTGGAAATTCCCAGGCTGATGATTGATGGCTCATTATGAATGATTCATGTGTTGTGGGGGGAGTCTCAGGTGGACCTGTAGTGCGCAGCAATCATGATGTATTGTGTTAATGGATGCATTGCTGCTCTGGGCCTGGCCCCTGCTGCTGGGAGATTTTAAAATTAATAATTGTGGTGTGTGTGTGGGGCTGCAACTTGCAGGAGTGGGACTAAAAGATCAAGCAGTTCGGAATTCAGTCAGTGGTGCTGATGTTATCATTCATCATTGTTGTGCAGAGGCTCAGGGCAGGCCCAGACAAAGCCCCCCAGTGGTGGCCCTGACCTGTGAGTGCTGTGCTCCCTCCACAGTCCACTCAGTGGAAGATGCATGCTTGCTGCAGTTAGTAATGCTAGTAAGTTTAGTTGCTGGCTGGGGGACCTGGGGACTGTCCACATGACTATCTCCTGTACCATGTCTGCAGTCTCTGACCATCTCCTGTACCATGTCTGCAGTCTTTGACCATCTCCTGTACCATGTCTGCAGTCTCTGACCATCTCCTGTACTATGTCTGCAGCCTCTGACCATCTCCTGTACCATGTCTGCAGTCTCTGACCATCTCCTGTACTATGTCTGCAGTCTCTGATCAGCTCCTGTAGTATGTCTGCAGTCTCTGACAATCTCCTGTAGTATGTCTGCAGTCTCTGACCATCTACTGTACTATGTCTGTAGTCTCTGACCATCTCCTGTACTATGTCTGCAGTCTCTGACCATCTCCTGTAATATGTCTGCAGTCTCTGACCATCTCCTATACTGTGTCTGCAGTCTCTGATCATCTCCTGTACTATGTCTGCAGTTTCTGATCATCTCCTGTATCATGTCTGCAGTCTCTGACAATTTCATCTTTTATCATGTCTGCAGTCTCTGAGGGGGAGTCTGGAGAGGAGTCAAAAGTGGGAGCGCCGCCAGATTGGGGATCACGAGAGAAGTCAGACATGTGTGGACTGTGTAGCGGAGACTATCGGATAAAACTAGAGCCGCCAAGCTGGAGTTGCCTGACTGAGCCCTGCTGCCCTGCACGGTGCACCTGAGAGGTCAGTCTGAGGAGTGGTCACTGATCTAAGAGGGGGGAGTGAACACAATAATGTAAGGGGGCACTGAAATAAAGGTTAACCCTTATATCAGTAACCCCCCCTTACCTTAGTGTATTCACCCTGCGGAAGGTAATCTCTGGTCACCAGAGTCCCCCCCCCTCTCATTAGAGTTCCCAATTTTTCCCTTAGACAAAAAGTGTAGCTGCTGACTTTTAATGAACAGACACTCAGCTGTCCCACAGTCCAGCAATGCGGCCGCCCGAAGCCTCGCTTCTCTCCCCCTCCTCTCTGCGGCGCCGGCATTGCAAGTGTAGGCGCCCGGCTGTGGCTTCACAGCCGGGTGTGCACTGCGCATGCACGAGCTGCACTGTACGTTATGAATGACTGGGCAATCTTCTGGGACCTGTGACGTGTCCCAGAAGATTGCAGGGAGGGAGGGGGGAGAGGTGAACTTTCTTCCGGCGCCGCGGCACCAGGAGAGGAAGTGGGAGCTGGGTACCTGTGAAAACTAGGTACTCGCCCCCCCCCCCCCCCCCAACAAAAAAAATTACATGCCAAATGTCATGAGTACTTAAAGTGGAAGTTCCATTTTTGGGTGGAACTCTGCATTAACATGTATTGCATAATGTGTGAACTAAATATCCCTATTTTTATTGCAAAGTTTGCTTGAAAGGGTATAGCAGTGTGCAGAGGGTTCAGCAAGTATTTTTAGTGTCTACCAATACTCACACACATTACCCCAACACACAAGTGTAAAGCTGGCCTAAAATAAAGGGTATGTTTTTAAGACCTCATTATTATTATTATTATTATACAGGATTTATATGGTGCCAACAGTTTGCGTTCATGGCTTATAAATTGTAGAAAGCAGAGGATCACTGCATGACATGTCTTTTTAACCATGTATCATACCACGGCACCTCCAA
This sequence comes from Lithobates clamitans, assembly GCA_037952925.1. Lineage (NCBI taxonomy): Eukaryota > Metazoa > Chordata > Amphibia > Anura > Ranidae > Lithobates > Lithobates clamitans. The sequence continues at coordinate 569,759 of JBBGZY010000583.1, forward strand.
ACTATTGTTCACTGTGCTGTGCAATGATATTATAAATGATTGAAGAAAAGTGAACACACGTTGCAGCACACAATATAAAGAATCAAATAAAAAAATATGGCACAGTAATAAGAAAGCTTTTACCTGAGCTATCAACACATACAGAATTACTGTCAGCAACTTTACTGGATGCACAATGAATAACAAATGCAGTACGATGCTTTGTATTGTGGGTGTATGAATAAATGTATTATGAAATAGTGTTACTTGATATGGATCTGACAAAAAGCATATCAGAAAAGTCTGTTTTCATAAACCAAAAACATAGAACCTGGAGTACTGTTAGTTTTTTTCTTTAAAAACATCATGCACTATACAATTAGATTGAACAATCTCTGTACAATCTTCTTTAGCTCGACCAAAACTGTATAATATGAGGACAGACCTAAAAAAATCTATTCAATTTGTTTCAAATCAGACAGACCCTTGCACTGTATAGTTGATGGCTGATCTAAAGCTGGCCATATACTAATAGATTTGCAAACAAACATTGGTTTGCAATTTCTGATCAGTACATTAGTTGATTTTTCTAATGTTGTTCAAAAGTACGTAAAAATTTTGTTTGCTGTTAACATTCGATTTTGGAACAAATGAACTTTCCCAAAGTAAAACCACATTCATTTATAAACGACTTCTGAATGTTGTGAAAAAAATTTGCTGGGAAAAAAGAAAGGGAGGGCTCTCGGTTTTGTGGGTGTCGATGGTGTGGAAAAGCTCGCTCAGCTCCTCTGCACTTAGGATTCCATCAGCAAAGTAAGCCTTGAATTCTTCAAAGGACAGTTTTCCATCATCATTTTTGTCTGCTCGTCTCAGGATCTGGTCAAAGCCTCAGAGCCCAGAGCACAGCCCTGAGATCCAATCTTTCCCACACCATCGACACCCACAAAACCGAGAGCCCTCCCTTTCTTTTTTCCCATAATGACTACACTATGCTGAGAGCTGAGCCTCCTTGGGGATCCATCCATTTCCATCACAGTCCTTGACGTCCTTCCAGTCTTTACCCTCATCCCTGGGAGTTCCGGACTAGCAGGATCTCAATGCCCATCTAGACCCTCTGTAACGGGGGGTCATGGGGTTCTGGTAAGCAGCCAGGCTCCCTCTTTTGGTGGTGGACCCACACATTTATGACCTTACAAACTCTGAATCACCTGGGACTGTCTATCATCTTTTGGGTTTCCTCCCATATGGACCTTCATGACCTACTCCCTGGTTTACATTCATCACACATGCACTCATTTTGAAGTTTGATTGCACTGTTTGTGTTATATTACCGCACTGCTCACCAGAGGGGCTTATGTATTTCCTTATACTTTCTTACATTGTGCGTGGTACAGTTTGGTACAACATTTAATTCATGTATTTATTGTACTTTCTTTGGTGCGGCACTCTTTAGCCACATATTCACTAGTTTGCTAAGCGCGAGTCAATATTTTTTCTCCTCTAAACCACTTGACCTCCAGAAGATTCAGTTTTTCTGATGGAGAGCCACTTTAATGATCATTTGCAAGGACAAATACAAAGATAGAGATTATTTATTAAAGGCCATTAAAAGAGAAGTATGGGATTTTTTTTATCCGAACACCGCCGATGGCTCGGTTCTCTCACCTCCCCGAGCGAAGAGCTGCTGCCTGTCAGTATATGATTTGGTTTGCGTAAAAATTAGAGTGCCTATAAACTATGGTGTATATAAATTGGATTTTTTTTTTTAATAATGGCGGGTGGCATTGATCAACGACTTATAATGGGACTGTGATGGTGCGGTGGTCAATCTGACACTAACTGATGCTGGGGGGAACTGACTAACTGCCACTGACATCACCAGTGCATAATACAGTGATCAGTGATAGTATTATACTCTGTCACTGTACTAATGACACTAACTGGAAAGGGGTTAACATCTAGGGTGATCAAGGGGGTAAATGTGTGCCTAACTATGTGTAATGTGTGTAAAGTGTGCTGCTCTTTCTTATAGATTTCTAAGTTCTTTGTTTCTTTCTCTAAGTAGCTTAGATGAGAAACAGAGAAATTATTCTCTCTGTACAGTGCTCTGTGTTGATTGTCAACCCAAAGCTCTTGGCTGTGATTGTACACAGCCGATCATCAGGTCCCGGCCATGAAAAATTTTCTGGGAATGTGCGTGCCCAAAATCCAGAAGCAGGCAGCAACATACGGGTCTGCCCGTGCTGGCTGCCCCTTCACAGTACACTACAGGCAGGTAGTTCACAAGTGGATAAAGGAGTTTGTACAATCAGATTGTATGTATGGTCAGTTTAAGAGATATTGTTTTTCACAAGCCTGCCAAAAGTGTCTGGCTCTGCTTTCCTCCAGTAAGGATGAACAGACAGTTAACAAATAAGAGAAGTTCAACTTACCAATAGTAGACAGCCTAACCACATTAAAAAAAATTGTGTATCAACCATCAAGGCACTTTTTTCATAGAGAATAGGTGCAGGTACTCTCCCCTTCTGAGTCACCCCTTGTCTCCGCCCCCTACCCACCCTAGAGCACCATCCCTTGGCTCCACCCCTACCCACCTCCAAGTACCACCCCTTTAGGAGAATACAGAACCAAGTATAATTTTGTAATGCTATGTAATTTGTATGGAATTTGTTAATGATAACAGAAAAGCAGTAAAATAGATCACCTGTAGCCAGCAACAATAGACCCCCCCCCCCAGCAACAGTAGACCCCTCAGCGGCCAGCATCAATAGACCCTTCAGCACCCCCCAGCACCCCTTGCCATTGCATGCATTCAGAGCTGGAGGTACTGAACTGTTTTCCCCCGCGCTCCAGCTGAAAAAAGCCCTGGCCCTACTTACTCTACTTAAAGTGTATGCTACCCTAAATATTAAAGTGTTACTAAACCCAGTAATATGAAAATAGTTCATCCCCCCAAGTGAACACAGCTTATAAATCTTCTTTTTACATTAAAATATTGCCACTATATACTGTACTTTTTTGGCTGATCTGTATACCATGGCTACGTGATAAACTGCAGGGTTTGCCCGAGTGCTGAATGTTCAGGTAGGAGGAGATTTCCACTACAGCCTGTGTCCTCATGCTGTTATTGGAGGCGGCTCATCCATAAATCAAAATGTGACATCCCACCCACTGTGTTCTTTTTTAGTTACTGGGCATGGAGGAGGAGGGAGGGACTGGGCTGTCATTTAGGATCTGTATAGACACCCAAATTTATGATGTCAATATCATGTGACCTAAAAAGCTCAGCTCAACAAGGAACTGTTCTCTCCAGCAATAGAGACCAAACTGAGCATATGCAGGTTTACTACCCTCACTGTGTCTTGTCTGGCCTTACCAAGAGTAACCCTGCAGGAGGGGGAGGATCTGTCCATACAGGATCAAAGAGCCTTTTAGCACAATGCAGAGAATTAACCCCTTAAGTTCCACAGTGAGTATAACAAGCATGCTATTCTGCATATACAAACAGATTTTACTGTTGTGAGTTTAGTAACACATTCACTTCCTCCATCTTAAGTATCTGGTTGATCCTGTCAGCCACCTTTCTTCCTTGTTCTAAACTGACCACTCAAAGCATTTTGTTCAGCCAGCATACCCACCCACCCACCCAATCACAGCCTACCTGTGACACACACCCCCTCCCAATCACAGCCTGTATCTGGCATACACTCCCTCCCAATCACAGCCTTTCTATAGAACATGCTTCCTGCTCAAGCACAGCCTGCATCCTCCCTTAGGCTAAACAGGCTTTGAAATACAGGCACACTTTGCGTCCGCACGGTGCCCTGTAATCCCGCCCCCCTCTATCAGGAAGAAGAGATGCATGGTCACATGACAGAACTTTTTAACAATGTAAAAAAAAGCTAAGAAAGTTAATTTCTGAAACTAAGCAAAAGTGGTTCTAGTCACTGTATAGTTATAACTGTATTAGAAAGTGTCTATAAAATTGTCCACAACTTCTTTAACCACTTGCCGACCAGCTCACGCCGATATACATTGACAAAGTGGCATGTTCCCACAAAACGACGTATGGGTACGTCTTCCCCTTTAAAGCCGCCGGAGGTGCACCCACTGCACAGCGGGAGACCCGATGCGCGTGGCCGGTGGGCGCGATCGCCGCCAGCCACCTGCAATCACGGGCACGAGAGCCAGAACGGGGATTTGTGTGTGTAAACACACAAATCCCTGTTCTGTCAGGGGAGAGGAGACAGATTGTTTGTTTCTAGTAAGTAGGAACAGCGATATGTCTTCTCCCCCAGTCAGTCCCATCCCCCCACAGTAAGAAACACTCACGAGGGAACATATTTAACCCCTTGATCGCCCCCTGTTAACCCCTTCCGTGCCAGTGACATTTACACAGTAATCAGTGCATTTTTATAGCACTGATCACTGTATAAATGTCAATGACCCCAAAAATGTGTCAGAAGTGTCCGATCTCTCTGCCCCAATGTCGCAGTACCGATAAAAATCACTGATCACCGCCGTTACTAGTAAAAAAAATATAATAATAATAAAAATGCCATAAATTTCTCCCATAGTTTGTAGACACTATAACTTTTGTGCAAACCAATCAATTTATGCTTATTGCGATTTTTTTACCAAAAATATGTAGAAAAATATATATTGGCCTAAACTGATGAAGAAATTTGTTTTTTAAAAACATTTTTGGGGATAGGTATAATAGCAAAAAAAAAAAGCAAAGCAAAAAACATTGTTTTATTTTCAAAATTGTCACTTTTTTTTTCTTTATAGCGCAAAAAATAAAAACCGCAGAGGTGATCAAATACCACCAAAAGCAAACTCTCTATTTGTGGGGAAAAAAAGGATGTCAATTTTGTTTGGGTACAACGTCGCACGACCGCGCAATTGTCAGTTAAAGCGACACAGTCCCGTATCGCAAAAAATGGCCTGGTCATTAAACAGGAAAATCTTCCAGTCTGCAAGTGGTTAAAGCCGAACTCCAGCTTCTGAAAAAATTAGAAATCCGTTACTCTTCAGGTCCTAAAATAAAAACAGCTCTAAGACCCCTTTCACACTGGGGAGGTTTGCAGGCGTTATTGCGCTAAAAATACCGCCTGCAAACCGCCCCAAAACAGCTTCCGCTGTTTGTTCAGTGTGAAAGCCCGAGGGCTTTCACACTGAAGCGGTGCGCTGGCAGGAGAAGAAAAAATCTCCTGCAAGCCGCATCTTTGGAGCGGTGAAGGAGCGGTGCATTCACCGCTCCTAAACCGCTCCTGCCCATTGAAATCAATGGGACAGCGCGGTTATACCGCGGCAATACCGTGGCTATAGCCACGCTATACGAGTGGTTTTAACCCTTTTTCGGCCGCGAGCGGGGGGTTAAAACCGCACCGCTAGCGGCCCAATACCGCGGTAAAACAGCGCTAAAAATAGCGCTGTTTTACCGCCGATGCCCCCTACCGCCCCAGTGTGAAAGCAGCCTAACTGGAATACACATTTAGGGTTCATGCACATGGAGATTTCACAGGCATTTCATATGCTCAACCTAATTTCCTGGCACTTTCCCATGCTACAGGAGCACATGTGTCATGTACAGCTATTAATTATATGGCAGGCTTTACAGCCGTATGCAGGGCCACTGACAAGGGAGAAGCACCAGTCCTTCAGTACCAGGCCCAACCCTGCCAATTCAGCAGGAAGTCTGGAGATAGAGAGGGGACTCCCATCTTCTGGGCACCTCTGCAGTGATTCCCACTCTGCAGCTATTTAAAAAAAGACTTCCCTGGGCTCCATGTGTTCTGCAGAAGGAAGCTGGGGCAGAATGGAGACTACATAATGACTTTTGGGTGCAAGCAGATTAATTTCCGACCGCATTTACAGGCAATTAAATTAAAGTCCCGACCTGGACCAGCAGATTGATATATAAAAGGCCAGGACTTTATTTGCCAGGAAACCTGCCACTGCCGTTTACACAGCCTGCACCCTAAAGTCATTAAATAGTACCCCTTTAACACCAGCCCCCTGCTGAACCCGGGAAGGTTTTTTTTTGGAAATTGCTGCAGACTCTTTGCAGTGCCATCTGAAGAGCGATCTCCGCCACTTTTAACTGCCCCCCCAATCCATCTGTCTGAAGGAGCACAAAGTATCCAGAAGCTTTGGATTATTGTACTTGTGTTGCCCTCTGGTGAACAATACACAGTGAATCACTTTTAAGAGGGAGTTTAACCCCTAAAAAACCTGCAGCTCTGCACTTGTACATGGTTTTGGGGCAGCCCCATTGAGTGGAATTGGTTGTGTTTGGCAACCGGGGGATAATTTTGCCAGGTTACGAAGCAAAGCATTGTGCATGCAGCACGAGTACACCCCCATCCACTGCCTTTGCAGCCTTTGTCTGTGCATTACCCTCTCCTAACCCTTGCACTCTGTATGTTACATACTCTTGGCCCTTACACTCTACGTTACCCATTCCTGACCCCTGCACTATGTACATTACCCTCCCAACTCTTCTGCAGATTACCACGCTGCTATCCAAAGGCAGTCCTCTTTTGGACTGAATAACAATCAATGTCATATACTGTACCTCAATTTGTGTGAGTTCAAGGCATCAAAGTCCCCCACCTCTGGGAATACAACATCAGGCCACCCTGGACTCACAGGAGAACACTGCAGAGAGTGATGTCTCCTCATTTAGTGATTGCATTAGCTGCAGCATTCAGGACCCACTCTAATGCCTAGTACACACAATGAGAAAATTGGACGAAAAATACCGCTTTTGGAGTGATCAACCGTTAATCTGATCGTTAGTATACAGCTTTCGAGAGCTGATCACGACAGTGCAATCAAAGTTATCCGAAGGGACAAGCGCACAATATTGTACGATAACAGATTTTCATTTACCAAGTACAGTATTCGTCCGTAAAGACCAGAGACCGTGCATGCTTGGAAATGAAATAATGAATTACAATACAATACCATACATTACATCAACGTGGGAAATTGTATTCTGTCCTACAAGAATTTTTGTAAATCTAGTAACCTTTTCAAAATGAGACTAGCACGCAAAAAAATAAAAACGGATGATTATTCGTCCAATATTCTCATTATGTGTTCCAGGCTTTAAGAACAGGACTGTATATAAAAATGTAAAAACAAAAACACAAAGGTGTGGAGAGGACAGGAAACAGGACAGGGGGGATCTCAGCCCGGAATTGGGATCCAAGATAAGGTTACTGTTTGTCCCCATTTCCTGGGGCCAGTCCCTGTTTTGAATTGTCTGTCCCTGGGAAAAGCATGGTTCCTGGCCATGATGCACTGCAGTGTAATCTGTCTATTTATTGGTTATTGCAGCCTGATTGGCTGTTCTGTAGTCCAGGTGACCTGGAAGCGTTTTCTTTATAGGTTAGTGTTCATCCAATAGGAGGCATGAGTGGTCTCCTTGCAACTCTCTGATTGGAAGTTGTAGTTGACGGGGGGCATCCTTGAACCTATACACACATATCTGCCAACAGGCTCTGATGAAAGGGGGTGTCCCCACAAATGAGTTAGCCATTAGCTCCGCCACACACTTTTTGCGTTCAGAGGAATACGACTGTGGGTGCTGAAAATCTGAACTGGTTTTATGCCTCTGTGGTTTTACACTCACTGCTCTTGTCTAATTTTTAATAATAGCTTACTGCACAAGGCGTCTCTTTTTTTTATGCGCGACAGACTTTCTATCTTATGATGTAAGCTACCTGTTTTCACTGGTGGGATCTTGGAATCATGATAATAGTACAGCACAGTCATGTCCATGAAGATTGGCCTTCATTGGTGCCGAAGACTTTAACTTTGGACATTACACTTCACAGGCATCTTGGCCATCTAAGGCCATCCCAGAATGGCACTGCTGGACTCTGTAGTCAGCAGTACTCATGAGGCAACCGAGCTTTTCTTTTCTGGCTTGTGGCCACAGAGTCCAGGAGTGCCATTATGGGGTGGTTAAGGAACCTGCACAGTTTGCCTCAAATTACACAACCAGGGGTGAGAAGTATGAAGAGGGACCCCTTGTACACTGGTGATCCATTTGTTGGGGAAAAAAACATAAAATACACAAGTTTCCAGTGTTACTTACACAGGATCCCTGCTCTTGACCCATAGCAGAGTAGGCTCAAGTTTTATATAGCGATGCTCCTTTAAGCCCCTCCCACTGTCAACACAGTTTGGCCACACCCATAATTTGCTGTGCCACATAATTTCTCTACTCATGGTTCCCAAGGCATTTTGTCTTTATAGCTTGAATGTCTGCCTCTTGTTTCTGTGACCAGTTGTTTTAGGGCATGTTTAAAATGGAGGCATGGTTTATAGGCGTGGCTACAAACGGGGACAAGGTTTTGTCAGTGAGCTATAGACATGCTATATAATCATAATAATAATAAAAAAATGTAAAATATGTAAATCAATTGTACATTTTATTATGATTATATATAGGGGGTTTCACCACTATTTGCACATTGCAGCTCTGTAATATTTCTTACCTTTTGCAGAGAGGGTGACACCATCACTACTATGTTCTAATACTCTGGTTGATTTGCATCTATGTTATCATTATTGTATGTAGGGAATTTCACCATTATTTGCATATTGAAGCGCTGCAACTTCTCAAAAGGGGGGTGACACCATCACTACTATATTGCAATACATTAGTTGATTTGCACTGGATATTCATTCATAGGTTTTACCATTGCACTTATTAGTCCATGATTTCAATGGGGCGCCTCAGGAGGGACATCTTCTTCCACCTCAGTAGCGCTGTTTGCTCTGAGGATAAAATCCTATGAAAACCACAGCTGATGCTACTGAGGCGATTGAGCCTCTAGAGCTCTGAATCCCCCTTTTATTTGATAATACTCATAACAAAAACTCCTCAGCTGCCCAGATACAGAGGTCACTTGACCAGCCTGGGCAGCCAGGTCCAATGGGAATGCTTCCCACACTTTTCCAGACCTGAGGGGGTTACCCAATAATAGCCTAGGAAACCCTGTCACTACCTGGATACAACTAGACCTATCTAAAGAGGTCAGGGAGCCAATGGGAACACTTTCCACAATTTAGCTCTTAGGGGAGACTAGAAACCTCCGCTGCCGCAAAGCCATGAGGCAAGGGGGCTTAAAACTGTTTCCCCCCCTTTTCCTTGCATGGGATAGCAGTCAGCAGATTTTAAACACAATAAATAGAAAAAACACAAAATACCTTTTTTAATTGGAAAATATTTTGGCCGCGGCCTTTATTATTGGCTTTAAATAAATAAATATTCAAAAGTTAAACTTTAATAAACACGTAGAACAGCTCAGCCACTATGGCTCCAGCTGTATAATCAAGATAAAGGGGAATCTCCCAAAAGACAGGTGCTAGCCACCTGTCACCCACACCCCAAAACCACACCTTGTCAAATCAAGTACTGAGACCAACATTGAGAATGTACAATCCAATGTCCGTTAAATGTACTCCATCCTTTCTATAGAAGCCTGGAATCCCACCTTCTAATTCTGTGTGCCTGAAAGAAAACCCCCCCCATAGAAATTAAAAACGTTTGTATGGACCTGTTAACCCTCTTTCTTACTTTCTCCAAAGGGCGTAAGGTTTCTGAATGTAACCACCTCAATCTAGGGATAATTTCAGAAAAAACACAACTGTCCTAGGGGATAACAAATGAAATCTCAATACTGGTAAGTCATCCCTGATTTGAAAAATCAAGTCAATGGTCTTTACCTTCCCTATGTCATTACCTCCTAAATGCAAAATCAAAAGATCGGGGGCGTGCCACTGTAAAATTAAAATGCCTAACTCTCTATACAGATCTGCCCAAACCATACCACGTTTCCCATGTCACATTACTTTGAAATCTTCCTGGGCTAATCCCAAATTCTTATGCCGTGTACACACGACCGGACTTTTCGACAGCAAAGGTCAGATGGAACGAATCCGCCGGACGATTTGATCGTGTGTGGACTTCATCGGACCTTTGCTGTCGAAAAATCAGACGGACTTTAGAAATAGAACATGTTTCAAATCTTTCAGATGGACTCGAGTCCGGTCGAAAAATCAGTTAGTCTGTATGCTAGTCCGACGGACGAACAACGACGCAAGGGCAGCTATCGGCTACTGGCTATGAACTTCTTTATCCTAGTCCGGTCGTACGTCATCACGTTCGAATCAGTCGGACTTTGGTGTGATCGTGTGTAGGCAAGTCCGTTGCATCGGAACTCCGTCGAAAGTCCATCAAAAAGTCCTTCCGAGTTCAGTTCATCGAAAGTCTGCTCGTGTGTACATGGCATAAGAATATACTCTCTCCTCCGCTCTTTTGCTGGCCCAGTGTACGAATGAATGACCGATAATCAAGACTATTTTCTGGGGACCTGAAAGTATTTAAATGAAAGTGTTACGACGCACACATAACAGAAAACTAACCGATTTCCATCTCCCTAGACTCCTGATTACCCCCTCACTGAGCCCCAGTTTAGCTGCTTCCGTGGCTGCACCTATTCTAAATGAATGAGAAGTGAGGCGTGCATTGTCCAGACCCAAACTTTGTTTACACTTCTTGAACATCTGTAGAAATTGAAACTTGCTCAAGGGAGAGCCGCCCCTGTGAATTAAAAACTGCCCATCAACCGCAGGCCTATGCCTAATGTAATCCTTTATCAATGCTACTGGGCATATTAGTGAATTGCTACAAACGTGCAACGTTAACCAAGCTCTTTTTCCCATTTGATCCGTTTTGGATTGCCTAATATGGATCCTGACTGAAGCCCCACTTATCAGAACATCTCCCCATTGCTTTCCCCCTTGCCTATGCTTAGCTGGAGGGATTATTTCTAATATTCTCAGGGCAGCAAAAAAGGCTACAGCAAACACAGACTTAAATAAAGATATTTCAAAATCAGACCAGCAAACCTTTTTTGTAACCTCGCAAAGCCTGACCAGCACCTCCGTGGATATGGGCTTTCGAGAATCTACGGCTTTATTTGATTTTTTGTAACCCTTCAAAGCTTGCCATACAATGAAGAAACAAAAAAGCGAGGGAAGATTGTTCAACTTGAGAAAAAAGGAGACTCCTGAACAAATTTTATTCACATGCGACCATGAGAAATTTTTACTAAAATGTTTATTCAAGAATAACAGTGCTAAAACTTCAGATACTGAGGTATCCGCAATACCGTGTTCTTTTAAAAAAGAAGACCACAACCACCAAGCTGATTGGTATCCCGCCATGGTGGATGGGGCAATAGAATGTTGTACATTGAATAACACTTTCCTCAAATTAGGGTCCACAAAAACTTCGGGCAATTCAAACCCATCAGGTCTGCGCTGGGCAACTGGGAAAAGAATCGTTCCATCTGAAAAAGCATCCGCAAAATCATTTGTTCTACCGGGGATAAATTGCGCCTTGATCCAAATGTTCAGACTCAAACACTTAAAAATGAAATGCCTCAGCAGAACAATGACTGGCGGAGACTTTGATGATAAGCAAGTTAAAGCAAACATAACACCTTTATTGTCTGTGCGAACTAATAGTCGCCTGTTTTTAAAATGGGATCCCCAGATCTCTATTGCCACCAGGATAGGAAATAACTAAAATAACACACTGTTCTTTAAATAGCCCTTGATCTTCCATGTAGGATCCCACGGCTCAGCACACCAATGTGTCCTCCAAACTCCTGCAAAACCCAGTGACCCTGCAGAATCCGTCTGTAGACAAAATTGTTCATCTGTGACAAATTCCCTTTGCCAAACTGCCCTGCCGTTAAAATACTTCAAAGACCGCAACCAAACTAGAACAAATTAGATCCTCCCTAATGTCGTGTGACAATCGTATATGAGTTGAATGGGACTTGAGGCTGGCTATTGCCATATAAAGAAAACAATTCTCCCCACAGGCATTATACGTGTGGCAAACGCCAATTGGCCCAGCAGTGACTGAACCTCTTTAAGAGTAACTTTCCTTTTTCTGATCAACAAAATAATACATACCGTAAGTCTGCTTATTTTCTGTTTGGGTAACCTAAATTCCATATTTACTGTATCTAGTGTGATACCCAGGAAATTCAAAGAAACAGACTGGAAAAACATCTTTTCCTTTGCAAGTGGGACCCCAAACGCCTCGCAGACTTAAAAAAATGTTAGCAGCAGATTGTTGCATGTATTTGAATTGGGAGGGCCTAGGAAAAGGAAATCGTCCAAATAATGGATCAGTGAGGACACACCCGCTACCCTAGCCACTACCCATTCTATGATGAGGCAAAGGTTTAAAAATAAAAACAGGATAAGGAACAACCCATAGGCAGGCATTTGTCAAAATAAAAATTATGTTGAAAAAAGAAACCTAATGAATTGAATGCTGCAGGGATTATGGGCAGTAACCTGAACGCAGCCTCCACATCTGCTTTAGCCAGCAATGCTCCCGGCCCCAATTCCTGCAAAAGTACCATAGCATCCTCAAATGAGGCAAAGGATACTGGCGAAATCTGGCCCTAGATTTGGTCATTAAGGGAGTCCCCTGAAGGAAAGGACAAATGGTGAATGAGCCGATAAGAGTTCTGTTCCTACTTGGGCACAATTCCCAGAGGGGAAATCCTAAAATTTTAAAATGGGGGGACTTTAAATGGGCCAGCAACCCTACCCAAAAGAATTTTGTTAGCTATTTTTTTCTACAACTAAAGTTTGTAAACCGCAGAGTGATTTTAAATTGTTATGTGTTTTACAACCTGAACCTTGAAAACTTGGTAACTGAAAACCATAAAAAAACCCTCTAAACAGGAGCTGTGCCGTCAGTGTGTCTGGATATTCCTTGAGCTAAGGGACCATTATGTGCAGTTTCACTGGGGACTCCGCCTTTAAAAAAGGGGTCCTTACCTGCTGACTGGTTAGCCAAGGACAATTTCTTAAAGCACTTGGAGATGGGATGAGTACCTGCACAGAATGCACATTCATGTCTATACTTACAGGAGGCAGGCATCTACAGTGGGTTTTGTTAAAATTAAAACAGACCCCTTTTCTATAGTTTGTGTGTGATGCTTGGTTTGGGGGGGGGGCGGCTTGTCTGCTAGACGTATTCCTTTGGGGAAGAAAAAGGTTTAACCATAAGCCAATATCCTTAGTACCCCACTGCAAGTTTGGGTGAACTGACAATTTTTGATGAAATGATTCGTCATAAACGAACCAAGCCGTACCCCCAAAGTTCTTGTAAGCCTCTAGGATTATGTCCAAATGCTGGAAAAGCCCCGTACTTTTCTCAGGATGCCTTTCGCATAGCACACTGGCAAATATCAAAAAGGCTTGTAACCAATTAACATTTTTATTCATTGGGCGTCTTCTATCCTCTTCAGCTTTATCATCTTTTCCACCGGCCTTCTGAATAAACTCTTTAGAAGAAGGGAGTAAAGATAATAAATCCAGAAATTCCCCCCTCCAATTTTTTTCTTTTATACCAATGGATAAATGAAAACCCAGTGGAGACAAGGTACAAGGCAATGCTTCTTTCCTACAAATTTTAGGAACACTTACTATTTCTTTTGTAAAGGATTAGACTCCACTGTAGGGAAAGGCTGAGAATGTGTTTGAGAAAAATCTTGGGAGTTAGCAGTAAGGCCACTAGATGGCTAACAAACGAAGGCTACATTTTCTTCACAGCCAGATGAAACTGCAGCTAAAGGAGCAGTCTCACTTAAACCAGGAACAGGTAAGACCATTTCTGTGCTCTCTCTGACAGCATTTAATTCCCTGACAGTTTTATCTAAGACAGAGGAAAATAAATTTAACAATTGAGGGGCAAACTCACCCGGGCCGGGTATGGCAGAAACAGCACCTGACTGTTGTTCCCTAGGAGAGCAGACCACCAGGATAGGAAGTCCATTCAGATGCTGAGCGACCACCAGAGGGACAGGACGCGCTGGTCTTGATCCGCCGTCTTCCAGCGCCCCTATAGATACAGGCAGCGCTCTCTCGTTCCTCTCTTGTTGCGCTCCCTGACCCCGCTTTCAGCCATGGTGGCTTTACGCCGAGGAGGACCTTCGGCGATGCGGGAAGAAACAATGCGGGGTGGTGAGGGGAAGTATCATTGGTTCCTGTAGCGCCGCACCTTTGCCGGCCCCCGTGATGAAAGGGAAACCATTTGCTGAGCTGACCTCTGACCTGGAACCGCTAACTCCTGCCAAACGTTCTCCGCCTCCAAAGCTGTCCCCTCGCTCCATATCTCTTCTACTTCCAGAGCCTCGGAAGCTCCATCGTGGCCACCAGGAGCCCCAGCCATGGCAGGGACAGTGCCAGCTGAGGTGATTTCGTCTGAGGTGACGGTCGCGGTGGTCCTGCTGCCGATGGATCCTGGAGCTGTAGGTGTATCTTGACCCGCAGACAGAGGTAGGTTAAGGCATCTACAGATCCAATCTTCTCCATTTTCTTCTCCGGCTCTTTCAATGAGGCGCCTCAGGAGGGACACTGTCACTGCCTAGGAAATCCTGTCACTACCTGGATACAACTAGACCTATCTACAGAGGTCAGGGAGCCAATGGGAACACTTCCCGCAATTTAGTTCTGAGGGGAGACTAGAAACCTCCGCTGCCGCAATCCCTTGAGGCAAGTGCGGATTAAAACTGTTTTCCCTCCTTTTCCTTGCACTCCATAAACACATACCACATACACTGCATATATAATTTGAGGAAAGTATGCTTATAAAATACTTTATCATTTGACAATAAAAAAAAGATATGTCCCCGGATTTCATTTTTAAAATCTGGTCACCTTGCTATATGTCAAATAAATGTATTTTGAAAAGGATATTTTCCTGTTTTCTTTTTGAGTCACAATAAAAAAAAGCTTCTCTCACTCATAAATATAGTTTAAATTATGATCAACTTCAAAAATTCAATTAGCATTCAGTTATTATAAATACACAGAGCAAGCTTTCTGGAAGAAGTTAACCTGGTGATGGGAAAAAACATTTCATAATATGCAGCTTTCAATAATTACCACATATATTACAGATTAGTCCGAGATGACATTTCTTTGTTGAAAGGAAAAATAATTCGACTTTATAATTAAGGCGGATCTCCAGCCAAAACTGATTTCTGTGTTTGGAGATATAGTGAGGCTTTCATTACCCTGGTAACCAGCACCCGGTACGGACCGCACCCCCCGCACCCGCCTAGTGACGCCACTGGTAGTGGGGGAGGTTTTTGACTCACTTTTAGATTTTAGGTGCTGTCTGTATCCACGTCAGGGTTTTTGGAAATGCTCTCTGCCAAGCTGTGAGCATGCTTTGGAAAGGCCAGTCATGGATGGAACTACAACTATAGTACCTATGCAGCTGTTATGAGGCCTGGAGGTTTGACAAAGTCAATAAAGTCCACAGACAGCTTTCCTCACCTTCCCCATCTATCTCCACTGAAAGAAAAGATCTTGGCTGGCATCGTGGCTTCTTTAGCACCACACTACTTTTGAGGATGTATTGATTTTTCCACTAATGGCTAAAATGTTCTGGTGTTGCTATGGGAGGTATCAAAAGGTAGCAATATAGATTGCTGACCACCAGCCATAAAGGGGCTTGTTGTTGGGATGCAAAATGCCAAGTGCTGCAAAAATGTTATTAAAAATGAGAATTCCAAAAAGAGAAATACACATCAATATATTGCTGTGGGGTCCAGTGACATGTAGTTATGCCCCTCTATCGTGTCAGGAAGTTTAAATGATTAATCAAGACAGTAATACCAATTATTTAATCAAGATATGATAGTGGCTCCAGTCTTCTGGTGTGGTAATTAGCATAAAATAAATGAGTAAATATAAACCACGCTGGCTTGATTATTTTCTTGAGTCGGTTTAACTCTATGTAGGTAGTTTTTTTTTAACGCAATAAAATTATTAATGAAAGCATGGATTACAGTATGTAATGACACAATAAATAACAATGTATTTATCATCATAAGTTGTTACAATCTTATATATTGGGGATTTATCATGCAACGTAAAAACACCTTATGTCAATAACATCTTGCTGTAGCAATAATAAATATATATATGCAGTATAACTGACAGTCACCAACTCTCTGCTAATGGAGCACTGAGAATCGAGCGATCAGCGGTGTTTGATCGCTCGGTTCTTAGCCTTAGAGGTGGTGGGGGATAGATGCAGCATTGGACCTATGCTGCAGCCACCTAGGTAAGTATGATTAAAGTAAAAAAAAAACCTGACCTCTCTTTTAAAGTCAAACCGTGAGAGTCTCTGACATTATGATAAACATACAAAAACTGTTGTTACTCATCAGCTGGATAAATAGACTGTCTCTTCCAAACTAAACTGGTTGTTAAATATACAATTTACCCTTGTCTATCAGCTTTGAGTGTCTTTGGCTAAGGCTGAGTTCACACTATTGCGAACTGGATGTGGGTTTCACCGCATCCGATTTGCATGTCAGGAGATTGTGACTGGCTCTCAATGGAGCCGGTTCACATATCTCCACAGCGGCTCTGGAGTGATTTGCACAGGAGCCTAATGCGTCTTCTGGTCCGTTTCAGGTCCGAATTCAGCTAAAAATTTGAACCGAAATCTGACCAGTAACTGTGAACAGGGACGCGCCGGACCCCTGCTGTGAACTGCTGCTTACTCAGCTTTAAGCTTTCTACAGGTCTCAAACTTCAGTCCTTCAAGGCCTTGGTTTCAAAATTTGTGAACACGTGTGATACTGAGTTCATATGAGGTCATGCTGCATATTTCATTATTATTTGTATTATTCACAAATTTCATACAAGAAAAACCTTGACAATCTGAGCATTCTCTTTTGCCTGAGGACAATCATATTATGCATGCAGGTCCAACCAGATTTTTAAATTTCCCGAGGTGTCACTTTATGCTGCAACTGTATATATATGTAGCGCCGGTAGATTTTCCGATCTACCACTTCTAGGTAAATTTAGTGGGTCATCTGTTCTGTACATTGTTCAGATTTATTTTATTGTCAGATTTAGCCTCTGTTCCAGTTTGGCTGTTGCGTGTAGTTTCACACTGTGCCTGTGGGTGTCGTTGTCACCATGGGTCGGTGTTGGAAAAGCAACAAGCTGAAGTGTATGGGTGCTCTTCTGTCCCGGAGATAACTCGGCGGTGGTCCTCCGAGTTGCATTCTGGGAGAGGGTATTTATGGGACAGACGCCATGTTTTGGGGAGCTTTTCGCCTCGTGGCCCTCCTGGCCTAGAGGCATGTGTCAGTGAGTTCTACTTCGCGGCCCTCCGGCCTGGAGGGTTGCATTGCGGCAGCCGAGCGGGTGAACCCAGAGGTCTGTCTGGGGCCTGCTGTCGCTGGGATGGTCCTGTGCTGTCTGCTGTCCAGCGGGAAGAAGCCGGACAATCGGGAAGATCCAGGGGAGGACACATCTTGGAAGGGACCATGCAAGGCTGGTCTTAAGAAGGGCCTGGTGACTCGATTGGAGGACGTATCCTAAACTACCTTACCGCACAAGTACTGCCGGGTCGGCTTAAAGGTTCCGGTACTGTGTTTGCTGTTCATCAAAACTAATACATCCTGTGACAGAGGATCGTACAGGTTTTATTTCACTCAAGTCTGTGGCAGAGACTTTTTGTTCGTGCTGCTAGGTTGGTGAGAGAGACCTATCCGGGCGGGCAAAGATTTAATCCTGAGCTGAGGATACATTCATCCCAAAGATTTCAAGTCCTTAGTGCTAACTCTTCTTCTAGCTCTTTCCTGCTACTTCTTCCAGTTATCTCCCATTAAAGCATTGGAAAAGTACTTAAGTGGCTGTTGCCTACATTGTCTGAGGATAAGCTCAACGGGACCCTAGACCCTAGAAATTACAGGTAAAAAGGTACGGTAACAGCCCGCTAAAAATCAGCAGCTCCACCATGAGTTAGTGCTACATATATATACATTTTTTTTTAATTCTGCCTGTTATTATTACAAAACAGTCAGGCTCCAGTGAATAAACTGAGATAATGTCATTATACTACAGGAAGAATTTCCTTAGTTTTGTCTCTCTCAGTGATTAGACTTTAAGGTGGGTTCTGTCCTTTTGAACCAACATCTCATCTCAGTGCTGATCCTACACAAAGATGATGCTGTCCTGGAGCAGTGGTTTGCTTGCTTATATCTGGCCCTGGGGGCACTATTTTATCCAGTGATACCAACAATGGGGTATATCCCCCCCCACTGACCCCAATGAAGGGACACAATCACTGACACCAATAATGGGGCACAATTCCTCCCAATGACACCAACAATGGGCAAAATTCCTCCCACTGATACCATTGATAGGGCACAATTCCTCCCACTGACACCAAAAATGAAGCATTGTTTTTCCCACTGACATTGGGACCTTTTCTATTCCCAATGACCATAGTCCATCCCCCCAAAAGTCTGAAGGACAATAAACTGTCCCTTTGTTTAGAAAGTTTAGAGACCCCTGTTCTAGAGAGAGAGAAAAGCAGATAATAGCATTTTTGGCTTTCTGCAATTGTCTGACACTACACTTGCCCAGTCAGACCTATAGTACTACAATTAGCATAGCTCATGCTCTCTGCTGTTTGGAGCACACTGACTCTGTCTCAGCAGGGGGCATGTCAGACCTCTGCATAGAGACCACTGCTTCCACACCTACAGCAAGGGTACTTCTCTTTAGCATGCTGGCAGGAGACAGACTTTTTTCCTCATTCTGTGCTTGCTTTGTAGAGAAAATAAACTTGATGAACTTGGAATGCATTTAACTCATTCAAATGGAAATTTGGGATTTAAAACAACTCAAAATGCATGTGGTCACTGAAAATACACTATAGTTTCCCTTTACAGCTGTGTTCAACAAGCAAAAAAAAACTTTTTAATGTAAAGAAATGCAGTGCTATATTTACCAACCAGGTCTGAGTTAAATGAAAACATCTGTGATAAACCATCAGCACCACCTCTGTGTCTACAAATTGCTTTTTTAGAGAGGTGCAGAGTGATGGCATTTACCTTGCGTTTTCACTCATTAAAACTGCAAAGTGAATGTATTCCTAATAAGACTGCTTGGGTATGTTCCAAATGTGTTGGATGCTAAAACTAGCAAGGTCCTAAAAGCTTTCTCATTATACTGACAAGGCAACATTCTGAAATATTTATTGAACAAATAGGACACCTTAAAGGAAACCTGTACGGCAAATATGAATGCTTAAAGACATAGGGGGTTATTTACTAAAGGCAAATCCACTTTGCACTGCAAGTGCACTTGAAAGTGCACTGAAAGTGAAATTGGAAGTGCAATCGCCGTAGATCCGAGGGGAGCATGCAAGGAAAATAAAAAACAGCATTTTAGCTTGCATATGATTGGATGATAAAATCAGCAGAGCTTCCCCTCATTTCAGATCTACCCCTCAGATTTACAGCGACTGCACTTCGAAGTGCACTTTCAAATGCACTTGCAGTGCACTTGTAGTGCAAAGTGGATTTTCCTTTCGTAAATAACCCCCATAGTCCACCTTTTGGAAAAAAAAAATATATATATGCACCCACATTGATAAAAGAAAACATGCATTTATTATTTTTTTTGCATTCAGGTCTGCAAGTGCAATCATTGTGCTGGGGGTGTTTTGGGTTCGTCCATACAAGGGTACGAACCTACACTAATCCTTTGAGTCAGTAAGGCCCCTTTCACACTGGGGCGGTGGGGGCGTCGGCGGTAAAACAGTGCTATTTTTAGCGCTATTTTACCGTCGTTTTTGCAGCTGTATTCGGCCGCTAGCGGTGCGGTTTTAACCCCCGCTGGCGGCCGAAAAAGGGTTAAAACCGCTCGCATAGCGCGGCTATAGCCGCGGTATTGCCGCGGTATAGCCGCGCTGCCCCATTGATTTCAATGGGCAGGAGCGGTGAAGGAGCGCTCCAAAGATGCGGCTTGCAGGAGTTTTTTAACTTCTCCTGCCAGCGCACCGCTTCAGTGTGAAAGCCCTCGGGCTTTCACACTGAACAAACAGCGGCGGCTGTTTTGGGTCGGTTTGCAGGCGGTATTTTTAGCGCAATAACGCCTGCAAACCGCCCCAGTGTGAAAGGGGTTTTAATTAAAATGTACTGAAGTTACTGGGTAACCATGATTTCTAGGGAACTTGCCTTTTCAGAAGGAGAGGACGGCAACGGCAGCCTTCATACTTTTCCACTACCGGTTCCTTTCCAGGTGAGGTCAGGAGGGTAGATAGTTTAGCCATGAGAGAAAACTTGTTAGACATCGGCCTCTCCATGCTCAAATCACTAGGGTGCTGACACTCATTGTAGTTGTCTTTAAAGCCTTACTGGTATGTGGATACATCTAAGTCCGCCCCCCCCCCACGCAGAACTTTGGATCGTTGCAAAATGACTGATGAGAGGGACGCTGACCTATGCATCATTGCTGTCAGTCACATTTAGTTCTTGTTGCCTTGTCTATTGGGGGTACAAATATATCGCTGACCTTTATTGCTGCAAGCTGCCATTCCGTGTACGTAGACATGTGCAATTCGTTTAGTTCCAAATTAGTTTTTTACCGAATTTCGACAAATTTGTTCATTCGGATACCCGTTTACCCAAATTTTTCCGAATATTCGTAAATTAGAATTTTCGAAAATTTGTAAACCCAAAAATTCGAAAATCTGAAATAATAACTAACTAATAATAACTTAACTATTACTAACTATTAAATTCAAGGTATTGAAATTTCCTTTCAAATTTGGCTGTTAGTGAACGTAACGAATACGAATTTATCCAAAGTTACGAATTATCCAAAATAACAAATGTCGTATCTAAACGAATTGAATGTAATGAATTAATTATAATAAATAACAATAATAATAAAAACATTTTTATTATTATTATTATTATTATTATTATTTATTATTAATTTGTTCTGCCCACAGGTTGCTGAACTGAGTTAACCCTTTGTTCTCTACTAGGCAGAATCCTTTTCCCTGCAGCTGCATTCATGTTTACTCAGGCCATTTAAAGAGGAAGTGGAAAGAGGGCTGCATTGTATGTATGTATGTATGTATGAAGGAGAGGTGGGCTGCATTCTATGTATGTATGAGGGGGAGGGGACTGGATTGTATGTGTATGTGTGAGGGGGAGTGAGATGGGGCTTCATTGTATGTACAGTATTGTATGTATGAAAGGGAGGGGGGCTGCATTGCATGTATGAGGGAGAGTGGGAAAGGAGTTACATTGTATGTATGTGTGAGGGGGAGTCAATCTGTGCTGTGTGCAAGGAGTGCAACATACAGCACAGCATACAGGAGCGTGCAACATACCAAGTGCAGCAATCATTACCATGGAGTATTTACCATACTGAGTACATTATATCCTCTTGATTGACCGCCATATTCTGTATGTACAGACACCTTACATCCTGCTACATACTTATGGACTATGTACACTGGACTTTACGTTACACACGGTACATTATATACTCCTAATCCCTGTTCTATACATGCCAGAATAATTATAAATTCCTGACCAAAGTGTTCATTGTCTTAAAGTGGTTGTAAACCCTGTTACACCACTTTTACCTACAGGTAAGCCTATAATAAGGCTTACCAGTAGGTACCTGGAATATCTCCCAAGCTTGCACAGTTTAGGAGATATTCAGTATATGCACTGCTGCCGACGTCATCTGCGCATGCGCACTGAAGAAACGGGCCTAGAAACTAGCTTACTAGCTCATTATGCCTTTGCCTTGCAGGGTTTTTTCTTTGTTTTTTTCCGAGCTTTACAACCTCTTTAACAGCTGCTGGTTGCTAAGTAGTCCCTTATGATTTTAATGAAGTTCTTCTTTAAGCTAAACTCTCTAAACTTTCATTTAAATATATTCCTTAACCACTTGCCGACCGCCTCACGCAGATATACTGCGGCAGAATGGCACAGGCAGGCAAAATCACGTACCTGTACGTGATCTGCCTCCCGCAGGTATGGGGTCCTATCGGACCCCCCCCTGTGGCCAGAGGCGGTCGGCTTCTGTCCGGGAGCGATCAGAGGTGAGGGGGAGGCCATCCATTTGTGGCCCCTCCCCTCGCGATCGCTCCCAGCCAATGAAATCCTTTCTCTGCTGCTGTATAGTAAACAGCGGCAGAGGAAGTGATGTCATCTCTCCTCGGCTCGGTATTTTCCGTTTCGGCGCCGAGGAGAGAAGACATCGATGTGAGTACACAACACACACACAGTAGAACACGCCAGGCATACTTTTCACCACCCATCACCCCCCGATCACCCCCCCCCCCCCCCGTCACAGTGACACCAAGCAGTTTTTTTTCTCTGATTACTGCATTGGTGTCAGTTTGTGACAGTTAGTGTGGTAGGGCAGTTAGTGTTAGCCCCCTTTAGGTCTAGGGTACCCCCCTAACCCCCCCTAATTTTAACCCCTTGATCACCCCCCGTCGCCAGTGTCACTAAGCGATCATTTTTCTGATCGCTGTATTAGTGTCACTGGTGACGCTAGTTAGGGAGGTAAATGTATAGGTTCGCCGTCAGCGTTTTATAGCGTCAGGGAACCCTATATACTATATAATAAAGGTTTTAACCCCTTGATTGCCCCCTAGTTAACCCTTTCACCAGTGATCACCGTATAACTGTTACGGGTGACGCTGGTTAGTTTATTTTTTATAGTGTCAGGGCACCCGTTTATTACCTAATAAAGGTTTAGCCCCCTGATCACCCGGCGCTGATATAAGTTAGGTTTTAGATGGGGTCTACGTCGCCCCAGGCAGCGTCAGGTTAGCGCCAGTACCGCTAACACCCACGCACACAGCATACACCTCCCTTAGTGGTATAGTATCTGAACGGATCAATATCTGATCCGATCAGATCTATACTAGCGTCCCCAGCAGTTTAGGGTTCCCAAAAACGCAGTGTTAGCGGTATCAGCCCAGATACCTGCTAGCACCTGCGTTTTGCCCCTCCACCGAGCCCAGCCCACCCAAGTGCAGTATCGATTGAACACTGTCACTTACAAAACACTAAATCCATAACTGCAGCATTCGCAGAGTCAGTCCTGATCCCTGCGATCGCTAACAGTTTTTTTGGTAGCGTTTTGGTGAAATGGCAAGCACCAGCGCCCCAGGCAGCGTCAGGTTAATGCCAGTAGCGCTAACACCCACGCACGCACCGTAAACCTCCCTTAGTGGTATAGTATCTTAATGGATCAATATCTGATCCGATCAGGTCTATACTAGCGTCCCCAGCAGTTTAGGGTTCCCAAAAACGCAGTGTTAGCGGGATCAGCCCAGATACCTGCTAGCACCTGCGTTTTGCCCCTCCGCCCAGCCCAGCCCAGCCCAGCCCATCCAAGTGCAGTATCGATCAATCATTGTCACTTACAAAACACTAAACGCATAACTGCAGCGTTCGCAGAGTCAGGCCTGATCCCTGCGATCGCTAACAGTTTTTTTTGGTAGCGTTTTGGTGAACTGGCAAGCACCAGCGGCCTAGTACACCCCGGTCGTAGTCAAACCAGCACTGCAGTAACACTTGGTGACGTGGCGAGTCCCATAAGTGCAGTTCAAGCTGGTGAGGTGGCAAGCACAAGTAGTGTCCCGCTGCCACCAAGAAGAAGACAAACACAGGCCCGTCGTGCCCATAATGCCCTTTCTGCTGCATTCCCCAATCCTAATTGGGGACCCACCACTTCTGCAGCACCCGTACTTCCCCCATTCACATCCCCAACCAAATGCAGTCGGCTGCATGAGAGGCATTGTCTTTATATCCTCCCGAGTACCCCTACCCAACGAACCCCCCAAAAAAGATGTCGTGTCTGCAGCAAGCGCGGATATAGGTGTGACACTAGCTATTATTGTCCCTCCTGTCCTGACAATCCTGGTCTTTGCATTGATGAATGTTTTGAACGCTACCATACACTACTTGAGTATTAGCGTACAGCATTGCACAGACTAGGCGCACTTTGATAGGGTCTCCCAAGATGCCATCGCATTTTGAGAGACCCGAACCTGGAACCGGTTACAGTTACAAAAGTTACAGTTACAAAAAAAAAAGTGTAAAAAAAAAATAAAAATATATAAAATAAAATAAAAAATAGTTGTCGTTTTATTGTTCTCCCTGTCTCTCTATTCTCTCTCTATTGTTCTGACCTTTTTAACTGTAATTTCTGCAATGTTTTATTGTTATTATGTTTTATCATGTTTGCTTTTCAGGTATGCAATTTTTTATACTTTACTGTTTACTGTGTTTTATCTTTAACCATTTTTTTGTCTTCAGGTACGCCATTCAGCTGCAGTGCGGATTTATTTACCTTGACAGCAACAGCGTTTGCTCCCACGATATATAAAGCCGTGACTCCAGCGGAGGTGATATATGCTGAAACATGGGGGCAGCAGGGCAATTTGCTCCTACCTTTTGCGGGAGGATGCCCCGATGCTTCGGCATATATAAATGGTGCATGTATGCCCATCATTAGAAGTGGGTGGATGAAATGAGGTATTCTAATGGTGGGCATACCCACCCATCAATTTCTTTTTTTCGTTCAGCCCACAGACTGCATGAAAAAAAAAGATTAAAATATATGCCCAACAAGGACCAGCAATGTACTGGTATGTTGCTGGACTTTGAGTGGTTATACCAGAATGATGCCTGCAGGTTTAGGTATCATCTTGGTATCATTATTTTCAGCCAGCGGTCGGCTTTCATGTAAAAGCAATCCTAGCGGCTAATTAGCCTCTAGACTGCTTTTACAAGCAGTGGGAGGGAATGCCCCCCCCACCCCCACCGTCTTCCATGTTTTTCTCTGGCTCTCCTGTCCCAACAGGGAACCTGAGAATGCAGCCGGTGATTCAGCCAGCTGACCATAGAGCTGATCAGAGACTAGAGTGGCTCCAAACATCTCTATGGCCTAAGAAACCGGAAGCTACGAGCATTTCATGACTTATGCCCCGTACACACGGTCGGACTTTGTTCGGACATTCCGACAACAAAATCCTAGGATTTTTTCCGACGGATGTTGGCTCAAACTTGTTTTGTCTACACACGGTCGCACAAAGTTGTCGGAAAATCCGATCGTTCTAAACGCGGTGACGTAAAACACGTACGTTGGGACTATAAACGGGGCAGTGGCCAATAGCTTTCATCTCTTTATTTATTCTGAGCATGCGTGGCACTTTGTCCGTCGGATTTGTGTACACACCATCGGAATTTCCGACAACGGATTTTGTTGTCGGAAAATTTTATCTCCTGCTCTCCAACTTTGTGTGTCGGAAAATCCGATGGAAAATGTCCGATGGAGCCCACACACGGTCGGAATTTCCGACAACACGCTCCGATCGGACATTTTCCATTGGAAAATCCGACCGTGTGTACGGGGCATTAGATTTTGCCGGATGTAAACAGCACCATTGGGAAATTGGGAAGGCATTTTATCACACCGATCTTGGTGTGGTCAGATAGTTTGAGGGCAGAGGAGAGATCTAGGGTCTGTCACTACCTATTGCTATCATATTTACATTCCCTAAGATAACAATAAAAATGATTAAAAAAAAAATGAAAGGAACAGTTTAAAAATAAGATAAAAAAGCAAAAAAATAATAAAGAAAAAAAAAAAAGCACCCCTGTCCCCCCCTGCTCTCGTGCAAAGGCGAACGCAAGCGTCGGTCTGGCGTCAAATGTAAACAGCAATTGCACCATGCATGTGAGGTATCACCGCGAAGGTCAGATCGAGGGCAGTAATTTTAGCAGTAGACCTCCTCTGTAAATCTAAAGTGGTAACCTGTAAAGGCTTTTAAAGGCTTTAAAAAAAAATGTGTCGCCACTGCACGTTTGTGCGCTATTTTAAAGCATGTCATGTTTGGTATCCATGTACTCGGCCTAAGATCATCTTTTTTATTTCATCAAACATTTGGGCAATATAGTGTGTTTTAGTGCATTAAAATTTTAAAAAGTGTGTTTTTTCCCAAAAAAATGCGTTTGAAAAATCGCTGTGCAAATACTGTGTGGAAAAAAAAATTAAACACCCACCATTTTAATCTGTAGGGCATTTGCTTTAAAAAAATATATAATGTTTGGGGGTTCAAAGTAATTTTCTTGCAAAAAAAAATAATTTTTTCATGTAAACAAAAAGTGTCAGAAAGGGCTTTGTCTTCAAGTGGTTAGAAGAGTGGGTGATGTGTGACATAAGCTTCTAAATGTTGTGCATAAAATGCCAGGACAGTTCAAACCCCCCCCCCCAAATTACCCCATTTTGGAAAGTAGACCCCCCAAGCTATTTGCTGAGAGGCATGTCGAGTCCATGGAATATTTTATATTGTGACACAAGTTGTCAAAATTTGCAAATTTGGCAAATTTCGTTTGGGTACAGCATTGCATGACCGCGCAATTAGCAGTTAAAGCGACGCAATGCCAAATTGTAAAAAGTGCTCTGGTCAGGAAGGGGGTAAATCCTTCCAGGGCTGAAGTGGTTAAAGGCCTCAAAGAATATAAATCCATGTTGTGTCCAACAGATTACTTTTCAAACCTAATTATTAGTTTGTAAAGTAGATGTGACATCACCATTGTACTGTACATAGTCAGTGCAGAGAGCAGAGCTGTGGGAGAGGCCCACTAACTACAGGCTGCCTGCAGAAAACTACATTAGGGGGTAGAGACCAGACCAGTCACCCTTCACCAGGAGAGAGCAGCAGTGGCCATTCTTTATTACAGGAAGCATTAAGCTAGGCTCATACAGAATGTTAGCTTTCTGCCTGTATTCTGTGTACAGACTGTTAGAAATTCTGTATAGAGACCTACAGAAAACATAGCACACAGTCAACATGGGCTTTGCTGCTTAACTGCAAACGGGAACTTTATTCAGGGAAAAGACAGAGTTTAACTGTAGATGTAGCTACAAACTTATAAACACTGCCATTTACTGGCTGATGTAGTTGCACAAGATACAAATGAATATTGTTGTCAGAGAAATAATCAACCTGGCCGTATTGGCCGAATGGGTTTCCGGAACGAACGCATGTGCAGTAGAACGATGCGGCCCAATGGCACGACGTGCACGCGTTCGTATTAGCACACGCTCAACGTGATGCTCTGGCTGCCTATTTAAAGACACTCAGGTGCTCAGACAGGTTGCTGGTTTGTCTTCAGCTTCCTGTCTGAGTTGTTTCCTGTTTCCTGCCTACTGAATCACTGCTTGACCCGGATCGTCCCTGACTACTCTGCTCTTCTCCTGGACCCGACCAACGGCTTGTTTATACGGATTCTGTGTTTGACCCCCTTGCTTGTGACCCGGATTTACCTATCTCCTGTGCCTGAACCTTTGCTTGTGACCCGGATTTGCCTACTATCTCCTGTGCCTGAACTTCTGCTTGTGACCTGGACTTACCTGCTTTTGCCTGTGCTTGACCCTCTGCCTGTGTCCCAGATATGCCTGCTAACCTTGTGTTTTATCCTCAGCCTGTTTCAGACATTCTGAATTGCCAGTCTCTGCACATCTACCAGGACCCTTCAAGGAGTATTACGTAAGTCCCATCCAACCTGCTGGTAGCCTGTTCCTAGGCTCTATCAGGACCCTTCAAGGAGTATTACGCAAGTCCCATCCAACCTGCTGGTAGCCTGTGCCTCTTCCTGCCATCCGCTCCCTGTTCCACCTCCAGGGGGCGGACTGCGCTTAGTCGCAAGGGCGAAGTGGAGGTACCCCTTCCTCCTCAGGTATCTACTTTGTAGAAAACAAAGACGGTTCCCTGAGGCCATGCATTGATTACAGGGAACTAAATAAAATAACTATTAGAACCGGTATCCACTTCCACTTATCCCGGAGTTGCTTCAACGTTTTCGTTCCGCCCGAATCTTCTCCAAACTGGATCTGCGAGGGGCCTACAACCTCATCAGGATTCGGGCTGGAGATGAGTGGAAGACTGCCTTTAGGTCCAGGTTTTGACATTATGAATACCTGGTGATGCCCTTTGGGCTATTCTATGCCCCGGCCACTTTCCAACATCTGGTCAATGACATTTTCCGGGAGTATCTTGACAACTTCCTAGTCGTCTAAATGGACGACATCCTTATTTTTTCTGCTACTGTTGAGTTACACTGAGTTCATGTTAAAAAGATCCTGGCAATTCTCAGAACACACAAGCTGTATCTTAAGGCAGAGAAATGCGACTTTGAAAAGTCTGTTGTGCAATTCTTGGGATTCATTATCTCCACCAATGGGGTCGCAATGGACCCATAGAAGGTCAAGGCAATCCAGGAATGGCCAGCCCCATCAGATAAAAAGGGGGTACAACGATTCATTGGCTTTACCAATTTTTTTTTTTAACAGAAAATTTTTTTATTGAACAAATCAGCAGTACAATATAAAAGTTCAATACAGACATTGTAGTGAGAATAAAAAAAAAGTGAAATTGACACTTAAACAATATCCATTATTTATCAGGAATTTCAGGCGTGCAAACATCAGAAGTTTTACTCAACCAGACCTCTCAAAGCTCAAATCTTCATACATTTATGATAGTATGAAATGAGTGACCCAATAATCAACTAAACCTGGTAGGGACAGCGGGGGGGGGGGGGAGGCGGGGAAGAGGAAGAAAGGAAGAGAGGGGGGGGGGAGGAATGAGAAGGAGCGGGATGAAAGAAAACAGGCATAAAGAGAAGAGACGTGAGGTATAGAATAGCTTCCATTACTTTTCCCATCCTGCTTATGGAGTAGGGGGATCAGGGTCTCCGGAGGCGTCGACCCAGGACGACCAGATTTTGTCAAACTTCCCCGGGCATTGCCTACTTTCATACGTTAATTTGTACAGAGGGAGTACCCCATTCACAGACCTTATCCACGAGGCCAGGGTAGGAGGCTCTACCATTTTCCACCGCAATAGAATTTCCCGCCTAGCATAGTACAATGCGAAGGTTAGACACAATTTGCTATACCTATCACCCACAACATCCTCAAAATGACTGAGCAGTAGTATCTGGGGATCCACCTGCAAGTCTGATCCTATGACATTGCTCAATGTGGATGCCACCTCTGACCAAAAGAGTCGGAGACAGGGACACGACCAGACCATATGCCAGAAAGTACCCACTTCCTGTCTGCATCTTTGACAATTGGGATCTCTCTGAGGGTAAATGCGCGCCAACCTCTGTGGAGTAAAGTACGCCCTGTGTAGGAACTTGAATTGTATGAACCTATCTTTTGCAGCGATCATGGAAGGAATGTAGGATATTAAACGGCTTTACCAATTTTTACAAAAGATTTATCATTGGATTCTCTTCCATTGAAGCCCCCATTACTCAATTGACACGTCAACACAACCGTTTTCAGTGGTCCCAGGAATCCCAGGAAGCATTTACTAAATTGAAAGCCTTGTTCACCTCGGCACCAATCTTAAAGCATCCAGATCGGGCTCTGCCATTCGTATTGGAAGTAGATGCCTCTGAAACTGCCACCGGAGCCATCCTCTCCCAAAGACAGGGGCTCAAAGCCCTTCTACGTCCCGTAGCCTTCGCATCCCGGAAACTGACTCCGCTAGAAAAGAACTATGATGTAGGTGACAGGGAGTTGTTGGCCATTAAATTCGCCTTGGAAGAGTGGAGGTACCTACCAGAGGGTGCACTCCACCCTGTCATGATCTTCACCGATCATAAGAATCTAGAATACCTCAGGTCAGCCAAACGATTAAAACCCAGACAAGCCCGCTGGGCTCTTTTTTTTCTAGATTCAATTTTCACATATCCTACAGACCTGGCTCCAAAAACGGAAAGGCAGATGCACTCTCTCAGATGTTCCTTGAAACCTCTCAGGCAGCTGAACCTAGCACTATCTTGTCTCCTCAAAATTTCTTGTTGGCCATCCAAACTGATTTAATAACTTCTATTAAATCAACGTCCAGTCACTGTACCTACCCAGAAGTACCTTCCTTGGAAAAACATGATGACCTACTCTGGGCCTGAGGAAAAATCTTTGTTCCACTAGAAATGAGACCCTTGGCTCTTAGGACTTTCATGACCACAAACTAGCAGGTCACTTCGGGACACAAAAGACTGCTGAACTCGTCTCCCGATCTTTTTGGTGGCCAGGCTGGAGACAGGACTGTAAGGATTATGTCTCTTCTTGCTCTCTTTGCCAGCGAAGTAAGGGTCCAACACCAAATCCTGGGGTCTACTCAAGCCTCTGTCCATTCCGGAACGGCCGCGGACGGAAGTCTCCATGGACTTCATTGTGGATCTACCTCCTTCGGGGGGGTTTACCACTATCTTGGTCGTTGTCGACCGTTTTTCTAAAATGGCACATTTTTTGCCCATGGTGGGTACTCCTGCTGCAGATACAGCTAAAAACTCTTTTAAAGAAATTACAAGACTTCATGGTGTACCTAGGAGCATCGTCTCGGATAGAGGTGTCCAATTTACCTCCAAGTTCTGGAGGGAACTTTGAAAAGCCCTGGAAATAAAGATTTGTCTCTCCTCTGCCCATCACCCACAGAGCAATGGCCAAACGGAGAGAACAAATCAAACTCTAGAGCAGTACCTCCGTTGTTTTTGTTCCGGTTCCCAAGATGATTGGTCCAATCTTCTGCCATACGCTGAGTTTGTGTACAACAACTCTATCCATACAGCTACCAATCAATCACCTTTTTGGTCAAACTTCGGCTTCCACCCTTCTTTTCTTCCAAACACCATTCCTGAGATATCTGCCCCTGCGGTACAAGACCGCATAGCCTCTATTCAGTTGAACTTCCAGAAAATTCAGGAAACTATACAAAGAGCTCAGGACAATTACAAAAGACATTATGATAAAGGAAGGAAGGAGAACCCAGTCTTCAAAATTGGCGAGGAAGTTTGGCTATCAACTACTAATCTCAAATTACCTCTTCCCTCACGGAAGCTGGGGCCAAGGTTCATTGGACCCTTTAAGATCAAAAGGGTGATCAACCCTGTGGCCTTCGAGCTAGCACTGCCCAACTCTTACAGAATACATCCAGTATTTCATGCCTCCTTATTAAAGCCTGTTGTTTCCAGCCCCTTCTCTGGGAGAGAAGAACTACCTCCCCCACCAGTCGAGGTCGACGGGAAGAGGGAATTTGAGGTGGTGTCTATTCTAGGCTGCAGGAAGAGGGGTAGACAGCTCCAGTATTTGATTAGTTGGAAGGGGTACCCTCCTGAGGACAGCTCCTGGGAACCCGCTAGGAATCTGCACGCTCCTCTCTTGATCCGAGCATTTCATCAAGAACATCCCGAATTGATGTCCAGTTTGGGCGTCCGGAGTCCGCCCCACGGGGGGGGGGGCACTGTCAGAGAAATAATCAACCCGGCCGTATTGGCCGAATGGGTTTCCGGAACGAACGCATGTGCAGTAGAACAATGCGGCGCTCGTGGCCCAATGGCACGACGCACACACGTTCGTATTAGCACACGCTCAACGTGATGCTCTGGCTGCCTATTTAAAGACACTCAGGTGCTCAGGTGCTCAGACAGGTTGCTGGTTTGTCTTCAGCTTCCTGTCTGAGTTGTTTCCTGTTTCCTGCCTACTGAATCACTGCTTGACCCGGATCATCCCTGACTACTCTGCTCTTCTCCTGGACCCGACCAACGGCTTGTTTATACGGATTCTGCCTTGTCTTCAGTGTTTGACCCCCTTGCTTGTGACCCGGATTTGCCTACTATCTCTTATGCCTGAACTTCTGCTTGTGACCTGGACTTACCTGCTTTCTCCTGTGCTTGACCCTCTGCCTGTGTCCCGGATCTGCCTGCTAACCTTGTGTTTTATCCTCAGCCTGTTTCAGACATTCTGAATTGCCAGTCTCTGCACATCTACCAGGACCCTTCAAGGAGTATTACGCAAGTCCCACCCAACCTGTTGGTAGCCTGTGCCTCTTCGTGCCATCCGCTCCCTGTTCCACCTCCAGGGGGCGGACTGCGCTTAGTCGCAAGGGCGAATTGCTCTTGACATCTCGGCCTCGGTAAGTACTTACCTGACAATTGTATTCCAACACCCCCCAGTCAACAACTATTCCTTTATATTAGTTCCATTTCAGATCTCAGTTCTATAAATCTGTTTCTTGTAAGCGGTTTTGTCAAATGTTCTGATCCACTTTTGTTTCTCATGAGTTGGAAGTCTTTGAATCTCATCCCATGAATCTGGCTCTGGTTTTAATGCTACACAAGCAACATAGGACAGACATTCAGCTGAGGTGCCTTTTTTGCTTCTGGTGGATGTCCTGATTGAAGCCTCTTTGTTGCTTACTTGAGCCAGATACTTTTCAAATATCTCTGGTACCTCACTTTTGTTGTGTAACAGATATAGTGTAGTATACCTGGAGAAATCCATAAAAGTGAGAAAATACCTCTTTTTTCCTGGAGTAATTTTTCCTTTGGACCGCAAAGATCTGAATGAATTAAGTCCAGAGGTTTCTTAGTTCTGCTGTTACTCTGCTTTGGAAATGCTTTTCTTGTCATTCTTCCTTTTATACAGCTGGTGCACTTCATTGTTTGATCACATGGACTCATTTTTATTCCACTTGCATAGTCATTCTCAGTTAATTTTTTTATTATGTCAGAACTTCTGTGCCCAAGGCATCTGTGCCATGTGTGAATGCAGTTTGAATGCTTTTCCTCCTTGGGAGTATTAACCACCTTATTGCAGTTCAGCTTATACAGTTCATCTGTAATTTTAGCCTTTGTGAATAAGATATGCCTTTTGTGATGGCACAACTGTCACCTTGGAATGTCACTACATTGCCTTGTTTTGTGAGCTTCTTTGCTGACAAAAGATTTGTTTCAAGAGCAGGGACAGAGGACATTTTTCCCAGGTATCTTTCCGGTGACACTCTGGAAAATAGGACAGTAAAGAAAACAATTTCCTTTTCCTTCTGATTCCATTATTTGCCCATTAGATGTGTTGATTTTTTTCTGTTTTATTCTAGTCAAGGTGAATAAAGAAATTTCTGTAATTTGTCATGTGACTCGTAGTTCCTGAAACAACACACCATGCCTGCAAAGATGAGGTGCAACTTTTGGATTGAAAAACATATTCATTATCTGACGCAAAATCAGTTTCTTCCTTCACACTTTTGGTCTTTTGTAGTTTAGTTTGTTTTTGCATTCTAGCTTTCCAGATTCTGCAATCTGCTTTTAAATGACCTTGTTTCTTGCACACAAAACATTCACGTGTGTCTTGTTGCATGGTACTGTTTTCATTCCTATTTTTTGTTTTTAACCACTTGCTGACCAGCCACAGTACATATACTGTGGCAAGTCAGCTCTAGTGCGCAAAACAACGTACCTGTACATCGCTTCATGCAATAGATACTGTGGACGTGTGCATGCCTGATGCTTTCCGTGGGTAGGGGTGGAGTCGATATCCGTCGGCCACCCGCGATTGCAGTCCAGAGAGGCAGAATGAGGATCTGCCTATGTAAACATGGCGGATCCCCGTTCTGACAGTGGACAACATGGAGATCTGCTGTTCCTAGTGATCAGGAACAGTGATCCCTGTGTTGTCCCAGTGAGCCCATCCCCCACACAGTTAGAACACACACAGGGAACACAGTTAACCCCTGGATCACCCCCTAGTGTTAACCCCTTGCCTGCCAGTGTCATTTACAC
The DNA here is from genome assembly GCA_037952925.1 of Lithobates clamitans. Classification (NCBI taxonomy): domain Eukaryota; kingdom Metazoa; phylum Chordata; class Amphibia; order Anura; family Ranidae; genus Lithobates; species Lithobates clamitans. The sequence continues at coordinate 603,301 of JBBGZY010000583.1, forward strand.
ATTTTTCAGTGCAATTTTTTAGCAGTCATCACTGTAATAATGTCAGTGGTCCCCAAAAAGTGTCACTTGGGGTCAGATTTGTCCGCTAACAATGTCGCAGTCCCGATAAAAATTGCAGATCACTGCCATTACCATAAATCTATTCCCTATTTTGTAGATGCTATAACTTTTGCGCAAACTAATCAATATACGCTTATTGGGATTTTTTTTTAACCAAAAACATGTAGAAGAATACATAGTAGCCTAAACTGATGAATACATTTTTTGGCATATGTATTATAGCAGAAAGTAAAAAATATAGTTTTTTTTCAAAATTGTGGCAATTGTATAGCGCAAAAAAAAACCGCAGAGGTGATCAAATACCACCAAAAGAAAGCTCTATTTGTGGGGAAAAAGGACGTCAATTTTGTTTGGGTACCACGTTGCAAGACTGCACAATTGTCAGTTAAAGTGAAGCAGTGCCGTATCATAAAAAATGGCCTGGTCATTAAGGGGGTAAGTCTTTCTGGGTCTGAAATGGTTCATGCAGACTCTGCAACAGAAGTTGCAGAAGTTTCACTTATATTTATCCACAAGCTTACCCTTAATATATTCCAATGTCTGATCATCATCTGAATGTGCATAAAGTGCCGTTACAAGCATTTCATAACTTTCTGATAATCCACTGAGTAAAAGTGCTGCGACATGAAAATCTTTTATTTCTTCTCCTATACCTCTGAGCCGTTCAACCATTTCAAAGGTGTGTCTTTTGTAATCCTGCATATCCTGGCCTTTCATCAGCTTGGTTTGGTATGGCTTTCTAATCAAATACAGTTTATTACTGAGATTAGCTCTTTCATGCACCTTTTGCAATCCTTCCCACATTTCTTTAGCTGTTTCACACTTACATATATCTGTGATTTGATAATTTTCTATGCTGAGAGATTGTGCTCTGAGCTTTTTGGTCTTTCTCTATCCACTCATCTGAAGGGTGTTCTGGCCTGACTTAATTTATACGTTTCCATGTAACTTCTCTTAATAACAGCATTTTTATCTTGAATTTTCAAGACGGGTTGTTCTGGTTTGTCAGATTTGCAAATGAAAGCTTTGATGCAGTTGTATTACTGGCCATTTTCTTTTAGTCTTTTGCAGTCTTCTTTCTGTTACTGTATCTTGCACTTATCTGCTGTAGCTGGCTATGACTGGGTTCTCAGCTTTTCTCTGGATGTCTGGGCTTTGACCTGTTATAAATTCTGTATATAGCCCTACAGATCAGACAGTACACAGTCCACATGGGCTCTGCTGTTTTACTGCAAACAGGAAACAGGAACTTTAATCAGGGAAAAGACATAGAGTTTAACCATAGATGAAGCTACATACTTATAAACACTGCCATCTACTGGCTGATGTAGTTGTTGCACAAAATGCAAATGAACATTGCATTCCAACACAGACAAGAATATGTAATGAGTTTCAGTTTTTGAAAACGTTTACACTGAGGTTTATATGTGTCTGTGAAACTCTCACTTGACACCATCATCAGCTTTTTAATTTAGATGCATTAATTTAAAAGAAAAATCATCCTAGTTACATGTGTTCTATTTATTTTAAAATTGTTGCTTTTTCCTTTTATATTTAACCACTTCCACACCGCCCACCATCGTTATACGTCGGTACTTTGAAGAGGGATATCGTTGTTATGGCAGCATCTAGCTGCCATAACCCCGGTATCCTCTTCTTCAGCGGGCGGTCCGCTTCAAGGTAAAAGTGGTCTCTGCAGTGGATTCCCCCTCCTGCCGCACTCCGGTGCCCTCCGCCACTTACCGGAGCCGTTGACAATGGCGGAGGCGATCGGATCCTTTCCCTAGCCTGACATGGATATGAGTGAGGGGAAGATGGCCCCCACCTGTCTCCATATCATTGCAGGGCGGAAGTGACATCAAAACGTCACTTCCGCCCATAGCTATTATAGGGCCATATAAAAAAAAAAATTTTTAAATTACATTTTTTTTTTATTGCATTTTAGTGTAAATATGAGATCTGGGGTCTTTTTGACCCTAGATCTCATATTTAAGAGGTCCTGTCATGTGTTTTTTTATTACAAGAGATGTTTACATTCTTTGTAATAGAAATAAACATGACACATTTTTTTTTAAAAGGAACAGTGTAAAAATAAAAGATAAAATAAATAAGAAAAAAAAAGTTTTAGCCGCACCCCGTCGCACGAGCTCGCATGCAGAAGCGAACGCATACGTGAGTAGCTGATGGGGTGTCCAGCGCTCCCTATGCTAGGGGGGATAGACTCTCTATATTAACCAAGAAAGTCTACACAGCACACATTACAATGCTAACATAAAGAAAAAGTGATAACCCACTAATAATAGCCACCTATAATGTGTAACTCCATAAAATAAGACAGTTAGTACTGTATAAATAGGTGCCAAGAAAAAATAAAGAAAATGTATACTGAATATTGTACCAAAAACAAAATAATAAGTGAATACTGAGAAAGAAAATAGATATGTGAAAAATAAGTGATGCATAAATCATGAATAATACTCGGTATGCATCAGAAAAACACACTAATCATATATCAAAGTATGTGCATCAAAGGCAAGTCCAAATAAAAACATCCCAAAAAACAAGTCCAAATATCCCCCCCCCAAAAAATTATATATATATATATATATATATATATATATATATATATATATATATATATATATATATATATATATAAAAAATGTCCCAGAAAAATGGTGTTGAAAAAGAAAAAGAAAACTGGTGAAGCTCCAAAATGGCAAAAGTGTTCAAAAGATGTAGTGACACTTGTGCTCGATCAAATCAGGTGACTCTTGTGCTCCCCCTATGGGTCCCCACTCAACAGCACCTCATACCCCTGCAGAGGTGGTAGGCATGTATCGTTATTCGTGGATAGTCTCCCTTGGTAGCTCTGCCAGTAACATGTACTTGCACCCGCTATACCAAATAAAGACGTCCAGACCAGTCAATCTTTCAGCATATCCTCCGTCACCATTTCCAAGGAAATGTTAATCCAGCAGCTCTTCAGGGCAGAGTTTGGACACAATAACTAGTAAGCCATGCAGACAAAACTGCCCCGCTAGCGGCCGAATACCGCCGCTAAAACGACGGTAAAGCGCCGCTAATAATAGCGGCGCTTTACCGCCGACGCACCTCCCGCCCCAGTGTGAAAGGGGCCTAAGTGATTAAAATTGTTGCTTTTTCCTTTATATTTAACTTCTGATAAATACATGGACATTTTATACTTCTTGGAATGTCAGATTCCAACTTTCCAGCTTCCCCTGCAGCTGTCATGCAGCATACAAGGGGCTTCTGCTTTCAAGCTCTGCATTTCTAGTGTGCAGATTTGCAGCTATGGCCCCTACCTAGGTATGATTCAGCTCCCGGGTCTCTCTGAGCACACTGGAAGAACTGGCTCCCAATCATGTGATTACTGTAATTTAGCCAATCACAGGGATTACTAGGCTGAAAACCCATCCAGTACTGTTTCTCCTCTGTGAGGAGGAAAAAATAAATTGTATCTTTTTCTCCTGGCTAGAAGAGGAGTCTGTGTAAATAAAAAATAAAGATAAAATAGACCAGGGCTTAATTTAGTTCAGTGAGTGTTTGTGTTAGTGTCAGAGTATCAGTGTTAGTGCCAATTATGTCCAGTGCTGGGGTCAGTGTGTTTTAGGTAGGAAAAAAAGGGTTTTATATTTAGTGTCTGTGGGTGGAGTTCTAGTACTGGCTGTACAACATTGATGCTGCACTCTGAACGGTCAGTCAGGTCAGTGGTGGGGGCATAGGTTTAGCTCTTACCTGATTGGAGGTAGAAGTCAGAGGGGGCAGGGTCCAGAGGTTGGGGTCCGGTGTAGGGGGTGGATTCTGCATCATTCAGAGAAGTTTGGAGAGGAGACATCTTCTTGGGACATCCGTGCTGATCACCTGCAGGTAGAGAGGTAGCTCAGGTCAGGGCTGCAGCGGTCGAACGGGGCCCTCAGTGGCTGCAGCAGCAGCTGGGTGATGTACTTGGGGGGGTCAGTAGCTTCCACTTCACCTGTCCCTTCTTCCCCGGGGAGAAAACGAGCGAGGAAGGTGCGCCCGCCAGAGCGCCCGAGCCCATCTCCTGTCCAGGGCTCAACGGGCGAGAAGGAGCCCCTGTTCCAGGGACCCTCCAGGGCTTACTATGGGGCTGCCTGCCAATAGTTCCTATGTGGGCAGTGGGAGGAATCCTACCCCCCGGCGCTCTTCTGCTGCTCGCAGCACAGGCCGGAGCATGCGGCAGCCCTCCCCCCCATGTAGATGTCTCATGTGGGAGGGCGGCTCAGCGGGGGAGATGCAGCGGGATGCGCAGTGGGGGGTGCCCCTGCCCCTCAGCTGTCCAGAGAGAGCATGATGCCCAGGATGCGAGGGCACTCACTGGGGGGGTGCCGTCATCATCCCCTGCCAGCCGCCGACACAGGGCTCTCTCTGCCGCTGCTGCGCAGAGAGGTGCTCGGCGAGAGCAAAATACAGCCACGAACAGCGGTGGGGTGGGAGTGCCCTCTGCTGATTCGCCATCAACATCAGAGGCGGGACGTCACACCAGGAACAGTGAGAAGGCTGGGGGACATGCCCCCTTAAAGAGACAGTGCGTCCCTGCTGCAGCTGGGGGTACTACTGTGCCCAGCAGTTCTTCTGTGGAGAGAACCGAGCCTGGGGCAGAAGAGGAGGCTTCTGGGAGCCCAGAGGAGGAGTCGCTTGAGCAAGGGAGGCAGGGGACGTCGCCGCGGCAAGATTCTTCGGCCGAGTCCGGTGAGCTCACCAGCGCGGATGAAGACGATCGGTCAGTCGGGAGGCGTCCTGCTTTGCGGAGCCAGCTGGGATCCGGACGAACGGCTAGTCGTGTGGCGGTGCAGGTGACGCCTGGTAAGTCGCCAATTTTACCTTTACATACTAGTCAGGTGGGGGGGTTAATTTGGGGGTTTCTTCAGAGGTTAGTTCGGTGTCAGGAGTGGTGGGTGGAGATGCGGGTGCCGCGCCGGTTTCTTGCAGCAGGGCCACTTGCGGTAGAGGAATCCGGGGCGGGGGGGTCCTCCATGGTTAGCGTGACGTCTGCGTCGCAGACGGAGGTGACTGGGGCGGACGCGAATAAAGGGAAGGAGTCCTCTGAGGATAAGGTGCGGTTGGCGGATGCGGCGAAGTGCGAGATTTATGTGTGCTTTGAGGGCCCACTGGGGGTGCATCTAAAGCAAGACGTACGGGAAAAGATTTGGAAAGGGGAATATGTTGAAATATTCTCTCTTTTGCCGTTAGAAAAATTTAATATCGACAAGGGTAAGGCGGACGAAAGCAAGAAGGAGGAGGAGGAGAAGCGACGCTGGAGGCTTATTCCTCGCACTTTTGGGAATTGGCTTCAGGCGTTTGCCATTTTGGCTAGCGGAATTGGCGAAAAAGCACCGGAGAATTGTTCTCCACTTTTTTGTTATCTGGATGCCATTGGGGAGGCTTATCGAACTTATGGGGGTATTGCTTGGCTGCGCTATGACGAGCAATTCCGCCAGCGCAAGGCTTTGCGTCCGGGCTTGCGCTGGGACCATAAGGACATTGGGCTTTGGATGAAGCTTATGTCCCAGGCGAGGGCTTCAGGACAGCCCTTTCTCGGGGGGGGGGGAGGGGGGATGATTCAGGTGCCACTGGACAGTCAGCCACACAGCGTAAAGGAGTTTGTTGGCAGTTTAACGAGGGGTCATGCCGTTTTGGCGTAAACTGTCATTTCCGTCACGAGTGCTCTGGTTGCGGGGGCTCCCACAGTTATGCCAAGTGTTTCAAGGAAGGAAAGTCCCAACCCGTTGAGTCGGCCTCAAAAAGGGAGGACGCCAGTAAACCTTCCCGAGATGGAACCATATCTAGATAGATATCCGCGAAAGGAGGCGGTAAGTTTTTTAGCTGAAGGTTTTGCCCATGGTTTTCGGATCCCGTGTTCGGGACCTGTGGCCCCGTCCCTGCGGACCCAAAACTTAAAATCAATGCGTCAATTTCCCCAGGTTGTGTCTGACAAGTTGGCGAAGGAGGTGGAACTCGGGAGAATGGCCGGACCATTCGCTCAACCCCCCGTTTTGTCTTTACATGTGTCTCCCCTTGGGGTGGTACCCAAAAAGGAACCCAACAAATTCTGGTTAATTCATCATTTGTCGTATCCGAAAGGGACTTCGGTGAATGATGCCATTTCTCTGGATCCGTCTTCGGTGTCTTACACCTCCTTTGATGCCGCAGTCGGTTGGGTTCAAAGGTTTGGCCAGGGTTCATTGATGGCGAAGACGGATATAGAATCCGCTTTTCGTTTGCTGCCGGTGCATCCGGACAGTCAACATTTGCTGGGCTGTTGTTGGGAGGGGCAGTTTTTTATGAACCGTTGTTTGCCGATAGGCTGTTCCATCTCTTCATCATATTTTGAGGTTTTCAGCACCTTCGTGGAATGGGTAGTTCGGGAAGAGACTCAATTGAGGTCGCTGCTGAACTATCTTGACGATTTTCGTTGCATCGGCCCCCCGGATTCCTCAGTTTGTTCAGTGCTGTTGCACACTTTGGAATCTATTGCGTCACGTTTCGGAATTCCCTTGGCGCCAGGAAAGACAGAAGGTACTTCCACGGTCATGCAGTTTTTGGGCATTATCATTGACGCGCGTCTGATGGAATGTCGCCTCCCGAACGACAAACTGGAGGACTTGCGTGAAGGGGTGGCTGAGGCTGAGGCGGCGAGGAAGGTCAGGCTTAGGCAATTGCAGTCGTTATTGGGTAAGCTTAATTTCGCCTGCCGCATCATGCCTATGGGACGCATCTTTGGTCGTCGTCTCTGTGCCGCCACTGCGGGAGTACTGAGGCCGCATCACTTCATCAGGCTTTCGCATGAGCTGAAGGCCGATTTGAGGGTTTGGGGTGAGTTTTTGGCCACATACAATGGCAGGTCCTTATGGATGGCCCCGGTTGTGGCAGCCTCTGACCTTGACATTTTCACTGACGCTGCGGGTAGTTCTGGTTTTGGGGCTTTCTGCCAAGGGGCTTGGTGCACGGCGGTGTGGCCCGAGGAATGGAGTTCGGCGGGGTTCTTACGTAATTTAGTGTTACTGGAACTATTTCCGATTGTGGTGGCGGTTGAAATTTGGGGCTCCAAATTTATATAGGCGGGTATGTTTTTACAATTCGGGGGTGGTGGAGGTTATAGCGAGCTTGTCCGCTTCTTCTCCGCCGGTGGTGCGATTGCTGCAGCACCTGGTCTTAAAGTGCTTAAGTTTGAATTGTTTTGTACAAGTTGTTCATGTCCCGGGGGTTTTGAATTCCATTGCCGATTCTTTGTCTCGTTTCCAGTGGGAGAGGTTCCAGAGGTTGGCGCTGGAGTCGGAGCAACTGGGGGTTCCTTGTCCCGACAGGCTGTAGAGACTGGCATTGGAGTAGCTGAGGAGCTGTTACGTCGATCGGTGACCGGGGGTACGTGGGCGGCCTACTCGTTGGTATGGGGTGAGTGGGCTACCCTGGTAAGTTCGGTTGGGGGACGTGTTTCACCGCATGATCACTTGGCTTTGTTGCTGTATTTTATTGGGACGGGATTTACGCAAGGCACGTCGGTATCAAAAATGAACAAGAGTTTAGCTGCCCTAGCTTTTCTCTTTAGGATGCAGGGTCTGACGGATATGACAAAGGATTTTAGGGTGCGTCAGGCTATGAAGGGGTTCCGGCGCGGGAGAGTACAGCCAGATACTAGGCGCCCGGTCTGGTTTGAGTTGCTTCAGGAGCTGTTGCCCGGGGTTTGTACTTCTGTTTACGAGGTGAGTCTGTTCACCGTGGCTTTTGTGTTAGCATTTTTTGGGGAGTTGCGCATTGGGGAGCTAGTTAGCAAGAACAGGTGTTGAGCATGGGGGTTAAAATTGACGGACGTGACACTGTTTGGGGATTGTGTTCAGATTCATATTAACAAGTCTAAAACTGATCAGTTGGGAAAAGGGGTTTCTGTGTTGTTGTTTTGGGTGCTGCCGGAATCGGTTTGCCCGGTTTCTTCTGTGCAACAATATCTTGGGGTGAGGGGGTGGGGGTCGGGGACCTTTTTAGTGCACAAGGATGGCTCATCCTTGTCGCGTTTTCAATTCTTGTCCGTTTTTCGCCGTTGTTTGGTAAAGGCGGGCAGGGAGGTTTCCCAGTTTAATACTCACTCCTTTCGTGTGGGGGCAGCCACAGAAGCGGCTAGGTGGGGTTTGGGTTCGCAGGTAGTGAGACGTATAGGGAGGTGGGAGCCAGATCATTTTAAGATTTATGTTCGCCCTCATTTGCTTTGAAGTTGCATTGAGTGTTTGGGTGTGGTTCTATGTTTGTTTCTTTTTTGTGTTTCTTTCAGATCTTCCTCCTGGCCTGGTCTGGATTCTGGGGGATTCATACGTTTTCTGGGGGGCTGTTAGGGCTGATGTACGTCCTGAAGGGAGGCAACTGGGCATTTCTCGGAGTGAGGCTGTCTTGAAGTGGTTGGGTATCCGTGGAATGATGTGGGGCCAGGTCCTTCCTGAATTTTATTATTTTTCAAGAGTCGACAGGCCTCCAGACGTTCTAGTTTTACAAGCAGGGGGCAATGATTTGGGGGTACGGGCTGCCAGGGATATCAAGTTTGATATTTTGCGCCTGCTACGTGATTTTCCTGGTTGCATCATTGTGTGGTCAGATATTGTGGCAAGAACGGTGTGGCGTTTCGCTCGCTCCGTGGGCCGATTGAACAAAGCCAGAATTAAGTTGAATAGGGAGGTTGGGAGGTTTGTGGCCCGGCTTGGGGGCATAGTGGTTCGACACAGGGAGCTGGAGGATCAGTCTGTTCGCTATTGGTGAGACGACGGTGTTCACTTAAATGCGGTGGGCATAGACATATGGTCCTTGGGCCTCCAGGAAGGGGTGGCGAGGGCTTTGCAGGTGTGGAGGGATTCGCTTGAATGAGCTTTTCAATCAAGCTCACGTGGCGGTTCAAGGGGTCTTTGGGGGTCAGTGAGACATTTACATGGTCACAGGATTAGTGGGGCCCATCTAAGGATGGCGCTTACATTTGGTTAGCGGTGGTTCTCCCAGGAGATAAATCCCCTGGGGGAGGGGAATATGGAAGTAGGTGTGATGTCCGAGCGTCCTCGAGCCTGTTGGGGCACAGCTGAGGATATAGACCATTACAGTTATAAAGTGTGCCTTTTTAAGACACCCAAAGACCTCTTGCTGTTGGACATTATTTTGTTCTTAACGGTATGTGTTACATGTTTTTTTTATGTTATGTTATTTATTATTTGGTTAATAAATTGGCTGCTGTGGCCATATAAAACCCATGTCACGCAGTCTGTGTCTTTAATTTAATGGTAAGGACCCAAGGTCGACGAATCCTTTAGTCAAGTGAGACCCGTAGGAGAGAATAGATGGAGGGGATGCATGACTATGGGAGGAACAGGGGTCAGGGAACGGTCAGTCTGGTCAGTGGTGGGGGCATAGGTTTAGCTCTTACCTGATTGGAGGTAGAAGTCAGAGGGGGCAGGGTCCAGAGGTTGGGGTCCGGTGTAGGGGGTGGATTCTGCATCATTCAGAGAAGTTTGGAGAGGAGACATCTTCCCACCCTCCCGCCCTGGTATTAGGAGTCAGAATGCTGGACAGGTAGGGGGTGTATTGGTATTTTCTGAATGTGGGTGAATGTGTTTTTGTCGTTCATGTGTTATTTTAAAAAAAAAAAAAGAAGAATTTTAATAAATAAAAAAAAAAACAAAACCCAATAATAATAATAAAAACCACGTTGTATATGGTATAAAGTTAATGTTGTGGTGTATTTTTCAATCTTGTCACAGCAGTCGGCGGTTCAAGGGGTCTTTGGAGGTCAGTGAGAAATTTACATGGTCACAGGATTAGTGGGGCCCATCTAAGGATGGCGCTTACATTTGGTTAGCGGTGGTTCTCCCAGGAGATAAATCTCCTGGGGGAGGGGAATATGGAAGTAGGTGTGATGTCCGAGCGTCCTCGAGCCTGTTGGGGCACAGCTGAGGATATAGACCATTACAGTTATAAAGTATGCCTTTTTAAGACACCCAAAGACCTCTTGCTGTTGGACGTTACTTTGTTCTTACGGGTATGTGTTACATGTTTTTTCATGTTATGTTATTTATTATTTGGTTAATAAATTGGCTGCTGTGGCCGTATAAAATCCATGTCACGCAGTCTGTGTCCTTAATTTAATGGTAAGGACCCAAGGTTGACAAATCCTTTAGTCATGACCTTTACTATAAGACTTTGAATGTGGTGGATGAGGGGGAGGGGGATCCAGGTTGCAATGCTTTCTTCCTGTTTTTAAATGATAGGCATGCACCTGCCACCATATCTCGCAATGTTCTGCCCAACACCTGACCAATCATAAAACACAGCATGGTCACATGGCAGGGAGGGGGGTTTCAGGAGGTACTGAGCTGTGAATATCATGCAAATAAAGGTATGTGCTGATGCAGTTTTGTCATGCTTATGATAATTAGAATATTTCCCTACTTTTTTGCCTGACTAAAAATGTTATACTGATTATTCAGAATATGCTTTCAGAGACCTCTGGTGGACAACTAACAGAATGTAATCTAATGTTTTATTAAACATATTCACTGCAAACTCTAGAAATGTATTACATTAATTTAGAAGGGAAAATATTTCCCTTTTAGATTATGTTAATAATTTATAGATTTTCTGAGAATGCCTTTAAAATGTAGTTTAGTCTCAGAGATGTATCCATAACTATATATCCTTCAATGACCTGACTATCCTTATGGCCTGCGCACAGGATCCAAAAATCGGATGACAGATCGTCTGTTTTTTTTTTGCATGCTAGTCGCATATAAAAAATGGGGAGGTTACTAAAGTTATGAAAATTCTCGTACGACAGAGTAAAAAATCAGAAGTGTTGTCATGTGTTGTAGTGTATTTCTATTGTATTTTCGGGCGACAACTGTACTGATTAAACGAAAATCGTACAGTCTGGTATCATACGAGAAAAATTTTCGTGTTTGTCAGACCGGATGATATCGGATAAAGTGACGTGACCGGCTCTCGAAAGCTCTGTACTAACGATAGCTCTTTATCGCTGTAAGCATCTACATGTATGTATCTACAGTATCTCACAAAAGTGAGTACACCCCTCACATTTTTGTAAATATTTTATTATATCTTTTCATGTGACAACACTGAAGAAATGACACTTTGCTACAATGTAAAGTAGTGAGTGTACAGCTTGTATAACTAAGTGTAAATTTGCTGTCCCCTCAAAATAACTCAACACATAGCCATTAATGTCTAAAACGCTGGCAACAAAAGTGAGTACACCCCTAAGTGAAAATGTCCAAATTGGGCCCAAAGTGTCAATATTTTGTGTGGCCACCATTATTTTCCAGCACTGCCTTTACATGTTGGCATTCATGGTTCCTTCAATGAACTGTAGCTCCCCAGTTCTGGCAGCACTCATGCAGCCCCAGACCATGACACTCTCACCACCATGCTTGACTGAAGGCAAGACACACAAAAAGTCCCCTAAGTGATGCATTTTTTGAAAGGTTCTCTTTAATGTGAAATCAGGGGTCCAAAAGAAAGACCCCCTGATATCTCACCTGCTCTTCAATGAATGTAATGGAGTACAGATTGAACTCAAGTACATTCTTCCCCAACCAGGACCCAGAAGTGAGGTTTTACACTTTGGTTCCAGGTCAGCTTGGGGGGGGGGGCTGCAGTAACTGGGGAGTGTGGAAGCGATTCGACAGTTCCATAGCCATCGGATTGCTTTCATCTCACAGCTGACAGTCAGCTTCTCAGATTCACACACACTCCCGGAGACTGCAGCAATCGAAAGTGTGTGTGAGTAAACCCCCCCATATCCCCCGATGTATGGCATGCATTGGTGGCAGTAAAAGGGTTAAAGCATATTATTTCAAAAGTAAATGTGTTGCATTAAAGTGGATATAAACCCTCACACATACCCAGTGAAGAGAAAAGTCTCAGGTTATACACAGAGATGAAACAAATCTCCCTACATAAGTTTTACTTTCATATCTGCTGTCAACAGCTTTATATATATTATATATTAGAAAGTTCACATCCTGATAGAAATTTTCTCTCCCTGTTCAGCACTCAGTGTGAAGTCTGGGCATACAGCCAAGATAGCTTATTGGAGGAAAGACACACACCCCCTCTCCGCATAGGCAGAGACTCTCAGAGTTGTTTTGCAAATAGTTCAGCTTTGTGCAAATCTATTTATAGCAACCTCCCAGACACAAAATTCAGGCTGCTTTTATCTCCCATCTCAGAGAACTTGTCAGAAGTTATCAGGCTGATAACAGAGCTACAGAACAGAAGAAACACACGGGACTCAGTGCTTTGAAGAGAGATAAGAAGACACTGCAGATATACAGTATGTGCCCAGCTCAAAGTTCATGAATCGGGTTTACATCCACTTTAAGGTATTTGAGAAGTGCCTTTCTTGGATCAACTATGGGTATAGGATGGTTAGAAAGATGGAAGGAGCTTTATTGAAACGTTGACAATAAAAACACTGCTGTTTTTGATCTTCCTACTCTGCAAGACCTGAGAGTGCCTCTAAACCAGTTTTGGTGGTATAGGATAATGTATATGGAGGTTTTCTATTTGTGTGTGTGTGTTTTTTTTTTTAATTGGTTGAACTAGATGGACTAATGTCCTTTTTTGGCCAGATTAACTATGTAACTATGAATGGACTGCTAATACACCACGATGGACAATAATTTTTTGGCACCACAACACATTGTAGTGCGTTTTTGTGTGTTGGGGGCGCTGCAATGCATGTGCATTGGAGATACATTACTCTTGTGGACTGGCATATTCCCAATGAATGGCGCCACAATGCACTAATGCATGTGCTACATTGTGGCAACAGGTGCATGACCTAAATGTCGGGCCTTACTCCTTTTTGTTTTTAAAATTAGATAGTTAGAAAGACAATACAAACCAAAGAAGCCCTGTATTTGGACTTCGGAAAAAAACTATTGGCACAAACTGTAAATACTTTGAAGAACTCACAACTGTGTATAAAGGTATTTATTCAGTTTTTTTTCCAGATCACCATACAGCAGAATGTTGTCTAACAGAATAATTCACAGATACCTTGGGAATATTTAATAAAAGGAATGTTTTTCATTTTTGTTAGCTTACTAATCATTTCCTGCTTGTTGTTATATATCCCAAACTGAGATAGTTGTTCAACCACTAGGAACTATCTCTTAATGCTGTTTATTACTTATGGGCCAGAGGAAGTTTTAAGCTGGCCACACATTATACAATTTTCTTATTCAATTTCCTTTAGATTTACCTTCAACTATGTAGTGAAAGGGCCTGCCTGACTGCATGCAAATTGAAAGTGTTTAGGTTTGACCTCATATTATGGCATTATGTGGTTGCATTTGTTAAATCTAAAAGAAAGTTGTACAAGAAAATTGTATAATGGGGGGGTGTGGCCAGCCGACACGGAAGATGGAGGCTCACTAGCAGAGCTCCACAGTGAGAGGAACGACCGGAACGACTAGGACCCGCCTGAGGCACTAATTTTGTTTGAAAATCACTCTGCAGCCTCCAGACACCTGGGCCGACAATGTCCCGCAAGCGGATGGGCGATCACAAGCCCAAAAAACTCACCATGATGCTGTTTCCTCCTGACGAGCAGGTCAGTCAAAGCCAAGATGGCGGCGGCAGCCTAGTCGCGCCGCCAGAAACATACACAGATCTCCCTGAAGATCATCAGGGAGAAATGAACGCTGGAAAACAGCTGGAGAACGGCTATTCAGACCCCATTCTGAATAGCCCCGCAAAAGCACGGATGAGGATGGATGCGCCGTCATCCAGGCCGTCCCAGACGAAAATCGAGGCCCAGGTCTTCAACCCCCCTGCAGTCAAACCAGGCCTTACACTCATCCATGGCATCCTTCCCCACATCAGGGCAGCCAGTCATGGATGCCACACTGAAGGACATGCTAATATCACTGCAGTCCTCCCTGATGACAGACTTATCAACCCTGTTCAATAAGCTGAATGCAGATGTGAGCTCCTTAGACAGCAGGGTATCCATTATTGAGAGGGGAATGTCAGAGTGTTCACATACTGTGAACGACCTCATTGACTCCTATGATGAAGTGAAAGAGGAACAGGAATGGGTCCGAGCCAAGCTGGCCGATTTGGAAGATCGTTCCAGACGAAATAATGTCAAACTACGGGAGGTCCCCGAAAATATTCCTCCGCAGGACCTACCCAAATACGCCAAAGATCTAATTCGCACAATTTTGCCAGAAGTTACGCCTCGTGACATTGTTAATGACAAGATCCATAGAATTTCGAAACCATTGCACCTGGCTGTCTCGGTGCCGAGAGATGTGCCTATGCGGATCCATTTCTTTCATATTAAAGAAAAAATGTCTGAAGCCAGAACCAAAGGCCCTCTCCCCCACCCATTCGAAGGAGTACAAATATATCCTGACCTCTCCAAATACACACTTCAACTTAGGAGAGACCTGAACCCAATCACCAAAGTCCTTCACAATCACAAAGTGCTTTATAAATGGCGATATCCAGCGACTCTGCTCGTCACCAAGAATGGAGCAACACACGTCATCGGCAATCTGCAAAAGGGCATTCGTCTCCTGCGGGAATGGGGGATAATCCTGACAATTATATAATGAATGGCCAGCCTTACATTTCAGCTACAGGCCTACAGATTTGACAATAGCTTTATTATAAAGTATTCTTTTTAAATTGGGGTGCAAACAAGTGTTTAATGTATGGCGTTCTTTAATGCCCCCTGTAGGCACAACCAGAAAAAAAAAAGATATAGGTTAACAAAGCTATTACTCTCTTTGTATTTTAATGCCTGAATATTTTTCTATGCTTTGTACCATCTTTTGTACTGGCCTTTTGTTTGTATCCACGTCTTTGATACACTAAAATCAGATCAAACAAGACTATAACTTTTTCCCCGGCTAGTATTTGTTTGTGCATAGAGCCCTCTGGTGGACAACTGGAAGAATGCAAGAAAACAGAAACGTGAGACAGAATAAGACAAATCTATGAAAACGAACAAGGCTTTTTTACATCTGTCCATCCTATTGTGTTGTGTTCCTGAATGCACATTAACATGCGACATTCAGTGCATTAAAATGCGCTGTGCTAAGGCAGCTCATTATTAAGGCCATCTTCACACATTTTCATTGTGCTGTGTTACCACACGCATTTTAATGCTTGGTATTTTGCATTTTACTTTTTTAAATACACCACACAACACACCGATGACTCATTTGGCAGTAAAAATGTTAATCTGTGGGTTAATGGCTTTTTTTATTTTAAGGTGGAATTATACTCACCTCCACTACAGTGCTGTGGTGTCCTGAAGCTTCCTCACCAACCGCTGACATCTTCGGCCAGTCTTCTTCCATGTACTGATCTTCAGCCAATTTAATTGGCCAAGCCGAGATGATATCTCGGCAAATACTGAAATACTGAGATTGTACATTGTGCAGTTCAGTGTATAGTGGAGACAGACTGGTAATAAACTTGCAGAAGAGATGTAGTATTTATATAATCAGCATAAAAAACCCCTTAGAGCACACCTATATTGCGACAAGTAATAAACTTGCACATAATTGGGGATATTTACTAAACGAACTTCTGCAGATCCACTCTGTATGCTTTAGTCATGATGATCTCCTCCAGAATCTGAGTTTTCTGTTCAGTCATCCCATGTAGTTCCCAACTTAAAGAGGGACTGCAGTCTGCTCACATAATTTGTAATAAAAACCTCTTTGCCATTGTGAAGCTTCCCTCCAACCACTTTGCATATTATTCTATATATACTGTGATTCTGTACTTGCCAAATATGCAGCAGAAATCTCCCTCCACGAAGTCTGGCTACAGACACTTTAACTGTGGGCAGCTGAAGCTGCTACCTGTTCACTTCCTGGATTTATACAGACACACAGAGGCACACCTCCATCTCTGCAGCCCTGCAGCTCTCATTGGCCATCTTATGATTCATCCCCCCTACCTTCCTGGCAAATTCTCACGAGAGTGAGAGAAAGAGCTGTGCATGATGTCATAAGCCTAGGCGAATGACCAGGCAAGAAACAGGAAGTGGGCTGTATAAGGTATTTACTGGCAGAAAAAAAATAGTTTTACTATCCAAAGTTAAAACAACAAGGGCAGAAGATTTAATAGATGAAAAGGTGAAAAAATTACTGAAGGTCCGCTTTAACTTTCCATTTTCTTCTTTCAAGGTTTTAGTTGATAGCATAAGGGACTGAAGGTTTTCCAACGGCTCTGTATATGTTAGGCAATATTTCTTTGTGAGCTTACAACAACAAAACCTGCAGATATTGCACAGATATTCTGGATTTGTGTGGCTTATTCTTCATCTTTCTGACTGTGTCTACATATCTTAAAACAGAACTATATTCATCTCCATTCTATTTCCGTGGTGTCCTGGAGCTCGCTCACCAGCTGCTGCCAACTTTGGCTGGTCTTCTTCTGGGTTCAGTCTTTGGCTGCTCTAATTGGGGATGATGGGGTCAAGATATCATCTATAATCTAAACCAGGGCAAAATGAGTGAGTAAAAAAGGTGTATCTGTCACTGAAAAGGACATACAGTACCTTCATATTCCAGCCACCCAAAAAAAGATTGGCCACCGATAGTACACATTCAGCACTTACAGCAACCACAGAAATCTGGATAAAAAAAATGTATGATCAAAAATAAATAGCTACATTGCAAAACAAATTCTAGAATTTCCAGGATAAACTTATGGAGACGATTGTGTTCCTGAGACTCTTAAGTTCCCAAAATATTTAATTGTTACTAGTGATAATGGATGTGAAATGTTGGAATAAAGAGAGATTCAACATCACCATGAATGTTTTTTTTGTTGGTATTTTTACATGTTCCAATTGTTGAAGCAGATGCATTGTGTTACATAAATAGGAATATCAACTCAGAACATAGGGTTCAATGTAAACTTTTTCCAAAAACTCCCCAGAAATAATAGGTTGTCCTGGGGCTTCAAAACTTTTGCTTGTGAATTTTGGGTAAAATATAAAAAAATGTGGATTATGTACAAGATATAAAAAGTTTATCACTGGGCCCTTTGTGTACTGCTATGTGTTCTAATTTTTAAGGTTTCAGGACAGCTGTTTGTAGTGTACAGAATTGTTCAATTGTTATACTTACAGTTTGTTTTTATCTACAGACACCCCTTATCTGCATAGGCAGTTTTTTTGTAACAGTGAGCTAACCCTTTAATTATAATAAGCAAAGATTTATCTTGTTCAAATAACAAGTTCGTTAGTGTTTCTGAACATTTTCTAAGACCCAATTCCTACTAATGCTTAACCCCTTAACACCAACATAACACACATATGCGGCCCCACTGCACTGGGCTTGTACTAAGGATCGGGACCCGGAACTCCTGATTCCGGGTCACCTGATTGCTGTGGTAGCCTCTGATTGGCTACCACAGTGATCAGTAATTGAGAAGACTGCCCCCTGTGTTTCTCTCTTTCAGTTAATGGAGAGGAAAGATACAATGCATCTTTCCTTGCAGAGAGAAAAAAAAATGTGTGTAAAAAAAAAAAAAAATACAAAATAAGTAAATTATAAATAATAAAGAAAAAATCTTGGTCAGTCCCAGGGTTTGTGCTTGGGTCAAGTAAGGGTGAAAAGTCAAGGTCAAAGGTCAGTGTCAGTTTATTTTGGGCAGGATTTATTTTTTATTTTTTTTTAAATTTTCATCAGTGTCAGTGTATTTCAGGTAGGACAAAAAAAAAAAAAAAAAAAAAAAGAAGCAAAATGTGCACTATTGTTTCTGGACTGTACTACTGGTACAAACAAGAAATAACATACACATATGTGGTAACGCTGCAATTTTCAGGAGCAGGAGAATATATTTTGGGTTGTTCTTTGGTGGTAGGTTAGGGCAGTAACAAGAAATATACAGCTAAATTAAAACAAAATGAATGATTTATTTAACTATTTTGGGCCATTTTTCCTTTGAAAATAATAAAAATCAGGAGAAATCCATAACCATTTACTACTAAATAAAAGCCCAACTTGTCCTGAAAAAAACAAGGTATAATCCACCTAGATGCACAGTAGTTGTGATGATATGTACAGTTTCACTTACACATGTCAAAGTTGTAAAATTGTGCTTAGGCATTAAGATTTGTTTTACCCTTAGGTTAAGATCTTTCAAAATTTTTCAAGAAGGAAGAATCTGTACTCTCAGACCCCTGGGCTAGATTTTGTATTTCAAATACACTTCCAGTTGGTGTATATTCCATCACACCTTAGAGTATTAAACGCCTAGACCACGTAATTGGTTACACATATGTTTCACAGGGGTGGTAATTGATTTGTCAACTCTTTCAGATGTGTAGCACCCTCTAGTGTGTGTCTGGGTCAGGGTTCAGTGAGTAGGGGCTGGGTAACCTATCCTGACAGCTCCCCTGGTGCCTCCCCCTGGTCTGAGAGGGCCTTAAGGCCTTAGCCAATCCCCAGTAAGGCCGGGTTCACATACAGCAGGGGTAGGCAACCTGGGGCCCTCCAGCTATTGCAGAACTACAAGTCCCATCATGCCTCAGGGAGTAATTGTAACTGCCAGCCTTGCAACGCCTCATGGGAAATGTAGTTCCACAACAGCTGGATGGCCCCAGGTTGCCTACCCCTCACATTTTTGTAAATATTTTATTATATCTTTTCATGTGACAACACTGAAGAAATGACACTTTGCTACAATGTAAAGTAGTTGTGAGGGCTGGGCTCAGCCCTTCCTTCTCTGAGCTGGCCGCTCAACTGTCTGCTAAGTGCCAGCTCCTATGTCTCCACAGTGACTCACCTGTTGATGATATCCTGCTTTTCAGTCTTGCATACTTTAGCCGTCCAGCCCAGATGATCTCTACCTTCGCCTTGGTCATATCTCTAGAGACACTCGCCTGTGTTCCTGTTAAAGACTTGCTTGGCTGACATTCCTTCTGGCTCCAGATCCTGCTTGCTGTTCTACTATGCTCATCCCTGGTTCCCTGACGTTTTGGCTCATCTGACTATCAAAATCAGTAGGTTTTGTGATATCTTTGCTTTCTGAGAGATCCTTGGCCTGGGCAAACCCTCTATGGGAGACATAAAAACCTGTTGTCTTGAGTTATCCTGAGTTTGTGGCTTCCTTTAAAAGGGTATTTGACGTTCCCGCACGCTCCGCTTCTGCTGCCAAGTGCCTCATGTCCATCAAACAGAGTACGAGAATTGTTGCAAGTTAAGCCATTGAATTCCGTACTCTAGCAGCAGAGGTTGCTTGAAACAATGAGACCCTCAAAGCTGCTTTTTCTCATGGTCTCTCGGATAACATCAAAGATGAGAGAGCAGCCTGAGATATACCCACTGAACTGGAGAAATTGATCACGTTTGCCATTCTCATTGACTCCAGGCACAGAGAAAGACTCTCTTTTAAGGAGCGCTTGCAGAAGCCTCCTGTATATTTGTCTCCGAGCTTTGCAGTCCCACCCTTGCCTCCTTCACCTCCCATGCCCCCTGGGAGGTCACGCATCTCTCTGCGGATGAGAGAACCCTTAGGAGGAGGGAGAGATTGTGCCTTCATTGTGGCCAGGCAGGTCACTTTTTGTCTTATCTTACCCGTCCAGGGAACACCCGGACCTTGAGGTCCTGTCACGGACAGACCTTATGTAGCATTGTTTCGTCCCCAGTTATCCAGAAGGATAAGCCTCTGGTTTTGGTTACCCTTTCTTGGGCTGAGTCGTCCATCGAGATACAGGCTCTATTCGACTCTGGGGCTGCAGACCTGTTCATTGATGCTGTCTTTGTAATGAAGCACTCGATTCTGCTGCAGCTGCATGACACTCCACTTGCCATTGAGGCTCTTGACAGGAGACCTCGCTGGTTTCCGCTGGTTATTGGTTATCTTTGGTTACAGAGGCACAACCCCTCTTTTGATTGACTCCGTGCTGAGGTTCTCTCCTGGTCGCCACAATGCAGTAAGACATGCTTTCAGAAGGTAGCCAAGGTCCTGTGCACTTCTCTCTCCTCCCTGCCGGAGGAGTACCGTGATTTTAGCGATGTCTTTGACAAAGGTCGAGCCGGTAGTTTGCCTCCACACCGGTCGTATGATTGAGCAATTGACCTTCAACCTGGTGCCATACCCCCTTGTGGCCGGATTTACCCTTTGTCGGTCTTGGAGCATAAGGCCATGGAGGAGTATGTTGCAGACGCATTTCTCGAGGTTTCATCTGCAAATCTTTGTCTCCTGCTGGTGCTGATTTCTTCTTTGTGAAGAAGAAAAGTGGTGAACTGAGACCTTGTACTGATTATAGGGGTCTCAATCGTTTCACGATCAAGAATGCCTATCTGATTCCGTTAACTACGGAGTTATTTGACCGCCTCAAGGGAGCAACGGTTTTCACGAAGCTTGATTTGAGAGGGGCATACAATCTTGTGAGGATTAAGGATGGTGAAGAGTGGAAAACTCTGTTTAATACCAGAACTGGCCATTATGTGTACCTTGTAATGCCTTTTGTCCTTTGCAACGCCCCGGCAGTTTTCCAAGAATTTATTAACAATGTCCTCCGAGATTTGTTGCAGTTATGTGTGGTGGTTTATCTTGACAATATCCTCATATTTTCCAAGTCCCTGGAGAGCCACCACACAGATATCTATTGTATGCTTCAGAAACTAAGAGAGAACAATCTCTATTGTAAATTGGAGAAGTGCAAATTCCATCATGAACAGGTTAAATTCCTGGGTTATGTCATTTCCACTGCTGGTTTTTCGATGGGCCCAGAAAAACTTTCAGCAGTCCTACAGTGGTGCTGACCCATGGGTTTACGTCCTCTGCAGCATTTTCTTGGCTTTGCCAACTATTATTGGAAGTTTATTGGTAACTTCTCGTCTCTTGTCAAGCCCCTGACTGATATGACCAGAAAGGACGGTAACCCACAGAGTTGGTCTCCGGAGTCCATTAAGGCCTTTGAGAGTCTCAAGGCTGCCTTTGTTTCTGCTCCTGTGTTGGCACATCATGATCCTACGTTACCTTTTATCCTTGAGGTTGATGCTTCTGAGACTGGAGTTGGCTCCCTTCTGTCTCAGTGTCCTACCTCTGAGAGCACTATGCATCCTTGTGGCTACTTTTCCAAGAAATTGTCACCTGCGGAGTGCAATTACGAGATTGGTGAAAGAGAGCTGTTAGCGATCATTTTAGCCCTGAAAGAATGGAGACATCTCCTTGAAGGTACACTGTGCCGGTTCTCATTCTTATTGACCATAAGAATCTCACATTCTTGTCTGATGCTAAACGCCTCTCCCCCAGAAGGGCACGATAGGCTCTTTTCTTGTCTAGTTTCAATCACATTGTCTCATTCTTACCCGGTACTAAGAATGTAAGGGCTGACGCTTTGTCACAACAATTTTTCCCCACTCACAAGATGGAGTTGATTCCGGTTCCTGTGATTCCTCCTGATTGTATTCAGGCTACGGTTCGCACCAGTCTCACTTCTCCTTTGGGTTACAATCTTCTTTTTGCTTAGGTTCATACTCCTCCTGAGAAACCTTGTGACTGCTGCTTTGTCCCAGAGAGTCTCCATAATGCCGCGCTCCAGACTTACCATTCTCCCAAGGCTGCTGGCCACCCTGGGAAGAATCAACACTTTTGGGCCATTTCCCAACAATTCTGGTGGCCTAGTCTAGGTGCTGATGTAACTGCCTTTGTAGCTGCCTGTTCTGTGTGTGCTCAGAGTAAGACTTCACAACACCTTCCAGTGGGCCTCCTACAACCCATACCCAATGGAGAGAGGCCCTGGACCCACCTGTCTATGGATTTCATTGTGGAGTTACCCAACCCCCAGGGCAACACAGTTATCCTTATGGTGGTTGAACAGTTCTCGAAAATGTCTCATTGTATTCCACTTAAGAAGTTGCCCACTTCTAAGGAACTGGTTTCCATTTTTTGCTCAGGAGATCTTTTGCTTACATGGGCTACCCAAGGTGATTGTCTCAGACAGGGGTAGTCAGTTTGTGTCCCGGATCTAGCGAGCCTTTTGTGCACAGCTGGGAATTCAGCTTACTTTCTCCTCTGCGTATCACCCGCAGTCTAATGGGGCTGTAGAATGAGCCAATCAGTCCTTGGAGCAATTTGTATGTTGCTATATTTCTGACCATCTAATAACTGGTCAGACCTCTTACCGTGGGCAGAGTTTGCTCACAATAGTGCCTTGAATTCTGCTTCCTGATTGTCCCCGTTTATGGCGAACTATGGTTTCCAACCTTCCATGTTGCCTGACTAATTTGTTCCACAGAGTATTCCTGCGTTAGAGGAGTATCTCCGTGGTCTTTGTTCCACTTGGGCACAAGTCCAGGAGGCTTTGCGACATGCTAATGATAGGTACAGACTCCATGCTGACCGCAGACGCCTACCTGCGCCTTCCTTCCAGGTCGGGGACAGGGTCTGGCTGTCATCTCACAACCTCCGACTTTGTGTTCCCTCTCTGAAGTTCGCACCTCGGTTTATTGGGCCTTTCCGTATTCTTCGCAGGATTTACCCAGTTGCTTACGCATTAGACCTTTCTTCTAATATGTGTATCTCAAATGTATTTCATGTCTCCTTATTAAAACCTTTGGTCTGCAACCGCTGTACCACCTCGGTGCCTCATCCTCACCCTGTACAGGTTGAGAACCATGAGGAGTATGAAGTACAGTCCATTGTTGACTCCCGTAGGTTTCCGTGAGCGCATACAGTACCTGGTGCATTGGAAAGGGTGCGGTCCGGAGGAACGCTCTTGGGTCTCATCCTCAGACGTACATGCCCCTGTCCTCCTCCGTGATTTCCATAGATGTTTTCCCCTCAAGCCTGGTGGTCCTCTGAGGGAAGGGGTCATTGAGGAGGGGATACTGTCAGGGCTGGGCTCAGCCCTTCTTTCTCTGAGCTGGCCGCTCAGCTGTCAGCTAATTGCCAGCTCCTATCTCTCCACAGGGACTCACCTGTTGATGATATCCTGTTTATCAGTCCTGCCTACTTAAGCTGTCCAGCCCAGATGATCTCTGCCTTCGCCTTGGTCATATCTCTAGAGACACTCGCCTGTGTTCCTGTTAAAGACTTGCTTGTCTGACATTCCTTCTGGCTCCAGATCCTGCTTGCTGTTCTACTGCGCTCATCTCTGGCACCCTGACGTTTTGGCTTGTCTGACTATCTGTTCCGGTTCCTGAATTTTGGCTATGTTTTGACTATGTTTACTCTGTTTACCTTTTTTTAATATTATTAAACAAGTGAGATTTAACTGTACTTCTGTCTCAGTCTGATTCATGGTTTCTGACAGTAGTGAGTGTACAGCTTGTATAACAGTGTAAATTTGCTGTCCCCTCAAAATAACTCAACACACAGCCATTAATGTCTAAACCGCTGGCAACAAAAGTGAGTACACCCCTAAGAGAAAATGGCCAAATTGGGCCCAACTAGCCATTTTCCCTCCCTGGTGTCACGTGACGCGTTAGTGTTACAAGGTCTCAGGTGTTAATGGGGAGCAGGTGTGTTAAATGTGGCGTTATCACTCTCACTCTCTCATACTGGTCACTGGAAGTTCAACATGGCACATCATGGCAAAGAACTCTCTGAGGATCTGAAAAAAAGAATTTTTGCTCTACATAAAGATGGCCTAGGCTACAAGAAGATGGCCAAGACCCTAAAACTGAGCTGTAGCACGGTGGCCAAGACCATACAGCGGTTTAATAGGACAGATAACACTCAGAACAGGCCTCGCCATGGTCAACCAAAGAGGTTGAGTACACATGTTCAGCGTCATATCCAGAGGTTTTCTTTGGGACATAGACATATGAGTGCTGCCAGCATTGCTGCAGAGGTTGAAGGGGTGGGGGGTCAGCCTGTCAGTGCTCAGACCATACGCCACACACTGCATCAAATTGGTCTGCATGGCTGTCGTTCCAGAAGGAAGCCTCTTCTAAAGATGATGCACAAGAAAGCCTGCAAACAGTTTGCTGAAGACAAGCAGACTAAGGACATGGATTACTGGAACCATGTCCCGTGGCCTGATGAGACCAAAGTAAACTTATTTAGTTCAGATGGTGTCAAGGTTTGTGGCGGCAACCAGGTGAGGAGTACAAAGACAAATTTGTCTTGCCTACAGTCAAGCATGGTGGTGGGAGTGGAAAGAACAAGGGGTTGCGCTAGTACTGTGCAAATTATGAATCTACAGTGCAAAAAGAATTAAACAGTGATCATACATAACATTGAATATAAATATGAAAATAAACTCATGTGCAAAACGTATAATAAAGTGAAGAAAAGTCCCATCTAATAAGACATTAGTAAAATGTCATGGGGAGTTTAAAACACAAAGTCAGGAATCAAAAAGTCCAAGTGACAATGGGTATAGTGCTGTAATAGCGAAGAGGGATCCGCCACCAGAGAATAGAAGGGGTTACTTCTTACCAGAAGGCCATGACCCCCCACCACAGAGGGTCACAGCAAGCAGAAAACTTTAAAAGTCAAAGGATGAGTGCTGCCAGCGGTCTCCACCAGAGGTTATCTCAACATCAGCCACACCAACGGACTCATAGCAAAGGTACCATGAAATATAGAAGGGACTCACATAGTGTAAAACTGATAAAATTTATTGGAATAGATAAAAAGAATAACACTTACAAGCGTGATTGATATAACAGCCTTAAGTCCGGCTCCGTGGCCACCGGAGCACGGACAAACCCGTCCTACTGGAATGTAAATCGCTCGGGGGTGACGTCAGCGCGTCGTCTGGCTCCGCCCTACGCATTTCGTGACATCATCACGTCTTCACGTGCCCCTGGAAGACGTGATGATGTCACGAAACGCGTAGGGCGGAGCCAGACGGCGCGCTGACGTCACCCCCAAGCGATTTACATTCCAGTAGGACGGGTTTGTCCGTGCTCCGGTGGCCACGGAGCCGGACTTAAGGCTGTTATATCAATCACGCTTGTAAGTGTTATTCTTTTTATCTATTCCAATAAATTTTATCAGTTTTACACTATGTGAGTCCCTTCTATATTTCATGGTACCTTTGCTATGAGTCCGTTGGTGTGGCTGATGTTGAGATGACCTCTGGTGGAGACCGCTGGCAGCACTCATCCTTTGACTTTTAAAGTTTTCTGCTTGCTGTGACCCTCTGTGGTGGGGGGTCATGGCCTTCTGGTAAGAAGTAACCCCTTCTATTCTCTGGTGGCGGATCCTTCTTCGCTATTACAGCACTATACCCATTGTCACTTGGACTTTTTGATTCCTGACTTTGTGTTTTAAACTCACCATGACATTTTACTAATGTCTTATTAGATGGGACGTTTCTTCACTTTATTATACGTTTTGCACATGAGTTTATTTTCATATTTATATTCAATGTTATGTATGATCACTGTTTAATTCTTTTTGCACTGTAGATTCATAATTTGCACAGTACTAGCGCAACCCCTTGTTCTTTCCATACCCATTTACAATTGATGTTTTTTGTGGGGATTGCTGCTGTACATAGATTCTTTTTTGGTTTATAGCGCAGTGTTCTCTATTTTCTATGGTGGTGGGAGTGTCATGGTCTGGGGCTGCATGAGTGCTGCAGGCACTGGGGAGCTACAGTTCATTGAGGGAACCATAAATGCCAACATGTACTGTGACATACTGAAGCAGAGCATGATCCCCTCCTTTCGGATACTAGGCCGCAGGGCAGCATTGCAACCTGATAATGACCCCAAACACCCCTCCAAGACGACCACTGCCTTGCTAAAGAAGCTGAGGGTAAAGGTGATGGACTGGCCAAGCATGTCTCCAGACCTAAACCTGATTGAGCATCTGTGGGGCATCCTCAAATGGAAGGTGGAGGAGCGCAAGGTCTCTAAAATCCACCAGTTCCGTGATGTTGTCATGGAGGAATGGAAGAGGACTCCAGTAACAACCTGTGAAGCTCTGGTGACCTCCATGCCCAAGAGGGTTAAGGCAGTGCTGGAAAATAATGGTGGGCACACAAAATATTGACACTTTGGGCCCAATTTGTGCTGAGTTATTTTGAGGGGACAGCAAATTTACACTGTTATACAAGCTGTACACTCACTACGTTACATTGTAGCAAAGTGTAATTTCTTCAGTGTTGTCACATGAAAAGATATAATTAAATATTTTTCCAAAATGTGAGGGGTGTACTCACTTTTGTGAGATACTGTATCTCCGGCCAGGGTTCCCAGCATGGGGTACAGTGCGTCCCTGTTCTCCGGTTCAGGTGCGATTCAGGTCCGAATTTTTGCCTGAATTTGCACCTGAACTGGACCCAAAAAGGCACAAGACCCTTCTGCAATATGGATTGCTGTCGCTCTGGACCTGTGTGAACCGGCTCCATTGAGAGCCGGTCACACATGCCTGTCATGCGAATTGGATGCGGGGAAACCCGCATCTAATTGGGCACGAAGGGACCTATGGTTGGGGCCATCGTTAGGACATGCCAATATTTTTTCACAATTGCTTTGATTTTTTGGTGTTGGTTGGAGAATCCTGTAATGATGGATATTGGGTTCTCCCTTCGGGTTTTGGAGGATGGATTATATAGTAGGTCTTGCCGAGTTTTATTGCATGCCCTATTGTAGGCTCTTTTCAGGCAGGTCTTGGAGTATCCTCGACTCAAGAGTCTTGTCCTCAAAAGATCAGCCTCCTTCTTGAATGTAGTACTATTCGAACAGTTCCTCCTAATCCTTAAATATTAACTGTAAGGAATGGAGTTTACAAGCGCCTTGGGGTGAAAACTACTCGCATGTAGAATCGAGTTGCCCGCTGCTTTCTGTAGAGACTACTACTCAAATGTCCACTTTCATCTTTGTGTACGGTCACATCGAGAAAGGTAATACTGGAAATGTCATGTACCATAGTAAAATTGAGATTGAACTCATTATGATTAAGCCTAATCATGAAGTTTGCCAAGTGATTTGATGGATTCGTCCCATTCCAGAAACACATCATCGATGTAGCGCATCCACATCACCACGTACTCCGTGAAGGGGATCAGATCATCGTCTCTATTAATCGCAAGCTCCCACTCCCCCAGGTACAGTTTGGCAAACGATGGGGCACAAGAGGTCCCCATCGCAACGCCCTGTACCTGGAGGTAGTGATGCCATTTAGGGATGTGGGGCAGGTTAGTGCAATTCCTGTGACAAGTAGCACTTTTTTCAATTGTTCTCCCTGAAGACAGCGTTGTGCCAAGTCTTCATCCTTTCCCTAGGAGATCTCCTGCAGAGTAAGCCGGGTGCGTTGTCAGACTGGAGGACTGTGGAAGAAAGTTAGCCTGGAGGGCTAGTGAAAGGGGCAGCTGCAGTCGGGTGGGTTGGTAGTGCCTAAAGAGGTGGTGCTGGGACCAGTAGCCACAGGAGGGAGAGTGCAAGCTGATCACTGTGTACTGCTACACAGCAAGGGGCTTCGAGTTCCTGCCTGCAAAAGGCCATTGTTTGATGTCTATGGCTAAGTGCAGCAAACCTGCAGGAAAGCTGATGGTACACTGACTGTACTTCACCCGTGGTGTGGGTAAGCCACAGTGCATCAGTGTGAAAGCAGCCCTATATTATTATGCCCAGTGTATTGCTTCGTACTGACCTGAAGATCTCTTCTTTCCTGCTGCTGGCACCACTCTGGAGACCGTTAGCCGGGATAAGAGATGGAGTGCAGTTGGTATTACTTCACATTGGACAGGAGCCAGCACTACAGAGGAGGCATCGGCCTTTGCAGCTCTTGCTCCCTACTACAGCTTCAACTTTACAAGTAGTCCCTCTTCATTGCACTCTGTTTGATGCTCTGGAATGGTGGTTCAGCAAGCCCAGACCATGATCTACCAGTGACCTGTCCACGATCTACTGGTTGCTGACCCCTGATTTACAGTGATCCAGCTGGAGTCTGCAAGCAAGTAAAGTGCAGGAGGAGTGTCAAGGAGGCTGTATATAGACTGTGTATAGGAAGATGTCCTCGAAGATGTTGTTAAAGTGTTGTTGCTGAAGTCAAGTGGGCATCCCATATTCTCTCATCCCCATCCAAGTTATTAACCCTCAATAAACCACAAAAACAGTCATGGACTGTTCTTTGATTCTGAAGTGGCTGTAAAAATTCCGTGTGCCTGGCTGTGCTGGATGGGGGGGTCCGAGTTCAACTGTGGCTCCTTGAGGTGTGCGCTACAGATGTTTGAACGATTGTTTGAAGTTTATCCTGCCAGTCAGCCTCTACATCTGAACAAAAAATAATCAATCTTTGTGCCACCATATATTACTTATTATACAGATTATGAAAACTCAATGCCATGGATGTATTTTTGAGGTTTGTGTACTGCACATAACAAATAACATTGCTGAGCTGCTCCAATTAAATCTGAAAAGCCAATGTACAGGGTCAGAAATTTAGAGAATGGTTGGACAAACTAAACCACCCATCAAACTTCAAACCAAGGGCAATCAATCAATCAAGAGCTATACATATAATAACCCACATTGCTGAGTGTGCAGATAAAAAGGGACCCAACCCCCTAGCAGCGTCTGCCAGCATGTCTGGTTGAGTGTGGCTCCTGTCCCCCAGGCATGCAAGCTGCAAACTATGGGACACTTTGGGAGGACTGTTTATTCTGGGGAGTCAGAGGATGAGACCAGTGAGGAGGAGGGGGTGCAGGTGACTGCACTGTCACCATCTGACCTTCCCAGCCATCAGAAGATTAACCCAATGTGGCATGAACGACATCCCTGCCCATGCTGGACCACATATCCATAGTTATGTAGCAGTCCAGTGAAACAGACATTACATTCCACATGCTGGTGGAGAGCAGGGATGGGCTTCTGGGCAAAATATAGGTGGGTGGGTACCTGCCACTGTGGTGTAGCTCAGGGCATAAACTCATGGTAGGAGGTTAATTTAACTGGAATGGGAGCAGCTGCAAAGACATTACTCTACAGCAGGGGGTCTCCAAACTTTCCAAGCAAAGGGCCTGTTTACTGTGCTTCAGACTTTAGGGGGGCTGGACTGTGCCCAGTCTGAGTAAACAATGCACCATCTTTGGTGGGGGAAAAAATAGTTGGTGTTAGTTTGAGGAATAGTGCCCCATTGTTGGTGTCAGTGGGAGGAATATTGCCCCATTGTTGGTGTCAGTGGGAGGAGTAGTGCTCGATCGCAGGTGTCAGTGGGAGGAATAGTGCCCCGTTGTTGGTGTCAGTGGGAGGAATAATGCTCCATTGTAGGTGTCAGTGGGAGAAATAGTGCCCCACCCATCATTTGAGCATAGGTGTGTCAGGAGGAAGGTGTCTCTGGAGCTCCTTCAGGTGATCTGTGTGAGAGGGGAGTGGTGGTGAAATCTCTCCCAGCCCTCCTGGCCCCTTTCTGGGAAAGCCATGGAGGCCAGCGGGGCCTCTCCTGCTGGAAGCTCGCAGCCATCTCCTGGGCCGTCGGGTGACATGCCTGCCCCTGTACAAGCCGATCTCTCTACCCCTGGTGAGGATGAAGGCTCCGAGGCCATTCGGGAGCGAGTGGTGGCCGGGATAAAGGTCCCAAATAGGGAGAGGGATAAGCTGTACAAGCTACGAGCGAAGCTGAAGCGTCTGTGAAGGCAGCGTGAGGGCTTACACAGCCAGAAGCGTGGATCCATGGATCCGGAGATCCAATTGGCCAAAGTCCGTGTGGACCATCAGGAGACCATTGTGGCTATGATGGAAGGCAGAGATGGGCCCTTCAAGGAGAAGTTTGGAAATGACAGGAGGTTTGGAAGGATGAAAAAGATGGAGGTGGAGGAGGAGACCCCCAGTTCTGACCCCCTGCCCCCCCAGGGAGAGGTAAGCAGCCCCACGCCTTCCCAGGACTCAGGAGGCATGCTGAGGGCCATCCAGATAATGGAGTCTCCTATGCGGGGGGATCAGTTAGTATTCAATGAGGAGGACATTATGGATGATGTACCTGATAAGGTAAAGCCTGCCAAGTCCCATGTTGTGGATAAGACTGTTTTTGTGCCTTTCACTGATGCTGACAATGTGCCTAATGACAATCAGTCTGCTAATCCTGTGTGCAGCTGATGCTGCAATGCAGCTAGAGTTACGTTTATAAAATGTCATTTCTGTGGATGAACTACAGGTGTCAGCAAAGCCCATTAACCCTTCTTTAGCTGAGTCCAAAGCTGTTTGCCCCACTGCTGCTGAGGACTCTACAGCGCAGCATCAGGAGACAGCTGGTATTGCAGCAGTAACTGTGACCATTCCTGATGGAAAATTGAATATTTCTGTGACTGATAACAATCACCCCAGTAGCAGTGTGATGGACAATCGTCCTGCTACCAATTCAGTTCAAACAGTTGATAATGATAATAATAATAATGTACAGACTAATGTGACTTCAGTGTTGGGCCTTGGCCCTGATAAGCCTACGTTTGCTTAGGTGGTACGCTCTGCTCCTGTTAGCTCCGCTCCCAAACGGGGTTTTCCCCTACAGGCTACCACTTTCAGCACCCCAGGATCTGGTCTTGGGTCTCTGATTTCTGCTGGGGGTCCCAGACATAATGTAGTTATTCTGAAATGGGAAGGTGGTGCAATCCCTCCAGCACGGTGTGCAGTGGTGGATCTGATTTTGGAGATGGGTTTTGGGGCAAATGACCTGTATGCTTTTATACATGTAGCTGGGACATGGAATTATACGGTTAGCTTCACCAGGCCAGAGGGTCTTGACCTGTTCTGGGAGCGATATGAGGCTCAGTGCAGGTCAAGACCTGAATGGGAAGGTTTGGCCCCAGTTGCGGTTTCTCAGAGGTCAACAGTAAAAAAAAAATCACAATTATCCTCACTAATGAGAGCATCCCTGCTCGGGATCTAGAGGTTTGATTAAGGAACTATGGGGAGGTTTTGACCAAGCCCAATAAAATCCTTGATGAGCGTAACATCTGGATTGGGGGATGGTCAGTAACAGTCAGGTTGGCCAGGGATGGGAATGTTGTCCGTCACCTGCCCTCCTCAGCTTTCATAGGGAGGGATAGGATAACTGTTTTTTACCCTGGTCAGCCGAAGCTGTGTCACCGTTGTGGAGAAAAGGGGCATTTGAGCTCCTCCTGTTCAGCCTTGATGTGGTCAGTGTGTCGGGGTCAGGGTCATGTGGCTAAGGACTGCACCGAAATGATCAGGTGCAACCTGTGCCTGCGCCTTGGCCACCCCTACAGCAGATATCTTGTACAGGACCATCTCCCCTGGTCCTGTTCAAGATCCCTCCCCAGTTCCTGTGGCCACCCCTCCTGTGTCTGTAAGTATTCCTTCTGTATCTGTCTCTGTGTCCCCCCAGCCTACTGTACCCTCTCCTCTTGTGTCAGAACCTTCCAAGTCTGTGCCCCCCGAGTCAGTTACCCCCCAGGTGTCTACGCCTCCTAAGTCTGACTCAAAGGGAGCACCCCCCCCATCAGAAGTGGTAGTGTGTACTAAAAAGGTTCGCTTCTTCCTCTGTAAAGAAGTCTTGTGGAAAGACTTCAAAGAAAAAAGCAAGAGATGAGGGCATCTCTGAAGCTGACCTGCAGTACCTGGAGGAGAGAAGGAAGGTTGGGAAGAGGAAGAAGCAGGCGGTGAGGACAGAACGGGCTCCAGTGCCTGTCTCCAACCGTCATAGGTCCTCTAAATGGGATATTTCCTCATCTGGAGCTTCTTCGGAGTGAAGTTCTGATTCTGAAATGGAGTTTGAGGCGGCCTCAAGAAAGAGAGAGGCTTCTGGTGATGAGCAGCAGAGGGGAGCTAAGAAGCAATGCACCCAAAAACCCAAATGGCGGTAACCCCTCCGTTAAAAGTGGTGACAATAAATTTCGCCAGCATTAAGTCAGTAAGAGCTCATTCTATGGCCTTCTTTTTGTTCAGCCAATTAGATGCTGAAATTTTATTTTTCCAAGAGACTAGGCTCACCTCCTTGGCAGATATTCATATGGCCAAGAGAGAGTGGAGGTATGGTCCATCTTACCGGTTTCTTGCAGCCCAGCCTTACGGCGGTGTGGTGGTGTTGTTTAAAACCGGCATGATAACTGTCCGGTGGGTTATTGAGGTGGAGATTGGGAGATATATGGTCTTAGACGTCTTTGTGGGAGGGTAGGACCTGCGCCTAATTAATGTTTATGGGCCGCACACAAAGTGGGACAGGAAATGCCTTTTTACAAGGATCAAGCCATTTCTTTTTACATCCCGGCAAGTGGTCTTTGCAGGTGACTTTAATACAGTAACTAGGCTCAAGGACAGGAAGGACTTCAAGTACAGGCTGGGATATGATAGCGTTTTTTTTAAATAGTATGGTTGAGGGATGCTGGTCTTGTGGATGTGCACATTAAGCACCTCCCGG
This sequence comes from Lithobates clamitans, assembly GCA_037952925.1. Classification (NCBI taxonomy): domain Eukaryota; kingdom Metazoa; phylum Chordata; class Amphibia; order Anura; family Ranidae; genus Lithobates; species Lithobates clamitans. The sequence goes on from JBBGZY010000583.1 coordinate 635,716, forward strand.
ATGCCACGGGTTCACCTTTCATCGAAGTAGTAGTCAGAGTAGGATAGATAGTTTTTTTTTTTAAAGAGACCTCTGCTTTTTCGCCCCCAGTGGTGCAGGAAGTAGAGTTCTCTGATCACTGTATGCTATCTGTGATCCTGAATGCTTCTGACGCCCCTCAGAGGGGTAAGGGCATCTGGAGATTGAATTCGACTCTACTCAAGGAAGAACATGTTAGACAATCCTTTGAGGAATTCTTTCAGGCACAGGTGACCATCCTGGACTTTTGAAGCAGCAAGGCTGAGTGGTGGGAGCTGACCAAAAAGAGGATTCTTCAGGGGCCTAGCCAATAGAAAGCAGTTTAATAAATACATGACCTACCACGTTTATGGAGGAAGCTGGATAATCTTGTCTCGAGAGGAGGAGATCCTGGGGCAATCTCTGAAGTGAAACTCCTTCTCAGGAAGTGTCAATATGACCGGCATGCCTCTGGTTCTGGAGAGGGACTATGGGAAGTACCACTCGCCTAACCCTTACCAGAACTGCAAACAAGGTGTAGCTGTTAAAACGGTTGTTGGCCTTAAGGACAGTACAGGTTCCTTGACAAAGTCCAGGTCAGGGATTCTGGAGGTCATGAGGTCCTTTTATGCTGACCTTCTTGGGAGGAAAGAGCTTGAACGTGACAAGATGGAAAGCTTTTTGGACTCTGCTCCAGGTCTAAATGGTGGAGATGTTCCATTGATGAATTTGACAGAGGAGATTACAGTTGAAGAGTTGATGAGGGCAATTGAACAGCTTGCCATCAAAAAGTCACCTGGACCGGATGGCTTGACGGCTGAGTTTTACAAAGCCTTTAAGTCTATTCTGGCCCCACATTTGGTAGAGGTTTTTAACAGTTGCCTTGCTGAGGGGGTGCTTTCTCCTTCCATGAGGCACTCGGCTGTGATTCTTCTTTCAAAAGGTAAAGATCCCTCGATGATTGAGAATTGGCGCCCCATCAGCGATAGAAAGATACTGGCAAAGATAATTTTCTGGCACCTATCGTCAGTAGCAGAGTCTTTGCTTTCTCGCCATCAGCACTGTTTGGTCCAGGGTAGGTGCACCTTCACAGCGGTTTTAGCTGTCCGGGAGGCCTTGGAGCGGTGCAGGGCTGCAGGCTGGGGAAAGTATTTGCTAACATTGGATCAGGTAAAAGCTTTTGATCGTGTTAACCATGAGTACCTGTGGTCGCTCCTTAGTAAGTATGGTCTGCTGGGTGGTTTTGTCAATTGGTTAAAATTCTTGTATAAGGGGGCAGAAAGCTTTCCTCTTGTTAATGGTTGGGTTGGGCAGTCCTTTGAGGTTGGCTCCGGGGTAAGCCAGGGTTGTCCCTTGAGTCCCCTGCTCTATGTGTTTGCAATCGACCCCTTCATCAGGAGGCTAGAGAGCAGCATGTTCTGTGGGGTGCCAGTCGGGCTCCCGGGTGAGCCGCCTTTGAGGGTTGTTGCCTATGCGGATGATGTGTCAGTGATTGTCACTGGGGCGGATGAAGCAGAGGAGGTGGTCTCTCTGACATCACGGTATTCTGAAGCATCAGGCTCCAAGATCAATAAGGAAAAGAGTGAAGTTTTCTGCTTGGGAAAGGAAGGTGAGGGGTTTGATCTCCTGGACACCTTTCCAGTGCCCCAGGAAAGAATTAAGATTCTAGGCATTGAATTTGGACCCGGCGATTATGGCCTCAAAAACTGGGAAGACAGACTGGAAATTGCCAATACTAAGGTGGTCAGCTGGAAGAGATGGAAGTTATCTATGAGGGAAAGGGTTGATCTGATTAAGACTTACAAAAAGATCGGAATCAGGTATGTCAGCTTTGTCTGCATCTTGCCAGTGTCTCTCTATGCTAGGGTCAGTAGTGTGTTCTTCCAGATGTTGTGGGGGAACAGACTGAACCCCATCAAGAGGAATGTCACCTATCTATCCAGGAGGGAGGGTGGCTTAGATATGGTCAACCCAGTTCTTTTCTTTTCACTGCTTTTTCTCAAGTTTAACATTGGTAATATGCTTGCAGTGGAACCTCTTGGATGGGTAGGCATATTTAGATCTTGGTTTAGGCCTTTTCTACAACTTTGGGAAGAAGGTGGCCAAGTAAAGAATCTCAGGGGTCATCGTGGTCAGCTACCAGCTTATGTTGCTCCGTGCCTGAAGTTACTACGGCAGTGGCGATTGTCGGCTAAAGATCTCAGATCGGTTCTGAGGAAAGTCCTTATGAGTCGAGTCTTGAACGAAGTCTTTCATGACCCACTGGCCTTAAGGGATTGCCCAGGCCCAGTTTTGAGGGCAGGGTTAAGACTGATTAATTTGGACAGAGTACCCCCTAAATTTAGGGATCTGGCCTGGTTGTGCTTCCATGGGAGGCTCTATGTTCGGGGCAATTTGAAATTCCGCAGTGGGATGGATTGTAGCTGTCCTCGGGAGGAGTGTGCTGGTGAGGAGGAGACTATGGACCATTTTCTGCTTCATTGCCCTTTTAACATAGAGGTGTACAAACAGGTGGGGCGGGCCCTTGGTGTTCCTTTCCTCTCCAGGCTGGGTTATGCTGAGTGGGTGTACGGAGCATTCAATACTGGTGGGGTTTTTTGTTTGGATACACTTTTCTTAGTTAGCCTAGTAGTTCGTTATTTCACCTGGAACGCACAGTGTCAGGTCTGCACTCGGCATAAAATCCTTCCTGTTGAGGTGGTGGTATATGACATTTTGCATGAGGTGGAGAAGATTCGGGTGCTTGAGAGAGACGAGCAGAGTCAGGGGGCTTGGTTGAAGGCGTGGAGGGGTTTTAAGCCTCCCTGACTGCCAGAAGTCTCTTTCCCGGGTGTGGCTGTATGTCTCTTATCACCCTAGATTTTATAATTTATGATTAATTTTTGATAAATGGCTGCGTATATAGGTGATGGCTTGTGCCTCTTAGACCCTTTCTGCTGCATTATGTAAATAGTTTACTAAAAATGTGTTGGTAGTGGATTATGTAAATATTGTATATATACTGAACTTGAATGTGTATTCCTTGGATTTCTGTTGAAGTTATATACTATGGTTTTGTTTTTTACTTTTGTATAAAATTGGTTGCTTGATTCTTTTCAATAAAGGATCAATAGTGCTCCATTGTTGGTGTCAGTGGGAAGAATAGTGCCCCATTGTTTGTGTCAGTGGGAGAATTAGTGCCCACATCGTTGGTGTCAGTGGGAGGAATAGTGGCCCATCGTTGGTGTCAGTGGGAGGAATAGTGCCCCATTGTTGGTGTCTGTGGGAGGAATAGTGCCCCATTGTTGTTGTCTGTGGCAGGAATAGTGCCCCATTGTTGGTGTCAGTGGGAGGAATAGTGCCCCATCGTTGGGGTCAGTGGGAGGAATAGTGCCCCATTGTTGGTGTCAGTGGAAGGAATAGTGCCCCATTATTGGTGTCAATGGGAGGAACAGTGCCCCATCGTTGGTGTGAGTGGAAGGAATAATGCCTCAAGGTCCAGATAAAGGCAAGCAAAGGGCCACATCTGGCCCCCGAGCCGCAGCTTGTACACTACTGCTCTACAGCATTAATTCTATGTTTAGAGGCTATACTTTGTTCTGAGACTGTTTGTTCTTTTTCTGAATGCTAAAAAATGACATAGGGGCTGCCCAACCAGTGTTTGACCTTAAAGCTGCAGAACAGTTCCTTCACTACTTGCACTATACTTTCCCTAACACCTTGTCACGCTAGTGCATTGTTTAATTTAGCAAGTGTTTTCTGGGCAGCTGTGAAGACAGCAGTTTTGCCAAGCTGCCAATAAGACAATGGGTGGTTTGGGCACATTTTTTTCTTCTGCTCCAGCAGCTGTAGAAGAGACACCAGTCTAGGAAAGGATGTTGCTGTATATATCAGGTGTAGGAAAATTGCTGCTGCTGAGATTCAAGGCTTCACTTGACCATCTTCAGCATAGCCCCATAACCCTCTTCACCAGGTGACAAGGCAGAGAACTGAAGAGCCTCCGAAAACATTTGCCTTTAAGCTTATGAAATGTCTTGTGAGACTTCCTTGCTTGTTGCTAAAAGTAGAAGATATTAAGGAAAATGCAGCAGATAAACGTCATGGATGCCATCTCATTGACATGCTGCTAACTCTGAGCTCTGTGGTACAGATCAGTTTCTGCAGGGATGCCTAAAAATTTCCCAAAAATTGTACACAAACCAGTTGGTGGATGAAGCCTGCCTTTTAGTTACACAACGCCACGGGTTTTCACTGTGCATCATTACAACCACCTAGCCACCGGCTTCCTAACAACCAATGACATCACTGGTTGTTAAGGAGGATGTGGGGAGCCTGCACAGCATCCTTGTTTATCGCTCGCTGCCTCTCTCTGTGACTGGGGTCACATTAGCTAAATGAGGAAGGGAAACTGAGGGAGAAGCGAAACATTGGAATATTAGTCAGTACCAGTGTGCAACAGTGTATTTGCTTTGGAAGAATAAATCACCTCTAAAGTTGGGTGTCCTATGTGTGTGGATGTTGCTGCATTATGTAAAACTATTAGGTCAATTTTTTACATTTTTGAATGGAGTGCCTTGAGAGTGCAAAATTTTAACAAATAAAAAAATGTTGAGAAACTGATCTAAACAAAATAAAATAAAATATACTGCCCCAAGATAATAAACCAGAAAACACTAGTGTTTTAAACCAGAAAACACCCAGTGTTTTAACCTAGCAGAAACATTTGGATAAACGTAAAGTAAAAAATAAAAATACGCTAATAAAACAACAATAAAGATAGATTGCAAGTGAAAGGGGGTGGGGCAGCAGATAAAGTGTTTGCTAGCACAAACAAAAGTTAGTCCTAAAGAGGATCGTTGGTTCTGTAAACTGTAAACAATCGGGGGGGGGGGGGGGTACATGGGAATTAGTAGCCCACCACACTGCAATCCACAGTATTGTTGTGGAAATTTTATGAAGATGTATTTTAATATGTATTGTCATAGTGTCTCCCAGTGTTAGTTCTCCCGAAACCCGCTTTAAAAAGCTGACTAGGGCAGACTGACGCTGGTTGAGATCTGTTAGGTAGTGGAAAACTTCCTGAGGTTGGAGAGAGGTGTTTGCAGAGTGAGGATATGTCTGCCGGCGAAAGGGCCCCTGTGCGATGCACAGACGTTCGCCTGGGGAGATGTGTTCGCTCTGCCAAGACATTATCGGTTTAGCCGATGTGCGCTCGTGTCACCCCTGTATGCCTGATCAATATATTTGAGGTGCCATGACGTACACCTGCAGATAAGCTCCCATCAGCAGGAAGTTTAGTCATTGGTTGTTGTATAAACTCATATCCTGTGTTGACATTCACATCCTGTGTTGTTACATCCTGTGTTGTCACATCCTGTGGAGGAAGCGATTGGCTGTTGGGACCAGGGATTAATGTTTGTGACTTCCTTTGTGTGTGTGAATAAAAGAGCCAGTGCACTGCTCAGCAGGGAATCGTGCTGAGATGAGGATGTAAGCATGGTCATGTCTGTTTCATTGGGGCTATGCGGGAAATAGAGTGATAAGTAAGATGCATTATACCATTATGCTGAAAGGGAGCTTATTAGCGCAAAAGAGTATGGTGGTTTATCCATGACAGTATAGCAACCAGCTCTCAAACACACAATAACAAATAGTTGCTGGGAACCCACCCTTTTATAGTGATGGGGTCATTACTGCCATTGCAGCTCTACTGACCAAAATTGAAAGGTCAGATAGTCCATTATGGTTACAAAGAATTCAGTCGAACCACAAATTTTAAAATATTATTAATGGTAAAAAACCACCAACCCTCGTAGGTGGAAACTGGTAAATGTAAATTATCACAAAAATGCAAGTGAAAAATGCAAGTAAAAAATAATAATCACAAAGATGTAGGAAATACTGTGTCAATAGTGACAACCATAGATAGCTTTCGGGTAGAGTCCAATCGAAAAGCATCAGAAAGCATCAAAGTGTTGAAATATCAAGCAGTGAAAGCAAAAAATCAAAAACATTTAAAACAAATAGTGTTCAAAAATTGATGTAAATTCTCAAAACTTCTGGATAAATCCTACTAATATTCGGCAAGCAACAAGGGAACAGTAATCCACCACCATCACCGGCCACACAGCCTACTCACCAGATTGTGGTGACTCCCATTACAGGAGTCAAAATTGCTTCATAGACATGTCAGAAAGGTTCACACGATCACGGCTTGGTCCAGGTGCTGGAAATCATGAACGCTGTGACTGCATGGACACTGGATGGATTTAGATGAACCCTCTGTGACCTTGTTTCCTCCCCTTCTCTCCAGTATGTCATTGTTTTTATGACGTTGTGATATGTTTGTATTGCAGTGCCTTATTAGAGCCCTGGGTGATAAGGCATTGGCATACTCCAGTGCACCCCGCGAGTATGTCAATAAAATGGCGGTCGTTGCAATACTTTCTGTCACACCGTATTTGCGCAGCGGTCTTACAAGTGCACTTTTTTTTGGAAAAAATACACTTTTTTGAATCAAAAAAAATAAAACAATAGTAAAGTTAGCCCATTTTTTTTGTATTGTGAAAGATAGTGTTACGCCAAGTAAATTGATACCTAACATGTCACGTTTCAAAATTGTACCTGCTCGTGGAATGGCGACAAACTTTTACCCCTAAAAATCTCCATAGGCGACGTTTAAAAAATTCTACAGGTTGCATGTTTTGAGTTACAGAGGATGTATTGCTCTCGCTCTACTGATTGCGGCGATACCTCACATGTGTGGTTTGAACACTGTTTTCATATGCAGGGGCTACTCACGTATGCGTTCGCTTCTGCACGCGAGCTCGTCGGGACGGGGTGCGTTTAAAATTTTTTTTTTCTTATTTATTTTACCTTTTATTTTTTTATTTTTACTCTGTTTGAAAAAAAAAAAAGTTTCACTTTTATTCCTATTACAAGGAATGTAAACATCCCTTGTAATAGAAAAAAAGCATGACAGGACCTCTTAAATTTGAGATCTGGGGTTAAAAAGACCTCAGATCTCATATTTACACTAAGATGCAATAAAAAAAAAAAAAAAAATTGTCACTTAAAAAAAATGGCCCTCTAAGAGCTGTGGGTGGAAGTAATGTTTTGACGTCGCTTCTGCCCTGCATTGTTATGGAGACGGGTGGGGGCCATCTTCCCCTCACTCGTCTCCATACCCAGCGAGTGACCGGACCAGATCGTTTCCGCTGCTGCCGATGGCTCCGGTAGGCGGCGGAGGGCACCGGAATGTGGCAGGAAGGGGGGCCCTCTCCTGCCGCCGGGAAAAAGTTATCTCACGGTGAATCCACCACAGAGACCGCTTTTATCTTGTAGCGGACCACCCCTGAAGAAGAGGATACCGGGATTATGGCAGCTAGCTGCTGCCATATCAACGATATCCTCCTTCAAACAGCCGACGTAAAACTGCGGCAGGTGGTCCGTAAGTGTTTAAACAAACCAAACAGAGAGAGAATTTAGACACTACTTTTAGTCATGGAAGTCGTCCAAGACTCATGCCAAGCAGGATTTGGAATAAATAACTGAGTGTTATATACACAGTAGGTAAATTATTTAAACCCCTGTGATCTCAATAGTTGCTCGAGATGGTGTGATGTTCATAGGTGCATAAAAATCAGTGATATGGAATATGTGTTCTCTAATAATTTCTCTTATTGGGAACCATCCTGGTATATATTTTGCATATATATACATTTGTATATACAATATTTTAACAATGCAGGTTTTCCCAGAAACCACCAAACTGATACCAGATTCTAGATGGATGGATTTAATATTATCTCAGCCCTCTCAAATTGATGGTTTTGGGTCACTTGTGGTCCCTTTACTCTTTCTTAACCACTTCGATACTGGACACTTTTACCCCCTTCCTGCCCAGGCCAATTTTCAGCTTTCAGTGCTGTCACATTTTGACTGACAATTGCTAAGTCATGCAACACTGTACCCATTTTTATCATTTTTTTTACACAGAGATTTCTTTCAGTGGTATTTAATCACCATTGTTTTTTTATTTTTTGCAAAACACACAAAAAAGACTGAAAAGTTTGAAAAAAAACTTACATTTTTCTTTTTTTAATGTTATCAAATTTTGCAAATAAATAATCTTTCTTCATTCATTTAGGCCAAAATGTATACGACTACATTTCTTTGGTGAAAATAACCCAAATCAGTGTATATCAGGGGTAGGCAATCACCCAGCACTGGTGCCACAAGCGGCACACAAAGCCTCTTTTGCCGGTGTTCTGTCGAGTAGTGCTCCCCATTGGATAGTGCCCGGCCTGAACTGCGCATGCACAACGCATGCGCCGTATGTAACAGTGGAACAGATGATTTTAACATCAGCTGTTCTTATGGCGAGACGGCACAGGCGCAGAAGAGTCAATCGATTTTTTCTTTTCTCTCAGATTGTGCCCCGCGCTCCGCCGCACGGCACGCCCATGATGGGCAGTTTTCTACACTTTGTGGGCGGAATTAGCTGGCCACTGCAGCAAAAAAATAAAACTTTGTGATGGGCAGACAATAAAACTTTGTAATGGGCGAACAATAAAACTTTGTGATGGGCGGATTTTTAGATTTCTTGTGGGCGGAATTAGATGACCAGTGCAGCAAAAAAATATAACTCTGTGATGGGCGGATTTTTACATTTCTTGTGGGCAAAATTAATGGGCACTTTTGGCCATAATTAGATGGCCAGAGCTGCTGCTGCAAAAATACTTTGTGATTGGCGGATTTATGCTTGCAGGGCGTGTTTAGCTAACTGATGGGCGTCAATTACATGGCCAGTGCTGCAAAAAAATATAACTTTGTGATGGGTGGATTTTTACATTTCTTGTGGGCGGATTTATGGGCACTTTGGGGCGGAATTAGATAGCCAGTGCTGCAAAATATAAAAAATTTGTGATGGGCAGATTTCTACTTTTCTTGTGGGCGCCATTTGTGCCAATCAAATGCAGCCACTTGTGCCCGTCATATGCAGCCATTTGTGCCCATCAAATGCAGCCACTTGTGCCAGTCAAATGCAGCCATTTGTGCCAATCATATGCAGCCACTTGTGCCAATCATATGCAGCCACTTGTGACCGCCATTTGCAGCCATTTGTGCCCGTCAAATGCAACCACTTGTGGCATTCAAATGCAGCCACTTCATATGCAGTCACTTGTGCCCATCATATGCAGCCACTTTTACCAATCAAATGCAGCCACGTGTGCCCGTCATATGCAGCCACTTGTGGCAATCAAATGCAGCCACTTGCGCCCGTCATATGCAGCCACTTGTGACCGTCCACTGTGCCCATCATATGCAGCCACTGTGCCCATCAAATACAGCCACTTGTGCCCGTCAAATACAGCCAGGCGCGTCCCCCGGCTCGGCTGTCACTTCACTAACCCCCCGTGCGCTGCCTGTCCGGCGGCACTTACCAAGTCACAGGGCTTCCTCCTCCTCTTCTGTAGCGATGGCTGTGGCTCCTGTGTCCGCTCAGCTCCTCAGGCTTCCTCCGCCATGTCTCCTTTTCTGCTAAAGTGTTAGGCATCCAATAAGATCTCCCAATGCTTTGGCCAATCAGGAGACAGGCCTCCTGATTGGCAGGGAGGAACGTTAGTGTGAAAATAGTGAAAATTAATTTGCTATGCCACACATCAGGGTGGGTCAGGACGCAGTGCTCTGCGCCCCGAGCCCACCCTATTTTGAAGCCTATTAGAGCCTCTGGCTCTAATCACATGCTTCAAAATACACACTCCGCCTATCCCCGCCATAGTAGTTCATGTGTCTGAAAGGGGCCGGGCACATGAATAGGGAGGGCGGCAGAGGTGTCGGGGGGCGGTGCCCATTCACCCACAATGCACGGGCTGCCACTGGTCTTTGATATCTGTCAATTGCTGAGGGCTGGATCGCCTCCGCTGCTTTTCCTCCAATCAGGGGCCAAAGAATCTGAGTGTGAGTTTAACTGTAGCCCTCACACTGGAGACTTGTACACCATCATCATGGCATCCCAGGATGGTGGGTACCGGGTACCGGGTACTGGGTGGCTGGAGGAGAAGGAGAGAGCCCCTGGGCAGCTGGAGGAGAAGGAGAGAGCCCCTGGGTGGCCGGTGGAGAAGGAGAGAGCGCCTGGGTGTTTGGAGGAGGAGAGGGCCCCTGGGTGGCCATTTAGTCAACAAGAGGGCCCCTGGGTGGCTGGGGAGGAGAGGGCATCTGGGTGTTTGGAGGAGGAGGGGGCCCCTGGGTGGCCGGGGGAGAAGGAGAGGGCACCTGGGTGTTTGAAGGAGGAGAGGGCCCCTGGGTGGCCATTTAGTGAAGAAGAGGGCCCCTGGGTGGCCGGTGGAGAAGGAGAGAGCCCCTGAGTGGCTGGTGGAGGAGACTGAGCCCCTGGGTGGCTGGAGGAGAAGGAGAGAGCCCCTGGGTGGCTGGAGGAGAAAGCCCCTGGGCGGCTGGAGAAGGAGAGAGCCCCTGGGCGGCTGGAGAAGGAGAGAGCCCCTGGGCGGCTGGAGAAGGAGAGAGCCCCTGGGCGGCTGGAGGAGAAAGAGAGAGCCCTTGGGCGGCTGGAGGAGAAGGAGAGAGCCCCTGGGTGGCCGGTGGAGAAGGAGAGAGCACCTGGGTGTTTGGAGGAGGAGAGGGCCCCTGGGTGGCCATTTAGTCAACAAGATGGCCCCTGGATGGCCAGGGGAGGACAGGGCATCTGGGTGTTTGGAGGAGGAGAGGGCCCCTGGGTGGCCAGGGAGAAGGAGAGGGCACCTGGGTGTTTGGAGGAGGAGAGGGCCCCTGGGTGGCCAGGGGAGAAGGAGAGGGCACCTAGGTGGAAGGAGTGGGCCCCTGGCTGTTTGAAGGAGAAGGAGATGGCCCTAGGGTTGGCCAAAATTGGAAGAGCTGGTCCTTGGGTGGTTGGAGGAGGAGAGGGTCCCACCCTTCTCCCCAGGGGACGGGGACACCCTTCTCTCCCCAGAGGACGGGGACACCCTTCTCTCCCGGAGGACTTGGTAGCTGACTTTATCAAGCTATGTGAAGACAACAGTCTGCTATGAGCAGTGTTGACATAAGGGTCGGCTGTCATTGATTGGGTGATATCACACATCACTAGGAAAGATCGTGTTGGCTAAGTCTGTAAACATCTGATCAGCCTTGGCTCTTCAACTTGGATGAAAGGAAGCGATGGCAGGGTCAGACGATGAGAATGTGAATTAGAAGTGATGATTTCTGTGCCTGGGTGTTTGCATCTAACAATCTACATAATAAGAGCTGTCACAGGAAGGCCCTCACACAGTACACATGGTAGGCAGGGCGGTGAGGTTGGCACACACAGGGTGATCAGGCAGGGCAGTGTGGTTGGCACACACAGGGTGATCAGGCAGGGCGGTGAGGTTGGCAGATGAGATTGGGTCCCTAGATGAGATGGTGTCCCCGTTGCCAGGGGAGATGGGTTTCCTGTCCGTAGGCAAGATGGGTTCCCCATCCCTAGGGGAGATAGCGTTCCTGTCCCTAGGGGAAAAGGGGGGACTCTGTCCCCAGGGGAGAGAAGGGTGTCCCCGTCCTCCGGGGGAGAAAAGGGTGTCCCCGTCCTCCGGGGGAGAGAAGGGTGTCCCCGTCCTCTGGGGAGAGAAGGTTGTCACAGTACTCTGGGGGAGAGAAGGGTGTCCCCGTCCTCCGGGGAGAGAAGGGTGTCCCCGTCCTCCGGGGAGAGAAGGGTGTCCTCGTCCTCCGGGGAAAGAAGGGTGTCTCCGTTCTCCAGGGGGAGAGAAAGGTGTCCTCGTCCTCCGGGGGAGAGAAAGGTGTCCCCGTCCTCCGGGGGAGAGAAGGGTGTCCCCATCCTCCAGGGAGAGAAGGGTGTACCCTACCTCTGGGGAGAGAAGGGTGTCCCCGTCCTCCAGGGAGAGAAGGGTGTACCCTACCTCTGGGGAGAGAAGGGTGGGACACCATGATGATGGTGTACAAGTGTCCAGTCTGAGGGCTACAGGTAAACTCACACTCAGCTTCTTTGGCCCCCGATTGGAGGAAAAGAAGCGGAGGCGATCCAGTCCCCCAGCAATTGACAGAAATTAAAGACCAGTGACGGCATTGTGGGCGCACAGGCAGTGCCCCCCCTGAGACCTCTTCCAGCCTAACTATTCATGTGCCAGGCCCCTTTCAGGATGCCGGACACATGAATTACTATGGCGGGGATAGGCGTGGTGTGTATTTTGAAGCATGTGATTAGAGCCAGAGGCTCTATTAGGCTTCAAAATAGGGTGGGCTCAGGGTGCAGAGCACTGCGTCCCGATCCCACCCTGTTGTGTGGCATAGCAAATTCATTTGTGCTATTTTTACACTAACGTTCCTCCCTGCCAATCAGGAGGCCTGTCTCTCGATTGGCCAAAGCATTAGGCGATCCTATTGGATGCCTAACGCTTTGGCGGAAGAGGAGACACGGGCGAGGAAGCCTGAGGAGCCAAGCGGACACAGGAGCCACAGCCATCGCTACAGAAGAGGAGGAGAAAGCCCTGTGACTGGGTAAGTGCCGCCAGACTGGCCGCGCGCGGGGGGGGTTAGTGAAGTGACAGCTGAGCCGGGGGAGGCGCCTGTTTGTATTTTGACAGGCACATGTGGCTGCATATGACGGGCACACGTGGCTGCATTTGATTGGCACAAGTGGCTGCATATGATGGGCATAAGTAGCTGCATATGATGTGCACAAATGGCTGCATATGAAGTAGCTGCATTTGATTGGCACAAGTGGCTGAATTTGACGGGCACAAATGGCTGCTTTTGACGGGCAAAAATGGCTGCATATAATGTTCACAAGTGGCTGCATTTGATTGGCACAAGTGGCTGCATTTGACGGGCACAAATGGCTGCATATGACGGGCACAAGTGGCTGCATTTGATTGGCACAAATGGCGCCCAGAAGAAAGGTAGAAATCTGCCCATTACAAATTTTTTATATTTTGCAGCACTGGCTATCTAATTCCGCCACAAAGTGCCCATAAATCCGCCCACAAGAAATGTAAAAATCCACCCATCACAAAGTTATATTTTTTTGCTGCACTGGCCATGTAATTGACGCCCATCAGTTAGCTAAACACGCCCCACAAACATAAATCCGCCCATCACAAAGTATTATTGTCCGCCCATCACATAGTTTTATTTTTTTGCTGCAGTGGCCAGCTAATTTCGCCCACAAAGTGTAGAAAACCGCCCATCATACACATGAAATTGCCACAGGAGCGCGGCGAAGCGCGGGGCACAATCTGAGAGAAAAGAAAAAATCTATTGACTCTTCTGCGCCTGTGCCGTCTCACCGTAAGAACAGCTAATGTTAAAATCATCTGTTCTGCTGTTACATACGGCGCATGCGTTGTGCATGCACAGTTCAGGCTGGGCACTATCCAATGGGGGGCACTTCTCGACAGAACACCGGCAAAAGAGGCTTTGTGTGACGCTTGCGGCACCAGTGCTGGGGGGTTGCCTACCCCTGATATACACTGATTTGGGTTATTTTCACCAAAGAAATGTAGCCGTATACACTCGACTCCTCCCCCATCAGCAGTGCAGTGCAGGGGTGTCAGTGAGACACTAATGCATTCCAAGTATAGAATTCCCCACGCTGCACCTGCACTAAGGGGGAGGCACTGTGCCCCCACACATTGTAAAAGATAGGAAACGTTTGGTTCTCCAACTTTGCTGTAGCTGCGATCGTCAGCTTTTGTGATGGGGAAGAGAATGGGTGCAGTTCTGCTGGGGGGGGGGGGTGGGCGGTCCCTGTTTCCAGGAGGAGGAGGACTCTCATTGGCCACTGCTAAAGCCAATCACAGTCCTGCTAGCCCCGCCGACCATCTGGAGGAAGATGACTCACTTGGTTGCCACTACCAATCTCAGAAAAGGATTTCACTGTGATTGAGAAAACCACAATCAGGTGACAGTTTGTGGAATTACTGTTGAGCTTATGGGAACTTTGTTGAAATTATTCCTGAACCTTTGTGTTACTTACTACTGAACCCCGGCATTCTGTGTCCTTTTAAGCCACAGCCAGTATTCAGCGCAATGAAAATCACACCCAACTTTTCCTGTGGTGCAGAGCACCACACTTTTTCTCAGCTGCAGGGGCCCAACTTATGATCCTGCACACAGGACCACTGCTTCCAGATGCTTGTACAGTATGTTACATCACATACAAGCACGTGGGCTGGAGGCGAGAGGTGGATCAGCAGGATGAGTGTGCCAGGACAGGTAGATGTGTCTCATCTCTGCTTCCTTTCACCACTCTGCAAATCAACGCATATCATAAATGAGAAGAGGGTACAGCGGTGGAGCAGACAAGCAGGAGGGTACAGCGGTGGGACAGATGAGCAGCAGGGTACAGCGGTGGGACAGATGAGCAGGAGGGTACATTGGTGGGACAGATGAGCAGGAGGATACAGCAGTGGGACAGGAGAGCAGGAGGGTACAGCGGTGGGACAGAAGAGCAGGAGGGTACAGCGGTGGGACAGAAGAGCAGGAGGGTACAGCGGTGGGACAGATGTGCAGGGAGGTACAATGGGGAAAGAGATGAGAAGGGGGTTCAGCAGTGGGGACAGAAGAGCAGGGGGTACAGTGATGGGGCAGATGAGCAGGGGGGTTTAGCGTTGGGCCAAATGAGCAGGGGGGGTTCAATGTTTGGCCAGATGAGCAGCGGGGTTGTGTTGGGCCAGATGAGCAGGGGGGTTCAGTGTTGGGCCAGATGAGCAGGGGGGTTCAGTGTTGGGCCAGAAGAGCAGGGGGGTTCAGTGTTGGGCCAGATGAGCGGGGGGGGGGGCAGTTTTTATACCAGATGAGCAGGGGGGTTTAGTGTTGGGGCAGATGTGCGGTGGTTACAGTGGTGGGGAAGATGTGCAGGGGATTACAGTGGTGGGGCAGATGAGAAAGAGGGTACAGTGGTGGGACAGAAAACCAGGGGGGTAAAGCAGTGGGGCATGTGAAAGGAGGTGTATTGGTGGGACAGATGAGCAGGGGGTTACAGTGGTGGGGCAGGAGAGCAGGGGGAACAGAGGTGGGGCAGAAGAGCAGGGGGGGTACAGAGGTGAGACAGATGTGCAGGAGGTACATTGGTGGGGCAGATGAGAAAGCGGGTTACAGTGGTTGGGCAGATGAGCAGATGGGTTCATGTTAGGACAGATGAGAAGGTAATTCGGTAGTGAGACAGAAGAGCATAGGGATACGGCAGTGGAGCAGATGTGCAGGGAGGTACAGTGGTGGGGCAGATGAGAAAAGGGGGTACAGTAGTGGGGCAAATGAGCAGGGGGTTACAGTGGTGTGACAAAAGAGCAGGGTGGTACAGAAGAGCAGGGTGGTACACTGGTGGGACAGATGAGCAGGGGGGTACAGATGTGCAGGGGGTTACAGTGGTGGGGCAGATGTGCAGGGGGTTACAGTGGTGGGGCAGATGAGAAAAGGGGTACATTGGTGGGGCAGGTGAGAAAGGTGGTAGACAAAGCAAAGAGGGTGTTTCACCGCTCAGGTGGACACAAACCCAGGTGTAAGATTGATGTAAGATTTCCAGGGTTGAAGAGTTCCAGGTGCTGGCTGAATGCTAAGTGGAACAGGTTTAAAATGAGAAGATCTGGATGCCGCACACCGGATGTAGTAGAAAACTTGACTTTATTGGAAAGATGGGATCATCAAAAATACAAGACCATCATGCAGAAAGTACAGGATTAGTTGACGCGTTTCGCACTCTGAGCTGAGTGCTTACTCATAGCTAGCAAATATTAAAAAGACAAACTCTTATATAACTCAAGAGGATATCACATGACCACCTAATTAAGCAAACAATAGGTCTCAGCTGAAAGCCGATTTAATGAAGTCTCGGCATCCGCTGACCAATCAGTATACTATCCAATGAAAAAAAAAAGGGGGAGAAAAAGAAAAAATCCCTTAAAACGATGACATGTGAATTAATGAAGAAAAAATTATTGTGAACATGAATGTGTATTCATGTGTGTATCAACGAAAGATAATATGTATCCTTCCTTTATATATTTTTGTGTATTAATGAATTTATTTCTATTCTTATAATTGTGTATATAATAGTGCATGTAAGAATGTTTATATAGAAAAGTTTTTTTAAAATGAAATGTGAAAATATAATGTTATATAGACAAAGTGCAAGGGATGTGAAAACATAAAAAGATGTATACACATATATATGTGTATATATAAAGTGAAAACAGAAAAGTAAAAAAAAAGGAAGAAAAAATGTATGTGCACAAATAATGTGTGCGGTGAGTGTATATAAATGTGTGTAATCATAATGATATGTGTGTATTGCATTGGAAAAATGAATATTCCAATGGGTAATCACATAAAGCAATAAATATGGCACAAAACAAAAATGTGTAATCAATAATAAAAATGCCATTGGTATTGGAAAATGTAAATAAGATGTAATGAACCGCCAAACACATAAAAAAACATATGTCTATGTGTCTAATATGTATAGTAGAAAAATTTGTCCAAGAAATATATGAAAAATGTAAATGAATGAGATTTGGCTCAACAAAAAAGATGTTCTGGTGCTTGTGTCTGCTGTCCGCGATGATTGATGATAAGATTGATGAGCAGGGGGGTTTAGTGTTGGGGCAGATGTGCGGTGGTTACAGTGGTGGGGAAGATGTGCAGGGGATTACAGTGGTGGGGCAGATGAGAAAGGGGGTAAAGTGGTGGGACAGAAAACCAGGGGGGTAAAGCAGTGGGGCATGTGAAAGGAGGTGTATTGGTGGGACAGATGAGCAGGGGGTTACAGTGGTGGGGCAGGAGAGCAGGGGGAACAGAGGTGGGGCAGAAGAGCAGGGGGGGGGGTACAGAGGTGAGACAGATGTGCAGGAGGTACATTGGTGGGGCAGATGAGAAAGCGGGTTACAGTGGTGGGGCAGATGAGCAGATGGGTTCATGTTAGGACAGATGAGAAGGTGATTCGGTAGTAAGACAGAAGAGCATAGGGATACAGCAGTGGAGCAGATGTGCAGGGAGGTACAGTGGTGGGGCAGATGAGAAAAGGGGGTACAGTGGTGGGGCAAATGAGCAGGGGGTTACAGTGGTGGGACAAAAGAGCAGGGTGGTACAGAAGAGCAGGGTGGTACACTGGTGGGACAGATGAGCAGGGGGGTACAGATGTGCAGGGGGTTACAGTGGTGGGGCAGATGTGCAGGGGGTTACAGTGGTGGGGCAGATGAGAAAAGGGGTACATTGGTGGGGCAGGTGAGAAAGGGGGTACATTGGTGGGGTAGATGAGCAGGGGGTTACAATAGTGGGGCAGATGAGCAGGGGGTTACAGTGGTGGGGCAGATGAGCAAGGTAGTACAGTGGTGGGGCAGATGTGCAGGGTAGTACAGTGGTCGGGCAGATGTGCAGGGGGTTACAGTGGTGGGGCAGATGTGCAGGGTAGTATAGTGGTCGGGCAGATGTGCAGGGGGTTACAGTGGTGGGGCAGATGTGCAGGGTAGTACAGTGGTCGGGCAGATGTGCAGGGGGTTACAGTGGTGGGGCAGATGTGCAGGGTAGTATAGTGGTCGGGCAGATGTGCAGGGGGTTACAGTGGTGGGGCAGATGAGCACAGTGATGGGGAAGATAAGCAGGGGGTACAGTGGTGGGGCAGATGAGCAGGAAGTACAGTGGTGGGGTAGATGAGCAGGGGGGTACAGTGGTGGGACAGATGAGCAGGAGGGGTACAGTGGTGGGACAGATTTGCAGGGGGGACAATGATCTCAGGTGTGAAGGTATATGAATTGGGGCTCATCTGAGGTGTGGAGTTGCAGGAATTGGGGCTGATCTGAGACATGAGAGTGCAGGATGTTAATTTCTCACTACTAAAGTAGTTTACAGCATTTACTTTATAAAAACCTTTTCATGATTGAGAGTGTGAAATTTACATTTTTTTTTGTTATAAAATCGGCATGCTCAATTTCTTTGAAAACATTTTTCGGCACACTGTGCTCAAAAGGTTGCCTACCCCTGGTGTGTATTATTTAGTCTGTAGGAAAGTTATAGAGTCCTCTAACTATGGTATATACACTCACTGGCCACTTTATTAGATACACCTTGCTGGTACCGGGTTTGACCCCTTTTTGCCTGCAGAACTGCCTTAATTCTTCGTGGCATAGATTCAACAAGGTGTTGGAAACATTCCTCAGAGATTTCGGTCCATATTGATATGATGGCATCACGCAGTTGCTGCAGATTTGTTGGCTGCACATTCATTATGCGAATCTCACATCCCAAAGAGTACAGAGAACTCATTGTCATGTTTAAGATACCAGTTTGAGATGATTTGAGCTTTGTGACATGGTGCATTATCCTGCTGGAAGATGCCTTTAGAAAATGGGTACAGTGTGGTGATGGACATGAGCAGCAACAATACTCAGGTAAGCCGTGGCGTTTAAACGATGCTCAGTTGATACTAAGGGGCCCAAAGTGTACCAAGAAAATATCCTTCACACTATTACACCACCACCAGCAGCCTGAACCTTTGATATAAGGATCCATGTTTTCATGTTATTTACAACAAATTCTGACCCTACCATCTAAATGTCACAGCTAAAATCGAGACTCATTAGACCAGGCAACGTTTTTCCTATCTTCTATTGTCCAATTTTGGTGAGCCTGTGCAAATGGTAGCCTCAGTTTCCTGTTCTTAGCTGACAGGAGTGGCACCCGGTGAGGTCTTCTGTTGCTGTAGCCCATCTGCTTCAAGGTTCGATGTGTTGTGCATTCAGAGATGGTATTCTGCATATCTCGAGTATAAATAGTGGTTATTTGAGTTAGTGTTGCTTTTCTACCATCTGACACCAGTCTGTCCATTCTCCTCTGACATCAACAAGGCATTTTTATCCACACAAGTGCCGCTCACTGGATATTTTCAGACCATTCTCTGTAAACCCTACAGATGGTTGTGCGTGAAAATCCCAGATGATCAGCAGTTTTTGAAACACTCAGACCAGCCTGTCTGACACCAACATTCATGCCACGTTCAAAGTCAGTTAAGTCCCCTTTCTTCCCCATTCTGATGCTCGGTTTGAACTTCAGTAAGTTGTCTCCACCATTGAGTTGCTGCCTTGTGATTGGCTGATTAGCAATTTGTGTTACCAAGCAATTGAACAGGTGTACCTAATAAAGTGGGTGTATATCTGAAAAGCAATCCTAATGTATTGACACTCTATCTCATTTCTTGAGGCGCGAAAATGCCAGTACAGAACAACAGTGCTCCCGGCCGGGCTGTCATTTTACAATAAGTCATGCAGGAAGGTGTTAATCACTTTCAGTAGTTTAGCCCTGGTTCATAGAGTTGCGATTTGGGATGTCAAATCGCATGCCAAATCAGCGGCAATGGCACCGTCCGAAACGGTGCGACGCCACATTTGCGGCGTCGCACCGTTTCCAAAAGTAGTTCCTGTACCACTTTTGGTTATTTTGGGGTGTGATTTCCATTGACATCTGTGCAGAAACCCACACAGATGTCTCTAAAATCGGAACTGACATGCGGGAATTAAATCGTGCGAATTCAGCTGAACTTGCACGATTTCATTCCCGCAGTCAGTGTGAACCAGGGCTTAAGAACGTTTTTAACTGAGGTCCCCGCGGGCTGATCAAAAAATAACTGAGGAGGTCAGGAGAAGGTTGCTGTACTAACGATGCGATTTTAGTACAGTGATCTTCTCGCTTAGTTATTGTGTTCTAACAGGGGGGATTGCCCCATTCCATATCACACCGGTCTGCACGCGCAGCCATTGGCTGTGAGCGCTGATAGAATGCCGATTGGCAGATATTTTTCTGGCATGCCCGTTCTACAGAAGTCAGAAGTTCGGCCGGCTTCTGTCGGACAGACTGCTATACTTACTAGAGGTCGACCAATATATCGGCCGGCCGATATTTGCCGTTTTTTTTTTTTTTCTTTTAAATACGAAAATATTTGGTGGTTTTTAATTAATCGGCATCGGCCGATTGTGCTAATAAAAAAGGCCGATTATAACTTCAGCGCGACTTGCGCATGACTTCTGTAATAGAAGTCAATGCAAGTTGTATGAAGTCTTCTGTGGAGCCTTCTCTCCTCTCTGGGCAGCCTGCCAAGTCTGATAAAAGAACCAAGAAGAGATACAATGTTTATACTTATCAATGGACTGAACTCTGTGTAGAAGCTTTCAGTTTAACCATTTAAAGACTAAATCTTTTCTGACACTTGTTGCTTACAAGTGAAAATCCAGTATTTTCTGCTAGAAATTCACTTAGAACCCCCAAACATTATATATATATATATATATATATATATATATATATATATATTTTAGCAGAGACCCTAGGGAATAAAATAGCGGTTGTTGCAATATTTTATGTCACACGGTATTTGCGCAGCGGTCTTTCAAACGCAATTTAAAAAAAAAAAATACACTAATGAATTAAAAAAAAAAAAAAAACTGAGCAGTAAAGTTAGCCCATTTTTTTTCAGCAAAAAGTTTTGATTACCTGTTTTTGTTTATTTAATATTTAAGATATAGTTTTTTTTTTTTGATCTAAATTATACATACAAAATTTCTGTATCACTTATTACTTAAGGTTGCTTTCACACTAGAGCGGGCATGCGTTGATGGTAAAACACTGCTAGTTTTAGCGGTGCTTTATCGTCATTTTGGCGGTGCCATTGGGCTGCTAGCGGGGCGCTTATAATCCAGCTAGCGGCCGAGACGCTTTGCAGGCGGCTTCGGCAGCGGTGCGCATTCATTTCAATGGGCAGGAGTGGTGGAGGAGCGGTATACACAGCTCCAAAGATGCTGCTTGCAGGACTTTTAACATCCTACCAGCGCATCGCTTCAGTGTGAAAGCACTCGGGCTTTCACACTGAGACTGCAGGGGAGCCGTTTTGCAGGCACTTTACAGGTGCTATTTTTAGCCCAAAAGTGCCTGAAAAATGCCCCAGTGTGAAAAGGGTCTAACTGTTAGATTTTACGATGAAAGGAAAAAAAAAAAAAAATGAATCAGCATCATATATCGGCCACTGCGATTTCTAAATATCGGCATCGGCCAGAGAAAAACCCATATCGGTCGACCTCTAATACTTACAGGCCTGAATGTCAGCCAGTTTCTGTTGAACTGGCCAATATTCGGCCTGTGTGTACCAGGCATGAAAAGTACAACTAAGGGCAGCCTGCTTATTTTAGTGAACCCTGACTAAAACACCTTAAAGCTACACAAATAAAATTAGTATTACCCTAGCATACTGCTGCAATTCAGTGTCTGCTGATTCGCATTATCAATTCCTTGGATATCTTTTTATATCCCTTTCCTGTTTTATACAGTTCTTTGACAATTCTTTTGCTTTTTCCATGACTCAGAATCCAGAAACATCAGTGCAGAACTGGATGAAAGATGCAAGGGTCTGTCAGGAGTTCCAGAAACTCATTGACCTTTTATACACACACACTAATTACAAGCAAACAGATCACAGATAAGGATGGTTACCTTTAATAGCCATTAAAACCCCTTTGTGTCAACTTAGAAGAAATTTATATAGAACGGCAATTTCATGCATTTTAGTGCCACATCCAGCAAGCTCGCTGTGTGCAGAGGTGCGTGTGTGACCGCGCGCCGTGGATAGAGCGGCGAGCTCCCGACTCGGGGGGGGGGGCATCCACAGCGAATCCTCGCCTCCTCCAATTCCATCAGCTGTTGCAATTAGTTGCGTCAGCTGATTGCAGAGGGAGGGGTATTTAATAGTAAACTAGGAGCCAGTCCAGCATCCACTCCATTTAGCTGCTGGATGCCAAGAGGGGCTGTCATGATTTCAAAAGCTCTTTGTTACAAAGTTAAAAAAAACTGTTTTATGCTACTATACCATTAGTTTAATGGATTTAAGTACCTTATACTCTATACAATTGCTTTAAATGACATGACCTGTATTTGGCAGTACCAACCTTCAATGATGTTAACTTTATTAACAATACTAACAATTGACTTTGATCCATTTAATATGTCAATATATATAACATTGATAAAATATGGGTCCAACTGATATGATTATTTTGCTTAAATTTCCACTACTAATACCTCAATCAACACATCATAATTGAACAGCTTGATTATTTTAATTAAGCTAGTTCAATTAATAATCCAAAATAAAAAAAAAAATATACCAGTATATTTTTTTTTACTTTTCCATTACATATTTTAAAAAATGAATGATCTAAGCAATTTAACTGACTGATCCACAATCTTCTAGCCATGATTAGCTTTTATATACTACAATCATCGCCCATTTGTTGACTCCTCAACTACTACTCTCAGGTACACTGTATTCAAAAAACAAATGTCTTTTCATATACTATATAAGACAAATACCCATTTCTATTCTTCAAAAAAATCCCCTTTTTTTAAAATAAGAAAAATAATGTTTTATTTACAGGACCCGCCATCTAGCCCCAGCAAATTTTCAGGTCATACCCTGCTTATGCTGGTGGGCTAAGAGTTCTGGGCTTTTTTTTTTCCACTACAATCCCATTTTTTACTACCACTTTCAAAAATACTTCTTTTTGATCTGGCATGGATGTAAAACATCCTAAAAAACAATTATACTAAGGGTCCTTTCACACGGAGGCGGTTTGCAGGCGCTAATAATAGCGCCTGCAAACCGACCCGAAAGTGCCGCTGCTGATTCGCTGGCAGGACAGTTAAAAAAGTCCTGCTAGCAGCATCTTCAGAGCGGTGAAGGAGCAGAGTGTATACCGCTCCTGCCCATTGAAATCAATGGGACGGCGCGGCTATACCGCTGGGAAAGCACCTCTGCAGAGGCGCTTTACAGTGGTTTTTAACCCTTTCTCACCCGCTAGCAGGGGGGGGGTAAAACCACCCCGCTAGCGGCCGCATGCCGACGGTAAAGCGCCGCTTACAATAGCAGCGCTTTACCGCCGACCCCACCCCAGTGTGAAAGGGGCCTAAGAGCTTTTGGAGCTGAGAATCTGCCTGGCACACCTGTTCTAAATCTCTGTTGTTTTTAACTATAAGACTATGGAATGTTAACTCATCACGAATATGTAAGTTTACTATGTGAAAATTGTTTGTGGAATATTTATACTTGTGATGTCATATATGCTTATCCTCTTCTTTTCAAGAGATTTTATTTTAGAATATACGGTAAATCTTTCCTACTAATACTCACCCCTAAGGAAGGAGATGTGTACTCCCAAATGAGTTAGGTGTATTGTATACTACTGTATGTATACTGGTGACAATGTTGTAAACGCATTCCTTATGATATGTTTATACTACGTATTTAATAAAACTACTTTTGGATTTAAAATACTGTTTATGTGCCTTAAAAGTCCACCACTAGGGTTTTTTTTCTTTACCCTTAGCTTTGTGTCAACTTACGTGCATGTTATCAAGCCAAAATCACCAGGCTACGTAAACTTTTGATCAGGGTTATTTGAAAAGTTTCTGTTGTGATTACGATAAAAAAAAAAAAAAAAAAAGTGTAAACACAGTTGAATAATAAATGGCTTCAGCCAAACACCAACCATGAGTGAAAGAAATGTTTGTGTTATCATTCATAGTCTCTGAAAAATGGCCAAGAAATCATAAATTCTGCCAGGGTATGTAAACTGAGCACAACTGTAGGTTAAGTAATTTTTTGTAGTATTTAATTCTATCCTTTTTATGTAATTTCCCAATTAAAAAAAAAAAAAAAGCTGTGGGTTATTATAGGAAGTTGTGGGGTTTCCTGCAGCAGTGCTTCGGGTACCTAGAGTTTTGCATGTTATCACACTCTTCCACCCCTTGCAGTGATGGTTTGATGAAACACAGACTGACTGGCAAACATGCTGCTGGGTCCTAGGGCAGCACTCAAGGATGCAGAGGGCAGCAACAAGAAAGTTAATGAAGGAGGGGAATGTAGGATTTAAAAAAAAACAAAACAAAAAAAAACAAAAAAAAAAAAAAAACCACACATCCAGAGACAAAGTTTGGTGAATAGAATTTATGTCGGCCCAATTTTTTCTGATCCTCAAAAGTAACATATCTTACAAAGCCAAATTCATTTCACAAATATTTTTTCTTTCATTCAATAACTTTACATTTGCTGATGAGACACAATCTAAAATATGTATGGACAGTACAAATAAAAATATAAACTGTAAAAGTATCTCATCACACAGGTTCCCTCCTTGAAATAAATAAGGCATTGGATTCAGCAATTAACAGCTACATGCACTTTTGAGGTATGCTATCAAGTCTTTCCTCTCCCCCTGCTTCTTGATTCCAGCAAAGATCATCTTTGTGCCAGGGATGTATTTTTTAGGGTTTTCCAAGTATTCCATCAGGGTGTCCTCATTCCAGGTAATACCTATTAGGGAGGGGGAGAAGAGGTCAGACACATTTAACAAAAACACAGCCAGTACTAGCCTATAATTATGTAGCCTGAACAGACCTTCCAAAATTTCCCAGCAAAAGCAGGTCATTATACAACTTTATATGCATTTTATAAATTTAACCACTTCTGGACCACAGCACGACGATAAACTTCCTAAAGTTGAAGAGGGATTTATCTTTGTTATGGCAGCAGTTAGCTGCCATAACCCTTGTTTCCTCCTCTTCAGCGAGCGGTCCGGTTTCCGACAATAGTGGTCTTTGCAGCAGATTTGCAGTGGTGCCCTCTGCCACTTAACGGAGTGATCAGATCCTTCTCCCTGCTAGGCATAGGGGAAGATGGCCTCCACCCATCTCCATACCACTCCAGAGCAGAAACTAAGTAAAAAAAAAAAGTCACTTCCTCCCATAGCTCTTAAAAAAAGGGCCATTTTTTTTTTTTGCATTTTAGTGTAAATATGAGGTCTTTTTGACCCCAGATCACATATTTAACCACTTAAGGACTAGCCTCGTTTTGGATTTTAGGCGTTTACATGTTTAAAAACAGGTTTTTTTTGCTAGAAAAAAACTTAGAAAAGAAAAAAAATGTATATTTATTTATATATATATATATATATATATATATATAGTTTGGGGGTTCTAACACCCTAGAGAATAAAATGGCGGTCATTGCAATACTTTTTTGCACCGTATTTGCGCAGCGGTCTTAGCGCACTTTTTTTGGGAAAAAAATTCACATAAAAACAAGACAGCAGTAAAGTTAGCTCAATTTTTTTTTTTTTTTTATATTGTGAAATATGTTACGCCAAGTAAATTGATACCCAACATGTCATGCTTCAAAATTGCGCCTGCTCGTGGAATGGCGTCAAACTTTTACCCTTAAAAATCTCCATAGGCGACGTTTAAAAAAATTCTATAGGTTGCATGTTTTGCGTTACAGAGGAGGGCTAGAATTATTGCTCTACCGGTTGCGGCAACACCTCCCATATGCGGCGGTACTCACGTATGCGTTCGCTCCTGCGCGCGAGCGTGTCGGGACAGCGCTTAAAAAAAAAAATAAAAAAATAAAAAATAAATGTTTCTCTTCTTTATTTATTCTTTCACTTTTTTTTTTTCCCTTTTTTTTAAATTTGGATCACTTTTATTCCCATTACTAGGAATTTAAACATCCCTTGTAATAGAAAAAAAATCATGACAGGTCCTCTTAAATATGAGATCTGGGGTCAAAAAGTCCTCAGATCTCATATGTGGACTTAAAATGCAAAAAAAAAAAATAAAATAAAAAATTGTGCCTTAAGACAAATGGGCGGAGCTGACGTAATGACGTCGCTTCCGCCCTCCTATGGTATGGAGACAGCTGGGGGCCATCTTAGCCTCACTCGTCGTCCATACCTAAGAAGTGAAAGGACCCGATTGCCTCCGCCGCTACCAACGGCTCCGGTAAGCCGCAGAGGGCGCAGGGGGGGGGGGGGGGTGGTTTTGTCACCTCTCCCGCCGCCAATGGTGATCTCGAGGCGAACCCGCCACAGAGACCACCATTATCGTGCACAGAACCGCCGGCCCTAAAAAAAGGATACGTCAGTTGTGGCAGCAGCTGTTGCCGTTACCGAGATAACCATTTTCAAAGTAATGACGTATATATACACACAGTGGCCGGCAAGTGGTTAAGAGGTCCTGTCATGCTTTTTTTTTCCATTACAAGGGATGTTTACATTCCTTGTAATAGGAATAAAAGTTGACACAATTCTAAAAAAAATTAACGCACCCCGTGCAGCCAAGCTCGCGTGCAGAAGCAAACGCATACGTGAGTACCGCCCGCATATGAAAGCGGTGTTCAAACCACACATGTGAGGTATCGCTGCAATCGGTGGAGCAAGAGCAGCAATTCTAGCCCTAGACCTCCTCTGTAAACGCAAAACATGCAGCTGCAGATTTATTTATTTTTTTTAAACGTCGCCTATGAAGATTCTTTAAGAGTAAAAGTTTGTCGCCATTCCACGAGCAGGCAAAATTTTGAAGCGTGGCGTGTTGGGTATCAATTTAGTTGGAAGAACATTATCTTTCACAATATAAGAAAAATTGTGCTAACTTTACTGTTTTATTTTTTAATTGAAAAGATATTTTTTGTTTGGTAGAAAATTACTTAGAACCCCCAAACATTATACTTCCCCTCTCCCCAACCCCCAGCCAGAGAATAAAATGGCAGTCATTGCAATACTTTGTCACACCGTGGTCTTACAAGCGTACTTTTTTGAAAAAAAAAAATACATTTCAAAGCCATATTCAGTGTGAATGAGGGCTAAATCCTGGAAGCAGATTGCAAAATCTGGCGCAGCTCTGCATAGAAACCACTCCACAATTTAAGCAAAACAACCCGTGTGAAGTGTTTTGGGTTGACAGACCAGCAATAGTCAGACATCAGGTCATCTGACTGACCCAGCAACAGCAGTTCCCCTATTTCTATCCTAAAGTTCCTTTTAGAGCCTCAAGCAAGCTGGGAACCAACTGGTAGAGCTACACAGATAATGCTAGTGATAAGGACTCCATAGAAATGAGTGCTACAACTTACCTTTGTTTTTGTTTGCATCAGTATAAGAGAAGCCGGCGGCCTGACCAGTTTTGCGTCCAATCAAACCGTACAGGTTAGGCCCGACCTTATGTTTGCCTCCTTTTTCACAAGTATGGCACTGAGCGCACTTCTGGACAAAGATCTTCTTTCCCTTCTCTGCGTCTCCCATGGCTATGATCTAAGGAAATGTAATATTTTGTAAGATTAAGTCTATGCAAAGTGTAGGCAGGTGAGGGCACTGACTGAAGTTAGGGTTTAAAACACACAGATTACAATCCAATTGTATGGTCACCTTTAAATCTACCAACCTGTACATACTGCCAGTGTCTGCCTGACTGGACAGAGTGGACAGACTAGGCAAGTACTCGTATTACATAGTTTTGGCACTTCTAAAAGAGGATTGTATAATCAGATTTTATTGTGTGGTGACCCTAAAGCTCACCATACACAAGCATTACAATCCAACGTACAATCTTTAGATTTACCCACATAGTACAAGGGCCTACCTGGATATATTGGGTGCAGGCAGTCCCCAGATTACAAACAAAATTGGTTTGTTCTCAAGTTGAATTTGTGTGCAAGTTGGACCGGGTATATTTTTTAAGTGCAACTCCAGCTAATTTTTTTTTTTTTTTACATTTTTTGGATAGCATAGGGAAGGGTCAACATCCATGTAACATTTGTTTTGCTGTAAGTGCCCCTGTGCAGAAGATCTCACCTTTCTGTCCCTGTGACAATTGGGTTTTGAAAATTTTGGTTTGTTGTGGAAACAAGGAATGGTGATAAAGCTTCAGTGGAGACCCCTTTTTCCCCCCCAAGATAACTTTTACAGGATTGAATTTCCCTTCCTAGGGGGTAGAATTCCTCTCACTTCCTGTTGTCGCCCTCTGTTTGCAAGTAGGAGTCGTATGCAAGTTGACTGTCCATAACTTGGGGACTGCTTGGTGAATCAAAAAGTAGATTGTAATCATTATAGGGTTCAATCGAGCACTGAGAAGTTGCCTTCTCACTGCCTGTCAAACAATTCTGAAAAGTGGAGCCAAGCATGCAGTGCTTTCAGAGGAGCAACAGTGACACTTGACCCGACACTTGTGAATGATCCCCAAGAAAACATTTAAATGAGTTTAAGCGCAAGTAAACTTTTTTTTTGTCAAAACCCCAACAGGTAGGTCTTTACATACCAGGGAGACTAAGACCCCCTTTCACACACCTGGTTTGTTGTGACTTCCAGATTCTTGCTGCAGGAATGACCAGGTTATGCCAGTCAGATGTGACCAGTCAGCTGTGCCCAGACTTTGACATCTGTCCCCAGAAACGTAGCCAATCGATCTGTGCGCTGCTGACCCGTTAGACTGCCATTTGTTTAAATAGGTTGAGCGGCAGAAGCTCTATAACCCGGTCACTCCTGTAGCAGGAATCTGCAGATTCTTGCTGCAGGAAGCTGCAACAAACTGGCTGTGTGAAGGGGGCCTAAAGCCGGCCATATATGGATCAAAAACCATCTGGCTCAGCAGGGACTTGATGAATTTTGATCATTTATAGGCACCTTGGTTGTAGACAATTCAATCCATCAACTTGTGTATAACCAGCCTGTCAGGTTTTTCCTCAAATTAGTACTACTGGTTATAAGCCGGTGTTCTGTCGAGAAGTGCCCGGTTTGTACTGCGCATGCGCCATACGGAACAGCTGGTTTGCCGATCAGCTAGGCTGACGCAACCAGGGCGCATGCGCACATCATAGGAGGCATCTCTCGATGGGAGATACCATTTCACAGGCACAATTTAAACCTATACAAACAGCAGGGGAGACCGTAGTTCTTAGATTGTGAATCGCTGCTGCTGGAGGGCAGCTAGTGGCTGTGATGAACAGCTGGTTTTGTCTGTGTTGCAACCCGCCCTTTCAGCCAGGCAAAACCCACAAAACCGGAGCATCAGCACACTGTAAAGCCGCCCTGCAACAGCGAGGCACAATGTGAGAACTACGGCCCCCCCCCCCCACTGTTCGTATAGGTTTCAATTGTGGCCGTGAAATGGTATCTCCCAACGAGAGATGCCTCCTACGATGTGCGCTTGCGCCCTGGTTACGTCACTCCAGCTGATCGGCAAATCAGCTGAAGCGCGGCTCCGTCCTGCATGGGCACTATTCGATAGGGGGCACTGCGACAGAACACCGGCAACACCAATTATTTTATTTTGCCATCAGGGAAGGCTCCCCGCCTGCAGCACACAACAGCATTCCACCATCAGCAATGACTGTGTTGATGGGGAAATAGTGATTTTCTTTCCTTCCACCCGTGATGGAGACAAAGAAAACTGCATAATCTATGGGCTGCTTTACTCACCAGACATTAAATTTCCTTCAACCCAACTGCCTGCCAGGCAAAGTGGTTATATGATCGAGATCTAACCAGCAGTGTGTGTAATATATATATATATATATATATATATATATATATATATATATATATATATATACATACATACACACACCCTTTATTAAAGCATATCCCCTATATATTATATTCCATGTATAATAGAAAATGTTAGAGATCAAATGCAAAAGAATAACAATAATTCTATAATTGATCTCTAACATTTTCTATTATACATGGGACATAAATATAATGTATATACATAAATCTAACTCCTCCCTTCCTCTTAAGATGAAAGAGGTGACCTATATAGAGAATGGCGGCCCTCCCCTCGTGACCTTCTCAGGGTCATCCGGTACAGGGAGGTCGCAGGCCACTGCATCCTATACTGGTTATGAGGTAAAGGGAGTGAACAAATCCATGGCAGACATAAAACCCACCGAGCCGATATCAATGAATGAAGAGGAAGCCGGCATTGCTGTGGTGATTGGAAGGAGTGGAGTTCCCGGCCCTACCACCAACCCTCATCCCCCCTCCCCCATACACATCCTCTACACCCCGGGTAAGGCGCACAGGGCCGGCTTCCCGCTCACACGATGGAAGCCTCGTCCATGGAGACATGCGCTGGCTCCGATAGAAGCGGATACAACAAGGTCATACACCACAGGAGACAAGTCTCTGGTAAGTAAAGTGAGGACAGAGAGGAGTCTGTATGGAGGGGACTCCCGGCCGCCATAACTTACCGCACTCTCTATTGGCTTCCACCCGAACGATGTACACAGCAGCCAACCGCGAACTCTCTACTCCCAAGGACACGCTGCGCCAAGCCCTTTGTAACCGGTGTCCGTGCAACCAGGCTTACGTATGTCGTGCTACGTCTACACCGCCCCGCCCTCACCATCGCCATCTAGCCAATCCCTTTCACTCCTTTCTCTTTTTCATTGGTCCGCGCCTCAGTAACCATGCTAGGCTGACCAAACGTGAAGGAGGGGAAGTTGGCTTTCCAGGGAATTACGGAAGCCCGCAGGCGCAGTCCAGTGACGTTAGCAAGGGCACAGAGGCGGGGTATTTCTAAGAGTCAGCTGATGATAAGAATGTTACGTGAACGGAGATATTGCGCATGCGTACTGCGCTTATATCATTGAAAGTGTTGGCGTCGATGTAAAAATGACTCAGAGCACACGTGTGTCTAGGAATGCCTTTTTTTCAACCAGGGTGGCTTGGCAAAATGCCTAAAAATTGCCCAACAATGTATACATGTCAGTGGGTGGCTCAAGACTGCCTTTTAGTTACACAAAGCCACAGTTTTTTGTTATTGTGCAGCATTACAACCTTCTAGGCTTCGGTGTCCTCCGGTGACCAGTCATGTCATCCGTGTTGATAGGAAGGGCGATGATCGTCTGCACAGTATCCTTGTTTGCCCTTTCCTTGTCCCTCTCCGTCAACACCGGGGTCACATTAGCTAAGTGATAGAGAGAAACTAGGGGAGAGGAGAAACACAGGAATACTAGTCAGTACCAGTGTGCAAAAGTGTATTTGCTTTGTGTTCAATCTCAATTGTATTGGAAAATTATTATACAAATAGACACATATGCACACATTAATGGCATAATCATACCAATTTACAAATACATTATACAAGCTTACATAACAAAAAAAAAAAAAAATTACAAGAACAAAACAAAATGGGGGAAATTATGGCAACACATAAAGATCATGTTTTGAAAGATTATTATGTCTTGCTTTGGAAGAATATATCACCTCCAACATTGGGTGTCCTACATGTGTGGATGTTGCTGCATTATGTAAAATGATTAGAATCGCTTTTTACATTTTAGAATGGGGTGCCTCGAGATGCCCATAATTTTAACCACTTAAAGCCGAGTTCCACCCAAAAGTGGAACATCCGCTTTAAAGTATCCTCACCCCCTGACATGCCACCTTTGACATGTCATATTTTTGGGAGGGAAGTGGGTACCTAGTTTTGACAGGTACCCAGCTCCCACTTCCGCCTGCGCCGCCTAAGGGACTCCTCCTCTCCCCTCCCTGCAATCTTCTGGAACACATCACAGGTCCGAGAAGATTGCCCGGCCATTCAGGACACGCAGTGCGCACCCAGCTGTGAAGCCGCAAGCAGTCACAGCTGGGTGCCCACACTTGCATTGCCAGTGCCATGGACAGACGGGGGAAGAGAACAGAGGCTTCGGGCGGCCGCATCGCTGGACCGTAGGACAGGTGAGTGTCTGTTTATTAAAAGTCAGCCGCTAATCTTTTTGTAGCTGCTGACTTTTAATAAAAATGGGTCCAGCTGGAACTTCGCTTTAAGAACCGCCCCACGTACATATACTGCAGCAGGGTGGCCCTTAAGTGCAAAATCACATACCTATATATACACAATAATTCTGCGCTGCCAAAAAGAAAAACAAGCAGCTAACACAACCAACAAGATGTGAACAGTGACAAAAAACAAAATAAGTGTAGCGCTATGGAAGAAAGTCCAATATAGAGTCTTTAAACTGACAGTTCAAAATGTGTGTGCCAAAAGGAAGGACATCCTTGGGAAAAAGATGAGGAATCCTCAGGAACTAAACACATCAAGCATATAAACCATCTGGAGTAGAAGCACGCACAACACCACCAAAAGTGAAGAGGCTTACCAGAATCGGTGGACCCAACGGGGCATATGCCAAGTGGGGTCAGACAGGCTTAGGTGGTGATGGACTACAGGTGGCCTGGGAGGGCAATGTTAATGGAGTGGCTTCCACGTAGCTATGTTCCTCAAACGATACCAGACCGAAGGGTTTGGGGTTAAACGGCACGTAGATTATATCCCTCAGACCGGTGTTAAAACCAAAGGGTTGCAGCAGCAAATGGAAGAAAGGTAGGAATGGCCAAATAGTGTAAATCCGTATGAAATTGAAATTTATTTAAAATAGTATACACTCACATGTAAAAGTATCAAAAACAGCGCTGTGGAGAAGTGGCGACAGTGGGGTCCTACCCGACGCGTTTCGTCTGCATAGACGTCGTCTGGGGGGGCCCCTTCACCCATGTAGTGTCCTCTAGAGACAATCTCATGCAATATAAAATACTCCATCGCATTTATTTTTTGCCTGGAAAGCTTCATAAAATATCCTCAATGCCCCTCAGCTTGCTGGTGATGCATAGCAGACTCAGCTGACTACTTGAACATGCTTTGGACATGCCCCTCTATACAGCTGTTTTGGGAACAGGTGCTTGATTGTATTTTTAGTATCACTACTATACAAGTCCCTCTTTCAGTTGACAGCTGTATTTTGGAGCTGGTAGATGTTCTGGTAAATACTAGAGCCATAAGGACCCTACTTGGGCTCTTGTTTTATTCCAGAAAAGCAATAGTGATTCACTGTAAATCTTGTACTGCTCCTACTCTTACCTCATGGAAATTGTTAATAAATTCTGTGGTACCTTTATGCAGATCAACCTATATTTTCAGAGGATGCCCCAAAAAGTTTTCTAAAGTGTGGAACATGTGGACTGATTTGGCCATGGCAGCAGCCTAAGATGCATATTATGTTCTGTTGATCTCTTGAATCGTATTCCAAGGTGTGATACTGGTAGGTTGGTTTTATTTACTGTCCTTTGTTGAATCCACCCACCCCCTCTCCTTCTGTTTCAATACTTTAAGATCCTAGTTGTGATGTGGATGGGACTACTATTTTGTATATTTACCCTGCTTCAGGTTGGTGCTCTAAGCAAGGTTAGTTCTGGTTGGGCGTTTTTTTTTTTTGGTTTAGTACCAATAGTGTATTGATGGCAATGTGTTATGTTATTTTATTTTATATTTTGTATGAGCCATGGAATGCCCAGATGGCTCTATTTATGTATATTTCTATTCTTAAAATTAATAAATAGAAGTTACAAAAAAAACCAACTTTCTGTGTGTACACTAGTGGCAGATCTTAGAGACTTGGCATTGTACTTGCTCAATAACAGGATGGAGTTGAGTTAGTTGATGCTTATGCCAGTTGAAACCTATGGCCAACTGAGCACAAATCGCATAACTATAGTTTCCTTAAACTAGCGTTACTGGTGCTGGCATTAGCCATAACTAGCATGCCTGGAGACTGCCAAACTGGATGCCTTAGAGCAGCCTTTTTCAACCACAGTGCTGTGGCACCCTGGTGTGCATTCTGGGTTCTTTATGGTTGCCTTGGCAAAATGCCCAAAAATTGCCCCAATTTGCCAACAAGACAGGGAAAGGATCAAGCCTGTTTTTATTGTTACACAAAGCTATCGTTTTTTATTGTGTAGGAATACAACCTTGGGCTCCATGCGGGCCAGCCGATGGCATTCTATCAACCGATGCATTATTGGTTGATAAGGAGGACATTTGGCACTTGCATCCTGGTTTGCCATTCTCTTGCTGCTCTGTGTCAGCACCGGGGTCATGTTAGCTGAGTGAGGTAGAGAAAGTGAGGTAGAATAGAAGCACTGAAATTCTAGTCAGTACAAATGTGAAAATACACCTCTAATATTGGGTGTCCTACTTATGTGGATGCAGCTGCATGATGTAAAACTATACGTTTTGCTTTTTTACATGTTAGAATGGGGTGCCTTGTGATTGTGCAAAATTTTATTAGATGCCTTAAGTGGAAAAAAAAAGATTGGGAAAAGGCTGTCTTAAAGCAACGTTGGGACATTTACACATCAGCGTTGATGCACTCGCTCAATATCCACAGGAACGAACAAAAGGGGTTGTGGATCAGCATCTGGAAGAATTTGAAGCCTTTTAACAGTTTGAGATGTTAACCATGGATTTTATGACTGTGGTGGAGATATCCTCTGGATATTATTATGCATTGGTATTTGTAGACTATTTTCCCAAGTTTGCTATTGTGGTCCCCACACAAGATCAAACAGCTTTCGCTACAGCCAAGCTCGTTTGGACACATGAATTACAGCCATATGGCTGTCAAAGTGGATACTGTCCAAACAAGGTCCCAATTTTGAATTGCAAGTTTGCAAGTTGTTTTGTTTTATTAGTATTCATAAGCCGTATACTACTCTTTACCATCAGCAAGGAAATGGAGCATGTGAGTGCTGTATGTTAGGCATGATTCACACCCTGAAGCAAGAGTATCATGATCAATGACCCCAACATGTAGGTAATGTGGTATACACCAAACAATTTACAAGCCCACAGGGTATACACACTGCTTTTTAATGTTCTGGTGAAGTAGCCTGTTATTTGTGGATCTGCTCTGGAAACAGGCATGTACTGGCCATCGGGACTACCGGGAGTTTCCCGGTGGGCCGATGGCTCAGTGGGCCAGGCAGGTGCAGTCCTGGAGCCGCTCCTCACTGACAGTGAGTGACTGCAATTTCACTCCTGTCAGGAGGAGCAGCTGCCGTCACTTGCTGGAGAGAGAATTAGGCTTTCTGCTCCCTCCAGCCTGCAGGGGGAGATAGACAACCAGAAGACGTTCCTTCCTCTCTCCCCTTATCACTTGGTATCACATGACTGGAGAGAGGAACAAGAAGCTGCCTTCAAAACTGTGAGTACACGTGGGAAGGGGAGAAGAGGGAGGACACATTGATGTGAAGGGGGCTGCTGATGGGGACACACTGATGTGAAGGGGGCTGCTGATGGGGACACACTGATGTGAAGGGGGCTGCTGATGGGGACACTCTGATGTGAAGGGGGCTGCCGATGGGGACTCTCTGATGTGAAGGGGGCTGCTGATGGGGACACACTGATGTAAAGGGGGCTGCTGATGGGGACTCTCTGATGTGAAGGGGGCTGCTGATGGGGACACACTGATGTGAAGGGGGCTGCTGATGGGGACTCTCTGATGTGAAGGGGGCTGCTGATGGGAACACATGGATGTGAAGGGGGCTGCTGATGGGGACTCTTTGATGTGAAGGGGGCTGCTAATGGGGACACTCTGATGGGGACACACTGATGTGAAGGGGGGCTGCTGATGAAGACTCTCTGATGTGAAGGGGGCTGCTGATGGGAACACTCTGATGTGAAGAGGGCTGCTGATGGGGACACTCTGATGGGGGCACACTGATGTGAAGAGGGCTGCTGATGGGGACTCTCTGATGTGAAGGGGGCTGCTGATGGGGACACACTGATGTGAAGGGGGCTGCTGATGGGGACTCTCTGATGTGAAGCGGGCTGCTGATGGGGACACATGGATGTGAAGGGGGCTGCTGATGGGGACTCTTTGATGTGAAGGGGGCTGCTAATGGGGACACTCTGATGGGGACACACTGATGTGAAGGGGGGCTGCTGATGGAGACACACTGATCAGAAGGGGACTGTTGATGAGGACACACTGATGTGAAAAGGGCTGCTGATGGGGACACGCTGATGTAAGGGGGGTGCTGATGGAGACACTCAAAATTAAAGTGGGCCGGTCATGATGAAGTCCAGGGCCACATTTTTGTCCCAGTCCAGCCCTGTCTGGAAATGCCCAAACCTGTGTCTGAACGATCTGCTGATGAGTGGGTGCAGAAGCATTGGCACCGTAAATTAGGGGTGGATAGGAAGGGGTGCATGGCCCCGAACGCACACTGTTTGCATTTGAGGACCCGCATCTGTCTCTGCACACCTGTCAAACTTGGATGTGGGTAAAGCATATCTCCATTGATTCCTGCACGCTGTTTTGGCCTCCACATCTTCCTAATGGAGACACAGACAACAATAAAAACCTGACAGTGGTTCTAACCCCTCACCATTTTACCCTAATCTAAAAAAAGTTTTGGCTTTAGTTATACTTAACACACAGCATGCATCAACACAAACGTATTGGACCACCAATGGGTACCTAACCTCTTACTCCCTGTTATTAGTGGGTGACAAATATAAATTTATTGTACAGTCTATGTTCTGTAATAAGCTCCTATTTCAGTTAATAAATTAATTTATAAAAACTGATTATTGTTCAGGCTGTTGTAGCACACACTGTGCTAAGTTTACTGTTCCATGCTGCTGTCTCAGGAGATCCCAGTCATTCATTTGACACATGTTTATAGCAGTAAATCAGCTGATATGCTTACAGAGTAGTCTATGATGCAATCACAGTTTCACTTTGCAAGGAGACCTCAGGTGGCGTAGAGTGATATCTAGTAAAGGTCAAAGCATTTTGTCCTGTTTTACTAAAGAGTATAGAAGAAAACAAGACTTTCAAATATCAAACAAAACTATCGCTTTAAACTGTACTTTCTTATACAATCAAATAGAATTCCGGGAGCTTAAACGGTAATCTAGTCCTCCTCATTATGTATCATTATAGGCTTCAGATGCAAATAACCTAATATTTTCACTGCTGCGGCCTGCTCTGGACCCAGTAGCGTTTCTCAGTATTTTTCAGTCAAGGCTCCCATTAAATGTATGCAAAATCTTAAGACTCCCCAGGCAAATAAAACTTTGTTTTTTCAGGACAAATTGGTGGTGGAAAATGTTAATGAATATCTTTTGATTTTTTTTATTATTGCTAAAGAAATATAGCCCCCCAAAAATGTTTAATTTATTTAAAATGTTATATTTTATATCAATACCATGACCTGACACAGAAAAAAAAATATCCTCCTGATGTGCATGAGAATAAGTAAGGGGTTAGACTGTGATGCTAAGAGAGACTTTGATGTGAGGGGGGGACTATCATGTGCAGGGGGAACTGAGGACACTGATGTAAGAAGTGGGCTGTGACATAAATGTAGGGGGCTGCGATGTAAAGGATCTGAGTCTTTGGACAAACTTGTGATTTGGATCTCTACTGAAAGAAAATTTTACTGACCAGAACTCCGTGAATTTTAATTCAATACCCCTGATAAAGAGAATAGTGCATGTCTGCATTATGCATTGCAGACAGCTATTATTTTGTACCAAACATGAAATGTCTCACAGCTAGAAAGCTGTCCCTAAACACAGCCCCACCTTCTGATTTGTTTGTTTGAATCGGGGGGGGGGGGGGGGTGAGATGATGTTTTCCACTTTGATTAAGGGGGCAGTGCAGTTGGTTTTGAGGCCATTTAGGTACCCCTAGACACAGAATGGTTGTCCAATGATCTTTCAGATAATTACTTCTCTATGGTTCTATGTAACCCTTGTACACCCCTGACCTAGGTGGAGGCTCAATGGTTGAGTTGGACTTTCCTGAAAGATTATTACTGTTCCCCCTGAGATAAGCTTGCACCAGGGTTGCAGCACACAAATATATAACATCTACTGCGCTTCAGTGACTAAAAGCTGTTCCAAACAATGAAATGAATACAAATTTCTCATTTGCCTAGTTGCCTAAATTTGCAAAAGATATATGTGGCTGCCTGTGCCAAGTCTTATTTTTTAAAATCTTTACATATGTGAATGGCTGTTATGCTGGTTAATTTCCTTTGATTGCACTGCTGCTGCTGCTGATGAAGGGCCAATGTCTAGCCCCTGAAACGCGTTGGATTTCGTAGCAAATATAAGTTTTAAATAAAGTTAATTTTGGACTTCAAATTTCGGAGTGGCTCTTCAATTTCAGATTCAAATATTTCCTTCACAGCCCATAGTGACTGTGACAAACTCTTTGGTGGAGTGGAGATGCTGTCTACCTATTATTTGAACAGTGAGATCATTATACATGTGCATTTTCGTCCGAATGCATTTTCGTCCGAATTTCGGGTATTTTCGTTATCGTTTTAACAAACGATTACGACTGTGCAGAATCCGAAAACCGAAAGATCCGACATAAACAAATGCTTTATTTTCGTTTTCGTTGCGACAACAGTTCGATATAGATAAGAGATTCGACATGACGCTGACAATAGCGATCTGTGTCCATCGAACCTGTGGTCGAATGTGCCTAACCTTAGCTCTATTAGTCCAAGCTTATTCTACATAGAGAGAAAAGATCCGACATAGAGGGAAAAGATTTGACATTATAGAGACAATAGCAAAAAAGGTTGAATGTGCCTAACCTAACTCTATTAGTCCAAGATTATTCGAGAGAAAAGATTCGACATGAAGATTCGACGAAGCAGTCGCCGTGAGCGGTCATTTATGGTCAAATGCTCCGCCCATAGGCTATAGAAGAATTCTAACGTTGGTTGACTAGTAATAATAATTAATAAATATAATTATTACTAGTGTCATACAACATTAGAATTCTACTGTAGCTTGTAGGCGGCAGATTGGAATTTTCCAGGGAATTTTCCTTGGCCTTTTTTGACAATGGCAAAACTACCAGGGTCGCAAAGGTTGTACAATATGCTGCACCCTCTTTTAGATTAAGTCTCCATCATCTCCCACATACCAGCTGAAAGTTTAAACATAATTAAAAGCAAAGATTTTTTTAATATTTTGAATCGAGTAAGGGAGTCAGGTTTTTAATTTTTTTGTCATCTGTGTCCCCATTGGTGAGATTTGCCTTCACTTCCTGTTCCATAGCCAAAACAGAAAGTGAGAAAAATTCTAAAAAGTGACAGAAACCCTGTTATCAGAACTAGTGTCCCTGTTGGAAGATTTCCCCTCTATTCCTGTTCTGGTGACAACCTAAAATTAGGAATTTTCTTCAGAAAGAACTGAGAATGATGTCTGGAGGTGTGTTTGAGACTGCTAAAGCAATATTGGAAGGATTAGGAAAAAAAGTCAATTATTTTGGGTAATAATGATTAAATGAAAGATAATAAAAATAATAAAAGCAAGACAGAAAGAAAATGATTTGATCTGCAGAAATGCATTCTATGAAGTGATAAGACTCAATTCACAGTGTTATCTTAGGAATACAGATCTTTATTTCAGCCATGGGTCTGTAAGGTTTAAAATCTCAATCAAAATAACTGTCACTTCAATAAAAAACATTATTTTAAAGGAGCCATATCCATATTAGATCTGTATACCAAGCCTACAGACTGAATTCACAAAGATAACACACCAGGCTAAGGCTCATTTAAGAAAATATGTCAGTTATTTTTTTGACTGAACTATGGGGTTTTACCGCCCCCTAAACAACAAAAATAAATGAGCCGTTACTGTCCTGTGCCTCTTATAGGGCTGCTTTCACACTGATGTGCTGTGGGTGCAGTGCAGTGCACATGCGGTTTTCCTTTTTAATTAATATAGATTCTTTCAAAAGTAGAGAGTCCCATTTGCTGCTGCCCCCCCTCCCTCCACCCCATCCCTGATCCTGGGACACAGGCGGGGGGACTAAGCCATGGTGGGACAGAATACAAAACAGCGTGACTGTCTGAAGAGTTGACAAGTATGCATATGTGCAGAGCAAAGAGGGGGGCTTTAACACCCACATACCGCACATATGCATCCATGGGTGGCAGAGCTTTATATTCAGATAGCACACTCCCAGCACAGTGACCAGCTCTCAGTCTCTACCAATGATTGGGAATAAGCCCTGTGATTGGTCATTCCCTCCTGCCCCCCAGGGGTGAAGACCGTGTTAAAAGGCAGGAGTTAAGCATAGTGAACATATAGCAATTAAAGGAACAGTATAAATATCTATAAAACCATTATAAGAACACAGGGAAACATACATAAATGTGAAAATAAAAATAAAAAGTAGCGCATAGATTGTGTCAAAAGTCTTCAATCAAGAAAACAACTGGAAAAACAAAAAACAAAAAAAAAAACAAATATCCACAAATAATAAACATAACAGTGAAAAAACTTATAAGTCTTTCAATATAGGTGAATAAAGTCCTATCGGTGAATGGGGAACAAATAACATGGAATGTCCCACTGAAAACCATGCGTGGATACGGGGAGGCAGATGTTATAACACGGGTGAATCAACAAATCGTCCCCAAGTTGTATCTCATAACGACATGCGATTTGATAAAGATGGTGTGTAAGAAACTCTTACCAGATGCGATGGACTCCCTTGTCAGCGACAGGGAGTCACTCGAGCGGGTTGCCTCTCAGGGCCAGTGAACGGACATCACAACTCTGCGAACCTTCTGGGTCAAACTCTGCGCGGATCTCCCGGGGCCGCCAGGTGGGTCCTCCCAAAGGATGGCCGAGGTGCGGATCAGAGGGAACAGTGCGTCACGTACAAAAACTGGATTGAAGGCTGGTTGAATCTCTCAGTAGGTATGTGGAGAAAAAATAAACAAGCTCCACATAGTGTAGATGAGCAAAAATAGGACTCTTATTGCTAAAAACGCCAGATAACAATAAAATGTGATCACAGAATATAAAATCAAAAATGGGCAACAAGAAGGATGCTGGAAGCGCCCAACGCGTTTCGATCAATGGATCGTCTACTGGGGCATATGCCATCACGCCATTTTCACATGTTTCTTTGGTTGTTGTCACCTTGTAAGTAGCTGCTCCACACTATATATTTTTTCAATTTAGCGCAGTGTACACTTTTATTAAACATACATAAATATTTGTACTACATTAGTCTTTTGTTTTCTCTCCCTGCCAATGTAAACTTATCAGCTGGCGTCAGGCTGGTGTATGACCCCTATAGTGGGTGACCCGTGTCCTGTCTGATCTCAGGGCTGATAAATGACACATTTTCTGCCACAAAACTGCCAGTTAACAAAGCCTCTGCTAAGCTGGTCTGATAATTCAGAAATCCCTGCCTCAATGCACAGCCAGGCAGGTGACATCGATACTTCTTGTCACAACCTCATTTGTGACCTGTCCACTCATGTAACTATGAAATTGCATCATCACACTGCTGAAAATACTTGCTGCTGGCTTCCTAAGTCACTGAATTTTAGTGGGTCATCATAACTGCCAGGCAACCAGCATTTTTATACAAAGGCCAACAATAGTCGTTCCTGTCATATTGGGTTTATTGTGCCTGCGACAGGAGTTTTCAACCTTTCGCTCTATAAATTGATGTTGTATAAAGAAAAATATATAAAATGTGGGTGCAGGTGCTAAATCAGATTTCTCTTTTTTATTGCAGGTGAAGGTGAGATTTACTGAAAATGCAGCTCACATGGCAGGCCTGCCCCAGTGAGCGAGACCAAATTCAGTATCCATGTTGAGAGTCCACCAAACCGCAACATTCAAATTGAGACTCCACCAACATGGGACAGTCACATTGAGACACCACCAGCATGTGATGTTCACATTGAAACTCCACCAGCATGCGACATTCACATTGAAACTCCACCATTAGCATCTTCTTTGAATCCCAACATTATATAGCAGTCACTATTTATAATATGGCATATACAGGGTTCCCAGCGTCTGTGTGTTTTGCGGGGACATGGACTCCAAAGTAACATTACTTTAAGGTCCCCAGGCATACACCTTGCAAAGAGTATTGTTCCCTTAAAATCCAGGGCTCATAATCAGTAGGCAAGTGACTAGCATTCAGTCTTCTCCAAAATCCCCTGTCCCGGCTAGGTCTGTCACAATAAAGTTAGCGCAAGATGGAATGTTCTACAAAATGATTTCAGGGACTTGGGGACTATAGTGAAGAAAATAACCTTCAAGGCAATATTTTGAGAAATACTACCTGTACCTCGAGCCACACCAGAGAGGCAACAGGAGCTTAGGGAACTTAACAACTGGCTGAGGAACTGGTGCAGAAAGGAGGGGTTTGGCTTCATGAAGAACTGCTCTGTTGGTTACTGGCTCTATAGCAGGGACAGATGGCACTTAAATTGGAGGGGTGCAGCTCTGCTGGGAGAGAAGATGGCCAAAAAGTTGAAAGAAATTGAAAACTAGGTGGTGGGGGAGGGATCAGAGGAAGGCGAGGAACATGAGGTATTGGATCTCTGTGTCAAGCCATCATGACTGTAGTGTCCTTTCCATCATCGCTGTTTTAAGTGATTCTCATTAGCATCTATCTCCAAGAGAGCAATACCAGCTCTATTTACCAACAAGTAACATTGTACCAACATTTGCCACAACTGTCTTTTTTGCAGGCGTGCGTTGGACTGGCTATGAGGGAAGGTTGGAGGCCAGTTGTCTTTTTTTGCAGGTATGCGTTGGACAGATTATAGGTTGAGATGGAGGCCAGTTGTCTTTTTTTGCAGGTGTGCATTGGACCAGCTAGGAGGGGAGGCTAGAGGCTGATAGTTTGTTTTTGCAGGCGTGCATTGGACATAATTGTTTTGTGTGATTTCAGGTAAAAGTGTGAATGAATGAAAGTTAATGAATAGTAGAAAATTTGTTTTTGATTTGTTTGTAGTCTGATGTGTTTGAGCAGTTGTAAGAGCTAAAGGCAATTGAGATCTGTTTAGTTTAGAAACATTAGTACTAATAGAGTTGTGAAATGGAACCTGTTATAGTTGTGAAATGGAACTTGTTTATACATATGTTTTTTGGTTTGATTGCAGTGTGACTTGTGTGATCAGTTGTAAGAGCTAAAGGCAATTGAGTTCTGTTAGTTTAGAAACATTAGTACTAATAGAGTTTTGTATTGTGTGGATTGTATAGCTGTGAAATGGAACTTGTTTATACATATTTTAAAAAAATTGTCTCTACCAGTTATCCTTCATGTGCAGATGAACCTCTTAAAAAATAGTGTAATGTACTATTGTCTTAGTGTTAAATAGCAACATAATAGCATATTATTGGATAAACAGCTAACAAAGAAAGTGAAGAAAGAGAAATTAGCAAAATAAATTGCAGTATTGCTGAGAATTAAATATATATCTGAGCAAAAGGTGGAGCAGTGGGAGCAGAGGGGAGGCATCTTAGAGGGAAGCAATAATAACTGCTGACATTGGTGTCAGTGGACACAATAATAGCTCCTAACATTTGTGTCAGTGGACGCAATAATAACCCTCGACATTGGTGTCAGTGGATGCAATAATAGCCCTCAACATTGGTGTCAGTGGAAACAATAACCCTTGACATTGGTGTCAGTGGACGCAATAATAACCCTCAACATTGGTGTCAGTGGATGCAATAATAACCCTTGACATTGGTGTAAGTGGACGCAATAATAACCCTCGACATTGGTGTCAGTGGATGCAATAATAGCCCTCGACATTGGTGTCAATTGTATGCAATAATAACCCTCGGCATTGGTGTCAATGGAAGCAATAATAACCCTTGATATTGGTGTCAGAGCTGAAATATCTTGGGGTCTTTCATGACTGATAAACTGAAAAGAAGTGGGATTGATTTACTAAAGACAAATAGGCTGGTCACTTTACAAAGTGAATTCACATTCACCAGGCTAAGAACACCCAATCACATACAAGAACATTTTTCAAAAAGTAATATATTTGCTTGCACATGATTGGAAGATGGAAGTGACTAGAGCTTCACCTTATTCACTTAGCTAAGCTAAAGGAAAAATTCCCTTGTAAAGTTAACAGCCTATCTGTCTTTATTAAATCAACTGCACTGCCTTTAAGTTGACCAGTCATGAAAGACTCCAAGATATTTCAGTTCTACACGGTTGTTAATAACATGAGTGAAAAAGTGGCTTCTTAGATCTCCCTGGGACTCCAGTGGCAAGGTTTCCCCATGAAAAATCCCAGATCTGCTGACTGTCGCAGCCTCTACAAAGCCAGTTATCAAAGGTTACATCATACATAAACTACGATCTATAATACGCCTCCACCAAAAGTGTTCAAGTTCCAAGGTAGTATTGTAACTACCCTAAACTACAAAACCAGATAATGGTGTCAGGCTTCCGAATTCTAAGACATCTAAGTGTGCCAAGGAGATCTCTTCACCATAGATGTGCGCAGCCATTAGGGTATGCACCCCAAAACTCAAACACACATAAGTGTGTATATAGTGTATTGTCAGAGTAATGTGTTAGTGTAGTGCAGTGTTTAACAGAGCATTACATAAAATTTAGTGCTGTATACAGTGCTGTTTTTTGGGGGGTTGCTGTGTGTTTTTTTTTTGTCTTTTCTTTGTCCCCTGCCTGCCCCCTTTTTTTCAAATTGACAGCCACAGCTTTTCTGACTGTGACGCTGGTGTTCCCTTGTTTATTTTTTTCGTAGTTTTTACAATTCTGACAGCATCAGTCCCCAATTTAAAGTGCACCAAACA
Organism: Lithobates clamitans; assembly: GCA_037952925.1. Taxonomy (NCBI): domain Eukaryota; kingdom Metazoa; phylum Chordata; class Amphibia; order Anura; family Ranidae; genus Lithobates; species Lithobates clamitans. The sequence continues at coordinate 679,984 of JBBGZY010000583.1, forward strand.
ACACTTTTCGCTCAATAAAGTGCATCCAATCACACATTTCCCAATTTCTATTCAATTTGGGTAATAACCCCCCTCCCCCATCATGTCTGTGAGACCAACAAGGAGAGGCAGACGTTCCCATGGCACTATAAGGGGGCCAGCAGCGTCTATGTCCAGGCAGGGCACATTTGTCACTGTTTAGTGATGTTGCCTGTGCTATCCAGCCACAGCATGCAGAGGAGGTGGTGGACTGGCTTACTAAACCATCCTTACCCTCCTCATCCTCTATAACCCAAGCTGAGGCTAGTACGCAGTCCATTGCAGCTGCCAGAAAGGCTAATTCTGCCTCCTTGTCCACAGCTACACCTGCCATAGCCCAGAATCACGCATGGAGGAGTCAGCTAAATTATTTGCACACAGTGTCAGCCACTTGCTTCTTGAGAATGCACAGACATTACTTGCTTCTGATGTTGGTTCTGAGCTAGAGGAAGGGAGTAACATGAGCCTACAGAGAGGGGAGAACACTGACAAATTGGCAGTCATGTTCCCCCAGCCATAGCATATTGCCAAGCTGGCTCCACTGCTGATGAGGATGGAGGGTATGATGATGATGATGATATCACTGATGCGACTTGGGTGCCGGATAGAGCAGAGGAGGAAAGTGAAGGGGAGAAACAACCCCAACAAGGCAGGCTGTCCTTCAGAGGCAACCTTAATAGAAGAGTAGAAAGCAGCCACCCTATTCCATCAGATTGTGGAGCTGTTATCTCCTTGCCCACTTCCTACAGCTAGCTGTGTGGGCCTTTTTTAGCACAATTCAATTGCAATCTCTGCCGCAAGCAGATCAAGAGTGGCAAAAACACCAGCTATTTGGGTACCACAAGCTTGACAAGGCACTTAACATCCCACCACTCAGCTTGTTGGCAAGATCACCTGAAAGCCACACACAAGGGACACAATTCTTCTCCTCCTCACGCCTCACCTTTCATGTCTACCCCCGCTATATCTAATGACCTCTTAGCAGCCTCCACTGACAGGCATGATGGTATAGCAAAGGGTATCACAGGTACTTGCAACACGTCTGCCAGCAGCACACCACCAGCTGTAGAGTATAGCAGGCAATTTTCTCTGCCCCAGCTGCTGCAGCGAAAAAAAAATACACTCCCTGCCACCCACATGCCCAGTGTCTAAATTCTACCTTGTCCAAATTGCTGCCCTTTTCGTCTGGTGGATTCTGCCCCCTTCTGTGAATCTGTAGAATGTGCTGTACCACAATGACAGGTTCCCAGTCACTATTTCTTTGGAGGTAAGGCCATTCCAGCTTTGTACCATCATGTTGGAGGCAATATTGGCATTGTTGGGCAAGGCAGTTAGCTGCAAGGTCCACATTACTGCTGACACGTGGTCCAGCAAGCATGGTCAAGGATACTATATTTCATTCACAGCACACTGGGTAACAGTGCTTGCAACAGGAAGGATGCAGGACAGGGCTCAGTGCTGGAGCTTTTTTTGCCCCCCCTCCTCCTCCTCCATGCCATCCTCTTCCGGATTGTCCTATGAACCACCAGTACCCCCTAAGCATTCAGGAGCCATTCAACAAGTCAGGTTAAAAGATGCTATGCAGTGCTTAAGCTGGTCTGTCTAGGGCACACCAGAGCAGAGATTATTTCAGTGTAGCCAAGTCTGAAGCCTCTCCAAGCCTAATGGTGACCTCCAGAGTTAGGGACAGCTGACATCCTTCAGTGTAGAGTGGGTTATGAGCCATAGTGGCTGTAATGCGAGGTAGATTAATGGGCGCCAGACACTTCTTAAATGCAAATAGATTTATTGTCTCTTAAACAGAACCGTGGGAGAGAGGTTTAGGGACAGGACATCCTTTAGTAGTTGCAATGTTAATTAGCAGACTCGGAGACTTCTATAGGTAGAAAGCCATGCAGGGAAAGGCACCCAGCCGGATACCACCTCTGCATGTGTAGACACGCTGTCTCCTATGGCAACAACCTTGAACAGTTTCCAACAAAGGCTGTAATGAACTCTTTCACTTCCTCCACAATCTGGGAGAATGGCACAAGGACAGGCTCAGGGCACCTCAGCTTTTTTTCCCCACACCAATGGCTGCTGATAAAGGATGCATGCACTGTACTGTCACCTTTAGAGGCGAGGCGACAAGGATGGTGAGCCGTGACAATGTATGCATCAGTGACACAATCCCTCTTGTGTTCCTGCTGGAGCATACTCTACATGGCATTATGGAGAGGGCACTTGAGGCAGAGCAGCAGGAGGAAGAGGAGGACTTCCTTTCCTCTCAAGGCTCGATTTATGCAGACACCATTCTTGCAACGCCACAGAACACAAGAGGAGAGGGAGAAGGAAGAGAAGGATTCTGGCAGTTTTGGAGGTATTGAAGCAGAGGAAGGCATATGTCAAACCTTAAGAGATGGTTTTCAGTCTCCAGAAACCTTGGGAGCAGTACGTGGCTGGGAGGAGGCAGTTCCAGATACTGTAATCCTCAGTGACTCCTGAGGACCCTGCTTCTCATGCCTCCGCAAACTTACAGTGCATGGGCTCCCTTATTCTTCAAAGCCTGCGAAAGAACCCACAAATTTGTGGCATTGAGGAGAAGGATCTTTATTGGTTGGAAATCCTTCTTGACCACTGTTTTAAGGGGAAAGTGGCGAAACTCATCTTACTCTTACAGAGAGAGTACAGGATGAAATATCTTGAGGATAGCTTAAAGAGGAGTTTCTGTAAAGCCTTTCCAGACTCTGGTAGGTTACAGTCTCATGGAAAAGCTAGTTTTGAGGCTTCCGTTGGTCAAACGAGGGGCGGTGGGGAAGGGGGCCACCTCAGTAATGCGTTTAATTTTTTAGTCCTCGGCGCCCAGGGCTGTCAGCTTCCACATCCCATCGGCAGCGTCTGCATCATATGGTGGAAGATTATCTAGGGGCGAAAACAGACATGGAGAGCTTTCCAGTAGACGATCCACTGGGTTTCTGGGTTATGAGAATAGACCACTAGATAGAACTTGCCCAGTATGCAATTGAGCTGCTGGGCTTCCCTGCATCCAGCTTCCTTCCTGAACGGGCATTCAGTGCTGTCTGAGGTTTTGTGACAGATAAAAAAGCGTGCCTGTACACAGACTCCATTGACTGGCTGACATTAGTCAAACTGAATAAGTCCTGGATTTGCAGCAGCTATCAGGCCCCTGATGCTGATGTCGTTGATTAAGTGTTATTGGAATCTCAAATCTCTGCAAGACTTTATTTTATCTTGAAGTACATTTTTGGTATAGCTTTCATGGGCACAATTAACACCCAATGACCAACTTTTCTGTGCCTGTTTGACAGGTGCATCAAATTACAATTTTTTACAGCAAGGCCAATTCTTGCTTTCATCAAGAGAACCTCTAGAAGGTTACGGGGTGAAGGCACCACCAACTCCCAAAGCCCAATTTTTACACAACTGTTTGACAGCTGTTTTGGGCATCAAATTTCAATCTTTTACAGGAAGGCCAATTCTTGCTTTCATCAAGAGTACCTTTATAGGGTTACGGTGTGAAGGCACCACCAACACCCAAAGCCCAATTTTTCCGTACTTGTTACTTCTATCCAAAGTTTGTGAAAGAGACACCAAACTTTATCTAAAAAAATGTTTTAATCTTGGCCTGAGTGTACTATAATTTGGCTTCTTCACATAAGGCTTATAGCTCATGTCAATACCATGTCATTAATATTGATTTAAAGCAGCTGTGCAAAGTAAAGGAAAACCTGATGCCCCATTTTACAGGCAGACTATGGGGACACCTAGGCATTATATTTAAAGGATTTTTTCATCTTTATTGTTTTACTTTAGGCATCATTAAAACCACTGCTCCTTTAAAAATTATCTTTTTTAAAAGTTTTTTTGCATTGGTACGTGTAACCCAGAGCAGTAGGCGGGCCCCCATACTCTTTTTATGGCCAATAACTTGCACATAAGTCTTCAAAATGGGGACTTTTGATTTTTCAATCTTCAATGGGTTTCGGGTCTGAATTTCTGTGATGTTTGAGAGTTCTGGCACAAACCGAATCGTGGGGTGTTCGGTCCATCTCTAATCATTACTATACTATTGACAACAATATAAATATAAATCTAACACTCAACTTTATTGCAAGGTTTCAGGCCCATCAATCCACCCCTTAAACTTGCTGTATAGTGGGTTTGATTTGCTCAAAAATGTATGCTCAGACTCCTCTCACACTGTTGATTACTGAAGTACATCATTTTTATTTCTAATTTCTATACTAAGATAACACCTTGTACTGTGAGAAAGTCAATATCCTTTCAATCTTATCCACTCCATCAAATGTTGCTGGCTGTCTGTTGATATTCTAAATAACATCCCTGTAATATAACTATTAAATAGATTATTTTTTAGTTTTATGTAAACATTACCATGATCCTTTTTAACAATGACAGTTATGAAACATGGTATGTATATAACATGACATATCATTGTATGGAAAGTTTTAATAAACAATTCTCTTAATAAATGAACTTGATGTTTATAGATGTAACCTTAAAGTGGGGTTCCACCCAAAAAAACAAAAATACCTCAAAAATTCTAAAAACAACAACAAAACATTTGGATATTTTTTTTTTCACTTACCTCTAAATGCCTGTTGCTAGGTGGTCCTCGTAGTCTGCCTCTTCCTTTGCCTGGGCTGGTGACATCACTTCCCCCTCAGCACAGGAAGGGCTCCGCTCTGCTCCCTCCCTCCTGTCAATCATCTGGGACCCATTACAGGTCCCAGGTGATTGAGCGGCCAATCACGGCGCGCGGCGCCGCTCGCGCATGCACAGTGGGTGCCAGGCTGTGAAGCCACAGCCCGGCGCCCACAGTTGAAATGCCGGCGCCGACGAGTGGAGGGGGGGGACGAGCGGGGCTTCGATCGCCTGCATCGCTGGACCCTGGAACAGGTAAGTGGCCAATTAAAAGTCAGCAGCTGCAGTATTTTTAGCTGCTGACTTTTTATTTTTATTTTTTTTGACGGCCCCCCTGGGTGGAACTCCTCTTTAAGAAAAAAATGTTATCTCTAATATGACCACTGGAGCCCATAGATATAGGTCCTTCAAGTCCACATACAGTCAGGTCCATAAATATTGGGACATCGACACAATTCTAATCTTTTTGGCTCTATACACCACCACAAAGGATTTGAAATGAAATGAACACTATGTCTTTTAACTGCAGACTTTCAGCTTTAATTTGAGGGTATTTACATCCAAATCAGGTGAATGGTGTAGGAATTACAACAGTTTGTATATGTGCCTCCCACTTTTTAAGGGACCAAAAGTAATGGGACAATTGGCTGCTCAGCTGTTTCATGGCCAGGTATGTGTTATTCCCTCATTATCCCATTTACAAGGAGCAGATAAAAGGTCCAGAGTTCATTTCAAGTGTGCTATTTGCATTTGGAATTTGTTGCTGTCAACTCTCAATATGAGATCCAAAGAGCTGTCACTATCAGTGAAGCAAGCCATCATTAGGTTGAAAAAACAAAACAAACCCATCAAAGAGATAGCAAAAACATTAGGTGTGTCCAAATCAACTGTTTGGAACATCCTTAAAAAGAAAGAACGCACCGGTGAGCTCAGCAACACCAAAAGACCTGGAAGACCACGGAAAATAACTCAGGTGGATGACTGAAAAATTCTTTCCCTGGTGAAGAAAACACTTTTCACAACAGTTGGCCAGATTAAGAACACTCTCCAGGAGGTAGGTGTATGTGTGTCAAAGTCAACAATCAAGAGAAGACTTCACCAGAGTGAATACAGAGGGTTCACCACAAGATGTAAACCATTGGTGAGCCTCAAAAACAGGAAGGCCAGATTAGAGGTTGCCAAACAACATCTAAAAAAGCCTTCACAGTTCTGGAACAACATCCTATGGACAGATGAGACCAAGATCAACTTGTACCAGAGTGATGGGAAGAGAAGAGTATGAAGAAGGAAAGGAACTGCTTATGATCCAAAGCATACCACCTCATCAGTGAAGCATGGTAGTGGTAGTGTCATGGCGTGGGCATGTATGGTTGCCAATGGAACTGGTTCTCTTGTATTTATTGATGATGTGACTGCTGACAAAAGCAGCAGGATGAATTCTGAAGTGTTTCGGGCAATATTATCTGCTTATATTCAGCAAAATGCTTCAGAACTCATTGGACGGCCATTCACAGTGCAGATGGACAATGACCCGAAGCATACTGCGAAAGCAACCAAGGAGTTTTTTTAAGGGAAAGAAGTGGAATGTTATGCAATAACCAAGTCAATCAGCTGACCATAATCCGAGTATGCATTTCACTTGCTGAAGACAAAACTGAAGGGAAAATGCCCCAAGAACAAGCAGGAACTGAAGAGAGTTGCAGTAGAGGCCTGGCAGAGCATCACCAGGGATGAAACCCAGGGTCTGGTGATGTCTATGTGTTTCAGACTTCAGGCTGTAATTGACTGCAAAGGATTTTCAACCAAGTATTAAAAAGTGAAAGTTTGATGGATGATTGTTAATCTGTCCCATTACTTTTGGTCCCTTAAAAAGTGGGAGGCACATATACAAACTGTTGTAATTCCTACACCGTTCACCTGATTTGGATGTAAATACCCTTAAATTAAGCCTCGGTTCACACCAGAGGCGGCACGACTTGCAGGACGCCTCACCGAGGCGACCTGCACACGACTGCCGGGGCGACTTGCAAGACGACTTCTGTATAGAAGTCTATGCAAGTCGCCCCCAAAGTAGTACAGGAACCTTTCTTCTAAGTCGGAGCGACTTGCGTCGCTCCGTTTAGAACGGTTCCATTGCACAGAACGGGAGGCGACTTGTCAGGCGGCTAGGTCGCCTGACAAGTCGCCCCCGTGTGAACCGAGCCTAAAGCTAAAAGTCTTGTTCGTTTCCTTTCAAATCCATTGTGGTGGTGTATAGAGCCAAAAAGATTAGAATTGTGTTGATGTCCCAATATTTATGGACCTGACTGTATATAGATCAATAATATTCTTTATATTACCTCACTGCAGAGATCACTAGAGGGACAGTGGTGCATAAACATTCTGACTCTTGCTAAGTAACACTAAGATAATTGGTCCCACACTTTGGATACCGCTGCTTTGTACCATGTCTAGATGTGTTCTATTACTAAAGACACATGCAAAGTCAAACACATGTGTTGATGCCTATTTGAAAAGGAAACCTGTGCTAAATTGATTGATGATTGAATGACGATCATCAGCAGAGCTTCACCTCATTCACTAAGCACTGGGGAATATTCCTTTGCAAAGTGAATAGTGTACTGGCCTTTAGTAAATCAACCTGTATATGTGATGGGGTCCAATAGCACAACAAAATACATTGCCTGCAGTTCAAATCCACCTCAATAAGACCTACTGGGGTTGTTTTACTAAAATTGGAGAGTGCAAAGTCTAGTGCATCTCTGCATAGAAAACAATCAGCTTCCAGGTTTTTGTCAAAGTTTAATTGAACAAGCTGACGTTAGAAGCTGATTGGCTACCACGCACAGCTGCACCAGATTTTGCATTCTCCAGTTTTAGTATATCAACCCCACTGAGCTAAAGAAACTCAGCACAACTCCAAACAGGTCAAATGCAGCCTCTGAACTGCCATGTGTACTGCTGAAATAAAGTTAATAAGGATTTTTCTGACCTGTGTTTATTGTACGTTCCAAAGGCTAGAAAACATGCCTGTCGACATGAGCCCTTATGGAGGTTTCTCAAACCGCATAGAAAATTATTGTATCCAAATGTAGTTGCCATTTTTTTTATATCTACTTACTACTTTGCATAAATTACTATATAATGATGCTGGGCCCCATATCAGTTCCATAGTTTGTTATAGGTATAGTTAAACCCTTATTAGCCTTTTCAGACAAGGCTAGCAATGGCAGCCTTCATACATCTACAGTACAGATTTCCTTTACTACATGGTTAAATCCAGGATGATCAAACTTGTTTAATATTAGCTAATGAAAGTATTTACAGACTTTTACAACTACGGTTGTATTCAGTAGATTCTTTTATTTCTCTTGCAATGTTTATACAGTTTATACTGTTAATTATGAAAATAGTGGGAATGGAACCCATAAAATGTGTGCTTCCTTCCAGAATGGCAATTCTCTCTTAGATCTTTTGTCTTTTCTGGAAAGTTTTGGTGGAATGTTTTTTTAGCTGCAGACTTTGAAAAGGAATCTTGAAGCACAAGTAGAGTAGGATGCGGCAAAGTCTTTCCAGTTTTATGAATACCACTTTGTGCTCTTAATGTGTTCTGGCGAATATAGTGGCCTAATATACTATCTTGTGGATTTATAGAACAAGCCTCTAGACTAGTAAAACACCTTTTTTGGAATGGTTTATTGAGCTCAGAAGCGTTTTCAAAAGCAATATATGGATCCTGTCCACCTGTTAAATTTTCATGGACTATTTTATACTCCAAATCAGAATGGGTTGGTGTGGGTGTTAGCTGTCTTCTGTACAATGCATCTGTCTTTTCTGTGTCTGTAATTTTACGTATATCAGGTTCCTTGTGTCCCTGAGTTGAGGATAAATACTCCTCTGTACTTTCCTTCTTAGTTGTGTTACTAGCAGTGTCAGAAGTACAAGATCTATGCCTAGGTGTCTCCACCTCAGTGTTCAAACTGGGTTTATATTCTACAGTTTCACTTTCAGGTTCTTCCTCTTTCACAAGAGTCCGGCGACCATCTCTTGAGCGTGCAATGCGTCCTTCTATTGGCCGTGTTTGAAGGACAGTCGATAAGAATGCTGGCTTCTAAAAAAAGATAATTGTGACATTACATAAATGCATTTTTTATCCAACTACAAAGTTTGCAAGTCTTTCAATTCATGCAATTTCGTCTTCTTTTTTTTTTTTTTTTTTACAAATTCGTCACTTTACCCAAGAAATACAGCCTACTGTCATTTGAGTGAAATTACACTGGACACTGTGGATATACTGTATTACTTTTTTCTTTTAACTACTTCAGCTCCGGAAGTTTACCCCCTTCCTGACCAGAGCACTTTTTGCGATACGGCACTGCGTCGTTTTAACTGACAATTGTGCAGTCGTGCAACGTTACACCCAAACAAAATTGACATCCTTTTTTTCCCACAAATAGAGCTTTCTTTTGGTGGTATTTGATCACCTCTGCGGTTTTTATTTTTTGCGCTATAAACAAAAAAAGAGCGACAATTTTGAAAAAAAAAAGCAATATTTTTTTACTTTTTGCTATAATAAATATCCCCAAAAAATATATAAAAAAAACAAATTTATTTCTCAGTTTAGGCTGATATGTATTCTTCTACATATTTTTGTTAAAAAAAATCGCAATAAGCGTATATTGATTGGTTTGCGCAAAAGTAATAGCATCTACAAAAAAGGGGATAGATTTATGGCATTTTTATTATTAATTTTTTTTATTAGTAATGGCGGCGATCTGCGATTTTTATCATGACTGCGACATTATGACGGACACATCGGACACTTTTGACACCATTGTCATTTATACAGCGATCAGTGCTATAAATATGCACTGATTACTGTGTAAATGACACTGGCAGGGAAGAGGTTAAACAATAGGGGGCTATCAAGGGGTTAAGTGTGTCCTAGGGAGGTGTTCTAACTGTGGGGACGATGGGCTACCACTGACATGACAGCGATCACTGCTTCCGATCACAGGGAGCAGTAGATCACTTAGTGAAGGAAATGTGAGGAAAGGACTGTGCTACAGCATATAAAAGGTTGAGATAAAGAAATAAAGCTGCCAACACTCAAACATACAGGGTTCTAGGTGAATATTAAAGTGATAGTGTGGCGTTAATTAGTTAGTTAGCGCCACCCTATCACTTTAATATAGCAGTAGATCACTGTCATGTTACTAGGCAGAACAGGGAAATGTATTGTTTACAAAGGCATCTCCCCGTTCTTCTGCTCCGTAACACGATCGCGGGCCCTCCGGCCGACATCGAGGCCGCGGGACCCACGGGCATGGTTACGGAGTTACCATTCATGTCTGTGGTTAAATGGATTGCACCTTTGCACACATTAGAGAATAATGTAGACTTGGACATGAACACATTGTTACCCTGGTAAATCAAGGGCGTTTATTTTTTACCGTGTATTTAAGGCTAAATCTTTTATTTTAGTTGTAGATAGAGTGGCAAGGGGGTTGTTAGAGCCCCTGTCGGGTTTTTATTGCTGTCTGTGACCCCACTGGGAAGATTTACCCTCTGTATTACCCTGCTGACCACCATCACTGGGAGTTAAAGCCCCACTGTGGGTAGAGGAAAAAATTACTCTTGCAGTGGGGCCTCACAAACTGCAAGGGTTAAATGCTTGCTAAGGTAGAGAGCTAAGCTGTGTTTACTTGCCATACTGGTTTACCCTGCATGCTGTGTGATCAGTCCCCCGAAGCTGCTTTCCTTCACAACTCCACCAGTTGTAGGTTTTTTGACATCATCACATACAATGTAGGACCAGGAGTTCTGCATTGTACATGCTGAAAGCAAGTGTCCACTTTCATTCTGCAGTGTAGTAGAAAATATTACAGGGCTGGCTGCAGGGGGAGCAAGGAATAAGGTAAGTTTTTTACATCTTATTCTTTTCCACCTAGAGTTAGTAAACATTGAACCTCTGCAGTGTGGGGGAGCCCCACTTCAAATGTATTTTTATTTTTAACAACCAGTGTTCAACTTAAAGAATTCAACATTATGAGTTGTCACCAGAACAGGAATAGAGATTAAATCTTCCCATGGACACATCTGTTCTGGTGATAACATTGAAGAGATTTCCTCTGACTTTCTGTTGTGTCTACAGCGCAGGAAGTAAAGGAAAATCTTCCCAATGGTGCAAAAAAAAAAAAATATGACAGGGGCTTAACCACCATTCTTGCTCTATCCAAAATGAAAAAAAAATGTATTTACATATACTTGCACAATTCCATAGATGGCATAAAACCTTTTTGGAATCATTGTGTCCTTATTTTGAAAATGAATGCAGATGTAGAAAACACAACTATACTGAAAGCCACTTTCTTAAAGGAGAAGTTTGGCCCTATTTCTCCTGTGGGTCACAGAAGTGCACTTAGTTCTGCACTCCTATGACCCATATTCAGCTGACAATGGGTTAATGTCTGCTGTCAGCTGACATAACTCAGGCAGTCCAGGCTCTGGAGTGATCCACCTAGATGCGTGGACCCACAGCTGGCTCAAGCTCTCAGCGAGCCACTGGGAGTCCACTTCTACCCCCTCCACAGCCTGGCACTCCAGTGAGCGCTGGAGGGGCAGAGCAGAGAGCTCAATTCTGTTTACTGAAGACCGAGAATTGAGCTATCAGCGGTCTTTGATCGCTCAGGTCTCGGTCATAGAGACACCGGGGGACAGATACAGCATTGGACCGATGCTACATTCACCTAGGTGAGTATAAATGTCAATTTTGTAAAATCCCATACTCTATTAATGTCAAAGATTATGGCTGGACTTTCATAAATGTAAGTCAGCGTGTGGTTTAGTGGCTAAATTTAAGGCACACTTACTTTTATGACATATCTTAGAAAATTATGCTTGTATATGACTTATGTAATGTGTGCATCCATGAAAATAACTTACCATTTCTGTGTTTTCATCTGTTTTTCCTGTTATGTTGCCAATTACCTTCTCATAATAATCGTCAAGTTGTAGTGGGTTCATTTCACCACGGTCTGAGTATAAAAGAAAATTATTGTTCAGAAAAGAACTAAAAAAGAATGGGATGTTTATCAGTGTTTGTATTGTTCTCTGTATGAGGTACTTGGCAAAACTCTTGATTTATGTGCAGGCCATTTTTTTGTGACTGGTTTGGATCACTCCACAGTGTTTGACATGACAATGGAATGAAGGTGATGTATGACAATATGCAACGGGGAGGAGTTATGGAGTTTGTGAAAAAGTTCCTGGTCAAGGCTATATGACTGCCAGTTCTACAAAAATAGTGTTGTAGCAGACAGTGTAGATACAGTACCTGACCGCGAGATTGTGTTTCCAGCGCGATACCATCGCGCTGGTTCTCGGCGACAGGGTACTGTGAATGTCGCACTGGCTCGCTCATCGGGAAAGGAAAACTTTGTTTTCCTTCCGCGATGAGTGACAGGCAGCGCTGACAGCTGTCTAGTATGAATCCTGAGGCGGGAACACCGCGCCAAATTTTAAATGAAAAAACCGGCGTGGGTTCCCCCCTCGGAGGCATACCAGGCCCTTAGGTCTGGCATGGATTGTAAGGGGAACCCCCTATGCCGAAAAATCGGCGTGGGGGTCCCCCCCAAATTCATACTAGACCCTTATCCGAGCACGCAGCCCGGCCGGCCAGGAAAGGGGGTGGGGACGAGCGAGCGCCCCCCCCTCCTGAGCCGTACCAGGGCGCATGCCCTCAACATGGGGGGGTGGGTGCCTTGGGGGAGGGGGGCGCCCTGCGGCCCCCCCACCCCAAAGCACCTTGTCCCCATGTTGATGAGGAAAAGGGCCTCTTCCCGACAACCCTGGCCGTTGGTTGTCGGGGGGCTTATCGGAATCCGGGAGCCCCCCTTAATAAGGGGGCCCCCAGATCCCGGCCCCCCACCCTGTGTGAATGAGTTTGGGGTACATGGTACCCCTACCCATTCACCTAGGGAAAAGTGTCAATATAAAAAAAACACACTACACAGGTTTTAAGAGTAATTTATTAGTCAGCTCCGGGGTCTTCTTCCGACTTCTCCCGGTGTTCGGCCTCTTCTCCCAGGCCCCGCCGCTATCTTCTTTCAGCTCTATTGCCAGCGAGGGGCCCGGTCTGCTGCCGCTGTCTTGTCGCCGCTGTCTTGTCGCCGCTGTCTCGCCGCCGCTGTCTCTCCGCTTCTTCTCTTCTTTTCTTCTTCCCCGATGTTGACACGACGCTCTCTCCGGCTCGAATGCTGTGTGCGAGCTGCGGAGCCATTTATATAGGCGGTAACCCCGCCCCCTTACGACGTCATGGTCCCAGCATGCGCAGGGACTCTGGCGTCATAAGGGGGCGTGGTCCCAGAGTCCCTGCGCATGCTGGGACCATGACGTCGTAAGGGGGCGGGGTTACCGCCTATATAAATGGCTCCGCAGCTCGCACACAGCATTCGAGCCGGAGAGAGCGTCGTGTCAACATCGGGGAAGAAGAAAAGAAGAGAAGAAGCGGAGAGACAGCGGCGGCGAGACAGCGGCGACAAGACAGCGGCAGCAGACTGGGCCCCTCGCTGGCAATAGAGCTGGAAGAAGATAGCGGCGGGGCCCGGGAGAAGAGGCCGAACACCGGGAGAAGTCGGAAGAAGAACCCGGAGCTGACTAATAAATTACTCTTAAAACCTGTGTAGTGTGTTTTTTTTATATTGACACTTTTCCCTAGGTGAATGGGTAGGGGTACCATGTACCACAAACTCATTCACACAGGGTGGGGGGCCGGGATCTGGGGGCTCCCTTATTAAGGGGGGCTCCCGGATTCCGATAAGCCCCCCGCCCGCAGACCCCGACAACCAACGGCCAGGGTTGTCGAGAAGAGGCCCTTGTCCTCATCAACATGGGGACAAGGTGCTTTGGGGTGGGGGGGCCGCAGGGCGCCCCCCTCCCCCAAGGCACCCACCCCCCCATGTTGAGGGCATGCGCCCTGGTACGGCTCAGGAGGGGGGGGCGCTCGCTAGTCCCACCCCCTTTCCTGGCCGGCCGGGCTGCGTGCTCGGATAAGGGTCTGATATGGATTTGGGGGGGATCCCACGCCGATTTTTCGGCATAGGGGGTTCCCCTTACAATCCATGCCAGACCTAAGGGCCTGGTATGCCTCCGAGGGGGGAACCCACGCCGGTTTTTTCATTTAAAATTTGGCGCGGTGTTCCCGCCTCAGGATTCATACTAGACAGCTGTCAGCGCTGCCTGTCACTCATCGCGGAAGGAAAACAAAGTTTTCCTTTCCCGATGAGTGAGCCATCTCGGCGCTGACTCCTGCGACGGGGCTCGTAGGTGTCAAATCTCGCCGAGAAGTGCGGCGAGATTGACACAATATCGCGGTCACCTACTGTAAATGTGGCAGTCTTTAGCAGTACAGGTTGAACATTACTTATAAATCCTGTAGTAGCACAGGAGGTAACAGCTTGAATGGAAGTCATAAAAGCACTCGGCTGTGCATGTTAAAAGTTTTTTGAATTTGTTTTTTAGAGTAAGACACCTAAAAGTCTCCCGTATTCAGGCTTCACCTGTGAGGCTGCACTAATACCATAAAAGCTGGAACACTGGTTAAGGCTCAGTTCACAATACAGTGACCTGAAAGCCACGCAACTTATGGTGCGACTTTGCCAGGCGACTCCCTGGTGATTTGCTGGCGACTTGTGTATTACTATGATGCGACTGTGAAGTGAGGAAGGGGCTACACCCCAGGGAATTCCTGTGTAATCTTACTGTAATGTCGGATCCAAATCACATCAATATAGATGAGGATCCAACTTGGAGGCGACTTCCATTAAAGTCTATGGACACAAGTTGGATAGAAGTCACCTTGAAGTAGTACAGGAACTTGACTGAGGGACTGGCAGAGTGTAGAGGCTCCGATTATCTATAAAACATTAAACATTTGACCAATCCCTTTTTCCAAAATGACCAGTCGACACATTTTATTTGGAGTCGAATGGCCATAGCAGCCTTTAATTACAAACCATTAAATACAACATTCACAAGAAAACAAGTTTAATGCATATAATACAGTTAATGCATAACATATAAACCAACTTCAGCTTATGCCCGGTCTAAGGTCTTTGAAGGCCTATATACTCACAATTAACCTGTTGTATCTGCCACCGAATCAAAGGCCCCCCAGCCGCAACTACAGCGGCTCAGGGACAATTAACCACTTATGTACTACCAGATACAATCTAATACCCCGATGTTACCACCGTAATGTTACCTCAGATGGGCCCAACCCACAATTATTTAACCAGCACCACCTTCAAAGACCCAATAGACCCCCTGCCTGCTGCTATGACAAGAAAATAAGGACTAAGGTCTTAGAGAGCCTATATACTCAAGATTAACCGGTTGTATCTGTCACCCAATCAAAGGCCCCCAGTCGCAACTACACCGGCTCAGGGACAATTAACCACTTATGTACTACCAAATACAACCTAATTAATACCCTGATGTTACCAATGTATTGCTAGGAAGGGACACCCATACCTCAGATGGGCCCAACCCACAGTTTTTCACAGTTGGGAAGGGACATCCATACCTCAGATGGGCCCAACCCACTATTTTCCACTATTTAACCAGCACCGCCTTCAAATGACCAATAGACCCCCTGTCTGTTGCTATGACAAGAAAATAAAAGGACCAAGAAATTGAATGGCAAGCTAACATAAAACCCACTACAAATACCCCAACACCTTGAGAAAGTAGGAGGCTCCCCCAAACCAAAACAAACAAGGAAGGGAGGGTGGGAAAAAACTGTCTGATGCTGTGATGAGCTCTGACTGAGCTGTGACACGATCCCCCTGTTAGCAGAGTATTGAAATCATACTGGAAGTTGTTGTATGCAGTAATACGGCTTATCAATGTATGTCTTTACACAATGGAGAAATATGAACACAGGAACAAGGAGCATCCAAGTACATAGAGAGAGGGTAGACAAACACCCTGTTATATCATAAATAATGTATATACAGTATAATACTGCAGCACCACCTGCTGCTTAGACAGGCATAATGCATATGCAGTATATAGTCAGTTTATGAACAACTTTTCTGTTGTACTTTTCCAACACTCCCTCCTCTCTACCCTCTGCAGGACATACCCTCTGCCTTGAACTCTTCAATCTGCTAAGCAGACTGCATCATATCAAAATCACCTACTAATACTCCGCCTCTTCTGCAGGCCCCAGTCATGCTGGCCCTCAACCTAGTTTCACTCAGCTCCAGGCCATGTACTTTTTCAAAAGTCGATAATGCTAATTAAGACAGCTCTCATTGACTAACATAGGATTTCACATGTCATGCGACTTGGGGTCTCACATGTCAGATTCCAAGTCGCGGCAGTGTAAACCAAGCCTAATGGTATGAAGCACTTCTTTCTAAACAACAAAACTTTGACATTATGCTATCATTTTCTGACTATACTAGGGCAGATAGCAAATAAACTTCACTTTTGTCTGTAATAAATACTGTATTATATTTATTCTATTCTATTTATTTTATGATATACCATATTTATTGGCGTATAACATGCACCTCAATTTAAGAGGGAAGTTTCAGGGGAAAATTGGCTCCGCTGCACAAAATCACGTTATATTACGTGATCTCGCGGTGCTTGTAAAGCAGGCGCACGCGTGTCCGCCGCGAGCTCCGGGAGTCTGACCGTGGGTCCCGCAGACTCGATGTCCGCGGGGATACCTGCGATCGTCTCATGGAGAGGAAGAACCGGGAAATGCTAATGTAAACAAGGATTTCCCCGTTCTGCCCTAGTGACAGGACACTGATCACAACTCTCTGTAATCGGGAGCGGTGATCAGTGTCATGTCACACATAGCCCATCCCCCCCACAGTTAGAATCACTCCCTAGGACACACTTAACCCCTGCAGCGCCCCCTCCTGGTTAACCCCTTCACTGCCAGTCACATTTACACAGTAATAATGCATCTTTAATCACACTGATCGCTGTATAAATGGGAATGGTCCCAAAATAGCGCCAAAAGTGTCCGACCAGTCACATAAACAGTCCGGCCTCCGCCATCGGCATTGGACCAGCTCCTGTGGTAGACAGAACACTGGTCCAATGCCGGTGGAGGAGGTGAGACTGTGTGTGTGACGTGCGAGCCGAGTGAGAGTCGTGTTAGAGCCAAGCAGAGAGCCAAGTGGAGAGGAGATGATGGCTCGGTGATTTCTGGTGGCACTCGTCCCCCTCCTTCCCCTCCGAGGTACGCTGTTGGCGTATAACATGCACCCACGATTTTCCCCCTATTTTCAAGGGAAAAAAGTGCGTGTTATACGCCGATAAATACGGTATTTAGAACATATTTATTTAAATGTAACATTTATGATGTATTTAATGAATAATA
Source organism: Lithobates clamitans (assembly GCA_037952925.1). Lineage (NCBI taxonomy): Eukaryota > Metazoa > Chordata > Amphibia > Anura > Ranidae > Lithobates > Lithobates clamitans. Next base: position 697,073 of record JBBGZY010000583.1, read on the forward strand.
CAAATGAACTATTAGAATCCAGGTTTAAGCACTGTATTATATTACTTATCCCTTTCATGACTAAGCCTATTTTTGACATTTGGCGTTTACAAGTGAAAATCTATATTTTTTACTAGAAAATTACTTAGCCCCCGAACATTATATGTTCAAATTAGCCCCCGAACATTATATATATGTTTTTAGCAGAGAATCTAGAGAATAAAATTGTGATTGTTGCAATATTTTATATCACACGGTATTTGTGCAGCAGTGTTTTAAACGCAACTTTTTGGGAAAAGGGACACTTATGAATTAAAAAAAAAAACAAACAGTAAAGTTAGTCCAATTTTTCTGTATAATGTGAAAGATGATGTTACGCCGAGAAGAATGGATACCAAACATGTCACGCTTTATAATTGCACGCACTTGTGGAATGGCGACAAACTATGGTACCTAAAAATCTCCATAGGTGACGCTTTACATTTTTTTTACGGTTACCAGATTAGAGTTACAGAAGAGGTCTAGTGCTAGAATTATTGCTCTTGCTCTGCTCTGACGATTGCGGCGATACCTCACATGTGTGATTTGAACACCGTTTACATATGCGGGCCCGACTTCCGTATGCGTTTTCTTTGTTGCGTGAGCTCGCAGGGACGGGGGCGCTTTAAAAAAAAAAAAAAATTCTTATTTATTTTATTTATTTTTATATTTATAAATTGTGTTAATAAAATATATATTTTTGATCACTTTTATTGCTGTCACAAGGAATGTAAACATTCCTTGTGACAGTAATAGGTGGTGACAGGTACTCATTATGGAGGGATCGGGGGTCTTTAAGACCCCCGATCCCTCCTATGCACTTCAAAGTATTTAGATCGCCGTTTTTGGCGATTCTGAATACTATATATTTTTTTTAAACCGGCGCCATTGACAGCCGAGTAAACGGGAAGTGACGTCATGACATCGCTTCCGTATTTACTATTAGGAGGCTGGAACGAAGCCGCTTACAGCGGGAAGGGGTTATATTTAGATTCTCTGATATCTACTGTATCTATTCTACTGTCAGATGTGGGATAATGTGGGACTAGACAGTCTGGGGTAAACATAAGATGCGATGTTTCGAACTGTAGGGCCTTATGTGCATATGCTGGAGGAAAACAAAAGTTGCCTATAACAATCAACCAAGGTTTAGGTCTTACATTCTGATCTGCACTAGTAAACAAATGACAAATTTAAAGTGGATCTCCACCCCTCCTCCCCTGCTCCTCCTTAGGAAATGGCACTTGGGTACAGGTACCAGCTCCCATTTCCGCTCGGAAGTTCTCCTCCTCCCCGTCACAGGTCTCAGAAGCCTGCAGGACCCTTCACAATGAGCATGCACAGTGGGAAGCCAGCTGTGAAGTGCTGCAGGTGTCAATTTTAAAATAATGACATCCCGAAACAGTTCAGAAAACGCAGTGCAATTGCCAGAATCAGATTGCATGGGTGTGAACACCCATGCAATCTGATTCAGGTGCGACCAAAAAAATGCCTGTACCTTTTTTGTGCAGCGCGATTTGAGCCCATACAAAAGGAATGGGCTCAAATCTCAATACTAATAAAAAAAATTAATAATAAAAATGCCACAAATCTATCCCCTATTTTGTAGACACTATAACTTTTGTGCAAACCAATCAATATACGCTTGTTGCGATTTTTTACCAAAAATATGTAGAAAAATACATATCGGCCTAAACTGAGAAAGAAATTTGTTTTTTTATATATTTTTTGGGTATATTTATTATAGCAAAAAGTAAAAAATATTGCTTTTTTTTCAAAATTGTCGCTCTTTATAGAGCAAAAAATAAAAACCGCAGAGGTGATCAAATACCACCAAAAGAAAGCTCTATTTGTGGGAAAAAAAGTACGTCAATTCTGTTTGGGTGCAACGTCACACAACCGCGCAATTGTCAGTTAAAGTGACTCAGTGCCGTATCACAAAAAGTGCTCTGGTCAGGAAGGGGTAGATCCTTCCGGGGCTGAAGTGGTTAAAGTAAATCGATTGAGACCATACTACACTATGAGGAGTCTCCCTGTTTTTTTACCCATTTTAACTCTGGGGATCCATCCATCCCATCTGAGATAGATCATGTTGTCACCATAAGGGGAATACAGTGAGGCTGGCGGGGGAAAATTTCAGTTTTTCCATCTGAGGATCAGAGATCCCAATAAGCGCTGAATGATCATCCTGAGTAAGGAGGATCGCTGGTGATCTGGTAAGCCCCTATCTGATTTATGGTGAAGGTGTCACAACAGTAAATGCCTGAGTACTGCGCCGTCAGGATTGATCTATCCAGTGTGGGACACTAGCATGCATGAATTGTTTGCACAGGAGCACTTTAGTGATCAATTTATGAACTTTGCGCTTTATGAATATAATATATTTTGCACTTTTGCATAAGGGCATTTTTGGATTGAATAATATTTTGATTGGATTTTCTGTTCACTTCAAAGGTTTTGCATGTCATATATGGTGTTTTGCACATGCTAATTTTATTTACATACATTTTTGATTGACCTGGTATTTAGGTTTTAGTGCACAGCTGCTGTGTTTACTTGATAACACACTAGTGCAGATTTTTTTCTTTTTAGTACTTCTTCCCATTGACAACTTTGACAACTTTATGGCAGACGGCAGCAACATTTTACGGTATTTTACCCCATCCATTATATGAGACATGTCCTTTGGTGTTAGGGTCAAATGAAACTAAAATTGAATTATTTGGCCTCAACACCTTTTTCCATGTGGCCTCTTGCAATCCTCCAATACAAGCCACATTTGTGGAGGATTTGTGATATTGTTGTCACATGGACACAATGAGCACTCTTTTGCCGCGTACACACGATCGGAAATTCGACCAGCAAAATACCGATGAGAGCTTTTGGTCTGAAAATGCGACCATGTGTATGTTCCATCGGACTTTTGCTGGCGGAATTCCCGCCAGCAAAAGATTGAGAGCAGGTTCTCAATTTTTCAGATGGAAAAAGTTCTCATCCGAAAATGTGATCATCTGTACAAATTCCGACATGAAAAAATTCCTATGCATGCTCGGAAACAGTTCGACGCATGCTCGGAAGTATTGAACCTTATTTTCTCGGCTCATCGTAGTGTTGTACGTCACCGTGTTCTTGACGGTCGAAAGTTCAGAGAACTTTTGTGTAACCGTGTGTATGCAAGGCAAGCTTGAGCAGAATTCCGTCGGAAAAACCATCCAAGTTTTTTCACGGAAAATCCGCTCGTGTGTACACGGCATTTGTCATAAATTCCTGCAACTGCTTCAGAGTTCCTGTAGGCCTCTTGGTAGCCTCTCTGACCAGTTTCCTCCTAGCTCTTTTATCCAGTTTGGAGAGATGTCCTGATCCAGGGAGGGTCTGTGTTGTACCAAATACCTTCCACTTCTTATTAATAGACTTCACTCTGCTTCTAGGCATTGAAAAAGCCTTTAAAACTATTTTGTATCCATCTCCTGTGCCTGTCCACAACTTTATCCTGGAGATCTTTTGACAGTGCCTTGCCATCCATAGTTGATTGTTTTCTTCAGTTGTATTACCAGGGGGTGAAATGCTCCAGAAAAGCTCTTTTCATGCTGAGCTATTCAAAATGACCACAGCTGATCACAGTTGAAAGTTAAATGTCTTTGTGTGCCATTGGGAAGATGATTAGCTACACCTGATTGAGTTTACATGTCATTTTCTAGGAGGGGGGTGATCCTTTTTCCAACTCAGTGATTCTGTTTTTGAATTTTTTAAAAAATTTTCTGACATGTTGGTGTTATATCTTTTACTTGGATGTTATAAGTTGCACTGAGTAAATACAGCTGGATAAAACATAAACTGTCTGTCTTCATTTCAGGCTGCTGCAAAGCAACAAAATGTGATTATTTTAAAGAGGGGTGATTCTTTTCCATACCCTCTGTACATTTGTTTAATAACACTATTTTATTTTTTAATAAGATAGATATCTAGCACTTAAGGAGGTGAGTTCTGCAAATATTCTGGTTTGCTTTATGTAATTTTGTGTGGAACACATGCTGTGCGAGCAAGCTCCTAACAGGATTTGTAATTTGTCCCTGCATGAAGATATAATCATTTTTGTTTAGCTTTCACAGAATGTTTTCATATCTATCGTATCTACCTGTAAAGCTGCGGTTGTATGTTGTTAACCACTGAGATTTGATTGCATTCCTCTGTAAATTGATTGTCCTTTCAGATGGTGTTTCTTCATATGTCTTGTACAGTGGATTAGGAGCCACAGTCTTTGGGGGACTTGGGTAGTAGATTTGGTCATTTTCATGAAAGAATTTTGGGAACTGAAAAAAAAGAAATACTAAAGCTTATTATACCTATATTGACAGCATTGAAATAAAACATTACAAGAAGAAAAGTGTAAAAGATATTGGTTTTCAAAAGATCACATACTTGACAGATCCCCACCACCCCTCTCAACTGTTATCCTCTGGTATTAGCTTTACAACTCCCTCCCCACTGCCGCCTATCCTTGTCTGGGACATACATTTAGAGGTACCCCCGTAGGGGCTGCTGGATATTGTGGTCCACCTGTCACCCTGCCCAGCCCGGCATTCACTTCCCAGTCACTCTTGAGACAATGAACAGTCCGTATGTTTGTTTTGTATTTTATTGAGGGATTTTGAACTTGGATAGAGTAAGGGAAATTATGGGATGTCCAGAATTAATAATGGAATCAATAAAATGATCAGTTGGAACCTCTATTTACACTTCTAGAGCCCCAGTCTCCTCCAGCACAAAGCTTATTTGTAGACTGTTCCTCTCTCTCCTGTACAATACTTGGTTCCTGGTACAACTAGCACATGGTAGACCCAACTCTGACTCTGTCAGGCCTTAGCAACTACCATTTGCAGGCAGGGACCACGGGCCCCTTTAGCGTAGCAACACAAATAGGAAAGTCTTTAGTGCTAGCTGACCTTGGTGGACTACTGCTCCCAGTCAGTCCTCTTTAGGCCATGCCAGCCCTCCAGGCTGCAGCTGCCCGACTCCACTGCCCATGACATCACAGTCTCTCCTGCTGGCTCTACATCCATTCCAGACTGCACTCTCCCAGTTCGCTCCGGCATGCCTTCCCAGCTCTCCCAACTGTGCCTGTCACTCACCAGCCCTCCTGGCTACACTCCGTTGGATGCCTCCTGGAGATTTGCCTGGCAACACTAGCTCCCCTTGTCCTTCTTGGTCCCTCTCTGTGCCTCCTGTCCAGATCCTTTTTTGTTACTCAGAAAGGTTCCGATTTGCACCCGAACCCCACAGGCCCAAGATCACCCTGCCTCCAGACTGGGGGAGTATCTCAAAGGCCCCAACAACCTAGTGATCTATCTCCAGCTTTCTCCTCCCGACGACTCCTCCCCAGCTGGGCTGACTCTAGGTATTTAAGGAGGCCTGCCCCCTGCCAATCAAGGTTTCAGATAGGGTTTAGTCAGTGCTCCTTAGAACACCCCAGGCAGCTCCACCTTTCTTCCCCTCCTTTCTTTTAGAATCCTCTAGAAGCAGAAGGGAAGTAACTGAAAGATGATGCTATCTGTGAGTCACTAGCCTACTCTGAGGCACTCCCAGCCCACACAGATCAAAACAAAGCTAGGCCCGATTAAATTTACCTGCACTACAAAAAAAACTACATCTAGTACCTACTTAAAGTAAAGGGTACTACACGCACCCCCACCAGAAACCAGCTGGTCCCTCAGCTGGGAAAATTAGAAAAAGTGGGTCCAGGAGCAAGGGCATCCCATAAAATAAATTGGAAGGGGGAATAGGGAAACAACTTGGATGGGGAACTGTACAAATAAATTATGAAAGTACAAAAATATCAATATAAATCTCTGATAGGCATTTACATCTGTACAGTATGAATAAGGCACTCCTAACTACAGATCCCTGCAGTTAACAGTATATACATTAAGGCCAGAGCATCTCTCCCTCGAGAAAGACACTCCGCCCAGAGAAATTCTTGTCTCCAGCTGGAGGGTGGGGGTGGACAGCTGTCCCATCCCAGAAAACCCTAAGAGAAGACAAAAAAATAGTACATCCTACTCTCAGATCTAACTGTACAATATACATTATTTCTGTTGGGTGGGGGTTAGCATCCTGCCAACAGAAATATAAACAAACACAACGTAGGTATAGCACACACATTTTATTCTGTCTTGTTCTGTCAGGAGGGGGTTATAACCTGCTAACAGAAACAACAGGGGAAAAACATATGTACAAATTGGACAGTCCTCTTCAGAGTTCCTGATGGGAGGGGCCCCTCCCCCAACAAACAGGCTCCTTAAAAGAGGTAATGTGGGAACAAACCTCCCCCCAGTGTCCTTGCGATAGGAAAACATCTTCCATTAGGCAACAGGGTGGCAGGCTGGTTTGTTCCTGCAAAAATCTGGGAAAAAGGATTACACGCTGTAACTCTCCAGCGGTCCATATGGCTCCCTTCATGCACACTGTGGCTCCTCACAGTCCCTTTCAAGCATAGAAGCGAGGATCAGGCAGCCTCTTCCAGCCCCCTCCTTTTTCTCTGGAAACTGAATAACTCTGTGTGGGCCGACCCGCCCTGGCGATGAGCACCCGGTCTCCATAGATAGATAGATCTCCCAAGCTGCCATTCTCCCCGAATGTCTTGAAAACGGGCCCAGACCTCACTTCCTGGCACCCGCAGTGGCTTAGGGACATGTAGAAATTCCCAGACTAGGTCATCCTCCCACACTCCCTGGGAGTTCCCTACGATGTCCATAATCTGGAGAGGGACATATGGGAAGTCCAGGCCCCACTCCAGAGCTACCCTCTTCTGTACTTTTTGCTGGAGGCAAGAGAATCTTGGCAACTTTCTGGGATTCCGCTTTCTCTGCAGAACACAGGCGTCCTGGGCCGTCATGACCCACTGACGGTAGGCAGGTGCTCTGGTCTGGTTAGTGGAAGGCCTGCATAAGAAATGCTGCCGGCTGCTGTTCAGGGTTCCTGCGGCTGGTTCAGATCTCACTGTTGGCTCTGGCCCATCTTGATTGTCATGGACTTGGGATTCCCCGGTCTCCCACTCCTCTTCAGAACTGTCACTGGGTGATGACCACTCCGCCAACCTCCCTAGAGACCCAAACTCGGCCTGCACTCTGGGGGAACCCAATCAATGATCCGGCCCTCGCTCTCCCTGTCCAGCTCGCCTGAAGGCGCACCGTCCTCTGGCATTGGCTCCCTCTGGACTAGGATAGCTACGGACTTAGAATCAGCTGGCTCTACAGGGACTTTAACTGGCTCCTGCATGGCAGTACTTACAGTCGCCAGGTCCTTGGCTAAGCCACAGGTCACCGCAGTCTCTTCTCCTCCAATGTCCTCTTTATTCATGGGGGAGTGGCTAGGTCACAACTCCACTCCGCCTTTAGAGGGTGATGCTAGGCCCTCTCCGGCCCGCCGGTACCTCCGCGGTTGCAGACTACAAAGTCCTGAAAGCAGGTCTACGGTGTAGTATTGCGGCTCCTGCTGGATAGGCCCCAGTCCTGTAAGTGGCTGCCCACAATGACCGCACCGAACCCAGGCAGTGACCACCATGGTCAGAACCTGGCACTCTGGACAGAGCAGGCACAGTTGCTCTGCTCCATCGATCACCCTAAGGGTGAATCCCCCGCGAGGCGCAATTCAGACACCAGTGTCCTCCAGTGTCCTTTCCTGCATGTCAGGCAACCATGTTAAGGTGGGTAGCAGCCGGCTACATTCCGCCATCTTCCTCTGCCTTGTAGTGTCTGTGTTTGCAAATCTAGACAATTATCTATGCTGGAGGGAATGCCCCTACAAGGGCTCTCAAATCCATATTCTATGGTAGTGCCCCCACATTCACCCCTTCTGGGAAAAAAGTATTCTCCTTCATTTTAGAAATTATGGGAATTATAACTAATCCCACTCCTTCCCTATTCCTAGGCCATTCTAAGCCTAGGAATAGAATCCTTTCCACACAAGTTCATATCCCGAGTATTGTATATATTATTTGCAGCCAGACTACTTATAATGCGAAAATGGAGGCGCTCCCTGATCCCTAATATTTTAGATGTTAAATTCCAATTTAATCTAGTTAAAGAGTATGAATTCCGTTCTGCCTTGCAAAATAATACAATAATAATACAATAATAATAATAAAAATTACAAATACGGTATATACAAACGCCTGGAAGCCTTGGCTAAGTATCCAAGTGTGAATGAGGGTTAAACCCCTTTATGTAGCTATAACTAATAATGATATTTCTTTTTTTGTAATTTCTTACGTCTTTGTTGCGTTCAGACTGGATTAACAGACTGTATTCTACTGTATATTAATGTATGTACACGTTATTTGTATAAAACGATGTGTTTCCTTCCTTGTAATTGGAAAAATCAATAAAAAACATTAAAAAAAAATGTGGCAATTCACACTAAACTAAACAGCTACACTCACTGTATTTCACATAACAATACAAAGATAATTTCATAAAGAAATGGGGGGTTTGCACTATCTTTTAAACTGCATAAAAGGGTCAATAATCCCATGATTTATAAAGTCCTTATAGCAATATAAATAAAAAGAAAAAAAAAAGTCCCAATATGAGTGATAAAATTTTATGTAATGAAAAAACAAAGGGCTCCACTTGTGATCTTCCTAAGATCTCCGTTGCCCCAGTGACGACTTCCATTAGAATGAAACACACAGGGCGGAGTTTGTAGAGATCACGTCATCAAGCCCGCTGGGGCGCTGGACGATTTTATATGTGTGATGCCTGTTTACTCTTTGCGTGTGTAAGTACATTACTTTTTTCATAAACTGGGATTTGAGATACTGCACAATGAGTGTACCTCTTCCTCTTCACATGTGAACTGTGGTTTCATACGTGGCTGTGAGTATGTTGCCCTAGCCTTGCTGTTGAAGGTGGTCTGAGAAGCGCATGAGTGGAGCACTTTGTTTTTTCATTACATAATGTTATCACTCATAGTTACATAGTAGGTGAGGTTGAAAAAAGACACAAGTCCATCAAGTCCAACCTATGTGTGTGATTATATGTCAGTATTACATTGTATATCCCTATATATTGCGGTCGTTCAGGTGCTTATCTAATAGTTTTTTAAACTATCGATGCTCCCCGCTGAGACCACCGCCTGTGGAAGGGAATTACACATCCTTGCCGCTCTTACAGTAAAGAACCCTCTACGTAGTTTAAGGTTAAACCTCTTTTCTTCTTCTTTTAATGAGTGGCCACGTGTCTTGTTAAACTCCCTTCTGCGAAAAAGTGTTATCCCTATTGTGGGGTCACCAGTAGGGTATTTGTAAATTGAAATCATATCCCCTCTCAAGCGTCTCTTCTCCAGAGAGAATAAGTTCAGTGCTCTCAACCTTTCCTCATAACTATTATCCTCCAGACCCTTTATTAGCTTAGTTGCCCTTCTTTGTACTCGCTCCATTTCCAGTACATCCTTCCTGAGGACTGGTGCCCAGAATTGGACAGCATACTCTAGGTGCGGCCGGACCAGAGTCTTGTAGAGCGGGAGAATTATCGTTTTATCTCTGGAGTTGATCCCCTTTTTAATACATGCCAATATTCTGTTTGCTTTGTTAGCAGCAGCTTGGCATTGCATGCCATTGCTGAGCCTATCATCTACTAGGACCTCCAGGTCCTTTTCCATCCTAGATTCCCCCAGAGGTTCTCCCCCCCCAGTGTGTAGATTGTATTCATATTTTTGAAACCCAAATGCATTATTTTACATTTTTCTACATTAAAGCTCATTTGCCATGTAGTTGCCCACCCCATTAATTCGTTCAGATCTTTTTGCAAGGTTTCCACATCCTGCGGAGAAGTTTTTGCCCTGCTTAGCTTAGTATCATCTGCAAATACAGAGATTGTTTACCCCATCCTCCAGGTCGTTTATGAACAAAATAAATAGGATTGGTCCCAGCACAGAACCCAGAGGGACCCCACTACCCACCTCTGACCATTCCGAGTACTCCCCATTTATCACCACCCTCTGAACTCGCCCTTGTAGCCAGTTTTCAATCCATGTACTCACCCTATGGTCCATGCCAATGGACCTTATTTTGTACAGTAAACGTTTATGGGGAACTGTGTCAAATGCTTTTGCAAAATCCAGATACACCATGTCTACGGGCCTTCCTTTATCTAGATGACAACTCACCTCCCCATAGAAGGTTAATAGATTGGTTTGGCAAGAACGATTCTTCATGAATCCATGCTGATTACTGCTAATGATACTGTTCTTGTTACTAAAATCTTGTATATAGTCCCTTATCATCCCCTCCAAGAGCTTGCATACTATTGATGTTAGGCTAACTGGTCTGTAATTCCCTGGGAAGTATTTTGAGCCCTTTTTAAATATTAGTGCTTCATTGGCTTTTCTCCAATCACCTGGTACCATTCCAGTCAGTAGACTGTCTGTAAAAATTTGGAACAATGGTCTGGCAATTACTTGGCTGAGTTCAATAAGTACTCTCAGATGCAAGCCATCTGGTCCTGGTGATTTAATTATGTTAAGTTTCCCAAGTCTAATTTTAATTCTGTCTTCTGTTAACCATGGAGGTGCTTCCTGTGATGTGTCATAAGGATAAACACTGCAGTTTTGGTTACTGAAGCCTCCCGATTCCCTCGTGAAGACTGAGGAGAAGAATAAATTCAATACCTTCGCCATCTCCCCATCCTTTGTAACCAGATGTCCTTCCTTATTCTTTATAGGGCCAATATGATCTGTCCTCGCTTTTTAACTTTTTACATACTTAAAGAATTTCTTGGGATTTTTTTTTGCTCTTCTCTGCTATGTGTCTTTCGTGTTCCATCTTAGCCACCCTAATTGCACCTTTACATTTCTTGTTGCATTCTTTATAAAGTCTGAATGCTGATAATGATCCCTCAACCTTGTATTTTTTGAAGGCCTTCTCCTTTGCTTTTATATGCACTTTTACATTGGAGTTAAGCCATCCAGGACTTTTGTTCGCTCTTTTAAATGTATTACCCAATGGGATGCATTGGCTAATGCCCTTATTTAATATGCTCTTAAAGCAAACCCATCTCTCCTCCATGTTCTTTGTTCTTAAGATTTTATCCCAATTCATGCCTTCTAACAAGGTTCGTAGTTTAGGGAAGTTGGCTCTTTTGAAATTCAGTGTCTTTATTCCCCTTATGTTTCTTATTTGTGTGATTTATACTGAGGCCAATTGACCTGTGATCGCTGTTTCCTAAATTGCCCCTTATTTCCACATCCGTGATCAGGTCTGTATTGTTGGTAATCAGTAGATCCAGTAACGCTTTATTTCTAGTTGGTGCGTCTACCATCTGAACAATGAAATTGTCCTGCAAGATATTTAGGAACTGGCGAGCCTTAGACAAATGCGTGGTTCCCTCCGCCCAATCTATGTCTGGATAATTAAAATCCCCCATTATGATAACACTTCCCATCCTTGATGCTAAACCAACTTGTGATAGGAGATCCATCTCCCCCTCCTCCCTCAGGTTAGGGGGCCTATAGCATACTCCCAGTAATATTTTCCCCTTAGCTTCATCCTTTTGGAGCTCTACCCATAAGGATTGCACCTCCTCCCTAGCTCCCTTAGTGATGTCATCTCTTACATTCACTTGTACATTATTCTTGATATTTAGGCAAATACCTCCCCCTTTTTTACCCTCTCTATCCCTGCGATAAATGGTATACCCTTGAATTGTTGGCAGCCAATCATGAGAGCTGTTGAACCAGGTCTCTGAAATTCCCACAAAATTCAAATCCTCCTTGTACAACAGTATCTCTAGTTCACCCATCTTGTCCGCCGGGCTCCTTGCATCTGTGAACATGCCACGTAGTTTAGAACGCTCTATTACTATCCTCTTATTGGGTGTTCCGAGATTGCAACTAGGACTTGGTACTATACTTACCTTGGGTTTATGTGTTTTAGTCAACCTACCACTAATGCCCCCGAACCTACCCTCTGGAATATGTTCCGCTCTGACTATCTCTACCATCCACACGTCGCCTAGTTTAACCTCTTGGCATCGGCGCTATAGCTGAATGACGGCCACAGCGCAGACCTGAATTTCCAGGAGGCCTCCCCTGTGCACGCGCGCTGCACGCGCCCTACAGGGCATGCGCAGAGCACACTGTGATCACCGAGTCACTGAGACTCGAGTGATCACCGATCCAAGTAAGGCTCCGGTCCTGGTCCCTTACCATGTGATCAGCTGTCAGCCAATGATAGCTGATCACATGATGTAAACAAAAGCTCGGTAATCATTTTTTTTTCTCCTCCCACTGTCAACGTGAGGAGAAAAAAAAGCCGTTCACCGGCTCATCTGCAAGGGACATCGGTCCCGAAGAGGAAGAGGCAATTTTGCCTTATCTGTGCCACCTGCCATTGCCACCTAACAGTGCCCACAGTCCCTCCTATCAATGCCCATGAGTGCCACCTATCAATGCCCACAAGTGCCACCTATCAGTGCCCACAAGTGCCACCTATCAATGCCCACCAGTGGTGCCAATCAATGCCACCTAGCAGTGCTGCCTATCAGTGTAACCGATCAGTGCCCATTATTGCCACCCATCAGTGCCCATCACTGCCACCCATCAGTGCCCATCACTGCCACCTATCGGTGCCCATCAGTGCCGCCTCATCAGCGTACATCAATAAAGGAGAAAAATTACCCGTTTTAAAATTTTTATAACAAAATATAAAACAAATTTTTTTTTTTTTTAAAAATTCGGTCTTTTTATATTTTTTTAACAAAAAATAAAAACGCAGAGGTGATCAAATAGCATGAAAAGAAAGCTTTATTTGTGGGAAAAAATAAAAAAAAATTTATTTGGGTACAGTGTTGTATGACCGCGCAATTGTCATTCAAATTGCGTCAGCGCTGAAAGCTGAAAATTGGTCTGGGTAGGAGGGGGGTTTAAGTGCCCAGTAAGCAAGTGGTTGAAAAACCCTCTAACTTTTTGTACATCTTTACTCCCAGTTGATCTGCACCGTCCCCATTTAGGTGCAGTCCGTCCCTTCTATAGTACTGGTGATCGACTGATACTGGGACTGATTTTTTTTCCTTTTTCTTTTGCTATATATTGCTATATGGACTTTATGAAGTACTGGATTATTGTTTTGGTATATATATATATATATATATACTTATTTATTGTATTTACTTATGAATTAGAAGGCACCTGTATGCACTTTAAAAGATAGTGCACCCCCCCCCCTTTTCATTATAAAATCTGGTTAGTTGACTGTGTTTATGGCTTTCGCTATATTATATTCTAGTTATTGCCACATGTATAGCCAAATCTAATTTTGTTTAGCTTCTTGTTTCTCTATATACATGGGAATATACACGATTATACAACAATATACTTACATGATAGTAACCTTGCTGACCTGGCCATGTCAAAGCCATCTTTTGGGAATCTGAAGGAATACCAATTACCTCATGCCTGTATGCATTACCTGAGACATAATAGAGAAAAGACAGTAACGCAATCTATTCTTGAAACAGATCTACATAATGGTTGTTAAATTAAAATGGCAATGTCTTTTCTGGCCAGCAGTATTTTGATAAACCGTTGCTGCATACTATTTCAAGCGAGGACTTACTGATTTTATTCGCATTATATCTGCAATATCTTTTATGTGTTTGCAAATCAAAAGATTTTTTGTAGGCTTGACTTTTTACCAGATTGATATACATATCAGCAAAACCGCACCTTTCACAATCTTAATCTGGTTAGGCATACTAGCAGCTTCTTGAGCTAGTAGGCATAGATGAGTGCTAGCCAAAAGGTGGACACCTAGTTTTACTGGCTCAGTGCAACGATGTCATGCTCTATATACACACTACATAACTGCAGAAATCACATTTTAACCACTTCCCGCATCGCGGCGATCGGTGGAGCGGTGTGTCCACCAATCTTGGTAAAGAGCCTCCGGCGGAGGCTCTTTACCACGTGATCAGCCGTGTCCAATCACGGCTGATCACGCTGTCAATGGGAAGAGCTGTTGATCGTTCCTCACTGACAGACGCGAGTAGAGGAGAGACGATCGGCGGTTCTCCAGACAGGGGGGGTCTGCGCTGATTGTTTATCAGCACAGCCCCCCCTCAGATCACCACACTGGACCACCAGGGATCGCCACTAGGACCACCAGGGAAGGGGCAACATGTGGATGGCCAGGTATGTACCCCATGGCCATCCACATGTGCCCAATGTGCCCAATCTGTGCCAATCAGTGCCCACCAATGGGCACTGATTGGCACCATTATGTTCCAGATCTGCCCAGCAATGCCCCCAATATGTTTTATCAGTGCCACCTGTCATTGCCCATCGGTGCCACCTGTCATTGCCCATCGGTGCCATCTGTGCCCATCAGTGCCCATCTGTGCCCATCAGTGCCCATCAGTGCCCACCTATCAGTGCCCATCAGTGCCACCCATAGGTACCCATCAGTGCCACCCATATGTACCAATCAATGCCACCTACGAGTGCCCATCAGTGCCACCTATGAGTGCCCATCGGTGCCACCTATGAGTGCCCATCAGTGCCGCATAGCAGTGCCACCTATCAGTGCCCATCAGTGCCACCTATCAGTGCCCATCAGTGCCGCCTATCAGTGCCCATCATCAGTGCCCATCAGTGCCACCTCATCGGTGCCCATCCGTGCCACTGTATCAGTGCCCGTCATTGAAGGAGAAAACGTACTTATTTACAAAAAATTTTAACAGAAACAAAGAAAAACTTGTTTTATTTAGAAATTTTCAGTCTTTTTTTATTTGTTGCGCAAAAAATAAAAACTGCAGAGGTGATCAAATACCACCAAAAGAAAGCTCTATTTGTGGGAACAAAATGATAAAAAATTTGTTTGGGTACAGTGTAGCATGACCGCGCAATTGTCATTCAAATTGCGACAGCGCTGGAAGCTGAAAATTGGCCTGGGCGGGAAGGTGTCTAAGTGCCTGGTATTGAAGTGGTTAAACACTCATATTTTATTTCCAGCAGTATAGGTGGTTATTTTTATGACCATAAAAACTTTTAACACTTTAAAGAGAAGTACAGCCAAAGTTTGTTCTGGACTATGACGTATTTTTAGCTGACAGCAGGCCGAACCTGCTGTCGGCTGATGTCACAAAGGCGGACCAGGCTCGTGCAAGATCGTGACAATAAAGTCAGGATCCGCCCACATGCCTGGATCAGCACCAGGCTCAGCCTCTCAGAGAGCAACTGGGAGCCTGAGCGAGCGGCTTCCGCTCCCTCCACAGCCCAGTGCTTCAGTGAGCAAGGAGGGGGCAGAGCAGAGAGCGGTGACTGACAATCACCAGCTCTCTGCTGAGGGAGCCCTGAGAACCGAGCCATCGGCGGTGTTTGTTCGCTCGGTTCTCAGTGTTAGAACCGACGGGGGGGCGATACTGCATCCACCTAGGTAAGTATGATTCCCCAAAAAAAAAAGTCCATACTTCTCTTTTAATCTATTTTATGATTTTGAATTTCTGGTTCCACATTCATTACATCTTTAAGAGGTTTACAAGTATAACTAAAGGCAAAATTACTTTTTGTTTAATTTTGGATAATGTGCAGGATTATAACTCCTGTTAGTTTATATTGCTGTCTGTGCCCCCATTAGGGAGATTCACGCTCTCTATTTGGCCTGTTTACCATTATCATTGAAGTGAATGTAAAAGAAAATCCCATATTTTGGGTTGTCCACAGAAAAGTAATAGGGGGGAAATGTTCCAGTGGAGACAATCCTGGAGATAGTTCTGGTGATCTGGGGGATCCTAAGGATTTCCCTTATTTGCAGGGATTTCCTCTCACTTCCTGTTTGGCTATGGGACAGGAAGTGAAGGGAAATCTCTGCAATGGGACACAGATATTTAAAACAAAATCTGACAGGGGTTATAACCCTCTCTTGCTCTATCCACAATGAAAAAAAAAGTTTTGCCGATAGTTCTACTTTAAAGGTGGATCTCTGCTTAGGAGCTTTAATCAGTAACATGGAGCTTCTGTTTAATGACCCCTTTATAAACAGCTTTGTGTCCCAATTTTTACATGTCAGGTGTTTTCTCTGTTCATTTTAAATATAATACTCATATGTCTCTTCATATCTGTGGTGTATAATGCCATTTTAATGCAATCCATGGGGATACCTAAGAACATTGGCATTAGGGCTCAAAATTTCAAGTCCTGAGCCACTAGCTAGGCCTTAAGAGTTACTCGCCACCAGTTGCCCCACCCAACCCCTCCCCTGCCCCACCCAACCCCTCCCCTGCCCCACCCATAAGTCCGCCCCTAAACACACCCTTGTAAATTATCTCATGAAATTACACTGTTAAATGTTTTAAGCAGAATTAAGTTACAAAAATAAATATTAAAAACAACTTTAACAATATTAACATTAAGCATATCAGTACCCATCAGTGCAGCCTCACTGTGCCCATCAAATGCAGCTTTACGGTGCCCATGAATGTAGCCTCACTGTGCCCATCAAATGCAGCCTCACTATGCCCATCAATGCACTCTCACTATGCCCATCAATGCACTCTCACTGTGCCCATTATTGCAGCCTCACTGTGCCCATCATTGCAGCCCCACTGTGTCCATCATTGCAGCCTTACTGTGTCCATCACTGCAGCCTCACTGCCGTGAATGCATTCTCACTTCCCGTGAATGCAGCCTCACTACCCGTGAACGCAGCCTCACTGTGACTGTGAAAGCAGCCTCACTGTGCCCGTGAACGCAGCCTCACTGTGCCCCTGAACGCAGCCTCACTGTGCCCCTGAACGCAGCCTCACTGTGCCCCTGAATGCAGCCTCACTGTGCCCCTGAATGCAGCCTCACTGTGCCCGTGAATGCAGCCTCACTGTGCTCATAAATGCAGCCTCACTGTGCCCGTCAATGCAGCCTCACTGTGCCCCATTATTGCAGCTTTACTGTGCCCCATCAATGCAGCTTTACTGTGCCCCATCAAATGCAGCTTTACTGTGCCCCATCAAATGCAGCTTTACTGTGCCCCATCAAATGCAGCTTTACTGTGCCCCATCATCAATACAGACTCACCTGGATGATGGATTACACACACAGCGGGCATGTCCTGCTGTGTGTCACGGAGCTGGGTCTGTGTTCGGCGGCACAATGTAACAAGGTCCTGCCTCCTAGAACGGCTCGTTTCATAAGCGAAACACTGATCCAATCTAATATCACACAAGCCGGTCTAGGGGGCCAGGACCTTGTTACATTGCGCAGCTGAACCCAGACCCAGCTCCGTAACACAGTGGGACATGCCTGCTGTGTGTGTGATACGCAAGAGGAGAAGGAGAAAGAGAGAGAGAGGGGAGAGCTGCAGCCTCAGCTCAGCTCAAAGCGGCGCCAGGGCAGTCCGGGCCCTGCCGCTCTGTGACCTCTGGCTGACAGTTTCCTGGCTGATCGCTTCAGCCAGGAAATGGTCAGCCTGGTCCACCCCTGCTCCTCACTCATAATGCACTAAATTCCACTCACAAAATGTGAGCAGGCGAGTGGAATTTTTGAGGGCTGTTGGCATGACTTATCTAGATTAGTCAAAGAAGACTTCTGACCTGTTCAGTTCTTCCCAGTCAGAAACAAAATGTATTATACACACAGAATGGGTACCATGTGCACAAACATGGGTTGTAAACCGCAGTATATTAAAAGTTAGTTGTTTACTTATATAATGCCTTTACTGAGGAAAACATGGGTGCTGAAAATAATAGTTGCCTGTCCTCCACTGTCTCTCTGTGTTGTAGAGGAGTATTCTAAATAAAAGTCTTGAAACTTGTATCCTGTAAGGACAAGATTTGTGTTTGTTGGTAAATAAAAGTTAATTACCATAACCAACAGGTTTTGGTAGTTGAAATGTACTCCTTTTTCAGGGCTTTATGTAAATTAATTAGTGGAAGATCAGAACTGTGGTTCTGGAAGAGATGTCCTGAGATGTCATGTCAATTTCATTGAACAAACAATCCAGAAGCACAGATCTGATCTTCTACAAATTAATTCATAAGAACCCCAGAAAAGTAGGGTGCATTTAAACTCCCAAAATGCATTGACTCTGTTTATTAACTTTTGTTTCCATCAACATTCTTTTGTCTAAAAGGGACTACTTCCTGGGAATCCAGCTTATTGAACTGAGCTGCCAGAAATCATCTACCCTCAAGGTCTACTTTACTCACTCACCACAGACACTTCTTTGAGTTACTAGCACACAGCAAGTAAATAGGCATACAGCAAGTAAAGTCAGAATTCTTGATCTACATGCTTGTTTCAGGTCAGTGATTCAGAATGTATTGATGCCACTATATCAATAGGACAGCCACGGAGCCCATATTTTTAGAAGAAGAACTCAGCAATGGTAACCTACATATTCACTTGTTACAAGTTTCATTTAGCACAGGTGGCTGCTTGAAAAATGTAGTTTCTACTGTAGTGCCCTGCCCTTGTCAGGCTAAATGTAGTTTTTGGCTTTGCTGTACTGCAGTAATCATCCATTTTCTAGGTCTGTCTATGTTTTTGCTAGGTTTTAAGCTTGGGGATGGATTACTCCTATCTGCCTCTGGAAGAAGCTTCCAGAAATAGTAGGAGTAGGAGGGTCAGCCACTGAAGTTTTGAAAATGTATCTGACATCAGCCAATTCCTGGAAGAGAGTACTCAGAAAGTGACTAGGGAGAACATAAATGTTAGGCCTGTTCAGCAGGGTAATTTTCCTTGGGCTACTGCCCCGGGAGGCAGTCTATGTGTATTACTGATAAGAGATTCTGTTGCACCTCAGCGTGTGCTTGGCTGAGGGCCCAATGAAAGTTTGCCTAAAGGATATTGCTGGACGGAATAAACTGTGGAAGCTGGTCTGGAGAAGGATCCTTTTCACCCTCACTGCAGAGTGTTGCATGGAGTCTGGGTGGCACACAGTTGTCCTTGGACATTATGAGTAGGACTGAGTCTGTGTTTACCAGTGTGCTTGGAACTGGTGTCTGGGGTAAGGGTTACACTACTTTAAGAATGATCTATAGAGTCTACAAATGCTAAATTAAAATGCAACAACCAATACAGTTTTTCTTGTTTAAGACAAACCTTTTGTTTTCTTTAGGACAATTGTAGGATGTCCACATGCTGGTGTCTGCGGGTGGAGTGGAATACTGCAGCGCACAGGTTCATCTGCTGGTCTGAAGCTTGGAAACACAGCAAACTTAGATATGTGGGAATGGTATGGATGTTCTGCTGGGAAATCAGCTTGTATTTGTTTCTCACTGTGTTAAAAATACAATATAACAATTTGAAAGGTGAAAGATAAAATATCTCTATAAGCAGATGACTCATTGATATGCACGAGAAATGTTTTTGACTGGATATGTCTTAATTGTTTTTAGCCTTTGGAATGTATGCATAAATAAAAAGAGTAACATCTCATGACTGTCCTGGATTCAATTTTTCTGGATTGTTGGATTTATTATGTTCACTTTGAACTTTGCAGCTCCATTTGCACCAAAGCTATATCTACAATGTGATTTAATTCTGGGACACATGCAAGAATGATATTTGATATTTTTAACTATTCTGTTTACTCCTATAAAGTGATCTTATTAGTATTGAAAGAAAAGAAAACAGCTGCAAAATAGGCTTCAACTACCCTGTTTCCCCGAAAATAAGACCTAGCGTTATTGTCGGTGATGGCTGCAATATAAGCCCTACCCCCCAAATAAGCCCTACTTAAAGTCCTTGTAGGTCTTATTTTCAGGCTAGGGCTTATTTTCGGGAAAACAGGGTAGGGCTTATTTGGGGGGTAGGGCTTATATTGCACCCATCACTGACAATCACGCTAGGTCTTATTTTAGGGGAAACAGGGTAGTAAACATAAAGAAAAATATAAAAATAATTATACATATATACTATATATATTGGAATACTGCCCTGCAGCCCAGTCTCCGAAGGGAGGGGACCATGATCTGCTTCAGTATGTCACAGTACATGTTGGCATTCATGGTTCCCTCAATGAACTGTAGTCCCCCAGTGCCGGCAGCACTCATGCAGCCCCAGACCATGACACTCCCACCACCATGCTTGACTGTAGGCAAGACACACTTGTTTTGGTACTCCTCACCTGGTTGCCGCCACACAAGATTGACACCATCTGAACTGAACTGAAGTTTATCTTGGTCTCATCAGACCACAGGACATGGTTCCAGTAACCCATGTCCTTAGTCTGCTTGTCTTCAGCAAACTGTTTGCAGGCTTTCTTGTGCATCATCTTTAGAAGAGGCTTCCTTCTGGGATGACAGCCAAGCAGACCAATTTGATGCAGTGTGCAGCGTATGGTCTAAGCACTGACAGGCTGACCCCCCACCCCTTCAACCTCTGCAGCAATTCTGGCAGCACTCATACGTCTATTTCCCAAAGACAACCTCTGGATATGACGTTGAGCACGTGCACTCAACTTCTTTGGTTGACCATGGTGAGGCCTGTTCTGAGTGGAACCTGTCCTGTTAAACCGCTGTATGGTCTTGACCACTGTGCTGCAGCTCAGTTTCAGGGTCTTGGCAATCTTCTTATAGCCTAGGCCATCCTTATGTAGAGCAACAATTCTTTTTTTCAGATCCCAAGAGAGTTCTTTGCAATGAGGTACTATGTTGAACTTCCAGTGACCAGTATGAGAGAGTGAGAGCGATAACACCAAATTTAACACACCTGCTCCCTATTCACACCTGAGACCTTGTAACACTAACGAATCACATGACACTAGGGAGGGAAATGGCTAATTGGGCCCAATTTGGACATTTTCACTTATGGGTGTACTCATTTTTGTTGCCAGCAGTTTAGACATTAATGGCTGTGTGTTGAGTTATGCAAATTTACACTGTTATACAAGCTGTACACTCACTACATTGTAGCAAAGTGTGATTTTTTTCAGTGTTGTCACATGAAAAGATATAATAAAATATTTACAAAAATGTGAGGGTGTACTCACTTTTGTACAGTGGGTATAAAAAAAGTCACATTTTGTTGCCTTTGCAGGCTAAAATGAAGACAGACACGGTTTTTGTTTTATCTATATGTATTTACTCAGTGCAACTTATAAAATCCAAGTGAAAGATATAACACCAATATGTCTGAAAAAAAAATGTCAAAAATAGAATCACTGAGTTGGAAAAGGAATCACCCACCTCCTAAAAATGACTTGTAAACTCAATCAGGTTTAGCTAATCACCTTCTTAATGGCACACAAAGCCATTTGACTTTCAACTGTGATCAGCTGTGGTCATTTTGATTAGCTCAGTATGAAAACAGCTTTCCTAAAGCATTTCAGTCCCTGTAGTACAACTGAAATAAACAATCAACTATGGGTGGCAAGGCACTGTCAAAAGATCTCCGGGATAAAGCTGTGGACAGGCACAAGTCAGGAGATGTATACACAAAAAAAATTCAAAGGTTTTATCAATGCCTAGAAGCACAGTGAAGTCTAGTATTAAGAAGTGGAAGGTATTTGGTACAACACAGACCCCCTCTAGATCAGGACGTAGCTGTAAACTGGATGAAGGAGCCAGGAGGAAACTGGTCAGAGAGGCTACCAAGGGGCCTAAAGCAACTCTGAAGCAGTTGCATAAATTTACGACAGATTCATCATTGTGTGCATGTGACAACAATATCACAAATTCTCCACAAATGTGGCTTGTATGGGAGGGTTGCAAGAAAAAAGTCAATCCCCAAGAAAGGCCACATGCAGTCATGACTGAGCTTTTCCAAAATGCACCTTGAAAATTCTGAGGCCACATGGAAAAAGGTGTTATAGTTAGATGAGACTAAAATTGAATTATTTGTCCTCAACACCAAATGATATGTCTTACGGAAATCCTATACAGCTCACTATCCAAATGACTCCATTCCTACAGTAAAGCATGGAGATGATGATATCCTGTTATGGGGGTGTTTCTCTGCAGCAGGGACTGGAGCACTTGTCGGGATAGAAGGTAAAATGGATGGGGCAAATTACCGTCACATTCTTAACGAAAATCTGCTGCCCTCTGCCAGAAAGTTGTCAATGGGAAGAAGGTTTACCTTTCAACATGACAATGACCCAAAGCACACAGCAAATGTGTATGTCCTTGCATGGCCTAGTCAGAGCCCAGACTTTAACCCCATTGAAAGTCTGTGGAAAGAACGCAGTCCACAAACAGTCAACATCGAAGTTAACTGAACTTGAGCAGTTATGCAAAGAAGAGTGGGCAAATATTGCAAAGTCGAGATGTGCAAAGTTAGTAGAGACATATCCCAACAGACTAAAGGCTGTATTTAAAACAAAAGGTGAATCAACAAACTACTGACAAAAGGGGGTGATCCTTTTTCCAACTCAATGATTCTGTTTTTGAATTGTTTTCTGACATGTTGGTGTTATAGCTTTTACTTGGATGTTATAAGTTGCATTGGGGTTGATTTACCAAAACTGGAGAGTACAAAATCTGGTGCAGCTGTGCATGGTGGCCAATCAGCTTCTAACTTCAGCTTGTTTAATTAAGCTTTGACAATAAAACCTGGAAGCTAATTGGTTTGAGTAAATACAGCTGAATAAAACAAAAACTGAGTCTGTCTTGATTTAAGGCTGCAAAGCAAAAAAATGTGATTATTTTAAAGAGATTCTTTTTCTATACCTACTGTATATACACCTTTAAAAAAGTAGTGTATAGTGTAATCATTTGGTCAGTTCCTGTGGCGGCCGCTCCATTGAGGTGGGGTGGGGGTTTGTTTGCCGCTCCCCCAAATATTCAGCACCAGCCACCACTGGTCAGTTTTAATGTTCACACTATCAGCCTTTTGCAACTTCCAAATCTACATTTATTCAAATGTTGACTAACCTGAGAGAAGCAGCAGGAGGTTTTGGATACCTAAAAATATAAATGACAGATATATAAATGAAAATGTACTTATTTTCTGTCTGGGCAGTATAGAACGTTCTAATATGTACTGTACTGAATATGGTTATTTATCTGTTGCAGTCCTTTAATGTAATTATCACTAATGGGTCAAAGCGAGCCCATAAAATATTTGCGGTTGTGGCATGGAAGTTACATAGTTACATAGTAGGTAAGGTTGATTAACCTCCCTGGCGGTATGATTATTTCTGATTTTAGGTGCTGAAAGCGGTACAATTATTTTGCACAGAAATTTGGCGTTTTATATTGTAGGCCTGTAATTCTTAGGAATAGTTCACTTAAATCTGTCCAAACAAGAGTCTAGTAGACATCCCGGGTATGATAAAGTTTGAAAAACGAAATAAAAAATTATAATATAATAAATAACTATAAATAATTATAACAAATAATAATATAATAATAATAAAAATTATATAATAATGTAATCAAATCAAAAACACTGAAATTTGCTCAGTTGCAGAATTTTAGCTTTTGTTACTTTTAGTGTTTGATGACGGATCTCCCCACAAATCACTATCGCTCAATTCTGCGAGTGATTCTAATTTATTATCGCTTTTTTCTAGCTGCTCTAAAACCACTTTTGATGTAAAGGGACAGTTTTGGTTGCTATGGGCAATCTCCAGTTTCCTGGCAGAAAGAACAGTTTTATATATATAAAACTGCATGCAGGGCACTGGGCAAACCACTAGGGACCAAGGGGGATGTGTAGTTATTTGATACAGTACTGTAATCTGTAAGATTACAGTATGCTGTATCTATACTGTGTGTTTTACTTTTGAATTTACCGCCGAACTCCGTCCCTGTGCGTCGCACCGCTCGCAGGGAACGGAGCTCGGCACTGTGAATCGAGCGAGACACGGCGGCTCGCCGATCACAGCGGGGAGACATCGCAGGATCCAGGGGACAAGGTAAGTATACTCTTCCTGGATCCTGCGATGCAAGCCCGAGTCTGGCTCGGGGATACCGCTTTTGGTATAAAAAAATCCAACCCGAGCCAGACCCGGGAATACCGCCAGGGGGGTTAAAGACAATAGTCCATCCAGTTCAACCTGTGTAGGTGCACATGTGTCAGTGTCTATAATTATTTTCCATGTCAGTGTCTATAATTATTTCCCATATCCCTGTATGTTGTGTTCTTTAAGATGCACATCCAAGAGCCTCTTAAAAATATCAATACTCCCCGCAGCCACCACCAATTGTGGAAGAGAGTTATTGCCCTGACAGTGAAAAACCCCTATGCAGTTTAAAGTTGAAAGTTTCTTCTCCAGTCTCATAGTGTGTCCCCTTGTCCTCTTACACTTCTGGAGACTGAATAGTTTCAACCTATTTCAACCTATTTATGGGTAAAACAGTCAAACGCCCCCTGAAAAGCAATCCACCGCAGATGACATTTCAGAGGGGTGGCAAGGGCTCATAAAACCTAGCCCTAAGGGCCCATGCACACTGTAGCTCACAGAAGCTCAAAGAAGCTGCTTCTACGGGCTTTTGAGCTTTTTTGAGCTCTTATTATTTCTCCCTGGAAACTCCCCTCCATGTTAGCCAATGTGTCCATGCACACTATGGCTTTTTCAGGAGTTTACAGGCATATGCTCTTACAGGCAGAACCCCCCCCCCACACACACACACACACACCAAACATGTGTTTTTAAGAGACGCTTTCGAGCACAAAAGATGCTTAAGTGCCCAAAAACGTGGGAAAACACGCAAAAGAGCACGAAAAAGCATGAAAAAGCTCAAAGAATCTTGAAAACACACAAAAAAAAATAGGAAAAATGAGCTGAGGGGAGGATTTGTGAAAAAACAAACGCTTATGCTCAGAAAAGCTCAATAAAAAGTGCAAAAGACCTTTAAAAAAGTACAAACTTCTTCAAGTTGAAATAAAAGCTCAAATGCCTGTAAAAGCAGCCTTTTTTTTAGTTACAGTGTGCATGAGCCCTAATACTGTGTTTAATGTTACTGTTATAATGTGCTCATTTTATGACTCACATTACTACAGAAACAGTAACTAGTGCCTAAAAAAGGTGTTAAGTATGAACAAGAAAACAGGCATTCATAACATTCCATGCATGTTGCAACTATCTGCACAGCTGTAGATTATAGTGCTTGATAACAATGAGTAAAAAGGTCTTTACATCAGAGTCATCATTTTATAGGTATACTTTATTTTAAACACGTTTTCTAGGAAAGAGGAAAAACGCGTTACGCTAAGGGTTCCTTCACCACACATGCATTGTGCTTGGTAAGGCTGTGTTGCTCAAGTGAAAATTAAATGCTAAATGCAACAGAAGTTGAATAATACCAGCTTCAAAGTATAAATCCATTCACAACTTCTTTTTTTAGTTTAGTTTTAGAATGAGGGTGGGTCAGAATAGTTTTTAGTGCTTTAGTTAAAAAAGTATGCATTTTTTTTTATTGCTGTTGTGCCCCTATTAGAAGGATACCTTCTCATTGGACTCTCCCAGTGGAACCATGGACAGCAATTAAAGCCTTACCAAATCTGGGTTGGGGTTTCACTTTCTCAAGAACTCCAGGAAGACAAGTTATATAGGTTTTTTGTTTGAAAGGGGGGTTAAAGAGGCATTGAACCCAAAAAAAAGTACTGCAGCTTACAGTCCTTAAATCTGTTGACTTCATTAGTTTTCTTTTCTTTTTTTCTCTTTTCAGTATTTTAACCTGGTGATCTAGCCAATAATGCACTTCCTGCTTTAATGGTGTCTCCACTGTAGATGGAGTAGCAACTGACAAACCCTTGGAAAACAGCATTGTCACTCTAGGGAGAGGGTAGTGTTAGGCAGGCCATCGATGGTGCAAATATTGCATGATTCCCCAATCAACACAGACAGTGCAGACACAGGATTCCCTCCTGCTAAACAATTGTCTGCTCCCGGCGTGGGGGGGGGGGGGGTGATAACGGGTGGGGTAAGCCATCCCTGCCGGTAGAAGACTGATTATTGCTAGCGGTTATAGCAGTCACTATCAAAAATCGCAAGTGAATCTAGTAGCAGGCTGGTTGTACCCAAGTTAAATAGATCGATCAAATTGGTACATATAGCCTGCCCACACATGGTTCGAATCCATCCGGGATTCAAACCATCTACGGTTGGCCTTATGCCCCGTATACACGGTCGGACATTGATCGCACATTCCGACAACAAAATCCATGGATTTTTTCCGACGGATGTTGGCTCAAACTTGTCTTGCATACACACAGTCACACAAAGTTGTTGGAAAATCCGATCGTTCTGAACGCGGTGACGTAAAACACATACGTCGGGACTATAAACGGGGCAGTAGCCAATAGCTTTCATCTCTTTATTTATTCTGAGCATGCGTGGCACTTTGTGCGTCGGATTTGTGTACACACGATCGGAATTTCTAACAACGTATTTTGACGGAAAATTTTATAGCAGGCTCTCAAACTTTGTTTGTCGGAAATTCCTATGGAAAATGTGTGATGGAGCCTTCACATGGTCGGAATTTCCGACAACAAGGTCCCATCACACATTTTCCATCAGAAAATCCGACAGTGTGTAGAGGGCATTAGACTAGCAGATTTAGTTGGACGTCAAACTAACAAATAAAAGCCTAAAGCCTCATACACATGATGTGAATATTGGACTAATGATCGTCCTTTTTTTTTTTGCATGCTAGTCTCATATCGAAAATGAAAAGGTTACTAAAGGTAAAATTCTCGTACAACAGAATACAACTTCAGAAGTGATGTAACGTGTTGTATTGTATTGTAATGCATCCTTTCCTTTCTGAGCAGGTGTGGTCTTGCTCTTCAATTTTTTCCGGACGAATACTGTAAACAAAAATCATACAATTGGGTATCATACAAGAAAGATGTATGTGTTTGTCCCTTTGGATAATTTCGGATGAACTGATCAGGTCTTGAAAGCTGTGTACCATTGATTAGATTATTGTACGATCGTTCCGAAAACTGTATTTTTGGTCCGATTTCTGATTGTGTGTACTAGGATTAACTCCAGCTAATACCTCATAAGCAGTTATTTTTTCCCTTTGAGATAAATGTTTTACATAATATGAATAAAAGCCGATCATTCCCCCCAATCTCCTGCAGCCTTTCCTACTGCAAGCAAGGAAGGAGTGCGGATCTCAGAGGCCAGACAGGGCAGAGCATAGATCTGTGAGAGAAGGGCTACAGGGTGCTGGTGGCAACAGAAATACAGGCACAGTGGATTGGAGGAGATGACTGTACCTTACCCAACGGAGCATGGCAACTTTCTTACAATCTAATTGGCCAATGGAGCAGAAGAGATGGGGAGAAGAAAGAGAACTTTCTACCAGAGGAAGAATCCCCCAGAGGCAAAACAAAACCTTTACTTGGGCTAGTTTCACATTTCTGTGATGCAGGAATGCGCACAAACTTGCACGTTCCTGCCATGCAAAAAAAAAAAGCGAATTTCTTTTGCAGGCATGTGGTGATGCCATTAAATCTTTTAGCTACCGACAGCTCCAAATCATG
Organism: Lithobates clamitans; assembly: GCA_037952925.1. Lineage (NCBI taxonomy): Eukaryota > Metazoa > Chordata > Amphibia > Anura > Ranidae > Lithobates > Lithobates clamitans. The sequence goes on from JBBGZY010000583.1 coordinate 724,517, forward strand.
TGCCAAAGCACATAGGGGTTGATTTACTAAAGGCAAATAGACTGTGCACTTTGCAAAGTGCAGTTGCTCCAGAGCTAAGTAAATGAGCAGAAGCTCTGCTGACTTCCATCATCCAATTTATGTGCAAGCAAAAATGCTGTTTTTTTAATTTTTCTTGCACACGATTGGGTTCTCTTTGCAAAGTGAAGCTTTACCTCATTTACTAAGCTCTGGAGCAACTGCACCTGCAGAGTGCAACTGCACTTTGTAAAGTGCACGGTCTCTTTGCTTTTAGTAAATCAACCCCATAGTGACAAAGGATCAATCGTTTTGGTGCAGCGCGATAAAAAACACAAAAAACAAAACAAAACACCTGCATGGGTGTGAATGGAGCCTTAGGCATTGTTCGCAGTGGACAATGAAACTGTGCTAAGAAAACAAAATTCTAACTTAGCTATTACATTATCAAGAATAAGAAAGTACGGAATGTAGGAGGTGCATGCTCGGAGGCTCTGAGGATGGCAGAGTAGGACCAGAGCTCCGCACAGAGCCGACCATACAGCAGAAATAAAAGGCAGGTAAAGGCTTTCAGGAGTTCCCAAAATAACGGGAACAGATTGAGGAGACCCCAGGGCACCTTTCTATATAGATAAGATAAGAAGAAAAAGCCGTGCATCTTATCTTAAAGTCCTTTGAAAAGTGAGTCATTCTCCACAAATGGCGGGAGTACCTCAGATAACAGTTCAGTCAGGAGCTGAGGTATCCACAGCAGGCAGGCAAATTGTTAACCCTGCGACTCTCTCATATGTTCCACAATTATCAGGATTAGTTCCTTCTCTTAATATGTCATCTCCTGAAACTGCAGTAACTTTGATAGAACATTCTGTGGGAATTATGGAAATGCACTCGCTGGATGCTAACCCTATTTACCCTGACTCTATAACTGTACAAACAGTGCAGACTCCTGAGGTAACTTTTAATATGACTGAATTATTTGCTAGAATCTCTGAATTGCTAGACAAAGGACTAACCCAAAACGCTGACAGAATTACAGGGGAAATAAGGGCAGATTTCCAGTCCCTGGGAAAAAGAATTGAACATATAGAACACAAGCTAGATGTCACTATCTCCAAGACAACTCAGAATACTGACCATTTGCAGTTTATGCAAGAACAGCTTGACACTGCTCAGACTCGTATCGACGACCTTGAGAACCGATCGAGGAGGGATAATTTTCGGATCAGAGGATTACCAGAATCAATTTCTGATGTACAAACGGCAGTTCAAGATATTATCAAATCCTTGATGCCTTCAGTTCCAGCTCATAAATTAGAACTGGATAGGGCACACAGGTCCCTTGGCCCTCTGAGGAAGGATGGATCCCCAAGAGACATTGTAGTAAAACCGCATTATTATTCTATCAAAGAAGAAGTGATGAAGAAATCTCGTCAACAGGAACAGATTCAGTATCAAGGGTCAGATATCCAAATATTTGCAGATATTTCCCCCTACACCATACAAAAGAGACGATCATTAAAACCCCTCTTGGCAGCACTCACCAAGAAAGACATAAAATATCGTTGGGCCTTTCCGTTTGCCCTGAAATTTACTTACAAAGGCAAACAACATGCATTTCATAGCTTTTCAGAGGGTGAACGTTTGCTGTTGGACTTGAAGCTCATTACACTTGAATCTGACATGGAAACAGCACCCACACAACAGGGTTCAGCTAAACGTCAATCCCCTACAAGCCCACCTCCTTCACGTTGGAATAAAGCTAAATACAGGAGAGTCAAGGATAACCTCCCACCCTGATGAGGAGTCTCATAACTATTCTGTGTGAAAATTGCTAAATTTTTTTTTTTCTTCTTCTTTTTTGCCATGTTCCTCAGACCAGGAAAAGAAAAACGTTTTTTTTTTTTGTTTTTTCTTTCCCCTTTTTGGTTTTTTTTTTTTTTTTTTTTTGTGTTCATAAATATCGAACCTAGACTGACGTGGTTCTTGCTAACAAAGACTATTACAGGAATATAGTTCAGTTGTTTTTGCATAGTTTATCTGAGTCAAAGACTTTACCACTTACACTGAAATCTAGTCAGTTTGGACTCATAGTTTTTTTTTTTTTTTTCCCCTTCTCAATTTTTCCCCTAGCTAGATAGTTTGGATTGCTTTCTCAAAAGGGGGTTCCTGTTAGCGGGTCCTGTACTTTGAATATTTTATAATTTTTTCATATGCTGTCACTGGCCGGTGCTGATGCATTGTGCCTGCGCCTACTACTCAAACCAGTTATTTGCTGCTTTGTGTGGTAGGTATCTAGCCCTTTTTATGGGCTGTTTAAATATTTTTGTTCTGAATGAGGGGAGGGAGTCTTATTCCTCCCCACATTCCGGGCCTGGTTATGGCCTTTCGGTGCTTTATATATCCATGATGTCTCTTTATGCCTATTCTTTTTTTTTCTTTTCTTCTAACCTCTTTTTTCTTCTAGCCTGTCTGCCGATTGGATTTCCTTATAAGGTGTATTTAGAAGTGTTAATCCCAATAATAGTAAGCAATTTTTTCTTCTCTGCTTTTTCTACCACATGGAATGGGGTAGATGACTGTGGATTGGTCAGCGATATTTTCTTTTTGATCCATGGCTGGTAGTAATGCTACTAATTCCCCCCTACGTATTATCTCCCATAATACTCAGGGGTTGAATTCCCCAGTCAAGAGACGAAAGGCCTTTCAGGTCTACCGTGCTCGTCACATTGATGTAGTTCTCCTACAGGAGACTCATTTTCCACTGCGGTACACCCCCTCATTTTTACATGCACACTTCCCAGTATTTTATTTGGCTAATGCTGAAAACAAAACGAAAGGAGTAGCGATTATATTTTCTAAACAATGTAAATTTAATTTTAAAATGGAACACAAGGACCCGGAAGGAAGGTTTTTATTGGTTAAAGGTACGATTGATGATAAGTTATATACTTTCATTTCTTACTATGCTCCTAATAAAGGACAAACACAGTTCTTCAGACAATTGTTTAAGACCCTTGGCCCACTTATGGAAGGTGTAATAATTATGGGAGGTGATTCTAATACAGCGTTTGATACTGGTCTGGATAAATCTAATCCACTTAAAGCACAATCAGTTAGACCCAGCAGAGCTAGTTTACAAATAGCGCGAATGATTTTTCAATCAGGGTTAACTGACATTTGGAGGGAACTAAATCCAAACATACGAGATTTTACTCACTACTCAAATCCACACCAGTCTTATTCGCGTATAGATCACATCCTTGTCTCTATACATCATATTCCATTGGCCATTACATCCTCTATCTTAGACGTAGCTTGGTCAGACCATTCCATGGTTCTATTAACAGTAAGAAGGGATAATTATGGACAACAGGGTTCTCATTGGACTCTTAATCAATCTATGTTGCAGGACCCCATTATAGTGTCTGAAATACAGGAGGCTCTGCAGGAATACTTTTGCTTTAATGATGTGGGTGATATTTCTGCAGAAACTCTATGGGCGGCGCACAAGGTGACCATTAGAGGTAAACTAATACAAATTTCTGCGAGACGAAAGAGAGAGAGAATGTCAGAAATAGAGAGATTGGAGAGTGATTTTATTAATTTAAGTAAACATCATAAAAGAGATCCCTCCAATGTTCCTGTTTCCAAGCTAGACGCGGCTCGGACGGCCCTGAATTTGGCTCTCACAACAAAGGAGGATAAATCTATCAGATGGTCTGGGGCCAAGTTTTACCAGACCAAAGACAAAATAGGAACCATGCTAGCACATAAATTGTCTCCTAGGCTTCGTTCACACGCTCTTCCTAAAATTAAACAGGCGGATGGTACCTTTACCCTAAATTCACAGCGCATAATGAAGGGATTCCAAGACTTTTATGCTGAGTTATATAAGGCAGAGACAAATTCTAACCCCACTAAAATAGAAGAGTTCCTAGATAACTTACATCTTCCAAAACTAACAACTACTCATAAAGCAGAAATGGATGCTCCCATATCCATTGAGGAGGTGTCAGAAGTTATAAAAGCCTTAAAGGGTGCTACAGCTCCAGGGCCTGATGGCTTCTCTACCCCTTATTATAAAACTTTTTCTGATCTTCTAACCCCCTACCTCACTAGATTCTTCAACTCCATGACTAAGGGCACTGGGATAGGTAATCAACTCAATATGGCATATATTTCTGTAATCCCAAAACCAGATAAAGACACCAGCCAAATAGAGAATTATAGACCTATCTCTCTAATTAATAATGATCTTAAAATATTGACCAAAATATTAGCTAACCGATTGGCTTCATTTATAGGACTATATATTGATAAAGATCAGGTGGGGTTCATCCCTGGTAGACAGGGTCCTGATCAAGTGCGAAGGACGGTTGATCTTATATCAATAATGCAATCAGAATGGGATGGAGGTCAAAAACAAGAAGGAATGCTATTATCGCTGGACCTCCAGAAGGCATTCGATTCAGTTTCATGGTCATATCTTTTTGCAGTCCTTAGAAGATGGGGATTTGGACCAAATATTTTAGGAATCTTGGAAGCCTTATATTCAACACCAGTAGCCAGAGTCAGACTTCAGGGAATTTTCTCTGACCCAATTAGGATTGGCAGGGGCACACGACAGGGCTGCCCCCTCTCACCCCTGATATTTGCTATAATGATTGAAACCTTGGCAATAGCAATTCGTAATAATCCAAATATCAGGGGGATTCAGTGTGGCCAAAACAATTATAAATGCGCCCTGTTCGCTGATGATCTTCTGCTATTTTTATCCTCCCCAATTTCCTCTTTACACGAGATATGTTCATTGCTCAATGAATTTGCGTCAATTTCAGGACTAAGAGTGAATATGTCTAAATCTCAGGCTCTCAATGTATCCCTCCCAAGCTCTATGGTCTCCCAATTACAGGAAACATATGAATTTAGCTGGAGTAATTCATCAATTAAATATTTGGGAATTAATATAACTCCCAAGATTGAGAATCTGTATCAAGCAAATTACCCCCCAATGTATCGAAAACTTGAGGCTGATCTCAAGACTTGGGAGTCACACAATATTGCCTGGATTGGTAGAATTAATTCGGTCAAGATGACCTTATTGCCTAGACTTTTGTATTTGTTTCGATCCCTTCCTATCCCGATTAGAAGGGACCATCTAAAAACATTTCAAGGTAAACTTAATAAATTTATTTGGAACAAGAAAGGTTCACGTCTATCAAACCGTAACTTATTTAATCTCCCTAAGCAAGGTGGATTGGGTTTTCCAAACCTCCTTTGGTACTATCAAGCAGCCCGATTAGCACAATTGTCCGTTATATATCTAAAAACTGAGCGACCAGACTGGATATTAATAGAAAGCCAAGCAGCTCCTACATTCTCCATGGAATATCTACTATGGTGTCCTCCCAGGAACAGGCCTCCAATACTGTCACCAACCCTTTCACAATCCCTTTCTTTGTGGGATTCCCTTAGGAAGCTTCCTTCCCTGGTTTCTGAAATACAACCATTAGCTCATCTGTTCCAAAACCCTCTATTCCAACATGGCATGGATGTTGAGGCCTTCAAGTGGTGGAGGGACAAGGGGGTGTACCGCATTGGTCAATTTTTTTCTTGCACAGGCCCACTACCCCTTAAACATTTTATAGATGAACTAGATCTTCCCTCTACAGAAAAGTCTAGATTTTACCAGATCTCAAGCTTTGTTCACTCTTTATGGAAAACTAAACCTAATCCTCCAAGATTTACGCCATATGAAGGTTGGTGTGCACAAGCCACGGAGCGGAAGGGAGGGATTTCTGTGATCTATGCTTCACTTGCTTCCAATTCTGTAAAATTACCATACATGTTGGCCTGGGAGAAAGACCTTCAGACTGATTGGGATCTGGAAGACTGGTATGAGAACTATTCTCATTCGATCAAAGGTTTATATAATATTTCACTCATCGAAGCTAATGTTAAAATATTCACGAGATGGTACTTGGTTCCCACAAGATTGGCAGCGATGTTCCCTTCCACTTCACCCTTATGCTTTAGAGGCTGTCAGGGAATAGGTTCTATGATTCACATATGGTGGGAATGTCCCAGAATCCGAGGATTTTGGAATAGGGTCTTCCACATCATACGAAAGGTTACAGGTTGTGCTATCTCTCAAACACCAGCGATTGCCTTGCTGAATGGATTCTTGCCGCATGTCTCTAAAATCACCCGTAAATTGATTCTGTTTATATTGACAGGAGCCAAATTGACTATTGCCAAAGCATGGAAGAAGTCTTCGGTATCTCTATTGTCCATGAAAAGGAAGATTTCATGGATAATGGAACAAGAAAAAATGGTTAGTTCCTTATTGGACAAGACCACACAATTTGAAGCCACTTGGGAACCCTGGGCTCGGTTTATGGGAATTTCTCTGATACCGGACATAGGTAGCAACACCAATCGCTGATTTTTGAGTTTCACATCGGAAAGACAGGCTTTCTATACTCTTTTTCTGTACTATTTCTTTATCTTCTTTCTTCTCCCCTAGTCTCTTTCCTTTAAATATCTTCTTTTTATGTTTTAGAAACAGTATAATTTTTCCTTAAAGTTACATAGAAATTCTCAGGTTTATATACTAATTTTTCTTACTAGGGTCAGAATGTCTATTTTTGATCTATTATAATGGGAACATTATATTGTACCCCTGATAAATTCCATAATAATCTTTGAGCTGGATATAATAGATTGTTAATAATATCTCCTCTCTTCTATCAAATAAAAGTTTATAAGAGAAAAAAATGGTTAATGAGAGGGAGAATCCTCACCCCTCCTTGGACACAGTGTGATCCCCTTTGGGGTGTCGAAGGGGGAGTGAGGCTTCAACATATCTTACAATAAGCAGGTGTACAATTTGAAATTGAATGGATATAGTCAAAGTTAAGAGTTTACATTATATTACTTATACTTTATTTCTTTATATTGTTAGTGCTGTTTACCACAGTAATAAGACTGTGATCACATATTTTGAATTCGCTGTGAAATATATTGTACTAATTTTTTGTTATGCTGATTATACTGTACTATTTTTTCAATGATGATAATAAAAAACTTGAATGAGAAAGTACGGAATGTAAACCCCGATAATGGACATTTCTTATTTGCTCCCTTTTGGTCTGTTAAATATACTATTGAATGTTTAATTTCTGTTCCACAAACACCAAAAAAAAGCTGATCCTGACGGAAACCAAGTACTGTTCTGTGCATTATAAAATATTATCAGGAAGTGTGTTAGGGCTACTGAATACCCCCTCTATGTGTTATGGAAGAGAGAAAAGGGAGGTGTTCTATATTCCTAACACACTTTCTGTCCTGGGGTGACAGTGCTGTCTCTCCACACAGTATGGTAAATGAGTGTTGTTGCCCTGAGACAAGAAATCTGTTACTGGCAGGATCACCAGGCAAAAATATATATAAAAAAAAGAAATCTAAATCAGCCATCACATCTAATTACTGGTAAGCTGCAATATAATACAGGTTTAGATACACTTTAATGATCTGAGGGTTGTACCAAAAGGTGGTATCAAAAATTTACAAGACTAGTTTTGTAACACGCCAACAGATGGCAGCACACAGCTGCATGCACAGTCACAGGGAGCACCGACCTTCATAAGTCAATGTGCCAAAAGACATCGTCCTGTGTATATCGGGAGCTGTGCAACTGGTGCTATTCTGACCATGTGAGTTACCACGTTTGCTATGTCATCACAGACAGCAAGTCAGAACCAAGAGCAAATGTGAAATTCTGTGTGAAACTGGGCAAATCTGCCACAGAGATGTTTAACATAATTCGGCAAGTTTAGGACGATGCTGCAATGAGTCTTTCGAGGTGTTTTGAGTGGCATGCATGCTTCAAGAGCGGAAGAGCATTACTGGAAGACAACGGGAGATTAGGAAGACCTTCAACAAGTTCAACCCCCGAAAATGTGGAAATCATTCGGCAACTTGTGCATGATGATCACCGGAGAGCAACCACAACATTGCTGCCATTGTTGGTGTGTCATACTGAACAATCCAGGCAATCCTCACGTGTGATCTGAACATGCACCGTGTTGCTGCAAAGTTCCCCACGCCACGCTGACGGAGTTCTTGGCAGACTTTGACGCAGTGTTTCTTCTGCTGCTGGGTCAGCAGCCTGGGGACACCTCAAATGATTCATTGCAGCATCTCTGTAAGCTTGCTAAATCATGTTAAACTTCTCTGTGGCAGATTTGTCCAGTTTCATGCAGAATTTCACATTTCCTCTTTGTTCTGACTTGCTGTCCACGATGAAATAGCAGACGTGGTAACGCACATGGTCAGAATAGCACCAGTTGCACAGCTCCCGATGTACACAGGACAATGTCTTTTGGCACACTGATTTATGAAGGTCAGTGCTCCCTGTGACTGTGCATGCAGCCTTGTGCTGCCATCTGTTGGTGTGTTACAAAACTAGTCCTAAAACTTTTTGATACCACCTTGTATATCACTGAAAAGACCTCCCCTGTAAGTGGAGAACTTTTTAAAATGCTATGGAATGGAAAATGGAATGAGGGGATTTTCGAGGTGCCTAAAACAATGAGAAACTATATTATGTATAGTAAAAGTAACACATTTTTATTCAATACATTTGTTAAAAAAGATATAACAATCTTTAGTTTAAAATTGCGTGATCAGACCATAACATTAAAGAATGAAGTATAACTACTGTACAAAAACGTAATTCTCGACATGTTTCGCTAGAATATATAGCTTCTTCAGGAGATCCGTAATTGTCTGTGAACAGCGTATTCACTGCAATATATAAAGAAATATATGACAAAATATAATAGTGAAAACTAAGGACTAAATGTCCTCAACCAAACATCTTAAAACAAAAAAGAAAAAAAAAACACATAAAATTGCACAGGATCTACTGGAACTGTTCACAGGGCTGGTATAAGGTTTTTTGACACCCTAGGCGAAACCTAATTTTTCGTCCCTGACTCCACCGCCTTTGCCCTGCCCATGTAACCCATGTGACCTATCTGACCATTACACTGACCAACCTGACCCCTACACTGGCCTACCTACACTGACCTACCTTACCCCTACACTGACCTACCACTGACCTACCTGACCCCTACACTGACCTACTTGACACCTACACTAACCTACCTGACCACTACACTGACCTACCTGATCTTTATACTGACCTACCAGACACCAACACTGACCTACCTGACCCCTACACTGACCTACCTGACCCCTACACAGACCTACCTGACCCCTACACGGACCTACCTGACCATTATACTGACCTACCTGATTCCTAATACAATGTCAGTGTTATTCACTCACTGGGGCCTTACATGCATCCGACGACCCTGCTAGTGCCAGGAACAAACCCTGCCTTGCTGCCTCCAGGCTCCAGCTGTCACCAGCCCCAGAGCGCCCACTACTCTGATCCGATTAGGCTATAGCACACTCTGCTGCTGTACAGGACAGGCCGGGAGGGAGAGAGGGGGGTCAGGGGGTCACATGATTCGGTATAGGAATCACATATGGGCAGAGGCAGAGACTCAGAGAGGGAGTGACAGACAGGTCACTGATCATAGGGCTGTGGTGCGCAGGGGATGTGTGCTTCTGTTCCGTTGAGCCACAGTCATCTAGTGCTGCGCTGCACCTCTGACACTACTTACTTATGGATGGGGTGGCTGCCACCTGAGTTAGTTACATGCTGCAGACAGCAGACAGAGGCAACCCCTGCATACAGTCACCACCACACCAAAAACCTACATAGCGTGGAGACCAGCAGAAGACAGAGAGTGGGGAAACCAGCGGATTGGGCTCCCTAGGCAGCAGTGCGTCCTAGGTGGCTGCCTAGTTTGCCTAGTGGAAGCATCAGTCCTGACTGTTCTTACCCCAAAACTAATTTCAGGTCAGTATGCGAACACACCAGGGCCAGCGTACCACCAATTATGAGGATATCAGTGTGTCATAGGAGAACTAAGGTGCCCATATAAGGATCTAGAAAATGTCAAAGTATAGACTGTAAAATATACATCAATAGCTATTGGCGATCCGCTGGCCCTAGTCTGTTCTCATACTGACCTGAAATTAGTTTTGGGGTAAGAATAGTTCCAGTTGATCCTGAGCTATTTTTTGTTTTCTTTTTTGTTTTAAGATGTTTGATTGGGGACTCTTAGTTCTTAGTTTTCACTATTATATTTTGTCTTATTTATTTATTTATATATTGCAGTGAATACGCTGTACACAGACAATTACGAATCTCCTGAAGAAGCTATAAATTCTAGCGAAACATGTCAAGATCTATGTTTTTGTACATTACTTATACTTCTTTCTTTAATGTTTTGGTCTGATCACGCAATTTTAAACTAAAGATTGTAATATCTTTTTTAACAAATGTATTAAAAATGTGTTACTTTTACTATACATGATATAGTTTCTCATTGTTTTAGGCACCTCAAAAGTCCCCTCATTCCATTTTCCATTTTTTTCAATTATTTTGGGATGTGGTGCCTTGCTCCACCTATCCTTGGCTGATTCACTTTACTTCTCAATTTTTAAAATGCTGTCAAAATCAATTATCCAATCATGGTGAATTTTAAAGGATTTTGTCTCAAGACAGGAATCAGATTCACCTCTTAACAGGCATTATAATGCCTCTAATTTAGCTTTATGATGAGCATTTATCATATCACCTTTCCCCTTTTACAGCCATTATATGACTGAGTAATGACACAAACCTTGAAACTACCATCTCAAAGCTCAAAGTCAACAGAAGAAAGAGTGTGGGGGTGAATTTACCCCTTTGTAACTACAGAGGAGTTGCTTCCTTTAGATGCCCAGTTGGTCATCCTTTCTTCATTGGTTAAACATACTGTAGAAGGTGCTGCCCATTTCTGCTGTGATCAATACTGGTTACGAGCATTTATTTACTTACAGATCATCACTTTCACGAACTGCACTTTTCTTCAGCTTTGTCAGGTCATAGAACTGCTGTATTGGGAGGCCCCTGCACAACAACAGAGAAAGTTAGAGACTTTCATAGTGTGTGATAGCTTTTTTTTTAACATCTAAAAATATGTCTGTTTGTGAAACAAATACTTTGAAAAGAAGTGACAGACATGCACAACATATTGTATAGTTTAAACCCAGCTTTAGGTAAATAAAAAAATAAGCACAAGACATGGTACTTACATTTAAGGTGAAATAACCCTTATGCCAGTGCTTGCTGTCCTGGTAAGTCCTCTGCCCCCATTCCTTTCGGTGCTTCGGGTGTTAATACAAGTGCTGAACCTGTCATAGGCACTCCAACTTTGCCCCTCCCATACCTCCCAACTTTTTGAGCTGGGAATGAGGGACACCTGTCAGCAAAAGTATGCAGGCATAGGACACACCCTTTGTCATGCCCCCTTAAAGGAGAATTGTACAAAAAAAAAGATTGGTTAAACCTACAAGTGCTTTTTTTTACCACTACTATTCTTTTATATTGGCTTTTGGAATTTACAAATGCAGTAATTTAGAAATCAGATGAAAGGTTTAGCACTGGGGAACACTTTAAGATAGATAAGAAGTGCATTTTATATACATCAGACCAAAATGAGGGACAAATGAGGAGGACAGAGGGACATTGCTCCAAATCAGGGACAGTCCCTCGAAATCAGGGACAGTTGGGAGGTATGCCCCTCTTCTCTATCCACTTCCAGACCAGGCCTTTTCTGGCACTTTTTGTTTACATGTAGCAATCAGTATTTTTTGCTAGAAAATTACTTAGAACCCCCAAACATTATATATATTTTTAAAGCAGAGGCCCTAGAGAATAAATTGGTGGGTTTTTCATTTTTTATGTCACACGGTATTTGTGCAGAGGTTTTTCAAACGCAATTTTTTGGGAAAAAACACACTTCTTTAAATTTGAATGCAAAAAAAAAAACACAATACATAACCCAATTGTTTTGTAAAAATATAAATAATGTAAAAATATAAAATATGATGTTACATGAGTAAATAGATACCAAACACATCATGCTTTAAAATTGTGCACGCCCGTGCAACAGCTACAAACGACGTAAATTTTACTATCTATAGGCCACGCTTTAAAGGCCTTTACAGGTTACCCCTTTACATTTATAGAGGAGGTCTAATGCTAGAATTATTACCCATGATCTAACATTTGAAGGGATACCTCATATGTGTGCTGTTTGCTTGTGTGCAGGACCGACACACGCGTTCACCTTTGCATGCAAGCATTAGCGACGGGGTACTTTAAAAAATGGTTTAAATGATCAATTAATTTAAGTTTTTTTTATTTCTAGACTGTTGCTTTAATATTCATTAAATGGGGCTGTTGACATCTGGGTAAAACCGGAAGTGATATCAGGTCATCGCATCTGGGTTAAGATAGCAGAGAGCTGATCAAAGCTGATCCCAGCTTTGTACGGCTGTCCGACCAGCCAGTGGATGCACCGGCTGGTTGCTTGGGTCTCCAGGTGGGACGGAGAGCCGGAGAAGGCATGGAAGGCCAGTTACCCGCTAGGATGGCTTTTACAAGAGAGCTGACCGCCTTTGTTCTGCCGAGAAAGTTCCCCTCGGCGGATAAGGACCCCCCTCTACTCCGCAGGCACAGCGCCTGCGCAGTAGGAGCCGGCGGAAATAGCCGAAAAAGGAATATTTGGAAATCAGCTGTACACGGCGCCTGTAAGAGGGCCCCTCGCCACGCTTCGGGCACGGCCTCGCTTCGCTCTGCACTTTTATATTCTCCCTCTAGGTCCACTTGGATGGTGGGGCTTGAACCTGGACCCAGGGCGCAGGCGCCGTGTACAGCTGATTGAAGTTTTTCAGCTTCGGCTATCTTCGGCGGCTCCTAGTTGGGGTGGTCCTTATCCGCCGGGGGGACTTTCTCGGCAAGACACCGGCTCCTAAAAATGGTACCAGGGCATCATCCGGTATAACCACCGGAAGTCCAGTGACTTATGAGCATCATGTCGCTGGTCCCGAACTTATTCATAGAATGCTTTGACAACATTTGCACTGTTCTGCTGCCATTAAAAAATATAAGCCATATCCAAGTGCACCATGTAGTTCCTTGGATTTACAGAGCCCTAAAGGCAGTGAGGAGTAATCCCATTCATCCACACGGAGCACCAGACCTGTCAATCACCCATATATGCTGTACACCCACAGTTATACAGGCTCATCTTTTGTACAGAAGTTGCTTCTGATTTCACTGCACATTGTGAGCTTCTCATAGTGTGCATTAGAAGTTGCAGGAAGATTACACCTATACCTTACTACTACATATTGTAGTGTGATGATATGACAATTACAGGTTTATTTGCTTAGAGGTTACAAAGTCTAAGGGTGTGTTTGCAGGAGCTTAGAAGTCTTGACTTATTTCCTCTAGTGTTTACTGACCAATCAGGAGCCCAGCACCATTATTTTACACTGTTAACAACTTTTAAACTGTTTTTATGACTCCAATAGAAAAAAATGAAGTACGCAACATTCTTAACAATATGCTGTTCCAAAATTAAAACTTCATTACATTTACAATCTTCCCATAACATACATTTATATACTGAATTCCAGATATGGATATTTTTGCATAGTTATATTTGTCTAGCTTAGAGCAACATAACTATGCATATACCATACGTGAGTAATCCCTGGGAAAGCTGGATATTACACAGAACAGCACAAAAAAATAAAAATTTACAATGAGATTCCATTGTGTATAACTGCTTTACATTTGACTTGGCACATACAACATGTTGGTTTTACATGCAAGAACTGTTTCAAGCAACATACTTGTGAAGCGCTTAACAAAGAAGTCAAGCATATCATTTTGGCTATTATTACTATGTTAGAGATGACGTGCATTTTTAAGGTGGATATAACTATTTTTTTATATATTATAAAGACCTGTAAGAACACTTGTAAAATGTTCAAAATCTTACATTCTAGCAGACATCTGCTGCTCTGGCATCATCTAGTGGCAGCATTTTGGAATTGCAGTTAACTTACAATTCCAACAGCAATATTTTATGAGAAATATGCTGCCCTCCAGTGGTCAAATGTAAAACTTCCTTTCTACATAAATAGATAAAAATTATTTTCAAATATATTTGGTTTTAATATACAATTGCAAATGAAGATGCATATATAAGCTAGGGACCACCTACTAAAACCAAATTTTTTCCACCCTATATAGGCAACTAATAGGAATGACAGAGAGAAAATAGGATTGCCACCTATTTATCTGTGTTTAGAGAGCAAACATATATATTGGAACTGTTATAGTCTCATAGTGATTTAAAACATGAATAACTCTCCCAGGCTTTCTCAATGTGATCAATACATAAAGCTCACAATGATGGTGCCAAACATAAATATGAACCCAAAGGATTGTGACATTAAGCATTCATTGGTAGAGTTCTTGAAGACTGGTACTTATTCCAACCTAATGCGGAGTAAGACCAGTATATATACTGGGACCCCGCAAAACTGCATATATGTGGTTCCTCAAGACTCAAATAATAACAAATATACTAATCAAGTTACAATACAATAGTGCTTAAATAACATTCCTCTACCAATGTGTAGTGACTAATATGTAAACATCACACAATGACATAAAGAATAAAAATATGTTAGTCTGTTTAGAATCCAGTTCAATCTGATGTGGTGTTTTAAATAAAGGTGAATCCCTTCACCGTGAAAAATGTGTTGTCTGGTGTCTCTTCTTTCAAATGTTGTGACACCTAGGTGCTCTCAAGCCTCTCACCTTACTGCTGTAAGGTAACAGCATGTGTTAATATCTGTTCCTGGTGGTTGGTGTGTTGGTATTGGTCAGTGGCTGCAGACAATGGCTGCAGTGCTGATTTGTATATTCTGACAGTGGAAGAGCCCCACTGCTGTTAGAATATAATTGTCAGAGATTTCCCCTGGGCAGACGCGCTGCTGGTGTGCGTCGCGGTGCGTTCGGGAGCGCTACCGCGCGCGCGTTCCCGTGCGCGCCTCCGCGGGTGCTGGCATGCGGGCGAGTGCGTGTGTGCGGGGGTGCACGCTGGCACGCGTCGGCGTGCACGCGCGCCCAGCGTTTGGTGCCAATCTGCCTATTTAGGCTGTCTGCACAGGGGGCTCGGTGCTGTCCGATCTTCAGCTCCCTGTATCCCTGCACCTGCTTCCTGTTGAACCTGACCTCCTGACAACCGGCTTGCCTTTGTTTATCCTTGCTTTCTGCCTGCCACTGATCCCGGACTGTCCTGACTACGAATCTGCCTGCTCCTCTGTACCGCGTTGCCCGCCAGTTGCCAACCCTGCTTGTGACCCGACCTGCCTGCTCCACTCCTGCTCTGCACCTGCTGTCTGTGCTTCAGTTGACTGGTGATCTCTATAACCACCTTTACCAGGATCCTCCTGCGGCTAACCCGCCAGGCTCTCATACCATTCTGTGCTCCTGTGCCTCCTGTCCATACTACCAGGGGCCGGGAACCAGATACGTAAGGGAGGCCTCCCCCTGCTACATCGGGCTCATCGGTTTGGTACGTGGAAGTCTGACAATAATTGTTTGGGTAGGGAAATCATTTACGTTTTTTTTTTTTTGTTCAGCTGGCTAATTGAAAAAACTGAGCCATGTATAGCCAGCTTTAGTATAGATGTGTGGTGGTGGATTGCTTTTCAGATGCGACTGACAGGCGGTGACGAGGCGATATGGCTGTAAATACTGCACCAATGCGCTGCGGCTCTGTGTATTAAAAGCAGTTGCAGGGTGGTCATGGCCTCAATTACTTGCATAGGTCACATTTGGTGGTGGTTCTGCCTGCTAAACGTAATAGGGTACCATTTTTGCTGTGGCTGCAAAGCATCAAAGCTATGGCATGTGTAGGTGACCCTGTCCAGCTGCCTTAGTGTCTGTAATAGGGCTTCAACTAACCATCTCCTGCTTGTGTGTACCTTCTCATTATGACTACTATCTGCATGATTTTATTTCTTTTGATCTTTAATTTTTTTTTGTAAGTCATGATATGCTGACCTGGGATGTTAGAGCATCACACATGCTTTATCCTGATCAATGTCTGATTACTTCTTTGAAAAGATGTGTCTTAATCTAGGTTTCAGTTTGACGTGGAGTAGACTCTTCCATGATTCCATGGAGTTAATTTACTAAAGGCAAATAGACTGTGCACTTTGCAAAGTACAAAAACAACATTTTTGCTTTAACATGATTGGATGATGGAAGTCATCGGAGCTTCTGCTCATTTACTAAGCTCTGGAGCAACTGTCCTTGCAGAGTGCAACTGCACTTTGCAAAGTGCACAGTCTATTTGCCTTTAGTAAATCAACCCCTATCTGCCCCAAATTGCATACTATGGACAAGGTTATCGACACCACTACATATTTTCAGAGAACTAACCTTAGAAAATCAAAAATCAAGCAACTATGTAGTCCGCCAAAAGGACCCAATAAAGACCAGGCAAATAGTTAAAGATTAATTTTCCTTGTGCACTATAATATGTATCCAGCAAGCCTACAGTAATATGGACTTCATTCTTCTTTAGAAGTTAGTGCTCACCCATTGCTTCACAGGCATACGTTTCCATATAAACAGTTTACTGAGTTACCAGCTGGTCGTTTATCACCTTTGTGCAGCAAAGCAGAGTTTGGTCCTTGAATTCTTTCTATTGCTATGGGTGATCAATGGTTGGCTGGCAGTATTGTCTATTTTCTTTGATTTGCACACAGTACTACCCATCATATGCTGACACAAAGATAGGAAAATGGAAAATTTTTATATGATACTGTCATTTTCTCTTAGTTTTAGGTCAGAAACAAATTCTTTAGAATTAGGGGAAATATAAGGTGAAGAAATTTGCAGAGGAACAGGGATGAAATGCAAATATAACACATTGTAGACTGACATGAATGGATAGCTGGAAAGGAAAATTATATTATTATTTTATAGTTTTTTTTTTCCTGCCCAAAGTGGTTCTAAAGTCTTCCTTGCAAGCATTCCTTGCATTATGGTAAAACATGTTTAGGCATTGGTTTTGCCCCTCTCCCCTTATACTTACCTGAGCCCTCATTCGATCCAGCACTGTGCACATCTGCAGCTCTTCTCTCCCCTCACTTCCATGTCTCATTAGCTTTGCTGGGGCACCAGGAGCCATTGGCTCCCACTGCTGTTAATCAAAGCCAGTGACGAGGGAGCGGTGCCGAGTCCCGCTGTCTGTGTCAATGAACGCAGCAGCAGGGCTCGGGAACGAGAGTAGGTCAATAGACAGAGAGGAGGAGCCAGGAGCGCCGGCGGGGGATCCGAGAAGAGGAGGTTGGGGGCTGCTTTGTGCAATTCCTTTACACAGAGCAGGTAAGTATAGAGATGTTTGTTATTTATTTATTTTTTAATTTCCTTTACAATCACGTTAAGACTTGCTCAGTGTTATTCTTAACTTTTTTCATTCTTTCACATGTGTATGCATTATATAGCCATGGGTTCCCCATACAATAAGGGGGGGATTTACTAAAACTGGAGCACTCAGATCTGGTGCAGCTATGCATTGTAGCCAATCATTTTCATACTTCAGCTTGTTATTATTATTATACCAGAATTGTATAGCGCCAACAGCTTGCGCGGCGCTTTACAATGAAGGGGGGGGGGGGGGGCAGCACAATTACAATACAATTCAATACAGAAGGGAAAGGAGTGCAATTAACTTTGACAATAAAACCTGGAAGCTGTTTGGTTCCTACGCAGAGCTGCACCCGATTTTGCACTCTCCAGTTTTAGTAAATTTCCCCCTGTACAGGACCAGAAGCGATTGTTTTTATTGCAGACTGGGTTGGATCTGGAATATAGTTAACTCAGATGCTTAGCAGAGTTTATAAGAGCCAGAAAAATGAACACTTTAACAGAACAAAATTAAAATATATCTCTAGGCAAAACTTTTTTTAATTTTAGTTTTGGATTAAGGAGGGGGAGGGTAAGACCTTTTGTCAGATTTTTATTGTCCATCGGGGATATTCACATCACTGATTGTACAGGGAAGGGGAAATACAAAATTTTCGATTTTTCCCTAGAACAAGTAAGAGGAAACCATCAATGGAGACAACTGATTTCCCCTCACTTTGGGAGATTTCCTTTAACCGCTTCAGCCCCATAAGATTTTACCCCCTTCCTGACCAGAGCACTTTTTGCGATTCGGTACTGCCTCGCTTTAACTGACAATTGCGCGGCCGTGCGACGTTACACCAAAACAAAATTGATGTCCTTTTTTTCCCACAAATAGAGCTTTCTTTTGGTGGTATTTGATTACCTCTGCGGTTTTATTTTTTGCGCTATAAACAAAAAAATAGCAACAATTTTGAAAAAAGCAATATGTTTTACATTTGCTATAATAAATATCCCCCAAAAATATATAAAAAAACTAATTTTTTTCCTCAGTTTAGGCCGATATGTATTCTTCTACATATTTTTGGTAAAAAAATCGCAATAAGCGTATATTGATTGGTTTACGCAAAAGTTATAGCGTCTACATAATAGGGGATAGTTTTATGGCATTTTTATTATTCATTTTTTTTGATTAGTAATGGCGGCGATCTGCAATTTTTATTGTGACTGCGACATTATGGCGGACACATCGGACACTTTTGAAACTATTTTGGGACCATTGTCATATATACAGCGATCGGTGCTATAAAAATGCACTGATTACTGTGTAAATGGCACTGGCAGGGAAGGGGTTAAACACTAGGGGGCGATCAAGGGGTTAAGTGTGTCCTAGGGAGTGATTCTAACTGTGGGGGGATGGGCTACCACTGACATGACAGTGATCACTGCTCCCGATGACAGGGAGCAGTGATCTCTGTCATGTCACTAGGCAGAACGGGGAAATGCCTTGTTTACATAGGCATCTTCCTGTTCTGCGGCTCCGTGACATGATTGTCGGGACACCGGTGGATATCGAGTCCGCAGGACCCGTGGGCACAGTCACGCTGTACACGGTGGGCGCGCGCCCGCTAGCCCCGCCAATTATAGGGAAGTACAGTTATGACCATTTGCCCACCGCTGTCATTGTGCCGATGTATATCAGCGTGTAGAGGTCGGCAAGTGGTTAACTTGCAGTTGTGCCTCTGAGGAACAAAATGAACAGAAATTTCCCCAGTCGTACACAGACAGTAAAAAAAAGAACTTCCAGGGGTTTTAACCCTTCCCTACTGTATCCAAAGCTAAAAAAACTTTTGGCTATACATGCATTTTTAAGGCACATTTACATGTATTATAATAATTAACCTCTTGCTGCCAATGTAACGCACATGTGCAGAGAGTTGGCTTTCATGCCTACACACTGCAAGGGCAGCTCTCAGTCCATATTACTGTGACATCCAATCACAGTGGTCACATGTTTGGTTGCTCCTTCCTGCCTCCCTGGTGTACAGGCCCTGGTAAAGGAACACCAGGGCTGGAAGGGTTACAATGAATTCAGATAAACTATTACACAAACATAAATCATACTCCAAAAGGTGCAGCTTGCTTGAAACCCAAAGATGGCAAGGAGTACCTTGGCCAGGGATCTCCTCCATATCCATAGTGTTTGTGTCCCTTTGCTTCCAGTGGAGGAGGTTCTGTCTTTGGCCGGTGATCAGGAGGGAGGGACACAGCTCCGACCCCTCCATATTCTCGTTCTCTGCCCCATGGGAGTCTTGATACCACAGGCGTGTATGAACGATATTCATGATATCTATGAAGTAAAATAATTTATTTATGTTTGTGTACGATGTTGCAAGTCCAAAAATACAATTAAAGTGCAGCATATGTTATAAGATCTAAATAAAGAATAATCTAAACAACATCGGATATGTTAGAACATCCAGAGATGGTTAAAATGAATCAGTGAATCTAAAGTTAATTAATTAAATAAATTAAACTTGATTTGGCAACTGCAGACTGCTACCAATTCAATTATGTTTCATAAATTGGTCTAAAATATTCACTTTCTATATTTAAAACATTGAATACTTATTTGCTGGCCTTTTTTTAATTACAATTGTTTAAATTAATAGCCTCACTTTGGGCTGCTGTTAAATATACCCATTCAGTAGGGTCCAACTCCCCCCTACCCTTCCTCACACTGCATGAATAAAATGCTAGTTTGGATGGTATGGGGGGAAGCAATACATTGAAATACTTACCTTATTCGTTGCTCCCACAGGCTACCTCTGTGTATCAGGGCCCCCAAAACTGCTTCCCCTCACTGCCTGGGCAATCACAGCTCTCCGATGTCATCACGTACAGCAGTCCTGGATTTTACTTAAAGTGGAGTTCCACCCACTTTTACAACTCTTCAGCATCCCTCACTAAACTGTGCACTGTAAACAAATTGCATATTTTTTTTTTTTTTTTCTCAGCACCTACTGTATATCTGCTGTATTCATTTTTCACTTCCTCCTCTCTGGCCGCGGCCTATCGCATTATTTCCTGTTTGCAATGCCTTCTGGGAAGGGGCGGCAATTTCCTCTGACACTGCCGTTGCTATGGAAACCTGACCTGAAACCTATTACACTGCTTGTGCTGCACTGAGCATGTGCAAGATCTGCAAGGATGAGATCCAGGAAGAAATACAGTCTGGCTTCAGATGCCCACACTTAAGATGGCTACGGCCTGCTGTAAGTTTAAAAAATAAGAAACTACTGCTATAAACTTACAAAACAGACCTTAGTTTACAGACTAACTTTACTAGAATACATTAAGCTTGTGTATTATAGGGGTATTTTTATTTAAAAAGTATAATTTGCCGGGAACACCACTTTAAGGACGGCCAGGGCCCACCTACAACCCGGGATCATTGAACTGAGTAGGATAGTGCTGGTTGTCGGGAGAGTGTGGAAAAAGGTAAGTATTTCTACTTATCCTCCCCCCAGGCAAATGAGCTTTTAAGCCATGTAGTGCAGAGGTGGGTGTAAATTTTCTTTACACTTGCTAGAAATCTGTGTACTTAAAGAGGAACTGCTGTCTGCTCACATAACCACTTAAGGACCGGAAGGATTTACCCCGTAAATGACCAGGCCATTCTTTGCGATATGGCACTGCGCCACTTTAACTGACAATTGCGCGGTCATGCGACGCTGTACCCACGCTGTTTGTTCTTTTTTTCCCACAAATAGAGCTTTCTTTTGATGGTATTTGATCACCGTTGCGTTTTTTATTTTTTGTGCTATAAACAAAAAAAAACAACAATTTTGAAAAAAAAGCAATATTTTTAACTTTTTGCTATAATAAATATCCCCCAAAAAATATAAAAAACCTAAATTCTTCCTCAGTTTAGGCCGATATATATATTCTTCTACATAATTTTGGTAAAAAAAACAATCGCAATAACCGTATATTGATTGGTTTGTGCAAAAGATTATAGCGTCTACAATATAGGGAATAGATTTATGGCATTTTTATTATTTTTTTTACTAGTAACGGCGACGATCTGCGATTTTTAGCGGGACTGTGACATTGTGGCAGACAGATCGCACACCTAAGTGACATTTTTGACACTTTTTTGGGAACCAATGACATTATTAGAGTAACCAAAGCCAAATGTCAGGAACCACCAGCGTCAAATGTCAGGGAACACCAGAGCCAAATGTCAGTGACCACCAGAGCCAAATGTCAGAGACCACCAGTGCCGAATGTCAGGGACCACCAAAGCCAAATGTCAGGGGCCACCAGAGCCGAATTTCAGGGACTACCAAAGCCAAATGTCAGTGACCACCAGTACCAAATGTCAGTGACCACCAGTGCCGGATGTCTGGGACCACCAGTGCCAAATGTCAGTGACCACCAGTGCCAAATGTCAGGGAACACCAGAGCCAAATGTCAGGGACCACCAGAGCCAGATGTCAGGGACCACCAGTGCAGAATTTCAGGGACCACCAGAGCCAAATGTCCGGGACAACCAGTGCTGAATGTCAGGGACCACCAGAGCCAAATGTCAGGGACCACCAGAGCCAAATGTCCGGGACAACCAGTGCTGAACGTCAGGGACCACCAGAGCCAAATGTCAGGGACCACCAGAGCCAAATGTCAGGGACCACCAGTGCCAAATGTCAGTCCCACCAGTGCAGCTTGTCAGTCCCACCAGTGCAGCTTGACAGTCTCACCAGTGGTGTTCTTGTATACTATACCTGACACAGCGGGGGGGGGGGCGGTGCGGTGGGGGGCGGAGACTGTCAGGGAGCAGAGGAGGAGTAGGGAGGAGAGAGGAGAAGAAGTACACCTCCTCCATGGGCGGCACAGACCGGGGGCTGGGAGACCCCCTCTGCCCACAACATGTTTGCTTCCTTCCTGCTCGTTTTGAGAGGACTACAACGGGTCAGACCGCTGGCTGAGCTTAGGAGAGGGATAGCAGCCAGCAGTCTTACAAACAGGATGTCAGCAGGCAATAACAGCTTTTCAGCAAGTTCAGCAGCCTATTGCAGAGGAACGACAGAGCTCAGAAGAACATGGATGGCAAAGTTGGTGAAGGTAGGAGATCAGCAACAAGGACATGGAAAAAAAATTTTGGGCGGAGTTCTGCTTTAAGGCTGCCATAGACGGCTCCAATCTCAATTCAAACTGTGTGTGGGCAGGCTGAATGTACCAAGTTGATCGATCAATCAATTTGGGAACAACCAGCCTGCCGGATTCCCTTGCGATCATCTTTAGTGGCTGCTATTGCCACTAGCAATAATCACCATCTTCGGACAATTGCTTGGCAGGAGGAATTCCACTGTCAGCACTGTCTGTGTTAGTGGGGGAATCATGCAAATTTGTTTTCTGCAACCTGTGGTTGCAGGAAAGAAATCTGCACCATCGATGGCCTACCCTAGTCTCACATCTTTAAAGATACCCAAGAAAACTATAATCACATACAAATTCTGTCCCTATAATCCATCCAAGAAAACAATGAACAATATTAGGTAGAGATCTTTAACCGCTCCTGTACTGCCCCACGTACATTTACTGCGGCAGGGCGGCCCGGGTGTGCAAAATCACATACCTGTACATGATTTTGTGCACGCGGTATAGGGTGAATGATCGTGGCCACCGGACGCGCTGATTGGCTCCCGCTGTGTCCATCGATGAGATAAAGTTACATGTTTAGATATGATAACCAACTTTTACAACCTAGGTAATTGCAGACTGCAAATATGTTGTGCATAAAAGAGAACATGTTGGCACTAGTAAACAAACTAATGAGATAAAGTTTTATGTTTGTACCTGTGTATAAGATAAGGTTGACCAATGGTAAAAAGATAAAACATGTATTTATTTATTTATACAATATAATGTCTGTTGGAAACCCATGGGGATTCCATTCATTGAATTCATATTTATTAGACTTGACCAGTCAAGAGATGATGAATTCCATAGCTACTTCCAGGAACTGCTAATGTCTTAGCAACCGACATGCAAACATATCTCAACTGCATCATACTTATGGTGCAAGGTTCCAGCAAACCATGAAGGAATGTACCAGGACTATACAGTATGTGACAATGGCAAACATTTATGAGAGACTGTGTCAGTTTTTATCCTCGAGGTAAACCTGTTCTCTGTAAACTTTTCAGAATCAAAGTACCACCTAAGAGCAGGTCATACACAATATTTTCTGTTAACTGTATTAGAAAGATAAGCACCTTCTGGGTACATTTTTGATTTGGTTTCACTTTTTTTTAGTGGGGTCTTGCCTTGACTTCATTGTTCAGTTCCATCAACTGCCGTCCTCCTGTCCAATGAGAAGTGCCCTTACTGGTCACTGTGGCAGCCTTGTTGGACAGTAAAATGGCATTTTTTTTAGGGCTTATGCATGAGGCCAGGAAATGTTAAGGCCCAGTAACCTGGTGAATCCAAATTAGAAAAGTTCACAGATGAAGCTCTTCTGACAAAAGGTTGTAGGCATCTTGTGGCATCTTAAATTGTTTAAAATGGAGTACATGATCACTATAAATCAGAAACGTCATCAACATACAACAGGACATTATTAAGCAAATGCAACCAAAAAAAAAAAAAAAGCAAATATATTGTCAAATAAAAAAAAAAAAAAAAGGAGATACAACTAAAAAAGAAAAATACGGCCATATACTTTCTAACACATTCATTATTTTCTCATTTGCATGAAGCTGTATAAAGATGTTATAATTCATGCAGATATAAATATTTATGAGAATATAAATATTAATGAAAATGTGACTAGTTCCTTTTCTGGATTCCACGAATAACCAGTTGGCTAATTTTGTTTCCTCTGCAATAATATACAAATGTTGTTTAGCCCCATAAAGCATCAGTCCACTGTGTTTTCATCTCTGGATGGATGTAGGCAGCCAAAATCACTAACTGACTTCTTGTGTCACTTGGATTTCCTCCTGAGATATACAGTATGTCTCAATTGTGATTACAGGTTTCTCAGATGGACCCCCACTAGAGGAAAAGGATTCCTTCTCTACTTAAGAACTCAAGGGGGAAGTACTCAAGTACAAGCAAATGACCAAAGGTTGAGCTGGGAATTTCATTTGGAAGTACTCAGGTAACCTAAAGAATAAATATAAGTGTTGGACCAGTTTCTGTTTCTTCTCTGATCAGTTCAGTAACTGGTAAAATGGTGAAAAGTAAAATTGAATGGAATTTACTGCATTAAGAAGGTGAAATTATATCTCTACCTCGATGTGTTTATTCAATAAAGAGTGCAAGGAGCAGAGAGCAGTATGCTTTCCTATGTCTAACTGAATAAACCCCACTGGCTGCTACTGGCAAGAGACCACCAAGCCACCAATCAGCCCTATCAGATCATACTACAAACTACAAACTACATTCTACCACCCTGCCTAGCCTCCCTGAACTAAGCTACACAAAAAACACACCCCAGTTGCCTACATGCTTCATTAGGTCTTCTGCGGTCTGCTCCCTGTTTTCAATCCCATTTAATGCTGACTCCCCCTGTGCAGTAAGCCCTGCTAGACATATACAGGGCAGTATTCTAAGACTAGAGATGCCACCTTTATAGTAGGTATAGTATGCTGTTGTACATGCGGTAACTATGG
The DNA here is from genome assembly GCA_037952925.1 of Lithobates clamitans. Lineage (NCBI taxonomy): Eukaryota > Metazoa > Chordata > Amphibia > Anura > Ranidae > Lithobates > Lithobates clamitans. The sequence continues at coordinate 749,600 of JBBGZY010000583.1, forward strand.
GTAAAACCAAAGTAATATTGCTAAAACAGTTTTTTGTTCATCAAAGCAGAGCTAAGGGCAATAATATTCTGCAAAATTAGTGACCTCACACACAGCCAATCATAATTTAATTTCCTTATGTCTCTGTCAATAGGCTTTGGGCTTGTGCCAATGGCATCAAACTGACCTAAGTTTGGGACACTTCCTAAATCATTCAGAATTCACTGACAGGTGCTTTTGACCTCATTCTGACCTGCATTTGATTTGCTTCAAGCAGATTTTGTATTTCCATGGACTGGTATGAGAATGCAGAACCATGCAAAAACTTTTCCAGAGGAGAGGTGAATATGTACCTACCACAATACCAGCATATGTGATCGTATTCACATCGTTCAGAGTATATTGCTATACACCGGATATTTATTTCCCCCTTTTGGATATTTATGTTTACTTATGCCTTAATAGGTTCAGACTATATCCCATGGGCCAGTAGGCAAAACATCTGAGACAGATCCTATATTCCTCTCCTCTGTTGTTTTGATGATTTATGATATTGAGTAAGAAACTCTGTATATAACACACTTGCAATATATATGTATGGTCCTGAAGAAGCAGGGAATCCCACGTAACACGTAGACCAGTTACAAGTACATGTATCCATCAGATTTACATATTTTTGTATTTATCGCAAAGTTTCTTTATGCGTATCTATGTTTTTAATATTGTGTTTTTTATGTGTAATACAATTTATATAGATTTTTATTCTGACTTTGTTCTCATTTGGCGTATTTCAAGTCCCACTACTTCTGTTTTCAAAAATACCATATTCATCCATTCATATGTTTCCCAGAAAAATAAGCCTCTTTATCTTGATTTCAGTAACAAGAGGTTCCATTCACTAATCTGAAACAGCAGAATAAGGATAAGGATCATTATGATCTAAAAACAGACAGTCCAAAAAAAATGAAAATTGTGGTCACATGACTGAAAGAAAAAATTCTTATCTTTTTGTAGAAGCTTTGTGAATTCAGTCTAGTATATAATTTACGGTATGTCGCTAAGTTCCTTAATTAGTTCTATGTCTGTAACCCACAATTTTTGATTTTCTTCCTTTTTTTCCTAAGCTTCTTGTTTCAGCTGAGTTGGTCAGTGTTGGCTTCACTTTACATATACTGGATAGTATTTTAGATTAAGCTGGGTACAAGCTTAATGCCCTAAGCCCTAAGCAGGTGTGGTATTAGCCATAAAGATCATTATTTTCAGACTTTTGATTGTTGCTTGCAGCTTTTTGCTTACAAAATAATTCTAGACATTAGTATGTTATAGTAGTTACATTGGTCAACCTGGACCAATGTACTGTATCTATGTACAACATGGAATTAATCTTTAAAATCACAATATTTATGGCAAAAAATGTTAAAGCTTCATGAATTGATCATTTTGGTTTTATTTATAATATATGCTTTAGCAGCAACTATTTTATTATCTTCTCTTATTAGCTTTTCTGTATGACTGAAAGACCAAATTGTACATTGGCTTCCAAGCAGGGACTGAACATCCATGTTTACCTATTCAACATATTTCCAGTATCTATATAGCACTGACATGCTACTCAGTGCTTTACAGTGTACATACAATTATTCATATAAGCCCTTTTCCCCTTAACAAGCTCACAATTTAATGTTACCACCATATTTCAATAACCATACCTGGGAACTTTACCAGGCCTGACAATAGAGGTAGGACAGGGGGCAGACTAGTGCACACTGCAGCAATATAAAGATTTTAATATTGTTGTAAAATATGGGAATAACAGTGAGGAAATAAGAAATGCCCTGGCATCAATGTGAGTTGGTGACAATGGGAGGAAAAAACATGCTGCTCTGGTGCTGTCCGTGGGAAAACAGTTGGGATGAAGAAGGGGAGCAATGAGGCTGGGGTGGGGGGCTCTTTGAGGAGCACTAAGCTAAATGCTCCTGTGTGGCTCTAGGTAGAGGAAGGAGGGCTGGGGGTTTATGGGGGAGGTAGGATGGCTAGGGGCTTGAAACAAGGAGCTCAATTATTGCTAACGTGATCCCACCACAAAACAACAAACGTGCACAGTTGTCTTGTGATCTTAAGTGTGACACAACACCCATTGTCAAAGGTCATCAGTATAAAGGTAAATGCATAGAATAAATGGGAGACTGAAGCCTGCTAGAAGAAGTATCAGCATAAAAGTAACTGGTGAACCCAATGATTTAGTAAGCAACCAGTGCAGGAGAACTGAGCCAGGTAATGTAATTTAAAAGTCGGCATCTCTGAGATTTGGCAAGTTTCCAGATATGCCAATTACCCTTCCAGTGGGAGGAAAGTGAAGCATCTGGAGAAAACTCATGCCAACACCGAAAGAACATATAGACTATTAAAATACCATTCTGTAAATCTTTTCAGATGCCATTATATAATGGGGAATGTGATGATCTCTGGTTGCCATGTAATAATTTTGGTGAATCCTCTACGATTAAATTCAGGTGGGGTGAGCTTCAGACTTTTCCACAAATAGTAAAGACATTTTAACCGAACCTGGTGTCTGGCTGTATATTGTTTGGTGGACTGTGAGTGGAGAAGGGGTTGGGAACTGTGACTACAGCCAAGGTAGAAAGCAGATATGTAGGAGTGGGGTTTTGGAGCAGTTTTGTTTTTTAAATTGATTTATGGTTTTTGATTGGCTGATATTCAGCGTCTCAGCAGCAAAGTTGTCCTAGAAATGATTATAGAATGTGGGTGACTATGCACAAAGTCCATTATGAATTACCAGCTTGGGGGCATTGAATTAATATACAGGTGTCCCTGAAATATGTGAAAATGCTGAAGACTATGATATATAAACTTTATGTGTGTGTGATTTGTTAGTAATTTTAGGCCATTCATTTTATGCAAGCATAGTTTGATAAAGTTGCAGAACAATGAAGGAAGATTGAGATTTGGATACCGTTCGTCATTGCCCTTTGCTCATTGCTCCCTTTCTAAAGTCCAATGCTATGCTGTGTAGATTCAGAAATATAAACATAACAAGCTCAATAATGATTTTAGGCCAATGAAAAGCCAATGAAAACTGTCCTGTTTTTGATGTGCAGAAGCAATCCCCTTGGAAATATATAAATAGATATTTATATTTTTTTTTAGACTTGCCATATTTCCTTTGGGAAAAAGATGCTAACATTAGAAATTCAAATGTAATTTACAAACAGGACAGAGCAAGGCTTTATTTTCCTTTAGAAATATATTATCTTAGAGTCTGCTACATAATTACAGATCCCAGCCATAAATCAACAACGATCTCTTCCATATCATTTAATCATCTTTGCCCAGGCTGGACCCTTCATTAGAGACCTAGGGTTCACTGTGAGGTAACACATGATGCAATAATTCAGCCTGGGCCTAATGACAGGTTTGCGGCATTCATTTGACTCAGTTACCAAGGATGACTTAATATAATATATCTCAAACGAGCCAGGGTGAAGAGCAGAATACACAGTAAAACAGGTGATTTCCCCACCCTGTTTTTATCAGTAGTATTTTCTTCCTTGTTTCTGCTTGTAGGGACATCTTTTTGCAGGGCTTGATGGGGCAGTTAAAGTGATATTAAAGGCATTTTTTTAAAAACAACAAACATGTCATATTTACCTGCTCTGTGCAGTGGTTTTGCACAGAGCAGCTCCAATCGTCCTCTTCACGAGTCCCCCACCAGCGCTCCTGGCCCCTCCCTCCTGCCAAGTGCCCCCAGAGCAAGCAGCTTGCTCTGGGGGCACCCAAGCAGGCTCGCTCCTGAGCCACTCCACTACGTGTTCATTGGCTCAGTCCCACCCTCCTCTCTCTACTCATTGACTCACTAGCTGAGGCATCGGCAGCATCGGGGGAGCCGAAGAGCCAAGGCTTTCGTGCCCATCGCTGGATCACGATGGGGCTCAGAAAAGTATTTGGGGGGGGCTGCTGCACAGAGAAGAAGAAGGTAAGAAACCTTGAGCCTTTAGAACCACTTTAAGTCCTCATGCACACTGGAAGTTTTTAACGTGGTTGTTAGGGGCGTCTTATGTCTTCTTTTTCTGCCTCTAGATGCCCCTGCATCTTAGCCTATGTGTCCATGCACACATAGGCATTTATGGGAATTCAGAGGCAGGAGCATTTACAGGTAGAAAAAACCCCACAGCCAACGCGTTTATAGTGTTTTGGCCGAAAATAGTGTTTTGGCAGAAAAAACAATTGACGTGTGTATATGCATGTAAATGCGTTCTAGAGCTAGGCATGTTTAGTGCTTGAACGGTAATTCTTTTCAAGGACCAGAATAAATTATTATTCTGGTCAATGAAATTAACTAACAGCCAAGCGCTTGATGCAAGCGTCAATCGTTTTTTTCTGCCAAAACACTGCTGCCAGGAGGAAAGGTATCTACTGTAGGAGAGTCCAATGTGCATGAGGCCTAAAAGTTAGGCTTGGGGCAAATGTTATAGTTAGCTTCAGCTATAGGGTAATGTGAGTGCAAAGACAAAGTGAGCTTATAGGCAAATGGTTAGAAGGGATAACATTTTTTGCCATAATAAACATTATTTTCCAAATGAAGATCAGTTCAGCTCTCATTACTTAAAGCTGCACTCTTGCTACAGTCCTTTCACCTCTAGCTAATATAAACTTCCCATATACTTCAAATACTGCAAATTCAGAGGGTCCTTCTATTCGTGTTTGCTGCCTTAGTGATGTGGATATTTGCCAATGGCTGTTTATCAGTGGGGTTTTCTCAAGCTCCAGAAGATTTTAGTGGCATAATGATGTCACAAAGAGGGGTGTCAACGAGACCAGTTAGAGGCAGATCCAGTCTCTTGTAAAGGGTTACCATTTTTTACTACCAGAACTGGCAGAGTCACATGTTAGTGAACACAAGAGTATCAAAAGGTGTTAAAGAGACTTTTTAGAATTGTGAATGGGGGGAGGGGATAGGGGCAACATTTGTCTGGCTTTAAAGTGTTAGTTCAACTTTACAAAAAGAATGTGTAGCGCTACCCCCATAGGAGCCCCTGGATAGGATGGGTACTCTGCTTTTTGCCTTGACCTTTTCAAGAACCTCAGTCCCTTTAATAACACAATTTAGCATACAAAATTATGAACAGTAAGAACTTGGCATAAGATCAGCTTAAATCAGTAGCAAAGCCACCTCAAATGCAGCAGTGGGCAATAGTAAAGTTTAATCTACCGAGTGCTGGAACTTTACTATCAGAGTGCATTTTTATGACAGCAATACTAGTCCTAGACTGACTGAGTATGCACTATCCAAAGAAAAGGAGTATGGTGTGGGGGGGAGGCATTGGAACAAAGGGAACTTGCAGAATAATTATTACGGAAGGGGCAATCCTTTGAGATATTCTTCTGCCGGCTATTGTTGGAGCCCTTTAAAAGCATTGGTGCACTTAACAACAGTCCCAGTTAACCTACATGCAGTATAGGTACAATATAGGTACTGTAAAGTCTCAGCACAGATGCAAGGTAGATGTGATACGGATGCGGTAAATGTTTGGTATAATGTGGTATAGGGTTGGTATACTGTAGGTGCAGTCTAGATCTGGAATACGTGCAGTATAGAGTGCAGTATGGCTGCGGAATGGATTGGGTACACTTGGTGTCCTGCTCTCAGTGGCCCAGTCTTTGCTAGTAGTATCAACAGTGGGGGAATAGCCTTCTCACCTGTCCCCAGGATGCTGCTATGATGTCTCACTGTAGAAGGGGCGGCAGTGGTGCAGGTGCTGTGATGTGGGTGGTGCTGTGCATCCCCCAGGTGTCCTCTCTCCCAGTCTCATGCTCAGATCTCCACTGGTATGGCTTCAGTAGAGAGAAGACGGAGAAGAGCGAGAAATTCAAATCCCCCGACTGCTGGACTGGCTGCATTGGCATTGACAGCTCATCAACCATGAAGGAAAGTACAGGGGGGCTAAGGGGGGTGAGCAGGGTGTACGGTGTTTACCTTTAAAAAAAATTCTGTAAAGGTGAACTAACACTTTAAACTTATTATTATTATATAACAATAATGAGTGCTATAGCTTAGTCGATTGAGCCAAATATGTGTTAGATTTAGATCTACTATTTGTTATATAATTAGTACAGAGATTAGGATTTGGACCACAGTTCACAAATATCACTGGTCTCTGGTGAAATCAGAGTTCAATGCTGCTGATCAGTAATAACTGCCAATTGATCAACAATGGGACAGACTTTCATAATAAAGATTGTTGAAAGACATGTGTAAGACAGTTATATATGGATCAATTTGTGTGTGAGAAAAGAACATTTTGAGAAATAATTAGACAGTGTAGGGGTTGACCTCAGAATGGAAGCAGTAGTTTTGATTTTTATAAGCACCTAAAGGTTATGGTGGCAGTAAGTACATATAAATCTATTTAAAGTGATTGTAAAGGTTCTTTTTTTTTTTTAAATTGCAAACATGTCATACTCACCTGCTCTGTGCAATGGATTTGCACAGAGCAACCCTGATCCTCCTTTTCTTGGGTCCCCCACTGGCACGCCAGGCTCTTCCCTCCTGCCTAGTGGCTGCTTGCTACGGGGGCACCCAAGCAGGCTGCCACCACTCTCTCCTTATTGGCTCACTGGCTGTGATTGACAGTAGCGGGAGTCAATGGCTACCACTGCTGTCTCAGCCAATTGAGCAGGGAGAGACCCAGGAGATCTGAGGCTCTCGTGTCGTGCACATTGCTGGATCGAGATGGGGCTCAAGTTAGTTTTGGGGGGTTGGGCTGGGGGTGCTGCTACATGCACAAGATTTTTTACCTTCATGTATAGAATGCATGAAAGTAAAAAAAAAACTTGTGCTTTTGCAACCACTTTAACGCTGTAGCCAGGATATGATCATTTGGTGTCAAAAAGATCTTCTACTGATACCAACTGTTCACTGCACGCAATGATTCTACCTGTCTCAGTTTGGAGAGGTCCCCCATTGAACTCATGGGGTGACAGGCAGGAGCATGTCACTAAAATCTTTATTGGCTTCAGAATGAATGAACTTCAGTTTGGTTTTATTAGAATTGTGTTACAGCAGTACTAAAATGGGATTGTTTTGAAGAGAATAAAAGAATAAAATCATAGGTTATAACTAAGTAGCTAAAGGCATACCTATCATGTTCATATATAAAGGAGAAATAATTAATTTGATTTTATTACAACAGATATAGCAGTGACTTTGGTGTTATGCAAATTTGAAATATATACTGCATTTCCTTCTTTTGGTTGTTAGAACTTTGATCTAATACAAAAACAATCTATTTTTGAAACCATATTTTAAAAAGTAGGGTGTCAGGAAGGGTCAAGGCTTAGAACCTGAGCTAGACGCTTGTGAAGAAATGGTTGTGTGGTTACTGCTTCTCATCTCTACCTTTTTACAATAGTATCAAATCACAGGTTTGTTGGGTGACAACTGAGCCTGCTGGGTTTACTTATAAATCATTCACAGTGACATTCAAGTGTATTGCACTAAACTGCAAACTAATCTCTTGCTTTAAAGAGTGTATTTCAAAACTCTCATGTTCAAAGGCAGTTTAATCTCTCTCCACACCTAAATCATAACAAAGCAGACGTATGTGGTCATAATTGATTTAGCTATTCTATATGCTTTAATGGGTCAAAAAATTAAACACACTTTAATGCTTGGATTAGTTATTGCTTAGTGTGGCTTTGAACTGGAATGACAAATGCATAATGGATACAGAACAAAACAAAAGGAATGAAAAGGCATAATGTAATGTTGCTACTTTTTTGGCAAGCACCTTGTGCACAAATATTAAAGCTGGGTGGTCATGGCATCACCGTCATCTAGGTATCACGGGCAGTAGCCAGGTTTACAGTAAGTATATTCTTGAACGTTTTCTGCAGGTGTTTTTTTTTTCCTACAGGTGAAAGATGGAGATTTCCAATTTTGAGGGGGGGGGGAGATTGTCCACTTTTAAATAAGTGAGCCTTGCATTTTAGAATAAGGTCTCGTTTAAAGCTGAAGTTCAGGTATGAAATCTATTGCATAGTTACATTGGCCCAGCATACCTGATATCCCCATAAAGGCCACAAATAGCAGCAGTCTTCTAGGTCCAGTGTGCTTTTGCATTGTAACCATATTGGGTTGTTCCCTCAGCATTGCCACCATTTACAGAATGTCTTAATTTTTTTGTTCAATTAATACAAGGCATTCTTTAATTGGATGAGGCATGATGATGATGTCACAATCTCTTCACATTGGAAAAAAACACCTGCAGAGAAAGAAAAATACATACTCACTGCCTTCTTCTCTTGTGCATCCAGGAGACCCACAGCCATCTGCATACTGCCTTCTTCTCTCCTACAACTTGGTGGTCCACAGCCTAGTGCCGCTCACTGCCTTCTTCTCTCTTGCACCCAGGTGGTCCGCAGCCTAGTGCTGCACACTGCCTTCTTCTCTCCTACACCTAGGTGGTCCACAGCCTTGTGCCGCACACTGCCTTCTCTCTTGCACCCAGCTGGTCCGCAGCCTAGTGCCACACACTGCCATCTTCTCTCTTGCACCCAGCTGGTCCTCAGCCTAGTGCTGCACACTGCCTTCTTCTCTTCTACACCTAGGTGTTCTGCAGCCTAGAGCTGCACACTGCCCTTTTCTCTCCTGCACCCAGGTGGTCCGCAGTCTAGTGTTGCACACTGCCTTCTTCTCTTCTACACTTAGGTGGTCCACAGCCTAGAGCTGCACACTGCCTTTTTCTCTCCTGCACCCAGGTGGTCCGCAGTCTAGTGCCGCACACTGCCTTCTTCTCTCCTGCACCCAGGGGGTCCACAGCCTAATGCCGCACACAACCTTTATCTCTTCTGCTTCCAGATGGTGTACAGCCCAGTGCTGCACACAGCCTTCATCTCTCCTGAATCCAGGTGCAAGTGTTGACTGTCAGAATTCTAAAGCCAAGCAGGGAAATTTATCCATCCATGCTCTATAGCATAGATGGGGGAATCTGTTCTATTTCTTTCGTTCAGCTTTAAAGTTGGGCAAAAGAAATTAGCTTTAGCCGGGAGTTCAGTTCTGAACTCTGCTGTACAGTGGACTGCAGAAAACTGATACCAAGTCAAATTCTGGTGCTTACTCTGCTTGCATTTAAAAATTACATTTAATGAGGTATGAATGAACAGCTAAAGGCTCCTGTATAACAGTCTAAACAAGAACCAAACCATGTGATGCACTAAACTTATAAAGCAAACAATAAACTTCCTTTACCTTCCCTGACAGCCAAATCCTCCTTAATTTGTGTTTCTCTCACTCCCGCTTGCAGACACTGCAGCTCATAGTGGGAGGTATTGAGCAACAGAGGCAGTACTGTCATTCCATCAAGCAGTGGGCAGGCCACAGGACTAGGTGTGGTCAAGTGCTAACTACACAAGCTACAGGCTTGTAAATCAGCAGTGACAATGCTGCTAGCCACGCCCACTGCTATATTTTTTCATCCCACTGTAGTGCAAGCAGGCACAGTCTACATGAAAGTGGCAACTCTGCTCTGAATTCAGGAGCAGTGCAGCATTGTTGCCACACCATCACAGAAAGCTGCATTAGGTGAACTGCACTGGCAGGATCTACAGGTATTTGTGGACATTGCAGGGAGGATAAGTGCATAGTTATACCTTAGTGTAGCTCCCTCGTCCTAAAATAGGGTTACAGGTAAATTTAGTTATGCTGGGTGGTAGCTAGCCTGGTTAATTTGTAGTGTTTAGAGGTCAAATGGTTCAGCTGTGGTTTCTCCCTTTTTGTCAGTAGGTGGGGCTGTTGCCTTTGACACTAGAATGATGAGCTACAGTGAATTCAGGTTATGAATAACATACCTTTCTCAGCCAATCAGATTTGCTGCTAGGAATGCTGGAAGTCCCTCTGGGGGTGGTGAGCAAGTGGGAGAGAGATGTAGGCTCCTTTGAGGATGAACAGTGGGAGGAGGCCCTACAGGCTGTCCAGATGTGCTCTCTGAATGTGGCTCAATGCCTTTCTCAGCTATACATTGTACTGAGGGTACACTTTACACATCTAGACTGTTCAGGATGGGGGTGAGACCAGATTTGGACTGTCCCAGATGTCTGAGGGACCATGGGCATCTTATTCATTTGCTATGGGGCTGTCCCAAGCTGCATTTATATTGGACAGGTGTTCTGACTACTGTTAATAGAGTTTTCCAGGTCAATGTACCGATGGACCCTAAACCATGTATATTAGGTATTTTGGATGATCTCCAAATTGAGGATCATCCAAACCGAGCCATTGCTAGAGCCTTGTTTTAGGCGTACCTTAGAGTTTTCAATGCTGACTGGAACGTCTTTGCACCAGGAATCGGCCCTTGGCCTGTCAGGCTGAAAGAAGCTATTTATATATAGATAGGGGGCGCTAGAAGCTAGAGAATATGAATTCAAAGTGCAAATAAACAGAGAAATAGATTAAATACCATACTTAATTAAATAAAAAGTGACAATCACAATCTATGGATGGTCTTAGAAAAAGGCAATGCATTAATGCCAATGCTAATGGTTAATTGTCCCAATACAGTGAGTAGATACTAAATTAAAGTGATATCTTCCAATATGTGCCAAAATCTTGCCGTTGGTATAGAGAATTCCGTCACCAAAGAAAAGAAGAGAAAATACACCTTGATGTAATAGATATCTGCTTACCAGATACCAATGACCCCTTTACTTAAAAAGAGAGTCACTAGCGCTTTTGCAGGATTGTGCCTGCTCACATGGATGGCTGGACAACTGGATGGTGCTTTAGGCATGGACCCCTCCGGTCCCACTCGTTCAAGATAAGGATATATGGGAAACAAACAAAGTCTCCATAGCGTAAAACCATTTATTAAAAGGTTAAAATAACATTGAAAAAGCCAAATGGCAGCTTACATTTGTAGGTGCCTACCCGGCACTGGGGCTGCTCGTTTGTCAGGGTAAGATTGGTGTCAGAGACCCGTCGCATCGCATCACAAACGGCGTGCGTTCCACCCAGCACGAAAGACAACCAGTGGATCCGGATGTTAATAGGTAAAACACGTGATCACGTACCGCTCCGACGTACGTTTCGTTATGAACGTACCTATCTATATATATGTACTTTTGATCAATTTTGTTCAAATTGGGGAGCAGCTTGTTATATGTGTATTTTATTTTTCACTGATAGTGTTTTTTATGGTTTTTTTATGATTCACTTATGGTTTTTTATTATTGACACCACTGGCGCGGAGGTTGTTGTTCTCATTGAAAGAAGCTATTACCAACACTGGAGTGCGTTTCATCCCCAAAGATATCCTGGCTCTCTACAGAGCGGGAGCCTACAAAGCGATTGGGCTGCTATGTTCAAAGTGCTCAGGACTGGCTACAAATATCCGGCCCTGGATCACCTGCGGCCAGTGCAGGGAATCACCATGGGTGTTGCAAGTGGATTGGGGCAAGTGTGTTGCTACTGGGGCTCCGGAATCAGCTCCTGTGTTTGCTGCCACGGTTGCTTTGTCTGCTGAAGTGTCCGTTACTACAGAAGTTTCTTTGGTCCCTGGAATCGGTGACTAGGGAAACCAACAAGTTGTTATCTTTATTGTGAAGCTTGCGATACTAAAAAAAAAAGGAAAATACCTGTTGGACTTTGGTGTGACAGAGCCAGCAAGAATGTTCACACTAAAGTTTGTGCCTAGTGAACTCTGGGGATACAGAGGCAGTATGAACCCTCAAATAATGACTTTGTGTTGATGCACTTGGCATTTTTTTTAAGCCTGTGCTTATTGGACTCTGGGGTTGCAGAGACAATATGATAATCTAGTTGGGTAGTCAGGTAGGAGGTGCTTTTGTGCCAGGGGGAAAACCTACATCTGGAACCTATACTACATGGGCTATAAAGTATATCCAAGTGAACTTTTTCCTGTTTTATTGCCACCAGATGGCAGCAAAGGAGCCAATCTGGGTGAGCAGTAAAGCCTTTATGTTCATAGTGATATGTTTATGAATTTAATACTTTAGGTATACTGTATATACACTTTCTGGGAGAACGTGTTACTCTCTAGGGAGTGGGGCTTTTTCCTCATGTAGGAAAGTTTGCTAGTGTACAGTAAATTGCTAAAGTGTAAAGTATATTAAGATATGCTAATGTGAGTTTACCTTATACATTTTTGTCTTCCTCGGCTGAGAGTAGGCAATGTTCTAAATATGAATATATAGATATTTTTTTTTATGTAACAGATAGTGACAACAATTGTCTTCTCGCTGAATATAGACAAAATTTCAAAATATATATATGCTGCGTCTTCCTTGGCTAAGGAGAGACAATACCTCAAATTTTTGTACAGTAATGTTCATTTTCTGTTAGTTTTGAATAGTCAATTACAAGTGTGTGTTTCTATACTTCCGTCTTCCTCAGCTGAGGAGAGGCAGTGCCTTAAATTGGTTAATGTATACAAAATAATTCTGCGCTACCCAAAGAGGGAAGGAAACGAAAGCAGCTAACACGACCAACAAAGTATTAAAGGGGAAAGCAGAGAACAAGTGTAGCGCTATACAATGTCCAACTTGAACGCCAATTGGCCAGTCAATATACAGTGAAAGGAATCAACCGTATCTAGGAAATAAAAAATAAAAAATAGGTAGTCCTCATGCAAACATTTTGAAACTTCCGGCATCCAATATGCAGACAAGCCCACTCCCACCGAGAGATGAAAAGGCTTACCAGATGAGATGGACCCAAAGGGGCATACGCCGAGTTGGGCCGGATAAGGCTTGGGTGGTGAGTGGCTGTGCTTGGCCCGAAGAGGTGATGTTAATAAGTGGTCCCACGGATTACTGTATCCCTCCAAATGGCACCCGGGTCTTGAAGGGTGTAGGCAATCTCGCGGATATGGATGGTCCTGCAGATCCCGGAAGGGTGGGGTATCACGTGAATGAATCCCTCGAGGCGATATTCCATGGGCCAGAAGATGGTGTTAATAGGTGGGGAGAGAAAGGAAGGGCCACATAGTGTAAATCCGAAAACAAAGATTTTATTTAAAATATATAGATGTACACTCACATGTAGATCCAAAGTAAAAACAGCGCTGTGAGAAAGTGGCGACAGTGGGGTCCTACCCGACGCGTTTCATCTTCATAGACGTCGTCTGGGGGGGCGTCTTCCGCGATCTGCAGGACCATCCATATCCGCGAGATTGCCTACACCCTTCAAGACCCGGGTGCCATTTGGAGGGATACAGTAATCCGTGGGACCACTTATTAACATCACCTCTTCGGGCCAAGCACAGCCACTCACCACCCAAACCTTATCCGGCCCAACTCGACGTATGCCCCTTTGGGTCCATCTCATCTGGTAAGCCTTTTCATCTCTCGGTGGGAGTGGGCTTGTCTGCATATTGAATGCCGGAAGTTTCTGTTTCAAAATGTTTGAATGAGGACTACCGTATATACTCGAGTATAAGTCAAATTTTTCAGCACATTTTTTAGTGCTGAAAGTGCCCCCCTCGACTTATACTCGAGTCAAGCACTTTTCTGCAGCAAAAAAATTCATTTTCCGAACCGACTTTGGGGCCCCGTATCTCAGGGCCACTTGGTACTAGGAACTCCAAATTTGGTGTGCAAACCCAGTGGACCTGGTACCATAACATATCCAAAGCTAAAGTTCCTAGCACTAAGTGGCCCCGAGATACGGGGCCCCAAAATCGGTTCAGAAAATGCCATTCTCTGCTGCAGAAAAGTGCTTGACATTTTCTGAACCGATTTTGGGGCCCCATATCTCAGGGCCACTTGGTGCTAGGAACCCCAAATTTGGTGTGCAAACCCAGTGGAACTGGTACCACAACATAACCAAAGCTGAAGTTCCTAGCACTAAGTGGCCCTGAGATACGGGGCCCCCAAACTGGTTCGGAAAATGTAATTCTCTGCTGTAGAACAGTGCTTGACATTTTCTGAACTGATTTTTGGGGCCCTGTATCTCGGGGCCACTTGGTGCTAGAAACCCCAGCTTTGGAAATTTTATGGTGCTAGTTCCACTGGGTTTGCACACCAAATTTGGGGTTCTTAGCACTAAGTGGCCCTGAGATACAGGGCCCCAAATTCGGTCAACTGTATCCATCTGCTGCAATGTCATTTCGGGACCCTTTGGGTTCAGAGACCCCAAATTTTGGCTGCAGCTAGGGGGCATCAAGGAACCCTTAACTACCGAGTTTGAAGTTCAGGGGACCTATGGCTGCAAATGGGCACAGTGAGGCTGCAAATGGGCACAGTGAGGCTGCAAATGGGCATTGTTGACCCTCTTTTCCACTTACAGTAGCTGTGCATTTCTCACCCTCGTCTTATACTCGGGTCAATAAGTTTTTCCCATTTTTTTGTGGTAAATTAGGGCCTCGACTTATACTCGGAACGACTTATATTCGAGTATATACGGTACCTATTTTTTATTTTTTATTTCCTAGATACGGTTGATTCCTTTCACTGTATATTGACTGGCCAATTGGCGTTCAAGTTGGACATTGTATAGCGCTACACTTGTTCTCTTCTTTCCCCTTAAATTGGTTTACTAACAATATTTTCTATTACTTATCGTATAGTATAATATTAGAAAGCTAGGCAGTTAGGATGTAATGTCATTTGCTTTATTGCATTTTTCATCTGTTTCGTGTGGAATGCCACAAGTATTTATAATTCAAAGTTTATCTTTCCTTTACCTTTCCCTATCCACTTTTTTCCAGGACATCTACTCTCAGGAACCAGTCACCTAGGGGCTTATGAGCCCTCTTGTGATAGCAATAAAATTGAGGTAGTAAAAAAAAGAAATAACATTTAAAAAATTAAAGTTCAATAAAATAATTAATAAAGAAAAAACAATAACATTTTCTAAAATATTGAAAGTTAACAGAGGTTATTCCTCTATTCCTATGCACAGATTTACATTAAAGTGGTTGTAAGGCTGAAAGTTTTTTACCTTTGTGCATTCTATGCAGGAAGGTAAAAAAAAAAACCTGTGTGCTGCTCAACCACATCCCCCCCCCAATACTCACCTGAGCCGCCTCTCTATTTAGCGATGTGCAGGGGAGCCTCAGCTGTACCGGGTCTCTCTCTCCTCATTGGCTAACACACATCAGCCGCAGGAGCCATTGATTCTCACTGCTGTCAATCACAGTCCTTGAGCCAATGAAAAGAGAGAGCAGGGGAGGGGATGTCTTATGGACGCATAGAGTGGGGCTCTGGAGCGAGCACGCATCAGTGCCCCCATAGCAAGGGCTTGCTATTGGGGGCACTGGTCTAGGAGGCGGAGCCAGGAGTGCCAGCGGAGGACCAAAGAAGAAGAGGATCAGGGCTGATCTCTGCAAAATCCCTGCACAGAGCAGGTAAATATAATTAAAAAAATACAAAACTTTAGAATCACTTTAAGTTTTAAGTAGAGGTTGCTATGAACTCATTAAATATATGAGGTCTTAAGTGGCTATTACAAAAAAATATGATTAAAAGTGAACTGCTGCTCATATTGATTATTCAGATTACATCTTTTATTTTCTAAGAAATTATAGCAAAGAATTAGTTTGGTCTTTATGGACAACAGTCCATTTTTTCCCCATTTTTTTTTCCTACTTGTAGCCCCTTTGCCACCATTCACATTGGAGTGACACATTGGAGCGACTTGTCATGCGATTGTCATTCGATTGTATTGCCGGCAATCGCTCTGTTCAAATCGGTGCAAAGCTGACTTTGCAGTGCCGCATCGATTTGAAAAAGTAGTACATGCACTACTTTTGGCCATTTCGAGTGCAATTTGACCAGACATCTGTGCATGAAGCTGCACAGATGTCTTCAAAGTCACACCCGAAGTCGCACTGACATGGGGATTTGACAATGTGCCCTTTCAGATGAAGTTGCACAATTATAAAGCCATAGTCAATGTGAACGAGGGCTAATACACACATCACTACAAAAATAATTACACAAAACAGAGTGAATATTGTAATATAATAACATATGGCAAATATTCCACTTTGTGAAACCAGACATTATTTTATTTATTTTATTTATTTCAGGTACTTATATAGCGCCGTCAATTTACGCAGCGCTTTACATATACATTGTACATTCACATCAGTCCCTACACCCTCAAGGAGCTTACAATCTAAGGTCCCTAACTCACATTCATACATACTAGGGACAATTTAGACAGGATCCAATTAACCTACCAGCATGTCTTTTTATTTGTCTCATGCACAAATCCAAGATCAGAGTTTATAAACTGTAAAACCAATAATAATTGGTTTTGAAAAAGAAATAATTGATTGAGAGAACATACTATATACGCACACCTTACCTTTCAGGTGACACTGTACATCGTTGAGGAGTCTGTTGGGGTGTCAGGAGTTCAGATGACTGCAGGGTTGGGGAAAGGTCCTGTGCACCCTCTGTCTGCCGGTAGTAATGGGACAGATCGTACTGCACTGCCATGCCTCATAGTTTAGCTGGTTATTGTAAGGAGACTGGTCAGGGCTGTTTCCATGCTGAGAATACCTACTGAGATACACACGCTAACAGAGCAGCACATGCACCTAGGTTACAGCCAGCCACACCTCCACCATTCTAATGTGTCACTTGCTGTACTTTAACAATTATACAGTAACAGGTAATGTCACTGCAATTACTTCAATGGACAGCAGTGTGTACACACAAACATACTTTTCAATCCATTAATAAGAAATAAGAAAATGCCTGTTCTAAAGGCATATGCTAAAATTATTTTTTGTTTTTCTTTTTTAAATTGCTGCTATTACTTTATTAAATACTGAAGTGCGTTTAAACCCAAAACAAAAATGTAATATTTTGCAGCTTAGTCCTTATATGTGGTGACTGCATTGGGCCCCATTCACACTTGCGATTAGGGCCGTTTGTAGATTCCTGTGGGAGGAATCACAGGGTAGGCAAAAAGCCATGTACAAAGCATCCCTGGATGCAATCTGTCTTCAGCAGCCTGCAGTGAAGTTGGTGTAATCCCTGCACATTCGTATTCAAACTGAGAGATAGAGGGGCAGCTGTCTTGTTGGCGGGTGGCAGGCTGCTTAGCGCATGGCCATAGTGAGCAGACGCGCCGACCCCCAACATAAAGTGAACTTCAGGGCAATATGAAAGCTTTGCCCAGAACTCTCCCAAAAGTATGGGTGGTGGTCAGGGACTGACACCCTTTCCACTCTCCTGGCTGTACAGCTTCATCCCCTTACTCCCAGGAGTTTCCTTCGCTGGCCTACCTTTTCCAGGTCTGCCAGGCCAGGAGACACCGGTAGCACTCTTTCACTCTATTTAGAGCAGCATGACAACTGAATAAAGGCACCACAATGTTGGATGTGGTTAATGTTCTTTTACTGAGAAGCCTCAATGAATACATGGCTCTGTCTGGGTCGCAGACCCCAACAAGTTCTTAAGGAAAATGTGAGGAACAGTTGATATTAGACCCTGCCAGAGGCTACTCGCATCTTCTGCAAAAGGCTACTCACTCCCTGAAGCTCTGCTACTCTTCTCTGCCTGGGCTAGGAGGGGAGAAACCGAAGGGTGAACCAACTCCCAAGGTCTAACTCTATGCCTGAACTGACCCGCTGGAGCTTTCCTTCTCATTTGGGGCTATGGTGGGGAACCCCGAGGTACCCTGTCCTCCCCCCGAAGGGGGAAGAAAAGGAGCACAGCTGCTAGATGTTGCCTTTTCTCTTTCCTCTCCAGTCTTATCCACCTCCCTCCCTGGTCCTACCTAAACTCCCAACCTTCTCCCAGGGGCAGGGTAGACCTTAAATGGAACCTGCTCTACCACCTGCCTACACTCTGAACCAATCAGTTCTTCTGTATGGCACAGAGGTCATAGGGAGTGCAGGACCTGGATGTGTTGTCTGGCAATAGTGCCTTGATCACAAGATTAAACAGAATAACAAGTTGTTTTTCAGGTTAAAAGACTAGTCACACCACAAAGCATTTTCATGTGTTGATGTGTATTGTGACGCACTGCAGTAGATAGCATTAAAATGACGTTTTTACATTGCACATGTTGTATTGTGCTGCACTACATTGTAGTGCACATATGTTGTTGAAGTGCATTAGGGTGCCATTCAAAATTAATAGCACTGCAGTGCTCTGGCACATTGTGATAACTGTATTTAACCCCCATCTGCCCTTCTCATCAAAATTTCCAATAGCAACACAGAAACCTCCCATGTTCTCAGTGCCAGGTCCCAGTGGCAGGCAATGTGGCATTCCTCTGAAATCAAGTTCCAAGCTCAGCCCAAAATAAAACAATGACATTTTCTTCTTAAGCATTTCCAAATTGGATGGCCATTATCCTTTATTGCTGGGCACAGGGTATGCGTGACGTACTTCTTTCGGCAAACTTACAAGTCTTTCTATTTCAAAACATATTTTACTGTCTCTTTGTGCGTCTCACAGCTAGGACTCATGAGCAAGTTTAAATTTATCTCAGAAATCTTCTGCTAATGTAGTGGTTACTTACATGCTCAGCTCCAGCAGCGTATCTCCTAGCATGTGTGGCTACATGCACCTCTGGGTTTTAGCCCAGGCATCACAGCCATGGTCAATCTTGAGCATCTGTGTGTAGGCAGGTGCGGTCTGCTTTCCCCACTGTAGGTTGTGCTCTTCTGCACTGCAGTTGGAGAGGAAGTCAAGAGGAACATAGTTCCTCTATGGTTTCCTGGGTCACTGGGGAAGCATCAAATTGGAAACTACCTCCTCATGTCATTCTGGTAAGGCAGAGCCTATTTAAGACCCTGGCTCCCAGGTGTGGCACACATTTGCGAGTTGGTAGAGTAGGGTTAGGTACCCCGCCTGGTAGGAACAGAACTAGCGACAGAGAATGGTTCCTGAAGAAGAGGGAAAGCTTAGGGTTCGCAACTTCTCCAGACACCTGCCTGCTTGGGCACAAGACGGCCAGGCTGCATTCTTCCCTTCTCTACAGACGCTATCAGTCTGTATTCTCTACAGACGCTATCAGTCTGTATTCTCTACAGACGCTATCAGTTTGTATTCTCTGCAGACGCTATCAGTTTGTATTCTCTACAGACGCTATCAGTATGCATTCTCTCTCTCTCTATTAAAACTGTGAGTGTTCCCGGTTGGGCTGCCTTCTCACCAGATTACTTGTGGACTGTCTTTGCATTATTTCAGTACAAGGACTTTTCTTGCACTGGGACTGAATGTGTTATTCCCGCTGCACCGCGCTACACTCCACCTAAATGCGTCATGTGACTGCAACCTTAAAGAGCTGGCATACTCTGTGGTTAGATGCTTGCGCAATGTTTGTTCATGTAATGCCAAGTCCCTACATTTATCCAGAAGCCTGTCCTGTTGTGCCTTACAGTTTTCATGCCTCCCGCTGCCGTCACCTGGTCCAGACAGTCTGTAGCAGTTGTTCGTTTTATGCTCCACCTGTGGCTCCTGGCTGTTGGAACTTACCTGTTATGCTCCATCTGTCACTGCGGACCAATAACAATTTTCTTGGTACACCCTGTCTCCTGAACTCTGCTCCTTCAAACCCTTGCAGCTGGACACAGCTACTCCTGGTATACTCTGCTCCCTGCCAGCGCTGCCCCTACTCCACCTCCACTCTGCCCCCCCTGCCCCTGCGACCAGCCTGCCATCTCTGCGCAGAGGATCATTATCACAAATTGCTGGATGACACAGCAGGGATCTCTGGCTGTGACAGGTACTGGTGGTCACTGACAAGCTGCACTGGTGGTCTCTGACATGCAGCACTGGTGGTCCCTGACATGTGGAACTGGTGGTCCCCGACATGAGGCACTGGTGGTCTCTGACATGCAGCACTGGTGGACACTGGTAAGCTGCACTGGTGGTCCCTGACATGCGGTATTGGTGGTACCTGACATGCGGTACTGCTGGTCCCTGACATGCGGTACTGCTGGTCCCTGACATGCGGTACTGGTGGTCTCTGACATGCAGCACTGGTGGTCCCTGACATGCAGCACTGGTGGTCACTAATAAGCTGCACTGGTGGTCCCTGACATGCGGTACTGGTGGTCACTGACATGCCGCACTGGTGGTCACTGACATGCAGCACTGGTGGTCACTGACATGCAGCACTGGTGGTCACTGACATGCGGCACTGGTGGTCACTGACATGCGGCACTGGTGGTCACTGACATGCAGCACTGGTGGTCCCTGACATGCGGCACTGGTGGTCCCTGACATGTGGCACTGGTGGTCACCGACATGCGGCACTGGTGGTCCCTGACATGCCGTACTGGTGGTCACTGACATGTGATACTGGTGGTTACTGACATGCGGCACTGGTGGTCCCTGACATGCAGTACTGGTGGTCACTGACATGCGGCACTGGTGGTCCCTGACATACGGCACTGGTGGTCCCTGACATCCGTAACTGGTGGTCCCTGACATGCAGCACTGGTGGTCACTAACAAGTTGCACTGGTTTGCATTTATGTTAAATGCATTAAATGTATTAATTTAATTCATTTAAATGTATTTATTAAATGGATTCAATTTATACTATATTAAAATGCTTTGCATGATCATCAAGTAGCATGGCTTGCTGCCTGCAGAATGAGGGGTGTGATTTATGTTGAAGTGGGCTTGTTCACATTTACATGTACAGGCCTAGTATAAATCCCACATTCATTGCAATCCCAAGGATTAATGGGAAATGTAGTCTGATTACAGTTTAGAGAGAGAGAGAGAGAAGAGGATATGATGCAATCACTGTTCTAAGAGATCCTCCCTGGCAGAGTACTGGCTGCATTTTTTGAATCAAAGAGCTGACTTCCTGCAAATTCAATCAGACATCTTTCTTAAACGGTAAGAAATTTCACAAATGTAATAACTGTTTAGTGTTTTGTGTGTGTGTGTGTGTGGTTTTAGGACAAGGGGGGGGGGGGGTGTACTAATGGGGGATTTTTTGAAAATCCCGGAGTTCTGCTTTAATTTAGCCCCAGCTAGATCCTCCTCTCTTCTTCCATGTCCCTTTGGTCAGTGTAATTAATCACAGAGATTGGGTTTAGTATTTAGTAATCATTGTCTTCTTACACTTCAAAGACTGGAAAAACATCCTTTGTACTGTAATTAGCTGAAGTAAAATTGTGTTGGATTCAACTTCTTTGTCTTATTGAAGAGTTAAGTGGACGGTGCCAAGTCAGCAGGTGACCATACTGTCCAGACAGACATGGTGTAAGGAGGTATGTCAATGCATACAGCAGCATCTGAAACAGAACATACCTCCTGAAATGCTGGGAATACTCAAACTCTGACTTCCTTGCCCTCATCTATATTTCACTGAGCTGCTATCAGTCATGCTGACATATGAACAGGTGGCACAGACAATCTGTCAAGGTGTACGGAATGAAATTGCTGTTAATTTTCACACCATTAGTTATACTGGAGCCAGGAAACTAACAAAAATTGATATACAGTGACAGTATGCATATGACTATATCGTCTTGCTCCAACCATTTTCAGCTGGCTTCTCTGACTACCGTTTGCTGTACGGTGATTGCAATTATGCAAAAAATTTAGCCAGTTTATGAACTGCTTTCCTGCCCAACAAAGTAAACTTTTACTTTGACACATCTTATGCCCCGTACACACAATCATATTTTCCGACAACAAATGTTGGACGTGAGCTTGTTGGCTGAAAGTCCGACCGTGTGTATGCTCCATCGAACATTTGTTGTCAGACTTTCCGCCAACAAATGTTGGCTAGCAGGTTCTCAAATTTTCCGCCAACAAAACTTTGTTGTCGGTATTTCCGATCAAGTATACACAAGTCCGACGCACAAAAGTTCACGCATGCTTGGAATCAAGCAGAAGGAGCCGCACTGGCTATTGAACTTCCTTTTTCTTGGCTCGTCGTATGTCTTGTACGTCACCACATTCCCACATTCACAATTGTTGGCCAACATTTGTGTGACCGTGTGTATGCAAGAGAAGTTGGAGCCAACATCCTTCGAACAAAATTCCACGGTTTTGTTGTCGGAAAGTCCAATCGTGTGTACGGGGCATAAGAGCGATAAAGCAGCAACAGCAGTGGAGAGTGTGTAACCACAGAACAAAGAGGCAACAATGGGACTTATTCTTGCTTGCACTGAGACCTATGGTTGTTTGATTTTGCTTTTACTGATACTGATAATGGGACTGAATTTTGCTTCCACTGATAGAAAAGCTGGACATAGATTTTTTTTTGCAGACAGTGGGCTGGACAAAAAAAAACCTGTCTGAATACACTGATAAGCCTCTGCAGCTGATGGGCTGCAGCCACTGATCAACAGAGGTTTTTTTTGTACGTTCAACAGAAGTTGATCTATCAACAGGAAGGGCAACACACAGATCGACCTTTGAAGATCAAATTTGGAACGGCCCAGCTTAACATTGGAGTTTAATTCTGCTCCCACTCACGCCAACTATAAGACTTATTTTCACTTCTACTGATATCAATGATTAGGTCTAATCCTGTTTTTTTTTACGATTACATTAATGATGGTTTTTTTTTTCTCCCACTGTCACTAGTGATGAAACTTATTTTTGCACCCACTGACTACAACAAAGGGACTTTCTTTTTTAATACCCAATGACACTCACATTAGAACTTATTTATACTTCCACAGACATCATCTATAGTGCTTATTTTTCTACCACTGAGCAACAATGTAAGCTAAACTATTAGTTACACCTGACCTCTATACATAGGTGTCACACCTAAATATTTCAAAATATGCCAATGGGACATCAGGACTTCTAGTTCTATCCACTGTGTGCAGTGTATTGGGCTGTATGATTTTCTACTTTGTGATTGAGTTGCTTCTCCATTGTCTTCATATTTCCCCCGACCCATGTTGTGTGGATCAATAAATAATCAAATAATAAATCCAGGTGCTTCCAAATGGTACCACTTGAGACATTTCCAAAGGAGTGTGTAAAATGTTCAAGAACAAACTTTTTATACGTATTCTATCTACTCCTGTACTTCCTGTGCTAAAGTACTGTATATGGATATACAGTAGCGTCAATAAATGTTGGGTTACTTGTCACTAGGCCTAGCATATTTATGCTTCATCATTATTTTATCCTCTTATGTCATCTTAGACACTAATTGGTCTGTTTCTTTACACATATTTATGTGCTGGTTTCTGGCACTTTTTCTTTTGGTATCTGGTTTATGTTTATTTTATAATTCGTGGGAAAAGCCGCTTACTCGGGAGGACTTCAAGAAGTAACCATCTACAATAGTAATTACAAATATCAGAAAACGTCATACACAATATAACAATATTTGTCAGCTTAGCATTTTTATTTATACATAAACCAATATGTCACTAAAATTATGCATACCAGGTTCCATTGCACTCACTGAGATTGCAGATTCAACCCAGAGGGTGATCATGCATGGAGAAAAAAAATGGGGAGGGAGGACACCCAACACCAGGTTTATTTTCCTTGAAGTCGTCCTAAGGAAGTGGGCTCTAAATGAAATAGAAATGTTATAATTGTTTTTATGATAATGTACTAATGTATTTTAACTTATGTGGTGAATAACATTTGGTATTAATATTTTAGTCTGTGTCCTTACACACCAGAAAAAGTCCATAGTTTACCCTTTCCACTCCTTTTGTCAAGGGTGGGGTTTTTTCTATTTTGATGAAAATCGGATGTGTTGCATTAGAACAGTGGTCTCCAAACTGTGGCCCAGGGCCGGATGTGGCTCTTTGCTTGCCTTTATCCGGCCCTTGAGGTATTATTCCTTCCACTCACACCAACAATGGGGTACTGTTCCTCCCATTGACACCAATAATGGGGCACTATTCCTTCCACTGACACCAGCAATGGGGCACAATTCCTTCCACTGACACCAATAATGGGACACTATTCCTTCCACTGACACCAATGATGGGGCACTATTAATCCCACTGACAGCAACGATGGGACACTATTCCACAAACTGGCACCAACTATTTGTCCCCTAATACCAAAGATGGTGCATTGTTTACTCCCACTGGGCACAGTCCCGCCCCATTAAAAAACGAAGCACGGTAAACTGGCCCTTTGCTTAGAAAGTTTGAAGACCCCTGCAATAGAACATTACTCTCTTCTTAAGTCCAATTCTTGTCACTGCAGTTAAAACAAACGCCAATTTGACTTCACCAACAAATAAGAAATCAAACAAATGTTCTTAAAAAGTAACATTTTGAATGAAATTCTTTTAGCATATGGCCAGTTTTACGGGTGTTAAAGGTTGTGTGGCTACAGGGTATGATTAAAAGATATACAACGTTATTTATTACAACTCATTGGGTCAATTGCTCCAGTGAGGAAGACGGCAATAAAAAGCTGCCAAAAATTCTAAACCTTCCTCACTGTACTAAAAAAACAAGTTCTGTATTGCTCTCTGTATTCCTGCTAGCATGATTTACCTTGAACTGCTGACCATGCAGGAAGCCAGGAAAATCCCACCAACCAGTAGGGGTTACATAGAGAAATATTAGCTTGACAGATATTTTTAACCCATACTCACTCTATTTAAAGCAAATAACACCATTTTAGCTATAGCTGGACTGCGATCTGAGAATTGGCACAGGCAATTCATCTACTGAATTGGGAGCATGGTAAATTATATCACAAATAGAAAAAAAATCTGAAAATCAGTCAGAATTCATTGGCAGGTGCATTTGACCTACTGTCGATCTCCTACTGATCTGCATTTTACCTTCAAGCAGGTTTTCCACTCTTACAGACTTGCGTGGGAATGCAAAACTCTGTACTACTTCCTAAGATAAGCAGGGCTTCTTCAGTACACGCCAAGATTTAACCACTATAGGGGGCTCTGTCTTCTGTTTTGCCAAGCCTCCTAGAGGTAGCAGCAATTATACCCTTCTGTAGAAGAGTGACTATCCCCCTCTCCCAATGAATGCTGGATGAAAGGGTATGATTACAGGGTGTGTTCACATTCCAGATAACCTGAATCCTTCATACTCCAGTCTATGCTAAATATAGCAGTCCCTTTTGCAATTACCATAAGTGAACACAACATAGTCTTATAACTGTGCACCTAGTCCAAGTAGCTTACCTGAGCTTAGTAAGGTTCTAGCAGAAAGCTGCTATAGAGTGATATGCACTCCCAAGTTGAACTCTGTCTGGGTGCATTCTGTTGGGAGGTGGGGACAGCATCCCTAAATCACCATCACCTGGCAGAGAAAGACTGCTCATCAGAACTGGGGAGTTGCAGAGTGATACAACTATGTAAGCATGTCACCTCTCCCTCAACTCAAAGCATATCTCTTGGCAGTACAGCACAGCTGAAATGGCAACTACTGGCTGGGATTTATGACAGGTGAAGTAGATTGGAGGCACAAGCTTGCAGGGCTTGGGCCCAGCAATGCACAATAGTTTACAAAACATACATACCCAAAAAAAATTGAACCTGGGGAAAAAAACCTTCAACTTGGTAAAACACATTAATCTAAATGTATAATCTGCTTTTAATTTGCCAACATCCATATGCCACATGTAAAAATATCAATTCAGTGGCTAATTAGATAATCTCTTGCATTGAAAAGATGTTGGTAAATCTAAAGGAGGTGGTGCATGTCTGGCCAGCTTTACAGTAATATAGTGTAGCACCCTCTAGTGTGCTACTTGTGCCATTGTAGGCAAATTTATGTTTAGGACTCACGGTAAGCCATGTGAGTCAGAAGTTGGGTCGGGTTACTGCAGGTCAGGCTGGATGGCTGTACATAGGCAGATCTCTGGTACCTCCCCCTGGATCTGGAAGCTTGTAGAAGCTTCTGAAAGTTAAAGGGCGGAGGCCAAGAAGTCCTGATATGCATATTTAGAGGCGTCTGACCAATCCCCAGGCAAAATGTCCTGGCAGGGTGGATGAATCAGCCCTTAAATATGACAGAGTCTTGCCAGAAAGGGGGTTGGGTGGAAGATGGAGTGTTGAAGAGGCTGTCAATGGTCTAGGAGGGGTCCCCCAGGTCTAGGGGGGATCTGCCTTTAGGCTGGGGCTCAGGCTGGCTTGGAAGAATCCTTTCAGCACCCGGCTTGGGAAGGAATCTTGCCTAAGAGCAGCAGACAGCAAGGAGGACAGAGTAAGTACATCAGCACACCCAGGGATTCACAAAGAGAGAGACTGCCACATATAGCAAACTTTCAAAAGGACAGAGCTGTACTTAATCCTTTATCCTTTGCCCTGGGAGATCTTTGGAGCAGCCAGGTGGGCTGGTAGTCAAGAAGCAAGGAGGGCAGGTAGTACCTGCAAGTGGTGGAGCTGGGAACAGTTCTGCAAGAGGAGAGGAGATACTCCTGCAGTTTTGCAACATTTTGTGATATTTTTTAAAGCAGGCTAAGAGCTCCTGGTTTCGTAAGGGACATTGCCACTGTTCCAAGAGACTGTTTTCAGCAAGGAGAGCCGTCTAAAATCTGTACATAGGAGGAAGTTGTCCCCATCTGTTGTTTCAGTCAAGTTGGGTATCCCATAACCACTCTACCCCATCCAAACTGTTATCTCTAATAAAAACAACAAAAACAAGCCCAGGGACTGATTTCTTGTGTCTGAATGCAAGTTGGAAATGTGCGTTACCTGGCTGTGCAGGAATGGGGGAGCCAGTTACTAGCAGCCCTTGGGGGGGGGGGGGTGTAATGCTACAATAGTGAATGCCAAAGGTTTAAAACATTTTCCATGTTTTGCAAAAAAATTATTAAATGCACCCATATTGCTAAAAGATAAATGTGCCTTTATTATTTTTTTGCCTTGGAACTGCATAAAATTGCAACTGCATTCAGTGGATCGCAGGTGCAAAGCACAGGCTGCTGCAGACTCTTCCTCCAGCCCCAGTTCAATACCTTTAGTTATGAAGCTGGTGGAAGTAAACAATGGACTACAAGAGTGGTCGTATCACTGCACTCATGCTCCATTAAGATCTATGAGTCCCTCTGCTTGCAAGCGGCCTGGATTCACTGTTGCTTCCCACCAAGATGGTCACACACTCCATCCCACATTTTGGCCAGCCTGAGGCCTGCCTCTCTCACAGTACTCATGTTTTCCTATTCCAAGGCCCCCTTTTCGAATAAAGAATGTCCACGTGGGATGCTTTTTCAACGATTCACTGAATACCGACATACTTAGAGACTAGGCACATTCCGTTCACAATGCAGAACACATTGATGCCACCAACTCAAATTTTTAAAGTCTAGCCATCCTCCCAAATGCTCTTTCATGAGTTTCCTAGCAGTGGGTCCTTACAATGAGTCTCTCTCTCTGGCCTAGGCCCAAAAGGCCTACTACTCTCTGGGCTATAAACCTACATGCTGTATGTCAGGGGTACCCGGCTCCTGTCCACCTTGTGCTTAGAGCCCCACCCACACCAAATTATAAAGCAGCACTGCACTCCATCCACTAGCATCACCCAGGGGAGGGATCTCCCTAAAAAGGATGCTAACACCTGCTTATAGTCTTCCATTCACTGATCTGTGTGAATAAATCTGTGAATAAAAGCCATACTGCGCAGGTAGAGACCCAAAAAACAAACAACATGCTGCAGGGAGAAGAAAAATGCGCTTTAGGTAGGGAGAAAACAGTTTAAGGGTGGGGCAGCTGTGGAATGGCACCATGTTTCATGTTACACCCTAAATATAAAACAATACCAGAAAGGTGGAATTAGCCTTTAATTCACAAAGTAAACATCAGATCTTATTTTTAAAAAAGACAGTTATTTTTAGCTGAATCCATTGAGGTTCAAGAGTCACATGACTGAAAACAAAGATTCTCAAACTTGCATAAAGCTTTGTAAATTAAGATGCAGTTTGGCTGTCCCCGCACTACATGGATTAAATACTCAATTAGGTATAGGGGACGGGAAAATCAGTTTTTCTTATTCGATCCCCTACTTTGACAGAAGCTTGCGCTCCCCTATGTTAAAGTGATGGACTGTTCACGGACATCCTCATGTGCAATGCAGGGCTTTGGACTTGATGACGTCAGAGAACCAGTGACTGTCGTGGCATAGATAAGAAGAGGCTGGTCTTACGGTGGAAGATTGGGTAAGTAAACTTGCTTTTCTTCTTCCCCTAGACCTAAAAAAGCATTCAACCATCGCATACAGAGGCAGCTAATAACAAGAGGTGCAAATGGTGGGTGCTTGCAACGTGTTGGCTGTGTGTTGCTTTACTCCAGGTAAATTAAAAATCTTTTTACCAATTTATTGTACACAACTAGTTCCTTAGAATCTCACTTCACTCGTAGACATACCTAATGTTATAAAGGAGGTGGCGATAGCCACAGGTATGTATTAATTTCCTCAAGGCTTCAACCACAGGTTTACAAAGCTGTTGACACAGCAATTGCAGAGAGGACCTGTGTGATTTGGCCTTAGGAAATAAGCCACAACTCCTTAAAGCTTTCAAGTAGGTGTTAAAATAATGTAAAGTGTTTCTTCAGTTTAATATTTTTTTTGGTCTACTTTGTTTCCTTTGCTCTTGAACTACTAACAACATACATACATTATTTCATGTTCTGTATGTAACATTCTAATTTAACTTTATCATCTATTCTCTATTAATGGAACTTGTGAAAAATCAGTGTTTCTTAATTTTGGTAGGTTACATAGTTATTAAGACTGAATAAAGACACACCAATCCACCCTGAGTGAGTGTGGGTGCATGTCTGCATTTGTCCCTATCCCAGTACATTGTGTCTGATTAGGATACTGCTCTATTATATATGATTTATGTAAGGAACCCATACAGCACCATCAATTTACACAGTGCACAGGGAGAACATACAAACTCCAGGCAGATAGTGTCGTGGTTGGGATTCGAACCAGCAACACTTTTTACTGCTAGGCGAGAGTGCAACCCACTACACCACTGTGCCGCCCGTAAGAATGTTTACCATTATGACCTGTGAGGACCTGTATTGCAGCAAATATGCCCCTCCATGCCCGACAACACCCTTGGTTATGGGAGTCTCAAAACTAGGGGTACCTGTAGTTTACCACTTCTAGGTTTAGGACACTCATTACTAAGAAATAGCCACAGTGTATCCTGGAATCTAATGCAAGCATATCTCAGTAGATTACTGAAGCCCCAGATTGCATGTAGGGTGTGCTATAAAGAAATCCTCAGCATCAACTTTTTCCTAAATCAATCTAGGGATACTGCAGGTGCATTGGTTTCACTGGCTCTGAGAGTGCTGCGAAAAACATCAGGCTGGAAAGTTAGCAGCATCAGTTGGCACTGGTCAGTTTCTACATACTATATTAGTTGTTGGAGTTTATAAAGGTAACAGGTGTACTGTAAAGCTTTTTTTTTTTATAATAAAAAATTTGTATTTATTTATTTCCAACATATTCAATTTTGCTTAAATTTCACATAGTACAACTCTTATTTATAACTTATATCTGTGTACATTCAACATTTCACCATCAATACTTATACATTAACAAAAAAAAAAACAAAAAAAAACCCCATCGAGAGAAAAAGCAAAAAAAAAAAAAAAAAACACTGAATTTTCCCCCTCCTTACAATCCCTCTTCTTCCCCTCCCTCCTCTCCCCCCTTCCCTCCCATATTTTAGTTTCTAAACACACTCTATCTTCCCCCATTTCCTCTTAAACCACCTTTCCCCCCACCACTCCTTTAAATTTAATCACACCATCTCATAAGAACAAAAATCCCCACTCCACATCACCATCACAAAAACATTTTTCCCCACTCCACATCACCATCACCAAAACATTTTTCCCCCCTCTATGTGTATATTCCCCCCTCCCTCCCCTTCCTCCCCATATTTCTTCTGTGTTCTTAAACCTTCCCCTTTAATTACCCCAGTAATTCCATATTTGGCACTTTTACTTCATTATATTCACATTATTTCAACATTCAATAATCCTTCCCCCAAGTCAGTGTACTCCCCCCTCCCTCCATCCCTGTGCCCCACAATTATCACCTGTGTTCTTAATCTCCTTCCATCTTTCACCATTATTCTTATATTTAAATTCAGATATTTTCTTAAGTGTCACAGTGAAACCAAAAACACCTTCCCCCTTTGTGCCCACATGTGTCTTCCCTCCTCCCCCCTCCCCCCCTTGGTTGTGGGGGTGAAGAGAGGGTGGAAGAGAGTGGGGAGAGAAAAAAAAACCCCACCTCAACCCCTTCCCTTCCCACCCCCCCCTCCATTATTCATTAAGAATAGGTGGGTGGATCGGGGGCCTACCTCCCCCTGCCCCCCCATCCCCTCCCCCCAAGGCACATCTCGGTAAGAAAACTGTTCCCCCTTCTTACTTTAAGCAGAGCAGCACAGCAGTATCCAGCATATCTGTTCCAATCTATGATATTTCAGGTGAGTAATATTTCCATATTTCCCATACGTCCTTAAATTCCTCATATTTATCTTTAATCCTATATACCCATTCTTCTGCTTCCATTGTTTTATCTACCTCCTTTTTCCAATCAAGAAATGTAGGGCACTTGGGTTGTTTCCAGTACCTTGGTATCAATACCTTTGCCGCGTTCAGCAAGTGTGGGGTAATACTTTTTTTATATGTTTTATTCGAGGATGGCATTCCGTGGAACAAGAAATGCATAATCGAGAATTCTATAGGTTTTACAGTCAACCTCTTAATCCTGGGGGCCACTGCCTCCCAAAATTTTTTGATTTTCGGGCATGTCCACCATAGGTGGAGGAATGTACCCCTTTCCTCACATCCCCTCTAGCAACATGCATCTGCTTTTGGAAACATTTGTGCTAAGCGGGCAGGGGTAAGATACCATCTGGTCAAAAATGTATATGCCATCTCCTGGGTATAGGAGCTTATTGAGGAGCTATGAGTTGTTTTAATCAGCTTTTGTGTCTGTAAAGTTGAGAACCTCTGTCCTATTTCTCTTTCCCATTCCTTAATATAATAGGGTGTTGATATGTTTTGGGTTTTAAGTATCAGTTTATACATCTTAGATAATAGATGCTTAGCCTCCGGATTCTCTATGCACCAAGATTTAAACGTGGTAAGGGAATTTAGA
This sequence comes from Lithobates clamitans, assembly GCA_037952925.1. Taxonomy (NCBI): domain Eukaryota; kingdom Metazoa; phylum Chordata; class Amphibia; order Anura; family Ranidae; genus Lithobates; species Lithobates clamitans. Next base: position 780,639 of record JBBGZY010000583.1, read on the forward strand.
GGTCTAATCAAAGATTTCCTTTTATTGTAAAAATCTGCGATTTGAAAATATCTCCAGGTAGACATCGGGATGTCTCCCCAGTTCAATATTAAGTCCTTTAAAGGTACCAGTGTGCCCGATGGAGCTATCCTAGCACATGTTACCCCCCCCCCCGTCTCTACCCCATCCTTCTAAATTTCTTCCGTCCTCCCCTGGTTGTAACCATGGAAATCGCTCCATTGGGGCCAATGGGGATATTACGGGGGCAAACTTACCAAGGGCATTTAACTTATCCCAAACTAATAAAGTAGTTTTGGTTATTGGCGATAGTCCCCTATTCCCAACTGGAATCCAGTGTGCTCCTTCTAGGTTCCTGCCAGCTATTGTCTTCTCCAGGTTTACTCACAGTTTGTTTAAGGAATTGTGGCGCCAGTTCATTATTCATACTAAGGCCATAGCCTTATAATACAAATTCATGTCTGGGAGTCCTAGCCCTCCCTCCACTTTATATCTCCTTAATATATCATATGAAAGTCTTGGGTGCTTATCCCCCCACACAAGGTTAGAAAAGGCCCTTCTCATCTGCCTAAAAAAGGATTGTGGGAGCGTCACAGGGACCGTAAATAAAATATAAATAATTCTCGGCAGTACGTTCATTTTTAGCGCATTCACTCTTCCAAACCAGGTCAACAAATGACTCTTCCAGCTTTGCAAATCTCTTTGTATATTTGCTATTTTGGACATAATTAAGATCATATAACTTCTTTAAATCTGCTGCAATATGTACAGTGTACAGACCCCCTTAAATTTTTTACTCTTTGTTATATTGCAGCCATTTGCTAAAATCATTTAAGTTCATTTTTTTTCCTCATTAATGTACACACAGCACCCCATATTGACAGAAAAACACAGAATTGTTGACATTTTTGCAGATTTATTAAAAACGAAAAACTGAAATATCACATGGTCCTAAGTATTCAGACCCTTTGCTCAGTATTTAGTAGAAGCACCCTTTTGATCTAATACAGCCATGAGTCTTTTTGGGAAAGATGCAACAAGTTTTTCACACCTGGAGATTGGGGATCCTCTGCCATTCCTCCTTGCAGATCCTCTCCAGTTCTGTCAGGTTGGATGGTAAACGTTGGTGGACAGTCATTTTTAGGTCTCTCCAGAGATGCTCAGTTGGGTTTAAGTCAGGGCTCTGGCTGGGCCATTCAAGAACAGTCACAGAGTTGTTGTGAAGCCACTCCTTCATTATTTTAGCTGTGTGCTTAGGGTCATTGTCTTGTTGGAAGGTAAACCTTCGGCCCAGCCTGAGGTCCTGAGCACTCTGGAGAAGGTTTTCGTCCAGGATATCCCTGCACTTGGCCGCATTCATCTTTCCCTCAATTGCAACCAGTCATCCTGTCCCTGCAGCTGAAAAACACTAGAATTAAGGCCAAAAAGTTCTATCTTGGTCTCATCAGACGAGAGAATCTTATTTCTCACCATCTTGGGGTCCTTCGGGTGTTTTTTAGCATACTCCATGCAGGCTTTCATGTGTCTTGCACTGAGGAGAGGCTTCCATCGGGCCACTCTGCCATAAAGCCCCGACTGGTGGAGGGCTACAGTGATGGTTGACTTTCTACAACTTTCTCCCATCTCCCGACTGCATCTCTATAGCTCAGCCACAGTGATCTTTGGGTTCTTCTTTACCTCTCTCACCAAGGCTCTTCTCCCCCGATAGCTCAGTTTGGCCAGACGGCCAGCTCTAGGAAGGGTTCTGGTCGTCCCAAACATCTTCCATTTAAGGATTATGGAGGCCACTGTGCTCTTAGGAACCTTAAGTGCAGCAGAAATTTTTTTGTAACCTTGGCCAGATCTGTGCCTTGCCACAATTCTGTCTCTGAGCTCTTCAGGCAGTTCCTTTGACCTCATGATTCTCATTTGCTCTGACATGCACTGTGAGCTGTAAGGTCTTATATAGACATATGTGTGGCTTCCTAATCAAGTCCAATCAGTATAATCAAACACAGCTGGACTCAAATGAAGGTGTGGAACCATCTCAAGGATGATCAGAAGAAATGGACAGCACCTGAGTTAAATATATGAATGTCACAGCAAAGGGTCTGAATACTTAGGACCATGTGATATTTCAGTTTTTCTTTTTTAATAAATCTGCAAAAATGTCAATAATTCTGTGTTTTTCTGTCAATATGGGGTGCTGTGTGTACAAAAAAATGAACTTAAATAATTTTAGCAAATGGCTGCAATATAACAAAGAGTGAAAAATTTAAGGGGGTCTGAATACTTTCCGTCCCCAAGTATACTAGTGAGTCTAAGTTCCAAATAAAAGGGAAATTGTGTTGAATGGAAGTCCTCATCTTAATAGGGACATGGCTTGGCATCAAAACTGATTTTTCAAAATTTATCTTAAAATTGGACAGGACTCCGAATCTATCTATTTCCTGCATTAATTCTTATAATGATTCTTGGGGTTTAGATAGGTAAAATAAAAGATCATCCGCGTATGCCGACACCTTATGCTCCACTGCCCCAATACGAATTCCAGTGACCCCTCAATTCCTCCTAATCTTACATAGAAAAGGTTCAAGGACCAAGGCAAATAACAGGGGTGAGAGTGGGCACCCCTGTCTGGTCCCATTACGGATATAAAAATAATCTGATAATCCACCATTTACCTTAACTCTTGCTTTATGTTTATTATATAGTGCCAAGACCCAGCCCATCATGCGTTCTCCCAGACCCACCTCCCTCAGGACCTTGGACATAAAGACCCAATTGACCCTATCAAATGCTTTCTCAGCATCCATTGACAGCACCACCCTTGGAATTTGCTCTGGTCCATTTTGGGCCCAGTGTAATATCTGTAAAGCTCAAATTATGTTGTCTCTAGCTTCCCGGCCTTTTATAAATCCTGTTTGATCTAGGTGTATTATTTTTGCTATGTGATCTTGCATTCTAAGGGCCAAAATTTTTGATAGGATCTTCCTGTCCGAGTTCAGGAGGGAGATGGGCCTATAATTGACACATAACTAAGGGTCCTTCCCCTCCTTAGGGAGAACCGTCACATGCACCATTAGTGCTTCTGAGGGCAAAGGGCTGGATGTTGTTATAGAATTGAAATAGTTGCATAAGGGATGTATTAGCACTAAAAAAACCTTTTTATAATATGCATTCGTAAAGCCGTCTGGGCCAGGGCTTTTACCCAGTGGTAGTCCCTTTACTACTTTACCCAACTCCTCCACCGTAATTGGTTTTCTCAAGTGCTACAGTTGGAATAACGGGTAATTCCGATGCCCTTAGGTATTCATGAATCTCATCTCTCACCCCTCCAACCCCAGCTCCTGTTGTACCCACATCTATATTATACAAAGATCTATAATAACTTTGGAATTCCGCTGCTATTTTTTGGGAGTCAATTACCTGTTTGTTGTTTGCTATTAACTTATGGACATGCCTTGCCTCCTGTTGTTTCTTTAGTTGTCTCGCCAGCAACTTTCCCCCTTTACTACCTTGTTCGTGGAAGCGGTGGGCATAATACCTTTGTTTATTTTTAACCTTCAAATCCAAACATCTGGTTAGGTTGAGCCTCAACTCTACCAACCTATTGGCGTCTTCTGGGTCCCGACTATTTTTATGTTTAATTTCTATTTTATGTATTTCTTCTAAAAGATCCATAATTTCCTTTTGTTTTTCCTTCTTAAGACGCGAACCTTGTGCGATCATTTCCCCCTAATAACCGCTTTATGTGCTTCCCACACTGACTGATTGGACACCTCACCTGGTATATTGGTTTCAAAATATGATATCAATCTATCCCTCAGGGTTTCAAAGACCCTTTTATCGTCCAAAATGGACTCATTTAATCGCCAAGTCCTTTCCTTCTTACTTACCCCACTCATTCATAAGCTTAAAGCTACTGGGGCATGATCAGATATCGTAATTGAACCAATTACTGAAGATTGCACAAGATGTAAATCAAATTGGTCAACCAAAAATAAGTCAATCCGTGAGTAAGTATTGTGTATTCTTGAGTAATAACTATAATCCTTTTCTCGGCTATGTAATACCCTCCAACTGTCCACCAGATGGAGCGATGTAAAACTCTTTTTTAAATGTCTCTGAGCCCTGAAGGATAATGTTGTCTTACCTGATGAGGTGTCCATTTCAGGATCCAGTGTGAGATTAAAGTCCCCCCCCAGTATTAGAACGCCCTCCCCAATCCTTTCCAGTTTCTTTAATGCTTTTGATATAAAATCTACCGTACAATTATTAGGGGCATAAATTGAAGCAAACGTATAGCACTGTCCCTGTATTCTCCCCTTTACGAACAAAAAACGGCCCTCAGGGTCCCATCTCCACTCCCATAAGTGAAAATGGACATGATCTATTAAAGGCTATTGTAACACCTCTAGCTCCACGAATAGGAGAGGTCGAGTGAAACCATTGATTGAATGGAAAACTGGGGGTCGACCCTGCTGCGAAGTGCGTCTCCTGGAGGAATATAATATCTGCTCCCAGGGTACGCAGTTCACACCAGAGACGCCCCCTTTTACTCGGAGCTCCTAGGCCCCTTACATTATATGATATTATCCTCACCTCTGCCATTTAATCCTGTATGTATATACTTTCCTGTATCCACTGCCATGCCGCTCCAGGGGTTCCCTTTGTCCTCTCCACTGTATATGTCCATTCCAAGAAAAACGTGCCTGGGCTGGAGAGAAGAAGGTGAGAAGGGAAGAAAGAAAAAAAAAAGAAAAAAAAAAGGAAAAAAAATAATTCCTATTACCTCCCCTAAATGAAGGGCCAATCCCCCTAAGGACGTACCCCCTTTCCCTGGGATTGTCCTCCCTTCTGCCGAAATGCTGAATAAAAAATCCTCCTTTTGGGACTTTCCTATTGGGGTCAAGATATTTCATGGTATGGGTAAGATACCCGGTTTCTCCCTGGGCTCCAAGAGCAAGAGGAGCATTTGCAAAAAAATGAAAAAACTATATATATAAAAGGAGGAGGGGGTAAAGGACGGGGAGAGAAGAAGAGGGAAGAAAGAGGAAGGGAGGAAGAGAGAAAAAGAAGAAGAAAACCCACAACGATGAAGAGTAAATAGAGGCTACTTCCCCACCCCCCTCCTAATATCTCCCCCCTTTTCCAGAGAGGACACATTTCCATCCCTCCCCCCCCCCCCCCCCGTGACCAGCTTCCCCTCTAATTAGGACTCATTCAGTTTTTAACTCTGCCCACTTATAGTTATATTTTGTCCATCTTTATTTGTCTTCCTCCCTCTGCTTCTAATTGGGATTTGATTCCACTGCTCTGGACGGGGAAAAGGAGATCTAATGCTGTTCATTCTCCAGTCAGGAAAGTTAACCAGCGGCAAGCCCAATACTTCTGTAAATTTTTGTAGGTCATCTTTAGATCTAAGGACTGCTGATTTTCCATCTCGGGTGGCCTTTAAAGAAAAAGGGAAACCCCATCTGTATCTCACTTCCGCAGCCCGCATAGCTTCTAATAGAGGTCTAACAGTCCGGTGTTGCATCAGTGTTCGATATGATAAATCTGGGAACAGGGATATCTGGTAACCTTCATGCTCTATCCTAGGATTTTTGCAGGCTGCATTCATAATTGCCTCTTTCAATGTGAATTTGTGCAATTTACAATGTCTCGGGGTCTGTCCGTCTTCTGGTTGGCATAAGACAGTGAGCGGTGTACTCTGTCTATCTCAATAACATCTGGAGCATGAGGCCCCAATATTTGGTGAAACAAGCCCGTCACTGTTTGAGCTAGATCTGTAGCCCCTTTTACCTCGGCTAAACCCCTTATGCGAATATTCTGCCTGCGAATTCTATTTTCTTGATCGTCCATTTGATCTAATAGAGAATTTAACTTTTCTTCCTGATCCTTCACTGCTTCTTGAGTATCCATCACAGCTTGCTTAATATCATCTTGACTTGTCTCCATCTCCTCCACTCAACGTCCCAAAGCTATTGTGTCCTCTCTGAGCCCGTCAACCATCTACTTACGGAACAGTTCCACTGCAGAGATAAGTAATTGTATGTCATTCTTAGTAGGGAGAGATTTCAAATGTTCTCTGAGTTCCTTGTCCAGGTCTATCCGTAATATTTCTGTTTGGGGTGTCGCTTGATCTGTAGGGGGGGTTTGAGTCAGAGGCGTCAATTGCTGTATCTGTGCCGCTCCCTGGCTAACAGACACTGAATCTCGACCATGGGGTTTACTCCCACATTCATCCCTCAGAACACTCTCCCCCGGAGCGCCTCTGGATTCCACCCCTCCACTTCCTCCTGTATCTTGTCCCCGCAGTCCACCATCAGGCTTATTACCTGTTCTAGGATATTCTTTGTGGCTCAGTCCCGCCATCCAATGGCTGTCCCTCTCAGAGAGGACCTCACTTTCAGCCCTCTCCGATCCACCCACCGCTAGGTCCTCTGTCATTATTGGGCTCCTCTGGACATAAACCGGAGAGCTCCCGCCTTTCAGTGGCGTCTCCTCACCTTGCCTTTGTTTGTTTTGGAGATCCGGGAGACCGGGCTTCATCCCTCCATATTCCGATGTCCTCCGCTCTGTCTTTCCTCGATCCGCGCTCTGCGGAAATAAATAAGCTCTCAGGCCTCCGGTCTGTGCCTTCCCTTTATGCTGACATCCCCGGCTATTATCTCCTGGATGGATTATGAAGAAAAGGGGAAAGCTATCACTGGAGCTCACTGCTCCTCGTGTCTCTCAGAGCCCGGGATCAGCCACATGCTCACGCAGCGCGTCCTCTCTCCATACCACACCCCCGAAAAAAACGTACTTTAAAGCTTAACTCCAGGAATTCAGACAATCTGTAAAATGTGCTGGCATACTATAAGTTAGGCCGGCCATACACGGTTCAAATCTCGGCTGGTTCAGCAGGAACCGACCAAGATTCAGACCATTATTATGCAGGCTGAATGTACCAACTTGATCGATCAATCAACTTGGGCACAACCAGCCTGCCGGATTCTCTTGCCACAATCCCTAGCGGCTGCAACTGGCTGCTCGGTCTGTGTGAGAGGCCTATCCAGGTATTCAAGATCTGCTGAAAGAGAAAGCTGTTTTACCTTTGGTTTTAAATAGTCTGTAAGTGATCTGCAAATGGTATCTGAAACCTCCCCTGATTCTGTTCTAACTTCCAATTATAGCCATGGACTCAGCCCTGGGGTGAATGTCAGCTTGCCCCCTGCCCCTGGAGGTACCCTCCTCGCTCCCAGAAGACCCAGGGAGGTGCTACATATGGAAATGTACTTAGGCTATCCGCAGCCTTGAACTCTCACTCCCACAATTTTGATCAATTATCAAATCCATCTTTATTCACCAAAGTGACTGGTGCCAATTGTCTTACATCCCCCATTTTTGTTGTATATGGAGTCTTTCAGCTAATGTGATTATTTTGACCCACTGACTTCTGAGTGGAGAAGAGCGTGTGTAAAATAAATAAATTTGACACTGCATTTTATTTTGTTTTTATTATTTTTATTTACAGTATAACAATGTAGTTTTGTTGTACTTTAACTAAATAATTGTTTTCATCACAGTTTTCTGATGCATTTCTTTTCTTTGCATTTTCATCACTTTTCTTTTGATTTCAAAGTGGGTCATGCATTAGCGTAAAGCTGATTTCACCACTATGTGCAAAGAGTGCATATCTGGCTGTTTGAAATACAGTGTTGGACAGATGATGGGTTTTGTGGGCGATTCACTAGCTGCTACATCTGGAGACTCTGTTCGTATTCGAAGGTCATTGCTTGTCTTTTCTACAATTAAAAAAAGGAAAAGGGGGTATTAGAACACTAGCAGTGCACTATTTTACCCATAATAATACCAACAATAATAGCAAAATTAGGTTGAAATAAAAAAGAAATTTAATATATGCAATATCTTATTTTTTAATAACATTGGATTATTATGATAAAATGTGAAATATTAACATTTTTATTTTATGTTTTATTTAGTTATATGTTATTTGCATATCAGTTATTCAGTCAAGGCATAATTAGAGATTCAACTTATAATAGAGCAGAATTTAAGTTTAAAATTATGCTTGTCAATATTGCAATATCTAAATGTTTTAGATTTACATATGTTATCATGGTAGAAGATATGTGTGATTGACACTAGAGGCAAATGTATTTTGCATATGTTTATTTTCTTATGTACCTGATCCCTTATACTACCCAATTAATGCTCAGCATTGACTGTAACTAGGACAGTTCACCATTCAGGACCTATTAATAACAGAGGGCCGATATTACTATATGCGTTCTGCTGGATACCATACCACAGTGTTTAATCAAAACTGCACCTGCGTTTTACAAATTACTCATGTAAAGTACCCATTTACTCACCATGCTCAGATAAAGATGCAGACCCCTTAAACTTCAAATCACAAAACTCCCCAATTGCAACTCCAGTTCCAGTGGGAGAATAATTGTCCCCAGGCATTGGATCATTTCAGCCATTCACCTATGTTACCAGGGCTACCCTGGCCCTAAGTGAGAGGGACACTGTTTATGAGGAAAAGCGCAAGTAGCGGTTAGTGTTATGACCTGTTTTAGTGAAGTAGTGATTCCCAGCTAGACTCTGTTGTTACAGATGCTTATATAGAATAAACTAAGCAGCCACATGTTATCCTGACTGAGCGACAGATACATTGCTGTGAATAGTTCATGTTTGTGCAGCTTATATAAATCTGTTTTGTATTATTCTACTGTATATGCATGCTTTTTGTTCTCCTAAACCTGGTTTGCATTATTACTTATAACTTTGCACCTGCTAAGTAAACTGCAAGTTACCGTTACTCCTTAATCATTTGGCCAATTACATGTCAGGCAATGGCAATTTGAGTAGCACAACTGCGACACCAGTTGTGGTGTCTGGAGTCAGTAGTATGGATCCAAATTGAAGGAGGCAACTTACCACTTCTGCAAAAATAACCTTCTTATTTCTGACAATTATTGCTGCAAGAATTACCCAAGTACACAGGGCCAGGTCCTGACTTGGGTGATTGGGTCAAGAGATTGCTGGCCTTGATTTGTTTTTATGAATTTCCACCCTCTAGAGTCTAGAGGAAGAAACAAGAAAATTAAACCTGCATCTCCTATTGGATGACAAGGATTCCCCTGACGTGATAATGAACTGCTTTGAATGGGTGTATAGCCAACAATGACATTAAGGGACTTTTAGGGCCTTCATTGACAGAAAGCAGAGAGCAAAAAATCCTTTTCGCTATATGCACTGGAACTGGAAGACATAACAACAGAGATAAACAGTAGGGGAAGGGGCCCAGTGGGATGGCCATGGTGATGCAGATGGTTGGCTGAAGAAACAATTTGTAGATAGATTGGTGTCTGACAAGGTCAGATAAATCTTGCATGGGAAAGACAGAAACTACTGTAATTTTAAGTTCCACAAACTATTAAAAGCAGCCATAGCATGTCAAGAGCAGGGATTTACAGGCTCGGGCCTACCCATGACTGTTGTAAGTGGGAAATCAATAGACCCAACTGCAACTGAAAAGACAGGTCCATGGGAGGTGACCATCTGGAATTTGACAGAAGGGATGGCATAGCTCATGGCAGAGTTATTTGTATTGAAGCACAGACAGGAATACTCCTCTGAGGATCAATGGAGAAGCCAGAGAGACACAGAGAAAGGATCCAGTAGTTGTACCCCTAATAGAGGCAATACAGCTCTCCAGTCCCAGAGAAAGATTGACGCTACTGCCAGCAACCAAAAAACTACTGAGTGAGTGATGCCTTCTTGACCACATGGATGGTATAATCAAAATACATATACTACTGCTCTAGGGTGGTCCACACTTGCCCATAATATAACTGGTTGCAGATACAGCTCAGTGCTAACAGTCCTTGAAACAAAATAGTGGATGACCACTGATGTGTGCTAAATTATAAAATTATTCTACTATCCATTATTTTGTTTCAAAAAATGATGAATGTTATACTGTGCTGCAAAATAATGTTCCTTCATGACTAATTAGTGAACTGGCAGATTATACTCTCAAGGGCCTGGGCCTTTTCTGTGATGGTGAGAATCCACATGGAAGTGGGACACTGTTGAGACCACAAAACAGTCAGCTGGTCAAAGAGAAAAGCCATTTGTGTAGATTTATTCCAGTTGGTTAAACGAGACTGCTGACACTGTGTGGCTTGTTCAGTGTCTAAGGGTGTCTACACTCAAAATGTAAAAAGATGGATACCATCACAATCTAGTCATGGTGGACCAATTTACCAAGTTTTCAGTGGCAGTACTGATCACTGACCGCACTGCCAAGACTGCCGCCCAGATAGTGTGGAAGTACCTCTGCATTACTCATGGCTGTCTGCAGAAGATACATCAGATCAGGGTCTATGATTTGAAAGCAAGTTCTTCAAAGATTGCTGCCATTCACCATGCATTAAGAAGTTTAAGGCTGGGTTCACACCTAAGACTGATCTGTCGCACAGCAGGGGTCCGGTGCGTCCTGGTTCGCCGTTTCAGGTCCGATTTCAGCCCGAATTTTGGGCTGAATTCGGACCTGAAATGGACCAAAAAAGGCACACGTTTTTCCTGCAAAACACACTGGACCTGCTGCAGACATCTGTGAACAGGCTCCATAGAGAGCCAGTCACATTCCGCTGCTATGCGAATTGGATGTGGGGAAATTCACATCCAATTTGCATAGGTGTGAACCCAGCCTCATACTACCCCATGCCTTCTATAAGGCAATAGGCGACATGTGAAGCTCAGTTAGATCCCGATACAACTTATGAGAGGCATAACTCATGAGAAATGAAGGAAATAAACCCATTACTTAGTCAAAGTGTTCTGGAAATACAACAATACAGTATATTCCTTGACATGCCACTCACCCTACTATGTTATGTTTGGCCATACTCATGGTAGGCCCACAGAAAAACTTGAGCAAATCTTAACCTTTGACCTAGATTTGGCAATGGAAACGACACCTGCCTGAAGTCCAACAGTTTGTTTAAGACTAGCCAAGGGTGGAGCAAGGGGAGATGGAAGCATCAGACTCTACCTTTCAACCTGGGGACAGAGTGCACACTAGCAAGGAAAATTGCAAACACTGTGGGAAGAAGTCCAAGAAGTTGTGTTGCAACATACCATTCCAGGCATTCCTGTCTATGATTCTACAGAGAGACGGAACCCAAAAAAAACCATAATGCCTTCACTATAAATCCCTAAAACTAAAACCCATTTAGACCTACAGAGAAGTCCATATAGGCTTTTTTTATAGAACCTGTCCAAGATCAGGAGTCACAAATGTCTCTGCCACCTATGGTAACAAAATTTGTTGAAGTTACTATATTATTCCATACCAATGTCACATGCACTGCATAATTACAAGAGTATGACTAGGGATCCAGTTAGTAGTGTTATCCCTTATTTTAAATAAAATAGTGTTTTCTCAATTCACAATTTCCCTTAACCTGCAGTCCCCAAATAATGAAAAATATTAGTTGTGTTATCTGTTCAGAAATCCTGTATAAGCGTATATTTACATTTTTCTTTTTTTATCTAATATATGATTTATTTACCCACAAAAACCTAATCCACATTCTATACTATCATTTATTTGGGAAGTCTCAGATATGGACATATTCAGTAATAAATAAGGGGACCTACTCTGAGCTACCTGGGCTATTGCCCCCATCAGAAAAACAAATAGACTTATGGTAATTATTACACAAACCTATCAACAGTTCTTGGTGCCCTCTAGCTGCTAACCTTGAAACGCAGAAGCAGTGATAATCACATAGGGTCTCATGAGTACTGTCAAAAGAGGTAAGACAGCCACTCGGAAAGTATTCTAAGGTTGGGAGTGGAGAATATCTTGGGTTTATTACAGGCTCTACTTGTGTAAGAGCTGCAAGTTAACTTGAAGAACAAAATGTTTGCCGTTCTTGTACTGTATGCTAATTCCCCCTATCCTGTCAATGTTTCCTCTAAGAATATAGAATGGAAAACAGCAGTATTGCTGTCTCTGTGTCCTGTATCCTGTGGAGGTGGAATCCCTCTATAATATGTTTTCACAGTATATGTTACATTTAAACTACTGTATTTCTTTGTGGTAGAGGTCATCTGTTGTAAATTAAAAATACATTTTTTGTCAAAGTAGATGTTCATTCCAATTATCTGTTTGGAAGGAACAGGGCCATTTTAATAGCATGATAGGCCCCTGGGCAAAGTTATGCCCTGGAGACCCTGCCAGGTAGATGGTGACCAGCGGTGCTGTACGCACATTGTGCCAAAATGTGGGTGTGGTTAAATTATGCTAAATATTGTGCATGACTTTTTAGTCTGATTAGAAACAACAAATAAACACAACCAGGGAATTATCTAAAAATAAATTCACCCTCTGTATACATTGTCCTGCCCTCTCTACACACTGCCCCCTTCTACACACTTACCCTGTTTTCTCCTGTACACACTGTTCCCACTCCTTTTTTACACTATACCCCTCCCTGCACACACTACCCCCTGCCATAAATGCCTCTCCCAGCCTCTCAGTGGCCTTTATTTATGTGTCTCAGTACGTTAATGTTAGGCCTTTACATGAGCATACTAAAAGTGGAGCTCCACCCAAAAGGGGAAGCTCCGCTTATCTACCTCCTCCCCCCCTCTGGTGCCACATTTGACACCTTTCGGAGGAAGGGGGAGCGGGTACCTGGTTTTGACAAGTACCTGCTATCCCACTTCCGAATGGGCTCACTGCAGTGAGCTCACCCGGAAGTTTGCTCCCCCACCTTCTTCCCCTACTGCCGAGTCATTCAAAAAGCACAGTGCGCCTTGCGCAGTGGAGAACCAGCTGTGAAGCCGCAAGGCTTCACTGACAGTTTCCCTTACAAGCAATGGTGGCGGCAGCACCCGAGAACCAATGTAAAAATCGACTGAGGTGAAGACACTGCTGGATTCCTGGACAGATACGTGTCCTAATATTAAAAGTCAGCAGCTACAGTATTTCTTTTTCTGAGGAAGCCTGGACCTCCTCTTTGAGTGTGCACCCATGCGAGGGCCATGTTTGCCTGCATGAGGATGCACAGGTGTTCATTGTATCCTAATGCAGGCAGTCCCATTCATGTCAGTTAGGATACAGTGGCTGGACAGGCACAGCCGCTGCTCTCAATCTTAAATCCCTATGGGTATGGGTCCCCGAATCCACACTGTCTGTGTTTGGGGACCCACACCCATATGGATGTCAAATTGGGAACAGTGGCTCTGAGCATGCAGCTGCTGTGTCCTAACTGACATGAATGGGACTGCCTGCGCGGGGAGGAATGCAACAACTGTGCATCCTATGCCTGTGTGGGCAAACATGGCCCCCACATGGATGTTTGCTTAAGCATACCCGTGTGAATAAGGCCTAACAGTAATGTACAATTATACATAAATACACACATGTGCATATAAATATACTGTATGTATGCACAGGCATACATATACATACAAGAACTCACACACATACTGTACATAGACACTCACATACCAACTCACACACTTGCATACACACTCACATACATAAACTCACATGCATGCATACACACTCACATACATACTTTTTGAAAAAACACAGCTTACTGTACCTGGCTGACCAATGTTTGGCACCTACACCGCTGAGTAAAATTCCTGTGTACTTAGTATAGCACAGAGGGGAGGCAGGGCAGGTCAGGTCAGGATTCAGGAAGCAGCTTTCCTCATGCACAGCCCTGCCCAGTACTGCCTGCTCCAGCTCTGCAGATTAGTGTTTAAAGGTAGCTCTTGAGGCTGTACTAGAATACTACAAAAAATAGCAGCTGCCTTCCCCTGCCTGGCTGCACTTTTTTAAGACTAGGCAGGGCTGTTGTACTTCTCCTCTTTCCTGCTGACAGGAGTAGTGAGCGACGCTGCTGTCACATATCCAGTTAGCCTATAGCGGCAGAGCCTAATGCAAGATTATTATGGGGCCCCCCATGCACCTGGGGCTCCTGGGCAGTGCTCAGGTGGGCCCATGCACTAAAAAGGTCCTGAAATGAAACCTAGCTGGCCTAGTTATCAACTTTGCATAACAAAATAGCAACATTTTACATTGTCATGACCTTCCTGTCACTGTCTTCTTCAGGGTTTTTCAATTCTAGAGGATGGGAATTCATTTCATATTGAAGTCTATCAGAATGCGGCGTTCTTCCAAATTGCAGTGGTAATGTATCAAGAGAGTGAACAAAATGGTTGGTATATTGTGCTCTTCCAAACCTCTGCGGTAAATTAGCCATCGACTGGACTTTAGTCTTGCCAGACAAGTAACGCCCAAACCGTTGCGGTAGATTGGGAATGCTTTTGGCTATTTTATCAAAGCTGGGAATGCTTTTGGCTATTTTGTCATCGGATGTTCTTCCAAATCTCAGAGGCAGATTTGCAGCAGGTTTAAGGCTTCGTTCCTGTAGAAATTCGTTCTCAGGCTGCATGGACAGTCTGTTGTATCTGTTAATGTCATTTATGCTGTTGGATCCCCAGTACCTATACTCATCAGAATTACCATTCCTCTCATTCTGGAAATCTTCTTTGGACTGTAAAGATATTAAAAAAGAAAACAACATATTTATTCAAATCAATTGAATATGATAGAGTGCTTTTATATCCCCACATGCTCTGATTAAAAGGGTGTTGTGTTGCCTCAAAACATGTTGTACAAAATCAATGTTTGGAATAAAATTAATTTATGATTTTTAGTATTTTGATGTGGTACTTCAATTACAGTTCTACATATCCTAGTATGTATATGGTTGGCTACACCCTGGGAACCCTTCTGCCTTCATGGTTCTGGTATTAGTGATGTTTAGCTGTCAGATTAAATGTTTAGAGTGCAGTTAAGAAATGAAATACATGTTCACCCTTGTTTTTTTTTTATACTGGTTTGGTTCAGAGACAAAGATGCTTCTCATACACAATGGATCTTGCTTCTCTCACAGATCCCACCTTTGGAACAACTCAAGATTCCAAGAACTAACTTGTCATTGGGATTCCAAAGGGTTGTCTAATAAAGGTATCACAAACCATTTCTAGTTATACTAGACATGTGCAATTCCTTTCATAACGAATCGAAACTCAGCCAAATTTTGCATCTTTAGGACATTAACGTAACATAACGAATATAACAGAACGAAATTATGTATTTTACGAATGACAACAAACCGAAGCTAAACGAAATTTCCCGTTGTGCACAAGTCTAATTTATACATCAAGGTTGGTGGAAAGCTTCCTTTCCTTCCACCAACCAAAAGACAATTTTACGATTATAATAAATAATAAATAGTAATACATAATTAAGCTAATAAATAGTTTTTCAGATATCTTTCTTTGAACCATGCACTTTTTGTAAAATTCAAAATTTGTAACATGCAATTTTCTGATGATCTGAAAATAGTCTGTCTCACAGAAGTTATTAGTACTGTGGGAAGTGTATTCACTTTAGAAGTATTCATCATTTTCATTACACACCAGCAAAACTAAACCACGTGGGCCTACTCTAGAATCCTGCTCTGAATCTCAATTTGATGTTTTCCATCTTTTTTGAACCTGTTCACACACTATCCTATACTTTACTCACAATCCTCTTTTAAAAAATAGCCAGTTAGGTGTTGTCCCAGCCGGGAGAGTAGGGGTTAATGCACTCCCTGGTCATTTGGCTGATTTTTCTCTGGGTCAGGCCCACTGATGCCATGTTATAAAAGAGGGACAGTAGTCTAGAGTTGAGAGGCCCAGAGGTCCAGGGCCCATAATAGGCCAGAGAGTGGAGAGTTGGGGTTATAGAGAATGTTGCTCACTACTACCTGGATGTAATGTCTTCAGAACTCGGGGTTTGCCCCGCAGACACCAGCTGCTGGATTCTGCCAAAGCATGGATTATGCCACTGATGGACTCCTGTCTATACATGGACTCAACCTTTACAGGTATGCCAGGCATCACATAGCCTGAGTTAGAAGTAGGGATGTAGGAAAATCCTGTTCTTGCATGTTAGACTTGAGATGTTCATTTCACACTTTTCCAAATAAAGTTTTTAAAACCTTGTTCCCACCTGGTCTGACGTTACTAAAGGGGTGTAATGCAAGTAACTGGCACCATCCAATGGTTTTGGTCACTACAATACTAGGGGTATGAAGACAGCTCAGGAAGAGTTATTACAGTGTGGAGTACAAGCAAGTGGTTACCTAGGGTAACAGATGTTCAACAAGCAGTCTGTCATTGAGCATGTGCATGAAATAGCCTTTTGCAGGAGGGAGTTGTTGTCAGCACTCTCTCCATGAGCAGTCTGTCTCCCACAGCAATTTGAGCAGATTTGCACCACAGAGGTCCCCAGCCTGTACCCAGGTACAGTAAGTTAAGTAAAATGAAGTGCATGCATGAAGTCTACGCAATGTGCACTGTGGGACCCCATACATTTACTGGGAGTTAGGCAGTGGTGATAAAATGGACAGGTGGATGTGGATAAGGCTCAGCATGTCCCTCCTAAATGCAAGTTACAGAGAAGGTGTACATAGCCATGGGGACCCAAGAATTAACTGGAGAACAGTTACAGTGCAGGTATATGTTCATCTATAACAGCAGAGGCCCACCTTAAGGTTGCGTATTCCCCCACAGCAGCCTAAGCCTTATGTCAGGGTATTAAAAAAAAACAGCACAACAGTAAAAGGTACAACATGGGTAGTAAAGCGATCCAGTTACAGGTGCCTAACGTATCCCAGAAAAACCCACCCCGGGATAGGCCTTTCATGTGACCCTCGTTTGAAACCCACCAAGGAGGGAAACATGGAGGATGTGACAACCACCCTGTTACCCTGACCTGGGTTGATACAGTACATACCCTCCACTTCTAACAAACCATGATTTGTATGATCCTTTTTTATGCCGGGAAGGATATGCTACTACAATGGAAAAATTCCAATCCACCTGGCATTAATCAGCTGATTAAAATTATAAATGACTTGCTACCTAAATTTAAAACTATTTATCAGTAAACCATGCCCTCAAAAATTTTACAAACTCTGGCAACCATGGATAGATATGATACATTACCACACCTGCCATCCCACCCCCTGTAATGGATCTACCTGAAGTACCTAAACAGACTATTTATGAAGATCAGTATATTACTGTACTCTTTCCCACATTTTTCTGAATATTAACAAGCATCCCCCTCTTTAAATTCCTCCTTTCTTTATATTGTTGGATGGAGATGGAGAGCAATGCGTGAGTGAGCAAGTGTTATTGTGTGTATAGGATGTTGAGAATTTCTATTATGTTAATATTATCACACCAGCTGCTGTCAGATTTAATTATTTTATGTTCTTTTTTTTTTTTAATTTGAAAATGCAAAAAATAAACATTTAAAAAAAAAGAAGTAATAAATATGCACATGCAATATTCATATTTACCCTTTATAAAAAAAATGAAAATCGTGTCTTCAATATAATAGCTAAATACAGAAAACATAAGAGACACTATACATTTCTTTTAAGGTAAAGAGAAACGTAAAAAATGCAATACCCTATTGCAAAGAATCCAAAATTTAATTTTTATTAATTTTTTCTGACTGCTGTAAACTAAATAAAGTTTAACTGTTCACTCCTTCCACCACATCTTCCTCCTGCCCCATCACTGTGCAGGAGGCAGAATGGGACAGGAAAATTTTGACAAAGCCAGAAAGCACTGAAATATTTCAATATAGAATAGGCCACTATTTGGCAAGCACTGTGTACTAGTATGTGCATTGTGCAGGGATCTCTAAGTTCCTGCATTTTATACTTGTTAGCACATTCATTTTTTTTTACAAAATCACTATAGATAAGAACTTGGGTCTGAAACAGCTTCTAAAAGTACAGATGTAGAAATTCTTAAACATAATCTGTTTTTAATATCATAGTTTTTTGATAATATGTAAATTAGCTGAGGTCCCTATTTTAATAATAAAAGTCAATAGTAATCAGTGATATTTTGATATTTTCATCCCAGCAGGTTCCCTTTTGGATAGGGTTGAACTGATACCAGTTTTTTAGGACAGAGCACGAGTACCAATACTTTTTCTCAAGGTCTCGCCAATACCAATTACAATACCTATTTATCATGTCATGTACAGTCATGTGACTGTATAATTATAAAGAACTGTTAGGGTTCACATATGTGCTGTCCGGTTTTGACCGTGGGTTCAAACTCCATCTGGTACGACTTTGTTCAGCGGTTCAGGTGCGAATTGCCAAAGTGTATGACAATGGAAATCGCACCTTAACTGGACTAAAAATTGCATCAGACTCTTTTTAAAACTGCACTGCGGCCGGCCTGCACATATGTGAACCGGCTCCATTGAGAAGGCTGCAGGTTCACTTAAGTTATCTATTGTCCCTTAAAAATGTACTCGTTTTACACTGGATTACATATGCATAGCAAAGTTCCATTTTGTTAAAAATCAGGATTCTATGAAAATTCTATGAAAACCCCTCAGCCCCCCCTCCATACCTAGTCTCCTAAACTACATTAAATGGAAACATATACTCTGTAGATGCCTACCTCCTCCAGGCTGCCTGTACCTACACACTAACATTCCACAGACTTGAATGGGGCATGCTGCTATTGGGTAGGTCCTATACAAGCCTATGGGATGTTAGAGCACAGACGCTGCAGCCTGGCACTAGATTTTTACCAGCCAGACTGTAAACAACATGGGAAGCTGCCACCATTGAAGGAGATAAAAACCCTATGTGTGGATGGCTCAGTTTAGGTTATTTTAGGGGTCTAGGGAGGGGGACTTTGGTGTTTTTAAGGAAATTCCAAACTTGTCTTCTAAAGGGCAACCATAGAGAAAAACATTGTACTCTATTAATATGTTGTAATGATAGTATCTAGTATATTAATTCCTATTTTTATTTCAGATACATTTATTTATATTTTATCCATCTTTACCTTCAAACCAAGCTGTCCAGAAAAAGGGACAATTACGGGTGTTGAGACAAATCTAGTAACATTGGATTGCCCATTGCTTACAGTGGGCACTTGTATACATATAGTCTAAACCTTTTTTCCAAAAGGAAAAAACACGATCCTCTTAACTACCTAAAAAATGTTAACTGGGCTTTCATTGTTTGTTGATTATTTAAAGTACATTTAAAACTACATGCCCAACCAAGACTATCCTGTTAACACGATGACAACAAATCGCGATTGTACTGCAAAACAAACTGTGTTTTCACTGTGTTAAAGAAAGTGGAAAATATAGATTTACTGGCAGAACCAACAGGTCATAAAAAGTAACAGTAGAGACTTGGAAAATTGAAAACTGCTGTATTTATTCTAGTGACAGATTATATCATATTTGTTATTTGTTCTTTTGCCCAAAGTTCTGCTTTAACGCTTCTTTTCTGGCTGGAACTCCACAGGAATCCATATTGCTATAATTATTAAGTCAAGTGGCTTAATATAGCGACCCCAAGGCAGCACAGTTTAGCTATATGATACAAGACACCCAACCACATGTACTTAGCTATACATAAAATGTGCCCACAAAACAGACTTACCTCAAACAAGTCATCATATATCTCTTGACTTTCTAGATTGATTGCTTTAGTCTCATCAAAGCAGGTGGAAAAGGCGAAAAGAGTGAGGAAGGTGCAAAGCGTGAAAAGCATAATGGTTCTTATAGTCAATGTGCCTATTTTCAGGTGCATTCAACTCATTTGGAGAGGTTGCTGCTGGGTCTCCTTCCTTATATATAGGCTTTAAACAAAGAGCACCTGCAAACATGGACATTCTTAGACCATCTCAGTCTTAATTAATATGAAAGTCCTAAATTAGATCATAAAGAATTAGAAGAATTTGTTTGTGAAGACCTTACAAACAAATAGACTTAAGGAAACAGAAATGTTGAAACCCAATTAATTATGACTCTTTGGAGGGCATAGCAATTAAGGGATACAACAACAATGTTCAGTCGGTACATAGTCCATATTTTAATTGTGCTAATTTAGGTTAGTGAATTTCTTTTATTCATAATGTATTTGATTAGCATAAAGATCATTTTAATTAAAACTAGATTATGCATGCAGATCATTCCCCAAACAGACGTATTTGGCTATGAATGTGGAACAAGAAGGTGAAGAATATAAGCCGCATATTTATGGTGTGATGAAATATTAAATGATACAAAGGCAGCAGTATTATAATTACATACTTCAGGCCATTTCTGGTACTCATAAGTGTCTAATTACAGAGCTCATGACTGCTCTACTCTGTGTATGCGCAATCCTGAGAAAAGTGTTAATAATTCAGAAAAACTGATTTTCAAGGGTTAATAAACACGTTTTAATCCATAGACAATGTCAGGCATGGTTATCACAAAAGTATCAACATTTCTGGGAATAATTTCAAATTGATGAAGAGGTTATCTTCCAAACCATTATCATCTTTAGGAAGGGGTAATCCTGCCAGCTATCACTTGTGGCAAAAGGCTCCACTAAAGAAAGTGCAATTTCCACAAATATATTATAGTTTTGTGGCTGCTGTGACCCCTAAAGATTGCCGCTAATTGCAGTTTTTTATATAACTTCAGTAAGTCATGTACTACCTTGAAACGTTTGCCAGGACCTATGCATACAATGCAAAGCAGGGTGTTCCAGGGTTCATGTACCTTTAACTTATACAAGTGTAGCTATGTGTTTCATTTAAAGCACATCTGTGGTCAAAATGTAACATTATATATATATTTCTACATTGTATTTATATTTTTTCTAGGCTATTCCTATTAATCTGAACAATCTTCAAGTTTTAGAAACTGACTTTGTGAAGATCCTTACACATTTAATTCCTTGAATTCTGTGACATATTTTCACTATGCCCTGTGAGTAGGCACTGCTGGGTCACACATTTCACAGAGCCTGCCTTCTGAACTACAGAAGTGCTGAGAGTAGAAGTTTCAGGGGGCGGAGTCAGTACAGGATCACTACTTGCAGGCAGCAAGGTACCATGGGATATGTTGTCCTTTGAAACTGAAAGTAGAGTAGAGGCTGCAAAGCATGCAGGGAATCCAGGAAGTTGTGGAAAGAGATGGCCAGCAGACAACACGAAAAGACATTTTTTCAAGTAAGCTTATATTGGATTGTCAAATATGTCTGTTGTTTGTATTACAAAGCTGATATTAAAAAAATGAAAGTGTATGCTGTGACTTTAAATTATTTAATTTATGTGTTGTTACATGTGAAATGTGGATGTTTTTCTCACCCCCTAAAAGAACCAGCATCTAATGATGACAATGTCCTTGTCTAAAATGGCAGATACGTTTCCTTGAACTTTATACAAATGATTCATATTTTAAATAATTATTATATTATACAGGACATTGTCAGGATCACTTAGTGCTCCTGCTCCTCATTCCAGCATCTGTTGCATTCCCCCTGTCTGTGTTCACCCGGAAGGTGATTGATGGTCAGTCACCTGTTATACGCAAACTGAACACTCTATCACTTGCTTGTGATAGAGACAAAGTTACCTGCATTGTTCCTGATCAAGCCTCCCGTTTGTCTGCCCTGCTTTGCTGTGGGATTTCCCTGTGTATGACCCTGATTGGATATTGGACTATTCCCTGAACTCAGCCAGCCTTTTACTTAGACTGTCATTGGATTGGATATTGGACTATTCCCTGAACTCAGCCTGCCTTTTACCTGGACTGTCATAGAACCATGCTATCTATCTGCTAAACTACAAGTAGTCTGTTGTCTTCTCTGTTTGCGTCTGCCCTGGTGTGGTGGCCAGGCACTATAGCATTGTGTATAAGTCCTGTGGGCAACCAAGTATTGGTAAGCCTGCTTGCCTTAAGGGAAAGGGGGCTGCTATAGGTGAACCACACAGTAGCTAGCTATAGTGTCTGACCATCTGCATTGGGGTAGACGTGACATTCGTGACATATATATTTTGTGCCAACAATTTGCACAGCTTTTTACAATATAAACAAAGGTACAGCTACAATACCATTCAAGACAAAAGGGTCAGAAGGGTCCTGCTCATGAGAGCTTACAATCCAAAAGGGAGGGGAAGTGGTACAAAAGGTAACAAATGTGAGGGGATGAGTTAAAGAAAGAAATGTTCAGCTATTAGGTAGAGGAGAAATAGACTTCCTTGAAGTGGCAAATAATTGTCTTTCATGTAGTGGCTGGCAGTATCATTGGAATCTGAATATTCTCCTACAAAGAATACAGTGGTAGAGAAGGCAAAAAAAGTTGTCAAATAATAACTTTTAGTGGCTAACTAAAAATAATTAAAAGATAAGCTTTCGGAGCTAAACATTTTTTTCTTTGAGTATTTTGACAGATAAAAGGCTTTTTATCTGTTGTAATATCTAAAAAATCTTTAGAACTTCAAAACCTTGTATTTTTGTCTTACTTTTTGTTTTAGAGAACTGGACCTGCAGCTCGTGCATCTGAGCCAACGCTCAGTGTGCGTGCACTAAGCTGCAACACCAGAGCCCCAAGACCCTCCACAAAAACAATATCAATTAGTGTAAAGATGGCAGGATCACGGGACGATGCACTGCTTGAGCAGATGCATCTATCAAACCTCAGAATTAGCAAATTAGCATACAATGGTATAAACAAAAATATAAATGTATAAATATAATTGTGCAAAAAATAGGATAGCATGGACCAAAACCACTCAGCACATTCCAGATAGCATAAAGAGACCATAGAATGTCATCTACAATATAGATGCTCCTTCATGGGGCAAACAATGAAATAATAATAACAATTTATACCATTGTATGCTAATTTGCTAATTCTGAGGTTTGATAGATGCATCTGCTCAAGCAGTGCATCGTCCCGTGATCCTGCCATCTTTACACTAATTGATATTGTTTTTGTGGAGGGTCTTGGGGCTCTGGTGTTGCAGCTTAGTGCACGCACACTGAGCGTTGGCTCAGATGCACGAGCTGCAGGTCCAGTTCTCTGACACATCCATATCTATACTTTTTGTTTTAGTCTCTACCTCTGTATTTATTCCTGTCTAACACATCATACCATCTTTTTTTTGCTTACTCCTACAGAGCGTACACCCACTCCAGTGTTGGCTGCCTTGTACTAAAGGGAGCTCAGTGAGTGGAATAAAGGACCTAAGAGACCTTTTTAACCCCCTTTAGATGCTAATCCACCCTATATACCAAAACACTGACTTTTGTGAGTCAATACTGGAGTCTAAACTTTGAAAGCATACAGGTATTTGGGCCTACAGAGGTTTTTTTACCTTTTCTTTACTCTGAATCTGGAAAAAAGAAACAATTATTCAATCTAAGGTTTTCTCTTATTAGCCATTGGACATCCTCTGTTCATGTAACTCTTGCACATGCACCCTGGAGGTACATCAGCCTGGTGTCAGACTCCATTCTTATGCCGCGTACACACAACTGGTTTTCCCGTCGGAATAAACTCTGAAGGTTTTTCCGACGGAGTTCCGCTGAAACTGTCTTGCGTACACACGATCACACCAAAGTCCGATCATCAAGAACGCGGTGACGTACAACACGTACAACGAGACTAGAAAAAGAAAGTTCAATAGCTAGTAGAAAATAGCCTCCGTCTCGTACTTGCTTCAGAGCATGCGTAATTTTTGGTCCGTCGGAACAGCATACAGATGAGCGGTTTTCCCGATAGGAAATGGTTCAGTCGGAAATATTTAAAACATGTTCTATTTCTAGGGTGGAAAATCAAAAAATAAAGCTGCGCTCAAAGGAAACAACAAATCACAAATATGTGAATGTGATAAAAAATAGGTATAAGAATAAATATATGAAACAAAGCTGCCAGCACCTAGAAGTCTAGTACCAAACCTCAAAATAACGAATATAAACAAATAAGATGTAGCGCTAAAAAATGACTGTGGTGAAAAAGGAGTGATATAAAAAAACTAAGGCCTAGTCTCATAACATATTCAAAATGTGAAAATTGATACACATATAAAAAATAGGCCACATGCCTATTGCATAGAAGACTAAGGGCTCTTTCACAGGGGGCGGATCAGTGCTGATCCGCCCCGTGAACACCCGCTTGCTCAGCGGGGATCGCTCCGCCAATCGCCGCTGAGCAGGAAGATGACAGGTCCGTCGCTGCACACTGTGCAGCGACGGACCTGTCAGAGCGCCGCTCTCCCCTATGGGGGATCGGATGATAACGGACCGTAGAGTCCGTTGTCTCCCCTGATCCAATCCGAAAATGGATGGAAAAGTAGGGTTTTCCTCCATTACACTTTTTTGGATCGGAGAGGGTCGGATGTCAGCGGACATGTCACCGCTGACATCCGACGCTCCATAGGGATACATGTATGTCCGTTTTTCATCCGAAAACGGAAGGATGAAAAACGGACATACGGATCGTCCGTGTGAAAGAGCCCTAAGGCATAGTCTCATGAAAGAATAACGTGTGGTAGATGGTATATATATGAGTCATAAACATACGAACCATAAGCAAATAAATAATCCACTCATGAATGATAGAAGAAATAACTAAATGAGATGAAAATGGGGGATAAAATAGTCCCACAAAGTGACAGTCCATAAAATAACCAGGAAAAAGCAATCATCCGTGAAAAGTGCCAGGAAAACGAAGGATTCTCTTCAGTGTCTCTTCACACCCAAATAGAAAAATGGAATGCGCTTACCAGATGGCGATGACTGCTATTACGGCAGTCTCGCCCAGCACAGGGAAATCGGTCTCCCCACAACCCAAACGTAGGACAGCAACTACCAGCGGATTATTAAGATAGTAGGCAGGGGATCAAATAATTATTTTCCCCACTGTAGTTGATAATACTTTTCTGTTGCACGCTTCTTTGCTGTTTGAATGTGTTTTTCTGCACCTCATTAGAGAAAAATCTCTGGATTAGAGCTCAACTGCAGGACAAGCAACTATTGTTTTCTACTCTCCTTCGCTTTTTTCCCACTTTAATACTCAAAAAATCATTAGTTAAACCCAAAAGTGCTTTTTTTCACTGCCTCATTTACACTGCCATATTGATGTATAAGGCCTTGGCATTTTTCATGTTTTGTTGCCTCACAACCTGGAATTAACATGTATTGAGGATATGCATCATTTCATTTACAGAACATGCCCACAACTTTGAATATCAACAAAAACTAAAATCCACAGAGGTGATCAAATACTACCAAAAGAAAGCTCTATTTATGGGAAAAAAAAGGACATCAATTTTGTCAGTTAAAGAGAATGTCGAATCGCAAAAAGTGCTCTGGTCAGGAAGGGGGTAATGTCTTCCGGGGCTGAAGCGGTTAAAAGTCCCATTTAAAGAGATCTTTTGACATTATATAAAAAGTATCAGTGCAACTGGTCCCAACAATGCTGGCTGACAATTGACAGAAACTGCAACAATACTTTTGAAAAAATTATTGTCCAGTGGGGCCTGTGTGCAGCTGCACTGTCAATGGAAATGGGATGTCCATGCCTGCTCACAACGGCCAGTTTCTGGAGGAAGTCAATGCACCTCATAATATGCTGTTGGATTGTGGGGGTAAACCCACATAAGCACTACATACAGATAGTGCCCCAGGTGAGATTTGATCTCAAGGCACAGAGCTATAAGGCTAACTGCTTAGCCTATGAAGATAGGTGCTGGACTCCAGGAACATGAAGAAGGAGAGAAGGAGACATTTCCCTCTTGACAATCAGTTTACTTTCACTTTCTGCTGTTATGCTGAATGTTGTGTTGCACTATTCTCCCCCCCCATCAGCAGAGTGAAAGCTATAGCCAGAAAAACCTATAGAATTCTATACAATATATACAAGAACCACTGGGGCAAGGAGGAGCAGTGGAGCTGCTTTTCTGAGACTGTCCAGCTCAGTTTTTTCTCTTGGCGCCGAGGGAACTGATGAGAGCACATCTGCAGCATACTAACCAGACTGCTGAAAGGCCATACTAGCAGATACACCCAAAACCGCAGCTCTTGCATCTGCATCGTTGCCATAGGGAGACCAGAGCATCCTTGTGTAGCATCCTCTAGGTAGGTAGGTGCTAGAGCATTGATTTTTGGTTAGGGTTAGGTAAATTTAGGCAGGCCTGACTGGCAGGGGAACTGTGCTTTGTTCCACCACCACTGAGGAATTGAACCCAAGGGAATGACTTATATGCTCTACCTACTATTCAATATCACAGTAACAGGTGCTGTAGCCCATAGCAACCAGCGGAAACCGTTTGCCAATTATTGCTACCTGCTTGCCCAGTTGCCCCAACCGGTGCTGGGATGAACACTTGTGTCAATTCTGCAACTAAGTAACTGTATACCATGTGCTATAACCTGTGGCAACCACGGCAGGGGATGGCGCGCATGGATTACAAATTCGTCCAGCGTTCTGTTGTTGCTGGACGTTCCAACTTGGATTACAAATATGTCCAGCATTCTGCTAATGCTGGACATCTTGAACTTTTGCTTCAAACTCCTGCTTTAAACAGTAAAGTATGCCTGGAAGTGTCCACTGTTGCACATCAAAGGAATTGGATAAGCATTCTTGATCGTGAAACGATTGAGACCCCTATAATCAATACAAGGTCTCTGTTTACCACTCTTCTTCTTCACAAAGAAGAAACCAGCAGGAGACAAGGATTTGCGGATGAATCCTTGAGAAACTGCGTCTGCGCCATACTCCTCCATGACCTTATCCTCCAAGACCGACAAAGGGTAAACCCGGCCCCGCGGGGGTTTGGCACCAGGTTGAAGGTCAATTGCGTAATCATACGACCGGTGTGGAGGCAAACTACCGGCTTGACCTTTGTCAAAGACATCGCTAAAATTGCGGTACTCCTGGCAGGGAGGAGAGTGAAGAGGTGCACAGAACCTTAGCTACCTTCTGAAAACATGTCTTGCTGCATTGTGGCGACCAGGAAAGAACCTCAGCACAAAGCCAATCAAAAGAGGGGTTGTGCCTCTGTAACCAAGGATAACCAATAACCACAGGAAACTTAGGTGAGGAAATTATTTGGAATTGGATTATCTCCTGGTGAAGAGCCCCTACAGTCATGGACAACGGAACAGTATCATGAGTCACATGGGTAGGCTGTAGAGGTCTCCCATCAAGAGCCTCAATTGCAAGTGGAGTGGCACAAAGCTGCAGTGGAATCGAGTGCTTAGATACAAAGGCAGCATCAATGAACAGGCCTGCAGCCCCAGAGTCGATTAAAGCCTGTATCTCGACGGACGACTCAGACCAAGAAAGGATAACTGGGATCAGGGGCTTATCCTTCTGGACAACTGTGGACGAAACAAGGCCACCTATGGTCTGTCCAGTACAGGACCTCAAGGTTCGGGCATTCCCAGGATGGGTAGGACAAGACTTAAAAAAGTGACCATCTTGGCCACAATAAAGGCACAATCTTTCCCTACTCCTAAAGGTTCTCTCATCCGCAGAGAGACATGTGAAGCCCAAGTGCATGGGTTCACCATCAACGACCGACTCGGTACCAGGAGGAATGGGAGGTGAGGGAGGCAAGGGTGGGACTTCAAGGCTCAGAGACAAATGTACAGAGGCCTCCGCAAGAACTTGTCAGGGCTGGGCTCAGCCTTTCCTTCTCAAAGCTTGCCGCTCAGCTGTCGGCTAATTGCCAGCTCCTATCTCTCCACAGTGACTCACCTGTTGATGATATCCTGTTCTATCCATCAGTCCAGCCTACTTAAGCCGTTCAGTCCAGATGATCTCTGCCTTCGCCTTGGTCACATCTCCAGAGACGCTCTCCTGTGTTCCTGTTAAAGACTTGCTTGGCTGACATTCCTTCTGGCTCCAGATCCTGCTTGCTGTTCTACTATGCTCATCTCTGGCTCCCTGACGTTTTGGCTTGTCTGATTATTCGTTCCGGTTCCTGAACTCTGGCTATGTTTTGACTATGTTTACTCGGTTTACCTTTTTTTATTATTATTAAACTAGTGGGATTTAACTGAACTTCTGTCTCAGTCCGATTCATGGTTTCTGACAATAGGCGAAGACCATGAATTCAGAAGATGCAGTGAATTCACTTGTTGGTAATATTTTTTCCAGACTGGATGAGCACGGCTCACCTGGAATCTCCCACTGTGGCTGCTCCGGTACAACCTGCTCCAGTCTCTCTGCAGGCACCTGCCTCGAGTATTACCTCTATAAGAGGTATGACTGGTTCCGCTCCGCTTCCCCAGCGATTTGGGGGTGATCCAGTCCAATGCAGAGGGTTTCTCAACCAGGTTGAGATATACTTTGAGATGCTGCCCCAGGCGTTTCCCACGGACAGAAGCAAAGTAGGTTTTGTGATATCTTTGCTTTCCGAGAGAGCCTGGGCCTGGGCAAACCCTCTATGGGAGATGCAAAAACCTGTTGTCTTGAGTTACCCTGAGTTTGTGACTTCTTTTGACAGGGTATTTGACGTTCCCACATGCTCCGCTTCTGCTGCCAAGTACCTCATGTCCATCAGAGTAAGAGAACTGTTCCAGATTGTCCCCGTTTATGGCGAATTATGGTTTCCAACCTTCCATGTTGCTTGACTCATTTTTTTTCCGCAGAGTATTCCTACGTTAGAGGAGCATCTCCGTGGTATTCATTCCACTTGTCCACAAGTCCAGGAGGCTTTGCGACATGCTAATGATAGGTACAGACTCCATGCTCACCGCAGACGCCTGCCTGCGCCTTCCTACCAGGTTGGGGACAGGGTCTGGCTGTCATCTCTCAATCTCTGACTTTGTGTTCGCACCTCGGTTTATTGGGCCTTTCCGTATTCTTTGCAGGAATAACCCAGTGGCTTACGCATTAGACCTTCCTTCTAATATGCGTATTTCCAATGTATTTCATGTCTCCTTATTAAAACCTTTGGTCTGCAATCCCCTTACCACCTTGGTGCCTCGTCCTCACCCTGTACAGGTTGGGAACCATGAGGAGTATGAAGTACAGTCCATTGTTGACTCACATAGGTTCCGTGGGTGCGTACAGTACCTGGTGCATTGGAAAGGGTACGGCCCGGAGGAACGTTCTTTGGTCTCATCCTCAGATGTGCATGCCCCTCTCCTCCTCCGTGATTTCCATAGATGTTTTCCCCTCAAACCTGGTGGTCCTCCGAGGGGGAGGGGTCATTGAGGAGGGGGTACTGTGAGGGCTGGGCCCAGCCCTTCCTTCTCAGAGCTGGCCGCTCAGCTGCCGGCTAATTGTCAGCTCCTATCTCTCCACAATGACTCACCTGTTGATGATATCCTGTTCGTCAGTCCTGCCTACTTAAGCCGTCCAGTCCAGATGATCTCTGCCTTCGCCTTGGTCACATCTCCAGAGACGCTCTCCTGTGTTCCTGTTAAAGACTTGCTTGGCTGACATTCCTTCTGGCTCCAGATCCTGCTTGCTGTTATACTACACTCATCTCTGGCTCCCTGACGTTTTGGCTTGTCTGACTATACGTTTTGGTTCCTGAACACTGGCTATGTTTTGACTACGTTTACTTTGTTTTTTTTATCATTATTAAACTAGTGTGAATTAACTGTACTTCTGTCTCAGTCTGAATCATGGTTTCTGACAGCGCTCCCTAAAACAGAGTCTTTCTCTGAGTCTGGAGTCTATGAGGATGGCTAACGTAATCAACTTCTCCAGCTCAGTGGGTATATCTTGGGCTGTTATCTCATCTTTGATGGTATCCAAGAGACCATAAGAAAAAGCAGCCACGAGAGTCTCATTGTTCCAAGCAACCTCTGCTACCAGAGTACAGAATTCAATGACGTAATTGGCAACAGTTCTTATACTCTGTTTGATGGACACGAGGCACTTGGCAGCAGAAGCGGAGCATGCGGGAATGTCAAATACCCTTTTAAAGGAAGCCACAAACTCTGGGTAACTCAGGACAACAAGTTTTTGTGTCTCCCATAGAGGGTTTGCCCAGGCCAAGGCTCTCTCAGAAAGCAAAGATATCACAAAACCTACTTTGCTTCTATCCGTGGGAAACGCCTGGGGCAGCATGTCAAAGTATGTCTCAACCTGCTGAGAGTAGATGAAAAAATCCAGACAGCCGCACACCAGGAAGATATTATCTAAAAAAATGTATTGTAAAATCAGGATCATACCATATACAGGACACCGTGGCAAAAAATACAGGCAATCAGCTAACGCGTTTCGCACTTATGCTAAGTACTTACTCATAGCTAGATAGCTGATTTTACAATACATTTTTTTGGATAATATCTTCCTGGTGTGCGGCTGTCCGGATTTTTTCATCTACTCTCAGCATGATTCAGCATTAGCCAGCACCTGGGGCTCTTTACTCCTGGAGAGAATCATTCACTTTACACCTGGTTTGGATCCACACTGGTGTGGGGAAAACTCTCTCGTTATATCTCAACCTGGTTGAGAAACCCTCTACATTGGACTGGATCGCTGGGGAAGCACAGCGGAACCAGGCATACTTCTTTTAGAGGTAATACTTGAGGCGGGTGCCTGCACAGAGACTGGAGCAGCAGCAGGGACGGCCTGCAACACAGGTTTTACTGGAGCAGCCACAGTGGCAGATTCCAGGTGAACTGTGCGATTCAGGAGCATCTGTAACGCCATGGCAAACTGATCCATGCGGTGATCCTGCTCATTTAAATCTGGAAAAAATTTTACCAACAAGTGGATTGACTGCAACTTCTGAATTCATGGCCTTCGCCTACTGTTAGAAACCATAAATCAGACCGAGACAGAAGTGCAGTAAAAATCACACTAGTTTAATACCAATAGTAAAAGGTAAACAGAGCAAACATAGTCATAACATAGCCAGAGTTCGGCAACCAGAATGGATTGTCAGACAAGCCAGGATGTCAGGGAGCCAGGGATCAGCGTACTTCAGGAAAAGCAAGGAAATCAGGAAACCAGAGAATCAGCATAGTGGAACAGCAAGTAGGATCAGGAACCAGAAGGGACGTCAGCCAAGCAATTCTTTCACGGAGAGGCTTTTTGTACATATTCCCCATACAAGTTATTTCCCTTTCCCCATTCCAATTTATCTTATGGGATGCCCTTGCTTCTGGGTCCAGGAGCCATTTTTCACATTTTCCCAGCCAAGGGACTGGCTGGATTTTTGTGGGGGGTGAGTGTACCCTCTAGGTAGGTAGGTGCTAGAGTGAGGATTTTTGGTTAGGATTAGGTAAATTTAGGCAGGCCTGGCCTGTTTGTTTTGATTTGGTCTGGGCTGGGAGTGACTCAGGGTAGCAGCTGGTGACTCACAGGCAGTGTCACTGTGACCTCCCTCTTCTTTCTGGAAGATTCTAGAAAGAGAGGAGAAATGAGAGGTGGGCCTTAGGTATTCTAAGGAGCCCTGACCAATCCCCAACCTGGATTGGCAGGGGGCAGGCGTCCTTAAATACCCAGAGTCAGCCCAGCTGGGGAGGAGTTGGAGTTGTTCAGAGCTTTCGAGATGTAATGCTAGGCTATCAGGGCCTTTGAGGGAGCCCCCAGGGGGGGTGACCTTCAAGAAATTGTGCAGGTGTCCTGGACAGAAGGCACAGGAGGCGCAAGAGAGGACAGCAGGAGAGCGCATATCCGGGCAAGTCTCCAGGGAGAAGAACAGCTGGTTGCAGCCAGAAGAGGGCTGGTGAGTGACATACACAGTCAGCAGGCACACCTGAGAGGACTGGGAGCATACAGTCTGGGATGTGTGCAGAGCCAGTGGAGTGGACTGTGGTGTCATGAGCAGTGGAGAAGGGCAGCTGCAGTCAGGAGGGCTGGCAGGGCCTTAAGATGGGTTACGGGGCTCAGAAGCCGAAGTTAGGACAGCTAGCACCAGAAACTTTCTACCGCTACACTATAGGGGCCCGCGGTCCCTGCCTGCAAAAGAGGCCATTTCTAAGGCCTTGCTGAGCCAGTGTCGGGCCTAACCATGCATTGTAAGCTGTGACTGGAAGGTGAAGCAAGTGAAGTGCTGGAGGAGCTGAGGAGTGATAGTCTGCAGTAAGAGTTGTGCTGGAAGAAGATTGGCGTGTATACACAGGAGTGTATATACCATAGTTTGTCCCAAGCAAGTGTTTGCTATTTCTACTGGACATTCAATATTTTCCTTACCCCATCCAAGTTCAATTTCCCCAATAAAATTTCAAAACAAAGCTTATGGACTGTTCATTGTCTTGGAGAGTCTGAGAAGTGAATGCCGGGCTGGTCAGGGTGACAGGTGGGCCACATCACTTAGCAGCTCCTACAGGGGTACCGCTGCACTTGCACTCTCTTCTTACCATTGCTGAATCTCCGGTGGCATTCTGTGGAGAGCCTGAGGGCCCCTCCCTTTCTACAGCTAGAGATCACAGCCATACCATAGGGACTGGTGAGAGGGCACTGCCCATTGTTCACACTGTTAGCAGGGACTGAGTTACTGGAGGCAGGACATTAAGTATATTGCACCTACACAGCACCTATACTGCACTTGCAGTGCACTTATACTAGACCTTTCCTGCATTTTTACTGCACCTAAACTGCACGCTGGTTTATTGAAACTGTTGTTAAATGCACCAATGCTTCTTAAAGGTGGTATCCAGCAAAAGAACAGCCTAAAGGAATGCTCTTCCCTTAAAACCATCCAGCAAATCCCCTTTGTTCCCCTCTCCTCTTTCCTTCATTTGTACGGACAGAGCACATCCAGTCATTCTAGGCTTAGCATAGTCGCCATTAGTGCACTTTGGCAGTATTGTTTACGGGGTTCGGAAAATCAAGGTGTATTACTGCTCACTGCTGCACTTTAGGTGACCTTGCTACTGTTTATGTTGATCTGGGTGCCATGTGTCATCTTAAGATAGGTATACATGGGCCGAATGTTGGGAGACATTTGCCAGTTTGAAAAAAAAGTCTGACATTCGGCCTGTGTGTATGTCGGTTTGTCCAACAGAAGCTGTCCATTTGGAAAACCAGCAGCTGACTGACTCCCAATCAGTGCTCTCCACCAGAGAGTGTTCTGGCGGGGGGCCATCCCCCTGTCAGAACACAACAGATCGCTATAATAATGTCGGCTAGTTAGTACAGTGGTTCCAACCAGAGCTGTCAGTTTTTTTTTCATGCAACCTGCTGGGCTGCACGAAAAAAACTGCTAGTGTGTACCAGGCTTTAGGCCTAGTCCTTATCACAAATCACACTGTAGGCTAAATCAACCGGTTCAGTGTCTGTTACTTTGATATAGTACTACTATTGAGTACTAAGTATAAGTTTCAGTGATTTTCTGTGACATTACATGCTTTGTACACTCAACCTAGTGTGTCAGAGGGGCTGAAGTTCTTAAAGAGGTCAAGGCAAAGAACAGAGGACTCATCCTAACCACCAGCTCCTACAGCGATAGCTCTACACCAATATGCTATGCAGTGCCATTTAGATGTTTCAAGTTCTTTCTTGATCCATGTGACATGGCAGGGAGTTTGTGAGATCCTGATTTACATATTCTCTTTAGTGGCCTTGGTGGGTAAATTTGATAGAGTCTGGGAAAAAAAAGACCTACAGAGGGATCAAAGCCAAAGGAAAGGTTCAAGACTAAAAGAAATGTGAATCATAATGAGTGGATCTAACAATTGATTTTCCTCTGCATATGTCTTCTAACGTCTCCTGTAGTATTGAGCCACTCTGTGCCTCTAAAGAGATGTGACTATTGAAAATAGACTCTACACAGGCTTTTGGCATCTTTTTAAAGATTAGTTATTTTTACCGTAACTATAGTCTTTGGTGTCAATCTCACAAAGTAGCTTGAGCAACTTCAGGTTATTGTACAGATTTATCGCTTTTCTCTGTTGAGTAAATAGCAGTGGGATGGCATCATAAATTCACCACCCAGTCATGTGTCTTTTGACCATCAAAAACGTTGCTGTATAGGCTGGCCTATCTTACAATCAAGGAATCCCCCCTGCAGGTTTTGCTTTGCAGGGTTAGTTTAAACTGGCACCTCTTCTATTGAAACCATAAAGAAAGAAGATAGAACTATCATTGTTTAATGTTTAAAGCATGGTCTGTTGTAACCACAAGAGGGAGCAAGATTCATAGAAATCGTGAAATAAACTAACGACATTGCAGAAACCCAATTCGCCTATTTTAAACTTACATTAGAAAACAGGTTTTTTTAAGTTGAAGTTAAAATACTTTTGCTGTAACATTTATTGTGGTTTACATGATGCTCAGAAAATCTGAAGTTGATTAAGTCAAAGTAATTTTCTTTTATTTCGCTACGTTTTGCAAGCGTAAAATTATTTGAAATATCTACTATAATCACAAGATTTGTCGAAACAGCAGACATACAACCATAAAGTCTTTTCTTTCTGCGTAGTTAAATATACAACATATTTCATGCACCATTTCACATGTAGTGTTGTATTTCTCAAATTTTCCCTGATTTGGAGAGTAGTTGAACTTAAAAGTTGCCATGGATATTGTAGTAGGCAGAACTTTCCAGTAAATATGGCCGGACTCTGCTGCTCTCTCCCCCTGAAATAGCGCAACCATTAAGGGCGCACAGGCGCCGCCCCCTCTCTCCAGCCACCGCTTCTGTGTAGTATGGATAGATTCATGTATTGCATGAATCTCTCCATGGGTGCTGTAGCCACCCCCTATTTAGGCGTCTGGCCCCTTTTCGGATGCCAGGCGCCTGAATTACAGCGGGGGGGGGGGGTTGAAGCACCTGATTAGAGCCAGAGGCTCTAATAGGCTTCAAAAAAGGTGAACTGCGAGCGCAAACCATTGTGGTCGCAGTCCACCCAGGTGTGTTAGCGAAGCAAATTAATATTTACTTTTCTAACACAGACCCGCCTCTCAGCCAATCAGGAGGCTTGGATGTAATACCGGTCACCTGATTGGCTGAAGGCAGAGGTGATCCCATTGGCCGCCTAGCAGAACAGGAAGAAGACGTGCACAGAGGACACAGGAGCCATCGCCGCACTACAAGTCCCACGGCTCGCCACCTAACCAGCCACCGCGAGTGTGTAAGTGGCTGCATATTATTCACACAGAGGCTGCAATTGGTGGGGCTCAGTTGGCTGCATTTGCTGAGCATAGTGGCTGCATAGTATGGGCACCGAGGCTGCAATTGATGGGCACAGTTGGTTGCATTTGCTGGGCACAGTGGCTGCATATTATAGGCACAGAAGCTGCAATTGATTGGGCAGAGTGGGCTGCATTTGATGGGCACAGAGGCTGCATATGATGGGCACAGTTGGCTACATATTATGGGCACTGTTGGCTGAATATTATGGGCACAGTTGGCTACATATGATGAGCACAGTTGGCTGCATATGATGGGCAGAGTGGCTGCATATGATGAACACAGTGGCTTCATTTAAAGGCACAGTGGCTGCAATTGATGTTTTTGTTTCAGTATTTTTCAGAATTTTTCAGTTCGTTTGCACCCCCCAAAAATTTTGAGCACCAGCCGCCACTGAACGCAACCAGTCGTGTATCTGCCCCTTGCAGTGCAAAGAAGGCAACACTGGTGTCCATACATATAAGGGATGTGATGTAGGGTGCCACAGAGATCACACCTCCCAGCTGATGGAGATGGCCAAGCCTTACAGAGATATGCAGTGAAGTCAGCGGGAGTAAAAACTGTCTTTGCTCTGGCCATAGAAATAGGAGATTACAAAAATACATTTTGGCATTTAAAAAAGTCTCTGAATCATCATGACAGGTGATTAGCATTTACCAAAGTGGATGGCAGGCTATATTTTTTTCTCACAACAAATTTGCTTTAAAGATAAACTCAAGACAAACAGCTAAACACAGACCTGAAACATTTTTACACTTTCCATACACCAGGGCATGGTCCTGGACCTCAACAAAACGAAGAAATCCACTCCAGGTAAGTGAGTCTATAGTTAATCGCCATACACACTAGTCGGGTGCTAGCCCTGCTCGCATTCTGTATATCATAAAGCAAATGATTCCGGATGGCTGCACTTTCAAAAATTCTCTTTATTGAAGCTTCATGTGACAGGTGGTTAACAGATAGAGCAGGGGACAAAGAGGTAGACGTGTTTCGTGCAATTGTCCGGGCTTAGTCATTATCTGACCTCATGGTCCTGGACCTCTTGGCAGACTATAGTACAAGATAGCCAGGTAAAGGATCCATCCTATCCTGTGAGTGGATAGTAAAGTAGCAGTTGACACTGATGAGGTCATCCCTCTGTTTTCATGACTATTAAAGAGGAAGTAAACCCTAATGTGTTTTACTTCCTCTTTTTTTCTCTGGAAACTAAAAGCGTAATGGGCTCCATTATCTGGCACTTACCTGCAAACGAACCCCGCGCTGTCCCTGTTGGAGGCCGCATCCAATTTCGCCCTTCTTCCTTCCGGGGCCACGGACTCTGGCCCTGTGACTGGCCGGAGTCATGTGACGTCAGCTTGGAGGGCCGTTTCTTCACAGTGCATGCGCCGATGACATCATCGGCGCAGTACAGATTAAATATCTCCTAAATGGCGCACGTTTAGGAGATATTTACTGCACCTATATGTAAGTCTTATTATAGTCTTGCCTATAGGTACAAATTGAAAATGGAGTTTTACAACCACTTTAATTATTGTGCACAGTGTTAAAATCACAGCATTGTGCAAAGTAACAGAACCATGATTATCTCAGAATGCTAACCTTCCCCTTCTAGAGTGCAAAGCACTTAAATTAAAACATATTGAAGTATAGTTGATTGAAAAAACCTATATGTATAGGTTTTTGATATGGTATGTCTGGATTTATATATGGTATGTCTGGATTTTTGCTTTCTAATGCCGCGTACACACGATCGGAATTTCCATCAGAAAAAACTTGTATGGTTTTTCCGACGGAATTCCGCTCAAGCTTGCCTTGCATACACACGGTCACACAAAAGTTTTCTGAACTGTCGACCGTCAAGAATGCGGTGACGTGACGTACAACACTACGGCGAGCCAAGAAAATGAAGTTCAATGCTTCCGAGCATGCGTCAAATTGTTTCCGAGCATGCGTGATTTTTTGCACGTCCGAATTGCATACAGATGAACGCATTTTCGGATAGGAACTTTTCCCGACCAAAAAATAGAGAACATGCTCTCAATCTTTTGCTGGCTGGAATTCTGTCAGCAAAAGACCGATGGAGCATACACACGTTTGCATTTTCCGACAAAAAGCTCTCATCGGAGTTTTGCTGGCTGCATTTCCGATCATGTGTATGCGGCATAAGAGTGGTTAAGTGGCCAGCAGTTCTGCCTAGCAGTGCTAGGCTTGTTGGTTCGACTACAAACTATGGCACCCCCCTGCTTTGAGTTTGTATGTTCTCCCTGTGCCTCTGTAGTTTTCCACACTCCAAAGATGTGCTAATAGGTTAATTGGCCCTAGTATGTGTATCTATTGTGATATGGAGAATGTTGACTCACATGGTAAATGCTTTTGTACAATGAGTCCACAGCAGACTGGAACTATAGTTAAGGGCCTGGTAGCCGACTTTTATTAAAAAGAAAAACAAATTCTTTATGACATAGGATTTTAGGTTCAGGGGGTTTCAGCTTCACACAAAACAAAAATGCCTAGCCAACTGGCTCTTAAAGTGTTGCTAAATCCACAACAGTAAATCAGTCTGTATATGCAGTAAAGCATGTTTGTTATATTCATTGTGCAACCTAAAAGGTTAATCCTCTGCACTGTGTATAAAGACTGTGTGATCCTGTCTTCTCTGATCCTCCCCTTTTTCCACTAACTCAAAACAGGTACGGATAGACATAGTTACTGTAGTCAGGCTGCACATGCTCAGTTTGGTGTGTATTACTAGAGAGTTTGTTTTTCTTGGGAGAGTACATGTGATCAGCACAGGACCAATCAGCACTGTCCAGACAGAGGGTCAGGGATCCTGCAGCCTTAAAGAGGAGGTCCAGCCTGGGTAAAAAAAAAATAAAAGTCAGCAGCTACAAATACTGTAGCTGCTGGCTTTTAATATTAGGGAACTTACCTGTTCAGGGAGCCCACGATGAAGGCCCCCCCTAGCCGATCCTGGTAAGGGAACCAGGCAGTGAAGACTTTCGGCTTCACTCCTGGTTCCCTACTGCGCATGCGCGAAGCGCCCTGCGCTCTCTGATTGGCGAGGGTAGGAGGAGGGGAGCCAAACTTTCGGGAGATCGGGTTGTGGCTCGTCTCTGGAAGTGGGGAAGGGGACCTCTCAAAAACAGGTCCCCTGTTCCCTCTCCCCCCCGAAAGGTGCCAAATGTGGCACGGGGGGGGGGGAGCATAAAAGTGAGAGTTCCACTTTTGGGTGGAATTCTGCTTTTAAGAACAATCAGGGGAAAATGAAAACTCCTCCTACAAGCTTTAAGCAGTCACTGATATAAGTCACAAGACTGCTCTAACTGCTGATGAAAAAAAGTTATTTAGCAGTTTTTATTTACTAAAACTATTGCATTTCCATGTTCTGTGTACTGTTTGAGACCAGATATATTGAATGCAGGGTCCTGGGTTTAGTAACACTTTAGGATCACTCAGCGTTAATTGCAGTACCTTGCTACACGGGCCCACTCTTAGCGCCTAGGTAGAGGTTCTCCTGATACCATAGGTGCTCTCATTCTTCTGAGGTTCACAGATTCCTCTGGCTCCCCTGGACTCTCTTCCACTTGCCTCAGCTTTAGTCTCCCAGACTCTCACAGCTGGCCCAAACGCATGGTCCCCCTGCCCAAGCCAGCGCATGTCCAGGCCCGTCTGAAGTTTTCCAATGACCATCTGGATGATCCAGAGGAGGAATGGGAGAAGGTCATGTGGTCTGATGAGACAAAAATAGAGATTAATGGTCTAAAATCCACTCGCCGTGTTTGGAGGAAGAAGAAGGATGAGTACAACCCCAAGAACACCATCCCAACCTTGAAGCATGGAGGTGGAAACATCATTCTTTGGGGCTGCTTTGCTGCAAAGGGGACAGGATGACTGCACCGTATTGAGGGGAGGATGGATGGGGCCATGTATCACGAGATCTTGGCAAACAACCTCCTTCCCTCAGTAAGAACATTGAAGATGGGTCGTGGCTGGGTCTTCCAGCATGACAACGACCGGAAACATACAGCCAGGGCAACTAAGGAGTGGCTCCGTAAGAAGCATCTCAAGGTCCTGGAGTGGACTAGCAAGTCTCCAGACCTGAACCCAATAGAAACTCTTTGGAGGGAGCTGAAAGTCTGTATTTCCCAGCGACAACCCGAAACCTGAAGGGTCTGGAGAAGGTCTGTATGGAGCAGTGGGCCAAAATCCCTGCTGCAGTGTGTGCAAACCTGGTCAAGGACTACAGGAAACATATGATCTCTGTGATTGCAAACAAAGGTTTCTGTACTAAATATTAAGTTTTGCATTTCTGATGTATCAAATTCTTATGTCATGCAATATAATGCAAATTAAT
This sequence comes from Lithobates clamitans, assembly GCA_037952925.1. Classification (NCBI taxonomy): domain Eukaryota; kingdom Metazoa; phylum Chordata; class Amphibia; order Anura; family Ranidae; genus Lithobates; species Lithobates clamitans. The sequence goes on from JBBGZY010000583.1 coordinate 820,018, forward strand.
TACTTAAAAATCATACAATGTGATTTTCTGGATTTTTAGATTCTGTCTCTCACAGTTGAAGAGTACCTATGATAAAAATTACAGGCCTCTACATGCTTTTTAAGTAGGAAAACCTGCAAAATCGGCAGTGTATCAAATACTTGTTCTCCCCACTGTATATTATTTAGGGGATACATTAATGTAAATGTGTATAATTATTATCCAAATGTGTACTGATTTTCACTGCTATTAGGAATGTCTGGGAACTTGTAATCTGAGTCTTTCCTAGGGTCCTAATAGATCTAGGGCACTCTGTTAGGGAAAAGTTGTGAGAACCTTCTGTCCCCTTGGAAAGCCTGTCATGTGATAAGTGATATTTTTATCTTGCAGACTGAGCTGGCTGCACAGAACCAATCACATGCATCTTTCTTGCCAAACCAAGTGACTCTAATTGGAAGAGGAACAACTTGTTTCCTCTTGTAGGTCTGCAGGTAAGTGAAGATGACATAACTGCACTGTGAACCATCATCAGCTACATTTCATAAAAACAAGTTATGGCTGCTTAGAATTTCTTGGACGTGGTGTGATCATTAGAAGGCCATAAACTAAACTGCAGCTTCTTAGTACCTCCAGTCCTCATCTGCTAATAGCTAATCTCCAGTGTGTAAGTCTGCTTTTTATCAGTTCACATATGCTTTGTGTAGTGAATGACTACATGCAGATCAGTATTGCCCCTAACATGCTCAGAAGTCCACAAACATGCTATTGGTTATAACAAGGCAGAACCTCATGTGTATTGTTAGCTTTCCTGCCAAATTGTGCACCCAAAAATACATTTTGGTCATAGATTTCTCTCTAGGCTTATTTGTTACTTAATTTTGTAGTTATATCCTGATAGAACATAATTTTACATGAGTTATGCTATCTTTTACTTTTTTTACACTTGGGGTATATTTAAACTCAATAACAAAAATCGTATTTAACCACTTGCCTACTGGGCACATTTACCCCCTTCCTGCCCAGGCCAATTTTCAGCTTTCTTTGCCGGATTTCATCCCACCCGGATCTCTAAGAAATCCCCGGGCTCCAGGTTCCAAAGTGGACTTTACTAAATAATGAGGAAACTAAAAAGTCAGTTTCCTCCCAAACAAGCAAAGACACTGGAGCTCCTCAACCTGCCTGTTTGAGAATCCTGGAACCATACACTGGTGGGGTACCACACTACCACAACACGTAGGTTTAAAATAAAGACTTGCCTTCAGGCTCAATAGCACAGGTGGCCAGGGATGGAAGTGGTAATAATAGATGTTTGAGCAGTGATACTGCTCCTTAACCATCCCCCCCCCTCCTAAACTGGATGGGGTTGTAAACATGTTGCAGCCATGATGCTTTGCTCAGCAGCCATGGAAAAAATGATACTTTATGTTGTGTTTGGTGGCCACTACCACTGCTGAACGCGAGCCACTTAGTTGAACAGGGCTGTGCTGCAACTGCCCTGCAACAACGTTTAATGCATGTGGTTGTGGCATGGAGGTGCAGGCTGTCAGCTAGTCAGTAGTTCCAGTCCCCCAATGCCAGTATCCACACAGTACCCCAAATAAATTCTCCCAAACAGAGCATTACTTACCCAGCCAACCTCTGCCTCTCTCAGAGAACATACCCGCCGCTGGGGAGAGGCATGGACTGGCCCTGCTCCCTGGAGTCCTTTCAGCAGCTGGAGAGAAGACAGGGTGGCTGGGCTCACTCCCTCATGTTGTGGGGGATCTGGGCCGACTGCCCAGCATCCCTGGAGTATACAGGTGGAGTCTGAAAACTCATCCAATTTTTCTGCATGAAAATCCCCCAGTGCTTGCAAAGCATGGCTGACATCCTCCTGTCTCAGTGCCTCACCATTTTCTGGGGTTGTGTCAGTGGAGACCGAAGTCCCATCCAGTTTCACAGGAACACCCTCTTCTGTTAGTTGAGGGCAGAGGCTAGCAGCACTCTGCCCTGTTTCCAGCCCTTCTGCTGGGTTGCTGGCATCATTCTGGGGTGAAAAAACAAAAAAAACTGCGCTATATAGTGAAATGTGAAAAAATAGTATATGCAATAAACACACACATGTATATCAATGATATCAAATCAGTAATGCAAAAATAATAGCAAAGCTTGTTGGTGTAAGGGAAACAAGAGATGTCCCCTAACAGTTCTCTGTGAGATTCCAGTGAGAAATAGAAAACGAGCACACCCTGCACAGTGAACCTCCACCACCAAGCATATGCCCTTACCAGATGGAAAGCATAAATAAGCACATCTCAGGACCACATCCAGGTAGGGCTGCTAGACAATGGAGACATTCCTCTGGATACCACTATGGATGTTGAGCATGAAAGCTGGATCCCGGTATGTTATCTCCAATCTCCCTCCGTATAACGTGGCTCCAAACAACCAACTGGTACAACTGAGGTTCCTATCAAATGCTGGAGGCTGCTATTATCATACTGCTGCTGGGGTGCCATCTGCTGCTGGGAAGGGAAGCCCGCTGCTATATCTCCCTTACCCTCATCTGGCTACTGGGGGGACATGTTTCTGGTACTGTGTCCCAGGTGCACGGATCCTTGCTGGGGAGGCAAGTCTGCCACCTTCTCACCCCAGGCCACCAAAACTGCCGCATTTGTAGGGCAGAGGTCTTGGACCCTCTGTCCAGTTGTCAGCGCTTCAGTTGGAGAAGTTTCTGGTAACTCCACAGATGCTGCTTGCAGGAAATCCCATGCCTCTGTCAGTATTGTGGGAGAAAGGCCGACTGCCTCTTCTCTCAGCAAAGCTGAAGCTGCTGTTGGTGCTGGGAAGAGCTCATTGCCGTTTGGCCCTGATGCCAGCTCTTCTGCTGAAGGTTCACCAGGTTGTTCTTCCTCAGTAGAAAAATCTTTCAGATCCCCAGTCTCTATAACTGGTGTCTGGGGATAGAGGTTCACCATCTCCTGTCTGTAGAACCCAGAAGATGTTATTGGTGCTAGGCAGAGGTTAGCAGAGCTCTGCCCTGTTATCAGCACTTCAGCTTTGGGGACGGCAATCTCCAGAGTTTCTACTGCTGATTCTCTGGCATGCTGTTGAACGTGTTCTAGCAGTTTCCTGTATGCCCTTTCCAGATGCTGTTCTTTCCTTAGCAAATAGTGCAGAAGCTCTGAGACCCCTGCAAGACCGAGCATAACCTCTCTATAATTTTGTAGGTCCTCAAGGGTAAGTTCTCCTTCATCGCCAAACACAAAACTATCTGTAAGGCTCTCCCGCTGCAAATTCAGGGCCGCCAAAATCATATCCCTCTGGAGAGCATTCTGTTGTCTCCCCTAAATATTCCTGCTCTGCGTGCCATTGCAGAGCCCGATAACGATTGTCTAGCTCTATCTCCTGCTGGACCAGCTTATCCAATTCGGACACTCATTGGTCCAGGGGCCACTCTCCCAGGAATGGCATCCGTAACTCCCGTTGGTCACTGGCTCTTTGCTTTGGGGTTGGAAAGCACTTGCCCTGTTGAATACCAGTGACCTGGAGGGCTCCAATCCAGAGCTCCACCTGAATCTGCTGCCTGAGCTCCGGGTATTCATCCGTAGACACAGTCCTGGAGTATGCTGAAAGGACAATCTGCAGCAGCCCCAGGAACTCTGATGCCAGATCCATATCTCTGCTGGGGTGACCAAAATCTGTAATCCTGATCTTGGATCCAGGTGGAGGTTTGGATGTCCCAGACTGCAGGAAGCGTCCCACTGCTTGCCACCAATGTAAACGTCCCATACTCCGCTTGCGTGCTTTCGTCATATACCGCATCCTCCAGTCTGAATATAGATATTAGATATTAACCACATATTACATCCAGGAACAAGGCAGGACTCGTTTGGCTGCAAGCTGGAACATGTTTATTGAAACACATGTAACAACAGATATCCACTAAAAGACAATGCCCCCTCCCTTGGATTCAGGGCGGGGTAAACTGTCCAATCAGCAATAAGGAACACAAATATCCATCCCATAATACATTTCTCACAAGGCAGATACAAATAATAGAACAATGGAATACAGCCACGCCCCAAACTACCCCAGTAAAGAGTCCAACACCATGAGACAAAGCACAATGGCGCAGTGGGTAGCACTCTCGCCTAGCAGTAAGAAGGGTCACTGGTTCGAATCCCAACCACGACACTACCTGCTTGGAGTTTGCATGTTCTCCCTGTGCCTGCGTGGGTTTCCTCCGGGTACTCCGGTTTCCTCCCACACTCCAAAGACATGCTGGTAGGTTAATTGGATCCTGTCTAAATTGTCCCTAGTATGTATGAATGTGAGTTAGGGACCTTAGATTGTAAGCTCCTTGAGAGTAGGGACTGATGTGAATGTACAATGTATATGTAAAGCGCTGCGTAAATTGATGGCGCTATATAAGTACCTGAAATAAATAAAAAATAAATAAACAATATATACATATATACAACATTCCAGTGTGACTGTACAGTGAGTCCAAATAGCACAGATCAGACTGGGGTTCTCGGTCACCCTGTGCCCCTAATGGACACAGGGTGATTTACACATAAATGGGGAAAAATTCCGCGCCAACTCTAAATGGGAAGCAGCCAATACCACAATCTGACTAATTGTACAACAAATTAAACATTAATGTGTGGCGCTAATAACTGAACAAGTGCGTGTATAGTCCCAAATGTGATGGTGGCTTTTTTAGAAAAATAGACGAAAGAGAAATATGTAATCACACATATAAAAAATATATATGAAAAACGATACCCGCCACGGGAATACTATGGCTCAAAGGTGAGGTCATAAACAATATTGGTGACAAAAAATCGGTATGTCGCACTAATTGCAACATCCCAGTGATGAAATACACAAACTAAGTGAAAAGGTGAGATTAATCAATGAAAATGAATAATCTAGTGCATCACTATAACATAATAGTAATAGGTGAATATATAAGGTTGACAATAGCACATGTAAACCTCAAATATTGGCATATGGGTTTACTATGGTGCATCTATAGTCCATATCCATCTGCGAGGTGAACACTCATGAAGGTAAAAATATGGTGCTGTTGATACTTATAGTCCTAATTGCTTCTCAACCTGATGTGAGAGATGTGCTGACATATGAGGTATTATCTTCTCCAAACCAAACTTCAAATCAAGAAAAATACAATGCCCTTACCAGAAGTGATGGACTCACAGGCCGTTGGCGGTGAGTCAAAAAGGCTTGTACCGTCAAGCGGTGAGGATGGATCTAATGCCAATAGATCGGATATACTTGGTAGGGAAGAAAAGCCTGGGAACTTGCTCGCCGTTGGAGAAGATGGATCAAGCCCGGACTTCTTGCTGGCTGAGTTTCCTGTTCAGGGGCTGGCTTGAATTGCTAAACGAGCTCTACTCAATCATCGGCAATTTCCATGGTGTGACAAGGTGTGTCATACCCCAGCAGAAGTCTAAGAGGACAAAACGCGTTGGGTCTTATTTGCTACCCTAGCCACTTTTACTGCGCTGTTTAGTTCAATTGGATCAAATTTTTACCGCCCATATTTTTATTACATGTTGGAAAAACTTTTTTATACCAATACATTTTCCATTATTATCGGATTTACACCATGTGGAGGTTTTTCTTTCTCTCCTTGTCACACCATGGAAATTGCCGATGATTGAGTAGAGCTCATTTAGCGATTCAGTTCAGCCCCTGAACAGGAAACTCAGCCAGCAAGAAGTCTGGGCTTGATCCATCTTCTCCAATGGCGAGCAAGTTCCTAGGCTTTTCTTCCCTACATTTGGGATTAATACACGCACTTGTTCAGTTATTAGAGCCACACATTAATGTTTCATTTGATTTACACATAGGAGGGGTGGGGGGAGCTGGACAAGGAGTTTCCAGAGATCTCCAAGGTAAGCTGGGTTGCACAAGCCCCCCACCCAAAGTGACTCCCGTCACAAGAAGAATCGGTAATGCTCTGTGCAAAACCATTGCACATAGCAAGTAAGTATAACATGTTTGTTATTTAAAAAAATTAACCTTTACAAACACTTTAAGACAGGAGGTGAGGAAGCAACATATGAAGCATCTCAGCTGATCTCCTAATATTGCTACACTACATATGCAAAGTGGGCTCTTTACAGCCTTGAAACTTCCCTGGTATATAGAACAAGGGTGCCCAAGGGGACTTTGAGAGACACAAACAATGTTTTTTATAAAAAAAAAATACAAATTTTATTTCAACAAAAATATCTTAAAAAAGTTCTTTACTAATTTTTAAATCGTATAACATTTTTTCTGATAAATACACATAGGATAGCAATAGGTGCATGGATCATAACATGACTAGTTGTCCAAGGAACATATGCTTGTGTATTTGAATCTCAAAGCATTTTGCGAGATAGCACTCACTTCTTTAGGAGAAATACACTTAAATATCTGAATGCAGAGACCAGAAAAATAAGAAGTTGTTGGAATAAAAATTGTATTTTTTTTATAAAAAACATTGTTTGTGTCTCTTAAAGTCCCCTTGGGCACCCTTGTTCGATATTTCTGTATATATATATATATATATATATATATATATATATATATATATATAGGGACTGAGACACATTAGCCAATATATTTGAAACATCCCTGGATCTGTGAGGTGACTATCACGGGAGAATTTGGGAGGGGGGATGCTGAAGTGCAGGCTGTGCAGCGCATAAAATAGCACCCCCTTTAAAAAATAAAAGAAATAGCAGAAAGGGAGTAGGAGGAGTAAATTTAACTAAAGTATCAAAAGGGAATGAAGGTCCACTTTAAGCTTTAGATATTTTAAATGGCAGGGACTCCAAAGATTATCTAATATAATGAAGGATGAGCCAGGAAGTCGGCACTGGGCTAATCACAGGCAGTGAGACATTTTCCCGATCTGTGCAGCCCCGGATTAGGAAAATGTCTCGCTGCCTGTGATTAGCGTGGTGTAGTGCCGACTTCCTGGCGGGCTCTGCACGTGCGGTTGCGAACACGCCTGAACTCACCCTTAAAGGAAGACGCCTACTCAGTAGCATCCATTGCATCAATTCTTTATTGGCTACATGGCAGAATACATTAATAACATGCTAATGCATTTCATCTAAAGCCTTACTCATAGCATACTCTATGAGTAAGGCTTTGGCCAAAACGCGTTAGCATGTTACTGATACATCCTGCCATGTAGCCAATAAAGAATTAATGCAATGGATGTCACTAGGTTCATTATATTAGTGATTATCGCTACTTTCTAAATCAGCATTTCTCAACCTTTTTAACATATGGGAATTTGAATAGCTTTCCGGTCTCAGGGTTAATGTTTACTCACACAACATTAGCATGATGGTCACTGGGAAGAATGCTCTCCAAACTTGTGGTCAGAGGAAAGAATCCCCCTTTACAGATAACTAAAAAGTTTACTGGTGTCAGTGGTTACTTGTGTGCCATATGCTGCTTGTACACAGACCATATTGTCTTACAACATCCATGATTTCACATTTCACTTAGTAACAATTACAATTCTGGAAAAAAGAAGTAATAATATTTTCCTAAAAGCAGCATAAACCATTTCATATTTATCATCCTTTTAATTTAATGCCAAACACCTAACACATGGACATACAGTACAAAATATGTTATAAATAGAAGGCGGGTTAGAAAAACATATGGGGTTGCCTTTTCTCCAGGGAATTTCTGAGGCTTTGCCATTATGCATACAACAAATATTTCACATACCAGTAACAGATTTAAATTTTCAGTGAGGTTAAAAGGGTTGAAGCAGGGTTGTTCTCTGCACACAAATTATCTTCTAATAAATTTGCTCCTGTCTCCTCTCATCTCTTCGCCATATACCATTCACCAGCCAATTGTGCTATTATTGTATGGCTGCCACCATTTTGCTGATGACTGTAATTTCCAGGAATTAAGCAGGAAATATTATTATTAAAGTAATCACTGGCACAATTGCATCCATAAAGCCTCCTCTATTAATTCATGCTTGGCAAGGTCACAATTATGACATCAAATTGATTTTTTCCCCCTTTGTTCGATATTTGCAAAGGATACTGGCAACGTATATACTGAGCTAGTAACACTAAACACAAGACTTGTTGTAATTATCCTGTAGCCATTATTGATCAAAGTATAATAAAGGCTTAATACTGATGTGAAATGGATGAGTTTGACCTTTAAATGTCAGTCGCGTCCAGAAGATCAACAATGTTTCGTTTTGTATTAACCTGCTGTGAAAACAGCACATCTAACAATTTATCATTTAAAGTTCCTTTAATTGGATTATTATTTTCCACAGTTCAACTGCTGTCTGTTTATGTTCACTCATTTAAAGAGGGATGTGCAGAAATGATGTCTGGGGAATTGATCTTCTGATGATGACTAATGAAGATCAAAGGCATTGATGATCATTTTCTGGTCCAAATTAAATAGCTGAACTTGAAACCACTGTAAGTAAGGCAGATCCTTAAAGTCCCCTAAGGTGGGAGGAGTCTTTATTCTATTTATTGTATTCATATATGTAGCATGAATATATTGTGCAGTGGTCTGACAGAGGGATAGCTGGATTTATACTTTCTATAATATGATGCAGTGCTTGAAAGTCTAGGAGCGTTATGAAAGATCATGAAATATAGCTGCTGATGATTAGCTTGGAGAGGTACCAATGGGAGTAGTTTGGGTATCTTGTAGAGATGTGTGTGGGATGGAGACAGAGATGCATGTTTTAACAACCATATAATTTAACCGCCAACAGTTCTTTTCCTTATAAAAGCATGGCCCCAAAATGACAGTGTTGTGACCACACCCCCAACTTTCCACCATATTGGTGCTATCCCCATGCAGATTATTTAGTTTATAGTGTAAAGCCTGATACACAGGGGCCAAATGTCTGGTGGCATTGGCCGGTTCAATAGAAACTGGCCGACATTTGCACTAGAGTCAGTCCAACAGAAGCTGTTCAGTCGGCCGGCTTATGTTGAATTAGCATGACTGAAAAAGGTCTGCCAATTGGCTCCCGATTAGCCGGCTGAGCGCAATGACCGGAGTGTTCTGCCGGGGGGGCAGAGACTGCAATGGCTCCCGAGCGTCATCCGATGCGTTTCGTTCTATTGGACATCATCTGGGGTTTGAGATGATGTCCAATAGGATGAAATGTGTCGGATGACGCTTGTGAGCCGTTGCAGTCTCTTTCTTGATGCATCTTTGTATTTTATATGTGCTTATCAAGCCGACTTGTGTAAGTATACATCTGTTTTTACAATAAAAACAGTTTTACACTAAGTGTTGCCGTCTATTCCCTACATACGTGTTCGGGAGCGGCCTTCCTTTCTGATGTTTGCTGTTGATTGGGAATTTGTTTGGTTAAAGTGGAACCTCTTCATTCAACCAGTGATGGGGTGTATACAGATTATCCATCCGATACAGCAGGACATGGTTGAGGTGTTACCTCACATATGCTTGGTTGACTCATTACACACCAGTATATGAGTCCACAATTTCTGGTAAGAGTGTCCATTTTACTAGGTGGTGGATCGCACAAACCAGTGGCTAGTGTTTTTTCTACTGTACCTTCATATGGGTATCTTCATCTTCACCTAAGGATTTCATTTGCTCGGTGGACTTTTTTTCATGGACTTTTTTCTTTCATTTATTGATTTATAAACATTTATTTTGGAGTTTTTGAACTTTAATCATTCATTGCTTATTTTGTTTATTGATCAGAACACAGCAGTAAGTATTAACTGTCTTCTTTGCAGGGGGCACTTCTTTCTTTTCTAGAAAAGTGTACCCTGTCACCAACTTGGAGGGGATGATAAGGGACTATATACCATACTTTAGTAATAATAACGGTATCATTAGTAGTAATCAGCATGAATTTATGAAGAATCGTTCTTGCCAGACCAATCTATTAACCTTCTATTGAGAAGTGAGCAGCCATCCAGATAAAGGAAGGCCTGTAGATGGGGTGTATCTGGATTTTGCAAAGGCACTTGATACAGTTCCCCACAGACCGTTACTATACTAAGGTATGTCAGCAAGGACCATAGGGTGAGTACCTGGATTGAAAACTGGCTATAGGGGCGAGCCCAAAGGGTGGTGATAAATAGCGAGTACTCTGAATGGTCTGGTGTGGAAATTGGGGCCCCCCAGGAATCTTGTCCTGGGACCAATTCTGTTTAATTTATTCATAAATGATCTAGAGGATGGGATAAACAGCTCAATCTCAGTATTTGTGGATGATACAAAGGTAAGCAGGGCAATAACTTCTATGCAGGATGTGGAAACCTTACAAGTAGACCTAAATAAAATAATGGGGTGGGTAAATACATGGCAAATGATGTTTAATATTGAAAAATGTAAGGTATTGCATTTGGGTGGCAAAAATACGAACGCAAGTTACTCGCTAGAAGGAGAACCTCTGGGGGAATCTAGGATGGAAAAGGACCTGGAGGTCCTAGTAGATGACAGGCTCAGCAAATACCAAGCTGCTGCAAGCAAAGCACAAAATATTGGCATGCATTAAAAAGGGGATTCACTCCAGAGATAAAACAATCATTCTCCCACTTTACAAGACTCTGGTCCGGCCACATCTTGAGTATGCCATCCAGTTCTGGGTCCCAGACCTCAGGAAGGATGTACTGGAACTGCAAAGAGTCCAGAGAAGGGCAACAAAGCTAATAAAGAGACTTGAAAAGTGTGAAGTGCAGCTAAACCCATTGATTTACCTGTTTCCCAAAAAGCATGCCATGAATGATAACTGTCCCAAGTGTTTGTTCTATCAACTGAATTGTCAAGCCATCAGATAGCTGGGGTCATAACCTACCACTTGCGCAGCACCATGGTAACTGCAGAATAGACAGAGGCTAATATGGCAGCTCCCTTGACTGTAAGGATAGGAGGGTTTATTTCCATTTTAACCTTTGTCTTCATAACCTTTTATGTTTCTCCCAGAGGAGTGTCACTTGAATAACAACTTTGAGTCTTCTGGGGTTGCCCACTCACATCCAAGATGGCACCCCCCAGCAGGAGTCTCAGGGCTTTTGGATGTCTACATAAGGGAGGCTTTAAATACCATAATATGTTGGTGAGTATAATATGTTAAATGCACATACAGTATCTCACAGAAGTGAGTACACCCCTCACATTTTGTAAATATTGTGTTATATCTTTTCATGTGACATCACTGAGAAAATGACATTTTGCTACAATGTAAAGTAGTGAGTGTACAGCTTGTATAACAGTGTAAATTTATTGTCCCCTCAAAATAATGCAACACACAGCCATTAATGTCTAAACCGCTGGCAACAAAAGTGAGTACACCCCTAAGTGAAAATGTCCAAATTGGGCCTAAAGTGTCGATATTTTGTGTGGCCACCATTATTTTCCAGCACTGCATTAACCCTCTTGGGCATGGAGTTCACTAGAGCTTCACAGGTTGCCACTGGAGTCCTCTTGGACTCCTCCATGACGACATCACAGGGCTGGTGGATGTTAGAGACCTTGTGCTCCTCCACCTTCCATTTGAGGATGCCCCACAGATGCTTAATAGAGTTTAGGTCTGGAGACCTGCTTGGCCAGTCCATCACCTTTACCCTCAGCTTATTTAGCAAGGCAGTGGTTGTCTTGGAGGTGCGTTTGGGGTTGTTATCATGTTGGAATACTGCCCTACGGCCCAGTCTCCAAAGGGAGGGGATCATGCTATGCTTCAGTATGTCACAGTACATGTTGGCATTCATGGTTCCCCCAATGAACTGTAGCTTCCCAGTGCCGGCAGAACTCATGCAGCTCCAGACCAAGAACACTCCCACCACTATGTTTGACTGTAGGCAAGACACACTTTTCTTTGTACTCCTCACCTGCCTGCCGCCACACATGCTTGACACCATCTGAACCAAATATGTTTATCTTGGTCTCATCAGACCACAGGACATGGTTCCTGTAATCCATGTCCTTAGTCTGCTTGTCTTCAGCAAACTGTTTGCGGGCTTACTTGTGCATCATCTTTAGAAGAGGCTTCCTTCTGGGACGACAGCCATGCAGACCAATTTGATGCAGTCTGAGCACTGACAGGCTGACCCCCCACCCCCTCAACCTCTGCAGCAATGCTGGCAGCACTCATACGTCTATTTCCCAAAAACAACCTCTAGATATGATGCTGAGCACTTGCACTCAACTTCTTTGGTCGACCATGGGGAGGCCTGTTCTGAGTGGAACCTGTCCTGTTAACCGGTTGCGGACCAGCCGCCGCAGTCTTACTGTGGCAGGTTGGCTCCACTGCGCAAAATCAGGTTATATTACGTGATCTCGCCGGGCTTGGATAGCAGGCGCGTGCCCGCCGCGAGCTCTGTTCTTCTTCTCCATGAGTCCGACCGCAGTTGTCGATGTCCACGGGGATACCCACGATCATCTCAGAGAGAGGAAGAACGGGGAAATGCTAATGTAAACAAGCATTTCCCCGTTCTGCCTAGTGACAGGACACTGATCACAGCTCCCTGTAATCGGGAGCGATGATCAGTGTCGTGACACACGCAGCCCATCCCCCCCACAGTTAGAACACATCCCTAGGACACACTTAACCCCTGCAGTGCCCCCTCCTGGTTAACCCCTTCACTGCCAGTCACATTTACACAGTAATCAATGCATTTGTAATCACACTGATCGCTGTATAAATGTGAATGGTCCAACAATAGCGCCAAGTGTCCGATCTGTCCGCCATAATGTCACAGTCACAATAAAAATTGCTGATCGCCGCCATTACTAGTAAAAAAAAATTATTAATAAAAATGCCATAAACCTATCCCCTATTTTGTAGACGCTATAGCGCAAACCAATCAATAAACGTTTATTGCAAATTTTGTTTTTTACCAAAAATATGTAGAAGAATACATATCGGCCTAAATTGAGGAAAAAATGTTTTTTCATATATTTTTTGGGGATATTTGTTATAGCAAAAAGTAAAAATATTGCTTTTTTTTCAAAATTGTCTCTCTTTTTTTGTTTATAGCGCAAAAAATAAAAACCGCAGAGGTGATCAAATACCACCAAAAGAAAGCTCTATTTGTGGAAAAAAAAGGACGTCAATTTTGTTTGGGAGCCACATCGCACAACCGCGCAATTGTCAGTTAAAGTGACGCAGTGCCGAATCGCAAAAAGTGCTCTGGTCTTTGGCCAGCCAAATCCTCCGGGGCTGAAGTGGTTAAACCACTTTATGGTCTTGGCCACCATGCTGCAGCTCAGTTTCAGGGTCTTGACAATCTTCTTATAGCCTAGGCCATCTTTCTGTAGAGCAACAATTCTTTTTTTTCAGATCCTCAAAGAGTTCTTTGCCATGAGGTGCCATGTTGAACTTCCAGTGACCAGTATGAGAGAGTGAGAATGATAACACCAAATTTAACACACCTACTCCCCATTCACACCTGAGACCTTGTAACACTAACGAGTCACATGACACCGGGGAAGGAAAATGGCTAATTGGGCCCAATTTGTACATTTTCACTTAGGGGTGTACTCACTCTTGTTGCCGGCGGTTTGGACATTAATGGCTGTGTGTTGAGTTATTTTGAGGGGACAGCAAATTTACTTTGTTATACAAGCTGTACACTCACTACTTTTTACATTGTAGCAAAGTGTCATTTCTTCAGTGTTGTCACATGAAAAGATATAATGAAATATTTACAAAAATGTGATGGGTGTATTCACCTTTGTGCGATACTGTATATTAAAAAGGTTTTTGTTGATAAGCATGGTCTGGTGACAGGGCCTCTTTTACAAGCTGTCTACCACTTTTATGATGTTTACTTTCATATGCACATTACTGTTGTCACTTCATACAGTAAAAAAATATTCTTACTAAAACATCCCCAAGCTTCATCTGTTTTTTCACTGTGTTTTGATAATGAATATGTCTCTGCAGTGTGAAATGAATGGCTTTAGTAGGTGATAAAAGAGGAGATCAGCTCATAAACTCTACAGCCTCCACACATCATTTACGATTGGTCAATGCTGTTCATCGATCTGCAAAGGAAGCTGTTTGAGAACTCAGCAATTTACCTGGAAGAAGATAAAAAGATATAGGTATTGGTGTCCTTAAATCCTCTCTTATAGGCAATGTCATCACCTATTGTGGATGAGCATAATAGACAATGACGCCATTGTATAATACTATAGTCAACAATTTTCTTTGCTTGGAACATCAGCTAACCACTGTCTGATCTATTAATAAAAGGTTCAGATATTTTCCACCCATTTTCTCTGTTTTAAACCTTAACAAAATTTACTTTGGAGTTGCAGTTTCATGTTTTTTTCCACTTCCACATCTGGATAGTAAATGGCATTTTTTTTAACAATTTGGGGATGAGGTGCACAAGACTTTAAAGATTATATATACAACACTAGAATTATATTGCATGACCCATGATTTCTGCATGGCTCAGTGCCTCCTTATAAAGATCTAGTTGATTGAAAATCCAGATTACCTGCAAACTGGCCAAGACAATCTTTCAGTTAACTTCAGCTTTCAGTGAACTTTTGTATTACTTTTTTCTCAGCTGATTATATATTGCATTAATGTGAGTGAAGAAAAGTCAAGTCCTTTTATATTTCAGAAAGCAAAAATACATTAATATAGTTACATAATTCAGTTTAAAAAAGACATGCATCCACTGAGTAACAAAAACTTTCAAGCCCCGTACACACGATCGGACATTTCGACGGGAAATGTTGGATGTCAGGCTGTTGTCGGTAAATCCGACCGTGTGTATGCCCCATCGGACATATGTTGTCAGACTTTCCGCCAACAAATGTTGGCTAGTAGGTTCTCAAATTTTCCGCGGACAAATGTGTGTTGCTGGATTTTCCGAGCGTGTGTACACAAGTCCATCGGACAAAAGTCCAAAGTACAAACACGCATGCTCGGAAGCAGAAGCGGTCGGTCTTGTAAACTAGCATTAGTAATGGAGAATTAACATTAGTGACGTGGCAAATTATGAAATCTCCAAATGCAGCGCACAATTCTCTTCTTCTTTAAAGGGATAATAATGAAGCTGCTTTGTTGATGATACTGATGGAGTTATTGCAAACGAATTTTCAAAGGCTTTTTTTTTTCTAGTGATATCAAGAATAATATTATTATGCTTTTTTTTTTATTTGGGCAAGTTACCACAACACCATTATCCCGTAGTTTTTAAGATCAAAGATACAACTATGTTGCTGTTCCTTGTCAATTTTACATTGTATTTTTTTAAATGTAACTGCCTACTCCCAAACTGTCATTTGAAGTAAAATACATAGCCCCAAGTATTATTCTACACAATTTTTTTATTGTGCATTAAAAAAAGAAAACAAATACAATTAGACATGCTATCTGCCAATAGAATTTAATCAAAAAAATGCATTCTATGCATCCAAAAATATAGAAAATATACCAAATCAATTCATTATTCAACCAAAAAAATAATGTCAAAGCAATAACTCCAAGGCCAATAATAAATAACACGTTATCTCCTCCAATTCTTCAACATGTCTGGTTGACGAACGGCCGTTCAGAAACAAACTGAAAAGCACGAAATGAAAAGCGCGTACTGAAAGGCGCTAAATGAAAAAACGCGAAAAGAAAAACATGAATAAAAAAAAAAGCATGAACCAAACTTCTACTAACACAAAATTAGCAGAAGGAGCCCAAAGGGTGGCGCTAAAGAGCTGAAAAACCACGTAGTACGTCTAGTACGTCACTATGTTCGTAATTGTTGGCCAATATTTGTGTGACCGTGTGTATGCAAGACAAGTTTGAGCCAACGCCCTTCAGACAAAATTCCACGGTTTTGTTGGCCAACAATCTGATCGCGTGTACGAGGCACCATTCTCAGAACCTCCAACACATAGCTGACCCAGAAAAGGGATAAAACCCATCTTGATTAAAATTTGCTTTAAAGAAACAAACTTTGAGGTATGATGCCCCACAGCAGAACCATACAGAATGCTGACAGTGTATATTGTAACTGAAAGGTTCTTAAATTGTATGTATATTACTTGAATTCAAATGTATTTGCCAAATGCTTTGGCTACTTGCGTAAGATTTTGTAAAGTGTTACTGTAGGACTCATCAGACACAATGAATCCTCCATGGGGGTAAGCAAAAAATACAAAACTAAAACCTATAATTTTGCGTGCTTTGTGTTTTTAGGGGAGTTCATTAAAAAAGCTGTTAAAACACATATCAGACTTAACATGTAAGTCAAGCCACCTATTTTTTTTTCTTGTGGATTTAGTAAGGAAGGGTTAGATCCCCTGCCAGAGCCCCATTAGAGAGATCTTTCCTGACTTCCTGTCTCAGTGACAATATTTTAGAAAAACAACAGTGAGTGCAAACTGTCCGACAAGCAACACAGACAGCTTACATGTGGAAATAGTTCAACCTCTAAATACCCACAGGTTTAGGAATGTCTGTAAATGTTTCCCCCAGAAAGAGATCCTCATTCTATTTTTGTTTTTAAGATTCTCACAAACTAGATTATTGCCAATCATTCCCTCACCTACCACTGTCAAGGCTCAACCTTGACAGGCACCACTTTATTGATACTGATAGACGGCACTGATAGGAAGCACTGATGGGCACTGATTGACACTGATAGGGAGCACTAATGAGCTCTGATTGGCAGCACTTATGGGCACTGGAATGGCACTGATAGGCAGCACTGATGGGTACTGATTGTCAGAACTGATGCACACTGATAGGCAGCACTGATGGGCACTGATTGGCAGCACAGATGGGCACTGATTGGCACTGGTTGGCAGCATTGATTGGCACTGATAGGCAGCATTGATTGACACTGATAGGTAGCACTGATTGGCAGCATTGATTGGCACTGATAGGTAGCACTGATTGGCAGCATTGGGTGGCACTGATTGGCAGCATTGATTGGCACTGATAGGCAGCGATGGTTGGCACTGAATGGTAGCAATTATTGGCACTGATAGGCAGCATTGGTTGGCACTGATAGGCAGCATTGGTAGGCACTGATAGGCAGCATTGGTTGGCACTGACAGGCAGCATTGGTTGGCACTGACAGGCAGCATTGGTTGGCATTGATAGGCAGCATTGGTTGGCACTTATTGGCAGCATTGATTTGCACTGATAGGTTAGGCAGCATTAATTGGCACTGGCAGGGGAGAGGGCGAATTTCACATGCAGCAGATAGTGAGGCTTGCCAGATTCGCTCCGTGTGAAACTGTCAGCTAATGTAATTACTTGCAGGGAGAGAGGTCACAACTCAGCTGCAATGTCAGGGATGGGTGGGACTAAGCAGCTATCAACACCAGCCAATGATTGGGCTGCTTAAGAAAGGAGGGAGGAGCCACATAAATGTAGCAGCCCGCCCAGACCCCATCCCATTGGCTAGTGATTGATAACTGTTGGGTCCCGCCCACCCCCGACATCACCGCTGAATTTTGACAGCTGATCTTTCTCTCTGCAAGCAGTGACATTATCTGACAGATCACACAGTCAGCAGTCTGGAAAGCCTCACAATCTGATGCCTGTGAAACTGTTTCACAGACAGTGGGGGTTACACACTCTCTTGGATGCAGCATTTTGGGGCAGATCTTGGGAGACAGCAAGGGCGAATAGGGTGTGCCCAGGCACATTGGCACACCCCATGCACATGCCTATGGTTCTCAATGTTCTAGAAGCCATGATAGCTCATTTCAAAGTCACATAAGCCTCACTTCAGGTCTTCATCTTGCAGACATTGTTCGCCCTGCTCTCTGAGGTGTTTTTCCCATCTTGTTTCTGGGAAACACTGGGTTCTAGTAAGCAGTATGTTCCTTCATCATAAAGATTGACGGGGTACTAAGCCTCTATATTTCACACCAAAAAAAGAAGGAGGATGGGGATCAGGGATAGACCTAAAGAAACTGAATAAGCAGATAAAACTAGAGGCGTCCAAAATGGAGTTGTTATACTCCATCACATTTGCAATTCCGCCGGGGGAGTGGATGCTGGCCCTCCAGGACACATACTTTGTGCATTCCTATCCTTTCAGAGTACCAAAAGATACACGTCCAGTTCATCTGTCTTCCTTTAGGCCTGACAACTTCCCAGAGGACATTTTCCAAAGTTCTGATCTCTATCCTAGCCCCGCTACAAGAATAGGGGCTGCTTGTTTTCCATTATCTGGAAGATGTCCTACTGTTAAAAAAATGCAATGAAGCAACAGAGAGTTGGGGCGCTTCTAAGAATATCAGATAATCCATACTTGATAATGTATCAGTGTGTAATGCTTTATTTTAAGCAGTTTTTCATACAAACACACACAAAAGAAAAAACATTTCATAAATATCGAACGATATTGCTTCCACACAGATCACATCTTAACAACTTGCCGACCAGCCACCTTAGTTCTACTGCGGCAGATTGGCACGACTGTGCGAATTGTCGTCATTGTACGTCAGCAGCTTTAAGAAGCTAAAGTGGCTGCGCTCGCCCGCGGCACGATGCTGGAGCCGATGCGCGTGGCCGGCGACGTGATGTCCACCGGTCACCCGCGATCGCTCCTCAGAGAGACAGAACAGGGATCTGTCAATGCAAACAGACAGATCCCTGTTCTGTCAGGGAAGTAGAGAGAGATTGTCTGTTCCTAGTGATCAGGCAGTACACTCCCCCCCACAGTTAGAAACACCTCCCTAGGGATCACTTAACCCCTTGATCGCCCCCTAGTGTTAACCCCTTCCCTGCCAGTGACATTTATACAGTAATCAGTGGCTATTTTTAGCTCTGATTGCTGTATAAATGTCAATGGTCCTAAAAAATGTCAATGTCACAGTCCCCCTAAAAATTGCTAAAAATCGCAGATCGCCGCCATTACTAGTAAAAAATAGACAAATAATAAAAATGCCATAAATGTATCCCCTATTTGTAGATGCTATAACTGTTGCGCAAACCAATCTATACAAGCTTAGTGTGTTTTTTTTTTTTAACAAAAATATGTAGAAGAGTACATATAGGCCTTAACTGATGAAGACATTTTTTTGGGACATTTATTATAGCAAAAAGTAAAAAAAAATATTGTTTTGTTTTTTTCAAAATTGATGCTTTGAAAACCGCAGAGGTGATCAAATACCACCAAAAGGGAAAAAAGGACATAAATTTTGTTTGGGTACAATGTCGCACGACCGCGCAAATGTCAGTTAAAGCAACACAGTGCCATATTGCAAAAAATGGCCTGGTCATTAACCACTTGCGGACCGCCCGCTATCGTTATACGTCAGCAGTTTGAAGAGGGATATCGTTGTTATGGCAGCAGCTAGCTGCCATAACCCCAATATCCTCTTCTTCAGCAAGCAGTCCGCTTTCAGATAACATTGGTCTCAGTGGTTGATTCACTTTTATCGGGGTCTGCACTCCGGTCGTCTCCGCCATTTACCGGAGCCACCGGTAGTGGCGGAGATGATCACATCCGCTCTCCTCTGAGCCTGGATGCTGAGTGAGAGGAAGATGGCCCCCACTCAGCTCTGTGGAGGGTGGAAATGATGTGATATTAATTTACATATTAATTACAGGTTCTGTGGCCGATTAAGGTGGTAATTAAACTCACTTGGTGCCTTATCTGCAATAAATTAGCCTCAGAACCTGTGTAATTCATATGTGTTCAGGTTTAAATGGATGAGGTGGCAACCCTAGCCAGGATAGAGGTAACACGCACACACATGGACAGGCTCACTGGTTTAGATGCCAGGTGAAATAAATTGCAGCTAGAAAGGCTGATTATGTCCACATGATGGGGTTACAAAGGAATTCAGTTCAGCAGAAGGTTCATTCAAATGAAAAATCCAGTTTATTAAAAGTAATTGTTTAAAACTAAAAGCGTTTCAGAGCGATTATCACCCCCTCTTAATGAGTAGAAAAAATAATAAATAAAAACATAGCCTTGTAAAAATATAATCTAAAAGACACTCGTAACCCTGTGTTACAATTAGTTATCAACCTGATGATTAGCTCAAAAGAAAACATAATCTTTGTGATCCATTTTATTTATGTATTTATTTATT
The DNA here is from genome assembly GCA_037952925.1 of Lithobates clamitans. NCBI lineage: Eukaryota > Metazoa > Chordata > Amphibia > Anura > Ranidae > Lithobates > Lithobates clamitans. The sequence continues at coordinate 840,067 of JBBGZY010000583.1, forward strand.
TATTAAGATGCTTAACCTACGCAGACTTACCCGAAGGCATCGATGCGCAAAAACAAAAGGACATTGACATTAAAAAAACCTAAGAGAACCAACAAACCAGCATAGCAAGATACAGAATAAAAGCCAGGGAGTCTGTCCATCACTCCCCAATTAAAAATTAGGTGACTCCAAAAAGTACGGTTTTCAATCTCTTTCGATATTTCAAAAAGTCATTCTCAAGTCTCAGTTTCAGATGCAAGGAGTTCCAAAATTCAGCTCCTTGTACTTCACTCGTTCTCCCTCCGCATGTTTTCTTTTTAAATTTTGGAATCTTCAGTATGGCCAAGTTCGCCGATCTCAAGGATCGGGTAGGCACATGCTTGACAAATTTTTCCTTCAGATACTCTGGGTCATATCCATGCAGTGCCTTATGGACAAGACATCCCGCTTTAAACAGAAACCGTTCTTTCACGGGCAGTCAATGCAGGGTTCTAAGGGATGGAGTGATGTGGTCACGGCGACCAACACCTGTCAGTAACCTTGCTGCGGCATTCTGATCATCCATTTACACTGGAGAGATTTGATTCTAAGCAATCAAAGGCATACAGTATATAGTGAGGATTGCCCACAATGGAGTCATGAATCCTTCTGATGTGAATGATCATTGTTTGAGCTTGATTGCCGCAATAGATATAATTGTGTTTTTCTGGCTATTCAAAGAGGTGAGCACTTCATAGTAACACATTATCAAGTGTGGATTTGCTTGTACCCTTAGAAGTTCCTCATCTCTCTGTTATTTCTTTTCAGTTTGCTTTCCTCTTTTCGAGTTTTGTGGTGGCTGCCTTTGGAGTATAGATTACTCAACAGTCTGTCTGTGTTGGCTCTCCATGCCATCCTTGTTTGTCAAGGGTTTTGTTTTTAGGACTTTGGACTACTGTTAGAGAAAAACTCTTTCACTGACCTCTGAGCTGCTAGGTCCAACTCAACAGCTAGTTTACCTGGAAGCCTTTTGAGATCTTGAAGAGATTTTATGAGTCTGAAATCGCATTCATCTAGCACTCTCAAACATTCTCCCCTCAGCATCTCATTTTTGAAACTTTTAGAGACTCTCTGGTCTTTTAACCCTATGGTGAATTGGGCCCACTGACACCTAAGTCCTTTCAAGAAGGAAATGGGGGCCTTGCTTAAAGAGATTAGGTGTCACCATCAATTTATCTGGGTGTCTCCTGCCATGAAGAAAGTCTTTGGTGGTGGACAAACCTCAAGTGCCTTTGCGGCTGTTAATCCTTAGGCATAATATATTGGATCATTCTTACCATAGATGACAGCTGCAGGGGGAGGGTTGCGCATCTGGAAGTCCTGGTTCAAGGAAGGTGACCCTTCACCCCAGCTGGGATATTCTACCCATATTTTGGAACTCAGAGAAATGTGGGAAGCCTTGAACACCTTTACTCCAAGACTCTGAGTGAAGGCGGTCCTGCTTTAGACAAACAACAGGGCAGCAATGTGCTGTGTTCAATCTCAGAGAGGAACGCACAACTAATCTAATGTTTTTTTCAACATATAAGTAAACCCAGTATGCAATTTCATTGTCACACCTGAGTAAATGTGGGGACTTTTATTCAACATGTTTCTTGGGTCAGTAGCACATGATCCCATTGCAGCTTACCGCTTATGGTCTAACCTACCATCACGTTCCTATCAAGAAATAGAGTTCCCCAGCATCACTGATACACACTTTGTGGGCCAGTCTAAATCTGATGACTGAAGGGAAGTAAAAACAACTCTAGCCCCTATGGTTGCTATTGGCAAACCTCTGCACTCCTTCCACCTATCTTCCCCCTTGGACACTTAGTTCTCCCTTGGTTTACACTATCATTATTATATGATAGCTCTTCACAGTATAACATTTATTCACAGACTCCCTCGGAGCCTCACTCGGCATTACCACTTAAACCACACGGAGAACCTAACTTCCTGGGGATCTTGTGTTTGAGCCTCTGCCCCGTGCGTGGTCTAGTCTCCTCAGCTCCCGTGACAGACAACTTACCCTAGTGGTTCCCCCCAGTTACAGCATTACATACTCCTGCTTTCCAGTCCCATGTAAGTAACCATGTCATGACCTTTCCATTCCCTTCCGCCTGTTGCTTGGGTTCTTACCAGAAGTTACCAGTATCTGTTTATCTATATGTCTTACAGACCAACTGATGCATCTGTTCCTGATGCAATGTGTTTACACGAAACGCGTTGACAGAATGCAAACTATTTTAGTCTATCATCATTGCATGTAATCACTATCCATAAAAGCGCTTGCCCTTGGTGTACGAGACTAGCCTAGCTCTGAGTAAGGGGGTGTGCCCCGAAACGCGTTCTGTGCATGTCCATGCACTGTTTTTATGGCCTTTTTTCAGTTGCATTTTGTGAGTACCCACTTTTATATAATACATTTTTATTATTAAATTATCTTTGGTAATGCACTAGGTGTGCGCGCCTTCCATTTCGGTTTTTCTTATCATCACTATCCTTGTTACAATTGTCATTTTCTCACATGGAGTATATACTCCTTCATTGCCAACTGGAATGTACTGCTATTTTGCTTTTATGTATATAGTGGTGTACCACAGAGGGAGAAACTTTAATTCTCAGTAGAACGTTGCCAACATCCCAAAATCTATTGCAAAAAAGGACCCTAAAAAGGGAGGGACACTTGTACCTCCTGGTACAGAGGGACTTTGAAGGCGAACAAATGAAAATTTTATAAAAGCATATTATTTATTCGAAAAAAATGCTTGAAGAAGCATGTATAATATATATATATATATATATATATATATATATATATATATATATATATATATATATACCGTATATACTCGAGTATAAGTCGTTCCGAGTATAAGTCGAGGCCCTAATTTACCACAAAAAAATGGGAAAAACTTATTGACCCGAGTATAAGACGAGGGTGAGAAATGCACAGCTACTGTAAGTGGAAAAGAGGGTCAACAATGCCCATTTGCATGCCTCACTGTGCCCATTTGCAGCCATAGGTCCCCTGAACTTCAAACTCGGTAGTTAAGGGTTCCTAGATGCCCCCTAGCTGCAGCCAAAATTTGGGGTCTCTGAACCCAAAGGGCCCCGAAATGACATTGCTGCAGATGGACACAGTTGACCGAATTTGGGGCCCTGTATCTTGGGGCCACTTAGTGCTAAGAACCCCAAATTTGGTGTGCAAACCCAGTGGAACTAGCACCATAAAATTTCCAAAGCTGGGGTTACTAGCACCAAGTGGCCCTGAGATACAGGGCCCCAAAAATCAGTTCAGAAAATGTCAAGCACTTTTCTGCAGCAGAGAATGACATTTTCCGAACCGATTTTGGGGCCCCGTATCTCAGGGCCACTTAGTGCTAGGAACTTCAGCTTTGGATATGTTATGGTACCAGTTCTACTGAGTTTGCACACCAAATTTGGGGTTCCTAGCACCAAGTGGCCCTGAGATATGGGGCCCCAAAGTCGGTTCATAAAATGTCAAGCACTTTTCTGCAGCAGAGAATGACATTTTCCGAACCGATTTTGGGGCCCCGTATCTCAGGGCCACTTAGTGCTAGGAACTTCAGCTTTGGATATGTTATGGTACCAGTTCTACTGGGTTTGCACACCAAATTTGGGGTTCCTAGCACCAAGTGGGCCTGAGATACAGGGCCCCAAAATCGGTTCGGAAAATGAAATTTTTTGCTGCAGAAAAGTGCTTGACTCAAGTATAAGTCGAGGGGGGCACTTTCAGCACAAAAAAATGTGCTGAAAAATTCGACTTATACTCAAGTATATACGGTAATTATATATATAATTATTAAATATATATTATATAGTAAATATAAAAGCTTCTTCAAGCATTTTTTTCTAATAAATAATATGCTTTTATAAAATTTTTATTTGTTCGCCTTCAAAGTCCCTCTGTACTGGGGGGTACAAGTGTCCCTTCCTTTTAGGGTCCTTTTTTTGCTATTTTGCTTTTAAGGTTATAATTGCATGAACTATTAAGAATATGTAATTTTACAATTTAGTGTATGTATTTATGAACTGTACTTTACTTCAATTCACATAATTGGTGGTTTCAATGTATTTCATACTGAGTTCGATCCTATACACTCTGTGTGACAATAAACTCATTGGCCTACCACGTATGTATTATTATTTTATTTTTTTTATTAGTATTTTTATTCCCCACCTGCCTCATGTAAAGTCCCAATTCCCTTTTAAATTTAATTGATTCAGGGATGGAGGCCCATATTACCATATGCACACCTCATTTAAAGTCCCAATTCCTAAATCCCCCCTCTTTTGCACAACTCTAGCCCTTAGTCGGAACACGTTGATACTATAGTTCCTTAGTCACCAAACAGAATGTGGCCAGTAACAGTTTACTAAAGATGACTAAAGGAAACCACATATTTATTTACTTTTATTTCTTTAACTTCTGCTCAACTTGTTTTGATTTTTTATTGGCATCTTGTAAATTTACTTGCTTGTTATATAATCCCTTGTTTCTAATCAAAGGAAAGTTATTTTTACAGGATTCAGATGCCACCGAGCATTCGGGGAGCCATTTGTACAGACACTTAGGTGGCACACAGGAGTTTTGAATTTTAAGAAATGCACAATATTTACATAAAACAGCACGCCTGGGATACACTATTTCATAAAGTGCAATAAAACAGTATAAAGTCAATTATAATACTCGTATTAAATTTCTTAAATGGTTTTCTTCCCAGTGGAATCTGTAAAAACAACAAGCCCCCGACAATATCCCCTGGAATAATGAACAATTAGAGCAGTATGGGCAAATAAATGATTTCTGTTGGAAAACATTCTCGTTTTAAAAATCAGTATGTGACATCCTCTAAGGGAGTCTGACATTTTCTTAATGTAGTTTTGACAGTATGAGATTCCTGTAAACAGACCAGTTAATTGTAGAAGGAAAAGTTCTAAATAATCAGAAGGACAGACCAAACTTCTTTATAGGCCTTCTTTGTATTTCTAAAATACAGTAAAACCTTGGATTGCGAGTAACTTGGTCTGCCAGTATTTTACAAGAGGAGCAAATTTTTAGAAAATAAATTTTAACTTGATAAATGAGCAAGGTCTTGCTATACGAGTAGTGTCACCTTACAACTGAGTATAAAAGAGAAGAGAAATCAAATTTTAGTCAATGAGAGCTGTCTTAATTAGCACTACTGAAGTCACTCCGTCTTTAGAAAAGTTTCCTGTACTATTTCAAGGCAACTTCTATCCAAATTGTGCCCATAAACTTTAAAGTGGAGTTCCACCCAAAAGTTGAACTTCCACTCATCGGATTCCTCCCCTCCTCCGGTGTTACAGTTGGCACCTTTCAGGGGGGAGGGGGGTGCAGATACCTGCATATTACAGGTATCTGTACCCACTTCCGGCGTAGATAGCCGCAGAATCTGTGGTTATTTACGCCACTTCCTGTTCCCCCCCGCTGTCTGCTGGGAAACACACGGGTCCCAGGGACAGCAGGGACCATCCGTATTGCGCTGCGCGACTCGCGCATGTGCAGTAGGGAACCAGGGAGTGAACCTGCAAGCCTTCACTTCCTGATTCCCTTATCAAAGATGGAGGCGGCAGCACCCGAGCACAGAGGGAGAGTTTGTGAAAAAAACCTCAAAGGAGCTCAAAGAAACTAAAAGCAGCTCAATAAAAACGTGCACAAGAGCACAAAAAATCACAAGCTTCTTCAAGCTAAAATAAAAGCTCAAATGTCTGTAAAAGCAGGCAGTGTGCATGGGACCAAGTCAGATCCTCATCTTTGATGTGATTTGGATCTCACATTACAGGAAGATTACCTAGGCATTCCCTGAAGTGGCCACGAAATTTCCTTGAAGTCACATTGCTATAATCTTTTTATATGGACTATAGACTGAAGGACTTATGAATAAATGGTTGTGGAACAAATCATCTGAGTTTCTATTATTTCTTATGGGAAAATTCGCTTTGATATACGAGTGCTTTGGATTACAAGCCCGTTTCCATTTGCCTATGGAAACGGGCTTGTAATCGCGAGTAGTGCCTGCATATAAAAATGGTGTTCAAACCCCACATATGAGGTATTGCCGCGATCGGTAGAGCGAGAGCATTAATTTCCCAATATAAAAAAAAATTGGGCTAACTTTGCTATTTTTTAATTCAAAAAAGTGTATTTTTTCCAAAAGAAGTGTGCTCGTAAGACAGCTGCGCAAATACAGTGTGACAGAAAGTATTGCAACGACTGCCATTTTATTCTCTAGGGTGTTAGAAAAAAAAATTTTGTATAATGTTTGGGGGTTCTAAGTAATTTTCTAGCAAAAAAAAATGTTTTTAACTTGCAACAACACATCTCAAAAAGAGGCTCAGTCCTTAAATGGTTAAACAAAGTTGCAAGCCGCAATGAAATCGGAAGTACAAATCGCACTGATGTGCGTCTTTGAAATTGCACGTTTTTAAAGCCGCACCGGTGTGAACAGGAGCTTAGTGCTGATTGGTAATATTCCCATAGCTATATCAGTTGCTGAATGGATCTGTTTATCTATAAGTGATTTAGAATTGATATATATGTAGGGTGACATCTACTCTTTTAGGTAGTGTAGAGACTTGGACGAGCTTGCGACTTAAAATAAAAGGACAATTGTTGTGCTGTATTTGTGGTAATTTTTAATGATGATAGGTATTTGGAATGAATATATGGATTACATTTATTATCCTCTGTAGTAGTCACATATAGCGATATTGTTCACATTTTATATAATCCACCATATAAAGCCAAGTGACTTTGAAGATTTTTTTTATTGTGTTAAATTGCATATTTTGGTGGGTTTTTTAATGTCAGTGACAATACTGATAGCCACACCTCCTGCAATATCACATCTCACTGTAGTGCAAGTAGGCCAGACTACATGACTGAGGTAGTTCAGATATACCTATTAACTATTATTAATAAGTAACCAACACCATCCCCCTTTCTTAAACAATGACACCAAACTGTATTGGGTTAAATGCTCAGTTCTGCCTTTTATTAAACCAAAACTATAATTAAACTTGAATATCTATAAACACTCCAGATTGAAGAAGAAGAAAATTATTGCAGATCCTTGACGACACCATCACCCACAACTTTGGAGTCTGTGATACAGTAAAGCTAGGTTTAGTCCCCAGCCGCCATACACCGCCTCGAGGACTATACTAACTGACCACAAACCCCTAACACCTTAACACCCGGTCAGTCTAAACTGAACAAGTCAACCGGAGGACTCCATACCTGAGATGGGCCCCACCATTTCACCAATCCGCCCCACCATTTCACCAATCGACCAATGTTTTCGACCCACATCAAGGACCCCAACCACTAACCTTCTCACTTAGGAAGAAACCCCAACCAAACCACATCACCAGGGCGGACGGGAGGGCGATTTGAAATTGCAAGGGACGCCCCCTTCACTACTCCCTTGAACTACTATCTCTCCTCTCATCATCCCCATCTGCTCGTCCACTCAGGTAAGAGCACTGACCTTCTAAAACCAAACCCTAATTTTTAACCCACTACAGCCTGGTATACTTCCACCTTGTCATGTATGCCCATTCGCTTCTACTTTATTAAGCTTCATGCATGTCTGGTAGGACATTGCTTTGTTGATTTCAGTAGCTGTGCAGCAAGGCTGTTACCCAATCAAAGGAAGCATGAGAAGAGATTTCACTGGCAAAATGATATGCTTTAGAATTCCACTTTTTAGTGGAAGGTAGTAATGCAATGTTAACTAGGCTTCTACAGTAAATATGTAAAAAAAAGAATCGGTAGCATTACTTTTTACTCTTTTCTAAATGTCAAATATGATACTGTATCTATATATATTGCCAAAACAAATGCTGCAGGTCTAGCGTCCTCTGCAGATAGATGCATTTGAATTAATAACATATTAGATACAAAAATGTTGTATGTAAACTGCATATATCACCTGTCACCAATATCAATCCAAATTTTATCTGTCAACATCTAAAAATGTTTCAGTCAAAGCAGTTGTGAAGATCGGCTAAATCATTGCTTTTAGTTTTAGGATGCTTCCCCCAATTTAGCAAAAATCACCTTGCCTTGTGCCCCTAATTTACAATACTATGACAAAAGAAGTTGATGCCACAGTGAACTACAAAAGTTGGTAAAAGTTAATTGCTGGAAAAACTGGCATAAGCAGGAAAATAATATTAAAGCATAAGTAAAGTAAATTTTTTTCTTTTAACCACTTCAGCCCCGGAAGGATTTATCCCCTTCCTGACTAGGCCAGTTTTTGTGATATGGCACTGTGCCACTTTAACTGACAATTGCGCAGTCGTGCAACCCAGTACCCAAACAAAATCTAGGTCCTTTTTTTCCCACAAATAGAGCTTTCTTTTGGTTGTATTTGATCACCTCTGCGGTTTTTATTTTTTGCGCCTTTAAACAATAAAAGAGAGACAATTTTGAAAAAAACTAAATATTTTTACTTTTTGCTATAATAAATATCCCAAATAAAACAAAAAAAAATTCTTCCTCAGTTTAGGCTGATATATATTCTTCTACATATTTTTGGTAAAAAAAAAAACGCCATAAGCGTATATAGATTGGTTTGCGCAAAAGTTATTTCATTATTTATTTATTTTTTACTAGTAATGGCGGCAATCTGCGATTTTTATCAGGACTGCGAAATTGCGGCGGACAGATCGGACGCTTTTGACACTTGTTTGGGACCAGTGACATTTATACAGCGATCAGAAAATAGCCACTGATTACTGTGTAAATGTCACTGGCAGGGAAGGGATTAACACTAGGGGGCGATCAAGGGGTTAAATGTGTTCCCTCAACATGTTCTAACTGTGGGGGAATGGGACTGCCTGGGGGAGGAGACAGATTGTTGTTCCTATATACCAGGAACACACAATCTGTCTCCTCTCCCCTGCCAGAATGTGGATGTGTGTGTGTGTTTACACACACACACCCACATTCTGGCTCTGTGAGCAGCCGCCGGGCACACGCATAGGCTACTCAGTGATGCGACGGCACGTGCGCCCCTATACCCCTTAAAGTGGCCACCATACAGCTACGCCGATTCGCACATGGGAGCCATTCTGCTGCCGTCAAGCTTGACGGCGCGTGTTCGGCAAGTGGTTAAATAACAAATATGTTATACTTACCTGCTCTGTACAATGGTATTGCACAGAGAAGGCCCCAATCCTACTCTTCAGCGGTCCCCTGCTGGCATTCCTAGCTCCTCCTTTTCTCAATGTGCCACAATAGGAAGTGACTTCCTATTGTGGCACACCTGTGAGCTAGATCCTGAGCCATGCTGCCTACATCTATAGACACAGACAGTGAGGCTCTGCCCCACATCACAGTATTTGACTGAGAGCAGCAGGAGCCTATGGCTCCTGTTGCTCTCAATAAAGCCTGTGAGAGTGGGGAGAAGAGGAGAGAGCTACAATAGGGACAGAGCTGGATCGAGATTGGACTCAGTTAAGTGTAAGGGGGTCAAGGGGGCGATACACATACTAAAACATTTTTTACCTTAATGCAGGGAATGCATTAAGGTAAAACATTTTTAGGCTTTACAATCTTTTTAAAAACACCATCCTCATCCTCCAGCTCCTCTTTTGTGAAAAGAGTAGATTCTAACAGGTTAAAGGTGCTATAATTTAGTCATCCAAATTCCAACCAAGAAAGAAAAAGGACCAGCAGAAAGGCTTTATAAATTCTAAAATTGCTAAATGATTTTACCATTTGTCAAAATGTAAATATACTGCCAAACAGCAATATAAATAAGTAAAACTGTCCAATAAAAAGAAATACCAATTAATTTTATGAATACACCCCATAAACAAGCACCTGAAACAAGCATACAATCAGTGAAGTCAAGTTAAATATGAAAGTTAGACAACCAAGGGATCATCAATAGTTGCCTCCGTATTTCCCTTAATATAATTTACCATAAGTAACATCCCAAGATGAAAAGCTGACTTATCTTCTTCCTATACATGTATTGCTGAGTGCAGCTGTTAATACAATCTTCAGAGGCCAACCATTTGGTCCAACAGTTGCCGCTGCAAAATACAGAAAACCACAAATATACTTATCATATACACTTTTTATATTTAAAAAGAACCTCCAACATAAAAACAGATAAGGGGTTACACATTGATCAGTACCATAAAGCCAACCCAAAAGTGATATATTTGTTATGGGTGGAAATTGGTTGGAAAATTTAGCTATTGGGTTCTTATATACCATAATTCCTTTTTTAGCAATTAAACGCACATTAAAAAAAATGTAAGTTATATGTATATTAAAGGCGAAGTTTGTTAGCAACCCTGACACAACCCCTGTCACTAACACTTTTGCTATTAAGCTGAGCTGAGATAAGAATAAATGAAGACATTTTAACAAAAAATCTAATTACAAATATAAACCACATATAGTTATCAGAATGCAATATCTTTAAATATGTGATTTAAAAGATTAGTAATGATAGCCCATGTTCCACCCTTCACAGGTTTCCTTTAAAATGTATATGTAGACATCATTTTTGAATGATTTGGGTAGAATTAGTGTCACTAGGATAATGATTTTTACCAGAAAGGAAAATCTACAACATGGACACACAGCAATAGATTGCTTGTAAGGCATCAGTAATGCAGGGTATACACCATGAGTTTTTTTGTTCAACCAGCAGGTTGAAGGAAAAAAACCTCATAGATCCTCACATCCACACAAGCAATGGGGATGGAGGGATCTCTCCCACTGCACTATTGTATTCTGACACCGAGGACATCCCCTGCCGGAATACACAGATCAGCTATGATCTCGTTCTTGACAATTTTTGGTCTGTGTATACCCAGCTTTAGGGAAGGCCACCCTTTCAGCTTTTTATTTTTTTCTGCATTCGTGCTGCAGATTGTCCATCATTTCCTGTCTGCTGAGACCACTGTCAAATTGACAATTATTAAGGGGAAATCTCTTGAATTGAGTTCTGTAATTAAGAACATTGAAGAGAATTACCATTATCAATAATTCTTAAATCCAGATCACCAGAAGTTTGTTCCATCTAAGGTTGGGCAGATTGGGGGTGTCATCTGCAAGATCTTCAGTCACTAGATGGGTCCATGGGTGACATTGTTCAAGGGGTCCAGAAATTGTAGCTTTCCTTCAATCCAGGGTGTAAGCCAAGCTGATGTCTGATATGTGGCCAGGGAAGAATTTTCATCCATAACATTCATTACATTTACATATTATTACATACAGTAAGTTACTAAACAAGGTCTTTATAATTGGTATATACAGCACTTATTATTGTTGTAGCACCCTCTACCAATAGGTAGGTGCTAGTAAGGTTTATTTTGACTAGGTTATCCAGCACAGGTACATTTAGGCAGGCTTATGCTGCAAGCTAGGCCTGTCTGTTTTGATCTGGGGGCTGGAAGTGGTCAGAGTAGCTGTGGGTGTTACCACCTGTGCTCTAGCTCTGGGGTGCCTCCCCTGTTTTCAGAGAGAAGGTTCTGGAAAAGGTTCTGGGCCTAGAACTGGAGTGGCAGGCAGCTTGTATGTGAGCCCTGACCAGTCCCCATCGAGATTGGCAGGGGGGCTGGCCTCATATATAAGCTGAGGTGATTCTCCACAGGGGTCATAGTCGGCTGGTTGAAGTGAGGAATGGCATGTTAGTCAGTCGCAGGAGGCCATCCCCATCTGGGGGGGGCTGCGCCAATCACAGGAGAGGCCCAGGAGAGCTTTGAGGGAACATTGCCTCTATACAGTCATATCATTGTCTCTGCCACCACACGGTCGGATGGCAGGGAACTCCTGGAGCAGAAGGGCAGGTGAAACTGGCGGTACACATGGTCCAGTCAAAGTTCCTCATCAAGGACTCAGGGCTGTTGGAAATTCGGTGAGTGTTACCACAGTGGGGCTGGAGGTGCCAAGGGCTGAAGTGCCAAGGGCTGGAGTGCCAAGGAGTCTGTGAAGGGAACTCTGCTAGTACACGGTCACTAGTGGAGTCTTCATCAATATACACGGTGGATGATGGGGAGTCCTGGATCAGAAAAGAGACTGTGGGGATCTGTGTCAAGTCGATTCTGCCTGCGGGCACATGATTTGCAAGTTGGGCTAGCTGGGAACAGAAGTCCATATTTCCTAGAAGATATGCTTTTAACCCACTGGGCCTCCGGGGAGAGGTTCTGCAGGTCTCAGGCCTAGTGGCAGCGAGCAACCAGAGCCACAGTTGGGAGGCTTATTTAGAGTGGGCCCCTACTATTCAATAGAAGAGTATGTGTCATATTTCAATACAGTAACTAATGGTGAGAAAACAATGTAGCGCTTAATAAAATGAATGTACAAATATTATGTGCATTAATATAAAAATAATATGTATAAAGTCCAACATATGAAGTGATATAGAAGTGAGTCTCTGGCCACATCAAACCAAATGAAAAAACATGTAAATGGTCCTCCGAGGGTGAGGGAAGATTGCTGAAGACGTGAAAACAATGATATATAACACCAACACTGATGAATCCCAAATGTGAAGACAAATGGGTACTCTTACCAAAATCGGTAGACCCGATGTCAGCGACACCAAATCATAAAAGCTTAGGACTCGAATCCATGGCACTCTCAGATGGAAGTAGAAGTGGCACTCTCAGATGGAAAGAAAGCTCAGAATCTTCTGAAAGTATACTCCAGGGGATCCAGATAACCCGACCGGACCAGGAAACAAGTAACATACAGAAGCCTCAACGACAATTCTCATCAGAAATGATAAAAAATAGAAGAGAGGAGGGGCTCCAATAGTGCAGATCAAAAAGGTAGGTTTTATTAAAACCACAATGACAAAAAAATATAAAATGTGATCACAATGAATAAAAAGCAATGTGGGGAGCAATAAGCGTAGCCCAACGCGTTTCATCTACATAAGACATCTACAGGGGCTTAGCCTGTAGACGTCTTATGTGGATGAAACGCGTTGGGCTACGCTTATTGCAAAGCGTGCTGCGCTTTCTAATTGGCCCGGCAGCGGGGGAAGGAGGATCGGGGACCGAACTTCCAGGAGATCAGACCGTGGCCCCGTCTCCGGAAGTGGGGAAGGGGAACTTTCAAAAAGGGGGAGGAAGCGTATAAGTGGAAATTCCACTTTTGGGTGGAACTCCGCTTTAAATATATTTTTCTTTTATTTAAACCAACGTTTAGTGTCACTATACGTTCATCATCTTCTCTCCCTTGAACTGCATTACCAAAACCCCCAGTGCAAAGAGGTCCAATTACTTACTTACTGATGCAAAGGACCATAGGGTACTGATGGTTGGTATATGTTGTCATCAAGGGTGGTTATTTATGACAGATTCTCTTTATCACCTTCTCCAAAAGTCCTGGATAATTTCAACTACTCATTGTGATCTCCCACTGGAAAAAGTACCATGAAAAGTGTTACATTTTGTTGCCAATGCTTTCTTCAGTAAGTTTAAACAGACTTGGTACATATACAGTGCCTTGAAAAAGTAGTCATACCCCTTGAAATTTTCCACATTTTGTCGTGCTACAACCAAAAACATAAATGCATTTTATTGGGATTGTTTGTGATAGACCAACACAAAGAGGCACATAGTTGTGAAGTAGAAGGAAAATGATAAATGGTTTTTAAAATGTTTTACAAATAAATATCTGAAAAGTGTGGCGTGCATTTGTATTCACCCCCCTTTACTCTGATATCACTAACTAAAATCTAGTGGAACCAATTGCCTTTAGAAGTCACCTAATTAGTAAATAGAGTACACCTCTGTGTAATTTAATCTCAGTATAAATATCTCTGTTCTGTTATGCCCTCAGAGGTTTGTTAGAAAACCTTAATGGATAAACAGTATCATGAAGGCCAAGGAACACGCCAGACAGGTCAGTGATAAAGTTGTGGAGATGTTTAAAGAAGGGTTAGGTTATAAAAAAAATCCCAAAATCCCCATCTCACGGAGCACTGTTCAATCCATTATATAAAAATGGAAAGAGTATGGCACAACTGCAAACCTACCAAGACATGGCCTCCACCTAAACTGACAGGCCGGGCAAGGAGAGCATTAATCAGAGAAGCAGCCAAGAGGCCCATGGTAACTCCAGGGGAGCTGAAGAGATCCACAGCTCAGGTGGGAGTATCTGTCCACAGGACAACTATTAGTCGTGCACTCCACAAATATGGCCTTTATGGAAGAGTGGCAAGAAGAAAGCCATTGTTGAAAGAAAGCCATAAGAAGTCTCATTTGCCGTTTGCAAGCCATGTGGGGGACACAGCAAATGTGGGAGAATGTGCTCTGGTCAGATAAGACCAAATTTGAACTTTTTGGCCACCATAAAGCAAAATGCTACGTGTGGCGGAAAACTAACATTGCATATCACCCTGAACACATCACCCCCACCGTGAAACATGGTTGTGGCAGCATCATGTTGTGGGTAAGGATGAGTTCCGGCGTGTTCGCACACTCCACGTGCGCTAATCACAGGCAGTGAGACATTTTCCCGATGTGCGGCTGCAGAGATCGGGAAATGTCTCACTGCCTGTGATTAGTGTAGCGACGTGCCGACTTCCTGGCGGGCTCTGCATGTGGAGTGTGTGAACACGCTGGAGCTCATCCTTAGTTGTGGGAATGCTTTTCTTCAGCAGGGACAGGAAAGCTGGTCAGAATTGATGGGAAGATAGATGGAGCCAAATACAGGGCAATCTTAGAAGAAAACATGTTAGAGTCTGCAATAGACTTGAGACTGGGACGGAGGTTCACCTTTCAGCAGGACAATGACCCTAAACAAACCACCAGAGCTACAATGGAGTGGTTTAGATCAAAGTAAATTCATGTGTTAGAATGGCCCAGTCAAAGCCCAGACCTAAATCCAGTTGAGAATCTGTGGCAAGACTTAAAAATTGCTGTTCACAGACGTTCTCCGTCTAATCTGACAGAGCTTGAGCTATTTTGCAAAGAAGAATGGGCAAAAATGTCACTCTCTAGATGTGCAAAGCTGGTAGAGGCATCCACAAAAATTTCACATTTCAGCGAAAGGTTGTCCTACAAAGTATTGACTCAGGGGGGCTGAATACAAATGCACTATACACTTTTCACATATTTAATTGTAAAAAATTGGGAAAACCATTTATAATTTTCCTTCCATTTCACAATTATGTGCCACTTTGTGTTGGTCTATCACATAAAATCTCATTAAAATAAATTTACGTTTTTGGTTTTTGACAAAATGTGGAAAATTTCAAGGGGTATGAATACTTTTTCAAGGCACTGTATAACCACTATGCCTAGTAGTGACCAGCTACTACTTGACAGTAGCAAATACTAGAATAGATTTAGGTATTCTGTCCAGTTTACCTATTTTATTCATTTTTTTAAAAGTCTAGCTATTAAACAACTGACATTTACCAAATATTAAGTACATCTAAAGTAAGAAAGTAAGAAGAAATCACTCTAAAGTAAGATGAAATCTCTTCCTATAAAGCTGTCATAGATGTCTCATTGGAATATTGTCCCCTACTTTTGGCTATGATAAATTTCCCATCGCGACCCAATGCAACTTAGTGTGCGGCTCAGGCTCTGTTGAAGCAAGGTTTATATGGATTCTTGAGCATCAACCACATCCATGTAGTCCCTAGGCCACGCCTCCCATCGCTTACATTTTAAGTATTCAAGTATTTAATTGAATATATTTTAAATGACTCTTTGTTCCTAAAGCCAAAACTTGTGATTTTTATCATTTTCGATAGCGTGTGGAAGAGTTGGAACCTCTGTCCAACTTCTTCATGTGGAAGAGAATTACTCTTTCTATTGTCCCTGGTAAAAAAATTCTTTCCACACATACTTTTCCAGTCTGTCAGGAACAGATTGTGATCACAGCAGGGTTTAGCTAAGGCAGGATTCAGAATTGGCACTTAAATAGACATGTTCTTCCTCCATTGCCACCACTGTAAAATACCTGTGCTTCTGTGTTTGGTTGGGGGGGGGATATGACCTCTTCACATGATACACATGCAACAATAACAACTGATGTGAATGTAAAATGTATGTATGTAAAGCGTTGCGTAAATTGACGGCGCTATATAAGTACCTTAAATAATAATAATAATAATAACATGATGGAGGCAGTCACATCATAACCTTATGTAAGCTCCAATGTTGAATATTTTGTGAGGATTGTAATGGAGAAAATGTGATAGGTGACACTATGATGGTGAAAATAAGGCAGTCGATAAGTGGGCTTCGAAGAAATCTGTATTTGACAGAAATAGGCAAGGTGACAGGGTCTCTTTAATTAACTCTAAAGAATAGAGATGGGCCGAACACCCCCCTGTTCGGTTCGCAGCAGAACTCCCGAACAAGGGAAAAGTTCTAACCTGAACGGCGTGGGCTTCCGCAGAACTTTTTTCGGGGGGGCATCATTTTAAGGTCACCCATGCTCCGCCCCTTTTCGACAATGTCATGAAAGGGGGGGCGAGCTATATGGGCACAACAGCAACTATATGGGCACAATAGCAGCTTTATGTGCACAATAGCAGCTTTATGCTATTGTGCCCATATATCTGC
This sequence comes from Lithobates clamitans, assembly GCA_037952925.1. Lineage (NCBI taxonomy): Eukaryota > Metazoa > Chordata > Amphibia > Anura > Ranidae > Lithobates > Lithobates clamitans. The sequence continues at coordinate 856,675 of JBBGZY010000583.1, forward strand.
TGTTGTGCATCTATATGGGCGCAACAGCATCTATATGGGCGAAACAGCATCTATATGGGCACAATAGCAGCTATATGGGCACAATAGCATAAAGACGCTATTGCATCCATATAACTCCAGTCCTATTGTGGCCATACAATGCTAGTACTGTCTGTTTCCTATTGTGCCCACATTGCCCAGTGACACTGACCTTCTCTCTCTCTCTTCAATCTCCAGGACTACAATTCCCATGATTCCCCTCTAGTTTCTTCTGATTGGTCCTCCACTGTGGCCAATGGGGAGGGAAGAAGAACAGACGAGGGGAGGGGCCAGGACGGAGCACGGAGCTGTCTGTTTGCTGTGATGCGACGCACACATTACCCTTTCTGACACGCATTATCTGGAGGCTATTGCTAGGTTGGTGCACCTACGCACCTCAAATTTGGGAGTACCCCATCATGGGGAGTGATTTTATATTTCAATAAAACCTTTTAAACGTTATTACACCATCAAGATTTTTTTCTCTCATTCTCTCATTATCTTTGGAGCTGCTATTTATACTGTGCACCTGGATATTATCATTGAGCCGTGGGATGGCTCCAAAGCTGTTTTTAGACTTAGGGCCCTTTCACACTGGGGGGGGGGGGGGCGGCGTCGGCGGTAAAGCACTGCTATTGCAAGCGGCACTTTACTGTCGGTATTCGGTCGCTAGCGGGGCGGTTTTACCCCCCGCTAGCGGCCGAGAAAGGGTTAAAAACCACCGCAAAGCGCCTCTGTAGAGGCGCTTTGCTGGCGGTATAGCCGCGCTGTCCCATTGATTTCAATGGGCAGGAGCGGTATACACTCCGCTCCTTCACCGCTCCGAAGATGCTGCTAGCAGGACTTTTTTTCCCATCCTGCTAGTGCACCGCTCCAGTGTGAAAGCCCTCGGGGCTTTCACACTGGATACAAAGCAGCGGCACTTTCGGGTCGGTTTGCAGGCGCTATTATTAGCGCAATAGCGCCTGCAAACCGCCCCAGTGTGAAAGTGGCCTTAGTTTCACAGGCGCTTTGCTGGCGGTATAGCCGCGCTGTCCCATTGATTTCAATGGGCAGGAGCGGTATACACTCCGCTCCTTCACCGCTCCGAAGATGCTGCTAGCAGGACTTTTTTTCCCATCCTGCTAGTGCATCGCTCCAGTGTGAAAGCCCTCGGGGCTTTCACGCTGGATACAAAGCAGCGGCACTTTCGGGTCGGTTTGCAGGCGCTATTATTAGCGCAATAGCGCCTGCAAACCGCCCCAGTGTTAAAGGGGCCTTAGTTTCACAGTTGAGGCACACGCTCTGAGGTGAGCGGCTTTCCTGGGGGGTCACTGGATGACACTGGAGCATGGTTTTATAAGCACTGAGATCATTTGGAGCATGCTGGATTTTCATCTATGGACATTTATTTAATACACCCATGTTATTGATTATTGGACTCACGGATCATTTTTAATATTGTTTTTTTGGATCGTATATCACACTACTGTGTGGCACTGGGCACTTTTTGAATATTGCACATAAGATATATTTACTGTGGTAGATCATGCACGTTGCACTTTATATTTATTATGTATACTTGTATTTGATGATATAGTTTTGCAAATTTCTATATTGCATTGATGCATTATCACTATTTTGTATAATTTTCAGCACACTATATAGATATGGTTTAAAATATTCTCCTTTTAGATTATTATTTGATGCATTCAATTTATAATTTATACAATTGGTTATTTTTTTACACTATAGCGCAGCGTATTTTCTTTTCTAAGAAGAACAGACAGGAAACTTTCTCTTCTCTGCTGCCGACATGAGAAAGGGGGGGCGAGTAGGGGAAACATCCTGACAGCGGCCCGCAGCTCTCCCTTATCACAGCACCGCTGCTGAGATCACTTCACACATGGGGGGGGTGGCTTGACAGCACCCGCTACATCTGATATAGCTACATGTATACCTGACAGGTGTCACACAGCCCCCAGGGTGCGATTCTCCCCCGCACCCCCATAGCAATGCGGCTGCCACTGAGACCACACACCTTGCCGATTCCAGGAGGGGGCACACCCCCCCCCCCCTTGCCCCACCGGGCAGATGCCCATGCAGAACAGCGAACCCATTGAAGTCTATGGGAGCCAAACAGGAAAAATCAAAAGTCGCCATTTTGAAGGCTAATATGCAAGTAATTGTCCGTAACAGGGGTAGGGGGGTCTGGTTACTGCCCTGGGGGACATGTATCAATGCAAAATGATTTTTTAAAAATGATATTTTTTTCAGGAGCAGTGATTTTAATGATACTTAAAGTGAAGTGCAACCACAAAAACAAAAAATTCCTTAAAATACAGTGCCGGGGGAGGGGAGGGGGGGGTCCGCTTATTCTGCCTGTAAAGTGGCGCATCTGTAGCATGCATAGAACATGCTGCAGCAAAAATGACATTTCTAAAGACAAAAAAACAAGTCAAATCACATTTAAATTGACTTGCGGTTGCAATTGCCGGCCTCCCGGCTATTGAAAAAAATAAATTAAAAAACGGTGTAGGGTCCCCCACAGTATGAATTTTAAGGGGAACTTCATGCCAATTTTTTTTTTTTTAAACAGCATGGGGTTTCCCCAAAATCCATACCAGAACCTCATCTGGGCATACAGCCTGGCAAGTCCGAAAAGGGGGGGGGCGCTTGTTCCTGAACCATAGAAGTCCACATGCCCTTTACAATCGAGGTGTGCTTTGGGGCAGGGGGGCAGGTTTGATTACTGCCTGTGTCTCCACTAGAGAGATGTCCTCTATTTTGCTGTAGGGGCAGGAAGGTAACTGGCCCCATGGTAATAGTTGGTGATTTTAGTATCCCTTACATTGGTGGTTAAAGTTTTACTAAACCTACAACCTGCATTTGCTATAGCTGGTTTCCCACAGTACACAGAACATGGAAATGCAACTATTTTAGTAAATATAAACTGCTAAATACCCTTTCTCATCAGCAGTATATAGCAGCCTTGTGATTTCTATCAGTTCCTGGTGAAGCATGTAGGAGGAGTTTTCATACTGCACTGAACTGTCCTATGAGGCTGCAGGGCTCCTGACCCTCTGTCTGGACATGTCCGGACAGTGCTGATCACATGCACTCTCCCAAGGAAAAAAAAACCTCTCTAGCAATACACACCAAGCTGAGCAGCATAGGTGTGCACAGCCTATTGCATTAGGGTGTGCACCCCAAAGTTCAAACACACATGCGCAGTAGAGCAGTGGATGGTGTTGGTGTCAGTTTTTTGTTTTGATTATTTTATTTTATTTTTTTAAAATATTTTTTTCATTAATTGTAAAAAAAATAACAATATAAAATATTAAAAACAAAAAATATTAATTTTTTTTACAATGTGTTAGGAGCCCCATTGAGGGCCATTGGTGAAATAGCAGAGAAAGGGACGGAGGACAGAGATTACCCAGTCCCTTTCCCTGTAGCCTCAGCTGCCATGGGGGTTAATCAGGGGGAATCTGCATTGCACAGGGTGATTAGGGTGTGCCCAGGCACACCTGGCACACCCTGTGCGCACGCCTATGCTGAGCAGCCTGACTCCAAAGGCTCTGTCTTAAACCGGACTTGTCCAGGGGGACAGTCCTTGGAGGGGAGGATCTGTGCATACAAGATGAAGCAGCCTTTTTACACAATGCAGATGATTAACCCCTTAGGTTCCACAGTGAGTATAACAAGCATGCTTTACTACATATCCAGAATGATTTTACTGTTGTGGGTTTAGTAACACTTTAATGGTTTTAGGGCCACCTGCTTTGTAGTCAGTGGTTGTATTGGCCCTTAAATTGTAGTCATTTGTTTTCCATGTCTCTTACAATGATGTTCAGTGGTTTTGCCCCCCCTTACATTGGTGGTCATTATTGGTGTCAGTAGGTTGGATCATGATCCAAAAGGGGCCACGTTTTATATCAATAGCTGCTTTTTAATTTTACCTACTGCATGAGAAATGGAAAAATAAATGGAAGCTTAGGTTGGGCTTTAAAGCAGATTGGATCAGCATATACCACTAAGTGTGGACATAATAGCATCTCATGTGTATGTAATATCTGTTCTTATTAAAGTTCATGAACTGCATGTACTGTAACTGCCTAATATCAGAATATTTTAACATATACTTTATCATTGCTGATATGAAAACACAAACTTGTAACCTATTTGTATGGTAGTAAGAGCATATGTAAACGTTTATTTTAGTGTGCTTACACAGCAGTATTTAGTGCCTATTCACATTTGTGCATTATGGCAATTGTGAATGACACCGCAACACATTGTATAACGCTGGACACCACAATACATATAGTGTGTGTTGTCGTGAGACGCTAAAAAAGGGCCTTGTGTCCCATGCATTGAAAACCTGGAATACACACCTGCTTGCATTGTTGCTGATAGAAACATAGAAGCAAAGAAAAGTGGCGGATGAAAAAAAGACTAGCGTAGTCTATGAAAACTGTCTTTTTTTATTTTTTTATTTTTTTTCGTTGGAGTGAAGATCTATGTTTGTCCCAAGCATATTTGAAGCCATTTACTGTTGACCGTCTCACTACCTCTGCTGGAAGTTTATTCCAATCATCAACTACCCTCTGCCAAGCATCTCTGAAATAATGAAAAGCTGCTTAATCTGACACTTGGGAGACTCATGGTGCCCTGCTGCGTTCAGTGGTTCCTCCTGCCAGCCAATATAACTTTTAGACATAGGAGGGACATAGAACCATGGTGGACAGTGGGGGATAAGGAACGTAATACTCCCAGAAGTGTTGGTTCTGCTGGATCTTCAGTGTAGTGTGGATGTCCATTCTAAGGCTGTGTTTTGCCTGCTTTTCTTTGAAAGCAAAAAGTCCACTGAGATCTGTTACTTCAAAGCCTCCTTAATCACAAATAAAAAGCAGGGAAAATGCAGCCCCTACACTCCACATGCACTGGACTAGCAGTCAAAACATTACTTAAACATTTGTGCTGCATTTATGATAAAAAGCAGCATTCAGAAGCAAAGCCAATAACTCACAAACCGTTAGTATAACAAAGAGGTAAATCTAAGTGCAGTGCCAGAAATTCTTTGGCATCTGTAGTCAGCGGGAGGAAAAAACTCTCTGGAATTGGTGGTTAATGGAAAGGAAAAAAAATCCCTTCATGTTGGTGGTCCATGGTTGAAAAGTGCTCCAGTGTTGGTGGCCAGTGAAAAAAATAAATCCCCCCATGATGGTGGTGAGTGGAATGAAAAAAGTCCCCCCTTGTTGGTGGATAGTGGGGGCAAAAAAATGCCCTAGCTTTAGTGGTGAGGGAAAGAAAAAATGACCCAGCGTTGGTAGTCAAGGAACAAAAAAATGCTAGTAGAATGAAGAAATCTCCCCATATTGGTGGTCATTGGAAGAAAGAAATACACTCGTGTTGATGGTCAGTAGTAAAAAAAAAATGCCCGTGTTGGAAGGGTGGAAAAATTGCCCAAGTTTTGGTGGTTAGTGGTAGGAAAAAATACCATGGGTCCTAGCAAGTGTCAATGGGAGGAAGTCTGCCCTATCATCTGTGTTAGTGGGATGTGGAATACAGCACTTTTTTCTTGGTGTCAGCTGGAGAAAAAATATGAGGAGATCTAAAGGGGGCTGCAGGGGGCTTTTATTTGGGAGTAGAGACTACCCCCCCCCCCGCCAAGTTCTCTGCACTTATCTTTTCGTGTGTTTTCTGTTTCTTTGGTCAAGTGATATGGGGAGACAGTCCCCAATAGGCTCCAGCAGAGGTCTGTGTCACATCACTGAACAGGTGATAAATGCGGCAGCGCTCTGCTTCTAGAGTGTAATTTCATTGCCTTCCTATGACACCGGGTCTGGCAGTTCCTGATCTTTGCGTACCTACTGCTACTCTGTACAGTGACCTGGATCCTGCTTTAAACACTTGGCAACTATGGCTTTTCTTTGCATGGGCATAGGTTCACTTTGACTGGAAAAATCATTTTAATGAAATTAAAATTTTCTTTTCTTTCAGTAAAGCGCTTTGATATTTAAGAGCACCTTCTGTTGGGTGTCAGAAATTCTGCGGTGCTGGAAATAAATTGCTGTAAAAATTTGATATTTGAGGCCCAGCTTCTCAAGGCAATATATGATATTATGTGCTTTCCAATACAGAAAACCCCACATGCAGTAAAATAAAAGTGTTTATTAAAACTCGGTGAAAAGCATAGCCTCAGAGTGACAATTCAAACAGATAATCCAATAACTGGGAAGTGCTGTGTTTGATTTTACAGCTTTAAATCTCTGTTAGTATGTTCAGTGTTCCTTTGTGACACTACAGCTATAGAATATAATTTGAAACTGAGCTTGGGTACTATGAAATATAATATTGGTGTACTGTGCAGCAATGTGAGCCTAGTAAATAGTTAACAGGCCTTCTTTTTACCGCACGGATCTTGGAACTCAGCCAGCCACTTTGCTCATCTGTACTTGAGGATCCATCTGCTTGCTGCCAGGTGGTCTGCTAATAGTAATGGTAAGCAGCAGAAAGTTTATAAAGACTGTACCTTGTAGGGCACAAGGGATTTTATTATAGAATCAGATCTTTAGGATAAGGATTTGGAGGTCATCTCTGTCTTTTCTCTTCACTGTCAATATGGATGATGAAATGAATGTAAACACCCAAGTTTAGGGAAGTGAGCATTATCCAGTACTGCAATATGCTGGAGAACAAAAGTAAGACACATTTCAGCTGGCTAAGATTCATAATTATTTGTACTGAAGGTTAAAATACAACCTGTAGGATACAAATCCAAGCAGCAGGACTGTCATCCTTGGGATAATAAATGACCCAAAACAAAGATGACAAGGGTCCCCACATTGCACTGGCTGCATGCATGCTCTAGGTCAGTGACTTATCAAAGCAGTGATAAGGATGGATATCAGTCTCAGTGTTTGAGCATTCAAGAACAAATCAGAAATAGCCATATGTGTACAAGAAATTGCCATATGTCTACAATATCTTGACAGACTTATTTTAAAGCTGGACTCTGGCTTCTCCTCTACCCACCAGCCACAAATCTATATTTTTTTATATAAAGCCTTATTATCGACTTATACAGTACTTACTTCTATACCTCTAACTTGCAGTGTCTCCCTTCCACCCACTTCTCCTTCCTCTTCATAGTACTTCCCTCCCATAAACCTCTCCCTCTTACTCACTGAATCTCCCACCCAACTCTCCCTCCACTTCATAGTTTCTCTTTTTCACTAGACTCTCCCCCTACCACCCAGTGCCTCCCATCAACATTTCTTCCTGCCTCATAGCCCCAGCCTTCACCCCACCTCTCTCCCATCTCATACAGGTACAGAAGGGACAAGAGTTCACATAAGAACTTGCAGAACCCTTCTAGGTCTGGCCACCAGATGGTACGATGTACCAAGTCTATTGTCTTTGTGATGCCGAAATAGCCTGCCAGTGGATGATCGTGAATAAGCTTTAGCACCTGTACCCGAGCCTGATCTGGTGCAAAAATCTGACTCACCCCACGATTGTAACCCATCTCTGGCTACCAAATTTACCCTGGGGGGACTACTGATATTAGTGGAGGCCTGTTTCATTTTTGACAGTAGATAAGGTTGTAAAAGCAGAAAGTTACCTGAGGGTAAGATGGTATCTGGTACAGCTGGTTCCCTTGGGTTGTCGTACATCCTTGACATTGCGTCTGGTTTAACGTTCTTGCATCCGGGTCTGTATGTGATATGGAGGGTGAATCTTGTGAAGAACAGCGCCCACTCAGCCGTCGGGCAAATCATATTCTAGGTTTTTGTGATCCGTGTGGATCAGTATGGGGTGTGCTGTGCCCTGGAGTAGGTATATCTATTCTTCTAACGCCGCCTTAATAGCGAGTAATTCTCGGTCACCCACATCATAATTTCTCTCCGCTGGGGAGAGTCGGCGGGAGAAGAAGGCTACAGGGTGCATCAGGTCTTTTAATCCTTGGCATTGTTACACCACTGCTCCTATTGCTGACTCTAAAGGCATCTACCTCCAAGATGTAGGGTAGTGCTGGGTTAGGGTGGTTAGGATCGGGGCGGAAGTGAACAATTTCTTTAAGGTCTGGAATGTTTCTTGGGCTTCTGTACTCCAGTTGAATTGCAAGTGCGACTTTGTTAACTGGGTGACTGGGGTTATAATAGCTGAAAAACCCTTGATGAATCTCCTATAGAAGTTGGCAAATCCTATGAATCACTGCACCCTTCTTGTCAGTGGGTGCCGGCCAATTCAAGATGGCAGAAAATTTTTGGGGGTCCATCTTGATTCCTGCTGGAGAGATCATCAACCCCAAAAACTGAATGCTCTGGCACTCGAACTCTCCAGTATGGCGTAGAGTCTGTGTTGACAAAGTCGAAGCAGGACACTCTTGACATGTCCTCGGTGAGAATTCAAGGATAAGGAAAAGATTAGGATATCATCCAGATAAACAATGACAAAGATATCTAGAAAGTTCCAGAAAACATCGTTCATGAAGTGTTGGAAGGTGGCTGGCGAATTGCATAGGCCAAGGGGCATCACCAAATATTCATAATGGCCAAACCTGGTGCGAAAAGCTGTCTTCCACTCATCCCCTTCTCTGATGCAGACCAAGTCATACGCTCCTCTGAGGTCCAGTTTGATGAAGATGATTGCTGCTCTCAGTTTTTGGAATAGCTCAGGCATCAAGGGGAGAGGGTAGCGGTTCTTAACTGTGATCTTATTCAGGTCTCTGTAATCGACACATGGCCATAAAGATTGGTCCTTCTTGGTCACAAAAAAGATTCCAGCCCCTGTGGGGGATGTGGATGGGCAGATGAATCACTTCTTGAGATTCTCGTCCACGTACTCCCTTAGTGCTCCTTGTTCCTTCTCGGAGAGGGGGAAGATGTGCTCGAAGGGAATCTCAGCCCCAGGGAGTAACTCTATGGGGCAGTCATATGGTCTATGGGGAGACAGTGTGTCTGCACCCTGTTTACTGAAAACATCTTGGTATTCCTCATAGGCCTTGGGTACAGGCTGACTTGTCTTCGGGTTTGGATCCATACATAGTAGCTGGTTGCAGCCTCGGATTCCCCTAGGGAGGCATTGTTCCTGGCAGTAATGGGACTGAAACTTGATTTCTCCAGTGATCCAATCGATCTGAGGGATATGGGCTTGGAGCCAGGGAAGGCCCAGAATGATAGGAAATAGTGGAGACGAAATAGCATCCAGACTTAGGAGTTCTTTGTGCTGAGCTGGTGTAGTCACAGATAGGGGCCAGGTCTGGGTGACTGGTCCTGACTTAATACGGGATCTGTCGGCCAAGTATACTGACAACTCCTGCATTTTGGATATAATGGGAAGTGCTGCTGAGTGGCAAAGGTCAGGTGGATGAAGCAGCTGCATGCCCCCGAATCAATAATGGCGTTGACCCGTACTACTCCATTCGGAAGTTGAAAAGAGAGGAGAAGCATGAGATGAGTTGCTTGTGTGGACAAGGAAGACAGATGAGCTGGAGGTATCATGGAGCACTTACATAGTTTCACTGGACAGGTATGTACGTAATGGCCAGCTTCCTCACAGTATAGAAATAGGTCCCTTTGTCTGCCCCGCAGACGCTCTTCAGGAGATAATGCAGGGCGTAGTAATCCAATTTGCATAGCTTCAGACTCATTGGGAGCCGAGCTGGCAGAACTTGTATGGGTCATGGCTGGGTTAAACGGGGCATGATAAGCCGGGATTGGGGCCCTTGGTGTCATCCAGACAGGCCGGTTGGATGGAGTGAACCTCTCGGTTCGGCGTTCACGTGACCGCTGGTCTATTTGAATTGCCAAGGTAATCAAGGCCTCCAGAGTACTGGGTACACTGACCTGGGCGAGCTCATCCTTGAGGTTCTCAGAAAGGCCCAGACGGAATTGGTGTCGCAGGGCTGCGTCATTCCATTGGGTGTCCCCACTCCAATGTCTGAAATCTGAGACATACAAATAGGAAAGGGCGGTGTGGTTGACCAACAGGCTGGGCCTACATCCCAACAAGTCTAGAAAGTGGATACTGAATTTTCCCCTTACGGGACTTTATTGACCCAATTAATAGTACACAAAAAATATAAAAAAGGTATACAAAGTTTATTAGAAATATATAAAACATTTTATCAATAAGTGGCTATAGACATATTAAATGCATATACATGGCAAAACATAGAAAAATGCAGCTCTGGAAAGGTCTAAGAGCTACCATGATCAACCACTACGGCAGGGCATACGAACCACACCCGACGTGTTTCAGAAATCTCTTTCTTCAGGGGTGTATAGAGCAGTTTTACTTCTATATTTAAGAACAAACAAAAGATGATGGCAGCTAACATGCACAGGCAAACATATGTATATATTTAATTGCTTGCTATTGACAATAAATCTTGCAATACTCCCTCCTGCATGTCCTTGGATGGTATGTACTATATCCTATGATCCGTGGTCTTGCACATATATATATATATATATATATATATATATATATATATATATATATATATATATATATATATATATATATATATATATATATATATATATATATGTATATGTATATATATATATATATATATGTATATATATATATTGACATGGACATTCACTGTACTGTTCATTTAAGCACAAGAGACTCCATTTTGTTCTCACTGTTGAAATGTGCTCTGTAACCTTCACCTAACACACAGTCACATCTCCTACTAAACGCTCTCTAATTCTTAAGGTTTTACTTTTGCAATTATTCTATTCGCTAGCTTTTAATAATATATTTCTATTTGTTCGTTTTTAATAACATATTTCTATTTGTTCGTTTTTAATAACATCTCACACCACCCTTTTCTTATCTATGTATAAAATAACATGTAATAATAAATTTTAAAACTGAACAGACATTTTAAACACAGTGATTGAGTCCTGTGAATCTGTTCCTGCAGCTGCAGTATTAACTTTTGTTTTAGCGTCCCAATCAGAAATCAGCCATATCAGCTTGGTGAGCCAGCCAGGAGTTTGGCAGAGTCTCCAGAAGGAACCGTGCTTCGATCGGGGCCATTGGGAAACGCAGACCTTAAATGCCAGCTAGGTAAGCTGCCCTTAAGCTTGCTATATTTCTGCCTTTCCTATGTATCCTATCTGTTGGTTCTCAAGGAAACCAGACCACTCTCGGACCTTTCTGGTTGGTTAACGTGTGTGTATGAATGTGTATGTGTCCCCCTTCACGGGTTAGACTGTGTGTGGATAGGGAAAATTCTCTGCAGTTCCCTGCTTTGACTCCTTGTGGGCGACCTGGGTCAGAGGTGCATGGTAGGGTCAGATAAAACTCACAGAGAAGAGAAGAGACGAGGAGGGTCTCTTAATGAGTGTTTTGTCTATTGTCATAAACCTCTTCTAGCCACGTAGATAAGTGGAGACTATTCTTGTAAATCTGCAGATTTGCTGTACTATTTGTTTTAGAGGCAAGAGGGTATAGGCACAAGTAGAGAAGACTGGCCAGTCATTATGGGCATTAAATTAATTAAGGGAATGAAGGGAGAGAGGCCTTTAGAAAATGCCCAGCGCAAGATGAGCGCTAGAGAATGAATGAACCGAAGATATGGTTCCGCCTATACTGAGCTCCTAGATAAATGGTTAGAATGGAAAAAGGGAACAGCTAAACCTTTAAAATCTGAAGGGACTTTTGATTTAAAAGTATGGCAAACTTTTCTGCACGATTATGGCCCACTACTGTGCAGTGAAGGAACGTGGAGAATAGCTTGCACATGGGAGACAGAAGCTAAAGTAGCTAATCAAACTGGCTTGACGGAGATGTTTAATAAAAGTACTGCCAAAATGTATTATGTTTGGCCAGAAGACTCCGTAGAGGAGGACCCCCCACCTTATGTGGCTGCCAGTTTGGCTTTAAGGGGTCCACGCACAAAAGCAAAATAATTAGATTACATGGAACACACAAAAGATGAGCTGGGCAATATAGTAGAGAGCAGAGGTTTAACAGCCCCATATCAACCTACAAAGAGGGTTTTGGCTCGTATCCTAGAAACAGATAATTGGCATAAATCAAAAGGCACATATGCAAAACTAGATCTCTCTGAACTTAAGGCTTTGGCCAGAGAAAGAGAGATAGAGTCTGAACTTCCGGAGCAAACCATCATTTCCAAATTGGGGCAGCAAGATGAAGAGAGAAGGAAGGGAGAGGCCACCCCTTCTGCCCCTGGCACAGACCAATCTGTTGCAGTTTATCCTGTCAGAACCCAATTAGTTTATGAAGGTAATACTGTTGACAGTAAGTCTCAAATTAAATGGCATGTACATTTTAGTCCCCAAGATATGAGAGCCATATTAGAGGGATTGGGAGAACCTAGAAAGAATCCAGTTGGGTTTACAAACAAACTTAGCGCTGCACAGGAAGCATATGAGGCTTCTGCTACTGACATTCATCAGCTTCTTATTAAAGCAGTGGGAAGCAACATGTCTGGCTATATACTTAAAGAATGTGGTGTAGATGTCACAAATCTAGGTAAGATGGTTAGTGGACGGGAGGTTTGTGAGAAATTGAAGGAAAAATTGCCCCAAATATATGGACAAACCAGACATGCTGAATTTATGAATGCTAAGCAAGGGAAAGAGGAAGCAGCAGGGTCTTATTGGAAGCGGTTAAGGTTATATACATGGGGAAGCAGAGAGGAAGAGGAAGAGGCAAAGGCAATTTCAGAAATCATGGCATGGGACCAATGGGACCAATTATATGCTACAATTGTAATGGGGAAGGACACATAGCCAAATTCTGCCATCTTCCTGACCGTAGACTGGAAAAGAGCTTAGAGGCACCTCATGCTGATCCCAGTTCTCTGCCAAAAGCAGTGGATCAGGCATAGGAAAACGGCATGCCAGTATCAATCATGTTAAATAGGGGAGACAATGGTCCAGAGGCCAGAGTAAAAGTATTTTTACAAGAACTCCCCTATCCTGGAGAAGAAACAGAATTAACCTGTTTAACCGATACTGGTGCAAGCCGAAGTGTTTTTAATATAGAGGACTTACCTCCAGGATTATTATCTACAAATGTTATCTCTGGTGTTGGCCTAACGGGGACCTCTACTGATTTGGTTGAGTCCAAGCCACTTAAACTCAGGCTAGGACAGCAAACAGAAATTGTCACTAAAGTGTTAGTTTAAGACACAGTTCCTACCAATCTTTTGGGAGCTGACATTTTGAAACAAATTTTAGCAAACATAGACTACACTCCTACAGGAGTCCAAGTGGTCAGTAGTCTGTCAGGAGAAGTTTTAAATTCTGCCTGTGGAGTATTTTTAATCCAAGACTCCACTCCGCCATTTTCACCAGAATTGAAAGTGATTCCCGCTGAATTATGGGCCACCAGCAAATATGATGTAGGTCTGCTGGATTGCATCCCAGTCATGATAAAAATTAACCAGGAGCCCATCCCCCACAGATTAAACAGTACCCACTGAGTATTGCTCAGACTGAGGGGATAAAGGATCAGATCACTCAACTGAAAGCAGCATGGGTTGTTGTACCAATTAAGTCCCAAGTCAATACACCCCTGTTCCCAATTGCAAAGAAGCCAGACAAGAAGGGTGGGCAGGTGACATACCGCATGGTGCATGATTTGAGAGCCATTAACAATATAATTGAGGCAGATACCCCGATCGTGCCCAACCCCTGCACTTTACTAAGTGGAATACCTGCCTCCAGCACCTGCTTTACAGTGATTGATCTTGCAAATTCTTTCTTTTCGGTGCCCCTGCACCCAGATTGCTGGCACCTTTTTTTATTTACCCATGATGCCCAAAAGTTAGCATGGACAAGATTGCCCCAAGGCTGTGTGAGTAGCCCCTCTGAATATAATACTGCTTTAAAGCAAGTATTGGACCAATGGTCCCCCTCACACCCAAACACAGTTTTGCTTCAGTACATAGACGATTTGCTTATTTGTTCTGATACAAAGGACATTTGTAGCAGAGAAACAGTAAGCCTTCTTATGTTTCTCTATAACAGTAACAACAAAGTAAGCAAAGATAAGCTACAATACTGCCAAGAGAAAGTGATCTTCCTGGGTCACTGCATTTCACATGGAATCCGTCACCTAACCCCAGATCGAGTTAAAACTCTACAAAACCTTGAAAAGCCAAGAAATGTACGGCAACTACGTGCCTTCCTGGGGTTAGTGGGATATTGTAGGGACTGGATTCCAAATGCATCAGAACTTATGGCTCCTCTATATGAGGCTACCACTAGAAACCCCTAGAAACCCATTCAAACTCACATGGGACAATGAATTGTAGATGAAGGAGCTTATTAAAATTTTGTCTGAAGCTCCCGCCATTGGACTTCTTGACTATACTAAGACTTTCTCATTGTTCTGTCATGAAGTCAATGGATTTGCTGCAGGTGTACTCACCCAGCTACATGGAGACAAACAGAGGACTGTGATGTATGTATCAGCCTCATTAGACCCTGTCATCAAAGGCTCCACCAGTTGTATGCGAGCTTGCATTTTGCTGCTAGACAAAGTAACTGAGCTTGTACTAGATTCTGCTCTGCTCCTGTATGTGCCACATGCAGTACAGGAAATCATGAATCAAGTAAATACCAGACATGTGTCTGCCAGTAGATTTGACAAGTACCAGTCTGCTCTTTTTGCCCCTTTGAATTTAACATTTAAACGATGTGTTACTTTAAATCCGGCTACTCTTCTTCTTATAATTGATGATGAAGATGCAACAAATGGTACTGATGTAGAACATGAGAGTTTTTCTCATGATTGTATGGCTCTGATGGAGGTAGAAAGGGCCTCTGTCACACCAGCAAAAGATGAGCCTTTATCAGATTGTTAGACACACTTATTCGTAGATGGTTCCCGATTTTTCACTGATGATGGTCAGCTACACACAGGGTTTGCTGTAACCACTACAGACACCATTTTACATCAGGAAGCATTGACACCCCATATGTCAGCACAGGAAGCGGAGTTGTGTGCTGTAGTCAAAGCATGTCATCTCCTAGAGAATCAAAGGGGAAACGTTTACACTCACAGCAGATATGCGTTTGGAATAGCTGACGATTTTGGGCCTGGAAAGCACAGAACTTTCTGACTAGAGCAGGGAAGCCAGTGAGACATGCAAAACTCATAGAGCGGCTATTTGAGGCCTTTCAGAAACCAGCAGAAGTTGCCATCTTGAAGGTAAAAGGGCATGCAAGGGGAAATGACATGACAGCCAGAGGAAATGCTTTAGCGGACCAAGCGGCAAAGGATTCTGCCCTTATGACATTTGGAGTCACACCCACTGTAGGGGTCACCCTGGTAGCGGGGACAGATTCCCCTCATCAAGAGCAGTGGGATGTAGAAACTCTAATTCAGTTGCAGAACCAGGCCCCTGATGAAGAGAAGGATAAGTGGATCAAATGTAATGCTACCCAAAATCAGCAGGGCCTGTGGAGCGCTGACAACAGGTGGTGTCTACCCAGAAGTTTGTACCCAGTTTTAACACAACTGGCACATGGCATCAGTCATCTTGCTAAGGGCGCGATGGTGGCACTTACTGACTGCTATTGGATAGCACCTGGATTTAGTGCATTTGCAGCCAGGTTTTGTGCTTCATGTTACACTTGTGCTCTGTACAATGCAGGGAGGCCTGTCCATGTTCCCCAAAAGCATTCTCCTAAGCCAGATTTCCCTTTCCAAAGCACTAAAAAAACCACATGGGCTGTCCCCCTATGAGATTTTATTTGGAGGGCCACCCAAAACAGGGCTATATTTTCCTCAACAGTTACAGGCTTCTCACTCTAGTCAGTTAGAATATGTTCAGATTTTGCAAAGAACATTGAATAAAATACATGAAGGTGTTTATAAATCTATCCCCGACCCAGATTCTGTTTCAGGTATTAACAGAATCCAACCAGGTGATTGGGTGGTGGTCAAGCGACATGTCAGAAAGCCGCTAGAACCAAAACTTTATGGACCACATTTGGTGCTTTTGACAACCGGTTCTGGAAAGCCCACCTGGATTCACGCCAGTCACTGCAAGAAAATCCTGACGTGATGATATCCTTCGAAAAAATGATGATGATGTTTCTTTTTTTTTTTGTTGTTTCTGAGAACTGAGACATGGAAAAATAACCCTTTCATCCAAATGTTAAAATTGTATGCAACCCATAGCAACGCTAGTAACTGCTGGGTGTGTTCTCACATCCCGAAACAGGGACAATACCCATGATAGCAATGCCTCTCAACTTCACTGTTCTAAACAGTACCAGAATAAATGGCTCATACATAGTCTCCACAGCTAATGAGCACAGATCAGTAACTTTGATGGTTTCAAAACAGATAAACACTCCACAGATTTGTTTAAACATCACATGCCTGTTTAACACTAAATGTACACGGTTGGGCATTTCAGATTGCACCGGAGCAAAAATTACAGTTTACGGAGGAAACTATGGTCAATATTATTATATCCCAGATCCAGAACTAAAAAGAAACCTTTATAGTACAAATTGCACACAGTTTCCAATATGTGAAAATATCGGTTACCTAAGATTCCATGTTATTACTTCCAGTTTTTTAGGAGCAGGCATACCATCCATACGTAGAGGGTTATATTATATATGTGGAAATAAAGCTTACGCCTGACTTCCTACTAATGTTACAGGTACATGTTATATTGGTAACTTAGCACCCGCTTTGGCTGTTCGCAAAGATACAGTGCGACCAGATCAAAGTCCAAAATACCCTTTAGTGTTCAAAAGAGAGCTGTTCACTGAAGGTGACTTGACATGGTCATAGTTCCCTTCCTGGACAGGATGAGGAATTGAAGCAATGAAAAGAATAAATAATTACACTAGAATTGTAGATGAGATTATTAACCTTACTACCACTGATATAGGTTTATTAAATGAAGAAATGGCTCAGCTTAAAAAAAAGTAGTATTAGAGCACAGATTAACGCTAAATGATCTCACTGCAGCTCAAGGTGGGATGTGTAAGGTATTTCACACCGACTGTTATATATACATTTCTGATAATGAGGACATTATTAAAAGGCATCTTGCTAAGATAAGAGAACTACAGAATAAGGCCAGGGATATTGCTAAAGATGGATGGAACCCCTTTCAGGGTTTAGGAGGTTTTGGTGACTTTTTATATGGCATAGCAACATGGTTACAGAAACTAGACGCTTACATTGTGATGTTCCTATTTCTTATATTTGTTATTTACTTCCTCATCAGGCTATGCCTCTGTGTGACTACCAGCTGTACAAATGTACCACCAGCCCTGATGAACCCATTATTGTGAGAAAGCTAGGAGAGAGCTGAACAGAAAGGCCCAGATGGAATTGGTGTCGCAGGGCTGTGTCATTCCATTGGGTGTCCCTACTCCAACGTCTGAAATCTGAGACATACAAAAAGGAAAGGGCGGTGTGGTTGACCAACAGGCTGGGCCTACATCCCAACAAGTCTAGAAAGTGGAGAATGAATTTCCCCCTTACGGGACTTTATTGACCCAATTAATAGTACACAAAAAATATAAAAAAGGTATACAAAGTTTATTAGAAATATTATTTATTTATTATATAAATATATATATTTCAGAACAAACAAAAGATGATGGTAGCTAATATGCACAGGCAAACATATGTATATATTTAATTGTTTGCTATTGACAATAAATCTTGCAATACTCCCTCCTGCATGTCCTTGGATGGTATGTACTATATACTATGATCCCTGGCCTTGCACATATATATATATCTATATATATATCTATGTATATTTCTATCTATATATATAGATATCTATATAGATATATAAAGATATATATATTGACATGGACATCCATTGTACTGTTCATTTAAGCACAAGAGACTCCATTTTGTTCTCACTGTTGAAATGTGTTCTGTAACCTTCACCTAACACACAGTCGCATCTCCTACTAAACGCTCTCTACTCCCCCCTCCCTTTTCAAGGTTTTACTTTTGCAATTATTCTATTCGCTAGCTTTTAATAATATATTTCTATTTGTTAGTTTTTAATAACATATTTCTATTTGTTAGTTTTTAATAACATCTCACACCACCCCTTTCTTATCTATGTATAAAATAACATGTAATAATAAATTTTGGGACTGAACAGACATTTTAAGCACAGTGATTGAGTCCTGTGAATCTGTTCCTGCAGCTGCAGTATTAACTTTTGTTTTAGAGTCCCAATCAGAAATCAGTCATATCAATATATATATATATATATATATATATATATATAGTATCTCGCAGAAGTTCACATTTTTGTAAATATTTTATTATATCTTTTCATGTGACAACACTGAAGAAATGACACTTTGCTACAATGTAAAGTAGTGAGTGTACAGCTTGCATAACAGTGTAAATTTACTGTCCCCTCAAAATAACTAAACACACAGCCATTGATATCTAGACCGCTGGCAAGAAAAGTGAGTACACCTCTAAGTGAAAATGTCCAAATTGGGCTCAAAGTGTCATGATAATTTCCAGCACTGCCTTAACCCTCTTGGGCATGGAGTTCACCAGAGCTTCACAGGTTGCCACTGGAGTCCTCTTCCACTCCTTCATGATGACATCACGGGGCTGATGGATGTTAGAGACCTTGCGCTCCTCCACCTTCTGTTTGAGGATGCCCCACAGATGCTCAATAGGTTTTAGGTCTGAAGACATGCTTGGCCAGTCCATCACCTTGACCCTCAGCTTCTTTAGCAAGGCAGTGGTCATCTTGGAGATGTGTTTGGGGTCGTTATGTTGCATGTTGGAATACTGCCCTTGCGGTCCAATCTCCGAAGGGAGGGTATCATGCTCTGCTCTAGTATGTCACAGTACATAGTTCATTGTAACTGTAACTTCATTAGACAACTCAGCAGAAGGGAATCTTTTTGGATTTTTGAGGCTAAGGTCCTTCCCCCCCAGAGGCCTTAACATTGAGTTTGATCTCAATTGTTTTATAAGTACCGTAATCATTAAATTATTAGGTTTTTAATGTGGAAAGATTATCTGGTTTCATAATTTTTAATGATATATTTTTAGTGATCAATTTGGGTAGGAATTACAGTAAAAAAACAATATTGTATTTTGATAGTTTATGGTTAATAGAATTTTTTTACTGTGTACCCAACATAAGGGGAATTACCATATAGGCATGGGTGATGACACAGTTGCTTATTTCGAGTACGAATAAAAACATTATAGGATAGATGTTGTCATTTTAGTTCCTCCGTAGTTTATATATATTTTATATATATTTCTTTATTTAATAAAGTATAAGTTTTAATTTTTATTTTTTAAATATTAGTTTTAGATTGCATTTATATTTATAGATTGGTATTTTTAATATGTATTGTGACCTTTGGTGCTTCTAGCAGTGGGATCGTGAAGCCGCAGGGGATTATAGTATTATTTAGCGGGTTTGGGCAGCAATTTTGATTATAGTATATCTGTGGCTGCAGTGATGAATGGTGTCTCCATATACTTGTTTTCCTGGCTGACAGGGGTGAGGAAATCCAGTGAGTGACCCCTCCCACCATCTACATCATTAACAGTGGCTTTCAATGGCCAGATAGGATGGGTGTAACCATTTTAAGCGGTGAATGGAATGTTAAGCTCCACCCACTGATAAAGTCCTTACCCAGGACGATACATGTCTGGAAATAGGAGCCAGACCCTCGTTTTTTCATCCTGCGGTCATCACCACTGATGCTGAAGCACTTTAGGAGCTAAATACCCTTCTGACATGGCGACAGGGTTGAGTGCCTTTTATGTGAATGTGCTACCTTGATTTTATCTGAGATTAAACATTCTGACAGAGAGCACTAGATTTCCTTCTGTTTGATTTTCATATACTGCTGATTGAGAGCATGCAGCACTGACAGGAGCTGTTGGAGATAAAACAGCGGATCAGGAGCATTCATCTGATATCACCCCCATTAGGAGACTGCTTGATTAGACCCACTAGTGAAACAGGGGTCCAAGTATAAGGTGAGCGGCCATCCATTCACTGGTGGAGGATTAATATTGATGAGCACATGTACTTTGTAACACGGAGGTGGAAGATCACAGTATATTGTTTTATTCATTAGCACAATGAACTTTTGAGCTAATTTATTTGGACTGAGTTTCACCGTTTTCTTTGATTGTAGCAAATTTATTTTGCCTTAAGCACTTATTCATATATATATACTTTTCAATGTTTGATACATTGTTGCTAGTTGCGCAGCACTATATTATTCTGATTATGTGTTCAATAAAGACATGAGAAATTAGAATTGTTTGCGTGTTATCAGCTGTAAATTCTAGTTTGGTAGAATTTTTTTCTGACTTTTCTGGTCCATGTACTTGTTCAGAGACCATGCTTCAAAAAGTATCAAAGCCAGAGGGTAAGAATGACAACCTTGTAAATAGAATTTTCAGAGGAAGGTCAACAAGAGCAGTCCCCATATTTCTGTTAGGAAATGTTGATTTCCCTAGAGCTGTACTAATCTGCCATACTTGGATATGTCCACTGTTTGATTGCATGGTCTGCAGCTGCTATTGTTGTCCACAAAAGCACAAAAGAAATGTCACAGGCAGAGCTGTGGGGTTATACTAGGTCAAAATTTGAGGTGCTTTTCATTTTTTTTTAGTCCTGGGCAAAAAGACATGAATACATATACAAAAGCTAAGTAAACTTCAGTGTTAAAGGTAGATAGGAACCTCAAATACAGTACAGATATTAGGAACAATCATTGATGGTGGAAATATTCCAAAAACATCAAGACAAAAGTTCACCTATAAAGAACTTGGTCATGTGTAGGTCTTGCTGTCCTCTTCAGACTGGAGAGATCCCTAAAAAGTATCGCTAAAACATAAATAAAAAAGAGAGTGCACCAGCCCCAAGCGTGACTGTAAAATGTATTTATTGAGAAAAATATATATTCGAATATACCCACAAATTAAAAGCAACTGAAGGCACAAAGAGAGAAGAGTAAGGCCTCAATTACAATTCAGTAAAAAACTAGTACAGGTACCATAATCCCGAAATTGTATAGTAAAAGGGATATAGGGGTGGAGACGTGACGGCAGTTGCTGCTACTGTCTATTCACGTGTGCACCCCCAAAATTGGAAGTTGGAACTATCACGGTACTCAATAATAATATACAGTTGCAAAAATCTAAAAAAATGTATACATTTTTAATAATTGAAATACAAAATTACAAACATAGTATCTACATACAGTCATAAAATCAAGAAAATATACCACACTGAATACAGCGAGTGGGACCCGCAATTTTTGTACGGGGGATGTATGTAAGACTTTTATCTCGACCGGTTTCGCGTTTAGAACCGCTTCTTTAGGAGGAACAAGTCTATAAGGTAATTTAGGATAACTTTAATATATGAATACATTAAACATATGCAGCAAACATAAATAATCACAGAGGTAGTCACAAACCATAATACACAAGAGGTAAAATTGAGGACAGGCTCACCCACTCAGGCGGGATCAGTGGGACAGCAGGACCCAACACAATTCCCCCCGCGGCGGACACGGGGGATTATGAACAGACTCCGCTGCGGGGGGAATTGTGTTGGGTCCTGCTGTCCCACTGATCCCGCCTGAGTGGGTGAGCCTGTCCTCAATTTTACCTCTTGTGTATTATGGTTTGTGACTACCTCTGTGATTATTTATGTTTGCTGCATATGTTTAATGTATTCATATATTAAAGTTATCCTAAATTACCTTATAGACTTGTTCCTCCTGAAGAAGCGGTTCTAACCGTGAAACCAGTCGAGATAAAAGTCTTACATACATCCCCCGTACAAAAATTACAGGTCCCACTCGCTGTATTCAGTGTGGTATATTTTCTTGATTTTATGACTGTATGTAGATACTATGTTTGTAATTTTGTATTTCAATTATTAAAAATGTATACATTTTTTTAGATTTTTGCAACTGTATATTATTATCGAGTACTGTGATAGTCCCAACCAGTGTTGCCAACCGCCCGTAGATTTATGGGCAGCCCGTAAAAACAACCCGTTTTTCGGGGCGCCCGTGAATGCCCATTACGGGCACCGGTGCCCGTAAAAATGATGGCCGCGAGCCGGCCACGCAACTGCGCATGCGCTGTTTCGTAGCCAGCCGGGCTCGGGAAAGCCCGTACGCACTCGGCCGGGCGGCGCATGCGCAGTAACGTAATACCGCCGCCCGGCGCCATTTTCGAATCGATCGAGCACGGCGGCAAGCTGACAGCTGAGCTGAGCCAGGCGACGAGGCGACTCTGTCCTATCATGCAGTGCATGACTTGACTGGCTGCACACACAGGAGGTACGGAGAGTGAAGCTGTGGGGGGGATGGGATTGGGATCTAAAGGAGGACATTACTGGGACTGGAGCCGGGAGAAGTAATATGATGGTGAATAGAGCACATCAGTCTCTGTCCCTGGGCCCTGGCTGCATGGCATATGCAGGGGACAGAGACTGATGTGCTCTATTCACCATCATATTACTTCTCCAGTCCACATCAGATTCATCAGTGTGCTGTGTCCTCCTCCTGTACCCCTTTCACCTCTCCACAGGTCAGGGCAGAGGTGAAAGGGGTACAGGAGAAGGACACAGCACACTGATGAATCTGATGTGGACTGGAGAAGTAATATGATGGTGGACAGGGGAGGAGGCTGCTGTGAGGATGTGTCCTGTCCGCAGTCTTTGTCCACCTCCTGTAGTATGTCCGCAACCTCTGTCCCCCTCCTGTAGTATGTCCGCAACCTCTGTCCCCCTCCTGTAGTATGTCCGCAGCCTCTGTCCCCCTCCTGTAGTATGTCCGCAGCCTCTGTCCCCCTCCTGTAGTATGTCCGCAGCCTCTGTCCCCCTCCTGTAGTATGTCCGCAGCCTCTGTCCCCCTCCTGCAGTATGTCTGCAGCCTCCTTGTAGTATGTCCGCAGCCTCTGTCCACCTCTTGTAGTATGTCCGCAGCCTCTGTCCACCTCTTGTAGTATGTCCGCAGCCTCTGTCCACCTCTTGTAGTATGTCCGCAGCCTCTGTCCACCTCTTGTAGTATGTCCGCAGCCTTTGTCCACCTCTTGTAGTATGTCCGCAACCTCTGTCCACCTCTTGTAGTATGCCCGCAACCTCTGTCCACCTCTTGTAGTATGCCCGCAGCCTCTGTCCCCCTCCTGTAGTATGTCCGCAGCCTCTGTCCCCCTCTTGTAGTATGCCCGCAGCCTCTGTCCCCCTCCTGTAGTATGTCCGCAGCCTCTGTCCCCCTCTTGTAGTATGTCCGCAACCTCTGTCCACCTCTTGTAGTATGTCCGCAACCTCTGTCCACCTCTTGTAGTATGTCCGCAACCTCTGTCCACCTCCTGTAGTATGTCCGCAACCTCTGTCCACCTCTTGTAGTATGCCCGCAACCTCTGTCCACCTCTTGTAGTATGCCCGCAGCCTCTGTCCCCCTCCTGTAGTATGTCCGCAACCTCTGTCCACCTCTTGTAGTATGTCCGCAGCCTCTGTCCACCTCCTGTAGTATGTCCGCAGCCTCTGTCCACCTCCTGTAGTATGTCCGCAGCCTCTGTCCACCTCCTGTAGTATGTCCGCAGCCTCTGTCCTTCTCCTGTAGTGTGTCCGCAGTCTCTGACCATCTCTTGTATCTTATCATGTCTGCAGTCTTTGAGGGGATCCTAGAAAGGATTCAAGAGTGGGAGTGCTGCCGGGATGGGGGTTACGGGAAGAGACAGACACGTGTGGACTGTGGAGAGGAGACTATAGAATAGCCACCAAGCTGGAGCCATCTGACTGAGCCCTGCTGGGTGCACCTGAGAGGAGGTCAGTGACAGTGCCGCCAGGCCAGTCTGGGGGGGGTCACTGATGTAAGGCGGGAGTGAATACAATAATGTAAGGGGGCACTGATATAAAGATTCCCCCCCTATATTAGTAATCCCCCCCTTACCTTAGTGTATTCACACTGCGGAAAGTGGTCTCTGGTCACCATCCTGCAGACTCTGATGTAAGGGAGAACTCTCTGCTGGCCGGGTTATAGTAACCTGACCTTCATGTAAATTGAGAAATATGTTTTTTGACTTTTGTTTAACTTAAACACATTGCTAATAGCACTAGCTATGTGTTTATAGTTCAAATATTAATATTTGCAATGTTTAGCACTAAAAACAGTAATTTTAGGTACTTTTTTTGCAGTGTCAGTAAAAAATGTGGATCTGCCAGTAAATCTCATGGGTTTTTTTGCCAGTAAAAAATGGGCACCGTTTGTAAATTTTGACGTTCTGCCAGTAAATTTCACTTCGGGGGGTTGGCAACACTGGTCCCAACCTCCAATTTTGGGGGTGCACACGTAAATAGACAGTAGCAGCAACTGCCGTCACGTCTCCACCCCTATATCCCTTTTACTGAAGGCACAAAGAATCAATCCAGTACTCAAGTACTCAGTACTCAAGTTCAGTACTCAAGGAATGCCCATCCATAAGGAACGAGGCTTATGCGATTTAAGAGCAGTACACTCTTCATCAGAGCACATTTAGTTATTCACAAACATCATATTCTTTAAATAATGCTTAAATTAGCATATTTATATTACTCTAAAGCCATACGTAGAAGAACATTACTTTAAATTAAAGAGACAAAATGGTGCTCAATAAATATTTAACTAACTGGGGAGGTAAACAACAGGAGGGGTCACTAAAGTGAAACTTTCAAAAAGTTAAAGGTAAAAAGTAAAATGTTAATTGTGCCTAAGTAATACCCTGAAAAATATACTTTTTGACCTCCTGAAATAAAAAACAATGCATTTCCTGGTACGTGAGGGTGCCTAGGCTGTGTAGCCTCCTTTTGGGAGGGGCTATGAAGAATGTCCCTCCCCAAACAGGATATTGCCCTAAACCTGTAGGTAAACAAGGGAACCAAATCCTCCACTAAATGGAAGGGTGGGTTTGATAATAAAATTGGCAGTACCTCTACCCAGGACAGGGCCTCTATGAAGAGAGGAGATTCCCTTACTGGGCAATTAACCAGTAATCTAATCAAAGTAATTGGGATCACAGGAACTATTGCAACCAGCATATACAGTAACATTAACCATAAGTATATAGATGCACACCGGTATGGAAATATTACAAACGTTATATAAGAAAAAATGAATGATAGTACATACATCCAACGTACAAACAGGTATTATCAGCAAAGGGCCACGATAGGATTCCTGATGGAATTGTGCACATATACCCGGGTAAATATAGTTATTTAAATATAGAGATACCTCCAGATGAATGTTTCAACAAAGTCTACTTGCAGGGACCCCTGAAGATGATCACGATGCAGTGTTTGTCCTGGTGTCAGAGCCCTGAAGACGAGATCTGCAGTGATGGGGAGACCTTCCATCTATGGTCCAACCAGCTTGGAATGCAGCTTTTCACCAGAGGAAACTGTAGTGTGGCCCTGGAACTCAGACTCACTTATCTACTCTACGCCTTAGCCCCTAACAGTTTCTAGTCCAACATGCAACCCGACCTCTATATACCAGAAGTGCCTACCTAACTTGACTCTAGCCTATGCTGGTTATCAAACCTTAAGCTAAAACTAGCTATATAATCCCAGACCAGAAAGGACAGGGTTAACTAACAACAGCCACATATAAATGCTATTGCAGTAAACAGGTTCACCTACTAACATACAGGAATGTGACCACTACATACATACAGTAGCACAGACATAGCTATCTGGTATGGTGCATCATTACCATAGGACAGAGATACTTTGTCTGTCATAGAATTCAGAAACACATTCAAGAAGCTATAAGCAACTGTAGTTAAACTATTAGAACATAGGAATACTTGCATAATAGTCCTTTCTGGTCTAAATTTAGCAGCAGCTTTTCCATGATGAGGCTGCACTGATAGGTGGCACTAATGGGCACTGAGAGGTGGCACTGATGGGCATTGATAGGCAGCACTGAAGGGCACTGAGAGGTGGCAGTGATAGGCAGCACTGATAGGTGGCACTGATGGGCACTGATAGGCACTGGTAGGTGACACTAATGGGCAGCAATGATCAGTGGCGGAATTATCAGGGTCGCAACAGTCGCAAGTGCGACTGGGCCCTCCAATTCTCCGCCACTGCAGGGGGCCCACCGACCACCCGCCCGCCGCATGAGGAGCCCACCTGACTGTCCAGTGTGTGTCGGACTGTCGGGTCCATGCTGTGGGGAGGGGGGCTGCTGAGCCTGAGGGGAGAGACACGAGATAAGGCAGAGGCAGAACAGCGCTGAGAGACTGTTTGTGTGGACCCATGCTCACTGAAAAAAAGTCAGCAGACCAATTCAGTGAAGGCGACTATGTGGAGTACCTACAGTCTACCCACATGAGGCAAGGCATTCCTGGAGGAGGCACGGTGAATTTGGTGAAGGATCAATTCTGAGGGGGAAATGATCGATTGGCGGTAAGTCACTATTTTGCACTGCAATCGATCCAATTCCCAACCTCCACCACCTCTGTGGCTCTGCTCTGCCTCTTACTGATCCCATCCTCCCACCACCGCCACATATCTCACCCCTATCTATCCCCCCATCATCACCTCTGTTGTAGTATAGGGATGAGATCAGTGGTGGGGGGATGGGATCAGTAAGAGGCAGAGGTGGTGGTGGCAGAGGATGGCATGTACCTCATGTACCACGAGGCCACCCCCCTCAAGTACCACCGTAGCAACCGCCTCAAGTACCACCGCTACAACCCCCCCAAGTAACACTGCTACAACCCCCCTCATGTACCACCGAGGCCACCCCCCTCAAGTACCACCGCAGCAACCCCCCTAAAGTAACAACATTGCCACCCCCCTCAAGTACCACTGCAGCCACCCCCCCTCAAGTAATCCCCAATCCTGGGATGGGTGATCTGTCTATTAAAGTTCCCCGGACAAGGGGGAGGGGCTGTACATGACGGCGGTGCGTGGCGGGGGAACACAAAGCTATTTAAAGGGGTTGTAAAGGTAATTAAAAAAAAAAAAAATAACAAACATGTTATACTTACCTTCACTGTGCAGGTGGCCCCGAACCTGCTCTTCTGGGGTCCCTCGGCGGCTGTTTCAGCTCCTCCCCGCAAGAACTAACCACCTTAATGCGAGCTCCCTCGCATGGTGGTTAGTTCTTGCGGGAGCGTTCCCGTGATACAGCCAGTGGCTATAGCCGCTCACTGTATCACTCGGCCCCGCCCCCCGGCGCACCGCGTCATTGGATGTGATTGACAGCAGCGCGAGCCAATGGCTGCGCTGCTTTCAATCCATCCACTGTAGCCAATCAGCGGCTAGGCTGAGCGGCTTAATGGATGTCGGGAGCGAGCAGCTGACTTTCGAGGTGTCAGGTAAGTAAAACGGGGGGGCTGGGGGTGGCGGTATTGTCGGAAGTTTTTTCACCTTAATGCATAGAATGCATTAAGGTGAAAAATTTTTTACCTTTACAACCCCTTTAAATGAAAGCTGTTATGTTCCCTGGCGCTCTGATCAACCTGGCGGCGGTTCTCCTCTCTCTTCCCCTGCACAAGTAGGCTACATTAGTGACACAGGTTGCCCTGGTGACACAGGTTGCATTGGGGACACAGGCTGCACTGGTTGCACAGGCTGCACTGGTGACACAGGTTGCATTGGTGACACAGGCTGCACTGGGGACCCAGGCTGCACTGGGGACACAGGTTGCAGTGGTGACACAGGCTGCACTGGGGACACAGGTTGCATTGGTGACACAAGCTGCACTGGCGGACACAGGCTGCATTGGTGACACAGGCTGCACTGGGGACACAGGTTGCATTGGTGACACAGGCTGCACTGGGGACACAGCTTGCATTGGTGACACGGGCTGCACTGGCGGACACAGGCTGCATTGGTGACACAGGTTGCATTGGTGACACAGGCTGCATTGGTGGACACAGGCTGCACTGGGGACACAGGTTGCACTGGGGACACAGGCTGCACTGGGGACACAGGTTGCATTGGTGACGCAGGCTGCACTGGGGACACAGGTTGCATTGGTGACACAGGCTGCACTGGCGGACACAGGCTGCATTGGTGACACAGGCTGCACTGGGGACACAGGTTGCATTGATGACACGGGCTACATTGGTGACACAGGCTGCACTGATGACACAGGTTGCATTGGTGACACAGGCTACATTGGTGGACACAGGCTGCACTGGGGACACAGGTTGCACTGGGGACACAGGTTGCACTGGGGACACAAGTTGCATTGGTGACACAGGCTGCACTGGTGATACAGGCTGCACTGGTGATACAGGCTGCACTGGTGACACAGGTTGCATTGGGGACACAGGCTGCACTGGTGACACAGGCTGCACTGGTGACACAGGTTGCATTGGTGACACAGGCTGCACTGGGGACCCAGGCTGCACTGGGGACACAGGTTGCAGTGGTGACACAGGCTGCACTAGGGACACAGGTTGCATTGGTGACACAAGCTGCACTGGCGGACACAGGCTGCATTGGTGACACAGGCTGCACTGGGGACACAGGTTGCATTGGTGACACAGGCTGCACTGGGGACACAGCTTGCATTGGTGACACGGGCTGCACTGGCGGACACAGGCTGCATTGGTGACACAGGTTGCATTGGTGACACAGGCTGCATTGGTGGACACAGGCTGCACTGGGGACACAGGTTGCACTGGGGACACAGGCTGCACTGGGGACACAGGTTGCATTGGTGACGCAGGCTGCACTGGGGACACAGGTTGCATTGGTGACACAGGCTGCATTGGCGTACACAGGCTGCATTGGTGACACAGGCTGCACTGGGGACACAGGTTGCACTGGGGACACAAGTTGCATTGGTGACACAGGCTGCATTGATGACACAGGCTGCATTGGTGACACAGGCTGCACTGATGACACAGGTTGCATTGGTGACACAGGCTACATTGGTGGACACAGGCTGCACTGGGGACACAGGTTGCACTGGGGACACAGGTTGCACTGGGGACACAAGTTGCATTGGTGACACAGGCTGCACTGGTGATACAGGCTGCACTGGTGATACAGGCTGCACTGGGGACACAGATTGCATTGGTGACACAGGCTGCATTGGGACACAGGCTGCACTGGTGACACAGGCTGCATTGGTGACACAGGCTGCACTGGGGGGCCCTTCATGATTTCTTGCACCAGGGCCCTGAGGTTTATAGTTACGCCTCTGGCACACATAGGTGGCACTGATGATGAGGCACTGATGGGCACTGATTGGCAGCAACGATGGACGCTGATAGGTGGCACTGGTGGGCACTTGTAGGTGGCACTGGTGGGCACTGGTTAGGAGCACTGGTTAGCAGCACTGGTGGTCACTGTGTGGGACCAATGTCCCTTTTACAGAAGCTGATAAACGGCTACATTTTTTTCTCCTCACGCTGTTACCGGCTTCTGTTTACATCATGTGATCAGCTGTCATCGGCTGACAGCTGATCATGTGGTAAAGGGCCGTGTTCGGCCCCTTACTCTGATCTGTGATTAGCCCAGCCCAAGGACAGCTGCAGAGGGGGCACGGGAGGACATCCATGTACGCCCTCCCGGCATTTTCAGCCAGCGCTGTAGCCGTATTTTGGCTATAGAGCAGGCACCAAGTGGTTAAAGCCAGCCTCCCAGAGACAGGAAGTACTAATGCTTAGTTATACATAACACTTAGATATTAGTAGCTAACAATAGAGGGCGCCAGATCCATACAGCTGTATATATCTGTAAATGTGAGCTATAAGGCACTGCTGCTTCTGACTTCTAGTCCCAGGAGATTTGAAGTGCTGCTATCTTGCAGTTTACCGTTCTCCTTGCTGAAGGCTCTGGCATCAAAAAGCAATATCTCTACCAAGATGGTTGCCTCCACACAGAGGCAGTGCAGAACAAGGCATGGTAATGCTGCGTACACACGATCGGACATTCCGACAACGAAATCCTGGGATTTATTTCCGACGGATGTTGGCTCAAGCTTGTCTTCCATACACACGGTCGCACAAATGTTGCCGGAAATTCCGATCATCAAGAACGCACTGACGTACAACACGTATGAGGGCACTATAAAGAGGAAGTTCAATAGCCAGTGCGCCACCCTTTGGGCTCCTTTAGCTAATCTTGTGTTAGTAGAAGTTTGGTGAGAGACGATTCGCGCTTTTCAGCCTCGTGCTTTTCAGATCGTTACTACTCTTCAGTTTGTGCTTGTGGGTTCGTATCTGGTTTTCAGTGCGTGTAGTCAGTTCTCATCTGTTTTTCAGTGCGTCCTATTTATAGTACGTATTTGATTTAACAGTGCGTTCTTGTCCACTCGTTTCTGAATACCACCTCGCTCTTCTCAGGCGTTTCTGATTTTCAGTGCGTTCTGTTAGGTCGTTCTGACCAGCCGACCGTTTTGAAGCCATGTTGCGGGTATGTACTCATCGTAGAGTTTGTGCTGTGCGGGAGCTTGGTGTTGGGGTTCTTACTTTGACCCAAGCCCAGTCCATGAACAGGGCGAGGAGGAGTTCATGGATGAAGAATTGGTTGTTCCGGTATGACCAATTCTCTCACATGCCTTTGTTGCGGGAGATCCATGAGAATAATCCTGATGATTTCAGGAATTATCTCAGGGTGACAGACCCCGTTTTTCACCATCTGTTGGCTTTGCTGTCCCCTTATATTACCAAGCAGGACAACTGCATGCGGCAAGTCATCACTCCTGAACAGAGGCTAGTTGCCACCTTGCGATACTTGGTGACGGGGAGAAGTCTGCAGCACATTAAGTTCTCCTCCCAGGCTCTGAGAATCATTATTCCAGAGACCTGTTCTGCCATCATTCAGGTCCTGCAGAAGGACTATATTAAGGTAAGTTTTCTCCTTTAACATCACATTCTATGTATTTAATGTTTGCTAATGTATTGTATTTCTTTTTATCATTCCCTAATTACCATGATTGTAATATGCTGTGAATGTCCTCTTTGTCCTCATGCATGCTGGGAGTTTTTAATGCTCCATTTTTGTTCTTCATGCATATTTACATTCACTAACCTCCCCAGCATGCTATCCTGGGCCCATACACACCTAGCCTAGTCACTTAACAATGTTTTTTGTCAGCTCCATAATAGTGCTTTAAACTAAACAACCCCTAAAATATGTACAAATGTTATTTGTGTCCTTAAATTCAGACAAAGTGCCAGAGATTATTTTTTCGGGGTCACAAAATAATTTGGAACCCCCCAACCGCTAAGTCAACCAATATCAATACTCTATCTACTGACTTTGCCAAACCCATACACACTATACCTACCTCTTTTGTGGTCAAATTTATGGATGAATTCACCAAAGCATGTAGTGAAAGAACCTGCCTGAATACTTTCAAATGGTACTGTTTAAAGTTTTGTTCTCCTATTATCTAGATAGGTAATTGCAGAATGTAAAAATGTGCTTCAATTTGGACAGTGTGTATTCATATTTTTGTATTATGACACGTCTTACCTGTCCAGTGGGCTGCCAATAGTGTAAGTAAGGAGGGGCTGGCCAAAGTAACACACATTATGTATGCATTCAGCTCTCAATGAAGTGGAGAGGGTTACCTGTCCGAAACATCTCCCCCCCCCTAAAATTTTTACAATGGGCCATCAGAGGGGGTGAGGAATCTGATAAGCGGACCTTAAGATTTTTTTATTTAAATACTCCTTCAAATAAATGTTATACTGATGTTGGCCAAGAATTTTTGTGTCTAATCTGCTTGTAATGTTATGTGCAAAAGTCCTAATTAATTTTTTTCTTGTTTCACTCCACAGTTTCCTTCCACGTTACAGGAATGGTAGACTGTGGCTTCCCAATTTGCCCAGTGGTGGGACTTTCCCAACTGCGGAGGGGCAATAGATGGAAAACACATCCACATAGTCCCACCCCCCAACTCGGGGTCATACTATTACATCTACAAGGGGTTTAATAGTATTGTGATGTTGGCGGTGGTGTCAGCGACATATGATTTTCTCTATGGGGAAGAATGGCCGGATGCCGGATGGTGGAGTCATTGCCCAGACCAAGTTCTACGGACGGCTCCAAAGAGGTGGCTTGGGATTTCCACCTCCGGAAGATAACGTGGCTGGTCTGCCATTCGTCTTTGTCGCTGATGAAGCGTTTGGGCTGGGTGATCTCCTGATTCAGCCGTTCCCCATGAGTTCCCTCGCCCTGGACCAGAGGGTTTTTAACTACCGGCTGGCCAGAGCCAGAAGAGTGGTGGAGAATGCTTTTTGGATAATGGCCAGCCAGTTTCACCTATTCCTTACGCCAATCAACATGGCGGAATATAAACTTAACCAACCTTGCCTGCTGCATTCCCCACAACTTTTTAAGGAGAAATTCGATGAACTATGTGGCCTCAGTTGGGCCTGAGGCAGGATTTCAAGACCAAACCCTGAAAGCACTTGAAGCTGGCCGTCCTGGCTTGCCCCTCCAAATCGCCCACAAGGTCCATCAAAAATATATGGAGTACTTTGCGGGTAGGGGGGGCCATTGATATGCCAGAAAATGTTTAAGAAACCTTTTTTAAATAAATTTGTATTTTAAAATGAAATAATATTTCCTTTAATTTACTGCTTGTGCTTCTTTTAGCTGTCTCCCAGGTTAACCAATGTTTTTTTTTTTGCCCATTTTCTTCAATAGTGCAAACGTAATTTCTTTGATACATGAGGTGACAATCTCTGATTCAGCTAACTATTATGTTGTAGGTCTGCCACACACACACCTTGTTTTTGTTGTTAATGTATGTAATGCATTAATGCTTAAAATATTCATCATTTTCCGCACCATGAATTTATTTTTTGGAGTTACGAAAATAGCCTGATTGATGCAAATTATCTTGCACTGTGAGTGTTATTTACTAAAGTAATATCCACTTTGCACTACAAGTGCACTGCAAAAGTGCACTTGAAAGAGCACTGAAATTGCACTGAAAGTGCACTTGTAGTACAAAGTGGATTTCCCTTTAGTAGGGATGGGCCGAACACCCCTGGTTCGGGTTGCATCCAGAACATGCGAACAGGCAAAAGATTCATTCGAATATTGGAACACCGTTAAAGTCTATGGGACTCGGGGGCGTGGCCGGGATGGCGGACTGAACAGATGTGTTCTCTGAGCTATGTAGTAGTGGGTATATATTTGCCCCCACCTGTTAATATTGAAGTGCTCCATGTGTTGATGCAGAAGGTTACAATGTTTAATGTTGATAATGTATTATTTATAGAGGATTTTAATATGGTGCCTTCTAGAGATCTAGACAGAATGTCTACCTCGGGTCCTCAGCAGCATGCCCTGTCCCACTGGGTGTCCGCCTTCCACATGACAGACGTTTGGCGTCATTTCCACCCCTCGGACAGGGAGTATACTTGCCTCTCTACCACATACCGGACCATGTCACATATTGACCTGGCTTTTGCCTCTTCGGCTATGTTGCGGAGAGTGGTTTCGACTGAGATTCTCTCGAGGGGCATATCTGATTATGCCCCCTTGTCCGTGACCATTCGGACCTCTCATGTGGAGGGCGGGAAGGTGTGGCGGCTGTCCAAATATTGGATTATGGACCCTAAGATTCAGGAGGAGATGCCGTCTTATGCAATTTTTAGGTAAACAATGCAGAGTCTGCAGGACCCATGATTCTATGGGATACCTTTAAGACCTGGCTCAGAGGGGAATACATTAAACTTATAGCTCAGGGGTAGAGAAGATCTATGCAGTCTCAGAGACAAATGGAGGAGCAGGCAAGACTTAAAGAGGCCGCGTATGTGCGATCTTCTGTGCAAGCTAACTATATAACCTGGCGGAACAACCTGAGGGACCTATTCCTACTTAGAATAGACCGCACTAAGAAATCTATGCTGGATGGTGCCCAAAGGGTGTTTGAATTTGGAGATAAAAATGGAAGGTTACTGGCCTGGCTGGCCAGGGGGCAGCACGCAGTGACCCACATTGGCAGGTGGAGGGATCTGGATGGCCATTTACTGACGTCACCTACTGAAATTAGTGCAAGATTCCTGGAGTTTTGCCAAATCCTGTACTCCTCTAGGGTCTCCTATGACAACTGTGAGCTGCTTCGGTATCTGGATCGAGTTTCACTCCCTACCTTAGAACCAGCAAAAAGGGATAAACTAGATGAGGACATCTCCTTGGAAAAGGTTCAGGAGGCAGTGGGGACTATGCAGCCGGGAAAAGAGAGACCTGGGAGGAGTGTTTTGAAAGTAGCTCTAAACTAGTGATGTCCTCTAGGGATAAATGAATACAAACCAAATTTTTACATAGGGTGTACTATAAGCCTCAGAGGCTGCACAGAATCTATCCATTACATTCCCTGAATTGCCCGCGTTGTCACTCACCTGAAGGCACTTACTTCCATATGTTCTGAACCTGCCCCAGGCTGTCGTGGTTCTTAGCTGTGGTGGGGGAGTATCTTAATGTTCGCCTCCAGATAGTTTCTCCCTTAATGGCCGAGCTTGCACTGCTGGGTGTACAGGATGATGAGCAAAGGCCTAGGTATACTAAGATACTGATCTCGCTTCTACTTTTCTATGCCAAAAAGGAGATCCTGCTAAAATGGACTTCTCGGTTACCACCCACAGTAGGGGCATGGGAAAACTCGGTTAATGCGGTGCTGCCATTGTATAAGTTGACATATATGAGTAGAGGATGCCCCATGAAGTATGAAAGGATTTGGCAGCCATGGACTGATCCCATTTAGACCGTTGTAGTTGGAAACTGACTACCTGCAGACATGTCAAACTTGTTGTATTTTCCTTTTTTATTGAAGGGGCCCGCCTTCCTCCCCCTCCTTCTTGTCCCTTCTCTCCCCCCTCCCTCCTTTCAAAGTCCCCCTGATTATTATTAATTGTCTATTCTAAAAGAGCGAGACAGCTGCCAACGTATAGCCATGAGTCTATTTCTTGGGATTCTCAAATGTATGTTACTGAAATTGATGTAACTGTTATATCTCTCAACGTGAAGTGTCTGTATCATGCCATGTTTTCCTTTTTACAATAAAGACCAACCTTGTTGTTAAAAAATGGGACTATGGGTCTATGGGACTCGAACATGAAAAATCAAAAGTGCTAATTTTAAAGGCTAATATGCAAGTTATTGTCATAAAAAGTGTTTGGGGACCTGGGTCCTGCCCCAGAGGACATGTATCAATGCAAAAAAAAGTTTTAAAAACAGCCTTTTTTCGGAGCAGTGATTTTAATAATGCTTAAAGTGAAACAATAAAAGTGAAATATTCCTCTAAATTTCGTACCTGGGGGGTGTCTATACTATGCCTGTAAAACAGCACATGTTTCCCGTGTTTATAACAGTCCGAGAGCAAAATGACATTTCTAAAGGAAAAAAAGTAATTTAAAAGTGCTAGCGCTAGTGCCGACTATTAATGAATTGTCGGTCCCGACAATACACACAAGTCATTGAAAGTCATTGAAAAAAAAAATGCGTGGGGGTCCCCCAAAATTCCATTACCAGGCCCTTCAGGTCTGGTATGGATATTAAGGAGAACTCCACGGCAAAATTAAAAAAAAATGGTGTGGGGTTCCCCCAAAAATCCACACCATACCCTTATCTGAGCATGCAACCTGGCAGGCTGCAGGAAATGAGGGGGGACAAGAGAGCGCCCCCCTCCTGAATCGTACCAGGCCACATGCCCTCAACATTGGGAGGGTGCTTTGGGGTAGCCCCCCCAAGCACCTTGACCCAATGTTGATGGGGAGAAGGGCCTCATCCCCAAAACCCTTGCCCGGTGGTTGTGGGGGTCTGCGGGCGGGGGGCTTATCGGAATCTGGAAGCCCCCTTTAACAAATAGGGTACCATTTCACCCTAAAAAAACACACACAGCGTGACCCCACCCCCTCTGACACAAGGGGAAATGCCAGGGGGTGGGGTCACGCTGTGTGTGTTTTTTTACCTTTTTTGTCACTTTTTTGGGTGAAATGGTACCCCATTTGTTAAAGGGGGCTTCCAGATTCCGATAAGCCCTCCCGCCCGCAGACCCCCACAACCACCGGGCAAGGGTTGTGGGGATGAGGCCCTTCTCCCCATCAACATGGGGACAAGATGCTTTGGGGGGCTACCCCAAAGCACCCTCCTAATGTTGAGGGCATGTGGCCTTTTTTTTACATTTTGGCGCGGAGTTCCCCTTAAAATCCATACCAGACCTAAAGGGTCTGGTATGGATTTTTTTTTTAATTTTGGCACAGAGTTCCCCTTAATATCCATACCAGACCTGAAGGGCCTGGTAATGAAATTTTGGGGGACCCCCATGCATTTTTTTTTATTCAATGACTTTCAATGACTTTTATGTGTATTGTCGGGACCGACAATTCATTAATAGCCAGCACTAGCGCTAGCACTTTTAAATGACTTTTTTTTTCCTTTAGAAATGTAATTTTCCTCTTGGTCTGTTATAAACATGGGAAACATGCGCTACTTTACAGGCATACTATAGAATTTAAAGAAATATTTCACTTTTATTGTTTCACTTAAAACATTATTAAAATCACTGCTCCCGAAAAAACTGCCTTTTTAAAACTTTTTTTGCATTGATACATGTCCCCTGGGGCAGGACCCAGGTCCCCAAACACTTTTTATGACAGTAACTTGCATATTAGCCTTTAAAATTAGCACTTTTGATTTCTCCCATAGACTTTTAAAGGGTGCTTTCGAATTTGCCGCAAACACCCCAAATTGTTCGCTATTCGGTGAATGGGCGAACAGCCAATGTTCGAGTCAAACTCATGTTAGACTCGAACAGACAGCCCATCCCTACCGTTTAGTAAATAACCCCTATTGTCACTGTAAACAACAACTTAAGCAAAAAACTGCTATTGAGCATTGAAAGAAGAAGCCACACATTGTTGAGTTGAAAATGTTTTACTCTGCGCACATTCACATGTGCATTTAGAAAAGGGTTTTTGAACAAACCAACATATTTTTAAAATACATTTTTTTTTTCAGTAGAAATATCCTTTTTTTTTGTGGTAAACAGGCATGTTTTTTAAACCATACAACAATACACAACTCAGGAACTTACCAAGTTCAACTTTGAGAAATTGAAGGCAATATCAGACATTATAGTATGTTCAAACTGTGTTGATCTTGCCTTCAGCAGATGGGGTGATGTCACCCCTGTGAAAGGCAAATTTTGAAGATGCACACAAATTGAGAGTCAAAATGGGGATTTCCCTCCTGATCCCATGCCTAATGTCAACATGTGCTAGCTAACATCATGGGGGATCAATGGACGTGTTTCGGGGGTGCAACCCCTTCCTCTCATCTACTTGAGTTGCGAGGAAGGGGTTGCACCCACAAAACGAGTACATTGATATCCCGTGATGGCATATAGCACATGTTGACACACTGTGTGCATCTTCAAAATTTGGCTTTAAACATTTTTGAGAAAAGTTAGAAAAATAGAAACAATTTTATAAATGTTGGTGTGTTTTCGATTCTGCCTAAACCATCAATGAAGTTTTGAGTCTTTTTTCAACATCATTGATGTGTTCCTTGATCTTCTGTAAATCCTGATTGCACACCATGATCTCCCCATGTGCGCTTGCGAAATGTGTTTCTTCTTCCACAACATCCACATCACCTAAAATTTAAAAAACACATCATGTATTATAAATATGCAGGCATCCATCTATTACCTGAAGCTGTGGTCTCAGACACTCACCTGTTGTGGTCACTATTTCGCCCACTTTATAAACCTCTCCTTTCTCCACATCCTGAAGTTATTGTTTTGGGATTTCCCCTTCTTTAGGAGGTTGGAGGTCCCTGGTGATAAAGGTATACTTAACACACAGATATTTGAGGCAAGAAATAGGAATATGAAACATTGCTTGGAAGTGTTGTACAATTGTCTGTTTTGGCAGAGTTCAAAGCTGAAGACATGATGTTTTCCAAAGCTGGAATAATTACCTTTTTTGGTAAAGTATCACACATGTAGACACCCCTAGTATCCACTGGAGCACCTGTGTGAGACACCCTAAAAAGTTTGTTCTGGTCACCCACACTAGTGCTCCTGCGTCCAGATGTGTAAACAGCTGCTGAGTGTCCTCTCCTTAAACTGAATCAAGTTTGCATTTCATTCTAGTTACAAACCCATCTAGACAACAATGTAGTAAACTTCTTTTAATACAAATAGGCATGACCAAATGTAGTTAACCTGCATCTGCCAAAAACATTGTATTAGTGAGCAAACAAACGATGTTTACTACGAACGATTACTGTGCCCACGAACCTGAAACTTGCCATTTTAACCTGTACAAGATTAAAGAAAAGCACATGGAGTAGCACAAACATAATAATAATAGGAACACACAACAAAATACTTACTTTTTTGCAGCACTCTCTTGATTCTTCTGTACTGATCCTGCTCCCTCAATTTGAGGTTTGACCATTGTTTCCTCAGTTGATCCTTCCATTGTCGTATCCCAAAATTCTTCGGCAGACTTTAGCCATGATCTTAGCCTTTCTCACATTTGGGTTTGGGTAAGGTCCATGCTTCCCGTCATAGTCGGCCCTCTTCAAGATGTCCACCATCTCTACAAAGGACATATTAGAGGCCTTAAATCTCCTCTGGGATCGGGACGTTCGTGTCTCTGGGCTTTCGTCGTTGCTGCTGCTGTCTTCCTGCACCTGTTGTCTCTCCGCCATGTGCTCTCCCACTGCGCCGAAAGACAAGGGGCGGGGAATATACTAGATAGAAGGTCAGGGATGGGCGGAGTTTCACACATGCGCAGTGTATATAAAGCGTAACACGCGTGTGTCGTACGTACGATCTGTGAGCGGAGGAAGGAGGAGCAGTATCACGGATCATGATAACGAAAGTACAATTTTACCTTGGGCCTATGAAAAATAAAATATATGGTGCGCTAATATCCTAAATGCTGATATTGATAAGTGCTTTGTGCTGTAGTGATTCCTATAAATTGCTAAACCACTATATAAAGTGCCAAGTTCCTCAGGATAGCTAGTAATTAACAAATGGAAACAAATGTGCTAAATGTTAAATGTGCACAATGAACTAATTCCCACTATAGTGGTAAATACAACAAAAATGTAATAAAATACGTGTTTAAACCAATCACATCCAAAGTCTATCCTGCTGGTAATATAAAACCAGGTATATACACTATTAAAATAGCAATGAACTAGATATCAATGATAATAGCCAATTATCAGCAGAGAGTACCGTATATACTCGAGTATAAGTCGTTCCGAGTATAAGTCGAGGCCCTAATTTACCACAAAAAAAAATGGGAAAAACTTATTGACCCGAGTATAAGACGAGGGTGAGAAATGCACAGCTACTTTAAGTGGAAAAGAGAGTCAACAATGTCCATTTGCAGCATCACTGTGCCCATTTGCATGCCTCACTGTGCCCATTTGCAGCCATAGGTCCCCTGAACTTCAAACTCGGTAGTTAAGGGTTCCTAGATGCCCCCTAGCTGCAGCCAAAATTTGGGGTCTCTGAACCCAAAGGGTCCCGAAATGACATTGCTGCAGATAGACACAGTTGACCGAATTTGGGGCCCCGTATCTCGGGGCCACTTAGTGCTAAGAACCCCAAATTTGGTGTGCAAACCCAGTGGAACTAGCTCCATAAAATTTCCAAAGCTAGGGTTTCTAGCACCAAGTGGCCCGGAGATACAGGGCCCCAAAAATCAGTTCAGAAAATGTCAAGCACCTTTCTGCAGCAGAGAATGACATTTTCTGAACCGACTTTGGGGCCCTATATCTCAGGGCCACTTAGTGCTAGGAACTTCAGCTTTGTATATGTTGTGGTACCAGTCCCACTGGGTTTTCACACCAAATTTGGGGTTCTTAGCACCAAGTGGCCCTGAGATATGGGGCCCCAAAGTCGGTTAAGAAAATGTCAAGCACTTTTCTGCAGCAGAGAATGACATTTTCTGAACCGATTTTGGGGCCCCGTATCTCGGGGCCACTTAGTGCTAGGAACTTCAGCTTTGGATATGTTGTGGTACCAGGTCAACTGGGTTTGCATACCAAATTTGGGGTTTCTAGCACCAAGTGGCCCTGAGATACGGGGCCCCAAAGTCGGTTCGGAAAATGAAATTTTTTGCTGCAGAAAAGTGCTTGACTCGAGTATAAGTCGAGGGGGGCACTTTCAGCACAAAAAAATGTGCTGAAAAATTCGACTTATACTTGAGTATATACGGTACTTATTAAAAAGTCCCATCCATTGTTTTTTCTGCTGGTAAAACTGCAGCCAGGTGAGAAGGCATAAGAAATCAATAGCAAAAAATAAAAATAACGGATCCTAAAGAGGATGGCTACCACATACAATGGCTTGAAAATAAAATTTAAACAGCTGGTTCGATCACCCCTTTCTAGTAATAATCTCCATATCTTTCAGAGCTCAAACATATAACAAAAGAGAAAACAATAGTAGGCTATACTTGGGCCTATACTGCTTATAGATACTGCTTATAGATTGAGGCCTTGGGGTTTGTCTTGTGTTGTGTCTTGCAGAGAAAATGGATCTATTGAATGATCAGGACTTGATCCCCATATTCATTGATATGTACAGGGAGCTGCCCTGTCTGTGGCAGGTAAACCACCCCTTTTATAACAATAAAAGAAAGAGGCTGGCAGCACTGGATCAATTGTTGGAATTCGTGAAGCTGCAGATCCCCACGGCAAACATCAACTATTTAAAGGTCACAATTGGTGGCATGAGGAGCACTTATAATAGGGAGCGCAAGAAGGTCCAGGATTCCCAGAGATCAGGAGCTGCAGCAGATGACATTTATGTACCCAGGCAGTGGTACTATGACAGACTGCATTTTCTGACAGACCAGGGGGAACCCAGGCCAGCACTCTCCAGTCTTCCTTTAATGCTTCCTTCCACCCCAGCTGAGGCTTCTGGCGTCCAACCTGGGCCTTCCAGCCAGGAAGATGTGGAGGAGCCCAGGTTGAGCCAGGTATAGCATTGTTCAACATATTTCTTGTCCAAAAAATAATGATGTTAACTAGATGTTATTATTGATCACTAATTTCTGATTTAACAAAGTGTTTTACATATCAATAGACAGTAGTGGCCACAAATGATTGGGACAAGAATGAAAAATGCTGGGGTCAGAATGATAGTCTTTTCTATTTGTTAACATTCAATTTGCAACAGTCATGAGCTGAAAATTGTGTGTGATTGCTGAACCAAAAACTAACTGTCCCTTTTTCATACACAGGAAAGCCTCAGCCAGGAGGAGGCCGTGGAAAGTGGCAGCCAGGAAGTAGCAGGGGGTGAGTGGCAGCTAGGAGGTGGCCGGGTCCAGTAGCCTGCCCGAATCCCAGGTCCCTCCCCTCCCCCTTAAAAAAAAAAGGTCCAAGAAGAGAAGTAACCTGGAGGAGGCTGCACTTGGGCTATTTCGGAAGGCTACTGAGGCCCTCAGGACCCCCCCCAATATTCAAGAGGACTATGCCTGCATGTCAGCCTGCCAAATGCAGGAAATGGAGGAGGGACAACGCCTCTTCTGTGAGGAAGTGATTTTACAAGCCCTAAATAAGGGATTGAGGGGCGAACTCACAAGCCAAAGCCAGGTTTGTGAGTTTGACCATCGTTCTCCTCCTCCTGCCACAACTCCAACACCAGAGCCACAGCCTGGAACCAAGCATGTAAGGAAGACAAGAGAGTGATGGCCTGGGTTCAGTCTGGTCTGACAAAAGACACAGGCTGTTGTAGGACCACAGCCTGGGGACATATATGTCATCTGCTGCTGTTCCTGATCTCTTGGAGTCCTGGACCAGATTGTGCTCACTATTATATGGGCTCCTCATGCTACCAATTTTGGCTGTAAAATAGTTGATGTGTGCCCTGGCCGTACAAAGGCTTCGCCAATTTCACTAGTTTATTCAGCGTTGCCTTCCTCTTTATTTTGTTATGACCCATAATAAATGGCTATTTTTTTCACAAATACTTGCCTATGTGTTTTACTTCAAAAAGGACAGTTTGTTTGTGAGTAGGCAGGTACATTTCAAAAATACAATGTCAAATTAACAAGGGACACCAACAACAAACAACAAAAAATGAGTTAATAATGGTGTTGTGGTAACTTGACAAGTAGATCACTATAAAAAATATAAATAAAAAAATGGAGATCTTCATAAAAAAAATAAATAAAAAATGATCACTATAAAAATAAATTAAAAACATTATTCTGGAGATCTGGCTGGAAAAAATGTATTCATGAGATAACAAGAAATAATAAAGAAATAATAAAGAAATCAGTTTGTCAGAACTCTGTGTGAATATCAGCTGCAAAACAACTTCATAATTCTAGCATTATAAAGAAGAAGAGAATGCGCTGCATTGAAAGATTACAAAATTTGCAGTGTGACGAATGTGCTATCTCCATTACGAACGCTAGTTTTACCAGACCGAGCGCTTCGGTCTCGTACTTGATTCAGAGCATGCGTGGAATTTTGTGTGTCGGAATTGTGTACATACGCTAGGAATTTCCGACAATGGATTGTTGTCAGAAAATTTGAGATCCAGCTCTCAAATTTTTGTTGGCAGAAATTCCGACAAAAAATGTCCGATGGAGCCTACACACAGTCGGAATTTCCGACAACAAGCTCCCATTGAACATTTGTTGTCAGAAAATGTGATCGTGTGTACGCAGCTTAAGTCAGTAATAGGACAAGATCAACTGCAGAGAGATGACAGGCAATACCTCTGCCTGTTATTCATTTAATCTAACTATATATAAAATACCAACTCTTCTCAGTTCTGAAATCTAGCAAAATAAACCAAATCAAACCACTTCTACTATTTCAATAAAACAGTTCTCAGTTTTCAAATGAGGAGAATCATATTGAGTCCTGTAGATAAGAATAGAAACCACACTGTTTGAGGGCACCACAGCTTATATCCTCCATGAATGTTTGGAAACAGTGATCTCTGTTTTTCTTTTGTATTTTTTTTGAAATATTAGAACTATGGGATGTCATTCAGGTTTGGAGTCTTTTTCTCAGGGGTGGTAGTTTGGGGCTCTTATTTTATTTGGCAATTTCTTGATTTTTTTTTA
Source organism: Lithobates clamitans (assembly GCA_037952925.1). Classification (NCBI taxonomy): domain Eukaryota; kingdom Metazoa; phylum Chordata; class Amphibia; order Anura; family Ranidae; genus Lithobates; species Lithobates clamitans. The sequence continues at coordinate 899,779 of JBBGZY010000583.1, forward strand.
AATGTTCCTTTCTTATTTTTGGGGTGCCTAAAACACTACATTCACTTGTTCCTATCCATCTTTTCTTGGAGCTGCCTTTTTGTTTGCAGCATGCTAATGTGCCACCCTATCCCAATAGATAAAAAAAGTTAGGCTAACACCAGTTGGGCATATTTTCCCTGAATAAAACTGTTATGCCATGTACACGTGGTCGGACTTTCCAATGGAATATGTGCGATCGGAGCTTGTTGTCGAAAATTCCGACCGTGTGTGGGCTCCATTGGACTTGCCATGCATGCTCAGAATAAATTCAGAGGCTAAAGCTATTGGCCACTGCCCCGTTTATAGTCCCGACGTACGTGTTTTACGTCACCGCGTTCAGAACGATCGGATTTTCCGACAACTTTGTGCGACGGTGTGTATGCAAAAGTTTGAGCCACCATCCGTCGGAAAAAATCTATGGATTTTGTTGTCGAAATGTCCGATCGATGTCCGATCGTGTGTACAGGGCATTATACTGCTAGCCAAAATTCTATAGCTGTATCCTCTGTGCTATCTTAATTCTTATTCTAGCAAAATCTCAACTGTGCTCTTTGTCTCTAGAAAATATAATAGAATGCATGAAGGTAAACAATCTTCAGCTTTTACAACCACTTTAATTCTTTAAATAAAAAAGATGAATAGAATACATGGGATTTCCCCTAAAATCCCACTGAGGTGAAATCAGTATGCAGCTTGTCTTTTTTTCCACAATAACTAAGTTTGTGGTTTTGTGGACTTCATGCTGGATTCCCTTGAACTGAACCCATGAAGCTAGGTGGATGACAGGTGACAGTCTGCTGCACCTGAGGATTGATGATATCGCTCTGTCTGGTCAACTATGCCAGGAAGTGATAGAGCAGTTCTATGATTGCTAAATCACCCCCCTGACATGATTGCTAAATCACTCCCCCTGTCTTTTTAATGAATATATGACATTGTTTACTCTGTACATCACCACTACTCTCAAGCTTGTGGGGGCCCAGCATAAGAATAATCTGTTCTATGCATGTGCTTTAAGCACCATCTTTGGAGAACCTGTGTCAAAAAATTGACTTAGAATTCCCATGAGATATGGCAGCCATCTTGGTATGTAGGAGGACTGTAGTTTTTTCTGTGTCATTTTAGGGCCCTGTTGTTTAGTCAGGAACAGGACCCAATTTTATAGAGGGACAGTTAGGCCTCATGTATCAGTCGTTAGTTTTTTCTAACGCCCACCTAACCTCCTGCCCCCTGGACCCTGTTCCTTCTCAAATACTACGGTGAGGGATGTAGATAAGGGGGGGTTTGGGGTTTGAAACCCCCCAGAGCATCAGTGTAGCTTTAAATGGTTATTTATTATTTATTATTTATTATTTTAATGCTGCTGCCTGCTGTTACTCTGTCTGACCACTTGGCACATTGTAGGCTTGGCTTGGGATAAGGCAGGTGAGTCTGGCTGACAGTGCTCTAGACTCATCTCTCTGCTCCGCCTCCACTTCTTTCCACAGTGACTCCAGAGACATGTCTTGAGTTGTCCAGCCAAGTAAACAGAGCAGAAGCTTCAAGGACAGACTGTCACAGTAGTGGCAGGCACCTTTCCACCCACTGACTGGTCTGGTCTATATTGATTCCGCTATTTTACAGATCTGCTGCTTCTCTCCTTTGGCTGCGTGGGGGAAGGAGCTGAGCCTAGGTGCTGCTGCTAAGTTGTCAGCCTGCCCCCAGACCAACCTTGTGGTCGTCGTTGTGGAATGTGGATCATCATCTGAATTGTGAAGTGCTGTTGTGCTGGCAGTTCCAGACTTCCACACACACAGGCATAGTTGCCAACATTGCAAAAAAAAAGTGGGACACTTTTTTGGCTGTAGGCGGAGCCGTATAATATTTAGGGGGTGGGGCATTCGTTTGTAGGCTTAGCAAAAAAAATACAAGTGCGGCGCGCGAAGCCCTCCATCAGTGCAGACCCCCTCCATCAGTGCAGACCCTCTCAGTGCAGACCCCCTCCATCAGTGCAGACCCCCTCAGTGCAGACCCCCTCCATCAGTGCAGACCCCCTCCATCAGTGCAGATCCCCCTCCATCAGTGCAGACCCCCCTCTATTAGTGCAGACCCCCCTCAATTAGTGCAGCCCCCCTCTATTAGTGCAGCCCCCCCTCAGTGCAGCCCCCCTCTATTAGTGCAGCTCCCCCTCAGTGCAGCCCCCCCATTAGTGCAGACCCCCCTCTATTAGTGCATACCCCCCTCTATTAGCTCTATTAGTGCAGCCCCCCCTCGGTGCAGCCCCCTCTATTAGTGCAGCCCCCCCTCAGTGCAGCCCCCCCTCTATTAGTCCAGACCCTCCCCTTGTCCAGGAGCGGCCGGTGTTCTGCCGAGAAAGTTACCCTCTGCAAGTAAAGACCCAGTGTACTGCGCAGGCGCAGCGCTTGCGCAGTATGAGCTGGCGGAAACAGCTGAGCTGGGGAACTTTTTGGCAAGACACCGGTGCCGTGTGTTCAGTGGAGAGGGGAGGGCCGATCCGTGCAGCTAAAGAAGCCGATTCATTGGCTGCACAGTTCGAGCCCCCTTCCTCTCACCACTGAACACTAGGGGGAAGATCGAGCGGCGGCGCTGGCGCCGGCGGCCATTTTACTGGAGCCAGCTGCTCCAAAAATTAAAAACAACAACATTCCCGATTTTCCTGATGAAAATCCCGATTCGGGACAGCCTCCAATCGGGACGAGGGTCCCAAAATCGGGATTGTCCCGGGAAAATCGGGACTGTTGGCAACAATGCACACAGGTCAGGTCACCAACCACCAGGTTTCTGTGTGTATCTGTCTATGTGTGTGTCACTGTCTATGTGTGTGTGTCTGTCTATGTGTGTGTCTGTCTATGTGTGTGTCACTGTCTATGTGTGTGTCTGTCTATGTGTGTGTCACTGTCTATGTGTGTGTCTGTCTATGTGTGCCTCTGTCTATGTGTGCGTCTGTCTATATGTGTGTCACTGTCTATGTGGGTGTCTGTCTATGTGGGTGTCTGTTTATGTGTGTGTCTGTCTATGTGTGTTTTACTCTCTATGTGTGTGTCTGTCTATGTGTGTGTCACTGTCTATGTGTGTCACTCTTTTTGTGTGTGTCTGTCTATGTGTGTGTCACTGTCTAAGTGTGTCACTGTCAATGTGTGTCACTGTCTATGTGTGTGTCTCTCTATGTGGGTGTCTGTCAATGTGGGTGTCTGTCAATGTGGGTGTCTGTCAATGTGGGTGTCTGTCAATGTGGGTGTCTGTCAATCGGGGTGTCTGTCAATGTGGGTGTCTGTCAATGTGGGTGTCTGTCAATGTGGGTGTCTGTCAATGTGGGTGTCTGTCAATGTGGGTGTCTGTTTATGTGTGTGTCTGCCTATGTGTGTGCCACTGTCTATGTGTGTGTCTGTCTATGTGTGTGTCACTGTCTATGTGTGTCACTGACTACGTGTGTCACTGTCTATGTGTGTGTCTGTCTATGTGGGTGTCTGTCTATGTGGGTGTCTGTCTATGTGGGTGTCTGTTTATGTGTGTGTCTGTTTATGTGTGTGTCTGTCTTTGTGTGTGTCACTGTCTATGTGGGTATCTGTCTATGTGTGTGTCTGTCTATGTGGGTGTCTGTCTATGTGGGTGTCTGTCTATGTGGGTGTCTGTCTATGTGGGTGTCTGTCTTTGTGATTGTCACTGTCTATGTGGGTATCTGTCTATGTGTGTGTCTGTCTATGTGGGTGTCTGTCAATGTGGGTGTCTGTTTATGTGTGTGTCTGTCTATGTGTGTGTCACTGTCTATGTGTGTGTCTGTCCATGTGTGTGTCTGTCCATGTGTGTGTCACTGTCTATGTGTGTCACTGTCTATGTGGGTGTCTGTCTATGTGGGTGTCTGTCTATGTGGGTGTCTGTCTATGTGTGTGTCACTGTCTACGTGTGTGTCTGTCTATGTGTGTGTCACTGTCTATGTGTGTGTCACTGTATATGTGTGTCACTGTCTATGTGGGTGTCTGTTTATGTGTGTGTCTGTCTATGTGTGTGTCACTGTCTATGTGTGTGTCTGTCTATGTGTGTGTCTGTCTATGTGTGTCACTGTCTATGTGTGTGTCTGTCTATGTGTGTGTCTGTCTATGTGTGTGTCACTGTCTAAGTGTGTCACTGTCTAAGTGTGTCACTGTCTATGTGTGTCACTGTCTATGTGAGTCTGTCTATGTGGGTGTCTGTCTATGTGTGTGTCTGTCTATGTGGGTGTCTATTTATGTGTGTGTCTGTCTATGTGTGTGTCACTGTCTATGTGTGTGTCTGTCTATGTGTGTGTCTGTCTATGTGTGTGTCGCTGTCTATGTGTGTCACTGTCTATGTGTGTGTCTGTCTATGTGGGTGTCTGTCTATGTGGGTGTCTGTTTATGTGTGTGTCTGTCTATGTGTGTGTCTGTCCATGTGTGTGTCACTGTCTATGTGGGTGTCTGTCTATGTGGGTGTCTGTCTATGTGTGTGTCACTGTCTAAGTGTGTCACTGTCTATGTGTGTCACTGTCTATGTGTGTGTCTGTCTATGTGGGTGTCTGTCAATGCGGGTGTCTGTTTATGTGTGTGTCTGCCTATGTGTGTGTCTGCCTATGTGTGTGCCACTGTCTATGCGTGTGTCTGTCTATGTGTGTGTCACTGTCTATGTGTGTCACTGTCTATGTGTGTGTCTGTCTATGTGGGTGTCTGTCTATGTGGGTGTCTGTCTATGTGGGTGTCTGTCTATGTGGGTGTTTGTCTATGTGTGTGTCACTGTCTATGTGTGTGTCTGTCTATGTGTGTGTCACTGTCTATGTGTGTGTCACTGTCTATGTGGGTGTCTGTTTATGTGTGTGTCTGTCTATGTGTGTGTCACTGTCTATGTGTGTGTCTGTCTATGTGTATGTCTGTCTATGTGTGTCACTGTCTATGTGTGTGTCTGTCTATGTGTGTGTCTGTCTATGTGTGTGTCACTGTCTAAGTGTGTCACTGTCTATGTGTGTCACTGTCTATGTGAGTCTGTCTATGTGGGTGTCTGTCTATGTGTGTGTCTGTCTATGTGGGTGTCTATTTATGTGTGTGTCTGTCTATGTGTGTGTCACTGTCTATGTGTGTGTCTGTCTATGTGTGTGTCTGTCTATGTGTGTGTCTGTCTATGTGTGTGTCGCTGTCTATGTGTGTCATTGTCTATGTGTGTGTCTGTCTATGTGGGTGTCTGTCTATGTGGGTGTCTGTTTATGTGTGTGTCTGTCTATGTGTGTGTCACTGTCTATGTGTGTGTCACTGTCTATGTGTGTGTCTGTCCATGTGTGTGTCACTGTCTATGTGGGTGTCTGTCTATGTGGGTGTCTGTCTATGTGTGTGTCACTGTCTAAGTGTGTCACTGTCTATGTGTGTCACTGACTACGTGTGTCACTGTCTACGTGTGTGTCTGTATATGTGGGTGTCTGTCTATGTGGGTGTCTGTCTATGTGGGTGTCTGTCTATGTGGGTGTCTGTTTATGTGTGTGTCTGTCTTTGTGTGTGTCAATGTCTATGTGGGTATCTGTCTTAGTGTGTGTCTGTCTATGTGGGTGTCTGTCTATGTGGGTGTCTGTTTATGTGTGTGTCTGTCTTTGTGTGTGTCACTGTCTATGTGGGTATCTGTCTATGTGTGTGTCTGTCTATGTGAGTGTCTGTCAATGTGAGTGTCTGTCAATGTGGGTGTCTGTTTATGTGTGTGTCTGCCTATGTGTGTGCCACTGTCTATGTGTGTGTCTGTCTATGTGTGTGTCACTGTCTATGTGTGTCACTGACTATGTGTGTCACTGTCTATGTGTGTGTCTGTCTATGTGGGTGTCTGTCTATGTGGGTGTCTGTCTATGTGGGTGTTTGTCTATGTGTGTGTCACTGTCTATGTGTGTGTCTGTCTATGTGTGTGTCACTGTCTATGTGTGTGTCACTGTCTATGTGTGTCACTGTCTATGTGGGTGTCTGTTTATGTGTGTGTCTGTCTATGTGTGTGTCACTGTCTATGTGTGTGTCTGTCTATGTGTATGTCTGTCTATGTGTGTCACTGTCTATGTGTGTGTCTGTCTATGTGTGTGTCTGTCTATGTGTGTGTCACTGTCTAAGTGTGTCACTGTCTATGTGTGTCACTGTCTATGTGAGTCTGTCTATGTGGGTGTCTGTCTATGTGTGTGTCTGTCTATGTGGGTGTCTATTTATGTGTGTGTCTGTCTATGTGGGTGTCACTGTCTATGTGTGTGTCTGTCTATGTGTGTGTCGCTGTCTATGTGTGTCACTGTCTATGTGTGTGTCTGTCTATGTGGGTGTCACTGTCTATGTGTGTCACTGTCTATGTGGGTGTCTGTCTATGTGGGTGTCTGTCTATGTGGGTGTCTGTTTATGTGTGTGTCACTGTCTATGTGTGTGTCACTGTCTATGTGTGTGTCTGTCCATGTGTGTGTCACTGTCTATGTGTGTCACTGTCTATGTGGGTGTCTGTCTATGTGGGTGTCTGTCTATGTGTGTGTCACTGTCTAAGTGTGTCACTGTCTATGTGTGTCACTGTCTATGTGAGTCTGTCTATGTGGGTGTCTGTCTATGTGTGTGTCTGTCTATGTGGGTGTCTATTTATGTGTGTGTCTGTCTATGTGGGTGTCACTGTCTATGTGTGTGTCTGTCTATGTGTGTGTCGCTGTCTATGTGTGTCACTGTCTATGTGTGTGTCTGTCTATGTGGGTGTCACTGTCTATGTGTGTCACTGTCTATGTGGGTGTCTGTCTATGTGGGTGTCTGTCTATGTGGGTGTCTGTTTATGTGTGTGTCACTGTCTATGTGTGTGTCACTGTCTATGTGTGTGTCTGTCCATGTGTGTGTCACTGTCTATGTGTGTCACTGTCTATGTGGGTGTCTGTCTATGTGGGTGTCTGTCTATGTGTGTGTCACTGTCTAAGTGTGTCACTGTCTATGTGTGTCACTGTCTATGTGTGTGTCTGTCTATGTGGGTGTCTGTCAATGTGGGTGTCTGTTTATGTGTGTGTCTGCCTATGTGTGTGCCACTGTCTATGTGTGTGTCTGTCTATGTGTGTGTCACTGTCTATGTGTGTCACTGACTACGTGTGTCACTGTCTATGTGGGTGTCTGTCTATGTGGGTGTCTGTTTATGTGTGTGTCTGTCTTTGTGTGAGTCATGGCTAGATCGGTACCTAGGATCAACAAAGCAAGAATTAAAGTAAACAAGGCGATTGGAAAGTTTGTTGTTAATAATGGGGGATTGGTGGTGAGGCACACGGAGTTGGAGGTTAATGTGGGGATGTACCTAAGGGGAGATGGGGTGCACCTTACCGCAGTAGGCATTGATCTTTGGGCTCTCGGGCTTCAGGATGGCATTGAGAGGGCATTGCGGGTGTGGAGGTGCCCTTAAGGCTAAGGGGTCATCCTTGCGGGCTGTGGCGGCATCTTTGGTCTCTGATGGTGGTAGAAAATGCAAAGAGGTGATGGTAAATGGTGGGGGGCTTTCAGTATTCTGTGCCCCTCTGGTGTGTTCTGTTGTTACAGCGGAAGGCTAGGCTGGAAGACAGATCCTACACTGCGGGAAGGGTGTTGTCACCGTGCTGTTTTAAATACGGCTGGTGGGCTGGTATGGTAAAATTATGTACCGCAGTGTATGGTGTTTGGTGAAGTTTTGAAATGGAGGAGGTGAAGTTAAGAGTGCCATCAGAAGACCAAAGATTGGGAGGTGTAAGAACTGTCAGTTAAAAGTTATACATAGTTGTACAGAATGTTCATTAAAAGAGTTATTTAAAGTTATTTAAAAAGTTGGTTTTATACTTTTATAATAAAGGAGGCTGCTATGGCCGGTTTTTTACTCCAAAACAACTCCTGTGTGTGTTATCTAATTATTATAGATAAGAAAGAGAGAAGGGGAATAGTAAATAAAGAGTGGGTAGTGGAAGTTGGGGATATTAGTTCCTACACTGGTCAAGGGAGGCCCGGAATGATAATGGAAGTATGGAATGGTAATGAAGGGCTGGGCATGACAAGGTGGAACAGGAGACAACGGAGGGTTAAAAAGTAAAAGGAAGTAAGAGGGAGGGGATTGAAGTTAACTTTAGGGGTGGGGAGATACTGTCACTGTCTATGTGGGTGTCTGTCTATGTGGGTGTCTGTTTATGTGTGTGTCACTGTCTATGTGTCAGTCACTGTCTATGTGTGTCACTGTCTATGTGTGTGTCTGTCTATGTGGGTGTCTGTCAATGTGGGTGTCTGTTTATGTGTGTGTCTGCCTATGTGTGTGCCACTGTCTATGTGTGTGTCACTGTCTATGTGTGTCACTGACTACGTGTGTCACTGTCTATGTGTGTGTCTGTCTATGTGGGTGTCTGTCTATGTGGGTGTCTGTTTATGTGTGTGTCTGTCTTTGTGTGTGTCACTGTCTATGTGGGTATCTGTCTATGTGTGTGTCTGTCTATGTGGGTGTCTGTCTATGTGGGTGTCTGTTTATGTGTGTGTCTGTCTTTGTGTGTGTCACTGTCTATGTGGGTATCTGTCTATGTGTGTGTCTGTCTGTGTGGGTGTCTGTCAATGTGGGTGTCTGTCAATGTGGGTGTCTGTCAATGTGGGTGTCTGTCAATGTGGGTGTCTGTCAATGTGGGTGTCTGTCAATGTGGGTGTCTGTTTATGTGTGTGTCTGCCTATGTGTGTGCCACTGTCTATGTGTGTGTCTGTCTATGTGTGTGTCACTGTCTATGTGTGTCACTGACTACGTGTGTCACTGTCTATGTGTGTGTCTGTCTATGTGGGTGTCTGTCTATGTGGGTGTCTGTTTATGTGTGTGTCTGTCTTTGTGTGTGTCACTGTCTATGTGGGTATCTGTCTATGTGTGTGTCTGTCTATGTGGGTGTCTGTCTATGTGGGTGTCTGTCTATGTGGGTGTCTGTTTATGTGTGTGTCTGTCTTTGTGTGTGTCACTGTCTATGTGGGTATCTGTCTATGTGTGTGTCTGTCTATGTGGGTGTCTGTCAATGTGTGTGTCTGCCTATGTGTGTGCCACTGTCTATCCGTGTGTCTGTCTATGTGTGTGTCACTGTCTATGTGTGTCACTGACTATGTGTGTCACTGTCTATGTGTGTGTCTGTCTATGTGGGTGTCTGTCTATGTGGGTGTCTGTCTATGTGGGTGTTTGTCTATGTGTGTGTCACTGTCTATGTGTGTGTCTGTCTATGTGTGTGTCACTGTCTATGTGTGTCACTGTCTATGTGGGTGTCTGTTTATGTGTGTGTCACTGTCTATGTGGGAACGCGGATACTCCCACAAACAACTCAGGAGGGCCAAACGTAAAGCAGCAGAACGGGATCGCCCAACTCTTTTAGATGGAAAGTCATTAGAAAACCCACGTCATACCCCTGTCCCCCCTCCTCCCAGTATCCCAGATCCAGTGAGAATTATCACTGAATTTGGGTACCAATGGGACATTGTGAAAACAATTCTGAAAAAACACTGGGATATACTCACCAACACCCCTGGTATAGCCCAAATAGTGGGTCCCACTCCCAAAATGGTAGCCAGAAGGGCCAAAAATCTTGGTGACTCTCTAATCCATTCTAAACACCTTAGAAATACCGATAGCTCGTGGCTATCTTGCTTCCCCAGAAGTAAGGGAATGTTCCCGTGTGGCCACTGTCAGGTCTGCCCCTATGTACATAGGACAACAACTTTCAGCGATTCCCGAAATAAAAATAATTTCGAGATCAAAAGCCTCATAAATTGCGCCACTACTAGGGTCATATATATGCTAACATGCCCGTGCAAAAAGATATATATCGGCAAGACTAAACGTCAATTTAGGATTCGGCTAGGAGAGCATATGAGGGAAATCCTGGAAAAGAACCCAGAGAAACCGGTAGCCAGACACTTTGCCCAATATCACCAGGGCAAACTGTCTGGCATGCAAGTAAAGGGAATCTATGCCCTCAACTTGTCCCCCAGAAGGGGGGACTTTGATCAGATTCTACAACAAAAAGAAAAACGATGGATCTTCCGCCTAAGCTCTCTGGCCCCTCTGGGGTTAAATACAGAATTAAATTTTCAACCGTTTCTGGCAACTTAAACAATGTATAAGACGCTATATCATATGTGGTTTTTTTTTTTTTTTTTTTCTCCCCCTCCTCCCCTCTCCCCCCCCCCTCCCTCCCCCCCCCCCCCCTGCCCCCTCCCCTTGTATTTTCATTTTTTCATTTTACATATTGATATACCTTCATATATGAATCTGTTATCCCTATTAGTCTTTTCCTCCATAAAATTAAAAGGATATGTATATAATAATATATATTCCCTAAATAGTGGTCATATGTATAACATGCTGGACTGACTGAAATGCAAGTGTCCGAATTTTGGTCTAGATGTTTGGACTGATGTAAAATGGACAGCATAATAACAAAAAGCTTTTTTGCATGATGCCCCATATGGCACCACATTTTCCATTTATATCATGGTTCCCAGGCTGTCTCGCTTAGAATAATACGGAAGGAATCTTCTGTGAGTATGATTTGATTTGGTCCATACACCAGTAAGACGGCAGCCAAATTAAGAAGGATGACCTGGATAATACACAGACGAAAAGACTCTCCTTCATTTAAATCAATCTAGGTGGGCGTGCACGAGGGAGGGACGTGAATAAAAAGGAGCCCGTGCACGTCAGCCACACGTCCAGATGAAGCTACGCACATTTGTCCTGTGAAACGCGTCGACGTCACCGTGTCCGGACGTCACGCCCGCTGTCATCCCCCGTTGGGGCTAGCCGGCACACACACCGAGGGAGTATCCCACCCCCAGGCTTGGAACAGCTGTGTGGAGGACAACAGGTGCACCTGTATGGACGGTCACAAACAACATAAACAGCGGTACATCAGAAATATGCTGTGAATCACGGAGTACTACCCGGGTCAGGATACGGAAGTATACAGGGTGACAGGAAGGTCTGTTCACAACATTGGAGCCACGGCCACCCGGAAGTATCTGTGCAGCCCTGAACGGGACCCGGGAGTGGTAACGTACCAGGCAACCTTTGTTGTTTCTTTACCTATACCTGCCACCAACCGATTTCACTACAGTATTTCCTGCATAGAGTTTACCCACTCTGGAGAACTGTATATATGGTAACCCAGTATTCCGGAACCTGGGAACAGTGATTTCACAGCTTATATACATGACCAACATCTAATCCCTACCTACAGGACACTCTGTTTAGTTGACCACAGATCCTACATCAGCACCCCACCCCACAGCTGACTATCTCCCTCCAGGTTCCCCATCCCTCTCTCCCCCCCCTCCCCCCCTTTTTTCCCCCCGTCCACCTTCCCCGTCCCTTCCGCAATCCCCCCCCTCCCACACACCCCCCTCCCCCCCCTCCCCCCCCCCCCCCCCTGCCGCCCCTCACCCGGGGGAATTGCTGTCTGCATCACACATCGCATTCAGCAAATGCTGCATGAAATTTTTCAAGGTGGTTTGTGCAGACATCAATAGCCAAGACGTCCGGACGCACTTGTCTTGTCATTGTTTATCTATACATGTTGTATGTTTCCCTAGTCTGTGTATGTTTTGTACTTGATCAAAAATAGCTTTTTGATCAATTTTATGAGGGCAGTATTACTATTATACCTTTTTCTGATCATGTTTGTGCACATATCTTCATGTATACCCATTTTGTACCAATAAATACGCATATATATTTACTACATATTGAGCGTGCCTTCCCTTGAGCCCCGCTTTTCTTTTTGGTCCCCCCCTGTTTGGGACAACTTGTTGCTATGTGTGTGTCACTGTCTATGTGTGTGTCTGTCTATGTGTATGTCTGTCTATGTGTGTCACTGTCTATGTGTGTGTCTGTCTATGTGTGTGTCACTGTCTAAGTGTGTCACTGTCTATGTGTGTCACTGTCTATGTGAGTCTGTCTATGTGGGTGTCTGTCTATGTGTGTGTCTGTCTATGTGGGTGTCTATTTATGTGTGTGTCTGTCTATGTGTGTGTCACTGTCTATGTGTGTGTCTGTCTATGTGTGTGTCTGTCTATGTGTGTGTCGCTGTCTATGTGTGTCACTGTCTATGTGTGTGTCTGTCTATGTGTGTCACTGTCTATGTGGGTGTCTGTCTATGTGGGTGTCTGTCTATGTGGGTGTCTGTCTATGTGGGTGTCTGTCTATGTGGGTGTCTGTCTATGTGGGTGTCTGTCTATGTGGGTGTCTGTTTATGTGTGTGTCACTGTCTATGTGTGTGTCACTGTCTATGTGTGTGTCTGTCCATGTGTGTGTCACTGTCTATGTGTGTCACTGTCTATGTGGGTGTCTGTCTATGTGTGTGTCACTGTCTAAGTGTGTCACTGTCTAAGTGTGTCACTGTCTATGTGTGTCACTGTCTATGTGTGTCACTGTCTATGTGGGTGTCTGTCAATGTGGGTGTCTGTCAATGTGGGTGTCTGTCAATGTGGGTGTCTGTTTATGTGTGTGTCTGCCTATGTGTGTGCCACTGTCTATGTGTGTGTCTGTCTATGTGTGTGTCACTGTCTATGTGTGTCACTGACTACGTGTGTCACTGACTACGTGTGTCACTGTCTATGTGGGTGTCTGTCTATGTGGGTGTCTGTCTATGTGGGTGTCTGTCTATGTGGGTGTCTGTTTATGTGTGTGTCTGTCTTTGTGTGAGTCACTGTCTATGTGGGTATCTGTCTATGTGTGTGTGTCTATGTGGGTGTCTGTCTATGTGGGTGTCTGTTTATGTGTGTGTCTGTCTTTGTGTGTGTCACTGTCTATGTGGGTATCTGTCTATGTGTGCAGGGCCGTTTTTAAGGCAGGGCAATAGGGGCAGCTGCCCTGGGCCCTGTCATTGTTGTGGGGCCCAAAGCAGCTGTCTCATACTTGCCAACTATCCTAGTTTAATTTCCCTCGTCCCTTGAAGTTTTAGTCCTGTGCTGTATCCCAATGTGTGAAGTGCTGCTACTAATGCTGCCCAGCTCTGCCCTATTGTTGTGTAAAGATGACTCACCTGCAGACCCTGTGTTTACATGTAAATTACTGGCATTCATATGTAAATAGTGGCGGCATTCATATGTAGATAGGGGCAGCCAGCTGCATTGATATGTATATCATGCCCCCCTGAGGTCATATCCACAGTAATCTCTAGCAACCAATCAACAAGCAGAAATCATGTGCTGTAACCTCTAGCAACTAATCAGTGAGCTGTAATGTGTGCTGTAACCTCTAGCAACCAGTAAGTGAGTGGTAATACACTGTAACCTCTGGCAACCAATCGCAATAGCTGCCTGATCTGATTCAGTAAACTGATTTTGAGTCTAGCTGCTATTTATTGTATGTCTCAGAGCAGGTGGATAGCAAAACTGCATGGGGGGGCCCAAGAAAAGTTTTGCCCAGGGTCCAATCAATATTAAAGACGGCCCTGTATGTGTGTGTCTGTCTATGTGGGTGTCTGTCAATGTGGGTGTCTGTTTATGTGTGTGTCTGTCTATGTGTGTGCCACTGTCTATGTGTGTGTCTGTCTGTGTGCGTGTCACTGTCTATGTGTGTCACTGACTATGTGTGTCTGTCTATGTGGGTGTCTGTCTATGTGGGTGTCTGTTTATGTGTGTGTCTGTCTATGTGTGTGTCACTGTCTATGTGTGTGTCTGTCCATGTGTGTGTCACTGTCTATGTGTGTCACTGTCTATGTGAGTGTCTGTCTATGTGGGTGTCTGTCTATGTGGGTGTCTGTCTATGTGGGTGTCTGTCTATGTGTGTGTCACTGTCTATGTGTGTGTCTGTCTATGTGTGTGTCACTGTCTATGTGTGTCACTGTCTATGTGGGTGTCTGTTTATGTGTGTGTCTGTCTATGTGTGTGTCACTGTCTATGTGTGTGTCTGTCTATGTGTGTCACTGTCTATGTGTGTGTCTGTCTATGTGTGTGTCTGTCTATGTGTGTGTCACTGTCTAAGTGTGTCACTGTCTATGTGTGTCACTGTCTATGTGAGTCTGTCTATGTGGGTGTCTGTCTATGTGGGTGTCTATTTATGTGTGTGTCTGTCTATGTGTGTGTCACTGTCTATGTGTGTGTCTGTCTATGTGTGTGTTTGTCTATGTGTGTGTGGCTGTCTATGTGTGTCACTGTCTATGTGTGTGTCTGTCTATGTGTGTGTCTGTCTATGTGTGTGTCACTGTCTAAATGTGTCACTGTCTATGTGTGTCTTTGTATGTGGGTGTCTGTCTATGTGGGTGTCTGTTTATGTGTGTGTCTGTCTATGTGTGTGTTACTGTCTATGTGTGTGTCACTGTCTATGTGTGTGTCACTGTCTATGTGTGTCACTGACTATGTGTGTCACTGTCTATGTGTGTGTCTGTCTATGTGTGTGTCACTGTCTAAGTGTGTCACTGTCTATATGTGTGTCTGTCTATGTGTGTGTCTGTCTATGTGTGTGTCTGTCTATGTGGGTGTCTGTCTATGTGTGTGTCTGTCTATGTGTGTGTCTGTCTATATGTGTGTCACTGTCTATGTGGATGTCTGTCTAGGTGTGTGTCACTGTCTATCTGTGTGTCACTATCTATGTGTGTGTCTGTCTATGTGTGTGTCTGTCTATGTGTGTGTCACTGTCTATGTGTGTGTCACTGTCTATGTGTGTGCCTTTGTCTATGTGTGTGTCATTGTCTATGTGTGTGTCACTGTCTATGTGTGTGTCTGTCTATGTGTGTCACTGTCTATGTGTGTGTGTCTGTCCATGTGTGTGTCTGTCTATGTGTGTGTCACTGTCTAAGTGTGTCACTGTCTATGTATGTCTATGTGGGTGTCTGTCTATGTGGGTGTCTGTCTATGTGGGTGTCTGTCTATGTGGGTGTCTGTCTATGTGGGTGTCTGTCTATGTGGGTGTCTGTCTATGTGGGTGTCTGTCTATGTGTGTGTCACTGTCTATGTGTGTGTCACTGCCTATCTGTGTGTCACTGTCTATGTGGGTGTCTGTCTATGTGTGTGTCACTGTCTATGTGGGTGTCTGTCTATGTGTGTGTCACTGTCTATGTGTGTGTCACTGCCTATCTGTGTGTCACTGTCTATGTGGGTGTCTGTCTATGTGTGTGTCACTGCCTATGTGTGTGTCTGCCTATGTGTGTGTCTGTCTATGTGTGTGTCTGTCTATGTGTGTGTCACTGTCTATGTGTGTGTCACTGTCTATGTGTGTGTCACTGCCTATCTGTGTGTCACTGTCTATGTGGGTGTCTGTCTATGTGTGTGTCACTGCCTATGTGTGTGTCTGCCTATGTGTGTGTCTGTCTATGTGTGTGTCTGTCTATGTGTGTGTCACTGTCTATGTGTGTGTCACTGTCTATGTGTGTGTCACTGCCTATCTGTGTGTCACTGTCTATGTGGGTGTCTGTCTATGTGTGTGTCACTGTCTATGTGGGTGTCTGTCTATGTGTGTGTCACTGTCTATCTGTGTGTCACTGCCTATCTGTGTGTCACTGTCTATGTGGGTGTCTGTCTATGTGTGTGTCACTGCCTGTGTGTGTGTCTGCCTATGTGTGTGTCTGTCTATGTGTGTGTCTGTCTATGTGTGTGTCTGTCTATGTGTGTGTCACTGTCTATGTGTGTGTCACTGTCTATGTGTGTGTCACTATTTATGTGTGTGTGTGTGTGTCTCTGTGTTCTATTCTATAATCTGAACTGTCTTCAACCAAGGACCAAGTTCAAGCAAGCCCAGAACAGTTAGGTGTTCAGTTTTTTTTTTCTGTTCTGGAGTCCACTTAACTCTTTCATATTATCTCATGACTCGTGTGATGCTTTCATGCATGATGCTGCTTGCTTGCTTGAATACCACCAGACCAGAGAGTAAAATAGGCGTAAGGTTGGTGATCTCTTACAAAAGCCAATCCTTGACCAGTGTAGGAACTAATATCCCCAACTTCCACTACCCACTCTTTATTTACTATTCCCCTTCTCTCTTTCTTATCTATAATAATTAGATAACACACACAGGAGTTGTTTTGGAGTAAAAAACCGGCCATAGCAGCCTCCTTTATTATAAAAGTATAAAACCAACTTTTTAAATAACTTTAAATAACTCTTTTAATGAACATTCTGTACAACTATTTATAACTTTTAACTGACAGTTCTTACACCTCCCAATCTTTGGTCTTCTGATGGCACTCTTAACTTCACCTCCTCCATTTCAAAACTTCACCAAACACCATACACTGCGGTACATAATTTTACCATACCAGGCCACCAGCCGTATTTAAAACAGCACGGTGACAACACCCTTCCCGCAGTGTAGGATCTGTCTTCCAGCCTAGCCTTCCGCTGTAACAACAGAACACACCAGAGGGGCACAGAATACTGAAAGCCCCCCACCATTTACCATCACCTCTTTGCATTTTCTACCACCATCAGAGACCAAAGATGCCGCCACAGCCCGCAAGGATGACCCCTTAGCCTTAAGGGCACCTCCACACCCGCAATGCCCTCTCAATGCCATCCTGAAGCCCGAGAGCCCAAAGATCAATGCCTACTGCGGTAAGGTGCACCCCATCTCCCCTTAGGTACATCCCCACATTAACCTCCAACTCCGTGTGCCTCACCACCAATCCCCCATTATTAACAACAAACTTTCCAATCGCCTTGTTTACTTTAATTCTTGCTTTGTTGATCCTAGGTACCGATCTAGCCATGCGCCATGACGTCCTTGCCACTATGTCAGACCAAACTATGATCATGCCTGGGAAGGCCACCCGAAGTGCCAAAAAGTCGCACTTAACGGCCGACACCAGTTCCCTGGTAGATCGGACCCCCAGATCATTTCCTCCTGCATGTACAACTAAAACATCTGGGGGTCGATCGAGTCGAGCATATCGTTCAACTTCCTGAACAACTCTACCCCACCCCATGCCTGGAAAGCCCAACCAGCGAATACATGCCTCCCTCCTGGAAATCCCCAGTTGCCTGCCATCTGGTCTGACGTCCCCCCTTTTTGCACCCCAGAAAACATAGGAGTGCCCCAAGATCCAGACGAGGCGTGGTTGACCCCCATCTGCAAAGACATAACACAACAGAAGACAAATTGAAACATGTGAACTTCCCCCACCCCTGTCTTCAAATGCATGTGATCATAATATATCTATATATATATATATATATTTTTTTTTATACAGCATCTGATGACAATTGAGGGCGCACATAGGACTGGAACCTCTTGGATTCCCACCTCCCAATCCTCTTGATTGCTGCCTCATCCAACCCACACCTGGCAGCTTCAGTAGCCGCCCCGATGCGGAAGGAGTGTGAGGCGAATTGCCTGCTATCCAACCCTGCAGCCCCAATGCATTTTCTAAACACTGCAATGAATTGAAACCTGGATAAGAAAGTTCTATCTTCATGTACAAACAACGGCCCTTCCCCAACCGGGCGAATTAGCAGAAATTCCTCAACTACTTGAACCGGGCAAATTCCCGACCATGGTAACCTGAACAGCTGCACTTTTACCCCTTTTCCGGCTTGGTCTGTTTTAGACCTGCACAGTTTCAGCAACACCCTATCCCGTTTTACTTCCACATCCTGCATCTTCAAACCCCCTGCTACTTGTTTTGCTGGACTCACCAACTCACCCACCCGAAACGCTCCAAAAAACGCGATAGAAAAAGCCGCCTTGAACAAAATCACTTCATAACCCGACTTACATACCCCACCTAAATTATTACACAATACCTGCAATAAAGAAAAAGACACCGGCCTCCTCGAATCCTTCTTCGCATGGCTCTTCCTATAACCTTTTAATGCCTGTTTTACCCAGAAGTCCTTGGTAAAATCAGCCAGGCCCTGTAACTTGAATAAAAAGGCCAACCCCGCCAACTTCCGCTCAATTGCGGACACTGAACCACCCCCCTCCATGTGTCGTGACACAAAATACACTACCAACAACCTCAAGTCCAGCCCTCCCAGCCCGGCGTCCGCCAGCCGTGTAAACGTGGCCCATTCCGACCACACTTCCGCCCATGTCGACCCACTCACCGATTTCCTGATCCATCCTGCGGCTATTCCGATACCATCTCCCAAAGCCACCCCGGACAAGGAATCCCCTCTGCTTCCGCGGCGGGCGCCAGCTCCCTGAATCTGTCCCACTGGAACCGAGACAAGGAATCAGCCAACGTATTATCCACGCCCGGGATATGCACAGCATATAGAAAAACATTAAGTTGTAAGCACCTCAACACCAGGTGACGCAACAATCGTATTACCGGCGGGGATGATGCCGATAGCCGATTGATGACCTGAACTACCCCCATATTGTCACAATTTAAACGTATTTTCAAGTTCCGCCACCTCTCCCCCCACAATTCTACTGCTAATACCACCGGGAATAATTCCAATAGCACCAGATTCCGAGTAAATCCCGACTCCACCCAAAACTCAGGCCATGCCTCCGCACTCCACTGCCCTTGGAAAAAAGCCCCATACCCCGTCGATCCCGCGGCGTCCGTCACCAAATCCATGTCACAATTACTTACCGGACCTTCCATCCACACCGAACGTCCGTTGTAGCTTTCCAGGAACGTGTGCCACACCTTCAAGTCCTCTCTATGTTCCCTGGTAAGCCTGATAAAGTGGGTCGGAGACTGTATCCCCGCTGTGGCAGCTGACAACCGGCGGCAAAAAACTCTACCCATTGGAATAATGCGACACGCAAAATTCAACTTACCTAAAAGGGATTGCAATTGCCGCAGCTGCACTTTCCTTTTTTCCATCATGTCCCTGACGTCCCTTTTTAACCCGTCCACCTTATCCCCTGGCAACCTGCACTCCATGTCTCTGGTATCTATTTCGATGCCCAAAAAACTCAACACTGTCGTCGGGCCCTCCGTTTTATCCGCTGCCAATGGTACCCCAAATTTACCTGCAATGTGTTCCAAGGTTGCCATCAGAATCGCACACCCCTTAGACTTACGAGGCCCTACGCAGAGAAAGTCATCCAGGTAATGTATCACGGAATCCATCCCTGACACATCCCTAATCACCCATTCAAGAAATGAGCTAAACAGTTCAAACTTGGTGCAAGATATCGAGCAACCCATTGGCAGGCACTGATCGACGTAAAATTCCCCCTGCCAACAGCAACCCAACAACCAAAAGCTATCCGGATGTACTGGAAGCAAACAAAATGCCGCCTCAATGTCTGATTTTGCCATGAGTGCCCCCTGACCGTAATGCCTCACCCATCCCACTGCTGCATCGAACGAGGTGTACGATACTGAACAATCTTCAGGATTGATACCATCATTCACAGATGCACCTTTTGGAAACGAAAGGTGGTGAATAAGGCGAAACTTGTTTGGTTCCTTTTTAGGCACCACTGCCAACGGTGACACTACTAAATCCTGTAATGGCTTAGTTGCAAAAGGCCCACTCATGCGCCCCAACGAAACCTCCTTGGCCAGTTTTTCCGAAACCACCCCAGGATTCTGCAGTGCAGACCGCAAGTTCTTGGCCATTGGAGGTATAGCTGCCAGAGAGCATGGAATTCTGAAACACACTGAAAACCCCTCCCCCAACACCCTCGCTGCCTCTCTGTCCGGGTACCTATTTAAAAAAGGCCGCATCCTTACCTCCATCACTGGCATTATCCCTCTTCTGAGCAGGCTCCCCTGACTTCTTTCCTTTTTTGAAGCAGCGTGACAAAGCGTGGTTCCCCCCACATCCTAAGCATTCATGTTTAAAACGACAGGATCCCCCAAACTTGCAGGATCCTTCGTTAAACTGCCAACACACCCCAAATTTTTTCCCGGCCGGGAGTCCAGAGGTAGACGATCTCCCGGCCCCCCCATGAAAAGGCTGGTTTGGTACCCTGGCGGAAGACATCAAACGCATCCATAAGCTGATATCCTTATGGTCCCACCTAAGAGCCTGCCTCACTGCCCTGCGTTGCCGAAATTGCTCATCGTATCGAAGCCACGCAGTACCCCCATACACCCTATGTGCCTCGCCTATGGCATCCATGTAGCAAAACAACGCAGAGCAATGCTCCGGGTTCTTTTCGCCAATTACACTCGCCATAATGGCGAATGCCTGTAACCAATTACCAAAGGTCCTAGGGATCAAACGATACCTTCGCTTCTCCTCATCCTCTTTTTTGGAATCGTCCGGCTTTACCCTGTCCAAGTTGAACTTCTCTAACGGTAACAAGGAAAAAATTTCCACATACTAACCTTTTACTATTTTCTCCCGCACTTCTTGTTTTAAATGTGCTCCCAGCGGGCCCTCATAGCAGACGTACACTTCGCATTTTGCCGCATCTGCTATCCTGACCACATCCTTCCTGACCACCACTGCAGATTCCCCCGTGGTGGCGTTTCCCGACACCCCTGCGTCTGAGTTGGCGACAGCCTCACCCCCTGTCCCCGTGGTCCCCCCAACACCCGACTTCTCCACCTGCCCTCCAACCCACGGTGCCACTATCGCCGGCGCCGTCTGGTTGGTTGCAAATCGCTGAACCAAATCCCTTAATCCTCCCAGCAATTCCTGTAATTGTCCCCCTGTCCCGGCGGCGACAGGCTGAACGCCCGTCCCCCCTAGGCCAGGCGGTCCCCCCGCCGCGGCCCCTACAGCTCCCCCAGGAGCTGTCGTGTCCCCCCCATCACCCCTATCTAACCAATTACCACCATCAACATTGATAACAGAATCAGGTAAAACATGTGACTCACCAGGCTGACTGGGTCTGCTCCCCATCGCCGCTGCACTGGACCCTCCAGATGGCGCGATGTCCTGGCGCACGTCCTCATCCGAACCCGACAGCTCTCCTTCTGACCGTACCTCCGTGGCTTGGAGCATTGGCGTGAGTAACCTCCCAGGTGAAGCCTGCCTGGGGGCTGTGGATTCCCATCTTGTGGCTGTTCTCCCCCTTTCCCTGCGACCCCCTGGTGCTGTGCTCTGCTGTCCCACACTGATGGCTCCTCTGCTGGCCCCTGGACCTCTCCTTCTGTCTTCATCTGGCTCTCTTCCACTCCTGGCTGCAGAGAGGCTGCCAGCAGCGTCAGGTAGCTGACCTCCAGCCGTGCCCCTGCTCCTCCCCCGTCGGATCTCCCCCCTAGCAGAAGCCTGTGCTGCGGGTGGGACCTCTCTGCTGCTGTCCTGTCTTCTGGGTGGCGATGCTCGGGCGCCATTACGGCCCCGCCCCCGCGCTCCGCCGTTGTGGAGGATTCCGCCCGGTCCCCCAAGGGGTGGCGGCGGCCACCCGTTTTGCTGGGGGAGCCGACGGGTCCGTTCCCGGGCTCCTATTAGGGCGAGCTGTTCTGGTGAAAAACGCTCAGGCGGCCTAGACCGCCTGGCGCGTGGCGTCGCTCCCCCCCCGCCGGACCCCCCCGCTTCGTCTAGGAGCAATGGAGCTACCTGAGCCTGTAGCCATTCCTGTCCCCTCGTGGCCGCCGCCGTCCTCAGCCTTGCTAGGATCAAATCAATGTCTGCCATGTTGCTGCAAAAGCTTCTCTCCCCCTGTGTCAACTTCCCCTTTGTCTGTCTCCTCACACTGTTCCTGCTTAAACCCCGCCTATTCCTTTTATATCTCCCCACCCCTAAAGTTAATCTCAATCCCCTCCCTCTTACTTCCTTTTACTTTTTAACCCTCCGTTGTCTCCTGTTCCACCTTGTCATGCCCAGCCCTTCATTACCATTCCATACTTCCATTATCATTCCGGGCCTCCCTGTGCCATTCTAAATATAAGCACGGTGGGCAGGTTGGACCTCTTTTTTTTTTTTTTTTGCTCTTTCTGTCCTAAAATTAAACTCAAATAGAATGTATAATGGATTCACTCTTACCTCCAGAGTTGACAATACTTTCTGTATACAAGGATAAGGATTTTATAAAATCACTTCTGCAGTGTTCACTCTGTGCACTGTGCAGTAGAAAGCTTTAATTCTAGTAGGTTTAACATCAGTGTCAAAATAAAAGTGAAGGCATCTGTACCCCAGTTTTTCATAAGACCAACAGTGGGCATGCAAAGCTCTGTTTCATATTTTAACAATACAGTTTTAATTAAATTTTCCTCAGACCTGTAGTTTTCAGAGAATGTGTTATCTATTATTTGAAGGCAAAGATTGGCACAAATGAACAGGCCCTCTTCCCCCATGTGTGCGCTATCTTATCTTTGCACATTCACATAACATTGGGCACATTCTGAAATTTACCCTTAGTTGTATGGAGTGCTGTGCTGTTACATTTGAATGCTGCCCTGGAGGTTATTAATCTCTATATTAATGTATGCTGCTACATTGGAGTCTTGCTGAGAAAGTTGTTAACCCTTTCCAAGCAATGCTTGGCCTACAGGTCTTGGCTTAAAGTGGTAGTAAACCGCAATATAATATCTCCCTGAAAGTTAATGGCATAGTGCACATTATGAAAGACTTACCTGAAAAGGAAGTCCTATCTCTGTTTACACACAGAGCTCCACGGTCCGGCCCGGTTAACGGGCAATCGAGGGTGCCCGGCGGACATCGCGGCAGCGGGGCACACGCAACGGGTCCCGAGCAACGCGACGGGCGCGCGCCTCCTAGGCGGCCGTGAACCCGAGGCCGTCATATGACGTCCACCCAGGATGGGAGATCCCATCTGTGGACGTTATTTGACTATAGGCGGGTAGGGAAGTGGTTAAACAAATCTGTGGAGTGTTTATCTGTTTTGAAACCATCAAAGTTACTGATCTGTGCTCATTAGCTATGGAGACAATGTATGAGCCATTTATTCTGGTCCTGTTTAGATCAGTGAAATTGAGAGGCATTGCTATCATGGGTATTGTTCCTGTTTGGGGATGTAAGTGAGAACACACCCAGCAGTTACTAGCGTTGCTATGGGTTGCATACAATTTTAACATTTGGATGAAAGGGTTATTTTTCAATGTCTCAGTTCTCACAAACAACAAAAAGAAAAGAAACAGCATCATCATTTTTTCAAAGGATATCATCACTTCAGGATTTTCTTGCAGTGACTGGCGTGAATCCAGGTGGGCTTTGCTTCCAACTTGACAGCAGAACCGGTTGTCAAAAGCACCAAATGTGGTATGTCAAATTTTGGTTCTAGTGGCTTTCTGACCACCACCCAGTGACCTGGTTGGATTCTGTAAATACCTGAAACAGAATCTGGGTCAGGGATAGATTTTTAAACACCTTCATGTATTTTATTCAATGTTCTTTACAAAACCTGAACATATTCTAACAGATTAGAGTGAGAAGCCTGCAACTGTTGGGGAAAATATAGCCCTGTTTTGGGTGGTCCTCCAAATAAAATCTCATAAGGGGACAGCCCATGTGGTTGTTTAGGGGTAGTTCGTACAGAATATAGGGCCAATGGCAAAGCTTCCACCCATCCTTTTCTTGTATCTGTTTTAATTTTTGCACATCTGTTTTTCAAAATTCCATTAAGTCTCTCAACTTTACCACTACTTTGTGGATGATAAGGTGTATGGAAAGCTTGCTGTATGTGAAGGGCTTCCATTACCTCTTTCATTACTTCCCCAGTAAAATGGGTTCCTCTGTCACTCTCAATAGTTTCAGGAACTCCATATCTACAAACTATTTCATTCAAAATTTTCTTTGCTGTTGTTTTTGCATTTGCTTTAGCTACTGGCCAGCTCTCGGGCCAACCTGAGAACATGTCAATACACACTAAAGCGAACTCATAGGTGCCTATTCTGGGAATCTGAATGTAGTCTATTTGAATTCTTTGTAATGGGAAATCTGGCTTAGGAGAATGCTTTTGGGGAACATGGACAGGCCTCCCTGCATTGTACAGAGCACAAGTGAGACATGAAGCACAAAACATGGCTGCAAATGCACTAAATCCAGGTGCTATCCAATAGCAGTCAGTAAGTGCCACCATCGCGCCCTTAGCAAGATGACTGACGCCATGTACCAGTTGTGCTAAAACTGGGTACAAACTCTTGGGTAGACACCACCTGTTGTCAGCACTCCACAGGCCCTGCTGATTTTGGGTAGCATTATATTTGATCCACTTATCCTTCTCTTCATCAGGGGCCTGGTTCTGCAACTGAATTAGAGTTGCTACATCCCACTGCTCTTGATGAGGGGAATCTTTCCCCGCTACCTGGGCTACCCCTACAGTGGGTGTGACTCCAAATGCCATAAGGGCAGCTTTTCCTCTGGCTGTCATATAATTTCCCCTTGCATGGTCTTTTACCTTCAAGATGGCAACTTCTGCTGGTTTCAAGGCCTCAAATAGCCGCTCTATGAGTTTTGCATGTCTCACTGGCTTCCCTGCACTAGTCAGAAAGTTCTGTGCTTTCCAAATAGGTCCAAAATCGTCAGATATTCCAAATGCATATCTGCTGTCAGTGTAAATGTTTCCCCTTTGATTCTCTAGGAGATGACATGCTTTGACTACAGCACACAACTCAGCTTCCTGTGCTGACATCTGGGGTATCAATGCTTCCTGATGTAAAACGGTGTCTGTCAGTGGCGGCTGGTGAAGTTTTAGGATGGGGGGGCGCCAGACCCCGCCCTTTTTTGACCCCTCCCACTTGGTGGAAATGGGCGTGGTTTCAGCGAAATAGTGGGCGTGGCTCTAAGGTGTTGTGGTTAGCGTCTGAGATGAACGAGGGATGGAGGGAGAGGGCGAGGGAGAGAGGGACAGCAGGCCTAGATCCTACACAACAAAAGAAATGTGTATTCTGCTAAGTTTAACAATCAGCAGATAAAGATACTCCAAACACCTGGTGTTAGCGCTTCAATCATCCCGGCACCATGGTTGTTATGGTGTCAGGATGATTGAAGTGCATTATTACTATTATTATATTGTAATAAAAAATGAAATCATTCAACTCACCATAATGCAGAATCAGTGGGAGCCCCGAGTGTGTCACTAGCCACGTCGCCTGTCACCAGATGCCATCAGGTGTCCCCAGCAGTCCCTTCTTACATGCAGCCTGTGTCACATCAAATGCAGCCTCTGTCCCCTTACATCAGAGTTGCCATCAGTGTCCCCCCACAGCATGTGTCCCCATCAGAGTCCCCCCACAGCAGGTGTCCCCATCAGAGTCCCCCCACAGCAGGTGTCCCCATCAGAGTCCCCCCACAGCAGGTGTCCCCATCAGAGTCCCCCCACAGCAGGTGTCCCCATCAGAGTCCCCCCACAGCAGGTGTCCCCATCAGAGTCCACCCACAGCAGGGTGTCCCCATCAGAGTCCACCCACAGCAGGTGTCCCCCATCAGAGTCCCCCCACAGCAGGTGTCCCCCATCAGAGTCCCCCCACAGCAGGTGTCCCCATCAGAGCCCCCCACAGCAGGTGTCTCAATCAGAGTCCCCCCACAGCAGGTGTCTCCATCAGAGTCCCCCCACAGCAGGTGTCCCCATCAGAGTCCCCCCACAGCAGGTGTCCCCATCAGAGTCCCCCCACAGCAGGTGTCCCCATCAGAGTCCCCCCACAGCAGGTGTCCCCCATCAGAGTCCCCCCACACAGCAGGTGTCCCCCATCAGAGTCCCCCCACACAGCAGGTGTCCCCCATCAGAGTCCCCCCACACAGCAGGTGTCCCCCATCAGAGTCCCCCCACAGCAGGTGTCCCCCACAGCAGGTGTCTCCATCAGAGTCCCCCCACAGCAGGTGTCCCCCATCAGAGCCCCCCACAGCAGGTGTCTCCATCAGAGTCCCCCCACAGCAGGTGTCTCCATCAGAGTCCCCCCACAGCAGGTGTCCCCATCAGAGTCCCCCCACAGCAGGTGTCCCCCATCAGAGTCCCCCCACACAGCAGGTGTCCCCCATCAGAGTCCCCCCACACAGCAGGTGTCCCCCATCAGAGTCCCCCCACACAGCCGGTGTCCCCCAGCAGAGTCCCCCCCCCACAACAGGTGTCCCCCACAGCAGGTGTCTCAATCAGAGTCCCCCCACAGCAGGTGTCTCTATCAGAGTCCCCCCACAGCAGGTGTCTCTATCAGAGTCCCCCCACAGCAGGTGTCTCTATCAGAGTCCCCCCACAGCAGGTGTCTCTATCAGAGTCCCCCCACAGCAGGTGTCCCCCATCAGAGTCCACCCCACAGCAGGTGTCCCCCATCAGAGTCCCCCCCATAGCAGGTGTCCCCCATCAGAGTCCCCCCCATAGCAGGTGTCCCCCATCAGAGTCCCCCCCACAGCAGGTGTCCCCCATCAGAGTCCCCCCCACAGCAGGTGTCCCCCATCAGAGTCCCCCCCACAGCAGGTGCCCCCCATCAGAGTCCCCCCACACAGCAGGGTGTCCCCATCAGAGTCCACCCACAGCAGGTGTCCCCATCAGAGTCCCCCCACAGCAGGTGTCCCCATCAGAGTCCCCCCACAGCAGGTGTCCCCATCAGAGTCCCCCCACAGCAGGTGTCCCCATCAGAGTCCCCCCACAGCAGGTGTCCCCATCAGAGTCCACCCACAGCAGGTGTCCCCATCAGAGTCCCCCCACAGCAGGTGTCCCCCATCAGAGTCCCCCCACAGCAGGTGTCCCCCACAGCAGGTGTCTCAATCAGAGTCCCCCCACAGCAGGTGTCTCCATCAGAGTCCCCCCACAGCAGGTGTCCCCCATCAGAGCCCCCCACAGCAGGTGTCCCCCACAGCAGGTGTCTCCATCAGAGCCCCCCACAGCAGGTGTCCCCCACAGCAGGTGTCTCCATCAGAGTCCCCCCACAGCAGGTGTCTCCATCAGAGTCCCCCCACAGCAGGTGTCTCCATCAGAGTCCCCCCACAGCAGGTGTCCCCATCAGAGTCCCCCCACAGCAGGTGTCCCCCATCAGAGTCCCCCCACACAGCAGGTGTCCCCCATCAGAGTCCCCCCACACAGCAGGTGTCCCCCATCAGAGTCCCCCCACACAGCAGGTGTCCCCCATCAGAGTCCCCCCACACAGCAGGTGTCCCCCATCAGAGTCCCCCCACACAGCAGGTGTCCCCCATCAGAGTCCCCCCCCCACAGCAGGTGTCCCCCACAGCAGGTGTCTCAATCAGAGTCCCCCCACAGCAGGTGTCTCTATCAGAGTCCACCCCACAGCAGGTGTCCCCCATCAGAGTCCCCCCCATAGCAGGTGTCCCCCATCAGAGTCCCCCCCACAGCAGGTGTCCCCCATCAGAGTCCCCCCCACAGCAGGTGTCCCCCATCAGAGTCCCCCCCACAGCAGGTGTCCCCCATCAGAGTCCCCCCCCCCCCACAGCAGGGTGTCCCCCATCAGAGTCCCCCCCCCCACAGCAGGGTGTCCCCCATCAGAGTCCCCCCCCCACAGCAGGGTGTCCCCCATCAGAGTCCCCCCCCCACAGCAGGGTGTCCCCCATCAGAGTCCCCCCCCACAGCAGGGTGTCCCCCATCAGAGTCCCCCCCCCACAGCAGGGTGTCCCCCATCAGAGTCCCCCCCCCACAGCAGGGTGTCCCCCATCAGAGTCCCCCCCCCCACAGCAGGGTGTCCCCCATCAGAGTCCCCCCCCACAGCAGGGTGTCCCCCATCAGAGTCCCCCCCCACAGCAGGGTGTCCCCCATCAGAGTCCCCCCCCCCACAGCAGGGTGTCCCCCATCAGAGTCCCCCCCCCCACAGCAGGGTGTCCCCCATCAGAGTCCCCCCCCCACAGCAGGGTGTCCCCCATCAGAGTCCCCCCCCCACAGCAGGGTGTCCCCCATCAGAGTCCCCCCCCCACAGCAGGGTGTCCCCCATCAGAGTCCCCCCCCCCACAGCAGGGTGTCCCCCATCAGAGTCCCCCCCCACAGCAGGGTGTCCCCCATCAGAGTCCCCCCCCCCACAGCAGGGTGTCCCCCATCAGAGTCCCCCCCCCACAGCAGGGTGTCCCCCATCAGAGTCCCCCCCCCACAGCAGGGTGTCCCCCATCAGAGTCCCCCCCCCACAGCAGGGTGTCCCCCATCAGAGTCCCCCCCCACAGCAGGGTGTCCCCCATCACAGTCCCCCCCCACAGCAGGGTGTCCCCCATCAGAGTCCCCCCCCACAGCAGGGTGTCCCCCATCAGAGTCCCCCCCCCACAGCAGGGTGTCCCCCATCAGAGTCCCCCCCCCCCCACAGCAGGGTGTCCCCCATCAGAGTCCCCCCCACAGCAGGGTGTCCCCCATCAGAGTCCCCCCCCACAGCAGGGTGTCCCCCATCAGAGTCCCCCCCCACAGCAGGGTGTCCCCCATCAGAGTCCCCCCCCACAGCAGGGTGTCCCCCATCAGAGTCCCCCCCACAGCAGGGTGTCCCCCATCAGAGTCCCCCCCCCACAGCAGGGTGTCCCCCATCAGAGTCCCCCCCCACAGCAGGGTGTCCCCCATCAGAGTCCCCCCCACAGCAGGGTGTCCCCCATCAGAGTCCCCCCCCACAGCAGGGTGTCCCCCATCAGAGTCCCCCCCACAGCAGGGTGTCCCACAGCAGGGTGTCCCCCATCAGAGTCCCCCCCCCACAGCAGGGTGTCCCCCATCAGAGTCCCCCCCCCACAGCAGGGTGTCCCCCATCAGAGTCCCCCCCCCCCACAGCAGGGTGTCCCCCATCAGAGTCCCCCCCCCCACAGCAGGGTGTCCCCACCAGAGCCCCCCCTCAGCAGGTGTCCCCCCGATTCTCCACACAGCGGTACTTACCTTCAGTCTCCTGCGGTGTCCTCCTCCTCACACTGGCACCAGCATTCTTCCTGCTTCCTCTCTCGGGCGCAATGAGAGAGAGAACCAGGAAGTGACATCTGACTCAGGGCAGATGTCAATCAAATCTGCAGTGCCAAGTAGCTTCCGCCCGGCGCCTGTAGTATGTATTGCTATGGCCGAGCGGAAGCTACTCGGCGCTTCAGAAAACGCCCCAAGGCGGGCTAAACGCCCGCAAATGCAGCGCCACGTCTGCAATCTCGTGATTGCATAGACGTGGCGCTTCCTATAAGTGCACTGTGTCCGGCGTCGACCTGTATCCGGCGTCCGAACACAGTGCACTTAAGGACCTTTTTTTCCTTTTTTTTTTTTTTTTTTTTAAAGGGCCGGTATTAAAAATTTTTTTTTTGTTTTTTTTTGACTTTTTTTTTTTTTTTTTTTTTTGCTGCCTGGAGGTGGGGGGGGCGGCGCCCAGGCGCCCCCTATGGACGGGCCGCCACTGGTGTCTGTAGTGGTTACAGCAAACCCTGTGTGTGGCTGACCATCATCAGTGTAAAATCTAGAACCATCTAAGAATAAGTGTGTGTCACAATCTGATAAAGGCTCAACTTTTGCTGGTGTGACAGAGGCCCTTTCTACCTCCATCAGAGCCATACAAGTATGAGAAAAACTCTCAGGTTCTACATTAGTACCATTTGTTGCATCTTCCTCATCAATTATAGGAAGAAGAGTAGCCGGATTTAAAGTAACACACCGTTTGATTGTTAAATTCGATGGTGCAAAAAGAGCTGGTACTTGTCAATTCTACTGGCAGACACATGTCTGGTATTTACTTGATTCGTGATTTCCTGTACTGCATGTGGCACATACAGGATCAGAGCAGAATCTAGTACAAGCTTAGTTACTTTGTCTAGCAGCAAAATGCAGGCTGCTATGGCTCACATACAACTGGGGGAGCCTTTGATAACAGGGTCTAATAAGGCTGATACATGCATCACAGGCCTCTGTTTGTCTCCGTGTAGCTGGGTGAGTACACCTGCAGCAAATCCATTGACTTCATGACAGAACAATGAGAAAGTCTTAGTATAGTCAGGAAGTCCAATGGCGGGAGCTTCAGACAAAATTTTAATAAGCTCCTTCATCTGCAATTCATTGTCCCATGTGAATTTGAAAGGGTTTCTAGTGGTAGCCTCATATAGAGGAGCCATAAGTTCTGATGCATTTGGAATCCAGTCCCTACAATATCCCACTAACCCCAGGAAGGCACGTGGTTGCCGTACATTTCTTGGCTTTTCAAAGTTTTGTAGAGTTCGATCTGGGGTTAGGTGACGGATTCCATGTGAAATGCAATGACCCAGTGACCCTTTCTCTTGACAGTATTGTAGCTTATCTTTGCTAACTTTGTTGTTACTGTTATAGAGAAACATGAGAAGGCTTACTGTTTCTCTGCTACAAATGTCCTTTGTATCAGAACAAATAAGCAAATCGTCTATGTACTGAAGCAAAACTGTGTTTGGGTGTGAGGGGGACCAATACTTGCTTTAACGCAGTATTATATTCAGAGGGGCTACTCACAAAGCCGTGGGGCAATCTTGTCCATGCTAACTTTTGGGCATCATGGGTAAATGAAAAAAGGTGCCAGTAATCTGGGTGCAGCGGCACCGAAAAGAAAGAATTTGCAAGATCAATTACTGTAAAGCAGGTGCTGGAGGCAGGTATTCCACTTAGTAAAGTGCGGGGGTTGGGCGCGATCAGGGTATCTGCCTCTATTATATTGTTAATGGCTCTCAAATCATGCACCATGCGGTATGTCACCTGCCCACCCTTTTTGTCTGGCTTCTTTGCAATTGGGAACAGGGGTGTATTGACTTGGGACTTCATTGGTACAACAACCTGTGCTGCTTTCAGTTGAGTGATTTGATCCTTTATCCCCTCAGTCTGAGCAATACTCAGTGGTTACTGTTTAACCTGTGGGAGATGGGCTCCTGGTTTAACTTTTATCATGACTGGGGTGCAATCCAGCAGGCCTACATCATATTAGCTGGTGGCCCATAATTCAGCGGGAATCACTTTCAATTCTGGTGGAAATGGCGAAGTGGAGTCTTGGATTAAAAATGCTCCACAGGCAGCATTTGAAACTTCTCCTGAAAGACTACTAACCACTTGGACTCCTGTAGGAGTGTAGTCTATGTTTGCTAAAATTTGGTTCAAAATGTCATCTCCCAAAAGATTGGTAGGAACTGAGTCTGAAACTAACACTTTAGTGACAATTTCTGTTTGCTGTCCTAACCTGAGTTTAAGTGGCTTGGACTCAACCAAATCAGTAGAGGTCCCGGTTAGGCCAACACCAGAGATAACATTTGTAGATGATAATCCTGGAGGTAAGTCCTCTATATTAAAAACACTTTGGCTTACACCAGTATCGATTAAACAGGTTAATTCTGTTTCTCCTCCAGGGTAGGGGAGTTCTTGTAAAAATACTTTTACTCTGGCCTCGGGACCATTGTCTCCCCTATTTAACATGATTGATACTGGCATGCCGTTTTCCATGAGGTGCCTCTAAGCTCTTTTCCAGTCTACGGTCAGGAAGATGGCAGAATTTGGCTATGTGTCCTTCCCCATCACAATTGTAGCATATAATTGGTCCCCGATTGCCATGATTTCTGAAATTG
Source organism: Lithobates clamitans (assembly GCA_037952925.1). NCBI lineage: Eukaryota > Metazoa > Chordata > Amphibia > Anura > Ranidae > Lithobates > Lithobates clamitans. The sequence continues at coordinate 931,017 of JBBGZY010000583.1, forward strand.
CCTTTGCCTCTTTCTCTTCCTCTTCCTCTCTGCTTTCCCATGTACATAACCTTGGGTTTGCTGTCTTTTTAGTTAATCCTGTTTTCTATGAATAACAGGATAGGCAGGACATCTCGAATAGACATATTGCCTGCCTCAGGCCTTGCTGTGAACAACTTTTCTTTCAACTGGGGTATTAAACCATCAAGAAACCTTTGTTTCACCAGTTGTGTAGATGGACTTGCAGTTTCTCCCGCCTTCTCTTCCTCTACTTTAATGCCTGCTTCTTCAGCCATATCGCTTAACTGCTTTTAATAAGCCCCTGCTGCTTCCTCTTACCCTTGCTTAGCATTCATAAATTCAGCATGTCTGGTTTGTCTATATATTTGGGGCAATTTTTCCTTCAATTTTTCACCAACCTCCCGTTCATTAACCATCTTACCTAGATTTTTTGACGTCTACACCACATTCTTTAAGTATATAGCCAGACATGTTGCTTCCCACTACTTTAATAAGAAGCTGATGAATGTCAGTAGCAGAAGCCTCATATGCTTCCTGTGCAACGCTAAGTTTGTTTGCAAACCCAATTGGATTCTTTCTAGGATCTCCCAATCCCTCTAAAATGGCTCTCATATCTTGGGGACTAAAAGGTACATGCCATTTAATTTGAGACTTACTGTCAACAGCATTACCTTCAAAAACTAATTGGGTTCTGACAGGATAAACTGCAACAGATTGCTCTGTAGAAGGGCTGGCATCTCCCTTCCTTCTCTCTTCATTTTGCTGCCACAATTTGGAAATTATGGTTTGCTCTGGAAGTTCAGACTCTATCTCTCTTTCTCTGGCCAAAGCCTTAAGTTCAGAGAGATCTAGTTTTGCATATGAGCCTTTTGATTTATGCCAATCATCTGTTTCTAGGATACGAGCCAAAATCCTCTTTGTAGGTTGATATGGGGCTGTTAAACCTCATCTTTTGTTTGTTCCATGTAATCTAATTATTTTGCTTTTGTGCGTGGACCCCTTAAAGCCAAACTGGCAGCCACATAAGGTGGGGGGTCCTCCTCTACAGAGTCTTCTGGCCAAACGTAGTTAATTTGGGCAATACTTTTATTAAACATCTCCGTCAAGCCATTTTGATTGCTACTTTAGCTTCTGTCTCCCATGTGCAAGCTATTCTCCACATTCCTTCACTGCACAGTAGTGGGCCATAATCGTACAGAAAAGTTTGCCAAACTTGTAAATCAAAAGTCCCTTCAGATTTGAAAGGTTTAGCTGTTCCCTTTGTCCATTCTACCCATTTATCTAGGGGCTTAGTATAGGCGGAACTGTACCTTCGGTTCATATATTCTCTAACGCTCATCTTGCGCTGGGTATTTTCTGAAGGCCTCTCTCCCTTCATTCCCTTAATTAATTTAATGCCCATAATGACTGGCCAGTCTTCTCTACTTGTGCCTATACCCTCTTGCCTCTAAAACAAATAGTACAGCAAATCTGCAGATTTACAAGAATAGTCTCCACTTATCTACGTGGATAGAAGGGGTTTATGATAATAGACAAAACACTCATTAAGAGACCCTCTTCGTCTATTCTCTTCTCTGTGAGTTTTATCTGACCCTACCATGCGCCCCTGACCCAGGTCGCCCACAAGGAATCAACGCAGGGAACTGCAGAGGATTTTCCCTATCCACACACAGTCCAACCCATGAAGGGGGACACATACACATTCACACTCACACGTTACCCAACCAGAAAGGTCCGAAAGTGGTCTGGTTTCCTTGAGAACCGACAGAAAGGATACATAGGAAAAGGCAGAAATATAGCAAGCTTAAGGGCAGCTTACCTAGCCGGCATTTGAGGTCTGCATTTCCCGATGATCCCGATCGAAGCGCGGTTCCTTCTGGAGACTCTACCAAACTCCTGGCTGGCTCGCCAAGCTGATATGACTGATTTCTGATTGGGACTCTAAAACACAGTTAATACTGCAGCTGCAGGAACAGATTCACAGGACTCAATCACTGTGTTTAAAATGTCCGTTCCGTGAAAAAATGTATTATTACATGTTATTTTATACATAGATAAATAAGGGGTGGTGTGAGATGTTATTAAAAACGAACAAATAGAAATATATTATTAAAAGCTAGCGAATAGAACAATTGCAAAAGTAAAACCTTGAGAAGGGAGGGGGCAGTAGAGAGCGTTTAGTAGGAGAAGTGTCTGTGTGTTAGGTGAAGGTTACAGAACACATTTCAACAGTGAGAACAAAATGGAGTCTCTTGTGCTTAAATGAACAGTACAGTGAATGTCATACTTAAAGGTTTTTACACTGCAAAGCTTTCTGTTTTATACCTATGATTTTCCAATGGAGATGATGATTAACGAGTTTAATATATCTGTGCTTCCTTGAGGAAGCCACTTAGTAACATCTTGGGAAAACCCTGGTTTGGCCATTTGTTCTGCAGACTTCTTTAACTAGAAGGTCCATTAAAGTTGGTAAGCCTGCACTCTTTATTAACCAATATACGTCCTGACTTTGAAGGAGGATATCTTTGTTATGTCAGCATCTAGCCATAACCCTGGTATCCTCTTGTTCCGCCGGCGGTCCGCTTCAATATAAAAGTGGTCTCTGAGACTTTTATATGCGGCGGGAGAGGGCCCCCCCCCCGCTGCGGTTCGGTACCCTCCGCGGCTTACCGGAGCCGTCGGCAGCGGCGGAGGCGATCGGGTGCTTTCACTAGCTAGGCAAAGAGACGAGTGACGGGAAGATGGCCCCCACCTGTTTCCATGACATTGCAGAGCGGAAGCAACATCAACACGTCACTTACGCCCATAGCTCTTAAAGGGCTATCTTTTTTAATTCTTTTTTTAAATGACCTTTTTTTTTTAATTGCATTTTAGTGTAAATATGAGATCTGAGGTCTTTTTGACCCCAGATCTCATAGTTAAGCGGTCCTGTCATGCTTTTTCTCTATTACAAGGGATGTTTACATTCCTTGTAATAGGAATAAAAGTGAAATTTTTTTTTAAAAAGTGTAAAAATAAAAAATAAAAGGTAAAATAAATAAGAAAAACATTTTTTTAAATGCGCCCCATCCTGCCGAGCTTGCGTGCAGAAGTGAATGCATATGTGAGTAGTGCCTGCATATGAAAACGGTGTTCAAACCACACATGTGAGGTATCACCGCGATCGGTAGAGCAAGAGCAATAATTCTAGCCCTAGACCTCCTCTGTAACTCAAAACATGCAACCTGTAGAATTTTTTAAACATCGCCTATGGAGATTTTTAAGGGTAAAACTTTGTCGCCATTCCACGAGCGGGCCTGACATGTTGGGTATCAATTTACTCAGTGTAACATTATCTTTCACAATATAAAAAAATTGGGCAACTCTACTGTTGTCTTATTTTTTAATTCAAAAAAGTGTATTTTTTCCAAAAAAAGTGTGCTTGTAAGACCGCTGCGCAAACACGGTGTGACAGTAAGTATTTCAATGACTGCCAATATATTCTTTAGGGTGTTAGAAAAAAATGTATAATCCTTGGTGGTTCTAAGTAATTTCTAGCAAAAAAAACAACAGTTTTTAACTTGTAAACAGCACATCTAAAAAAGAGGCTCAGTCCTTAAGTGATTAAGGCCCATTAACACTGAGGCGGTTTGCAGGCGCTATTGCGCTAAAAATAGCGCCTGCAAACCGACCTGAAAGTGCCGCTGCTTTGTCTCCAATGTGAAAGCCCTGAGGGCTTTCACACTGGAGTGGTGCGCTAGCAGGACGGGAAAAAAAGTCCTGCTAGCAGCATCTTCGGAGCGGTGAAGGAGCGATGTATACACCGCTCCTTCACCGCTCCTGCCCATTGAAATCAATAGGACAGCGCTGCTATACCGCCGGCTTTGCGGTGGTTTTTAACCCTTTCTCGGGCGCTAGCGAGGGGTAAAACCACTCGCTAGCGGCCAAATACCGACGGTAAAGCGCTGCTAACAATAGCGATGCTTTACCGTCGCCCCCGCCCCAGTGTGAAACGGGCCTTAAGGTGGCACGGCTTGGAAGTGTTAATGGTGGTGATGGAGGTTCACTTTTCATATGGCTGTTTTTGAACACTTGTGAAGAGGATTATTACTTCTGCACATCAATTTGTCACTATATTTTCTTTTCTGTATTTGGACTTTATTTTGTATGGTTATCCCTAAAAAAGGGGATTATTATATGAACATTATTATTATTTTTATTAATATCACTTTATTTTAGCTCAGCTCAGCTCTGAATTTATTCTGTGTTAATTATCTCACAGCAGAGTCGCTGCTTATATCGCCAATTAGTTGTGGTTTTAATAATGTTTTTCCAAGCGCAGTTTAAAATGTTGGAATATATATACCGGCGATGTTTTTTTTCTTGGATCACCTCTGCTTTGCCATTAGAACTCACTGCACCTGGGCCTGTTCTCTCATCCCTGATTAGAACCTTAATTAAGTTTCATTTACTGGCTATCAGGGCGAAAGACTTGTACACACGATCAGATTATCGAAAAATTTTCATCCGTTTTTTGTTGCATGCTAGTCTCATATCAAAAGTGAAGAGGTTACTTTCATACGAAAATTCTCGTATGACAGAATCCAACTTCAGAAATGATGTCATGTGAGGAATTGTTTTGTATGTATTTTTTTGTTTCAGAGCATGCGTGGTCTTGCTCTTACGATTTTTTTCAGTTGAAAATTGCAATTGAACGAAAATCGGACTTTGTGTTAATGTACGATAAAAATTTTATAGCCTGCACACACAATTTTTGTTGTCCGAAAACTCGTAATCGGCTGTCGAAAAGCACCATACTAACGATCGGCAGATCGTTCGTTGATGAAATTTTACTTCCAATTTTTTTACCGTGTGTACGGGCCTTAAAGGGGTTGTAAAGTTATTATTTTTTTTTTTTTAAAATAACAAACATGTTATACTTACCTTCACTGTGCAGCTCGTTCTGCACAGAGTGGCCCCGAACCTGGTCTTCTGGGGTCCCTCGGCGGCTGTTTCAGCTCCTCCCCGCAAGCATTTACCACCTTAATGCGAGGGCTCGCATGGTGGTGAGTGCTTGCGGGCGCGCTCCCCTGATACAGCCGGCGGCTATAGCCGCTCGCTGTATCACTCGGCCCCGCCCCCCGGCGCGCCGCGTCATCGGATGTGATTGACAGCAGCGCGAGCCAATGGCTGCGCTGCTTTCAATCCATCCACTGCAGCCAATCAGCGACCAGGCTGAGCTGCAATGAAGATGACGAGGACGCGCAGCGAAGATTCGAGGCGTCAGGTAAGTAAAACGGGGGGGCTGGGGGCGGCGGTACTGTCAAAAGTTTTTTACCTTTACAACCCCTTTAAGAGCCAGGGAACTTATGGTTGCCAAGGTTGCCAAGCATCTACTAAGGAATTTTGTTTCAAAATAATAAGCAAACAATAAATGTGGCCTTGATCTTTCTCTTATGCCATAAACGCCAAAAAATAAGGTCAGAAAAACACAAATTTTCAAGCTATGCCAACCGTTACAGAGAAAAAATATATTCTCTTTGTCAAACTATATTTAAGGTTTCCCCTCTAATTAGTCTCTGCAAGTTATGTGGTAAGCTATGTGGTTAATGTCTTAGGCAACACAGGTTCTCATTCCATGAGTTCCTTCCTGGTAACATAGCTAGATTAAATAGGTACGAATGACACATCATTTATATTGACCTTTCTGACACACCGGGGTCTACAGCTATTCTTTATATTGTTTAATTTGTAGCGAAGATCAGCAGTGGCGTCTCCAGCTTTCAAATTTAGGGGGGGCACATGGGGGGACAGGGACAAAAGTAGGGGGCAACTATAAAATGCATATATATATATATATATATATATATATATATATATATATATATATCCCTTTACTACGACCCCACAACGGGCCCTTTCACATTTTCTGCAGTGAGCTCCCTTCCTACTGTATTGGGGTCCCCCAGGGTGGCAGAAAACAAGAGATATATGTCACCAGCATATCAAGAAAATGTAAGGATCCAAAGCAGTGGGAGAACTATCAGGGTTGTAAAGGTTGTCTTGCCTCAGGGCCCTGGTGTTCTGCCACTGTGGGGTTCCCCAGCCTCCTCTTGCTGTCCTGCCCCTGCTATTGACAGCGCTGGTCTGGCATCTCTTGGAATTTACAGGCTGGTCCTCCTGTCCTAAGGACGGGAGAAATCAGTCTGTTTTTTCAGTAACTGAGAGTCCTGGTGGAGTCCTTCCTGCAACTCGCTCTTCTCCCTGCCAATGAGGATGCAGGTGAAGGAGCAGATCGGGCAGCCATGGTTGTGTGAGCGCTCGCATTATGCAGTGTCAGCGAGCAGGGGAGGGGGGAGGAATCACCCGCAGGAGCTGACTGGGGACTCTCTCCCTCTTAGACATTGATTTTTTGTAAAAAAAAAAAAAAAAAATGGCACATGGTGGGGCACAGCATAATGTTGGGGGGGTCAGGGCCCCCTCTAGCCCCCCCTAGGGTCGCCATTGAAGATCAGTCTGAATGAAGTAATGTAAATACAATGCATATAGACAGGACTTCTTCTGCTTGCTACCAGGGATAAGAACCTAGAAACATTTTGCATTTGTGAGATTTCACTATAAAAAACACAGTAAGTAAGGAGATGAACTCTGTCTTATAAAAGGAACTCTACAGTGAGGTCAAAACATAAAGAAATTATCACTTTTAAATTATTCCAGAAATTTACCCCACAAAAAAATTATGTATATATTCTATTCTGTCATAAAAATATTTTTGGATTTCCCAACTAATCAAGCTGTGTAATCTATGTGCACTGTGCTTATTTGTAATAAACCAAAGTGTTAGAATAGATTCAAGCTCTGCCGCTATAATTGTAAATGTTGACATGTTGAAACCACTGCACAGAGCAGGTAAGTATAACATGTTTGTTATTTTTAAACAGAAAAAAAACAATACTTTAATATCACTTTAAGTGTATCCAAACCTTTAAACAAAATTATACTATATTGCAGAATTCCAAGTCCCTAGAAGTGGTAAACGGACTGTACCTAAGGAGTGTAGTAGTTGTCACTCTATAAAAGGATGTGTGTGTGTGTTAGGACTACAGAACTCCTCTCATTCTCACCAGCTCCATTACATGGGCTTTGCGAAGTCCACAGAGAGAACTGGGAACAACATTTGTGAAAAGAGTGCGATTGTGAGGGCTGGGCTCAGCCCTTCCTTTTTTAGAGCTGGCCACTCAATTGTCAGCTAATTGCCAGCTCCTATCTATCCACAGTTACTCAGCTGTTGATGATATCCTGCTCGTCAGTCCTGCCTACTTAAGACGTTCAGCCCAGTGGATCTCTGCCTTCGCCATGGTCAACATCACAGAAACTGTGATGTTGACCATAGATAGTTAGTAGCTGACAAGATTTCTGGCAGGATCAACAGGCATTTCTTGGTAATTATTGAGCAGATGTAACCAAACACTGTAATTGTGTTTTTCACAGAGCAAAAAGCAACAAATAAAATAAGTTCTTTGAGTATACACAGCCTTTAGCAAGCTAAACATCATCAAGTTAAAGGATTAATTCACATTTAGTAACATGTTACATTCATATTTAGGGTGTAACAGGTAACATGTTACTAAAAGAGCAGCCCCTGCACCCCCCCCTTTTTCCCCATTGTGACAGCAGGCCGGGGATCTTCACCGCTGGGGGGGCTATCACAATTTTAAAAAAGTGGCCATTCAGGGCTCTATTCATTTGTTCACAGCATCATTCATTCACAGAGTTCTGTGAATGGAAGAACTACAATTACCGTCAGCCATTGCGGCTGAAAGCTTGTATAAAATACAAGGACACTGATGGGTACTCTAATAATTCATTGATTCTTCCTGTCATTCAGTTACTGCCTGCCCATACGAGGCATGGGCAGCTACACTGACAGTCTGCAGGTGCAAAGCTTTACAGGCTCCTAATTAAAAGAAAAATAACTGCACATTTTTTTACCTGCAAAAAAGAAGTGCATTTATAAAAAAAAGTGGGGGAAAAAGAGGGAACACTGGTGTCAGTGAGGGGAAAGGATGGACATTGGTGCTCAGTGAGGGTTATAGGGAACATTGAAGTCATCAAGGGGAAAGGGCAGACATTGGTGTTCGTTTTTTGTTTTAATTTTGGTCAACGTTTTTTGTTTTGATTTTTTGATCATGGTTGTCACTGGAACAAGAGGGGTTGGAACTCTTTCAATAGGGACATTTGTTTTGCTCACAACTGTCTAACAGGGTATTTTCCTCACTTTGGAGAGATTTATTTTTCCTGTTGTGTCTTCAGGATCTTCAGGGGGGTACTCCCACCCTCTGCTGGATGGGCACAGACAGCAAAAAACAAAAAAACAAAAACAAATTTAACCTAATTCTGTCCATAAATAAAAGAACAACATGCATCCTATAGATATGCCAAAATAAAGCACTATGAACAACTTCCAGCCTGGAAAATGTGAAGCAACACCTACTTTCTGTAAAACAGTTTAAGATATACAGTAGACACAGGGATACTGCTGAGATATTTTGTTTCCTGCCCTAATGTGCAATATTGGAAGGTTTGCTTTAATAAAATGGCTGTTTTTCCCCTCACACATATTAGTGCACTCATCGACTTTCATGGGCTGATGAAGCGGACATGATAGCTATTTCCATACTCACCCCTGCTGTCCAGGACCCATAGTTCCCTTTCTTATTTTTTCTACTATATCTAGATATTTTAAAAAATCTTCTCTCAGCAGGTTTTTTTTGTGCATGAACTTGTATTACTGATCTCAAAAATAAAATAACGAACAGCTTTGGGCTATAAAACCTCTCAAATTGTTTTTCACAGAAGGGATTTGCATGCTGACTCATTGCTGTTATATTTATAAGTCATTGCCAAAGCTCAACAACGGCAGGATTTCTAATAAAGCAATGGAAATTACATGCATCGCAATGGGAGTTGAATGAATTTACATTGGAAGTGTCTTAGCATTTCACAATTTATTGCATATTACCTTGTTTGTGCATGCCCAGACTTTAATGGTTATTTTTATAGTGTAAAATGGTAGTTTTATGATAATATCCCCAGTAGAAATATATTATAGAACTGACATATGGGATTTCCTATAAACCTAGATTTTTGTCTTAGGCTCAATCATTCCTTGATATACACTATGGTACATTTGAATGTGCAATTAAGAAAACAAATGATAATAAACCTGATTTTTTTTTCTCTCCTTCATCATTATCATTGAGTATATACTACCATAAAAGCATTTGCATGTAAATACTTGTGTGCAGTTTGGTTTGCTGTAACAAAACTGTAACGATTAAAAGTGAACTTCCAGGAAACTATAACAGTTTGGAGTCTGTTTTTATTGTTTTATGTTTATAAGGCTTTAAAGAGATTTTATATTTTTTACTATGTTTGTTTTATAAAAGAATGTTTAATAAAGGCTGCAATATGACACTAGCATTACAGTATTATGGGGTTTCTAAGGAAAGAGCACAGCAGAAACCTCTCTCTCTCCCTTTCTCTCTCTCTCTCTCTCTCTCTCTCTCCCTCTCCCTCTCCCTCTCCCTCTCCCTCTCCCTCTCCCTCTCCCTCTCCCTCTCTCTCTCCCTCTCTCTCTCATTAAAACTCCAGACCACATTGTCTGAATAGGTAGGTAATAGAGATATTCAGATTTCTAAAATTTGAGCTATAGTTACTGAGCTCTGTAAACAACTGGCATAGGAAGGCAGACATATAAAAAAAAATTGATGGCTTAAAGTAAATGAAAATGAAATACTCATGCAATTATTCACATTCATCCAACTTAAAAATTAAGAAAAAATAAATAAACTTTTTTTAGTCCTTAACCACCTAAGCCCCAGAAGATTTGGCCCCTTAATGACCAGGCCATATTTTGCGATACGGCACTGCATCGCTTTAACTGACAATTGCGCAAAAACCAAAACAAAATTGATGTCCTTTTCCCCACAATTAGAGCTTTCTTTTGGTGGTATTTGATCACCTCCGCAGTTTTTATTTTTTGCGCTATAAACAAAAAAGGAATGACAATTTTGAAAAAAAAAACAATATTTTTTACTTTTTGCTATAATAAATATCCCCAAATTTAAAAAAAAAAAAATAATAATTTCTTCCTCAGTTTAAGCTGATATGTATTCTTCTACATATTTTTGGTAAAAAAAAATCGCAATAAGTGTATATTGATTAGTTTGCACAAAAGTTATAGCGTCTACAAAATAGGGGATAGATTTATGGCATTTTCATATTTTTTTTTTACTAGTAATGGCAGTGTGATTTTTATCAGGAGTGCGACATTGCGGCAGACAGATCGGACACTTCTAACACTTTTTCAGGACCATTGACATTTATACAATGATCAGAGCTATAAATACCCACTGATTACTGTATAAATGTCATTGGCGGGAAAGCGGTTAACATTAGGGGGCGATCAAGGGGTTAAATGTGTATCCTAGGGAGTGTTTTCCTAAGCATTAGGAACAACTGATCAGTCTCCTCACCCCTGACACAATAGAGATCTGTCTATTTACATTGACAGACCTCTGTTCTGTCTCTGTGTGGAGCGATTGCGGGTGCGGACATCGCGGCCACTGGGCACACGCATCGGCACAGTTGTCGCGTCGCAGGCGCGCGCGCCCCCAAGTGGTCTTAAAGTGGCCGACGTACAGCTATAATGGCTCACCCAGGGGAGCCAACCTGCCGCAGTATAACTGCGGTGGATGGTCGGGAAGCAGTTAAACAAGCAAGAATGTGTGTCTCTGTGAAGGTTCCTCAGAGCTTAGTGATTGAGGTTAAGCTCAGTCACATGCAAGCAAAAATTATGTTTTTTGTTTTTTTTTTCCTTGCACACAATTGAAAAAGAGGGGGGATTTTGGGACTTTAAATGAGGCACATGTAGAATGTGCCTCCATCCCTAATGCGAAAAATATACTGGGAAATTTGAGACTTTAGATGAGGCTATGGACAAAGTGAAGGTGACATATTTAATGATCAAATGAAGTGCATAAAAACATATCAAAACAGAAGCCACATAGAGATAGACATTATAAAAACATAATTTCATAATTGTTCACAAACACATAAGTACGTGCGTGTGCAACATAGGCATCAAGGGTACATCGACTTGGCGCCACATAGTGGTCTCATTTGATCGATTATATATTCAAACATTTCATATATGTACATGTGACAATACAGCAGCACTTGTGGGGGGAATACAAGTAAAAAAAAAAACAGTAAACACATGGTAGAACAATGAATGATGTTCTGAGTTGAAGGTGTGTTATAAACATATGTCTATATTCCCGATGTGTTTCGTGTAGGGAACACTCATCAGGGGCAGATGTTTGGGGGACATCTAAGAAATTTGATAAAATATAGTGAGTCCACTGATCATAAGGGGCAAGGGAGGGTGGAACCACCCTGAGTACTTACATAAAGTCCGTACAGTGAGGTGTGGCCGGTACAGTGCCAAGACCAAACAGAAGTATCTGTCCTGGGAGCTGAGGTATAGTGGGGTTCGTGCTGGCGGGGGCGGGTACTCAAAGCCTCCCCTGGGACATAGGGACCCAGGTGGTAGGTGTGATGGTAAGAACAAGGTACATTGCCAGTGTTAACTGCCTGAAAAGGAGTGACGTAAACAGTGTATCAAAGCAGTGGATAAATTAAGATTAGGTACACCTGGAGGGAACCCGAAAGGCACAAGGACACATTAAACTCCCAGCAAGAGCCCAGCAAGAGCACAATGGCAGGTGAAAGCATCCAATGTGTCCCCAGGTTATATCCAGCAAAAATTAGGTAAAGTAATCATTGTTTTTTTTTTTTTTTATAATTTATTTATTTTTCTTTTATAAACAGGAGAAAAATGAACAATCCTTCTGTATATTACATTCCATTTCTGCACATACAGCCAAACAAGAAATAAATTTTAAAAAAAACATGATAATAACTCGTTACATTCCATTTCATCTACTCCTGTCTGTTTCTAATATATTATCCAATAAAGACGGATAAAGGAATGAACCCAAATAAACATAAAGAAGTCACAAAAGAGGCAAAGAAGACAAAGAAATAAGAAGAGTAATCTTCCTCTCTCATTTCCGCCCTCCATGTTGTTACTCCTTGCCGCGTCAGAGCGGGGCGCTTCCCCCAGACCCGGCCATAATACTCCAACTACCTTTCCTTACCCCCCTCCCAAAACAAAACAAAAAAAACATTTAACTTTCCTCTTTTCCCTCTCCCCCCACCACCCCCTCCCTTTAATTTCTATCAATTCCTTTTTTCCCTTCCTCTGAAGAAATAAAACAGTTCCATGGCGACCACATTTTTAAATAAATTTCCCTTTTTTTTCTAGTTGTCCAGACTAGATCTTCCATCCTGTTTACTTCCTCTACTTTCCTAAGCCACATACTCACTGTAGGGGGTTGTGTCTGTTTCCACTTAAGCGAGATGCATGCTTCAGCTGCATTCACCAAATGACACAAAATAGAATTCCTATATATTTTCCCCGGAATCTCTGACAAATGCAAAAGGAAAAAAGCTGGGTCTTCCTGTATTTCCATAACGCTAAATTTTTGAATTATCTCCCGGACCTCCCTCCAAAATGTCCTCACTCTGGGACAAGACCAAAAAACATGTAACAAAGTCCCCTGTTCTCTCTGGCATCGCCAGCATCTATCTGATGCATTCGGGAAACATTTTTGAAGTTTATCTGGGGTTCTGTACCATTGTGAAATGATTTTATAATTAGTTTCCTGTATTTTGGTACATATTGCTGTCTTAAATGTTGAATGTATCATATTAGTTTTTTGTTCCTCCGAAAAGGTCCTTCCCAAATCTGTTTCTGGAGGAAAGGTAACTGATAGTTCTCCGATGGTTTAATCAACAGCGCATACATTCTGGAGACAGCATGCTTTATTGGTTCAGTCTCCATACAATATTTCTCAAGTGGTAACAGATTCCGATCCAGAGTACTTGGCGGTACCCTAGTACATAGATAATGTCGTAGTTGTACCGCCGACAAAATATCTAATTGGAAGGGGCCATTTCTGTCTACCAATTCCTGCATTGTTGGCCATCTACCAGGTCTCAAAAAATGTGATGCCTGATACAGTCCCCATTTGATCAGGACGTCAAAAGGTCCTTTTTGTCCTTTTTGTCTTCCTAATAATAATAATAAATAATAATAATTGCGGGTTCCCCAATATAGGTACTAAGGGTGATTCCTGTGTTAATAACTTACCCTTAAATAAGAGGTTATAACAAACACGGAGGGTAGGTCCTATTGTTGGGTGTGTCTTAGTTTTAGATGCCAAGTCCTTGAAACACCAAGGGGCCCTATACAGTAACTCCCCACTCTGCGCTTGCTCCAATCTTGGCCAGATTTTAAGTTCTCCATGTCAGCACCAATCCAACAGGCGGCCCAGATGTACTGCCTGGTAATATTTATATATATCTGGGATGGCCAGCCTCCCATTTTGTTTTGGTAGGGATAGGAGGTACAGAATCTTTGGTAGAATATTCATCTTAATTATATTGCTTCTTCCAAACCAGGAGTGTAATCCCTTATGCCATCTCTCCAATAAACCTCGCACCTTTTTTAACGCTGGCGGGAAATTAAGCTCATATGTTTTAGAAGGGTCCACTGCTATACAAGTCCCTAGATGCTTCAGGAATTGATCTGCCCATTTAAATTTATAATTTGCTTTTAATTACATCGTCATTTCTTTCGGGACAGCTACCGCCAATGCCTCTGATTTAGAGAAATTTATCTTGAAAAAGGATAGTGTACTGTATGTCTCAATTTCTCTAAATAAGTTTGGGAGCGAGATTATGGGATTGGTCATTGGGAAGAGCATATCATCTGCATATGCTGCAACTTTATGTTGAGTTCCTTATACCGTTATTCCCCAAATATCCTTATTAAGCTGAATTCTACATAACAGAGGTTCCAATATCAGTGCAAACAATAAATCATTGTTTTTTTTTATCCTTTTTGGAATTCTCTTTTATTTCCAGTAAACATAGTATTTTAAGCCTTAAAGTGATACTAAAGGATCGTTTTTTATTTTTTTAAAATAAAAAAACATATCATACTTTCCTCCACTGTGCAGCTCGTTTTGCACAGAGTGGCCACGAACATCCATTTCTGGGGTCCCGAGGGGGTTACCTCGCGGGCGCGCTCCTGACTCCAGCATTCGGCATCCATAGAGGCTGAATGCAGGGCTCGCTCCCCCCCCCCGACACCTACGCCATTGGATCTGATTGACAGCAGCAAGATCCAATGACTGCGCTGCTATCAATCTATCCAATCAAGAGCCGGGAACCCATGGAGAGAAGGACGACGGGGACGCGCCAACGGGAATTCAGGGCTCAGGTAAGTAAAACAGGGGGCATTAAGGTGAAAAAACACGAGCCCTCACAACCCCTTTAACATTAGGGCAGGCAAATCAAACTGTTATGAATGGGGGGGGGGGGGCTTTAATGAAGGGGAGATTCCAGGTATTGGAGAACATATCACCTCCCCAATGCAATTGGGAGGCCTGGACACTACCACTATCATCCTGAGTAAGCTCAGACACCAACCAACACCAAAACTTACCCAGAATAGACTCTGGGGTAGGCAGTGAGGAAGCATGATTCAGCTTGCTGGGAAGGTGTTCTTTTAGGAATTACTTTTACTTGAAAACCCAGCTACTATTAAAACTTTATGGAGTCTAAAAGGTCCTTTTTCTGGAATACAGTATCATAGTTTACAATTGTTACTATAAAAATGAGGCTTAGCATCTGTTTTGAATGATGCTTTATGCATTGACATATCCTCATAGAACCAGCCTGTCTGCAGAGTATGGCTGACTGTTTACAATTCACAGGCAGCTTATTTCTTCAAAAAGACAAAAGCTGAATCCAACAAGTTTATTTCAGACAAATGCAGTACATATGAGGTTTTCCAGTCTTCTGAAGCGTAAGAAGACAATGACTTTTCTAAGCCCATTCTCTACGAAAAAAACACTTACTGAGGCCAAATTGAAGAAACAGGGAAGGTCTTGCTAGGGCTGATGTAACTAGCACTTAACAGGAGGGGGGTGGGGTGTAGAGAAAACAAGTTGTAGTAGACCTAAACCACCACTAGATGTTAATACAAGAGAAAAAGAATATTAGTGAGTCAAATACAGTACAATACAACAGAAAATAATATATATAGGTGGGACAGAATACTCACGAAATGTGTTGGATTTGTGCACAGACTCCCATCTGATTTTACTTGTATCTGGACTATAATATCACTATATGGCACTTCAGTTCTAGGTTTATCTAGAATCATCTCAATCATAACTGGTGACCGTAGAAACCCCTTTATGTGCAAAAGTCACAGGACCAGTGTCTAAACATGCTGTATTAAAATGACCTCCATACTATTGGATAGTAATGGGAACATATCAGGGCATCCAGCACTACCGATCTACCTCCTGAAGCACTGATGACATAATCTCACTCTAGGCAAAATATCTAGACTGGAACTCAAAGACTGATTTTAATAATAAATGTCAAAGGTCCCTTTTTTCATTATACTCTTGCTGTAAATTCTGACATGTCAAGGATTTGTTTGTGAAAACTTGTAAAGTTGCTGAGAGGTCCAGTTTAGGTAAAATCATTGTTTGTTAGCTAATGTGGCATAAAGTAAGAAAGATTCTTATCACTATTAAAGTTTTTACTTTCCTCTGTAAAGCAGTGCTGACTCATTAAACAAAGGCGTTTATGAGACAAAATTTAGAGAACGACAAACAAAATCAATAAAATGACCCTTAAAAGGTTGCCTGCTAAGGGATTTCTCTTGTACTTTTCAGCCCGAATGTGCTAATTCTTTCACATTAGATGGACAGGGGTCACTTCCATCCTGCAAACACGTTAGAAGCATTTTTGCTTTTGTTCATGGTTATGAATTTCAAGGCTTGGAATGCACCCTTGACACGCTATTTCTTTCATTTTGCTAGGTACACAAGCTAGGTGATGTTGAAGCACATATGGCTTTATACAGCTCTGATCTATATACAAAAGGCTTTTTTTGAAAGGAACAAAAATGACTGATGTAATTCTACTGACTTACTGAAAGGAGATCATCAGAGGAATCTGATTGGGAGTAAACAATAGGAGACCCTGAGGGAAAATATATTGTAAATGTTTGACATCTCAAGCCAAAACCCTTTTCTGTTTGCAGAAAGGCATAGCTGTGAAATGTCTATTCTGCTACTTACACCAATTAAATGTTGTCTTCCATGGGTAATTTTCATGGCAGCCGTCACTTGAAGCATATAAAACACCATGAATCAGATAAAGTCATAAAACATGGAACAAAAGCTAGTCATCATAATAAAAGAAATGTGTATATAGGTAATGTTTTGAGTAGAGCTCCTGACAAACAGATAAATACATAGTTGAAATAGGTATGTGGGCATGTTTTACCTTTTAAAAGGTTTGTGGTTCTGCTCAGTCAGTCTTGTGATTTATAGAAAGCAAAACGTTTGGTGATTTTTTTTTTTATACTTTGCGTATCTCAAAACCCTTTCCCCCTCTCTCCCAGGGCTGGACCAAGGCAGAAGCAGGAGAAGCACCTGTCTTGGGCAATGTGCTGTGGGTGGCACAGCTGCGGTGGGAGCCCCTCCTGTGTCTGCACCGCCCAGCTGTACTGCGAAGAACTGAGTTGTCAAAATGACAGAAAGAGAAATATAAATACATAAGAAGATTCATATGTAACAAAGTGATACGCCGCTCTGTTGTGACAGCGGTCCCCTCTGTGTCAGGAGCGCTATGTTCTACGAAGAGCACAGCACTCAGCTCACATGGAGCTCTGATGATTACACTGCAGGATTCAGCTATCAGTTTGACAGCTCCGATCCTGCTCTGCATCCTTTTATGAATGAAAACTATTATTGTAGTGGACCTCCACTTCAGAGTGTGCCTGAGGTCCTTACCACTATCTATAAATCTGAAATTTGGGTCTATTTCTTTCCCTATACTCCCTCATCCTATGTTGTTCCTTAATATTTTTCATTGTCCTCCTGTGTGGAAGAATGTGAGCAACTTAAAAAGCTGATCCATTGGGTCAATCAGTCCCACTTTTAGCTAGAATGTCATAGAAGCTGGAATCTTATTCCTTTTTCTCTTCCTGGGGGATCTTCTCCAAAGATGTACCCATTCCCCTACTATTTGAGTCTAGTTCATCAACAGGGGCAGTTTCCCATGTCTGAGGACTCTCTCTGTCAGCTGGTATCTAAGAAACTACCTCTGCTGATCTATATCTGAAAGCTGCAAATTTTTCTCCTTCAGGAAAAAATTTGAGTACTCCTCTTGCAACTGATTGGATTATTGAACACTTTACTCTATACCAGTGTTTTTCAACCTTATTTTTAGCCAAGGCACCCTTTAGAATCAGAAACTATCCAGGGGCACATCAGTCCGAGGGCTCGTTCATGGCAGGAAGTGCATCTGAGTGAACCCGCCTTTTTTGCGCATTCCCCTCCTAGCACAATTCCACCAAATCCCCCCTCCCAGCACAACCCTACCAAATCCCCCCTCCTAGCACAACCCCCCACCCAAATCACCCTCCTAGCTCAAACTCTCACTGTTAGCACAAGCCCAACCCCATCCTAGCACAAGCCCCCCACCCAGCACAAACTCGCCCTCCTAGCACAACCCCTCCACACCCAAATCCCCCTTCTAGCATAAACCGCTACAAATCCCCCCTCTTAGCACAAACCTGCAAAATCCTCCCTCCTAGCACAACCCTCCACCCCACTTGCTCCCAAATCCCCCACATAGCACAATTACCCCCCAAATCCCCCTCCTAGCACAGCACCCCCCTTCTCACAAATCCCCCACATAGCACAAATACATCCCAAAGCCCCCCTCTTCCTAGCACACATTCTGTCCCTACAATAGTGACAGCAGCTGGCAGGCGTACAGAAAGAAGCGTGGGGGAGGGGGGTGTGGGCACAGCTCTCTGCCTCCTCTGTACACAGGAGTTAACCATGCGGTCTCCCTCATGTAGCACAGGAGCTAACGCTCAGATCAGGCTGTTGCCGCAGCACCCCAAGGACTCCTCATGGCACCCCAGGTTGCTGCGACACCCCGGTTAAGAAGCACTGCTCTATAAAATTTTGTGCCATACTGTTTATCCTGAACAAAAGAACTCATGTGGTTGTGGGTGTAATTGTCATCATTCCTTTAGATAATCACAAAACATGTCCTCATTCTTGGGATTTTAAAGGCAATTCAAACATTATTTTGTGAAAAATTAGCTTTAAAATTGTAGTATAAAAACAGTACATTTAAATGGTTATGGGTTTGTTCTGTGCTGATGGTTAATTATACTATGATGCCCAGGCACACCCTAATCACCCTGTAAAGCACAGATTCTCTCTACTGCCCTGGCCCCCCCTTCCCCCCACAGTGCTGCCGGCTTCCCTCCTCTTCTCTCCCACCGGCTGCTGCTACGGGCATACACAGGGGAATGTTTTAGGATGAGTGGGGAAGAGGCCGGTAAATATATGATTTACCGGCCCCTTCCCTTTCTGAGTGAACACAGTGAGTGGTCGGTAGCGTGTGTTTGAGCTTTGAGGTGCACACCCTAATCCAATAGGCTGCGCACACCTATGCTATGATGAGAGCTGCTGCCTCCACCATGACACCTACCTAAGTAGGGTCTATGTAAAAAATTTGAGAACTCTAGAGGGTGTGACGCTGCTCTGTTATAAGTATATTCTTATTTAGGTGCTATTGCTTATATTCACTTGATATGCAATACAAAAACTTTGTGACCTTTATAAATATGTGTGGATCATTCCATCAAAATAAAGTGACAAGTGCTAATGCTACTCAACAATATTTAGGGAATAGACATATAAAAATATTATACATATAAAGTGGCAGCTGCAATAATTGATCAACAGTCTTCACAGTATAAACCGTATATCATAAATTAAATCCTAGGTGCAATAAAGTGATAAATTGTGATAAAAAGTCCTATAATCATAAACAAGTCCTAAAAGTGATAGGCAGTCCGTTTGGAAATAAAGAACATCCTTCAAAAACAAAGTGACTTGTGCCTTTTTTCTCTGCGTGCTTTCTAGAAATACCTTATGGTGCAAGTGCTTCACTCCGTGCTCTCCTTTGTGAATGCACTTACCAGAGGGCTCTCCCCTCTAGGGGGTGTTGCTCCTTCACAGCCACGTATTGAAACACATACCTCCAATGGTAGTATTCTTTATCGGCCCCTTTACCTCGTTACTGCAGATTGTACCTTTCAACGATCGATATTCACTCTTCCCTCCCCTTTGTCTTGTTGATCAAATGGGTAGTCAACTATAGATGGATAATTCCTATGGGGATAGATCAATCAGAAAAGATTGTAATGGCCAATAATGGTAAAAAGCGGCAACACCCCCTAGAGGAGAGAGCCCTCTGGTAAGTGCACAGTGGAGATAATGTATTTGAGTGTGTTTCTTCTTCCAAATTATCACAAGGAAATATTCCTCTTTTATTAGTCCTGTAGGTCCTGTAATGTTTGTAGACAAAACTCCACTGAACTCAGCTACAGTTTGCCTCAGTAGCATTATGTAACACCAGAAATCTTTGAGGGACCTAATCCTCTACTTTTCCCTTTATCAAGGCTAATGGTATCAGCTCCCAGCACATGGATTCTCCTACTGGGAAAAAATAAACATTTTCTTGAAGTCAAGGGTTAAATTGATTGTAAAGGTATCATTTTTTTTTATTGGTTTTGCACAGAGCAGCCCTGATCCTACTCCTCTGGGATCCCCCCACCGACACTCCTGGTTCCTCCTCCCTTTTGAGTACCCCAATAGCAAGCCGCTTGCTATGGGGGCACCCATGCGATACTCAATCCACAGTCAGGATGTGGGCATCTATAGACACATACAGCGTGGCTTGACCCACTCCTTCTTTACTGGATTTGATCGACAGCAGCAGGAGCCAATGGCTCCCTCTGCTGTCTCCATGTTCAGTGAGGAGAGGGAGAGAGAGCAGTGCTGCTGCTCTCAGGCACAGTGCTGGATCATGAATGGGCTATGCTAAGCATTTGGGGGGCCTGGGGGAGGAGCTCATCACAGAAGGTTTTTTCACCTTAATGCAGAGAATGCATTAAGGTAAAAAACCTTTTGCACTTACAACCACTTTACCCACTTGCCAGCCGAATGACGGCTATAGCGCGGTCGGCTAATTCTTGGAGGGCGTACAATGACGTCCTTCCAGAATTGCGGTTCTCGCAGAATGTCCGTGACCCGGGAATGTCTGTGACTGTCTGGTCCTCCGGATTTGGCGTGACACGGAACGGGGTAAAGGGCCAATGACAGCGGTCCTTTACCTTGTGATCACTCCGTCCAATGACCGGGGCATGTCCGGTTTAGCTCCTCCCCTCTCCTCGCAGCGATTGGTACAGTGTGTGAGGAGAGGAGGAAGCCGGTGCAGCAGTGCTTGTGGGCTTGATCTGAAGTGCCCACAGCGCTGACCTGTGCCCATCCATTGCTCATCCATGCCCATCCATGGCTCAACCATGCTCATTCATGCCCATCCATGGCTCATTCATGCCCATCCATTGCTCATCCATGCCCATCCACGGCTCATCCATGCTCATTCATGCCCATCCATGGCTCATTCATGCTCATCCATGGCTCATTCATGTCAATCCATGGCTCATCCATGGCTCATTCATGCCCATCCATGGCTCATTCATGCTCATCCATGGCTCATTCATAACTCATTCATGCTCATCCATGACTCATTCATGCCCATCAATGACTCATTCATGCTTATCCATGGCTCATTCATGTCCATCCATGGCTCATTCATGCCGATCCATGGCTCATTCATGCCTCATTCATGGCTCATTCATGCCCATCCATGGCCCATTCATGATCATTTATGGCTCATTCATGTCCATCCATGGCTCATTCATGCTCATCCATGGCTCATTCATGCTCATCCATGTCTCATTCATGCTCATCCATGCCACATCAGTGCCCATCCATGCTACATTAGTGCCCATCCATGCCACATAAGTCCTCATCTATGCCACATCAGTGCTCATCCGTGCTTCATCCATGCCACATCAGTGCTCATAAGTGCCACATCAGTGATCATTCGTGCCGCATCCATGCCACATCAGTGCTCATACATGCCACATCAGTGCTCATCCGTGCCACATCCATGCCACATCAGTACTCCCCAGTGCCACATCCATGCCACATCAGTGCTCATCCATGCCACATCAGTGCTCCCCGGTGCCACATCCATGCCACATCAGTGCTCATCCATGCCACATTAGTGCTCCCCGGTGCCACATGCATGCCACATCAGTGCTCATCCATGCCACATCATTGCTCGTCTGTGCCACATCCATGGCACATCAGTGCTCATTTGTGCCACATCAGTGCTCATCCGTGCAACATCAGTATTCATCCTTGCCACATCAATGCCACATCAGTGCTCATCCGTGCCACATTCATACCACATCAGTACTCATCCGTGCCACATCCATGCCACATCAGAGCTCACATCCATGCCACATCAGTTCTCATCCATGTCACATCAGTGCTCATCCGTGCCACATCCATGCCACTACAGTGCCCATCAGTGACCAAATGTGTAATAGGTAGTCAAATTAGATTTGAAATTTATGCCCTTAGAACAAGGAACATCATCCATGGCTCATTCATGCCCATCCATGGCTCATTCATGCTCATCCATGGCTCATTCATAACTCATTCATGCTCATCCATGACTCATTCATGCCCATCCATGACTCATTCATGCTTATCCATGGCTCATTCATGCCCATCCATGGCTCATTCATGCCGATCCATGGCTCATTCATGCCTCATTCATGGCTCATTCATGCCCATCCATGGCCCATTCATGCTCATTCATGGCTCATTCATGTCCATCCATGGCTCATTCATGCTCATCCATGGCTCATTCATGCTCATCCATGTCTCATTCATGCTCATCCATGCCACATCAGTGCCCATCCATGCTACATCAGTGCCCATCCATGCCACATAAGTGCTCATCTATGCCACATCAGTGCTCATCCGTGCTTCATCCATGCCACATCAGTGCTCATACATGCCACATCAGTGCTCATCCGTGCCACATCCATGCCACATCAGTACTCCCCAGTGCCACATCCATGCCACATCAGTGCTCATCCATGCCACATCAGTGCTCCCCGGTGCCACATCCATGCCACATCAGTGCTCATCCATGCCACATTAGTGCTCCCCGGTGCCACATGCATGCCACATCAGTGCTCATCCATGCCACATCATTGCTCGTCTGTGCCACATCCATGGCACATCAGTGCTCATTTGTGCCACATCAGTGCTCATCCGTGCAACATCAGTATTCATCCTTGCCACATCAATGCCACATCAGTGCTCATCCGTGCCACATTCATACCACATCAGTACTCATCCGTGCCACATCCATGCCACATCAGAGCTCACATCCATGCCACATCAGTTCTCATCCATGTCACATCAGTGCTCATCCGTGCCACATCCATGCCACTACAGTGCCCATCAGTGACCAAATGTGTAATAGGTAGTCAAATTAGATTTGAAATTTATGCCCTTAGAACAAGGAACATCATCCATGGCTCATTCATGCCCATCCATGGCTCATTCATGCTCATCCATGGCTCATTCATAACTCATTCATGCTCATCCATGACTCATTCATGCCCATCCGTGACTCATTCATGCTTATCCATGGCTCATTCATGCCCATCCATGGCTCATTCATGCCGATCCATGGCTCATTCATGCCTCATTCATGGCTCATTCATGCCCATCCATGGCCCATTCATGCTCATTCATGGCTCATTCATGTCCATCCATGGCTCATTCATGCTCATCCATGGCTCATTCATGCTCATCCATGTCTCATTCATGCTCATCCATGCCACATCAGTGCCCATCCATGCTACATCAGTGCCCATCCATGCCACATAAGTGCTCATCTATGCCACATCAGTGCTCATCCGTGCTTCATCCATGCCACATCAGTGCTCATACATGCCACATCAGTGCTCATCCGTGCCACATCCATGCCACATCAGTACTCCCCAGTGCCACATCCATGCCACATCAGTGCTCATCCATGCCACATCAGTGCTCCCCGGTGCCACATCCATGCCACATCAGTGCTCATCCATGCCACATTAGTGCTCCCCGGTGCCACATGCATGCCACATCAGTGCTCATCCATGCCACATCATTGCTCGTCTGTGCCACATCCATGGCACATCAGTGCTCATTTGTGCCACATCAGTGCTCATCCGTGCAACATCAGTATTCATCCTTGCCACATCCATGCCACATCAGTGCTCATCCGTGCCACATTCATACCACATCAGTACTCATCCGTGCCACATCCATGCCACATCAGAGCTCACATCCATGCCACATCAGTTCTCATCCATGCCACATCAGTGCTCATCCGTGCCACATCCATGCCACTACAGTGCCCATCAGTGACCAAATGTGTAATAGGTAGTCAAATTAGATTTGAAATTTATGCCCTTAGAACAAAAAACATGAAAGAAGGGGGCGCTAGTTAGATCATCTACATTTAGATAGCAGATATTGTGAACAAATGTGGCGTACCTAAACCATACATAACATGACAAACCATAATAAAAAAACACTCAAAGCAGAACCCTTATGATGAGAATCTTGAAGTGGATAAAAAAATCTAGATATGCAAATATACAAATGCTAAAAAAACACAGTCCCAAAAGAAAACATGATTTTCTAAATCCAGAGAATTATTGCAAGGTGATCTTATGTTCTATGCTTGATAGTGAGTAGTCCTTCACCACATCATTAACATACACCTAACGTGAGCAGATATAGAAGCTGCTTACCAGATGTATTTGACTTTTTTAATTAAAAAGAAAGTCAAATATCGCTTTGGCAGGATAATGTCTGCTAGCATATAAATGAAGCTCGGAAATGTACAGGGAGCCTCTTCCTCAGAGTGCAAGGCAGCATATGCAAAAACAATCAAAAAACTCCCATAGCATAATACTGTTTATTAAAACATGAATATAAAAAGAAAAGCCAAATGGCTCCTTACAATAAAAAGTGCCTAACCCGGCACTGGGGCTGCTGGCTTGTCACACATGGATAAGCTGTATCTGTACTGGATCTGTATGTCCCTAGAACACCTGATGGTGCTTCCTGCATGTTGGGCCTCTGTATGTGACCAGGCTGACTAGGCTGTGGAAAAGTCTCACACATGTAGTATCGCCATGCTCAGGAGGAGTAACAGAATATATTTTGGGGTGTAATTTTTGCTATGTACATGCTATGTGTTATCTTATACATGGACAACTTTGTGTAAAAAAAAAAAGTGTTTTTATTTTCTTTCCACATTTTGCAAAATCATGTGGAAAAAAATGACATGTTCAAAAGACCAATTATGCCTCATAGTTTATACGTTGGGGTGTTTACTTTCCAAAATGGGGTCAATTTTGGGGTGTTTCTATTGTCCTGGTGCTCCAAGGCCTTCAAAAGTGTAAGATGTGTAGTCAAGAAATTAAATGTGTAATTTATGTCCCAAAAACACCTGATGGTGTTCCCTGCATGTTTGGCCTCTCTATGTGGCCAGGCTGTGTAAATGTCTCACACATGTGGTATACTCGGGAGGAGTAGTATAATGTGTTTTGGGGTGTAGTTGCAAATATGCATACGCTGTGTGTGAGAAATAACCTGTTAATATGACAATGTTTTGAAAAAAAAAATGAAATAAAAATCTTCATTTTGCAAAGAATTGTGGGAAAAAATTCCAACTTCAAAAAACTCACCATGCCTCTTACTAAACACCTTGGAATGTCTACTTGGGGATAATTTGGGGGGTATTTATAGTTTCATGGCTTGTTAGTGTCTCAAGATATGAGATAGGCCGTCAGTACATCAGGTATGATCAGGTGTGATCAATTTTCAGTGATTGGCACCATAGCTTGTAGACTATGACTTTTACAAAGACCAAATAATATACACTGATTTTGGTTATTTTTACCAAAGATTTGTAGCAGTATAAATTTTGACCAAAATTTATGAAGAAAAAATACAAATTTGCTAAATTTTATAACAGAAACAAAGAAAAATGCCATTTTTTTTACAAAATTTTCAGTCTTTTTTAATTTATAGCACAAAAAATAAAAAACCCAGTGGTGATTAAATACCTCCAAAAGTAAGCCCTATTTGTGTTAAAAAAAGCACACACATTTCATATGGGTACAGTGTTGCATGACTGAGTAATTGTCATTCAAAATGTGAGAGCACTGAAAGCTGAAAATTTGCCTGGTTCGGAAGGGGGTTTAATGTTCCCAGCAGGCAAGTGGTTAAGCGTGTTTCTCTCGCTGTTACACATTTGGTCTTTTTACTTTAATATACCTTGTCTGGTCATGTCTTTGTCATGTCATGAACTTTATTGACCTTCTTCCTATGGGTTGAATTTGCTCTCTTATTTAGGGACTTATAGTACCATCTTTTTGTTTTATGATAAATATTCGATAGTCCTCCACATTGTCAGTTGAAGGCTGAAGCCAATCAATCCACCAGATAGCAATTTTCTGTGTACCTGTCCTGTACTGGAACACCAGGTTGATCAACAATGTCCCTTTTCCATGGTCATGACAATTTACATATTTGCCTTTGTCACCATTTTCAACTAGCTTTCATTGGGCATTGATAGCTTTAGATATCCTTGTTGTCAGTTCACCTTGAGGCTAGGTGGCAGATGCACGCCGTTGGGATCAGGAGTGCACCGCAAGGTAGTGGACCCTACAGCTGACTGCTGCGGATGGGGGTCAGGGTGGTAAGGAAGGCAGGGCCACTGGAACACCAGCACGGATCCCACCGGGGTTAGAATGTAAGATTCCCTGGGGCGCGGAGTCTAAGAGCCAGCAGGTGTTCACCAGAGCCTCTAGTGGTGAGGATGGACTGGGCTGCAACTGGCTCCAGGTCGCGACCCCCAGGGTCCCCCAGCTCACACCCACAGTAGGCAACAGGAGGATAGGGATAGTAAGGGAATAAGCCAAGGTCGGGGCCACAAGCAGACAAGGACAACAGAGTTCATGTCAAGGTCCAGGGTCACAGGAAAACAGGGATAGTCGGGCACACGCCAAAGGTCAGGGTCACGAGCAGACAGGAATAGTCGAGAACAGGCCAAAGTCGGTAACTGGAATCAGACGTAGGAAACACAGCAAGTACACACGAAAGCTAACACACAATGGTTTATCAGCACTGCTGGCTTGCAGTGCACAGGTTAATATAGGGTTCCCTGATAGGGCCTGGGGTGGGGCAATGCTTAGAGAAGAGGTTATAAAACCAGCCAGGTGTGAGTGGCTGGCCTCTTAGTCTGAACACATGAGGAGAAGGTAAGCTGAGAGAGAAAGATTACTGCATAACCATGACACCTGTACTACATTCCATATCTGTTGAAACTTTAGGTGGCAGTTTCCCACCTTTCAGCTGGACTGCATTTGGACTTCCAAAATGTATAAAAATTATTTTTTGCCAGTATCCAAAGCTCCTGAAAGCAGCAGTATAACCCAAATATCTACAGATTATCTTTGCATGTTCCTCATTGTACTACAAGAAAAATAATTCATTTTCATTCATGTTTGTAGCGCTAAATTAAAAAAAAAATGCTTCGTACCACAAACATCATTCTGGTGCCTTTAAAAAAAGGAAAAATCTCAAAATACAATTTATAATAAACTCTAGTGTTTTTTTCAACTCTGAAATTTGTAGGAACAAATCCTAATGTGAAACGTGTCAGAGAATATGTCATAATAGTGTCTCCCTCCTAACAGAATACATAATGAGTAACATTCAACATTCGTGACTTAAATGGAAATTTACAATAAAAATTTTTAGGAAAGTTATATGTCTATAAAAGTAACACGACTTGATTTACTGGCACAAGCTGACTGCTATGCTCATCTGGTACTTTTAGTGGTTTGTTGAAGAAAAGCATTTGTTTCGGGTCCGCTCACACTAGAATGCAGTGTGGGAAAGCCACGTACCCGTGCGGCTTCCTGCACTGCATTCCAAGCGCACTGTCCTTGCGATCTGCTGTGAGGGTCAGTGCAAAGTTAAGGACACCCCAAATGCAGGTCACAAACGCAGCGCGTTTGCCCGCACCGGATTGCATGGTGCTTTTGGATGCCATGAGTTTCAAAAAGTAGTGCATGTACTATGTTTGGTGTGGTGCAGTGCAATTTCAGCCCATTCAAAATGAATAGGGCTGGAATCACACTGCATGTAAATCGCACAGGAACCACACAGCGTTCCTGTGCGATTCACATGCAGTTCCTAGTGTGAATGGGCCCTTAATATTTATTATTTTACAAGTTTTGGTTTATTATAATTATTTTATCTATTAATGTAGCAAACCCCATGTAGGAGCTGCAGATGAACAGGGATCTGAAAAGTATATACATGTAGGAGTGCTCTGGGAAAACTGGACTAACCAGAAGCACTGATCCACAATATGTGGAGAGCAGGCAAGCAGATTCCTGAAAAAAACACTTTAGCAGCACTTCAAAAGCAGGAAGCAAATCTCTGGAAAGGAAAAAACCACAAACAGAAGGCGTCTCTAAGTGCAATATTATCCGCATATTTTATTGCCTAAAAGGTTAAAAACACTTAGTACACGTGAAAGATAAATAAGCTTCTCAAACATCAAGTCCAGCAGTCTCAGTCCCAGACAGGTGTCTCAGCATAGGTGGCAGCATGAAATAAGGCATCCCAGTCAGCGGTGGAAAACTGTGTAGTATTGTTCCAGGAAGAGCATTGGTACTGTCAGGACCAGCGTGGAATGCAAGGACCCGGAAATGACGTCAGAGTGGGCAGGATTTCGGGTTATCATGGGTGCTCACTCCTTCTTCATGCCATGCACAGCATGAAGAAGGAGCAATTACGCATGCTCCAAAATGGGTTTAGAAGGTTAATAACTTGGATAGGGATAGGAGGTTATGGGATGCCCACTTGACTTTAACAACTTCAGGGACAACTTTCTATATACATCTGAATACCGTATCTTCTCCTATTTCCTCCAGCACAAACACTTGCTTGCTCCAGCTGAATCACTCTTGAGATGATCTGACAGGTTCCCAGTCAGATTTAGCAACAGCCCATTACAGTCAGGAACTCGCAGCCCCTTTGAGTGTGGCTCAGGTATAGTGAAACAGCATGTAACTTCTCCTCTGTGGCCACTGATTCAAATACCATCTCTTCAGGCACTGCCAACCCACCTGGCTGCAGCTGCCCCTTTCACCAGCCCTCTTGGCTGTCTTTCTACACCAGTCCACCCAAATTACTCTTCACCAGCCCACCCAGCTGACTCTCAAGAGATCTCCCAGGGAAAGGACTGAAGACTTAGACAAACCACTGTCTTCAAGGGAGACTGACTACATGTGGCAGTCTCCTCCCTTTGTTAGTCCCCACAGTGTTGCACTAATCACTCTGTCCTCTCTTGCTCCTGTGCCTCGAGGAAGACTTCCTCCTATGTGTTTCAGCAGGATCCTTCCAGCACCTGAGCCACGGCCCTAGGCAGGAGCCCCCCCCCCAGACTAGGGGGCACCCCTCAGGGCCTCCGACAGCCTCCTCAACACTGTATCTCCATCTTCCACCTGACTGCCCCTTCTGGCATGACTCATCAATTAATAAAGGCTCCCTGCCAGGCCCACTCCCGGGGATTGGTCAGAGACCTTCAAATATGCTGGGCAGCCCCTCCTAGTCTCCACCCACTATATTCAAGAATGTTCTCCAACACTCTGGAAACGGGGGACAGCCATGTCTTGGTAGGTTTGCAGTTGTGCCATACTCTTTGCATTGTCAGATGATCGATTGAACAGTGCTCTGTGAGATGTTCAAAGCTTGGGATATTTTTTTATAACCTAACCCTGCTTTAAACTTCCCCACAACTTTATCCCTGACCTGTCGGGTGTGTTCCCTGCCCTTCATGATGCTGTTTGTTCACTAAGTTTCTCTATTAACCTCTGAGGGCTTCACGCAACAGCTGTATTTATACTGAGATTAAATTAAACACCAGTGGACTCTATTTACTAATTAGGTGACTTCTGAAGGCAATTTGTTCCACTAGATTTTAGTTAGGGGTATAAGAGTAAAGGGGCTGAATACAAATGCACACCACACTTTTCAGAATTTTTTTTGTAAAAATTTTTGAAAATCATTTATCATTTTCCTTCCACTTCACAATTATGTGCCTCTTTGTGTTGGTCTATCACATAAAATCCCAATAAAATACATTTGTGTTTTTGGTTGTAACATGACAAAATGTGGAAAATTTCAAAGGGTACGAATACTTTAAGGCACTGTATCTACTCAAAGCACACCACATTTTCAGCTCTGGTTAACTTCTGCTGACAGTTGCTCTCAAGAGCAGCAGCTTTTGGTTCCAGGTCATGTCTGTGTGGTTGAAGAGACCAACAAATAGGTCAGGGATTTGAGGCTCACTAAATCAATCTAAGGCTGCCCCAAAGAATATCTTGGATACAGGAGGACCTTTAAATGATCCCATACATGATGACCAGGTGCAACTAGAAATTTAGAATTCCTATTATTGTGATTCCCCCATGCTAACATACATTATAGGGCTTAACTTATCTCTTCATCAGGTACATGTGTCTAGTAATCTAACTGTACCTGCTATTGGGCATCTCCCTCAATAGTACCTACTGATATTGTGTCTACTATAGTTCTACCTAGTAGTGAAGCTCCAACTTCATTGTACCCACCGGTGAGGCACCTACTTGGAGTTTATGTCTTAAAATGTTCGGGTTTACTAGATTCCTCTTGGTTTGATGTCAACTGCAAATTATCTGTATAACACTGGAGGAGTTATGAAAACTGCAGCAAAAAATGAGGTGTTGCACATTATTGTAGATTTTTTGTTTCACATTCCAAAAACAGAGCAGAGTATGAAAGCTAGAAGAATCTGGCTGATTGGTATGGACAACTTCCTTAATTTATGTGCTCTGGTTTTCATAATGAGTCTACGTTGGGCAGTATTCCCTCAACTCCGTTCACCAAGAGAAACCTTCTCCGGTGTAGTTAAAATTCCTTGTGTACATGTCTGTATGGGAAACTTAAATATGGTTACTCTCATAGATTTTGTGATATGATATTCTTTGTAAATCTGTTGCTTCTGGGAGTTTAGAATAGAAGAATTATTTGCAATAGAGGTAAATAAAGCAGTTCAATACAGTGACCTTGCGAATAAGGATAAACTGCATCAATTGATACCTCAACCACCACTCAATTGCTAACCACAAGGTTAGAAAAAATCTTATCTTTCACATTTCAGTAACAGAAACTGCTCTTAATGTTTCAGGTTCCTACAGAGCACTGAACTCAAATTGCTATCTGGTATACCAAAGCATATCTGCATGATTTTGGATAGTAAGACTGAAATCCCAGATGGGGTTATTATTGCAGCACACATTCCGGGAAGATACGCTTTGTTTACTGGATCTTTTTTTTAACTTTTGATTAACCCCGTTCAGGACAGGAGTCGTTTAGGTCTTGTATTGTATTTGCTTGTGTGGATAGGTTCATTTTGCATAGTTTGCATGTTATCACAGCCTTGCAGTAGAATATTTTTATAAACAGGAGAATATATGGTTTATAAAAACTTAACAAATTAAATATTGAAAAAAAATGTTTTTACTTATAGTTATTTTGTTAGCATAGCTTGGAGAACTATTAAAACATTTTCCTGCTCTGTCTGTTTATTCCTGTACACAAGATGTCTGTGTTATTTTTTTATTTATTAAAGCTCTTTGTAAATAGTATTTTGGACATTTTCTTTAAGTACTGTAATACCCAATAAAAATAAGATCCCTTTTGGTGATGGCAGTTTTTGTGTTTATTCTAGCTTGCAGCATCCTTTCAGTTTTATACAGGGGTTACCGAATATAAATGTGAGAAAACAGGAAGTAACTTAGGGATTGATTTACTAAAGGCAAAAGGACTGTGCACTTTGCAAAGTGCAGTTGCACACAACAAGTGCAGTTGCTCCAAAGCTTATAATTTTGAAAACTAATACAAAACTAATATGTATGAGGTCAGCATAAGGCATTAGAAACAATAAACTAGGTCGGTGATTTCCAATCTTTTCTGCATTAAGGTAAAAAAACTTCTGACATCTGTCCCCCCTCAACCCCAACAAATCCCATAAATAGAGCTCTCTTTTGGTGGTATTTGATCACCTCTGCGTTTTTTAATTTTTGCGCTATAAACAAAAAAAAAAACCCCAACAATTTTAAAAAAGTCACACATTATTTTTTACTTTCTGCTACGTGTCCAAACATATCCAACAAAATTAAAAAACAAAATCGAATTTCTTCATCAATTTTGGCCAATATGTATTCTGCTACATATTTTTGGTAAAAAAAATCCCAAGCAGCATATATTATTGGTTTGCGCAAAAGTTATAGTGCAGGGGTCTTCAAACTTCGGCCCTCCAGGTGTTCAGGAACTACAATTCCCATCATGCCTAGTCATGTCTGTGAATGAGTTTTACAATGCCTCATGGGATGTGTAGTTCTGCAACAGCTGGAGGGCCATAGATTGAGGATCCCTGTTATAGCGTCTACAAACTAAGGGATATATATTTATTTTACTAGTAATGGCGATCAGCGACTGCGATATTGTGGCGGGCAGTCGGACACTAACTGACACTTTTTGGGGACCATTCACATGAATACAGTGATCAGTGCTAAAAAATATGCGCTGTCCCTGTGCTAATCACACTGGCTGGGAAGGGGTTACCATCAGGGGCAATCAAAGGGTTAACTGTGTGGCTAGCTAGTGATTTTGTGTACTGTGGGAGGTGCTTTTACTAGGGGAAGGCATGGATCCGTGTCCCTGTCTTCCCTACTGACAGAATGGCGATCTGCCTTGTTTACATAGGCAGCCCATGGTACCTGCTGATCATCTCCTGCTGTGTATAGTCATAGCAGGAGCAGGCTGGCAGTGGCACGCATGCACACCCCCTACCCGGAAGTGTCAAATCACGTAACAGATAGGTGATCCATTGCAGCAGTGCCACTTTGCCACCGTTTATGTAAGTTATACAGTCGGCAAGTGGTTAATATCCCTTTAAGTTGGGAGACACCTTGACCAAACAAAAACTGAAAATATGCAATTCTCCATAGTCATCCAGTATGAAATCCCCACACACATTTGGATATAGGACTTGGGTTCTCTGCAACAGTGTACAAAATGCTCCTTTTGAAGCTCCCCCTTAGTCTGGGTTCACATACTGTATATGTGAATTGGATGCAGGTTTCCCTGCATCCAATTCACATGACAGGCGAGTGTGACCGACCCTCAATGGAGCGGGTTCACACAGGTCCAGGGCAGGCGCGGTCCACATTCCAAAAAGGTCCTGTGCGTCCTTCGGTCTGGTTCAGGTGCGAATTCAGGCAAAAATTCAGACATGAATCGCACCTGAACCGGTGAACAGGGACTCACCGGACCCCATGCTGTGAACCGTGGCCGCACATATGTGAACCCGGTCTTAATGTTTTAATCAAGCAGAAATTGAATATTATACCTAGTTAGTTCTATTTTCATTTATTCTGTTGTGAAGAGCAAGTTAAACTAATGACTTGGAAAAAGTAACTACATTTGAATTCCATATTTTCTTTCTTTAATTAATACCTTTCAGAATAAGTGATAGGAATTGATGTTTATGTTGTGAATGTAGCCTGTTTTCTTGTTTTGAAGTTAATTGATATTTAGCATTGATTCACCGACATGAATTTCCCTTCCAGCATTTGTAAAGCAGTTAATTGATTATATCAGTCAGGGATCTATAAGACACACTTTGTTTTATAAAGGAACACAGTTATTAGGTAAACTTTGGAGGCTGTCGATATATATTGAAATTTAAAGTATATTTGCTTAAAGGTTCACTCCATTCAGGATTGAAATAACATTATGAAAATATATAGGAACATAGTCAATACACCCGAAGCTTCTGTTCTTCCATGCTCAGCGGCATAATGCCTCATTGAGTCTCTCCACATCTGCCGTTATCACCACTGCTTTGTCAACTTGTGTTCAGCCCACTATTCGCTGCAGTTCTTTTAGCTACTAACAGCACCCCTTATGCTCTCCTTCTCAATCTGCGCAGCCTCCAACACTGTCATGTATGTAGGTGGTCCAGCAGTGCCTAAATGTGACACTGTAGTTCTGGCCAAACCCTTATATTACCTTGTAAAATTAGCAGTATCATCATTGCTGAGGTGTACATTGCCTGTGCAGAGAGCAGAGCTGTGGGAGGGACTCAGCAGGCCCATCCACACACTGGCTGCCTGCAGAAAACTGCAAGGGGGGTCTTTATTACAGGAAGCTCCTGCATAGAGGTGACGTTTCATACTGGATTACTGCACATATCTGCAAAATATACACAAAGTAGACCAAGATTCAAGTAATAATATATATGACTCTCCCCCCCCCCCTCCTGCCTCTCACCGGTGTATCTCGGGCTTACAGTTTCCACCGGCTCGCCTGAGAAACAAATTGACAGTGCGTCTGGCTGGTCACGGAGGCGATAAAAGACTAGGTCGTCTTTGATTGCCTCTATGGCCTTGGAGGGCCGGAGTTACGTCCAGGGTGAAATAAACAATTTTTTTTTTTTAACCTTTTGCTTTTAAAAGCAAAGAAGAGATTTTTTGACCCCAGATCTCTCCATAAAGAGAACCCGTCACCCTTAGTTCTATCACAAGGAATGTTTACTTGTAATAGGGATAAAAGTGATTAAAAAAAATTAAAGGGATAGTGTAAAAATAAAATAAATAGAAAAAAAGTGCCTCCATTCTTCTGTGCTCATGTGCAGAAGCGAGCACATATGTAAGTCGCGCACGCATTTGTAAACGGTGTTTGCACTAAACATGTGAGTTATTGCCGTGAATATTAGAGCGGGAGCAAAAAGGCATTTAAAGCATCGTCTATGAAGATTTTTAAGTACCGTAGTTTGTTGCCATTCCACGAGCATGCGCAATTTTAAAGCGTGACATATCAGGTATCTTTTTAACTTTCGGCGTCACATCATCTTTCATATTATACAGAAAAACTGGGGTATATACAGTATTGTGTTTTGTTTTTTCAAATTAATTAATATTTATTTATTTTTTTAAAAATTGCATATTGAAAAACCGCTGCACAAATACCATGTGACATAAAAAAATTGCAACAATCGCCATTTAATTCCCTAAAGTCTCTGCTAAAAATATACATATAATGTTTTGGGATTATAAGTAATTTTCTAGCAAAAAATACCTATTTAAACTATTCAAAATTCAAAAAGTGGCAGAAAAGGTGTGGTCTTTCAAGTGGTTAAAGTAACTTGTACTTGAATCAAAACCATTAAGATAACGTTAATCCTTGGTATTAGACCCTACTACATGCCTACTTGGGAAGCCCAGAAAAACTGGAAATTTTAGGATATTGGGAAAGCTATGACAAAGGCTTCAGCCAAAATGCATCAGTGTTCTACTGGGTTTGTTTCAATGTCTCAGATTGCTTATCTTTTACCAAATAAAGTACTGTGAAGGATTATTATCAGACTTAAGCTTTTTCTTCAAAAATTTGTGGAAAGCTGGTATCAGCACTTGCAGATTGGAAACCGAGAGGAGGATGCCTAGTCCAATGTCTTAGCATAGAAAATTCCAGGATCAAATTCTGCATTGGAACAGGGAATTTTTTTTGTTGAAAAAACAAAAACAAAAACATACATGTAAGTGTCTAATCACATTTTTAGGAGTACCATCATACCTTAATATGAACATAATCCAAACCAACAATTTTTTGGGACTACTACATAAATCAACAGAGATTGTTAAAAATTACTATTACTATTACTAGAGCTCTCCACCATTTAAAAAAAAAAAAACATAAATACATAAACATTATTAGCACTGAAAAATATCCACCATACTATTTCTACATTTTCTCTGTCCCATGCCCCCGTAGAGCAACAATTCCAACCACAAGATCCACCTTTCTTGCTCTTATCCAGTAGTGGGTCTACATGGGCTAATCAATGTGTTTTGTAGACATGTGCAGGATGAAAAAAATTGTTTAGTTTAGTTTAGTTTCGATTCGTTATTTAACTAAATTCGTTTAGTTAAATTTGTTGCATTCCTTACAATCGTTTTTGGGATTCGTTTAGTTTCGTATTCGAAAAAATTCAACAGCATTCGAAAAAAACGATCAAATTCGAAAAAAATTCTACTGCATTCGAAAATAACTATCAAATTCGAAAAAATTCTACCGCATTCGAAAAAATTTGACCGAGTTTGAAAAAGTAAACTATATATAACCATTTTGCGAAATTCGAATTTCATATAGAATTAAATCAAATTCCAATAGAAAAGATTAGAATAGAATAGAAAATAAGAATAGCATACAAAAACAATAGAACAGAATAGAAAAAAATATATATTCTATTCTAATCTTTTCTATTCAAATTCGAATTCGTTCTGTACCAAATTCCAATTCCGGAAGATCTTTATATATATATATTCTAATCTTTTCTATTCAAATTCGAATTCATTCTGTACCAAATTCCAATTCCGGAAGATCTTTATATATATATATATATATATTTTTTTTTTTTTCTTCCTATTCTCTTCTATTGTTTTTTCTATTCTAGTCTTTTCTATTAGAATTTGATTTCATTTGATTTCTATATAACCATTTTCCGGAATTTGAATTTCGTATAGAATGGATTTGCATTCAAATAGAAAAGAGTAGAATAAAATAGAAAATAATAGAAAAGAATAGCATAGAAAAATCATAGACCAGCATAGAAAAAAAGTAGCATAGAAAAAAATAATATGTATATATATATATATATATATATATATATATATTATAATATATATATTATATTTTATTCTATTCTGTTCTATTGTTTTTCTAGTCTATTTTCCATTATTTTCTATTCTAATCTATTCTATTCAAATTTTCAAATTCAAATTCATTCTGTGCGGAAGCCATCTTCCGAAATTCAAATTTCGTCTAGAATGAATTCAAATTTGTATTGAAGTGTAGAGGAGAACCACACACAGCTTTAAATCTAGTGTCAGCAAACAGGTCCTCCCACCGACCTTGTATGTATAAATTTAAAGTTCAGATGTGTTCTGACTGATCTAAGGAAGGGTGCGAACAAATCAGCATGAGACGTAATCTTTGTCTGAATAGATGATTGTAATGATTTTGTTTGGAATGACTCTACTTGCTTTGTAATCTTTTTCTAAAGATTTGATGGAATAAAGCAACACATTTTTAAGTGCAGCAACCTTTGGAACTATATATATATATATATATATATATATACATATATATTTCTATTGTATTTCTAGTCTATTCTTTTACAATATCTTCTTCTATTCTAATTCAATTTCATTCTATATACAATTAGAATTTCTGAAAATGTTTATATATACGGTATATATATATATATATATATATATATATATTAACCATTTTCCGAAATTCAAATATAGAATGATTTTGAATTTGAATAGAAAAGATTAGAATAGAATAGAAAAGAATAGAATAGAAAAACAATAAAACATAATAGAATAAAATACAATATATGTTTTTCTAGTTTATTCTTTTCCATTATTTTCTTTTCTATTCTAATCTTTTCTATTCAAATTTGATTAAATTCTATATGATATTCAAATTGCTTATCTATTCTTTTCTATTCTTTTCTATTCAAATCTTTTCTATTCTAATTCAAATTCATTCCATACAAAATTCGATCTTCAGAAGCCATGTTCCGAAATTCGAATTTCGTATAGAATGAATTCGAATTTGAATAGAAAAGACTATTATAGAATAGAAAATAATAGAAAAGAAAAGAAAAGCATAGAAAAACAATACAACAGAATAAAAAAAAAATATTATATATATGTATTCTATTGCTTTATGATTTTATATTCTATTCTATTGTATTTTTTCGAAAATCGATTGCTATTGTTTTCTAATTCGATTCGAATTCGTTCGCTTTTTTTCAAATTCGTTTAAATTCATTACTTTTGTAATTCGGAAATTCGGATGCATCCGAATTTCCGAATAATGAAAAATTAGTCTGAATTTCAATTCGGAATGAAACGAAATGCACATGTCTAGTGTTTTGTGACTGTCACTTCCTCAGGAGTTTTTGGAGGATGAAAGTCTATAACATATAAATGTACAATAAACATCTGATCACGTACAATATAACACATTACGTCTCCATGTCATTAATGCTTGAACATTTACACTTTTACCCATTGTTTCACATAGCACAAGAGAAAAATGAGTGCAATTAAAATTCTTTATGCTATCTGAGTATGCAGGGCTCCAGCCAGTCCTACAAGGTGAGAGACCACAAGGGATCACAGATGTTTGCACTGTATTGGCTGCTGTCTGTAATTATGAAAGGATATGCATCACATATCACATATCCATCAGGTCTGGTATGGATTTTAGGGAGACCCCTACACCATTTAAAAAAAAAAAAATGGCGCAGGGTTCCCCTTAATATCCATACCAGACCTGAAGGGCCTGGTATGGTTTTTGTGGGGACCCCCACGCAATTTTTTTTAAAATTTTGGTTCGGGGTTCCCCTTATTATTCATACCAGACCCAAAGGGCCTGGTAATGGACTGGGGAGGGAACCCATGCCGTTTTTTCAATGATTTTTATCTATATTGAAGGGATCTGACAATTCATTACAGCCGCGATCAGTTTTAAATGACACTTTTCCTTTAGAAATGTCATTTTGCTGTGGTACTGTTCTAAACACTGGAAAACTGCGCCACTTTACAGGCATACTATACAGGCACGATATTTAAAGGAATATTTCATTTTTATTGTTTCACTTTATGCATTATTAAAATCACTGCTCCTGAAAAAATGTCAGTTTTTAAAACTTTTTTTTGCATTGATAGATGTCCCCTGGAGCAGGACCCAGGTCCCCAAACACTTTTTATGACAATAACTTGCATATAAGCCTTTTAAATTAGCACTTTTGGGTTTTCATGTTAGTGTCCCATAGACTTTAATGGGGTTTTCGAATTTGTCACGAACACCGCATAATGTTTGTTGTTCACCGAACCTCCGAACAACCAAAGTTCGGCCTGAACTTATGCTCGGGCCGAACCGTTCGCCTGTCCCTACTCACAATCAGTCCGAAACATGTTAGGTGTTGATGCCAGAACACATGGTAGCTAGCACGATTTCTTCTCATGGGTAGTCCTCATTTTGCCATGTTTTATGCTCTGTTAAGGGTATCTGATGTTATGTGATTTGAATCTGCGTATACTATTGTTGTATTGTTTACACTTTTAACATATGTTTATTAAAAATATGTTTTTCTATACATATTGGTTTGCCTATAAAAGTCGATGAGGGGTATACCGTGCAATATGCGAGTTTGCAATATATGTTGGACAGGACAGACCAATTCCCTTACACATACCACTTCCCTCAATTAATTTAGTTTACAGCTAAAAAACATTGGTTTCAAAACTTATAAACTTTTAAAGAAAAACTGATCCAAAACTCCACATTTTTATTTCTCTTTAAGGTAAAACAGGATCCCGTTGCTCCTCACAGCCAATCAGATACTTCCAATCTTTCTTTAGGAAGTTTGGTAAATAAAGACCAGTAAATATATTTAATTCCAAATTGTTGATCCAATTCATTAAGTCTGCTATTGTGAAACATCTGTAATGCCGTGTACACACGACATGGTTTTTCCGTCAGAATAAACTCTGACAGTTTTTCTGACGGAGTTCCGCTGAAACAGACTTGCATACACACGATCACACCAAAGTCCGATTGTTTAGAACGCGGTGACGTACAACACGTACGATGGGACTAGAAAAAGGAAGTTAAATAGCCAATAGCCAATAGCTGCCCTTGCGTCATTTTTGGTCCGTCGGAATAGCATACAGATGAACGGTTTTCCTGATAGGAATTGATTCCGTCGGAAAGATTTAAAACATGTTCTATTTCTAGGTCCGTCAGAATTTTCTAAAGAAAAGGTCAGATGAAGCCCACACACGATCGGAATATCAGATGAAATGATTCCGTCAGACCTTTTCTGCCGGAAAGTCTGGTCAAGTGTACGCGGCATAAGAGTTAAATTATGACTGGGACACATATACTTTTGTGACATGTTTATGAATTCCCCCAGTATTGATTAAGTACTTAGATTCTGCCCTCTGTTAGTCTTGTATAACATGTAACTGGAAACAGTGATCAATAAAACTCTTCCTTGTTGGTGTGGACTTAAATTAGAGCTGCTTACAACAAGGAAACCTCTTCCAAACTATGAATGTGATAGATAAAGCATCTATATTAATGTTGATGTGAAAATGTACTTATTATTATACATGTGAGCCATCCAGCAATTCGTTTTCTGCCAACAAATTAAATGAAACAATTGTTGCAGCGTTAAAATACAAATTCATATTGTCCGATGGCATTTCAGCTGAAGAAAGAGTGCTACAGTTTAGACATTCGCAGTTTAATTATATACATGTAGTTTTGAAATGTAATAAGCACAGAGGCGAATCAAGTTTTACTAAGTAAACATGTATATACCTGCCCATGTGCACCAACCTTGTGAGCCAGATATGCTGTTCTGGGACATGTGCCCTGTGTGTGCCACAGGCTGAGCTCTATGAATGAAAGGATTAGGACTGCACTTCTTTCACTGTTCGACCTTAGTAATAAGTGCTTATAGTGGATGGTGACATGCAAATCACAGTAAATCGAGTCATCACCATGACTCTATTGTAAATGTATACACTCATGTGTGTGCCATGTTTTATCAGTTAAATAAGCAAACTTTTGGGGACCACGCAGGGTCCCTTCCTCAAGGTGACATATTGACTACTTGCAATGCTATGCTAAAAAATAAAGTATATACAGAGAAATAATCCATGTAAACAACCAAACAATTGTGAAGGGTACCCCAAAACCCAGAAATGTCATGAAGGTGGCAAGGTAAACCAAACCTACTGACAGAAGCATGTACCTTACATATCATAGTGCTCGCCCTTAATATCTCACAGACAACTTACTGATCTAACAATTCTCCAGGGTCTTGCGCATGTGCTCTGATCCTGAGGATTTCAAACTGCAGTTGCAGCAAATATACAATTAATTTGCCAAGAGGGGCAATCCTCATTTGATTCTTCACAGTATATTACTGACAGCCAGAGAAAGAGAACTGACACCTAAACCCATATGCGATAATACTGAAAATATCGCCTTTATGACAAGATTACAAGATACACTCTCTTATCTGGATCTATCAAAAAAAGCCATCATGAGATGTCATGCTAGTGATGTCTCATCTTTTTAGGCTTAATTTTATTTCAATTCAGAATGGATACTCACAGAGCCATGTATGTCAAATTGCTATCGTGGTCCTGCATTGGCAAGGATACTGTGGCTATGTGCTTAGGCTTTAAGAAAATATAGCAATGGGATATAGCTATACAGGCCGTATTGTGGCAGCATTGACAGTACTTTGGAGTTTTAGTGACATGGCTTTGAGCAGGAGGGGCCGGTCCATTAGGGGCGCACGGGCACAGCACCCCTAGTTTGC
The DNA here is from genome assembly GCA_037952925.1 of Lithobates clamitans. Classification (NCBI taxonomy): domain Eukaryota; kingdom Metazoa; phylum Chordata; class Amphibia; order Anura; family Ranidae; genus Lithobates; species Lithobates clamitans. Next base: position 971,772 of record JBBGZY010000583.1, read on the forward strand.
ATGCGAGGTAGCATGCAGGGCGCCAGACTCATACAAAATTCGTTTTTTTTTCCAAGTACATGATTAGAGCCGGAGGCTCTAATTGGCTTGAAAAAGGTTGGGCTCGGGGCGCAGAACCCACCCACTTGTGACAATAGTGAATCAATATTTGCTATTGTCTTCCGGCTTCTCCTCCCGGACAATCAGAACAGGAGACAGATCGGGTCGGCTGGGAGGAGAAGCTGAGGAAACCACTGAGGGGTGAGTGCGAGGACCGTGCCATGGAGCGGTAAGCGCAAGGACCGTGCCGCAGAGTAGTGAGTGCAGGGACCTTGCCGTGGAGTGGTGAGTGCAGGGACCGTGCCGTGGAGCAGTGAGTGGGGACCTGGGGGGGTTTGTTTGCTCCCAAAAATGTTTAGCACTAGCCAGCACTAGCCACCACTGGCTTTACGTGTGACTTTCTATAGGATCCTAAGAGGATAGAACAGTGGATTATTTATCAGTGCAGACAGCACTGTGGATAAATAGATATTTGCAATATTCCATAATTAGCCTTGCACACTTTTAACTTATAATTTATTAATAATATACAGTATAACACTCAAAATTCTCATTTCACTCTTTATAGAACTATACACTATTACAAACTACGAGCAAACTTCTGCATAAAAACTGAGATTCTTGGTTTGCATATATTGCAATACATGTAGAAACTAACCAACTGTATTAACTTGAACCCTATCAGGCCAGTCTCTACTCTACTTTGAAAAATGTCAAATACTTACCTTTAGCTTACTTTAATGGACATGTAGCCCCAAAATGGGGAAAACAGACACAGTTGGAGGAGAACTACAAACACTGGTCAGTTTGTAATTTGCACTCTTGCAATAGAACTCCCTCCTTATTGGCTTACCTCTAAATAAGCTATTCCCCCTTCAGTCCATCATGAACGCTGCTGCCAGGCTCATCCACCTTACAAACCACTCGGCATCTGCTACCCCCCTCTGCCAATCCCTCCATTGGCTGCCACTCAACCAAAAAATGAAATTCAAGATGCTAACAGTAATTTACAAAGCCATCCACAACCTGGGCCCCAGCTACATCTCTAACCTGGTCTCAAAATACCAACCAAATCGACCTCTTCACTTCTCCCAAGACCTCCTGCTCTCTAGCTCCCTTGTCACCTCATCCCATGCTCGCCTCCAAGACTTCTTCCTAGCCTCTCCCATCCTCTGGAATGCTCTACCCCAATATGTCCAACTATCTCCTACCTTGTTTACTTTCAGACGATCCCTTTAAAACTTGTCTCTTCAGAGAAGCCTATCGGGTTCCCACCTATCAACTGTAAATATATTTTCTCCGTCATCACATCCCCTACAGTTATTACCTCTTGTATCTCTTGACCCTCCCTCTTAGATTGTAAGTTCTAACGAACAGTGCCCTCTGATTCCTACTGTATTCAAGTATATTGTATTTGTACTGTCTACCCTCAAGTTGTAAAGTGCTGCGTAAACTGTTGCCGCTATATAAATCCTATATAATAATAATAATAACTGCATAAATGCTTGTGCTTATATTCAAGATATCTATGTTGCAACTTTGCTGTATAGATGATGCATTTGAATGTTCTGCATTCATTGGATTACATGTGGCTGTGGCTCACTATATTACTCGTTTTACTGTATATAGAGTGCAGAGGGTTAATTGAAAATTTTGAATGTCAACATGGAGTCACACCCCTTTTAGGATAATGCATACTAAAACATGCATTTTTATAGTGGTGCACTGTAACCTGTATGGGCCCAAAAATAAAGGACAGCACTGTGCAGTAAATACCATGTTTGTTTTCCAGGATGTAAACTGATTTTCATATTTTAGGTCAGGAAACACAATTGGCCAAAAATTACATTTATACATTTATTTATTTTACAAATATTTCTTGTAAACCTTTCATTTACAAGGAAGAAAATGGGCCCTGCTCACAGAATTTTTTTAAGTATTGTTGTTAAAAAGGGATACAAAAAATGAATGATTTATAAGGACAAATGGAAATTGACACGTATTTAAATATACTTTATAGTCTGCATTAAAGGATCACCTGACTCTTAGCTTAATTTAAACTGCTAATTCTCTATGTACCATCAAGCAGTTGACCTCAGTGGGGATAATTTGACAGGTGCTAATGACAGCCAAGGTGACTGTTGGTCAAATTAATTAGTGGCTGGATTATAATACACTATACACTTACAAGAATCATCTTTATTTACCGGGGAATGTTTCTGCCCGTGTTTCACTTTAGGAACAAATTGATTGCATTTCCTGAAGCAACTTCTGTTCTCTGTTTGTAGTCTCCTAAGACTTATCAACATACAGAATGAATTCCCTGTATTGCTGAGAAAAGAACTAACATGGAGTCAGTTCTGTGCACATTTAATAGCATTCTCATTAATGTTGGCATCATGGAATTGATTCTGAAAATACAGGATGCATTAGAAAATGTACCAAGCATCATTTTCTAGGAAATGATACCTTGCATGTTTGTCGTAACACATTTCACTTGTGATCCCTAGATAGAATGGTGTATTAAAGGAGCACTGAGGCTGATATGTGGAGAAAGAAATAGGTCAGTAGTGCCTATAGCAATTAATCAGACTCCAAATGTCACTTTTTCCAGCTTATGATAGAAAATGACAACTTGCATCTGGCTAGTTAAGATAGACAACACCATCACATTTAAATCTATGTTATTAGTTGGACATTTCAAACCATGTTAGTGTGGCGCCCTGCCCTAGGCTGAATAATGTTACTTTTTGACTCTGCTGTACAATTTATTGTACAGGTCTATTCCTGTCAGGGCTGGGCTCAGCCTTACCTTCTCAAAGCTGGCCGCTCAGCTATCGGCTAATTGCCAGCTCCTATCTCTCCACAGTGACTCACCTGTTGATGATATCCTGCTTGTCAGTTCTTGTCAGTTCTGCCTACTTAAGCCGTCCAGTCCAGATGATCTCTGCCTTTGCCTTGGTCACTACGTTACCTTTTATCCTTGAGGCTGATGCTTCTGAGACTGGTGTTGGTGCCCTTCTGTCTCAACATCCTACCTCTGAGAGTGCTATGCATCCTTGTGGCTACTTTTCCAAGAAATTGTCACCTGCCGAGTGCAATTACAAGATCGGTGACAGAGAGCTGTTGGCAATCATTTTAGCCCTGAAAGAATGGAGACATCACCTCAAAGGTACCATTGTGCCAGTTCTCATTCTTACTGACCATAAGAATCTCACATTCTTGTCTGAGGCTAAACGCCTCTCTCCCAGAAGGGGGCGATGGGCTCTTTTCTTGTCAAGTTTCAATTACATTGTCTCATTCTTACCCGATACTAAGAATGTAAGGGCTGACGCCTTGTCACGACAATTTTCCTCCACTTCCAAGCTGGAGTCGGTTCCGGTTCCTGTGATTCCTCCTTATCGTATTCTGGCTATGGTTCGCACCAGTCTTACTTCTCCTTTGGGTGACAAAATTCTTGCTGCTCAGGTCAATGCTCCTCCTGAGAAACCTTGTGACCGCTGCTTTGTCCTAGAGTGTCTCCGTACTGCTGTGCTCCAGACTTACCATTCTCCCAAGGCAGCTGGCCACCCTGGTAAGAATCAACTTGTTTGGGCCATTTTCCAACAATTCTGGTGGCCTAGTCTACGTGCTAATGTAACTGCCTTCGTAGCTGCCTGTTCTGTGTGTGCTCAGAGTAAGACTCCACAACACCTTCCAGTGGGCATCCTACAACCCATACCCAATTGAGAGAGGCCCTGGACCCACCTGTCTATGGATTTCATTGTGGAGTTGGCCAATTCCCAATGCAACACAGTTATCCTTATGATGGTTGACCGGTTCTCAAAGATGTGTCATTGTATTCCACTTAAGAAGCTGATCGCGGCCGTTTACCATGTGATCGCTCCGTCAAAAGACGGAGAGATCACATGTACACAATCTGTACAGTGTGAGAGGAGAGGGGGAGGGATCGGATGGCAGCAGCGCTGTGGGCTGGATCTGTAGTGCCCACAGCGCTGCTCTGTGACAATTGCAGTCCATCCAGCCACAATACCCCGCAATACTCCACAATACCCTGCAATACTCTGCAATACCCCACAATACCCCGCAATACTCCGCAATACTCCGCAACACCCCGCAATACTCCGCAATACTCTGCAATACCCCGCAATACTCTGCAATACCCCGCAATACTCCGCAATACTCTGCAATACTCCACAATACTCTGCAATACCCCGCAATACTCCGCAATACTCCGCAATACCCCGCAATACTCCGCAATACTCCGCGATACCCCGCAATACTCTGCAATACCCCGCAATACTCTGCAATACCCCGTGATACTCTGCAATACCCCACAATACCCCGCAATACTCTGCAATACTCCACAATGCCCCGCAATACTCCACAATACTCTACAATATGCCGCAATACCCCGCAATACTCTGCAATACCCCGAATACTCTGCAATACCCCGCAATACTCTTCAATACTCTGCAATACCCCGCAATACTCCACAATACTCTGCAATACCCCGCAATACCCCGCAATACTCTGCATTACCCCACAATACTCTGCAATTTTTTACCACTTCCCGCCCGCCATCATATGATGTCCTTGACTTCGTGCTGGGATATCTAAATGATGCCTGCAGCTACAGGCATCATTCAGATATCAGCTTTTTCAGCCAGCAATTCCCTACACCATAAGAATGATCATAGCGACTGTTCCACTGCTTGATCATTCTTACGGGAGGCGAGAGGGGGCGTCCCCCCTCCGGTGCTTCTACCGATTCACCGCTACGATCGAAGCCAGGATAATTTTTTTTTCTTGATTTCAGGCTTCCCAGCCTAGAGGTGAGATGTGGGGTCTTATTGACCCCATATCTCACTGTAAAGAGGACCTGTCATGCCATATTCCTATTACAAGGGATGTTTACATTCCCTGTAATAGGAATAAAAGTAATCAAATTTTTTTTTTTTTTGGAAAAAAGTGTCAAACTAAAATAAATAAAGTAAAATGAACAATAAAAAAAAAATGTTTTAAAGCGCCCCTGTCCATGTGCTCGCATGCAGAAACGAACGCATGCGTAAGTCCCGCACACATATGAAAACGGTGTTCAAACCAGACACGTGAGGTATCCCTGCGAACGTTAGAGCGAGAGCAATAATTTTGGCCCTAGACCTCCTCTGTTACTCAAAACATGTAACCAGTAAAAAATTTTAAAGCGTCGCCTATGGAGATTTTTAAGTAGCAAAGTTTGGCACCATTCCATGAGCATGTGCAATTTTCGAAGGGTGACATGTTAGGTATCTATTTACTCGGCGTAACTTCATCTTTCACATTATGCAAAAACATTGGGCTAACTTTACTGTTTCGTTTTTTTTTAAAGCACAAAACCTTTTTTTTTCCAAAAAAAACACGTTCGAAAAATTGCTGCGCAAATACAATGCGAGATAAAAAGTTGCAACAACCGCCATTGTATTCTCTAGGGCAGTGGTTCTCAACTCCAGTCCTCAGGACCCACCAACAGGCCAGGTTTGCAAGATAGCTGAAATACATCACAGGTGATATCACTTGCTGCTCAGTGATTGCAGTATTCTAGTCTGCAACTCTCCAAGGTAATGCTTAAAATCTGGCCTGTTGGTGGGTCCCGAGGACTGGAGTTGAGAACCACTGCTCTAGGGTCTTTGCTAAAAAACATATATAATGTTTTGGGGTTCTATGTAATTTTCTAGGAAATAAATGATGATTTTTACATGTAGGAGAGAAATGTCAGAATTAGCCTGGGTGCTCCAGAACGCCTGAAGGTGCTCTGTGCATGTTGGGCCTCTGTATGTGGCCAGACTGTGTAAAAGTCTCACACATGTGGTATCGCCATACTCGGGAGTAATAGCAGAATGTGTTTTGGGGTGTAATTTGTGGTATGCATATGCTGTGTGTGAGAAATAACCTGCTAATATGATAATTTTGTGAAAAAAAAAAAAAGGAAAATAAAATCTTGATTTTGCAAAGAATTGTGGGAAAAAATGACAACTCACCATGCATCTTTCTAAATACCTTGGAATGTCTTCTTTCCAAAGAAGGGGTCATTTGGGGGGTATTTGTACTTTTCTGGCATGTTAGGGTCTCAAGAAATTAGATAGGCCGTCAGTACTTCAAGTGTGATCAATTTTCAGATATTGGCACCATAGCTTTTGGACTCTATAACTTTCACAAAGACCAAACAAAATATACACCAATTTGTACTTATTTTTACCAAAGATATGTAGCAGTGTAAATTTTGGCCAAAATTTACGAAGAAAAATTGCTAATTTGCTAAATTTTATAACAAAAACAAAGAAAAATTCATTTTTTACCGAATTTTCAGTCTTTTTTCTTTTATAGCGCAAAAAATAGAAAACCCAACGGTGATTAAATACCACCAAACGAAAGCTCTATTTGTGTGAAAAAAAGGACATAAACTTCATATGGGTACAGTGTTGTATGACTGAGTAATTGTCATTCAAAATTTGAGCGCACCAAAAGCTGAAAATTGGTCTGGTTAGGAAGGGGGTTTAAGTGCCCAGTGGTCAAGTGGTAAATACTCCTTAAAATTAAATTTATACTGATGTTGGCCAAGAATGTTTGTGTCTAAGATGCTTGCAATGTTATGTGCAAAAGTACTAATATTTTTTTTTTTCTGTTTTGACTTCACAGTTTCCTACAAAGCCACAGGAATGGCAGACTGTGGCCTCCCATTTTGCCGACCGTTGGGACTTTTTCAACTATGGAGGGGCTATAGATGGGAAGCACGTCCACATCATGCCACCACCCCATTCGGGGTCATACTATTTTTACTATAAGGGGTTTCATAGTATAGTGTTAATGGCGATGGTGTCGGCACAATATGAGTTCCTCTATGTGGACGTGGGGAAGAATGGCCGGATGTCGGATGGAGGAGTCTTCACCCAGACGGAGTTTTACCAACGGCTCCAGAGTGGTGGCCTGGGATTGTCTAAATATTTTTTAACACATATTCAAATTAGATCTGATAAAATCTTGCATTTTCTTTATTGCTTGTGTTTCTTTTTTGGCTGTCTCTTAAGTTCTCCTAGTGCACTCGTAGTGCCAAGTGGATTTTCCTTTATAGTAAATAAGCCCCATTGTCACTATAAACACAAAATTACTTACAAGACTGGTATTGAGCATTGAAAGAAGAAGCCACACATTGTTGATTATCCAAAAAAAATTACTCTGTGCACATTGACATGTGCATTCCAAATTTTTGTGTAAATTTTTTTTTTTTTTTTGCATTTTTTTTTTTTTAGAAACTGGCATGTTTCAAAATAACATACACAACTCTCGAACTTACAAAGTTCAACGTATAAAAACTGAAGGCAATATCAGACATTATAGTGTCAAAAATGTCTTGATATTGCCTTCATCAGATGGGGTTATGTCACCCCTGTAAAAGCCAAATTTTGAAGATGCACACAAAATGTGAGTACAAATGGGTATTTCCCTCCTGATCCCATGCCTAATGTCAACATGTGCTATTTCCCATCATGGAGGATCAATGGACGTGTTTTGGGGGTGCAACACCTTCCTCTCACCTACTAGAGTTACGAGGAAGGGGTTGCACCCACAAATGTGTACATTGAGATCCCCTGATGGCAGATAGCACATGTTGACACACCGTCTGCATCTTCAAAATTTGGCTTTTAAAATGTAGAAAAACAAAATAGGTTTAAGTCCAACAAATGGGAAAATGTATTGGATTTGCAAAACAATTATATTCTACCCAACACATTGATCATGTTCTTCATTTGTTGTTTCATAACATTCAGTTTCTTCCTTATAATGTCTATTTCCCCATTCCACATCATGGTGTGGTGGATGAGCCTTTGTGCGCTGTCACTGTTTCACCAGTGACAGCGCTCAGCTTGTGGTTCAACAATCAGCACATCACCTAAAAATTGGTTAAAAAACATGTATTATAAATATGCAGGCATACATATATTACCTGAAGCTGGGGTGTCAGACACTCACCTGTTTGGGTGTCAATCTCGCCCACTTCCTCCACCTCTCCTTCCTCAAGATCCTCGGGGGGTCTAGGGCTGATTTCCCCTTCTTGTTGATATGGGGGGTCCCTGGTGTCCTCTGATCAGTGGTGTCCTCTGAGTCTTTTCTCCCCTATGACAATGAAACAAAAGGTGTGCACACTGAAATATTTCGTTTCGGAATTTCGTTTTTGTCCGAAAAATAAATTTATTTAGTTACTCCCGAAATTCGTTTTTATCTATTTAATTTTTCGGTACAAAATTGCATTAGTCCGAAAATCCAAATTAATTAAGGTCAAATCTGTCATTGAAGGCTTATGGTGTCTGTTGAATGTTCAAAGAAGTTTTGACGGAGCAGCTAAACTGTACGACGCCACAATCGTACATTTCCGGTCGAATTTTCCGCCTACAAGCTAGCTGTAGTAGAATTCTAATGTTGTGTAACTAGTAATAATTATATTTATTAATTATTTTACTAGTCAACCAACATTTGAATTTTTCTATAGCCTATGGGCGGATGCATTTGACCGGAAATGTACGATTGCAGCGTCGTACAATTTAGCTGCTCCATCGAATCTTCTTAGAACTTTCGACAGACACCATAAGCCAAAGATTCAACGTTTGTATGTTTTTCATTGCTTTGTCGAATCTTTGTCGTTCATGTTGAATGGTCTACTCTATCCCAACAGTCAGCCAACTTTCACATTCGCTTCTCAATCTCCAAGTGCAATGGCGGGCGCGGCATCCGACGTTGTGTCAGATATTGATATGGCATTATAATATAGAATCTATAATAATAAATCTCCCCCCCCCACAACACGGGCAGCCTCTGAGGCTATCACAACACTAGCAACACTAGTATCACTATCAAGTTCACAACACTAACACAATAGCAGCAGATTATTATGAAAAAGTTAAGTTGAACTGTAGCTTGCTTCACTATTGTTCTGCTGCTGTGCTTATCCTTATTGCTAAATAATTCACGTTCTCTGACAAACGGACCAGCTAAGATTGACTGTCTTCTGAAATGATTCAGTGTGTATGTCTCTCTCTGCTAGCAAATCGTAAGTGAAAGTAAGTTGGCTGTACGTGTGTACTTAGTTCCAACTATTTTACTGCCCCTCCTCTTTGGTTACAATCGGCCAATAACATTCATCATCATCATTATTTTTATTTTACTTCCCCCACCCAATTCCAGCAGCGATCTTTTCTCTCTATGTGGAATCTTTTATTTCTATGACAAATCTTTTTTCTCTATGTCGAATCTTTTCTCTCTATGTCAAATCTTTTCTCTCTATGTAGAATAATCTTGGACTAATAGAGCTAAGGTTAGGCACATTCGACCACAGGTTCGATAGACACAGATTGATATTGTCAGCGTCATGTCAAATCTCCTATCTATATCGAACTGTTGTCGCAACGAAAATGAATGGAATGTTGGATCTTTCGGTTTTCGTATTCTGCGCTTTCGTTATCGTTTGTTGAAACGATGAAGAAAATATCTGAAATTAGGACGAAAATGCATTCAGACGAAAACGAATGCACATGTCTATTTATCACACAGATATTTCAGTCCAGAAATATGAATATGAAACATTGCTGGGAAGTGGGGTACAATTGTCTGTTTTGGGCAAAGTTCCAAGCTGAAGACATGTGTGGGACACCTTAAAAAGTTTGTTCTTGTGTCCAACACTAGTGTTCCTGAGTCCAGATGTGTAAACAGCTGCTGAGTGTCCTCTCCTTACATTACACTGAATCAAGCTTGCATTTCATTCTAGTTACAAACACATCTAGACAGCAATGTACAAAATCTAGTTTTAGACAAATAGGCATGACCAAATGTATTTAACCTGTATTTGCCAAAAACATCGCATTAATGAGCGAACAATGTTTCCAACGACCGATTACTGTGCCCACGAACATGAAAATAGCCATATTAAACTGTACAACAGTAAAGAAAAGCACATGGCGCAGCATGCAAGTAAATAATAGTGATAATAGTGGTATGAAAACACGGCAAGTACTTACTTTTTTGAAGCACTTTATTCTTCTATACTGATCCTGCTCCCTCAGTTTAAGGTCTGACCAGCGTTTCCTTAATTGGTCCTTGGAGCGTCGTACCCCCAAATTCTGCCGCAGAGTCTTCACAACTCCTGTCATGATCTTGGCCTTGTGCAAATTCAGGTTGGTGTACAGTCCATGCTTCCCATCATAATTGTTCCTCCGCAAGATGTCCACCATCTCCACCATTTCTTCAAAGGCCATATTGGAGGCCTTAAATCTCCTTCTCCGGGATCGTGTGGTTTTGGGCTCCAGGCTTTCCTCCTCCTCGTTACTGGAATAATTTCCACACACCTGCTGTGTCTCCGCCAAGTTGCTCCTACTTCGAGAGAAGGGGCGGGGAATATTCGAGAAAAAGAACGTCAGGGGCGGGTGACGTGGGCGGAGTTTCACGCATAAAAAATAAATAAAGTGCGCTAATTATATAAAAATACACACATAGATGTGAATACATGTGGGTAGTAGTAAAAACCACAATCTACTGAGAGCAAGTAAATGACTCCATGAGTGGTAAAACTATATAAGTGCAAAACATAAAAACTCAAATAAAAAGAAGAAACAAAAAATGTGTACATGTGAAATACAATGATATTAATAGCGTGAAAATCTGAAAATCAAACAAACTCAGTCCATGGGTTCAAATATAAAAAGTTCATCAGTGAAAAAAAGCTTCCATCCACTATACAGCTCAGCAGCAACTAATCCCCCTATGAGTGGATTGACAAAGGAGAGAGATGTGCAGGATGGTGCAAATCCACTGGCGGTGACTCCAATATGTGAGAAAGTGATAAAGGTGGACTCTTACCCTCCGTGTTGGACCCCCTCCTTGGCAGGGTCTATCAGGCATGCAGATTTTTGCCCTCTGCAGGGACCATGTCATTACATGGTCCCTGCAGAGGGCAAAAATCTGCATGCCTGATAGACCCTGCCAAGGAGGGGGTCCAACACGGAGGGTAAGAGTCCACCTTTATCACTTTCTCACATATTGGAGTCACCGCCAGTGGATTTGCACCATCCTGCACATCTCTCTCCTTTGTCAATCCACTCATAGGGGGATTAGTTGCTGCTGAGCTGTATAGTGGATGGAAGCTTTTTTTCACTGATGAACTTTTTATATTTGAACCCATGGACTGAGTTTGTTTGATTTTCAGATTTTCACGCTATTAATATCATTGTATTTCACATGTACACATTTTTTGTTTCTTCTTTTTATTTGAGTTTTTATGTTTTGCACTTATATAGTTTTACCACTCATGGAGTCATTTACTTGCTCTCAGTAGATTGTGGTTTTTACTACTACCCACATGTATTCAAATCTATGTGTGTATTTTTATATAATTAGCGCACTTTATTTATTTTTTATTTTTCATGGTATACACAGATATTGGTGTATTTTGTGTGCAGCTTTTACCTTTGACCTTTTTTGCTCTGCAGCGCAGTTTTTCTTTTTATTTTTGGAGTTTCGCGCATGCCCAGTGTATATCAAGCAAACACGCATGTGTCGTACGTACGATCAGTGTGTGTGTGTGTGTGGAGGAAGGACGAACGGAAGTGGCGAGCGTGCTAAACGAAGATAACATTTGAACTTGGCCCATCACAGTGGCCTATACTGCTTCAAGATTGAGGCCTATATTGGGATAAGATAATGAGAGTTTAGGCTGATATTAGTGTTTTTGTCTTGTGTATTATCATACAGCAAAGATGAATCACTTTAAGGACCCAGAATTCATGGGCAGTTTCATAGACAGATACAGGGAGATGAGGAATTTGTGGTAGGTGAAACACAGTTTATATTATAATAAACAAGCTAGGAGGTCATCGCTGGAGACACTTCTGGAATTTGTGAAGGCTTGGGTCCCTGATGCAAGCATCAAGTTTGTGGAAAATAAAATTGGGATATTGAGGAACATGTATAAGAAGGAGCATAAAAAAATCAAGAAATCCCTCAGATCAGGAGCATCAGCAGCGCAAGTGTATGTACCAAAACTGTGGTATTTCAACAAACTGCGGTTTCTGGAAAACCAGACTGAAGCCAGGGAATCACTTTCTACCCTTCCCTGCAGCATTCCCTCCACCCTTCCCTCAACCCCAGCAGAGGCTGACGAGGAACAACCTGGGCCTTCCATCCTGGAAGAAGTAGATGCTCCCAGCTGAAGTCAGGTATATTATTTGTAGACATATTTATTGTCCTAATATTAATGATGTTAACTAGATGTTATAATTGATAACTAATTAATCTTTTTAAACAAAGTGATTTACATATGAATAGACAGTAGTGGCCAACATGTTTGGGACAAGAATGCTGGGGTCAGAATGATAGTCTTTTCTATTTATTAACATTCAATTTGCAAGTCATGAGCTAAAAATTGTGTGTGATTAATGAAGTAAAAACTAAAACTATGTCTCTTTTTTATACACAGGATGAGCTTAGCCAGCAGGAGGAGGGTCTGGAAAATGACAGGCAGGAGGAGGCTGGCCGTAGTAGGAGCCTCACCCAATCCCAGGTGCCTCCCCTCTGCCTTCAAACAAAAAGGCTCAGGAAGGGGACGATCACGGAGGAGGCAGCACTGGGCCTCATTAGGGAAGCAAGTGATGTGCTCAGAGGCCCCGCCGATGCTAAAGAGGCCTATGGCTGCTATATAGCCACAAGACTATTGAAATTGGAGGAGAGCCAACGCTTACTCTGTGAGCAAATTATTTTTGATGGCCTTCAGAAGGGGTTGAGGGGCCAGCTGACAGAGAACAGCCATATATCTGAGCTCGCCCATCCTCCTCCTCCTTCTCCTCCTCCTCTTCCTCTTCCTGCCACAAGTCCACCACCAGAGCCACAGTCTCCAAGGAAGGCTGCAGAGAAGGCTCCAGGGAAGGGTGCAGGGAAGCGTGGATGGAAGGCTGCAGGGAAGAGAAGAAAGTGATGGCTTGGCTACAGTCTGGTCTGACAGAAGACGCAGGCTGGTGTAGTACCACAGCCTGGGGACATATGTCATCTACTGCTGGTCTTGATCTCTGGGAGTCCTGGACCAGATTGAGCTCAAAATTACATGGACTCCTCAGGATAACAATTTTTTTTTTTAACAGAGTTGATGTGTGCCCTGGGGCCAAAAGGTTTGGCAAATTCCAAAAGTTTATCCAGCCTTGCCTTCCTCTTTATTTTGTTAACCAGAATAAAGGGATATATTTTATTTGTGTTTTTCTAAAAATAGGACAGATTGTGAGTATGCAGGTACATTTCAAAAACCCTACAATGTACCCTACAATGTCAGATTACCAAGGGACACAAACCAGCCTCCTTGAGGTTACAAAATACAAGATAATAAGGTTATTGTGGTAACTTGACACACCATAAAAAATTTAAATATGGAGATCACTAGAAAATAATTTTGCAAGAATAAAAAAAAAGGATATTTTGATGAAAAAATAATTCTCAACATTATTCTGGAGATCTGGCTTTTAAATAATAAAAGATTATTGATGAGATCACGAAAAATAATAAAGAAATAAGTTTGTGAGAACTGTGTGTGAATATCAGCAGCAAAACAAGTTCATTCTTCTAGCATTATAAAGCACAAAAGAATGCGCTGCATTAAACAATCACAGAATTTGCAGCGTGAGGAATGTGCTATGTCCATTCCGAACGCTAGTTTTACCAGACCGATCGCTTCCGTCTCGTACTTGCTTCTGAGCATGCATCATTTTTGGTAGCATACAGACGAGCGGGTTTCCCGATAGTAATTAGTTCCGTCCGGAAAATTTAAAACATGTTCACCATCTAAGTCCGTCAGAATTTTCGACAGAAAAATTAGATGGACTTTTGGCACGATGGATAAATATGTTAAAGAGGACCTAAACAGTGGAAGCTGAGGCAAAAGGTATAGTCTCTAATATTGCCTGTAGGCTCCTTGCAGCCTATTTTTATTCCACTGCTGACTTACCCTGCCTTATTCTGCACTGTGTCTCTGTGTGGAGGTGTAGAGGTTATTTAAAAATTGCAGCTTACCTATTGTAGATGCTCTATTCATACCCTCCAGCAAGACAAAATCCTAGGCCATTCTCTTTGTTTATAAGGGGGCTGGGCTGCTGTGTTTGCCATATTTAGCCCTGTCTTCTCTGGGCAGATAGATCTTCATTATTAGTTGCAACTAGATTTGAACACTATCTGTCCTAAAAAAAAGTGTAAAGGTGCAATAACCAAGCTTCTTGTATTGAATTTTAATGAGGGCAGGCTTGGGACAGGCTCAATAACATTGGGCAAAAAGACTTGCAGTCAGCCATGACATCTCCTCCTGAGAAACATCTAACAGATAAGATATATATATATATATATATATATATATATATATATATATATACACAGTTTATATATATATATAAAATATATGTAGCAAGGTCCCAGGTCTCCTTCAGTCTAATGAGGATCTCCAGGGCCAGAGATAGCTGACATCCTTCTGAATGTAGTGGGTTGTGAGGCATAGTGGGTTTAAGGTGGAAGTTATTGGGTGCCAGACACTTCTTGAATCCAAAAGAGATGTTTATTTCTCTCACAAACTCTTATGGGGGAAAGAGGGTTAGGGCCAGGGCACCTTTGAGTAGTTGCAAGTTCAATTAGCAGACTTTGAGACTTCAATAGGAGGACAGCCGTGCAGGGAAAGGCCTCCAGCGAGAAGCCACATCTGCATGTGCAGGAATGCTGTCTCCTATGGCAACAGTCTTTATCAGTTCCTAACACAAAACATAACAGTTCTTTTACCTTCACTACAACTTTTATTTGTAGTTCTCCAGCACACTGAGTTCCCGGTCTCTCACTAGACCCTCTGATTCACTGCCACTGAATCCCTTGAGCTCCTCCAATCTTCACGGTGGTATCTTCCTCAAGCGTCACCCCCGCCTCTCTGCTGGGTCCCCTAGCTTGGCACTCAAGATACTTCTCAAGCTTCACCCCACTGGCCTGCTCGGTCCCTGGCTTGGCACACAAGGCTGCTCTGCAAGCATCACCTCCGCTGGCTGGGTCCCTGACTTGATCACAACCTGAAGTTTCCCGATTCTCCACCGTGCCCAGGGGCAGATTGACAACTGATGGGGCCCCTGGGCAATAGAAGATCATGGGGCCCCCTGTGTCCCCACCCACATGCAAGCCACACCTACACAAAGCCCCACCTACATAAATTATGGGGCACACAGTAAGATACACAGCAGGGCACAGGCACATCACAGAGCATGGGGCACACAACAGCAGGGCACATCAAGGGGTACACAGCAGGGAACAACACAGGGCATGGGGCACAGTAGGGCACATCACAGGGCACACAGGAAGGCACATCATGGGGCAAAGGGCACATCAGGGGGGTACACAGCAGGGCACTGAGAACATCACAGGGCATGGGGCACATCACAGGACATACAGTAGGGCACATCAGGGGGTACACAGCAGGGCACTGAGAACATCACAGGGCATGGGGTACATCACAGGACACACAGCAGGGCACATCAGGTGGTGCACAGCAGGGCACAGATCATGGGGCACATCACGGGGCACACAGCAGGGTTTTTTATGCTGTATACAGCAGGGCACATTATTAAGCACAGCATGGTGCATCACAGGGGGCACAGGGAACATCAGGGGGTACACAGCAGGGAGTTCATAGGGTACACAACAGGGCACATCAGGAGGTACACAGCAGGGCATACAGCACATCACAGGGCATGTGGCACATAGTAGGGCACATAATTGGAAACAGGGCACATTTGGCAGTACACAGCAGGACACATCACAGGGCATGGGGCACACGGTAAGGTACATCAGGGGTACACAGAAAAGCACAGGGCACATCAGGGAGTACACAGCAGGGCACAGAGCACATCACAGGGTATGGGGCACACAGTTGGTCACATCACAGGGCACACAGTAGGGAACATCATGAGTCACAGTGCACATCAGGCGTAACACAGCAGGGCACATCACAGGGCATGGGGCACACAGTAGGGTACATCAGGGAGTACACAGCACATCACAGGGCATGGGGCACACAGTAGGGCACATCAGGGAGTACACAGCACATCACAGGGCATGGGGCACACAGTAGAGCACATCACAGGGCACACAGTAAGTCACATCAGGCTGTACACAGCAGGGCATGGGGCACATAGCAGGTCAAAGGACACATTTATAGGGCATGGGGCACACAGTAGGGTACATCAGGGGGTACACAGCAAAGCACAGGGTACATCACAGGGCACATCAGGGAGTACACAGCAGGGCACAGAGCACATCACAGGGCATGTGGCACACAGTATGGCACATCCGGGGGGGTACAGAGCAGGGCACATCACAGGCCATGGGGCACACAGTAGGGAAAATAGCAGTTCACAAAGCAGAGCACTGGGATCCTCCAGACACAGCACAGTGTCTCTCAGGGCAGCCGTGGGGGGAGAAGGCACAGGGGGACACCGTGGGTGGGTGGAGGACACAGGGGGACATTGTGGGGGGGGGGAGGAACAGGGGCACACTGTGGGGGGGGCTGGAAGGCACAGGGGGACACTGTGGGGGGGTGGACACAGGGGGACACGGTATGGGGTGGAGGACACAGGGGGACACGGTGGGTAGGTGGTCACAGGGGGACACGGTGGGGGGGTGTAAGGCACAGGGGGATACGATGGGTGGAGGAGGACACAGGGGGACACTGTGGGGGGTGTAAGGCAGAGGGGGACACTGTAGGGGGTGTAAGGCACAGGGGGACACTGTGGGGTGTGTGTAAGGCACAGGGGGACACTGTGGGGGGTGTAAGGCACAGGGGGGCACTGTGGGGGGGTAAGGCACAGGGGGACACTGTGGGGGTGTAAGGCACAGGGGGACACTGTGGAGGGTGTAAGGCACAAGGGGACACTGTGGGTGTGTGTAAGGCACAGGGGGACACTGTGGGGGGTGTAAGGCACAGGAGAGAACTGTGGGGGGTAAGGCACAGGGGGACACTGTGGGGGGGGGGGGTGTGAGGCACAGAGGGGCACAATGGAGGGTGTAAGGCACAGGAGGATACTGTGGGGGGTGTAAGGCACAGTGGGACACTGTGGGGGGGGGTGTAAGGCACAGGGGGACACTGGGGGGTGTAAGGCACAGGCGGACACTGGGGGGTGTAAGGCACAGGGGGACAATGTGGAGGGTGTAAGGCACAGGGGGACACTGTGGGGGTGTGTAAGGCACAGGGGGACACTGTGGGGGGTGTAAGGCACAGGGGGACATTGGGGGGGGTGTAAGACACAGGGGGACACTGTGGGGAGGTGTAAGGCACAGGGGGACACTGTGGGTGGGTGGAGGACAGGGGGGACTGGGAGACTATCACGGGGCCTCCTGCAGTCCTGTTGGGGCCTGGGACCTGTACTGTCTGCCACGATGCCCGCCCCCGCGATGATCATCCATGGTACCTCCAGCAGAAACAGCGCCTCACCGAGGCCTGAATACATGATGCAGTCTAACATGGATTCAGCAGGACGCGGCTGTGATAATACCTCTCACAGCGTGCTGCTCCTTGCCGGTTCCTCCTCTCTTCTCGTCCATCCCAGGTGATGTTATGTACAAGCATCTGGGGTGGACAGGAGGGAAGGAGGAGCCGGCAAGGAGCAGCGCGCTGTGAGAGGTATTATCACAGCCGCGTCCTGCTGAATCCATGTTAGACTGCATCATGTATTGCAGGTGCAGAGGCTCTCACGGGCCCCTTAGCGGCACGGGCCCTCAGTCCGTGCCCGAATGACCGATGCATCAGTCCGCTCCTGACCGTGCCCGTTCTACTAAGTACTACTGGAGAGTGCAAAATTTGGCTCACTTTTGCATAGAAACCAATCGGCTTCCAGGTTTTATTGCCAAAGCTTAATTGAACAAGCTGAGGTTAGAAGCTGATTGTTTTCCATGCAGAAATAAGCCAGGTTTTGCACTCTCCAGCTTTAGTAAATAAATCCCTATGTGTCGATTGAGCTACCTTTGGTCTCCACCAGGGGCGCACGTGTAGAGGTGACCACAGGGGCACAATTGGGAATTAGTTGTCAACAAATACCAGGACCAGCTTAAAAGGGGGCCTTTAATGACAGGATTACCAGGTATTAATTTAATGAAAGATATGTAATTTAATTTAATTCAACATATTGTAGAAGATTGAAAATGCCTTTTAAATGATATTACCCTGTTAAACAGTTTCCTTGAGACATAATTTCTTCACACACTATATACTCTGCTGCTACGCAGGCCTAAATTTGGTCTTCCATACAAAATGGTCCCCATAGCAGCTCTGTAGAGTTTAGGCTCGGTTCTTTGGCCTCGTATATGGAACACAAGTTGACAGGTTGCTGCTCTTACTATTATTTTGGTTTAAAGTGGATGTAAACCCTCTAATATACCCAGTGAAGTGAACAGCCTCTGATGATACACAGAGATAAAACAAATCTCTCTACATAAGTTCTACATGTATATCTGCTGTCTTCGGCTTTCTATATTCTTTAGAAAGTGAACATCGTGTTAGAATTCTTATTTCCTCTTTCAGTAGTAGGAAGGGAGTCTTGGCATACACTGTGTGACAGCTGATTGGAGAAAAGGCATACAACCCCACTCCTCATAGGCACAGGAATGAAGATACTTGCAGAGTTTACATCCAGTTTAAGTCTACATTTTTCTACGGTATACCTTTTCTATATATGTACCTATTTTCGGTGTTAATTTGTATTATCCTTGCTATGGAGCAAACTATTTTGTTGGGACTTTGTATCTAGAACGACTTCCTGTTTTCTGATTGCAGGCAAATTACCTGACTGTTAGCTAAAGGTAAAGGTAAAGGTAAAGGTATGCTTACTGTCTGAAAACTATTTTTCAATAAAAGTCTATAAGAAAATCCATACCAATAATCCTCTTTTACAACCTATGTGTACATAACGTTAAACATACCTTTCAATCATTTCATCCTAACTGGATCAAGCCTCTCTCCTATATAGCTATACTTGCTTGTACTTACCTTAGATCAGGCGACATGCCTGTTTAGTAGCCAAAAAAAGTTCTCAGTCAGGCCACAATATAGTCTACTTCTTAGTATATAAATGGCGCCATCAACTGAGATAAGCATTGAAGGCTGCTGGTGCAGCTTTCTGGGTTATCTAAGGTAAGTACAATGGGGCATAGTTGGCTTGGGGAAGGGGGGCAGTTAGGCTATAGTTACCATTTTACTTAATATCTAGTATGAAGGAAATGAGAATAAATTATAAAGGTACATTGCAGGTATATATATAAAAGCTTAACTCTGTAAAACTAAAAAGTACTCCACCCCCCACACTACATGGCTTAACTGTTCAAGTAGTCTTTCCTTTATCTTGCACAGGTGCTTTAAATAAGAGTCAATGGCTTGGTATTTTGAACAGCTATTTTATGTAAGAGAAATTCCCAAAACATGGCCTGTTGGGGGTACTTGAGGACTGAGGTTGAGAACCACTGCCTTAGACCGCTGGTAATGCGGAGGAGAAGAGGCTTCAGGTTTTTAAAGTATAATGCCCCGTACACACGGTCGGATTTTCCGATGGAAAATGTCCGATCGGAGCGTGTTGTGTGTGGGCTCCATCGGACATTTTCCATCGGATTTTCCGACACACAAAGTTGGAGAGCAGGAGATAAAATTTTCCGACAACAAAATCCGTTATCGGAAATTCCGATCGTGTGTACACAAATCCGACGGACAAAGTGCCACGCATGCTCAGAATAAATAAAGAGATGAAAGCTATTGGCCACTGCCCCGTTTATAGTCCCGACGTACATGTTTTACGTCACCGCGTTTAGAACGATCGGATTTTCCGACAACTTTGTGCTACCGTGTGTAGACAAAACAAGTTTGAGCCAACATCCGTCAGAAAAAATCCTAGGATTTTGTTGTTGGAATGTCCGAACAAAGTCCGATCGTGTGTACGCCCTATTAGACTCTAACCAGCAGCCTAAACAGTTAGCCTTAATGGCATGATGAGCAAGTCTCACTAGGGCCAAAATTCTGAGCTCTAGGCACTTTTCCTCTCCAGGATTCCCATTATTGCTCGATAGACCACTCCCCCAGATTAACTGATGACCCTCTAGTTTGTCTCCACATTTTATCATTGTTAATGATGCTGTGTCTGTTCTGACATTTCACTTTTCTGCTTGTGAGAACTGAAATGATTTGCAGAGCTATGGTCTTGCAGTTTAGAGCATCCTTGCATCCTTGCAATCAATCAGGAACAGCAACCAATCGAGAAATACAGTTGCTAAAATGCATATGATGTTAAATCTTCCAAATTGTGCAGTTCTGGAGTTTTTGATTGGCTACATGTTATAATTACACATGACTGAGGGACTTGCGGCGTACCAATGCTCAATTACCTCTGGTAACCCAAATACAACACCTGCCCCCATCTTAAATGACCAGACAACAAATATCCATTTTTGGAGTACAATGGCCATAGCATCCCTTTATTTTAACACAATAAACAAAAACAAAAATGCTACCCAGTGCAAAGACCCCCTGCTCCTACTACATCACCTCAGGGACAATGAACCACCTACATACTCCCAGATAAAACCTAATAAAGACAGTTGACTCTATTCATGAAGCAGTATTTTCCTCTTTAAAATTAGCGGTAAAATAGCTCATAGTGTTTTTCAAAAATGTTTTTGCCATTCACAAAAAAGTGCTACTAAAATACAGCATGCAGTATTTCATTGAAATATGCAGTATTTATCTCATGAAACTTTGCAGTATTTTATCTCATGCAATATCCAGTGGGATGTCGCTATGACATGCAAACAGATAGACCAGGGTCACCAAAGTGCGAATTTAAATTAAGAACAAAAAAACATCAACACCAGGATGCCCGCTCTATCTGCCCTCTTAGTCCACTGAACTGGAACCTGTAAGGAAGAGAGCTTTGTATTTACACCTTTTTACACAGGTGTAACCCCTCAACCCTGCACCCTGTAAACAGTGCACCCCCTCAACCCTGAACGCCGTACACAGCGCACCCCCTAAACCCCGCACGTTGTACACAGCGCACCCCCTCAACCCTGCACACCATACACAGCGCACCCTCTCAACCCTGCACACCGCACAAAGTGCACCTTCTCAAAACTGCACGTCATATACAGCGCACCCCCTTAAGCCTGTACACCATACACAGTGTACCCCCTCAATGCTGCACGCTGTACACAACGCAACCCCTCAACCCTGCACTTTGTACACAGTGCACCCTCTCAAGCCTGCACGCCGTACACAGCGCACCCCCTCAAGCCTGCACACCGTACACAATGCACTCCCTCAACCCAACACGCTTTACACAGAGCACCCCCTCAACCCTGCATGCCATATACAGTGCACCAACTCAACCCTGCACTCCATACACAGCGCACCCCCTGAACCCTGCACTCTGTACATAGTGTACCCCCTCAAGCCTGCATGCCATACACAGCGCACCCCCTCAACCTTGCACGCCGTACACAGCTCACCCCCTCAACCCTGAGCACCATACACAGCACATCCCGTCAACCCTGCACGTTGTACACAGCGCACCCCCTCAACCCTGCACGCCATACACAGCAAACCCCCTCAACTCATCCTGCCACACACAGCACACCCCCTCAACCCTGCACACTGTACACAGTGCACCTCTGAACCCTGCATTTTGTACAAAGCCCACCCCTCAACCTTTCACTCCGTACACAGAATACCTCTCAAACCTCATTGCTAATAACTAGTTCTAGAATTTTTTTGCCTATTGGTGTGTCCCCTCACCTTCGCAGTCTGTAGTGTGCAGGAAGTGAGATGATGTGCTGTAACCTTAAGCAACTAGTCAGTGGGTTATAATGATGTGCTGTAACCTCTAGCAACCAGTGAGCTGTAATGATGTGCTGTAACCTCTAGCAATCAATTTTTGAGCATTAACCACCTCAATACAGGGCACTTTCACCCCCTTCCTGCCCAAGCCATTTTTCAGTTTTCAGCGCTGTCGCATTTTGAATGACAATTGCGCGGTCATGCACCCTAATGAAATTTTAATCATTTTTTTCCCCACAAATAGAGCTTTCTTTTGGTGGTATTTGATCACATCTGTGGTTTTTATTTATTGCGCCATAAACAAAAGAAGAGGGACAATTTTGAAAAAACACAATATTTTTTTTACTTTTTGCTATAATAAATATCCAATTTTTATTTTTTAAACAAATTTTTTCCTCAGTTTAGGCCGATCTGTATTCTTCTACATATTTTTGGTAAAAAAAAAATCGCGATAAGCGTATATTGATTGGTTTGCGCAAAAGTTATAGCGTCTACAAAATAGGGGATAGATTTATAGCATTTTTATTTATTTATTTATTTATTACTAGTAATGGCGGCGATCTGCGATTTTTATTGTGACTGCGATATTGCGACGGTTATATCGGACACTTTTGACACATTTTTGGGACCATTCACATTTACACAGCGATCCGTGCTATAAAAATGCATTTATTACTGTGTAAATGTGACTGGCAGGGAAGGGGTTAACACTAGGGGGTGATCGAGGGGTTAATGTGTGTCCTAAGGAGGTGATTCTAACTGTGGGAGGAGGGGACTGACTGGGGAAGGTGACCGATCTGTGTCCCTATGTACAAGGGACACACCATCAGTCTCCTCTCCTCTCTGACAGGACGTGGATCTGTGTTTACATACACAGATCCATGGTCCTGCTCTGTTACCTGGCAATCGCGGGTGCCCGGCGGACATCGCGGCCGCCGGGCACGTGCACACCCTAGTCGCTCGAGAGGGCGATCACGTCATATGACGTCCGCCCAGAACAAGAGCTGCCTCGTCCCGCCGTCATATGATGGTGGGCGATAGCTTAGTGGTTAATATTGTGCAGTAACTTCTAGCAACCAGTGAGTGGTAATGATGTGCAGTAACTTTCAGCAACCAAGCACTGAACAGTAATGATCTGTTGTAATCTCTAGCAACCAATCAGTTAGTAGTAATGATGTGCAGTAATCTCTAGCAACCAATCAGTGAACAATAATAATGTGCAGTAACCTCTAGCAACCAATCAGTGAGCAGTAATGTGCAGTAACCTCTAGCAAACAATCAGTGAGCAGTAATAATGTGCAGTAACCTCTAGCAAACAATCAGTGAGCAGTAATAATGTGCAGTAACCTCTAGCAAACAATCAGTGTCCAGTAACCTCTAACAACCAATTAGTGAGCAGTAATGATGTGCAGTAACCTCTAACAACCAAGGAGCAAGCAAAATGAATGTGCCGTAACCTCTAGCGATCAGTCAGTGAGCCATAATGATACTCTGTAACCTCTAGCAACGAATCGCTGCCTGAGATGCTGCTGTAAACTGGTTTTGAGTCTAGCTGCTACTTTTTGTATGTCTCAGAGTAGGGGCTGGGGGCCCAAAAAAAATGTTTGGGTCCAATCAATATTAAAGACAGACCTTCATGTAAGGTAGCCTTTCTTAATCTTTTTAACATGGAGGAACCCTTGAAATAACTTTCAGGTCGTAGGGAACCCTAACTAATATTTACTATAATTTTAGCTCACTGTGCATTAGTATGATGGTCAGTGGGTAGAATGGGCTTTATAATGGTGGTGGTGGTTGGGAGGGTCAGTGAGAAAAGGTTAGAGCGGTCAGCATATAACCCTATAGTAACACTGTTACGTCAGGGTTATAGGCTGCCTGCTCTGATGTGACGGAGGAGACCTGAGACATAGCTGGGTGCAGGAGGAGAATCAGGACAAGGTGGGGGGACATGGCTGGCTGCAGGACATTTTTTTTGGGGGGGATAGGGGACATGGTGAAAAAAACTTGAAATATGGCTGGGTGTGGGAATGTTAAGGGTGGCCGTGGGACACGAAGGGGGTACAGGACACGTGAAGGAAACCTGGGACAAGGCTAGGTGTGGGGCATGGTTGGGGGGATGTGGGACATAGTGAAAAAAAACTTGAAATATGGCTGGGTGTGAGGGTGACTGTGGGACACGAAGGGGTACAGAACAGCTTAAGGAGACCTGGAACATGGCTGGGTGTGGAATATGGTGGGAAGGATAAGGGACATGGTGGGGATGCAGGACATGGTAAAGGAGACCTGAGAAATGGCTGGGTGTGCAACAAGAAGAGGGTACAAGCGATGGTGGGGGCTTGGGACATGCAGAAAAGCAAGACACAGCTATGGATGCATAATTTGGCCTTGCTAACTCACTGGTGGTAACTTATTGGTGCAGTTTTTCCTCAAGTGTTTTATACAGGCTGATAAGTTCACCTTTCATAACATGTTACATGTTACACCCATATTCCATGTTATAAATGCACCGGCCCCGCACCTCCCCAATGCCTGCTGTGCCAGCTAGTGGGGGATATTCTCCACTCGCTAGCTGTCAACATTTTTAAAAAAAGTAACTGTGCGGTGCTCCGCCCACCCGGCCGTGTCACTCATTCACAGCGCTCTGTGAATGGAAAACTACAAGGTCCGGCAACTTTTGCGGCTGTCACCTTGTAGTTTTCAATGAACTACCACGGCACTGTGAGCACTGTGTAATTCATTAATTCTTCCTGTCAGCATGTATCAGCTTCTTGTAGGAGGTACTTGCCTATACACTGACATGGCATCAGTGATCTGCTGATCGCTGGTGCAATGCTTTACAGCTGTGGTCATCAACCCTGTCCTCAGGGCCCACTAACAGGCCAGTTTTTATGTATTACCTTGGGGAGATGCAGACTAGAATACTGCAATCACTGAGCAGCAAGTGATATCACCTGTGATGTATTTCAGTTATCTTGCAAACCTGGCCTGTTAGTGGGCCCTAAGGGCAGGGTTGATGACCACTGCTTTACAGGCTCCTGCAACAAATAATAATATATGCACATATTTTTACATGCAAAAAATGTGCATTAATTGTTTGTTCTGAAAAGGTGAACTTAACCTTTGAGCAGCGATGACTGGTCAATAGTATAGTCAGAAGAGAGCATGATGGTGAATACCAACAGTACATTCACCTACTCCCATTAACATTAGCATCGGAATTTGAGTTTACTAGCATTACATGCATTTTACTGATGGCCCTCCTTAGCTTTGCTCAGTTCCAGGCAATATACTTTATATTGGTGTAATTGGTGTTGGTCTCAGCCCCACACCTTATACTAAATATCCAACACAAATGCTTTGTGTGCATGTGGTGACTAAATGGCCCCACAGAAGATGCAATAAATGCAAAACTAACCAGCACCCCATAGAGTAACCTCTGCATTTGTACACATTGGATTCACTGAATTGATGGACTGTAGCTGTGAAACTCAGTTTGACAGTTATTTTTTACATCAGACAAGCAGGGAGCCTCAATGTAAACATCATCATTTATTTATTTAAAGCGGAGTTCCACCCAAAAGTGGAAGCTCCACTCATCTGAACCCCCCCCCCCCCCGGTGCCACATTTGGCACTTTTTGGGGTGCCTGTTTTTTTTTCAGAAAGCGCAGCACGCTTCCCGCATGCACAGTAAGGAACCGGCTGTGAAGCTGCAAGGCTTCACTGCAGGTTCTCCTTGCAAGCAATGGCTGTGGCAGCACTCGAGAGCCGATGGAAACAGCAGCTGGGGTGCCGACATCACTGGCTTCCAGGGCAGCTACTGTAATGCCCTGTACACACGGTCGGACTTTGTTCGAACATTCCGACAACAAAATCCTAGGATTTTTTCCGACGGATGTTGGCTCAAACTTGTCTTGCATATACACGGTCACACAAATTTTGTCGGAAAATCCAAACATTCTGAACGCGGTGACGTAAAACACGTACGTCGGGACTATAAACGGGGCAGTGACCAATATCTTTCATCTCTTTATTTATTCTGAGCATGCGTGGCACTTTGTCCGTCGGATTTGTGTACACACGATCGGAATTTCCGACAACGGATTTTGTTGTAGGAAAATTTTATATCCTGCTCTCAAACTTTGTGTGTCGGAAAATCTGATGGAAAATGTCCAATGGAGCCCACACACGGTCGGAATTTCCGTCAACACGCTCCGATCGGACATTTTCCATCAGAAAATCTGACCGTGTGTACGGGGCATAAGTGTCCTAATATTAAAAGTCAGCAGCTACAGTATGTGAAGCTGCTGACTTTGAATTTGTTGCTGGGGGGGGGGTCGGGTGAAACTCCGTTTGAATTAAAATGATGTGTATGGATCCCCTTGAACCTGCTAGGCTAGGTCACCTTGTGGATATTCCTGCTCTGGGGCTCAATACTGCATACTGAACCCCACCAAGTGCACAATGTGAGCACAATCCTAAGACCACTTTAGGTGTTGCAATTTCACATTGCCTATGCTTTGTACAAATTTGCTTACTTTTTTAAAAGGTCTTTATACATGACATAGACACTTTTGTAAATACATAAAGCCACCTTCAAAACATTATAAATCAAACATAAAATGTGTATTAAATTCTTTTGCATAGTGGGAAAGTTGAACATCACTGACCATTGCACAAAAAACAGACATGAATACTTCCTTGCTTACTGTTGTACTGGTCCCAGTTGCAGTATGAAGAATCAGGTCTGCCTATTATGCTTTGTAACAAATTGTTGGCACTATTTGCCAAATGTGACTGGCACAGGAGCTTTATATACCCTCAATGTCTTCAGTGGTATTTAAATACAAACATTTTCTCTGACACAAAAGGCTCTGGAAGCCCATCAGCCACTGGACCATACAACAAAGCCAGAGGCAATTCTAAAACCCCAAACCAACTGTCAGACAACTCAAATCCAATGAGCCAGACGCTGCTTGGAAGCATCCACTCCTCATTAGCAACATCTGTGTCTAGTGATTGCCCTGCCTAATATAAAACTCCAATCATTGGAGCCATGGGCGGATTAATAAATGAGACTTTTAACAGTTTTTTATTGTCCAGCAGTGAGTATTTGGAACACATTGCTGTTGAGAAAGCTCACTTAATGTAGCCATCATTATAGTCACAATGGGCTGATTTATCAGTTCAAAAAAACAGGGCTGTAAAAACAAGAGGAAGGCTTTAACAAGCTGTAATTACCGGTATTTAAACGCAAAAATGTCCTTTTATAGTTTTATGCTGTCATAAACGTATTTACTAAAATGCAGACTCGTTTAATGTGCCATTTCACAAATGAACTTCTTTTAAAAGGACTTATTTGAACAGTTTTGTTTAATGACCAATAGGGATATCAATTTGTAAGGGATGTTGGAGATTTGTCTGTACCTATGCGATGCTGGGGGATTGTCTGTAGCTGTATGAAATGGATTAAAGGAGTTGTAAAGGTTCGTTGTTTTTTTTTTTAAATAACAAACATGTTACACTTACCTCCTCTGTGCGAGGGTTTTGCACAGAGTGGCCCCGATCCTCCTCTTCTGGGGGTTACCCAGTGTTGCTCCTGGCTCCTCCTCTACTCAAGTGGCCCTATGGAAAACCGCCTTCCATGGGGGCACTTGTGCAGGCGTGCACCTGAGTCCTGCTGCTGCGTCCATTGACACAGACAGCAGGACTCGGCCCTGCCCCCGGCTCCCGTGTCACTGGATTTGATTTACAGCAGCGGAAGCCAATGGCCGCTGCTGCTATCACTCTATCCAATGAGGACCTGAGACAGCAGCTGGAGCTGCTGTGCTCGTCCCCGTCGCTGGAACGATCGGGTTCAGGTAAGTAAAAGGGGGGCTGCTGCACTACAGAAGGTTTTTCACCTTAATAAATAGAATGCATTAAGGTGAAAAACCTTGAGAGTTTACAACCCCTTTAATTAAAGGCAAATAAACTGTGCACTTTACAAGTACTCATTTCCGGCTTAGTGCATATGCTAAAGCTGTGATGAAATTCCATCATCCAATCATATGCAAGCAAAAATGCATTTTTTTTCTTGCACCCGATTGGGAATTCTTTACAAAGAAAATTTTCACCACATTACCTAAGCTCTGTGGAAAACGAGTACAAGTGCACTTGCAGAGTACACAGTCTACAGGCATACCCCACTTTTAAGTACACAATGGGGTTTATTTACTAAAGCTGCAAAGTGCAAAATCAGGCTCACTTCTGCATAGAAACCAATGAGCTTCCAGGTTTTATTACCAAAGCTTAATTGAACAAGCTGAGGCTAGAAGCTCATTGGTTTCTATGCAGAAGTGAGCCTGATTTTGCACTTTCCAGCTTTAGTAAATAAACCCCATTGTGTACTTAAAAGTGGGGTATGCCTGTATTTGCCTTTAGTGAATCCACCCCTATGTGTTTTTGTGGTTCTCCCTTGCTTTTTTTTTACTACACAATCCAATAAGTACTCATTGTATATGACAAAAGATTACTGAAGAGTCGTGATTTTTTTCAGAGACAGATTACAGATTTATTAAAGGCAACTAGGCTGTTCATTTTGCAAGGGAAGTTACACATTGCAAGGGAATAGAATTTTCCCAGGAGCTTAGTGAATGTAATAAAGCTCTGCTGGCTTCCGTCCAATCACGTGCAAGTAAAAATATATATATTTTTTTACTTTCCTTGCATGTGATTGGGTATTCTTTGAAAAAAATGAAAATTTACCACATAAATTAGCAAATTTCCTTGCAAAGTAAATAGTTTATTTGTCTTTAGTATATCAACACCTATTTCTGCATTCTAATAAATGATTCCATATTAGAACAGGGAAAATGGTTATTTATGTACTTTGTATAGGAAAACTTCTGTACCTGCAAAAATTCATCATGTATAAAAATAAATCTGGTAGCAGAAGTAGTTATTTTTTAGCCAGTCCCTGCTGCATGGAAATTTGATATCATGTGATAATAAGTGGGTTGAAAATGGCGCCTAGTGTATTCATTTAAAACATAGCTGCCCCTTTAAGCAAGTGTAAACACGGAACCATATAAAAAAAATCAAATGTAAAGGTGTTGGTGCTAAAAACATACAAAATAAAAGTGAACAGGCAAATGGTGATTACAAAAGCAAATAAATATATAAAGTCCAAAGTGACAATCCCAACACCATAAATAAATGAAATCTTCTGGTTTGATGTTCCTTCAAATAAAAGCTTAACCATGAGTGCTCATGAAGTAGGTCAAAATGCGCTTAGGTTGAATGGACCAGAGGAATCCTAGGTAGGCATCACTCCACTATGTGACCCTCCTCCAGATGGCCGCTGAGGATAAGGGAACAGATTCCACCAAGGATACAAAAATAACTCTTATGGTGTACTAAGTTTAAATACAAAATGTTTAAAAAGATAACAAAAGATTTTGCACTCACATGTGACTGTGCTATGCCCAGCACTGAGGTGTCTACAGCATGTGCAGGTGGATATATATCAGAATCGCAGCAGCGTGCGATCCATGCCTCATTCTGGATATACCAAAGGATGTCACATAGAGGACCCAGAAGTGACGAGTCCGCGCTTCTATGTACGTTTCACCGTACTGGTGTCATCAGGAAGTCTTCATGATGATGCCAGTACGGTGAAAGTACATAGAAGCGCGGACTCGTCACTTCCGGGTCCTCTATGTGACATCCTTTAATATATCCAGAATGAGGCGTGGATCGCACGCCTCTGTGATTCCGATATAGCCACCCAAACATGCTGTAGACACCTCAGTGCTGGGCATAGCACAGTCACACGTGAGTGCAAAATCTTTTGTTACCTTTTTAAACATATTTTATTTAAACTTACTACATCATAAGAGTTATTTTTGTGTCCTTGGTGGAGTCTGTTCCCTTATCCTCAGCGGCCATCTGGAGGGGGATCACATAGTGGAGTGGTGCCTACCTAGGATTCCTCTGGTCAATTCAACCTAAGCACATTTTGACCTACTGTAAAAAGTGGTCAGACACCTTTGGTGATTTGCCATCTACCTCATGAGCACTCGTGGTGAAGATTTTATTTAAAGGAACATCAAACCAGAAGATTTCATTTATTTATGGTGTTGGGATTGTCACTTTGGACTTTATATATTTATTTGCTTTTGTAATCACTATTTTGCCTTTTCACTTTTGTTTTGCATGTTTTTAGCGCCAACACCTTTACATTTGATTTTTTTAAATGGAAATTTTCATAAACTGACTAATTGAATGGGAGGGACATTATTACTATATATAATGTTTTTGGGTTATCCCACACAAATTCAATTTAAGCCTCTCAATAGAATATACAGTATCTCACAAAAGTGAGTACACCTCTCACATTTTTGTAAATATTTTATAATATATTTTCCTGTGACAACACTGAAGAAATTACACTTTGCTACAATGTAAAGCAGTGAGTGTACAGCTTGTATAACAGTGTAAATTTGCTGTCCCCTCAAAATAACTCAACACACCGCCAATAATGTTTAAACCGTTGGCAACAAAATTGAGTACACCCCTAAGTGAAAATGTTCAAATTGGTCCCAATTAGCCATTTTCCCTCCCTGGTGTCATGTGACTCCTTAGTGTTACAAGGTCTCAGGTGTGAATGGGGAGCAGGTGTGTTAAATTTGGTGTTATCGCTCATACTGATCATTGGGCATTCAACATGGCACCTTTTGGCAAAGAACTCTCTGAGTATATGAAGAAAAAAATTATTGCTCTACATAAAGATGACCTAGGCTATAGGAAGATTGCCAAGACCCTGAAACTAAGCTGCAGCAGGTGGTCAAGACCATACAGCCGTTTAACAGGACCGGTTCTACTCAGAACAGGCCTCGCCATTCTCGACCAAAGAAGTTGAGTGCACGTGCTCAGCGTCATATTCAGAGGTTGTCTTTGGGAAATAGACGTATGAGTGCTGCCAGCATTGCTGCAGAGGTTGAAGGGGTGGAGGGTCAGCCTGTCAGTGCTCAGACCATACGCCGCACACTGCATCAAATTGGTCTGCATGGCTGTCATGCCAGAAGGAAGCATCTTCTAAATATGATGCACAAGAAAGCCCCCAAACAGTTTGCTGAAGACAAGCAGACTAAGGGCATGGATTACTGGAACCATGTCCTGTGGTCTGATGAGACCAAGATAAACTTATCTGTTTCAGATGGTGTCAAGCGTGTGTGGTGGCAACCAGGTAAGGAGTACAAAGACAAGAGTGTCTTGCCTACAGACAAGCATGGTGGTGGGAATGTCATGGTCTGGGGCTGCATGAGTGCTGCCAACACTGGGGAGCTACAGTTCATTGAGGGAATCATGAATGCCAACATGTACTGTGACATACTAAAGCAGAGCATGATACCCTCCCTTTGGAGACTGGGCCACAGGACAGTATTCCAACATGATAGCGACCCTAAACACACCTCCAAGATGACCACTACCTTGCTAAAGAAGCTGAGGGTAAAAGTGATGGACTGGCCAAGCATGTCTCCAGACCTAAACCCTATTAAGCATCTGTGGGGCATCCCCAAACGGTAGGTGGGGGAGCACAAGGCCTCTAACATCCACCAGCTCCGTGATGTCATCATGGAGGAGTGGAAGAGGACTTCAGTGGCAACCTGTGAACTCCATGTCCAAGAGGGTTAAGGCAGTGCTGAAAAATAATGGTGGCCACACAAAATATTGACACTTTGGGCCCAATTTGGACATTTTCACTTAAGGGTGTACTCACTTTTGTTGCCAGCGGTTTAGACATCAATGACTGTGGGTTGAATTGTTTTTAGGGGACAGAAAATTTACACTGTTATACAAGCTGTACACTCACTAATTTACATTGTAGCAAAGTGTAATTTCTTCAGTGAAAAGATATAATAAATTATTTACAAAAATGTAAGGGGTGTACTCACTTTTGTGAGATACTGTAAGTGGAAAAAAAAATCACTTTACTTAAAAAACAAATGATGGGTTACAGGAATAACAGTTTTTTTTCATCTTCATTTCATACTGTTATTTAGCAAGATCTCTTGGCCTACAGCCTTTTTGTATTGTAGGTCGATGAGTTTCAATAGTCAGAAGGATGGTTTCTCTTACAAGTCAGAGCACCCAATTAGGAAAGTAATTGCTGGTTCTTTGCTGCACATACTATCCATGTGGCAGCTTCTCAGTGCGCTGTACAATCCAGATTTATGAGGAACTCCAGAAACCTACTATAACACTGAGCTGAGTGGTCAGACCAGTTTTGCTGTAGACAGTTTCCCTGTGATATCTATTTGACCTATTTCTGGTTGTAATGCAGCCTAAGCTTATAGTTTGAAATGAAAATCAAAGTGGTTCTAAAGCCTCCCCCCCCCCCCCCCAACATGTACCTAAGACCTGTATCGATCGAGAGCTGTGCCTGTCTGCATTTCTTCTCCCCCTCTTTTTCTTTTCACAGTAGAATTGGGCTGTCAATCTTGTGAGCAGAAAGCGGGGGGGGGGGGGGGGGGGGCAGGGATGAGCTGTACTGTGTGCATCTATGGATGCACATAGTGCAACTCAGTAGCGAGCCCATTTGTCTGCCTCATAGCGAACAGCTTGCTATCTAGGCAGACACAGAAGAGGAGGAGCCAAGATTGCTGGTGGGGGACCCCAGAAGAGGAGGTTCAAAGCTGTTCTGTGCAGTACCACTGTACAAAGCAGATAATTATTGACGTTTATGTTTATTATTTTAATAAAAATAAAATGTTGCCTTTTTAAATGCGTTAAATATAAATTAAGAATTACAAGAGGCTAGCACTCATAGGCTCTTTTTTTAGTCAAGAACTGCTGTCAGTGTTTCTATAAACCAAGTGGCAGTCCTGCAGCAGATAGGGGTCTCGGCTGTCAGTAGACCCTTGTAAGGTGCACATATTGGCATATGCTTAGAATGCCTTATGGCAAATCTGGCCATGCCTATCTGAATTTCAGGTGTATGTAAGCTCTAACAATGAGCATCTCCTTTGAAAGTCTTTTGACCTATCTGTTTGATAAGCTCAAAAAATACCTTTTGATTCTTTTAGACACCATAATGCCCCGTACACACGTCAGATTTTCCGACGGAAAATGTTCGATGGGAGCTGGTTGTCGGAAATTCCGACCACGTGTAGGCTCCATCGGACATTTTCCATTGGAATTTTCGTCGCACAAAATTTGAGATCTGGATTCAAATTTTCTGACAACAAAATCCGTTGTCGTAAATTCCGATCGTATGTACACAATAAAAAGTTCCACGCATGCTCGGAATCAAGCAGAAGAGCCACACTAGCTATTGAACTTCCTTTTTCTCGGCACATCGTACGTGTTGTACGTCACCGCGTTCTTGATGTTCGGAATTTCCGACAAGATTTGTGTGACTGTGTGCATACATGACAAGTTTGAGCCAGCATCCGTTGGAAAAAATCCATGGATTTTGTTGTTGGAATGTCCGATTGTGTGTACGGGGCATTGGAGTTGATAACTTCCTGTGCTCTCTGCCTGTCCTGCACAATTACTCTACTTGGAAGGCCATTAGATATTATATTTTAAAACAAATACTCATCACAAGAAAATGAAGTTTTCAAGAGGGATAAACCAATAGTCATTTAGTTAAAATCATTACATTTTAATTAGGCTACTGTAACCTTTTAATTATACGAGTTGATAAATGAAAATAGTACAACTAATAGTGATACGGCTACTGTTCAGCATGTAGGATTTCAGTTCCTAGGATACAAAAATCTTGCACTAATGTTATTAAAGGTTCATTTTTACGCCATTGTTACAGGTCGACCTGAGTACTGTAGCAAATGTCAGCATGCCCTCTTTGCATTCCACAATTCTGCAAAAAAGAGCAATGTTTCCATGGCGATGCTTCTCTTCAGGAGAATACATAGTACACAAATATCTCCTAATTAATTAATATAACTCTTGCTTACAAAACAGAAGTAACAAAAGAAATGTGGAATTTTGAAGGGAAGCTAATGGTGGAATGTGCTGTCATGTAGACAAATAGTATTGTAACCTTATTGATAACATCCCTTTATTTGATTAGATTGTATAGATATTATGGTTTTCAAAGAAGTAGACAACTGCATTTACCTTGCTACAAATATCAGTAAATAAGCTGCAATTGTGCTAAAACTGCTTTTTTATTAAATAAATAAATAAATAAAATAAAGTTTAATGTTTGATCACCTAAGGACCAGAAGGATTTGGCCCCTTAATGACTAGGCCATTTTTTGAGATACGGCACTGCGTCGCTTTAACTGACAATCGCGTGGTCGTGCGACGCTGTACCCAAAAAAAATGTATGTCTTTTTTCCCCATAAATAGAGCATTTTTTGGTGGTATTTTATCATCTCTACAGTCTTTATTTGTTGCGCTATAAACAAAAAAAGCAACAATTAAAAAAAAAAAGTATATATATTTTACTTTTTGCTATAATAAATATCCAAACAAATGAATAAAAAAAGAACAAATTTCTT
This sequence comes from Lithobates clamitans, assembly GCA_037952925.1. Taxonomy (NCBI): domain Eukaryota; kingdom Metazoa; phylum Chordata; class Amphibia; order Anura; family Ranidae; genus Lithobates; species Lithobates clamitans. The sequence goes on from JBBGZY010000583.1 coordinate 1,006,222, forward strand.
CATCAGTTTAGGCCAATATATATTCTTCTACATATTTTTGGTAAAAAAAAAAAAAAAAATCGCAATAAGTGTATATTGATTGGTTTGCGCAAAAGTTATAGCGTCTACAAAATAAGGGATAGATTTATGACATTTTTCTTATTTATTTATTTTTTACTAGTAATGGCAGCGATCTGTGATTTTTAGCGGGACTGCAACATTGCAGCGGACAGACCGGACACTTTTGACACTTTTTTGGGACCAGTGACATTTATACAGTGATCAGAGCTAAAAATAGCCACTGATTACTGTATAAATGTCACTGGCCGGGAAGGAGTTACCACTAGGGGGGGATCAAAGGGTTAAGTGTTCCCTAGGGAGGTGTTTCTAACTGTGAGGGCAGTGTACTGACTGGAGGAGGAGAGAGATCGCTGTTCCTAATCACTCAGAACAACAGATCTCGCTCTACTCCCCTGTCAGAATGGGGATCTGTTTGTTTACATACACAGATCCCCGTTCTGGCTCTCTGTAGAGTGATCGTGGTTGACCGGCGGACATCACGGTCGCTGGCCACGCACATCAGATCCAGCAACGCGCGCGCTCCCTATCGCTCTTAAGACATCCGACGTACACCTATGGCGATTCGCGTGGCCGTGCCAAACTGCCGCAGTATAATGACGGCGGCTGGAAGGCAAGCGGTTAATTGCCATTATTCTTCCTATTTATGTATAAACACTGTATTTATTTAATATTACAAAAAAAATCTGAGTACCTTATTTAAGCTTTGCTGTTCAGAGGTCACATGGTGTTTTCCAAGTATTTCCTGTCTTCAGGGAGGAGTTTCTAGTACTCTGCTGATATATGAATCTGTGTCTGCACAGTGTGATTGGTGCTGTGCTGGTTACATGACACAAAAATAGGCTAGAAACAAAACAAATGTTTTAAAGCTTCATATAACTCTACAATTCCAACCAAATGTTTATTTTTTGCAATAACATGTTGTGGGTATAGTTTAAGCTGACTGACAATAGCTTTCACTTTGTTCCCACTGTAAAGAGATCTGGAGAAGGTTCTTCCAATCAAAGGCTGTCGTAGGCCCCTCCAGCCTGTGTCTATGGGGTGTATGTGCTGGGATTAACAGGGAAGTGAAGCTTCCATCAATCACCATCTTATCCTGCCCCCATAATGTTTAACAATATGATGACATGGAGGAGGAGGGAGTGTCATTTACCACTTTGTATTTGCCCACATGTGTGACTCTATAGTCACATGGGCTGCACAGATTAGGAAAAAGAGCAAATGAACAGCTTTGAATGGAAATGAAACTAGAGCATGCTTAGTAAATGTCAACAGCTGGTCTATACTATCTCAGGCTGTAGTGGGGACACTACATTTTTGCGGTCTGCAGAAAACAAATGCTCTAGTGGATGAGTGAGTATGAACACAATGCAATATAGCATGCATTGACAGTTTTTGATGATTTGAGTTTAAGGACATCTTAAATAATCCTTTATTAACAAATATAACATGTGCTGTTAGTCAAACCATACTATCCCTGGTGATAATCCCTGATGAGCTTAAAAACTATATTTCCCAATCCAATGACCAGCTCCTGCTGTCCCAGCAAAAATCATATTTACTTTTCCTTGGTCTTTTTATTGAAGGCCCACGCAAAGGTAATTTGTTTCTACCTGGTGCCTGTCACTGTTGCAGAATGTCTTTGTCCCTTTGGGGTTTCTTCCCTTCTCTTCTTGCTCTAGAGACACAACAGAAGTGAGAAGAAATCCACAAGGATAATTTCCCTGAGAGACAGTTGTCACTGGAACAAGTGCCCCAAATGGAAGGTTTACCCTCACCTCTTTATAGGATGACAATTGTTAAAATTTTGGAATTCTTATCATTTTCTGTCTCAGTGGCAAAAATCACCAGAACAAACAGAAAGGGTAAATTTACCCTGCAGGGCCACAAACAGCAATACAACTTTTCTAAACTCTCTGTGGAGTTTAGGTTCAGCTTTAAACATTGAGGTTGTTAGTGTAACATCTATGTGATTGCATATTTATTACTGTAACCTGTGACTGGGCTTTAATTGTACATAGTGCCAGACATCGTTCTACTGGCTGCGAGTTTGTTTTTGTGAGCTTTTTACAAAAGTATTAAACAGTGGCGGCTGGTGTAGTTTTAGGAAGGGGGAGGGGTGCAAGACCCCCCTAATTTTTGACCCTTCCCACTTATAAGCCCCACCCCTTATAGCATCCACCCACTCCGTCCCCTGTATTCCACTTTCTTCCACCTATAGTGTCAGGAGTATACAGCTCAGGATCATAGGACAGAGTATACAGCCCCAGAATCACAGGACAGAGTATACAGCCCAGACTCACAGCAGAGTACACAGCCCCAGAACCACAGCAGAGTATACAGTCCAGAATCACAGCAGAGTACACAGTCCAGAATCACAGCAGAGTACACAGTCCAGAATCACAGCAGAGTATACAGCCCAGAATCACAGCAGAGTATACAGCCCAGAATCACAGCAGAGTACACAGTCCAGAATCACAGCAAAGTATACAGCCCAGAATCACAGCAGAGTATACAGCCCAGAATCACAGCATACTGATCATCACTGTTCACATCATTGATTATCATCACATTGCATCACTGATCATCATCCTGTTGTTGCTGGGCTGAGGAGTCAGTTGCTGGGACAAGGACTTGGGGGGAGTCCTGAGTCTGTACTGTCCAGCACCCTGTCCCCCTTCTTCTTCATGTCCAGCAGCTCAGGGACATCCTGCAAGGTTAGCATGCCAACCATAGTTGCCCGTGCTCCAGGCTGGGATGGAAGTGTCAGTGTAGAGAGGAGGGAGGGCTGTGAATAAAAAGCTCCGCTTGGGCTGTGCGTTCCATGGAGCTGTTGATGTCACTTCCGGTTTATCACTGGCCCAGGGAAACCAGAAGTGACGTCGTAACTCGGAGGGAAAGCACCGCCCATGTCCTAGGGCAGTGCCAATCAAGAACACAGCACCCGTAGTGATACTACAGGCGGAAGTAATCCAGCGCAATAGATTGCACCACAAGGCAGGTCAAAACTTTGCAAATGAAGCGTCTCGTCTGCAATCTCATGATTGCATAGACGTCGCGCTTCCCATAGTGCACTATGTCCGCCGCCCCAACACAGTGCACTTAAAGGATATTTTTTTCAATTTTTTTTAAAGGGCCTTTTTTTTAAATAAATTTTAATTTTTATTGATTTATTTATTTATTTACAGTTTTTTTGTGACTGCCTGGGGGGGGCATCCATGCATCCCCTATGGACGGGCCACCACTGGTATTAAATGATCCAAGTCAAATGACACTGCTCTGAAGACCAAAGCCTCTCCTTTACTGCAGACATTCCAGTTGGTGGTAAAAGGAGCCTAATCCCACAAAAGCGACACAATACATGCCGAACACCGATAACATTACCTTCATAAAAGCTTTATTAAGCCACAAGCAGCATACAGCATGTCCTCACCCAGGGATCGCCCCTCTTTAATGCGTATCAACCCACCATCGGCATGCGACTTGTGTTGGGCTGTTTATATAAGTGCTTACAGAAAGGCACATCAAAATAAGCAGATAGTAGATGCGAGTAAGGTGAAGAATAGAATGCAATTATGTTATTTTTATTCATTTTTATCTGGTAACAATTGTTTTAAATGTTTAACCGATTGCCAACCAGCTCACACCGATATACATTGGCAGAAGGGCACGTACAGGCAGATTAATGTACCTGTACGTTGCCCATTAAGACGTGGTTTGCGGGCACGCGCGCACGCCTGCCGCGACCTCCGCGAGTGTGATCACGGGTCCCCCGGACCCAATATCCGCTGGGATACCCTGCAATCGTCTCACGGAGCAGAAGTACAGGGAAATGCTGATGTAAACAAGCATTTCCTCGCTCTGCCTAGTGACAGGACACTGATCACAGCTCCATGTAATCGGGAGCGGTGATCAGTGTCATGTCACACATAGCCATGCCCCCCCCCCACAGTTAGAATCACTCCCTAGGACACACTTAATCCCTTCACTTCCCCCTAGTGGTTAACCCCTTCACTGCCAGTCACATTTACACAGTAATCAATGCATTTTTAATTGCACTGATTGCTGTATCAATGTGAATGGTCTCACAATCGCATCAAAAGTGTCCGATCTGTCCGCCATAATGTGGCAGTCATGATAAAAATTGCTGATCACCGCCATTACTAGTAAAAAAAAATATATATTAGTAAAAATGCCATAAAACTATCCCCTATTTTGTAGACGATATAAGTTTTGCGCAAACCAATCAATAAACGCTTATTGCGATTTTTTTTTACCAAAAATATGTAGAATATGTATCGGCCTAAACTGAGGGAAAAAAAAAATGTATATATTTTTTGGGGATATTTATTATAGCAAAAAGTAAAAATAATGCATTTTTTCAAAATTGTCGCTATTTTTTTGTTTATAGCGCAAAAAATAAAAACCGCAGAGGTGATCAAATACCACCAAAAGAAATCTCTATTTGTGGGGAAAAAAGGATGCAAATTTTGTTTGGGAGCCACGTTGCACAACCGCGCAATTGTCAGTTAAAGCGACGCAGTGCCGAATCGCAAAAAGTGCTCTTGTCTTTGGGCACCCAAATGGTCTGAGGATTAAGTGGTTAAAATGTAAATTATTTGATGAACCAGATCTACCAATATGACCAGGTTGCTTTATGTATTAAAAAAATGATATTCTGGAATTACACTAATAATACTTGCCAGTCTCTCCATCACTGATTCCAGTCTTGGCTGTCAGTGACGGCCAAAAAGAACTTAAGGCAAAAGGAAAAACCTATCCGATCTCTAGTTTTTTCAACTGTTCCACAGAATTCATGGTCTATTGCCTTATTTGCCTTTGTGGCTTGCATTATGTTGGGAAGACCATACGGACGCTGAGAAAGAGGTTTGGGGAACATTGCAGCTTTGTGGAGGGTGGATATGACATACATAGTGTGCCCCGACACTTTTTGAAACAGCATGGAAAATCCTCTGCGGACCTCAGGGTTTGAACTATAGAGTCTGTCCCGGGTACGTTCCCACTGGCAGAGCGTTTCAAACATCACTGCCAGAGGGAGACGTACTGATATACACCTTGGATCCTCTCACGCCCGGAGGTCTAAACGAGGAAATAGAGGTCAATAGTTTGATTTGGCACATCTGTCCCCCTTATTTCCCTCCCCCTCCCCCCCTCCTATCTTGATAGTGTTGGCCTTGTTCCTCTCTATCCCCCAAAATACTTCTACAACACTTCCCCCTCCCCCCCTCCTTTTCCTGCTCCTTTCTCCCCCCTTCCCGCCCCTCTTTCTCCTGCAAACACCCCCCATTCTCTCTCAACCCCCCCCCCCAATGTGTGTGTTTTGATGTGTTACCTGTGTTGGCCCACACATATATCCATTGTCTAGTCCTCTATTCCTTCAGTGGGATTATAAAATGGTATAATTATAAAGTGTTACTATAAAATGGTATAGAATGGTACGATAGTATTATTGCAAGTTAGAGACTTAAAGTATGTTTCCGCATGTGAGCGTGCGATCATATACATTGATGGATTCTTATGTCACATGCTCTGTGTCGGATATAAATATTATTTTTGCAGGATACAAAATCATTTTGTATATATATTAATCATATCTAAATAATTTCTTCATTCAGGATCCTTTTCTTCCCCCCTTCACCTCAGTTCATTTATTTACCCCGGACCCTTAAGGTCTTCAACTACAAAAGTAAGTACCCATAGATTCAGTAATAGTTTAAAGTTGTAATACCCCATCAATAATAATACATAATATCTCTAGGTTTGTTGTGGTCAATCCCGACAACATCTCGAAAAAGTGTACAAACAGGAATAATTGTCTTTTCTATTCATAATACTTCATTTCTATTTTTATTTTTGTTTTATTGTTATTATTATTATTTTTATTTTCATTTTTATTTTTATTATTATTATTTTTAGTACAAATTTCAAATCACTAGCTATTCATAATCTCCCCAATTTTTACCATATATCCATACACACAATTCCCAATCTAATCAACTCGGTTTATGGTCAAACCTCGTGCTTTCCTAGTAATCACAATATATTCTCTAAATGTGTGTGTGTTTTTTCTTCTGTTGTGTGCTGCACAATGCTGTTTTATAATGCAGTTCTTAATGCCCCCTCTTCATTACACTAATTGTAATGCTTTTACTGATCCTTTTGTATGCCCAATTAGTAACGTTGTTTTATAGTTCCATCTGCTGAGCTTTATATATCTTTTTCTACATTATTATTAAGCCAGCAATATATATGTGTGATATATCCATAGCCGCGGGATTTTAAGACTCAGCAGCAGCGGCATCAGTGTTTATAAGCCCTCATCCAACATTGCCCCATTAGGCCTGAAGAAGGAGCGCATGCTCCATAAACGCGTCGCCTATTGGTTCTTCATAAATTCGGAAGTGACGTCAACCCTCGGCTCACTGTGTGTTCCAGATCCAGGAAGCGTCACCAGCAAGCAGCTCCACGGATGCACCCCCTTCTTGGACGCTCAGCAATTTGTGCCAAAAATGCCTGTTATTTCCCTACTCTTGTGAGTACTTATATTCGTTTTGTGCATTACATTTACTGTCATACTGCACTTAGAGTGGCGCCTGTGTGTTTTATCCTCAGCTGTTCCAAGAGTCGCTTCTTATCTTCCACTGGGCTTCCTTCAAGGTGCTATCATACGGACTATATGAACTTTTTATCAGTTATCTTTTTAAAATTCCTCTTAACCATCCCCAATCCCCTATGTGCTTATTAGGCTGGTGGGCTAACACTGAGCCTGGTGCAAGCGCCAACTTTATTCTATGTGTATTGCACAGGATTTGCACTACTATTTTTTAGGAGGACATTAAGACTAAAGATAATGCTTTCAGAGCACTGCTTAGGGCCAATTACTTACCTGGTAGCAGGCATGTAATATTCAAACTTCCAAAGTGAAAAACTTTTTAGCACTGGCTAATAGTGTAAGACAGTAGGAAGATATGCCACCATTACCAACAGCTGTGTTCCAGGATCACAGGGTCACAGAAAAAGAGGGGGGGAGCTTGCTGCAGTTCAGCAATGTCTGGATGAAAAACTGAAATACTCATTAGGTAAGTTGTGTTCCTGCAAGTATCTTATTTTATAGTTTTTAGTGGAGTGTGCTTTTAATCACTCAGAAATACTTTTAGTTCTAGAAAAAAAAAGTAAGTAGGTTGTGCACAGACAGAAAACAAAAGGACAAGAGTTCTCAACTACTTGCAGTCCATTTTGCCATCATAAAATAGGTGGATGAGTTTAGGAGGGTAGTAAAAGTTACCTTTATTGATTAAATGGCAGTTCCCCTCCAAGGCAAAATTTCCCACCGCTGCTACTTTTAAGACTGTGAGTAAATCAATAACGAGTTTGTGAAAGGTGATGATTAAAGCAGCTTTCCTGCTTAATCATATTCATGAGCCCAAGGGAAAAACGGAAAGCAATATTAATTAAATGTTCCACACCCTCTCATTGCTTTCTAATTTTATGGTTGATATGGTCTTAAAAGCCATACTCGTCCTGCACTGATTTGTAATATTAAATAAAAAACACACAGAAATGAATGGGCAGTTATAAAAGATTGTATATAGCTTTTTACTACTTTGCTGTTCCTACTCTTAAAAGCGATGTCACCTTGGCCAGGTTTTCAAAAAAAGATGAGTTTTTCATTGTTTTTCTTTCATCAACAATAAAAATGGTTGATAAAACGTTGTATTTTAAGACACACTTTTAAATTGTTTTATGGATCATTTTTACAACTTTCTAACATACTTTTCTACTGTAAAATAAAACATAAGGAAATGCTGTATATATTGTTTAACCTTAAGTTTAAATCAAATGGATCCTTGCAAAATCTTATGTGCAGTATGGTATAAATTTATTTTGAATTCAATTTTTTTATGTGTACGTTACGTTTGTACGTAGACATATCACATTCAAATGACATCTTACATTTATAGAAATATAAATCATAATTATATTGAAGGTTACAAAGAGTTTGACAGTAGTTGATAAATAATATAAATTCACCCTTCAGTAAGTTTTCACCATCAACCCATCCTTGAGTAAGTTTTCAATGTTATATTGTTTAGAAATTCCACATTTATCACCGATATAACTCTTTCTTTGTTGATGTCCCTGTTCTTGTGTCTCTGATAGATTTCCCTACTTCTTCCCTTTTTATCCATTAAAAAAATCCTTATTGTCTGTCTTTGCTTTTTCTCATAAACTGCAAATATTTTGCAGCTGGCATATATCCTTGACATTTATAAAAAAGAATACAGTTTGAGACTTTGGGTAAAAGGGGTCCTTCACAAAAAATTATTTAAGATGCTGGTGACTAATAATTATCAGGCAAACAGTTGTTTGACTTAATTAGGGATTTTTAGATGTTCCTCTGTAAGTATTTTTATATATGTGATCTTTGAAAAAGTGCTGAGTACAGCAGAAAACACGTCAGACCCTGTGTCCTGTGCTAATTTGGAGATTTTAGTGGACATGGTATGCAATCTTTCTATTTTCTTTATTTAGATACAGGCAATAGTGCAGATCTTTGTACATAACTATGAATGCACAATCTTTGTTCCTTGCATATTTGCATAAGATTTTTTTTGTTTACTTTTTACAAAAGAAAACAATACTATACTGTATCATGCAAAGCCGGTCATAAAATAATTCAAGAGGGTGTAAAATAAATAAACAATCTCTATTAAACAGTTTTACCATCAGTTCATGGATGTGTCAAAGTACACTATATTACCAAAAGTATTGCGACGCCTGCCTTTACACGCATATGAACTTTAATAGCATCCCAGTCTTATGCCCCGTACACACGGTCGGATTTTCCGACGGAAAATGTGTGATAGGACCTTGTTGTTGGAAATTCCGTCCATGTGTAGGCTCCATCACACATTTTCCATCGGATTTTCCGACACACAAAGTTTGAGAGCAGGCTATAAATTTTCCGACAACAAAATCTGTTGTCGGAAATTCCGATCATGTGTACACAAATCCGACGCACAATGTGCCATGCATGCTCAGAATAAATAAAGAGATGAAAGCAATTGGCTACTGCCCCGTTTATAGTCCCGATGTATGTGTTTTACGTCACAGCGTTCAGAACGATCAGATTTTCCGACAACTTTGTGTGACCGTGTGTATGCAAGACAAGTTTGAGCCAACATCCCCGGAAAAAATCCTAGGATTTTGTTGTCGGAATGTCCGATCAATGTCCGACCGTGTGTACGGGGCATTAGTCTGTAGGGTTCAGTATTGAGTTGGCCATCCTTTTGTAGCTCTAATAGCTTCAACTTCTCTGAAGGCTGTCCACAAAGTTTAAGATGTGACACATAAGTGTCTATGTGAGTGTTTGACCATTCTTCCAGAAGCGCATCTGTGAGGTCATGCACTGATGTTGGAGAGAAGGCCTGGCTCGCAGTCTGCGCTCTAATTCATCCCAAAGGTGTTCTATTGGGTTGAGGTCAGGACTCTTTGCAGGCCAGTCAAGTTCCTCCACTCCAAACTCTTTATTGACCTTGCTTTGTTTACTTGTGCGCAGTCATGTTGGAACAGGAAGGAGCCATCTCCAAATTGTTCCCACTAAGTTGGGAGCATGAAATTGTCCAAAATGACTTGGTATGCTGACGCCTTAAGAGTTCCCTTCACTGGAAATAAAGGGCCAAGCCCAACCCTGAAAAACAACTCCACACCATAATCCCCCCTCCACCAAATGATTTTCGCCAGTGCACAGGACACAGCTATGGCGGCTGCCTAAGCTGCCTTATGGTGACGTCACTCCTGCTTCCAGTTATGGTTGACACCTTGGCAACGTGTAGAATTAGCTGCAGGGTGCTTTACAGGTCTAGGGCTGCGATTTACCAGCAGCAGTGCCCTGTCCATGAAGACCCCTGGGTGGTATGCATATCATGAAAGGAGAAGCCAGGATAGGGTAATTCCCGTTGATCCTGCCTACAGAATCTTGAGTACAGGGCAGAAGCCCTTTAAACTTGAATGCCTACAGTGCCCCTTCTTTTTTCCTAATCCCCCTTAGGGTATGTAGATGCCCCTGACGACCCTCTCTGTGATCATGGATGAGAGCCAGGAGTGCAGTGTTTTCTTTTAATTTTAATGTAATTGTGCATCTATGCCACTGTATTACACATGTGCACCTCCCCCTTGTGGCACCTAAATATGTCTGCACAACTGGGTTGCTTACCAATCCTATTTCTTTACTGTAACTGTGCCACCTCACTTTCAGTTGAGTTACTACAGCTGCACGCCCTGCCTCTTCCTCTTTCTGGGCATGACTTTTACAATCTCCTGACCCTCTCCTGGTGTCACAGTATAGAGGTTGTTACCACACTACCTGAGTTTAAAGCACCCTACAGGTGCATTACAACAAGGCATTCCCCTCCTGCTCCACAGCTGTGGAGGCTGTGGGTACCAGAGAGTCATTTTCAAGGGCTATAAACTGGGGTTCACACATTGCCTCCTCCTTGCTTCATGGTGTCAAACTTGTCTCCTTCCTACATCATGTTGAGCAGATCTGCTTGCTGCTGTTCTGAAGCTCTTGTCTCAAGGGGTCATTAACCCTGTACCAACAGAAAAATACTTTGTTTACTCTAACCTTTTCACGATTCCCAAACCGGAAAGAAGAGGTTGTCCCATTCTGAATATGAAGACTCTCAATTAGTTATTATGGGTTAAAAACATTGTTCATGACCTCTCTTCTTCCAGGGGATTTTCTGGCCTCACTAGACATCTAGGATACTTACACATTCTCATCTTTCCACCACATCATAACTATTTGCCCTTGCAGTGCGCGATCTGCATTTCCAATTTTTCCCCCTTAACTTTGTCCTGTCAATAGGCCTGGGGTTTTTCATCAAGGTACTTGCCCTAGTTTTGACTCAGCTCTGTGCTCAGGAGATTCACATTGTCAGTATCTGGATGATCTTCTGTTAAAGGACCAGTCCTACATGTCCCTGTAAGGGCCAGTTCACACCACAATATCTGTGTTCCAAATGCATTTCTGCATGCTTGTTTTTGATGCCTTCCAATGCGTTTTTGTTGTGTTTAATGTATTTTTTCTCCCTTTTCTTTTTTTCATCTCAGTTCAGGACATATGCATTCTGGTGTGTTCTTGGTGCGAATTTGATGAATCTCAGTACATTATTGTGCATTTTTAATGCATTTTACCACATTCCTGGGGTGTTCGACACACAAAAAAGCAGCATGCTCTACTTTTGTTGACTACCCTGGAACACACTGCAGTGGTGTGAACTAGGGCCATTGGAATACATGTAAAACATTGTGCATGTGTTTTTAATGCAGATTAAAAATACACTGGACTGAATCTGGTGTGAACCAGCTCTAAACCCACATCCAACGGACAATGCAGACTGCATATTTTCTTTTGGACCCATTTCATAGATTGGAGTTTGGATCTGGAGAAATGGACTCTCCATCCAAAAGTGTTTCAAGCAAGGTGCCACAGAAGGGATCCTCTTTTGTTCAGATTCAACAATAAACTGAACAGGTTTTTTGCCAGGTCCAGGGACCCTCAGGCATTAAAACCCTATTGATTAGTTCAACCCAACCTTCGCTTTTTTGTCCCTCCAGCTGCTTCTTTTCTGCTCCTCGGAATCAAGATGAAAGGCATTCTGGTGATTCTTACTGCACAAAATTAGCCCAGGAGGACATTGTACATGGACATACTCAGATTCCTGGCTAACTCTCTGTGGGCTGTTTTGGATTATCCACAACTTTTGTCCCAAAGACCAGTGTTCTATCCTGCATCTTGGTCTTTGGCTTTACTGGCATGAATGTTAAATCCGAAGTCCTGAGAGACAGGGGCCTATTAAACTAATTTTTAGCATCTCGAGTGCTACGAAATTGACTTCTCGTAAAGTCTCCCTTTGAACCGGGAAGACATATTTTTCTGTGGTGTGAGCTGATCGTACTTCTTGGGACATATTCTGTCCTTTCTCTAGTCTAGTCTGGATCAGCATCTGCCCTTGAGTTCCATCAATGGACAAATCTGGGCCTTGGCCATTCTGTCTCTGAGACCTGTGGCCTGCAACTCCCTAGTTAAGGCCTCTGTGCAGGATGTAGCACACATCTCTCCCACTGTGTTCCATTGGAATCTTGATCTGATTCTCTTGGCTCTTCAGAAGCCACATATATACCTTATTAGGGATATCCCTTTGATTGACATTACTCGGAGGTGACCTATCTTTTTGGTATCACCTAGCAAGGAGGGTCTGTGAGTTAGTGGCCCTATCCTGCAAAGTACCATTTTGGGTGTTGCACAAAGACAAAGTTTTCTTGAGGCCTAAAGCCTCCTGGCTCCGAAAGATGGTCTCTCCTTTCCACCATAACCAGGACATTGTCTTTTCCTTGTGTCCTACTCAGAAACATCCAAAGGAAATTTATCTCCACTGTCTTGATGTGGTACATGCTCTGAGAGTTACCTCTTTTTAGGCAGTCAGATTCCTTCTTTGTACTTCCTGAAGGTTGAAGCAGAGGTCTCCCTGCTTTTCACTCAACCAATGCTAGTAGGATGAGACAAGTTTTTATTATATCCTATGGTTTAAAGTATATAGTGTCTCCCTTTCTTGTTAAGGCACACTCTAGCATATCAGTTAATGCTTCATGGACTTTTCAGCATCTGATATTTGTTTCTCAGATTTGCAAGGCTGCCACCAAGGCTTCTGTTCACAAGTTTGTTAGGTTCTACCAGGTGGATGTCCTGGCCTTCTCCGATGTCCCAGACTACAAGTCTATAATAATAGGATTTTGACTTACTATTATTATCTATTTCTTGGAGTATAGTACAGGGTAGAGGTCCCTCCCCTCTGTTCTTATGATCTCCCTATTGCTTGCTGAAGTTAGATAGGTGTAGGAGGGGTTATATAGAGGGGTGTAGCAGCTTTCTCTTTTTGTCAGCATCCAATCACCTGAAGGTAACTGTTATAGCATGTACCGAAAAATACAGAATTTCTGGAGATGGACTTTAAAAAGCCTCAGTCAATTCCCTAGCTTATTTTAATAGGAATTATAGCAAAGACTCTAAAGTCAGATTTTTTGTTTTATAACATCGTTTCTCCAACATACTTGCAGATACAGAGATAAATGAGGGCTTGTTTTAAAGTGCTTTCACTGGTTGTTCTTATATACGGTGGGGAAAATAATCATTTGATCCCCTGTTGATTTTGTACGTTTGCCAACTTACAAATAAATAAAGGGTCTATAATTTGTATCATAGGTGTATTTTATATGATAGAGACAGAAAATCAACCAAAAATCCAGAAAAAAACACATACAACAATTGCTATAAATTAAGTTGCAGTTCAGTAAGTAAAATAAGTACAGTGCCTTGCAAAAGTATTCGCTCCTCTTGGCTTTTTACCTATTTTGTTACATTACAGCCTTTAGTTCAATGTTTTTTAAATCTGAATTATATGTGATGGATCAGAACACAATAGTCTAAGTTGGTGAAGTAAAATTAGAAAAATATATACATAAAATTATTTTTAAGAAATAAAAAACTGATCATTGGCATTTGCGTATGTATTCACTCCCTTTGTTATGAAGCCCATAAAAAGCTCCGGTGCAAATAATTACATTCAGAAGTCACATAATTAGTGAAATGATGTCCACATGTGTGCAATCTAAGTGTCACAGGATTACAGGATTACTGTCATTACATATACACGCCTTTTTGAAAGGCCCCAGAGGCTGCAACACCTAAGGAAGAGGCACCACTAACCAAAACACTGCCATGAAGACCAAGGAACTCTCCAAACAAGTAAGGGACAATTTTGTTGAGAAGTGCAAGTCAGGGTTAGGTTATAAAAAAAATATCCAAATCTTTGATGATCCCTATGAGCACCATCAAATATATCATAACCAAATGGAAAGAACATGGCACAACAGCAAACCTGCCAAGAGACGGCCGCACACCAAAACTCAAAGACCGGGCAAGGAGGGCATTAATCAGAGAGGCAGCACAGAGACCTAAGGTAACCCTGGAGGAGCTGCAGAGTTCCACAGCAGAGACCGGAGTATCTGTACATAGGACGACAATAAGCTGTACGCTCCATAGAGTTGGACTTTATGGCAGAGTGGCCAGAAGAAAGCCATTACTTTCAGCAAAAAACAAAATGGCACATTTTGAGTTTGTGAAAAGGCATGTGGGAGACTCCCAAAATGTATGGAGGAAGGTGCTCTGGTCTGATGAGACTAAAATTGAACTTTTTGGCCATCAAAGAAAAGGCTATGTCTGGCGCAAACCCAAAACATCACATCACCCAAAGAACACATCACCCCCACAGTGAAACATGTTGGTGGCAGCATCATGCTGTGGGGATGTTTTTCAGCAGTCGAGACTGGGAAACTGGTCAGAGTTGAGGGAAAGTTGGATGGTGCTAAATACAGGGATATTCTTGCGAAAAACCTGTACCACTCTCTGTGTGAGTTGAGGCTAGGACGGAGGTTCACCTTCCAGCAGGACAATGACCCCAAACACACTGCTAAAGCAACACTTGAGTGGTTTAAGGGGAAACATGTAAATGTGTTGGAATGGCCTAGTCAAAGCCCAGACCTCAATCCAATAGAAGATCTGTGGTCAGACTTAAAGATTGCTGTTCACAAGCGCAAACCATCCAACGTGAAGGAGCTGGAGCAGTTTTGCAAGGAGGAATGGGCAAAAATCGAAGTGGTAAGATGTTGCAAGCTCATAGAGACTTATCCAAAGTGACTTGGAGCTGTGATAGCCGTAAAAGTTGGCTCTACAAAGTATTGACTTTAGGGGGGTGAATAGTTATGCACATTTACTTTTTCTGTTATTTTGTCCTATTTGTTGTTTGCTTCACAATAAAAAAAAAAACATCTTCAAAGTTGTGGGCATGTTCTGTAAATTAAATGATGCAAATCCTCAAACAATCCATGTTAATTCCAGGTTGTGAGGCAACAAAACACGTAAAATGCCAGGGGGGCTGAATACTTTTGCAAGACACTGTATTTGATCCATTTGAGGGGCCAGTGGATTGGGCCATGTATTGTTAAATCTTGAATGAGAACTTTCTTCCCTCAGCCAGAACACTAAAGATGTGTTATGGATGGTTCTTTCAACATGACAATGACCCAAAACATACCGCCAAGGCAACAAAGGAAGTGGCTCAAGAAGAAGTACATTAAAGTGGACCTTCAGTCATTTTTTCAACTTTCCATCTATTAAATCTTCTGCCCTTGTTGTTTTAACTTTGGATAGTAAAACATTTTTTTTTTCTGCCAGTAAATACCTTATTCAGCCCACTTCCTGTTTCTTGCCTGGTCATTAGCCTAGGCTTATGACATCATGCACAGCTTTCTTTCTCACTCTCCTGAGAGTTTGCCAGGAAGGGAGGGGGGATGAGACATAAGAGGGCCAATGATAGCTGCAGGGCTGCAGAGCTGGAGGCGTGTGTCTGTGTAAATCCAGGAAGTGAACAGGCAGCAGCTTCAGCTGCCCACAGTTAAAATGGCTGCAGCCAGACTTAGTAGAGGGAGACTTCTGCAACATATTTGGCAAGTACAGAATTACAGTTTATATAAAATAATATGCAAAGTGGTTGGAGGGAAGCTTCAGAATGGCAAAGATGTTTTTATTACAAATTATGTGACAAGACTGCAGTTCCTTTTTAAGATCATGGAGTGGCCTAGCCATTTTCCAGACCTTAATCTTATAGAAAATTTATGGAGGGGGCTAAAAGTTTGAGTTGCCAAGCGACAGCTAAAAAACCTTAAGGATTTAGAAAAAACCTGTAAAGAAGAGTAGACCAAAATCCCTCCTGAGATGTGTGCAAACCTGGTTACTAACTACAAGAAACCTCTTACCTATGTGCTTGCCAACAAGGGATTCTCCACTAAACACTAAGTCATGTTTTTATTGGGGATCAAATACTTATTTTACTCACTGAACTGTAACTCAATTTATAACATTTGTTTTATGTGTTTTTTTGGATTTTTGGTTGATATTCTGTCTCTATAATTTAAAATACACCTATGATAAAAAAATATAGACCCTTTATTCATTTGTAAGTAGGCAAATTTACAAAATCTGCAGGGGATCACATCATATTTTTCCACACTGTAAATACTTTAGTGATTGGAGCACATGTTCCGTTTTCACTTCAATAAAACCTGGAAATAGGGAGTTGTTCTAAATTTTTAACTGGAAGTTTATTGCCAATCTCTGTTTTAAAAGTAGTTACACTGCTGAGTTTACTTTGCAACACTATTTCTATCCAAACATTGCTGACATCATTGATACCATATGGTCTTCTACAGTTGCAGCTACAGTAACATGCAATGTGTTATGAAACTGAATTGCACAACATGCATGGTAACGGGTATAGCAAACATACTTATTTAGCATGCTGAACCCACTGGATATCAAAGCTTTTTTCCTCCCGCTAACCATTTCTTCTCACTAACAACACCTGACATTTTCCAGGCACTGACCACTGATCCTGGGCATTTCTCCCCTTCCACTAGCCTCAGAGCGTGGGCATTTGTTGCACCCACTGAACATAGATGGTGGAAAATTTTTCCTCTTACTGACCACAGACACCGGGCATTTTTCCCTTTCACTGGCCCTAGATATTTTTTCCTCTCACTTACCAACAACACCAGAAATTTTTCCAGAAACTCCTTCCACTAACCTTAAATGGTGGGCATATGTTGCACCCACTGATCACAGACCCTGGGAATTTTTACCTCCCACTGCCCAACAATGCCAGATATTTTTCCAGTTAGTGATCATAGATGCTGGGAATTTTCTCCACCCAAAGACCAGAGACACCAGGCATTTTTTCCTTCCACTGACTAAAAATGTTGGTCATTTTTTCTCCCACTGACCACAGATGCTGGGCATTTTTTTTCCTCCACTGACTCTGGATGCCACACAATTTTTCCTCCTACTGACTACAGTGGTTGTTAAAAATTTGAGTCATTTTTTTTCCCTCCTCTGACCAGTAATATAACTGGCACTGTGATTCATACTCCCTACTCCATGACGATAGGTTCCTGGTTGGATGTGAAACCTGGACCCTGTGCTACAAAAAAGCAGACCTAACCAGTGCACAGCCTGTTCATAATTTTCAACACTGCTGAAAGTGTTGATTTGGAGCTTTGATACAGTTTGGTTTAATTGCTTATTTCACTTCCTATAATAATATATGCAGAATGAAGTAGCTGATCATCAAGTTCTATGGCCTATTTCAGCTGAGCTTGTAATTCAGAAGTATAGAAGTGTGAGAGGCATTAATACCAAACCATCTGTGAAAATGCTGTGCTGGAAGAGTTTCAGCCCCATGATGTATACACGAAAAACCTCATGCTGGGCCATCACGCCATCCATCGTCCGTCCAAAATCTGTTCTTGTTTCAAAAACAGAATTCGATAGTCAACAATTCTCCCCCCCACGTTTTTCATTGTTTTTTGTTTTACTTTAATATTTAGGTAAATAATTCTATGAAACTGATTTGTTACATAAAAATTATTTTTTTAGTATGCAACTATTTATGTAAGAGTGAAGCATAGAAATAAGTGAAGGAAAAAAAGATAAGAGGAGAAATGTAGAAACTCATCAACATCAAATACTTTATCATGGAATGCTTTATAGCAACTGTGTCATAAAATGTAAGGTTTTAAATTAAAGTTGTACTTGAAAAGAAGAATATAATATACCTTTTCTACTGGCCTTACTGCTGAACTCCATTCTAATAAAGAGGAATCGGCTGAAGTCTCTGCATAAATAAACACTTCTGGGAACTCCAAGCTACTGTGTCCACTGCAGTTCTGTGGTTTCTTCCTGGTCTGATGGGCACAAGTGACTGCATATGATGGGCACAGTGGCTGCATATGATGGGCACAGTGGCTGCGTTTGATGGGCATAATGGCTGCATTTGATGGGCATAGTGAGGCTGCAATTGATGGGGGGGGTTCAGTATTTTTCAGTTTGCTTGCGCCCCCCAAAAAGTTTGAGCACCAGCCGCCACTGATGTGATCCACATCTCTCTCAGTCATAGGGCCATGACCATAAATATATATATATATCATTGAGCGACTTAATCAAGTGGTGAAAACTACTTGAGGTGCCAGATGACATGTGAGTAACTGTTCCTATTCCAAAATCAACAGAAAAGTTGCCACTAGTTGTAGCTTGCTTGAGTATTAGTAATTTGCTGTTTTTCTATTATTAAATATAATAACATCCCTATTTTATAGCTGCTCTATTGTAAAGTAAAACCAATCTATTGACATAGTTATAAGTCATACTGGTACCTAATATTACTGGTAAGGATGATGATGATTTCAATCTTCCAGCAAACGGGTTATCGGGACATATTGGACAATTCACTAATCCACTGAGGTCTATAATTATAAAAATGTTAAAGTGGTATTAAACCCAAAAGCAAACATGTATTATATTGCAGCTTACCAATTCTTAGATGTGATGGCTGCATTAGTTTTCTTCTTTAGGCTTTCTTTCTTCTATTTTCACCAACAGCAACAAGCTCTCTTGCAGATGTATCAATTACAGTGATGGAACAAACCATTCAACACTGACAGGGGTGCCTACAATGATCAGTTTTATTTATTTATGTAAAACTTTTATCCCAAAAGGAAAAAAACAGTTTTCTGTAACTGCTTATAAAGTGTTAGCTGGAATTTGCCTTAAGTTTGTGAGTGTCTTTAAATCTGCTAGTTTACAGTATCTAACACTACCCTTCCCCCAGACTGACAATGCTGCTATCCATATGTGCCCCCATGCTTCCTTATCCAGAGTGGGGGCACTCTAATACAGGAGGTGTGTTACTGGCCAGATAACCAGGTCAACACAGATGGAGAAAAGCCTAAAAAAGGAAAACGGCTGTATCCACCACATCTAATAATTGGTAAGCTGCAATATATTACATTTTTGGTTTGGTGCGCCCAGGACAAAATGAGCTCAGGAAAAATGGGTTAAATTGCGCTGGCCGTCAGACTGAAGATATCTAGAGGCAAAAAAGGAAATCTCTGCATTGAAGCTGATTACAAAAAACTGTTTTACTATTTTATCTTTATTTTGGCCGGTGTTCTGAATTAGGAACCTCTGGTATGTTAAAGTAAAACCAAAGGCAAAACATTTGTTTCGCTTTGGCTAGAGTAAGTGAGGGTTATAACCCCTGTATTTTTTTTTTGTCATCTTTATCCCATTGGGAAGATTTCCCTTCTACCTTTCCCTTAGCCAAAACAGCAAGTGAGAGGAAATCAATCCATAGCCACGAAATCTGTCACCAGGGCCACCCAAACTAGTGTCCCCTTTGGAAGATTTATCCTCCCATTTCTATTTTGGGGATACACAAATTTGTAAATTTCTTTCACTTTTGGTGATAACAGTAAAGAGGACAAACATAGAGGGTAAATCTCCCTTCAGGGACAGAGACAGCAATACAAACCTGACAGGTGGACCTCTCCACTCTATCCAAAGTTGAAAAAACGGAAAATTGTATACTCACCTTTCCGTAATTTTCCTTTCCTGACGCCTCTCCATGGCAGCACACACTGGGTTGTGACTCCGCCCCCACAACCTGACAGGATTGGTTAGCTATAAATTTGAAGGGGAGACACCCCGCTGCATTCTCTGTAAATATATCACCAAAAAAAAACGGGGTGGGAATCTGTGCTGCCATGGAGAGGCGTCAGGAAAGGAAAATTACGGAAAGGTGAGTATACAATTTTCCGTTTTCCTGACGCCTCCATGGCAGCACACACTGGGAAATAACTCGCCAGTCGGGTGGGTGCAAGAAAATAATATTTATTCCTTATAATGCGGAAGAATTGGCTCTAACAACGGATCTACCGAAGTCTGCCATAGCCAAATGAGCAGAATCTACTCTATAGTGAGAAATAAACGTATGTCTGGAGGACCAAGTTGCTGCTTTGCAAATAGTCTCCGGTGAAACCCTGCAATACGCTGCCCAGGAGGTAGCCACTGCCCTGGTCGAGTGAGCCCTGATGCCTTCAGGAATTGCCATATGCCGCATGGAGTATGCCTTCTTGATGGACTTGACTAGCCAGGAGGCTATAGTACGTGAAGTAGCCGCTTGACCTCGTCTGTTTCCATGTGGGATGACCATGAGGGTATCCGTCTTTCTAAAAGAATTCGTAGCCGTCAGGTAACTAATGATGGTAGTTTTAACATCCAGAGGATGAGGTTCACCCTGATCATTAGTGAAGGATGGTAAGACAATATCTTGGTTGTAATGGAAGGAAGTTGCTACCTTCGGGATGAAGTGGTCTGAAGGTCTTAGTACTACCTTATCAGGAAAGAATACCAAGTAAGGTTCTGATGCCATCAGTGCTTGGATCTCAGACACCCTCTTTGCTGATGTGATTGCAATGAGAAAGGATAGTTTTAGAGTCAGATCCCATAGAGATATTGATTCAGATGGAGTAAAAGGAGGATTGGTGAAGGCTTCAAGAACTATTGAGAGATCCCATGATGGAAAAACTGGTTTCTTAGGAGGTTTGATTTTCAGGCAGGCTCTCAGGAATTGGATAACCAGCGGATGTAATGCCCATCTGGTGCCTGTTTTGGCCGACAAGGCAGATACTTGTACCTTAAGGGTACTTGAACTTAGACCTTTGTTGATTCCTGATTGGAGGAATTCTAGGATTTGAGAAGGTTCTGGAGCAATAGGATCCCATCCCTTCTGCTGCGCCATTCTAAAGAATTGGTTCCAAATTCTTGTATAGGTGGTGTTGGTGGTGCTCTTCCTGGCTTGCATCAAAGTCGATATTACTTCCTGTGAGCAGCCTTGTTCCCTTAACCTAACCCTTTCAACTTCCATGCTGTCAGATGTAGTTTCTCTGGAGCTGGATGTAGGAATTGGCCTTGAAATAGCAGATCCGGAGTTACCGGAAGGGGGATTGGAGGTTGAAGGCTGAGCTGCAATAGTGTCGTGAACCATGGTCTTCTCGGCCAAAGAGGAATTATCGCGATTACCGTGGCTGAAGATCTCCGAAGCCTGGACAGGAATCTCGCAATTAGCGGAGTTGGCGGGAATATGTACCCCAACTTGAAGTTCCAGGGATGGATTAGACAATCTATCCCCTCGGCTGAAGGGAAAGATGCTCTGGACAGAAACCTCCGACACTTCGTATTCGCCGGAGTAGCTGCTAAGTCGATCTCTGGTACTCCCCATGTCTCCGTAAGAAGAGAAAAGGCCTGGAGACTCAGGGACCATTCGTTGTTCGAAAGAGTTTCTCGACTCAGGTAATCGGCTAACATGTTCTGTGCCGCAGGAACATATATTGCTTTTAGATCTGCTAGGTGTGCCTGTGCCCATTCCAAGATAGGGTGGACTTCCTCCATCAGTGTGAGACTCTTGGTACCCCCTTGCCTCTGGATGTAGGATACTGCCACCTTGTTGTCCATCCGAATAAGCACGTTCTTCCCTCTGAGGACTGGTGCAAATGCCATGAGGGCCTGGAAAGCTGCTCTGAGTTCCAGTATATTCGATACTAAATCCTGGCCCCGGAACTGCCATCGGCCCTGCGCTGCTTGATCTTGACAGTGAGCTCCCCAGCCGCTCTGACAGGCGTCCGAGGTGACTATTATCGGATCTGGGGGAACTATCAGTTTGTATTTCCTGAGATTGGTCAAGTGTGTCCACCACCACACTGATTGCTTCATTGGTCTGGAGATGGTAATGGTCTGACGCATCGATACTCCATCCCACTGTCTCAGAAAGGAGTTCTGGAGGATTCTCATGTGCCATTGTGACCATTGCACCATGGGCAGGGTTGCAGCCATAGACCCTAGCACACTTAAGCAGACTCTGGCTGGAAGATGCCTTGCTGATAGTAATCTCCACATCTTCTGTACTAGAGGCTGAATCTTTTCTTGAGGAAGTTGTACCATGTTCAATTTGGTGTTCAGATCTGCTCCCAAGAATACCATGTTCTGAGTGGGTTGTAAGCTGCTCTTTTTCCAGTTGACTAACCAGCCGAAGTCTTGGAGAGTCGTGAGTAAGATCTTCTGATGGCATAGCAAGGTTTCTTGATCTTCTGCCAAGAGCAGGATGTCGTCCAAATAATGGTGGACTCGCAGACCTTTCTCCCTGAGGAATGCAACCAAGGGTAGAAGGACCTTGGTAAATGTCCTGGGAGCCGACGAGATGCCGAAAGGAAGGCACTGAAATTGGAAGTGACTTTTGTTGATGGCAAATCGGAGGAATTTTTGAAAGGCGGGATGAATCGGAATATGTAGATAAGCGTCTGATAAATCTACTGAGAGCATCCAGTCGCCCAGGTTCACTGCCAGAAGTATAGACTGCAGACTCTCCATTTTGAAGGCCTCTGTTTTTATGTTCCTGTTGAGATTTTTTAAATCCAATACAGGGCGTAAGTCTCCGGTCTTCTTCTTTACCAAGAATAGTGGGGAATAGAACCCCCTCCCCTTTTGATCTGACGGAACTTCCAGTATTGCCCCTTTCTCCTTCAATTCCACTATATATTTTAATAGTAACTTCCTTTTGACTAGTGAAGATGGCATTCTTGTTGATTGGAAGTGAATCTTTGGAATTTTGCCCATAAATTTCCACTTGTGTCCAAATTTGATCGTGGAGAGAGTCCACTGGTCCTCTATATGGCTTGACCAAATCTGTGCGAAGTCCTTGAGCCTGGCGCCCACCTGTACTGAGTGGGCAGGCGAACCTTCAAAAGGACTTCTGCTGCTCCCCTACCGGGGTAGGCTTGGACTTCTGCATCCTTAGGAAGGAAGGTCTTGTGTTCTTCCAGTCCCTTCTAAACTCCCTACCAGGACGGTAGGCTCTAGCTTCCCTATATTTCTCAGGAAGGTTGCGCCTGAAGAAGGAACCCTTTTGGGCCTTGGGTTTTCTATCCGAGGGAATTAATCCCGACTTCCCTCCTGTTACCTTCGAAATAGCGGTGTCCAATTTAGACCCGAACAGGTTTGAGCCATCATATGGAATTCTGCACCAGTTTGTTTTGGATGCAGTATCGGCCATCCATGGTTTCAGCCACAAGGCCCTTCTTGCTGTGACTGAGGCTAGCATTGATCTCGCCGAGGATCTTATAATATCCACTGAGGCTTCTGCCACAAAGTCACCTGCCAACTTGATCTCCTGAAGAGAAGATATTATTTTATCTATTTCGGTACCGTCTTGCAGATCCTTCTCCACCTTGGTTGCCCAACCTGATATGGCTTTGGCCACTGCTGCTGTGGTAATTGCTGGTCTGCATGCGCCCCCAGCAGTGGAGTATGCTTTCTTCAATTCTAGATCCAATTTCCGATCCAGAACATCCCGAAAGGAAACTGCGTCTTCAATAGGCAGAGTGACATGCCGTGCAAGACGCATCAAGGAGGAGTCGACTACTGGAGCGTTCATCAATGTTTTGACTTTTGACTCCTTCAGAGGATACATTTTTGTCAGTCTGTTGGTGAGACTGGACCGCTTATCAGATCTTTCCCACTCATCTTTAATTAGATCCTCCAGTTCACCTATAAAAGGGAAATTCTCTGGTTCTTTCCTTAAATTTGGGAAATATTTCCGGACTTTCTGCGGTTCCTCTTTATCTTCTTCCCAGCCTATCGCTTCTTTGACTGACTTTGCGAAAGGCTGTACCAGGGAAAAGTCAAAACCTGCTGACATGTCCTGTTCCTCATCTCCTGAGGAGGGTTCTGATGCCTGGGGTTGGCTGTCATCCGCCACCGATGTGCTAGGCGTAGGCCTATCGATTAGAGGTGCTGTTGTCTCCCTTATGGATTCCCGCACAGATTCTCTTATGAGCTCCGTAGCCATTGCTGCGTCTAGCTCTTTGTCCTTTGCTGCCTCATTGAAGCAGGATCTGCAGACTAGTTTATCTGGCAAGGCTGGTGCGCCGCATACCCAGCAAGCGTTTGCTGCAGGACGGGTGTGGCGGCTTTGGCGGTGCGATGAAGGTGACCGTCTGCGGTGTGACCGACTGTGACGGGAGCGGCTGCGTCTTGAGCGGCTGTGACGTGAGCGGCTATGTCTTCGGTGGCGAGAAGAGGATCTTGAGCGGCTTCTGCGGGACTTCTTGCTTGACCCATGGCTTGATGTCCTCTCACGCCTGGAACTTGCGGCTCTTGACCTGGTGGGGCTGCCAAAAACGCAGCGTTAGTGGTTGGCTCTCTTTTTTCTCTCCCCTTCTTCAATACTTACCAATGACGAATAGCCTCTTACCTCGTTTGCTGATGGTGGTCTGCGCGGGCAGTGGTCTCCATAGTGATAGTAGACAGTGTAGACTGAAGGAAATTAAGAGAAAGGAAAAAAAACTTTTTTTTTTTTTTTTTTAAAACTTACTCTTTCTTTTAATATATTATTTATTTATTTAAAAAAGGCTAAATTGAATAAATTGACTTACCTGGTCTTGCTAAGTCGTTTTCTGGCAAAGCAGTTGAAGGCCGGTGAACATTCAGGCATCTGTGATACTGCTCAGCAAAAATCACAGAAATGCCTGTGTTTTTAAATCTGCCGCCGCCGTCGCGGCAAAATGACGCTCCCGCGCATGCGCAGAACGTCCCGAGCGCCTCGGCGCCATCTTGGAGAAGGGCATTACCTTCCCAAGGCAGAACTAAGCCCTGAGGCCAATTGCAGAGTGGAGGAGGCGGCCTCGGCGGCCATGACAGTTCCTACAGCGGTGGACAACAAGTGCCAGCAGGCCTCTAAGCAGAGAAACACCATAAGTAAACTACAGACAAAGGTACAGGCAAAAAGGAAAAGGAGACCACTGCAAAAATATGAAGCTTCTTTAAAGCTTACTGTGCCAGATGTCCAGATGCCCCCTGAGACCACCAGACCGGGGGTTCCCTCCATAGAAGCTCCTTTAGAGACTGTACAGGAGGGACTTCCAAACAGGAGAGGCTTGAACCTGCTGGGGCGAGTGCGGTAAGAGGCTTTTTTCTTTTTCTTTATCTTGACAACAGGAGCAAGCTGCATATCCCAATCTGTCAGGTGAGGATAAAAAAGAGAATGCAGCGGGGTGTCTCCCCTTCAAATTTATAGCTAACCAATCCTGTCAGGTTGTGGGGGCGGAGTCACAACCCAGTGTGTGCTGCCATGGAGGCGTCAGGAAAAAATGTTTCCCCTCAGTTATACTTTAGATGAATCATTTAGTGGCATGGGTTAAATGTTCATATCACAATCCTCTCAACAAATTGTAAAGGTTATCCTTTCCCTACGTCTATTAAAATGAAAATGGAACCATATACAAAATAGACCATGTACAAAATAGAAGGGTATGTTATTTTAATTGATTGCAGACTTTTTACCAATTGACTCATTACTATTAATTTTGCTTTGCATCAAATGAAGAAAGTTAAACTTAATAATTATATAGGAAAGTCCTAAAACAAACTAACTATATGAAAAGTGACTAAGAAAAAAAAAACTGCAGAAACAAAGCAAAAATCACAAAAATCCAGCTGAGCTAAGATTAAAGTAAATGAAAACATGAGGTGCACAATCAAAGTAAAGCTACAGACAAGCTATCATTTGTATACTGCAGAAGACTAAATAAGTATTTAATTAGGGGAGGAAGGAAGTCATTAAAATGTCCAATTTTTGACATAAATTGTTGGATCCTCTTGATGATGTTGAGCATCACAAGAAAGCATCCAATTTTGTTTCTCAGTCCTGAACCTTGGGTTAGGTTTTAGACATTACCATTAATTATTTAGACTCTGAAGGCAGCAAAACATCTTGATTCATTGGCAAACTGACAAACATATGGCATGTTCTGCAAACCATTGAGTTGCTGTTGAGAATAGGATAACATTAATTGCATGCAAATTCTGCTGGGGCTTTTGAAGCAGCCGCTGTAAACAGAGGCTTAATTTGTAGCCGCGGCTCCTTCTAGTTGGAAAAATGGTTTGTACATTGAGACCTTTGTGAACTATTTATGCATCTTTACAAACACAGTCACAGATAATGCAGAGGTAACAGTAACTCATGATGCAAATAAAAAATAATCCACTGGGAATACCTCTAAAATAAAATAATGCTTCCACAGTGTGTTCCACTATGCTGTTATATAAGTAATGTTCTAACATTCCCAGTAATGATGCTGTTGTGATTGGCATGTTTCTGTATATCTATCATGGAATCTATTAATCAATCTAAGTTGGGCCCTGTCATAGCAAAACATATCAGCTGCCTATGTTGTAAGTGACTCTGAGTAGCAAAAAACCTGTTCTTTTTTTATCGTTTCATATGGCCTCCAACACCCCAAGTACTTTATGTATTAATATTTTAAATACTTTTTTGTAAAATGTTATTGAAGTGGTACATGCAGAACACTAAACAACCAGTAAAAAAAACAATGAACACAGTAACTCTCTTTCAATTTTCCTTCACGTCAAGAGAAAACAGGGCTTACAATATGGAGTTGTGAAAATGGATGCATTTATCATTCTCTGTTTCCATAAATTGAGCATATTTGTGCGACTGGCTCTTTAGAGTGCTGCTTCCTGTACACACACAAGAATATGGTGGAAGAGAAGCAGAAGCCAAGTTCAAGATACTAATGTAGCGCTTACCCGTGAAGGGGCTGCTGGAAATAACCCAGGTCTCCCTTACCTGTTCAGAGGCTGCCAAGCCCAGGGTACCAGTTCTAGAGCACACCGACTAACACAGGCTCAGTCTAGAGGTGTCTTTCTGAAAATTTATTGCAGTAATTAAACACAGGTTGGTAGAGGGACGAGGGTGCAGGATACTCCAAAACACATGCATGCATTAGAGGACTGTCAGGGCTGGGCTCAGCCCTTCCTTTTCTGAGCTGGCCGCTCAGCTGTCGGCTAATTGCCAGCTCCTTTCTTTCCACAGTGACTCAGCTGTTGATGATCTGCTCGTCAGTCCTGGCTACTTAAAGCCGTCCAGCTCACTTCATCTCTGCCTTTGGTCACATCTCAGAGACTTTCTCCTGCGTTCCTGTTGAAGACTTGCTTGGCTGATGTCCCTTCTGGCTCCTGATTCTGCTTGCTATACTACTACGTTGATCTCTGACTCTCTGACATTGGCATTGGCTGACTACCTGATCTGGTTACTAATCTCTGTCTATGTATTGACTACACTTACACTGTTTACCTTTTTATTATTATTAAACAAGTGTGATTAACTGTACTTCTGTCTCGGTCTGATTCATGATTTCTGACAGTAGGCGAAGGCCATGAATTCTGAAGATGCAGTCAGTCCACTTGTTGGTAATATTTTTTCCAGATTGGATGACCAGGATCACCGCATGGATCAGTTTGCCTTGGCGTTACAAATGCTCCTGAGTCGCACGGCTCACCTGGAATCTTCCACTATGGCTGCTCCGGTACAACCTGTGTTGCAGGACGTCCCTGCTGCTGTTCCAGTCTCTGTGCAGGCACCCGCCTCGAGTATTACCTCTATAAGAGGCATGTCTGGTTCCGCTATGCTTCCCCAGCGATTTGGGGGTGATCCAGTTCAATGCAGAGGTTTTCTCAACCAGGTTGAGATATACTTTGAGATGCTGCCCCAGGCATTTCCCACAGACAGAAGCAAAGTAGGTTTCATGATATCTTTGCTTTCTGAGAGAGCCTTGGCCTGGGCAAACCCTCTATGGGAGACACAAAAACCCGTGGTCCTGAATTACTCAGAATTTGTGGCTTCCTTCAAAAGGGTATTTGACGTTCCCGCACGCTCCGTTTCTGCTGCCAAGAGCCTCATGTCCATCAAAGTACGAGAACTGTTGCCGATTACGTGATTGAATTCCGTACTCTGGCAGCAGAGGTTGCTTGGAAAAATGAGGCCCTCGTGGCTGCCGTCTCTCATGGTCTCTTGGATAAGATCAAGGATGAGATAGCAGCTCCAGATATACCCACTGAGCTGGAGAGGTTGATCACATTTGCCATCCTTATTGACTCCAGACTCAGAGAAAGACTCTCTTTTAAGGAGTGCTGGCGCAAGCTTTCTGTACATTTGTCTCCGAGCTTTGCAGTCCCACCCTTGCCTCCCTCACCTCCCATGCCCCCTGGTACCGAGTCGGTCTGTGAAGATGAACCCATGCACTTGGGCTTCACGCGTCTCTCTGCGGATGAGAGAGTCCTTAGAATGAGGGAGAGATTGTGCCTTTATTGTGACCAGGCTGGTCACTTTTAGAAGTCTTGTCCTACCCGTCCAGGGAACACCGAAACCTTGAGGTCCTGTCACGGACAGACCTTAGGTGGCGTTGTTTCGTCTCCAGTTTCCCAGAAAGATAAGCCCCTGGTTTAGGTTACCCTGTCTTGGGCTGAGTCATCTGTCGAGATACAGGCTCTAACCGACTCTGGGGCTGCAAACCTGTTCATTGATGCTGCCTTTTGTATCGAAGCACTCGATTCCGCTGCAGCTGCGTGACACTCCGCTTGGCATTGAGGCTCTTGACGGGAGACCTCTACAGCTTGCCCATGTGACTTATGTTCCATTGTCCATGGCCGTAGGGGCCCTTCACCATGAGATAATTCAATTCCAAGTTATTTCCTCACCTAAGTTTCCGCTGGTTATTGGTTATCCTTGGTTACAGAGGCACAACCCTTCTTTTGATTGGCTCCGTGCTGAGGTTCTGTCCTGGTCGCCACAGTGCAGTGAGAGATGCTTCCAGAAGGTAGCCAAGGTCCTGTGCACCTCTTCACTCTCCTCCTTGCCGGAGGATTTTAGCGATGTCTTTGACAAAGGTCAAGCCGGTACTTTGCCTCCACACCGGTCGTATGATTGTGCAATTGACATTCAACCTGGTGCCATACCCCCTCGTGGCCGGGTTTACCCTTTGTCGGTCTTGGAGGATAAGGCCATGAAGGAGTATGTTGCAGACGCACTTTCTCGAGGTTTCATCCGCAAATACTCGTCTCCTGCTGGTGCTGGTTTCTTTTTTGTGAAGAAGAAGAGTGGTAAGCTGAGACCTTGTATCGATTATAGGGGTCTCAGTCGTTTCACGATTAAGAATGCATATCCCATTCCGTTGATTACGGAGTTATTTGATCGCCTCAAGGGAGCAACGGTTTTTACAAAGCTTGATTTGAGAGGGACATACAATCTCGTCAAGATTAAGGAAGGTGACGAGTGGAAAACTGTGTTTAATACCAGATCAGGTCATTATGAGTATCTTGTAATGCCTTTTGGCCTTTGTAATGCTACAGCAGTTTTCCAGAAGTTCATTAACGATGTCCTCCGAGATTTGTTGCAGTTATGTGTGGTGGTTTATCTCGACGATATCCTCATATTTTCCAAGTCCCTGGAGAGCCACCACACAGATGTCTGTTGTGTGTTTCAGAGACTAAGAGAGAACAATCTCTATTGTAAATTGGAAAAGTGCGAATTCCATTGTGAACAGGTTAAATTCCTGGGCTGGTCATTTCCACTGCTGGTTTTTCGATGGACCCAGAGAAACTTTCAGCAGTCCTACAGTGGCCTCGACGCATGGGTTTACGTCCTCCGCAGCGTTTTCTTGGCTTTGCCAACTATTATCGGAAGTTTATTCCTAACTTCTTGTCTCTGGTGAAGCCCCTGACTGATATGACCAGGAAAGACGGCAACCTACAGAGTTGGTCTCCGGAGTCCATTAAAAGCTGGAAAAACACATATGCGAGAGTACCCAGAGCTGCACAACCCAAAAATAGGATACAAAAAAATTTAAAATTTCCCCAAGGGGTTTTTAAAGCAGCAAAACATTAATTGATAATGTAGGAATAGAGTAGATCAGATATTCAAGACATTCAAGATAAATTCAAATATGCAATAAGTTTATTGTAAAATACAAACTCTGGTTCATGTTCAACAGACAACAGCATAAAACATCACTCATGGCCAAGAGGCCCCCAGGTGAACATATTGTAGTGTAGAGCAGTAGTGTACACAAAATTGATATCCACATGAATACCCCAATGCATTTCGACCCATTCTGGTCTTCTTCAGGGGGCTTTAGATTCAAAATTAAAATTGGACTTAGGACTTTGATCAATATACAAAACATTTGTACAACATTTGAATTATGCAGAAAAGTGTCTCATCGTATTTGTAAAGGTATATTTACCATTAGGTGGATGATAAAATGAAGGTGCATCGCAAAAACCAGGTTGTTTAAAAACATGAATGTTCAGAGATCCCAAGGGCCACACATACCCCATCCGTGCCCTCCAGGCGCATCCACAGTTCATTGGACTTACAAGGGGCCACACACTTGGACCTGAAGGAGAGGACGGGGGGCAAGGCACCTGCCATTAGGAATAAAAAAACTTTATTAGTAAGTATTCTGAAAGTATCTAGTGCAGTTGGGCGATAGCAAACTGGCCCTCACTGCAGCAGTGTTTATTTATAATCCGGAGTCCATTAAGGCCTTTGAGAGTTTCAAGGCTGCCTTTGTTTCTGCTCCTGTGTTGGCACACCCTGATCCTACGTTGCCTTTTATTCTAGAAGTTGATGCTTCTGCTTCAGATGCTTCTGAAGGTACCGTGTGCTGGTTCTCATTCTTACTGACCAAAGGAATCTCACATTCTTGTCTGAGGCTAAGCGCCTCTCTCCCAGAAGGGGGCGATGGGCTCTTTTCTTGTCGAGTTTTAATTACATTGTCTCATTCTTACCCGGTACTAAGAATGTAAGGGCTGACGCCTTGCCACGACAATTTTCCTCCACTTCCAAGATGGAGTCAGTTCCGGTTCCTGTGATTCCTCCTGATCGTATTCTGGCTACAGTTCGCACCAGTCTTACTTCTTCTTTGGGTGCCAAAATTCTTGCTGCTCAGGTCGATGCTCCTCCTGAGAAACCTTGTGACAGCTGCTTTGTTCCCGAGAGTCTCCGTACTGCTGTGCTCCAGACTTACCATTCTCCCAAGGCTGTCGGCCACCCAGGGAAGGATCAACTCTTTTGGGCCATTTCCCAACAATTCTGGTGGCCTAGTCTACGTGCTGATGTAACCACCTTCGTAGCTGCCTATTCCGTGTGTGCTCAGAGTAAGACTCCACGACGCCTTCCAGTGGGCTTCCTACAACCCATACCCAATGGAGAGAGGCCCTGGACCCACCTGTCTATGGATTTCATTGTGGAGTTATCCAACTCCCAGGGCAACACAGTTATCCTTATGGTGGTTGACCGGTTCTCGAAAATGTTGCATTGTACTCCACTCAAGAAGTTGCCTACTTCTAAGGAACTGGCTTCTATTTTTGCTCGGGAGATCTTCCGCTTACATTGGCTACCCAAGGTGATTGTCTCAGACAGGGGTAGTCAGTTTGTGTCCCGCTTCTGGCGAGCCTTTTGTGCACAGTTGGGTATTCAGCTTGCTTTCTCCTCTGCGTATCACCCGCAGTCTAATGGGGCCACAGAACGAGCCAGTCAGTCCTTGGAGTAATTCCTACATTGCTATATTTCTGACCATCATAGCAACTGGTCAGACCTCTTACTGTGGGTGGAGTTTGCTCACAATAGTGCCTTGAATTCAGCTTCCCGTTTGTCCCCATTTATGGCGAACTATGGTTTACAACCTTCCGTGTTGCCTGCCTCGTTTGTTCCGCAGAGTATTCCTGCGTTAGAAGAGTTCCACTTGGGCACAAGTCCAGGAGGCTTTGCAACATGCTAACCATAGGTACAGACTCCATGCTGACCGCAGACGCCTGCCTGCACCTTCCTACCAGGTTGGGGACAGAGTCTGGCTGTCGTCACGCAACCTCCAACTTCGTGTTCCTTCTTTGAAGTTCACACCTCGGTTTATTGGGCCTTTCCGCATCCTTCGCAGGATTAACCCAGTGGCTTATGCGTTGGACCTTCCTCCTAGTATGCGCGTCTCTAATGTGTTTCATGTCTCCTTATTGAAACCTTTGGTCTGCAATCGCTTTACCACCTCGGTGCCACGTCCTCACCCTATACAGGTTGAGAACCATGAGGAGTATGAAGTACAATCCATTGTTGACTCCCGTAGGTTCCATGGACACATACAGTACCTGGTGCATTGGAAGGGGTACGGTCCGGAGGAACGCTCTTGGGTCTCATCCTCGGACGTACATGCCCCTGTCCTCCTCCGTGATTTCCATAGACGTTTTCACCTCAAGCCCGGTGGTCCTCCGAGGGGGAGGGGTCGCTGAGTAGGGGGTACTGTCAGGGCTGGGCTCAGCCCTTCCTTCTCTGAGCTGGCCGCTCAGCTGTCGGCTAATTGCCAGCTCCTTTCTCTCCACAGTGACTCAGCTGTTGATGGTCTGCTCGTCAGTCCTGGCTACTTAAAGCCGTCAAGCTCACTTCATCTCTGCCTTCGCCTTTGGTCACATCTCAGAGACTTTTTCCTGCGTTCTTGTTGAAGACTTGCTCGGCTGACCTCCCTTCTGGCTCCTGATTCTGCTTGCTGTACTACTATGTTGATCTCTGGCTCTCTGACATTGGCATTGGCTGACTAGCTGATCTGGTTACTGAACTCTGGCTATGTATTGACTACGCTTACACTGTTTACCTTTTTATTATTAAACAAGTGTGATTAACTGTACTTCTGTCTCAGTCTGATTCATTGTTTCTGACAAGGACAGATTCTCAGTCAAACTCCTTTAGTAGCAACCAAATACTCCTGGAGGTAGAGGGGAGTGCCAACTAGCCTGAGACTGTAAGTGCAGTCATAGTCCTTGTAGCAACCTCTGACACCTAACCCTTCAAGCACAGGCACACCCAGAACTCTAGGACAAAGGTTCTACTCACAATGTCCAGAGACAGCTTCCCTCCCCAAAGGGCACTTCTGCAGTCCAGCTTCTTAGGCAGAGTGCTCCAACAAATGTCTACAAGTCCAGGTTCCTCCGAGGCCCTCAACCCAGCACAAATGCGGAGGCCTAACAGTTCTTCTGTAACAAACACGCTACCTCCGAGGAGAAGAGGTCCCAGAAGAGAGAGCTCTGAACAGGCCCTCCCAAACATTTATCTTCTCCTCAGCCACAC
This sequence comes from Lithobates clamitans, assembly GCA_037952925.1. Classification (NCBI taxonomy): domain Eukaryota; kingdom Metazoa; phylum Chordata; class Amphibia; order Anura; family Ranidae; genus Lithobates; species Lithobates clamitans. The sequence continues at coordinate 1,039,284 of JBBGZY010000583.1, forward strand.
CTTCTGAGCCTACCTCCCAGGGTCAGATAAAAACTCATAACCCAGTGATTGACTCTCCTACTCTAATTCTAGAAGCTTCACAGACAGGTAAGAACAAACAACCACCAGGGTTAGGGATAAACCTAACCAGACCTGAAAAAAAAACTGTTCAGTTGGGTACAGCAGAGACAAAAACTAAACACTATAAGTCTAAATACTAGATTTTTGGCACAGTGTGCGTGAGTAAAGGACATTACCATTACCTACACATGCTTCCTTACTCCCTTTCTTACCTCCACCTTAAAATCCATCTTTCCTTCTTTCTTTTTTTCTTTCTTTCTTTCTTGCTTGATCTCCCTAACCCCTCCCCTCTAGTTTTAACACATTTTTCTTGCCCCCCCCCCCTCCTATTTCCCTTTTTGCTTCATTCTTCCTTCCTCATTGCTTTATTTTCTTGCATTACTCCCTCCCTTCCCTTCCTTCCTTCCTCAAAACCTTTCTCTCCTGCCACCTTCATTTCTTCATTCCTCCATCACACTTTATTTTTTCCTTCTTCTCTCTCTTATGTCTATCCATCCTTCCTTCCTATATAATGTATAGAGTAGCACATGATGCCATTTTTTATAGCATAGCACACAGAAGTATTTGCTGTCCTTGGCAGTAGATACCCACAGGGAAACTTAAGCAACACATTTCAGTGTCAGCATTCAGTCTCCTGTGTAGCATTACCGTCGATGCATATTTAAAGTGATGTATCATACTAAATGAAATAGCTCCTATTAGCAGTGGGTTTCAATTTGCATCATATGCCTCTTTTTCCTGACTATTAAATGACACAAACTGTATATAGGACAGACAATGAGAAGAACTGCAATTTTGTTTTATGGCTTTACGAAATTATAAATAATAGACTGCATATGTGTCATCTGGTGAATTATATACCTAACAAAAGTATGCCATGACACAGAAACGTTGTCATTTTATGACAGAACTAATATTCAACAAAGGAAAAATATTTTTTTTCAATATAAACATATAGAAAAGATCAGCTTGATATACGTGATATTATCAATATGTGTTAACCACTTGCCTACTGGACATTTTCACCCCCTTCCTGCCCAGGCCAGTTTTCAGCTTTCAGCACTCTCACACTTTGAATGACAATTACATGGTCATGCAACACAAATAGAGCTTTCTTTTGGTGGTATTTAATCATTGCTTGGTTTTTTATTTTTTACAAAAAAAAAGAAAAAATTCAGAAAAATTGGGGGAAAAAAAGTTTTTTTTAACTTGTCAGTAAATTTAGTAAATAAGTAATTTTTCTCCTTCACTGATGCGCACTGATGAGGTGGCACTGATAGGCTGCACTGATGGGCACTGATGAGGTGACACTTATGGGCACTGATGAGGCGGCACTGAAGGGCACTGATGAGGAGGCACTAATATGCCGCACTAATGGGCACTGATAGGTGGCACTGATATGCGGCACTGATGAGCACTGATAGGCGGCACTGATGGGCACTGATAGGTGGACACTTGCTTGCAAACTATCTCTCCTTAACACCTCCAGCACATCACTTGCTTGCACTCTCTGGACCAGCTAGCACCCATAGATAGGCCTGATACTGGCTCAGCCAAGCCTTAGCAAATGCCCTTTGCAGGCAGGGACCGTAGGCCCCTATAGTGTAGCAGAAAATATGGTAATTCTTAGTGCTAGCTGTCCACAGGGCTTCTGAGCCAAGTACCCCATTTCCAGGCCCTGCCAGGCCTACTGGCTGCAGCAGCCTCTCTCTCCACTGCCCATAACACCCCAGTCCATCCTACTGGCTCTGCACCCATCTCAGACTGCAATCTCCCAGTTCCCTCAGGCGTGCCCCCCCAGTTCTCTCCTGACTGTGTGTCACTCACCAGCGCTCTTGGCTGCGACCTGTTGTTCCTCCCTGGAGACTTGCCAGCAGTGCTCTCTCCTGCTGTCTTCTCTTGCTCCTCCTGTGCCTCCTGTCCAGGATACCTCTGTGGGTTGTAAGAGGGTCCTGTTCGCACCTGAGCCCAAGCCCAAGGTCACCACCCCCCAGACTGGGGAGCTCCTTCAAAGGCCACGACAGCTTAACACTCATTTCCAGCTTCCTCTTGAAAAACTCCTCCGCAGCTGGGCTGACCCTGGGTATTTAAGGAGGCCTGCCCCCTGCCAATCCAAGTTGGGGATTGATCAGGGCTCCTCAGAATACCCCAGGCAGCTCCACCTTTGCTCTCCTCCTTCCTATCCAGAAAACACCAGAACATTCTGGAAAGAAGTGGGAGGTGTTGGTGATGCTGCCTGTGAGTCACTCAGTCCTGCCCTAAGTTACTCTCAATCCAGATCAAAACACACACCCAGGCTTGGTTGCCAGTCAAGCCTGGAAATTTACCTACTCTTAACAAAAAAACCTAAACACTACCACTTCTAGCACACTAGAGGGTGCTACACTGTGATTACCAATATTTGGGTCTGTCTTTTATGTTTATTATAAAGAAGTCATTTTGAAAGGCGTGTTAATGGAAATTTTCTAGGGAAGCTTTAAAAAGACCCTGTTGCCAGGCCATACATTTTAACAACAATCTTCCCATAAGATTATATGTGCATTTAACACATTTTATGCATTGTATTTAGCTATAAAAGTCTCCCTTGTGTAGATATCCAAAAGCTCTGAGACTGCTGAGACTGCTGCTGGGTGCTGCCATATTAGATGTAGAGTTAGCAGCCCAGTGGTTACTGTCATAGTGAAGGTGGTTGGAGAAGTTGCCAACACAGACAGCAATTAGGCAACCCCAGAAGAAAAGAGGGCTATGATAAGGCAGGAGGGAGAGGGAAGTGTGACTTTGCTTGGGATTAGACTATTTCTGGAGTGGTTGAATTCCCTAGCAAGTTTAAAGTTCCCTAGCAAGTGAAAACAAATAATTTCTGAAAAGGAGAACGCTGCAAGTGGGCATTTATGATACCTGATTTCTCTTTGTTTTTACCTACAATTTTGTGACTTAAGCCTCGTACACGCGTCTTGTCTTGCATACAAACAGCAAGGAATTGTCGGCCGTAGTGACGTACTACGTGGTTTTTCAGCTCTTTAGCGCCACCCTTTGGGCTCCTTCTGCTAATTTCGTGTTAGTAGAAGTTTGGTTAATGTTGATTTGCGCTTTTTATTTTGCGCTTTTCATTTAGCGCTTTCCAGTTCGTGCTTTTCATTTTGTGCTTTTCAGTTTGTTTCTGAACGGCCGTTCGTCAACCAGACATGTTGTGGAATCGGAGGAGATAACGTGTTATTTATTATTGGCCCTGGAGTTATTGCTTTGACCCAAGTCCAGTCCAGGAACAGGAGGAGGAGGATTTCTTGGACCAAAAATTGCTTTATTAATCATGACCAATTATGTCATATGCCTTTGCTGTGGAAGCTCCAGGAGAATAATCCAGATGATTTTCAGAATTATCTCTGGATGATGGACCTCTGCTTTCACCAACTCTTGGCATTGTTGACACCCTATATTAAGAAGCAGGACACATGCATGATGCTTTTATATTATTTTTTGGTTGAATAATAATGATCTGATTTGTTATATTTTCTATATTTTTGGATGCATATAACGCACTTTTTGGTTAAGTTCTATTGGCGGATAGCATGTCTAATTTTATTTGTTTTCTTTTTTTAATGCACAATTAAAAAAATGTGGAGAATAATACTTGGTTATGTGTTTTACTTCAAATGACAGTTTGGGAGTAGGCAGTTACATTTAAAAAAATACAATGTAAAATTGACAAGGGACACCAACATAGTTGTATCTTTGATCTTAAAAACTACGGGATAATGGTGTTGTGGTAACTTGCCCCCCCCCCCAAAAAAAAAGCATAATAATATTATTCTTGATATCACTAGGAAAAAAAAGCCTTTGAAAATTCGTTGCAATAACTCCATCAGTATCACCAGCAAAGCAGCTTCATTGTTATCCGATTAACCACTTCCGGACCGCCGCACGCCGATGTACGTCCAAACTTTGAAGGGGGATATCGTTGTTATGGCAGCAGCTAGCTGCCATAAACCCAGTATCTCCGTTTTCGTGCGGCGGTCCTCTTTCTGATAAAAGTGGTCCCCGCGGCACATTCGCCGCAAGATCACTTTTTTCGGTGGCGGGAGAGGCCCCCCCCGCCCGCCGCTTACCGGAGCCATCGGTAGCGGCGGAGGCGATCGCGTCCGTCTCTCTCCTGTGCTTGGAGACGAGTGAGGCTAAGATGGCGCCCACTTGTCTCCATGACACTGCTGGGCGGAAGCGACGTCAAAACGTCACTTCCGCCCATGCCTCTTAAAGGTATTTTTTTCAATGTCATTTTTTTAAATGACTTTTTTTTTTAATTATTGCATTTTAGTGTAAATATGAGATCTGAGGTCTTTTTGACCCCAGATCTCATATTTAAGAGGTCCTGTCATACTTTTTTCTATTACAAGGGATGTTTACATTCCTTGTAATAGGAATAAAAGTGACACAATTTTTTATTTTTTTAAACGGTGTAAAAATAAATAAAATAATGTAAAATAAATAATAAAAATAAAAAAAATTTTCTTAAAAAAACCCCCGTCCCGACAAGCTCGCGCGCAGAATCGAACGTGTGAGGTATCGCCGCAACCGGTAGATCGAGAGCAATAATTCTAGCTCTAGACCTCCTCTGTAACACTAAACATGCAACCTGTAGAATTTTTTAAACGTCGCCTATGGAGATTTTTAAGGGTAAAAGTTTGACGCCATTCCACGAGCGGGCGCAATTTTGAAGCATGACATGTTGGGTATTTATTTACTTGGCGTAACATTATATTTCACAATATAAAAAAAAAAATTGGGCTAACTTTACTGTTGTTTTATTTTTTTATTCAAAAAAGTAAATTTTTTCCAAAAAAAGTGCGCTTATAAGACCGCTGCGCAAATACGGTGCAAAAAAAAGTATTGCAACGACTGCCATTTTATTCTTTAGGGTGTTAGAAAAAAAACATATATAATGTTTGGGGGTTCTAAGTAATTTTCTAGCAAAAAAACCTGTTTTAAACATGTAAACACCTAAAATCCAAAACGAGGCTGGTCCTTAAGTGGTTAAAGAAGAAGAGAATGTGCGCTGCATTTCGAGATTTCATAATTCTCCATTACGAACGCTAGTTTACAAGACTGACTGCTTCTGGCTCGTCCTTGCTTCCGAGCATGCGTTTTTGTATTTTGGACTTTTGTCCGACAGACTTGTGTACACACGCTCGGAAAATTGGACAAGAGACATTTGTCCGTGTAAAATTTTAAAACCTGCCATCCAACATTTGTCTGCGGAAAATCCGACAAAAATTGTCCGATGGAGCGTACAAATGGTCGGATTTTCCGCAAACAGCCTGTCATCACACAATTCCTGTCGGAAACTCCAATCGTGTGTACGAGGCTTAAGAGACAGGATCTCTTTTAAGGGTTAGCGTTTATTGCATTTTGCTTCTGTTGTTAAATTTTGAAGCAGTTTTAATTCAATGTTTGATCTGGCTTTTATGCAGAAGTGTAAACTTGAGTTTATTGCTACATTTTGTTCAACAAACCTGTTTACACATACAGATCCCAGTTCTCACTCTGTCATGAGTGATCGTGGGTGCCCGGCGGTCATCGCACCTGCCGGGCACTCACATCAGCTCCGGGGACATGCTGCGGGCGAGGTGACCCACCCGTACAAGGGAGCTAGCCAGCCACCCACAGGAGCCAGCCACAGAGGATGTGGGAGCCAGCCACAGAGGACGCAGGAGCCAGCCAGCCACAGAGGACGCGGGAGCAAGTCAGCCACAGAGGACGTGGGAGCCAGCCAGCCACAGAGGACGTGGGAGCCAGCCAGCCACAGAGGATGTGGGAGTCAGCCAGCCACAGTGGACACAGGAACCAGCCAGCCACAGTGGACACAGAAACCAGCCAGCCACAGAGGACACGGAAACCAGCCACAGCTACAGTACCCATAGTTAAGGTAAGAGGAGCGCTACACAGTGCCAATTTAATTTCTACTTTGTGAGAGGTTGGGACAGGGGCAAGAGTCATAGCACAAGGAGGGGGTCCCGTTAGGATCAGAGTGGATGAAGGTGTTCACTGTACACTCTGTTAGAAAGATGCCCCCCTCCAGGTCCCATTATACTCCTTTGTAGTCTCTAATGGGTCCTGGAGGGGGGTCTCTCGCTAACAGAGACTCTCTAATGGACACTGTTAGAGAGAGACCCCCCTCCAGGTCCCATTAGACTCTGCTGTAGACTCTACTAGGGCCTGGAGTTAACACTTTTCTATCAGACTGTCTAATGGACAATGCTAGAGAGAGACCACCCTCCAGGTCCCATTAATAAAAAAAGGCAGAAGTTGCACTTTGTGCAAAATGTAGGGGCTGGGTCAGGGTTGGGCCATGAGTGGGGTCAGGTGTGGAACATGGACGGAGCCTGACAGGGGCCCTTGCTTTATTTGGTTTGGGGGCCCTGAGCATTGTCAGTCTGCCCTGACTGTATATGTGCATTAGGATCTCAAGATTTTCACTTTACTTGGTGTTCTCTACCACTCTCCTGGCCCTCTTATATGCCCTGTTAAATGACAGTTGGAGTCTAGTCAGCGCAATAGCTTATTCCTTTCCTTAAGCTCAAGACTCCACTCCACTCTGCAGCTGCCTTGGCCATGTACAAAAGGAGTGCTATCCTGGTACAATGTGAAAAGAGCACTGTAGGCCTTTACAGAGGAAAGCAACAGTGGCTAGGAACCACACCTTCTGGGTATGATGTCAAAGGGTTGAATCATGTTTTAAGAAAATCGAATCCCCTTCATGCGCCAAAATGCTGATCAGGGTATCGAACACCGGACTTGATACACAAATTCTCCCCCTCTGTCCCTGACCTCTGCTGGTGGTGTGGTTTGGAGACTGGCACATTCCTCCATATTTGGTGGGACTGCCCAGCACTCCAGCCATTCTGCCGCAGAGTTCATGACCTGACAAAACATGTGTCATTACTCCCTCTGGAGTTTTGCCCTGCACAATATTTCCTGCATCTAACTAAACTTCCTAAAAAACATTATTATAAATCGGTTGCCATACACATGATTAACGCTGCAAGGATGTGCATACCGACCCATTGGAGGTCCACATGCCCCCCTCCTGTCTCTGAATGGTTTAAAAGAATAAATTGTGTTGCCGAGATGGAGGAGCTGATATATACTGCCTTGGATAACATCTCCAAATTCACGACCATCTGGGAACCCTGGATTACTTTCAAAAGTTCATACCAAGTTTCATACCAAGGTCTCAAGTTGACTTCGTAATAACTACTAACCAGGGTGACACCACCTCTGCTATCAAAGCCTAATTTAAATGCAAACACAATTTAGGGATATTTAAGGGTAATGAACTCTATAAGCTGGAGAGGGTAGTTGGTTATGACCTCGCCCCCTCTCCTCATCCGCACTCCCCGCTGTCTTTTTTTTTTTCCTATCTTTTCCTCTCTCTCCTCTCTCTTTCTTCCCTCTGCTCGCTTCATCCCCCTATAATCATCTGCCCCACTTGCATTCCCTTCTCTCTTTTTATATTGCCCTTTGAGAATACGCATTCCTAAGCATCGTAGCTATATCTGACTGTTTAATCACAACTTAGAAATGCATAGGCTTATTTCAACATGGCTCTATCTGACTACCTTTATATACAGATGTGTATTACTTATACAGGCTCATCGAGCCATGACTGTACATGCTAAGTTGTATTTTGTATTTTCTCAATAAAATCTTTATGCAACAAAATGCTGATCAGGCTAGCAGTCCTTCTCTAGCCAGGGCACTTCCGCCATTAGTACGAGACTTTGTTGTGATCATTGCTGTATCTATACTAAGCTACCCTTTTGGAATGTTTGTGAGTGTATTTTAACACAATTTAAAAAAAAAAAATGATCAGTAAGCTACTAAACTATGTTTTGCTACCGTTGGGCTAGTTTCTATGTCCCCTTTTTAACCGCTTCAGCCCCGGAAGATTTTACCCCCTTTACCCCCCCCCTGATCAATGCACTTTTTGCGACGTTGCACCCAAACAAAATTGACGTCCTTTTTTTCCCACAAATAGAGCTTTCTTTTGGTAGTATTTGATCACCTCTTTTTATTTTTTTTGCTATAAACAAAAAAAGAATGACAATTTTGAAAAAAAAGCAATATTTATTACTCTATGCTATAATAAATATCTCCCAAAAATATATAAAAAAACTAATTTTTTCCTCAGTTTAGGCTGAAATGTATTCTTCTACATATTTTTGGTAAAAAAAAAATCGCAATAAGCGTATATATTGATTGGTTTGTGCAAAAGTTATAGCGTCTACAAAATAGGGGATAGTTTTATGGCATTTTTATTATTTTTTTTTTTTATTAGTAATGGCGGCGATCTCCGATTTTTATTGTGACTGCGACATTATGACAGACACATCGGACACTTTTGACACTATTTTGGGACCATTGTCATTTATACAGCTATCAGTGCTATAAAAATGCACTGATTACAGTGTAAATGACACTGGCAGGGAAGGGGTTAAACAGTAGGGAGGGATCAAGGGGTTAAGTGTGTCCTAGGGAGTGATTCTAACTGTGGGGGGATGGGCTACCACTGACATGACAGTGATCACTGCTCCCGATCACAGGGAGCAGTGATCTCTATCATGTCAATAGGCAGAACCAGGAAATGCCTTGTTTACATAGGATTCTCCCCGTTGTGCGGCTCCGTGACACAATCGCCGGAACACTGGCGGACATCGAGTCCGCGGGTCCCGCGGGCATGGTCGTGCTGCACGGGGTGGGCGTGTGCCTGCTAGCCCCGCCAATTAAAGGGGGCGTACAGGTACGCCCATTTGCCCACCGCTGCCATTTTGCCGACGTATATCGGCGTGCATCGGTCGGCAAGTGGTTAACAGATATTACTTAGTTGAGCTGATCTGTATTTAGGTATTCAGGCTAACTCTGTCACATTGTTTAAACCGTTGTATAATTATTATTGTATTATTATTTGGATGAATATTTGTCAGTAGAGTTTAGCTGGTTAATACTGTGTGTGTGTATATATATATATATACACTGTATTTACAAAAATTATTATAGACGCAGTTGAAACAGTACGTTTATATTTCAACCAAAAGGTAAAAGTGCACTTTAATAGTTACTGGCTGAAACCTCAAACTGATATAGCTGTTTTAATTTGCATGTTTTAACCTGAGTGGGTTAATGTATTTTCTAGGTTATGATGCAATGCCTTTTAATAGACCACCTAGAGAATTCCTCACAGGTATAACAGAAGTGAACTGTATGTGGGCTTTGAAATCTCACGGGCCTCTCATTTGAGTTCTGTATCCTGATTAATCAGAATGCTAGAGCTTCAAAAGCCCCACACTTATACATCTCTGAAGATTGCTTGTTGGCCTATTAAATTATATCACTCACAAATGTCTGTACAGCATATAAAAAGGTAATAAAAACAAACAAACACATATAATATACTAAGAATAATTATATTCTGCAAATAGTGCAGTTTACATTGGGTCAAATAATTCTAACTCCTGGAAAATGCCTTCAAATCACACATTTCAGCAAAATGTCATCTTTACACTAAGAACTAATATTAATGTGGTTAGTTTTCTGGGTTAATCATTGTGTGCTCCAATATATAATACAGATGTAAAAGGAGTTTAATATGCTGTACTAAAAAACACTTACATTAATTATTATGCATGAGTGCATAGTCTATGCTTGAGATTTCTTAGTAGAAAATTGAAAATACTATCTGGTTAACCAGTTTTCTGTTGAGACTGTTTTGCTGCCCTGTTTTGTTCCAGAAGCATGCAGTTCAAAAGCTATTACTAAAATGTATATAACTCAAAAATGTGAAAATCAAAGTGATATATATATATATATATATATATATATATATATATATATATATATATATATATATATATATATATATACCCTGTTTCCCTGAAAATAAGACCTAGCGTGATGGCTGCAATTTAAGCCCTACCCCCCAAATAAGCCCTAGTTAAAGGTCTTATTTTCAGGGTAGGGCTTATTTTCGGGGGAAACAGGGTATATATATATATATATATATATATATATATATATATATATATAAATCTGAACTCCAGTTGCACAGTTAAATGCACAGGTAAAAAATATATGCAAGATCTATTTTGCTTGCCAAAGAATGTGTACTTGTGTCCATCCACTCCTAAGATTTACACAGCAATAACGCACAGCACGGCCCTAGCTAGCAGGGAAGGAGACCTGATTTTTCTCTACTGCAGTTTCACTTTCATTCACTTTCAACTCCGAGAGCAGGGCCAGTTATATTACATCACGCTAAGGGCAGGCCCAGTTATATTACATCACCCTGAGAGCAAGCCCAGTTATACTATTGTTATTCGGAAAACAGAACTCTGCCCAGTGGAATACTATACATTCTCCATAAATACCTCTCTGCTAGCAGAACCATCAGCATTATTGTTAAGGGCTTCCAAGACAATAATAGGGTCCCAGCGTTGCCGGCAGCAGATCTAGAATCCCCTACAGGACATTCATAAGGACATTAGGATATTATTATTCCACAGAGTTACTATCCTCCTTTTCCTCCTCTTCCTTAACTACAGCCTAGGTCTAGCATTTGCGGTTCGCTTTGTTCCAAATCTAAATTCTGACAAATTTTTCATTATTCAGAAATTTGGATACATCCAATACAGTAGTAACAAATTTAAAGGAATCTGAAATAACAAAACGAAAATTTTCAACAAAGTTAGAATTCTAATAGTTTTTGAATCAAATATGAATTTCAGCAGAATAAAATAGAATAGAAAATAAAGGAAAAGAATAGAAAAGAATATAATAGAATAGAAAATAATAGAATAGAAATTAAAGAACAGAAAAAAAAGAATAGAAAATAAAAGAATAGAATAGAATAGAATAAAAAAAGAATAGAATAAAATAGAATATGACCATCTTCTGCAATTCTAATTTCAAATAGAATAACTTTGAATTGAAATAGAGTAGAAAAGAATAGAATAGAAACCAAAGAATAGAATGGAATAGAAGAAAATAAAATAAAAAGAATATAACCTTCTTCCCTAATTATAATTTTGAATAGAATAAATTTGAATTAGAATAGAATAGAAAGAATAGATTAGAATAACCAACAATATAAAAGAATAGAATATAATAGATAAAAACAATAGAATAGAATAGAATAAAATAGATTGAATATAACCATCTTTGGCAATTCAAATTTCAAACAGAGTAAATTCAAATAGAATAGAAAAGAATAGAATATAAAATGAAAGAATAGAAAGAATAGAATAGAAAAAACAATAGAATAGAATGAAATAGAAAGAATATAATCATCTTTCAAAATTTGAATTTCGAATAGTATAAATTTGATTTTGAATGAAATTTGAATTGATTCAAATTTTCTGCCTTCGGACGAATTGAGTTAATTTGAACCGAACACAGAAAATTAGAATCGATTAGAACTCGAATAAACAAAATGAATTCCGGAAACAAAACTAATTTAACTAAGAAAATGTATGTAAATAATGATTTGAAACAAAATGAAACAAAACAAATGTTTTCATTCTGCACATGTCTACTAGCATTTCCCTAAGTGCTTTGTGGCAACATAGCCCCCTGATCCAGTATTTTCCTATTCCAGCTGCCATAGTTGCACTTCAGGGCTATTGTTACAGCTTTGTAGTTAGCTAGTTCAGTTTTATGCCAGTTTTATTACCTTTACTATTTATAGCTGTTTATCTACCTGTTTACAGCTGTCAGTACGCCTGATTGTTGACATTGTCACTATTTTGAAGTGTGTCAATACAGCAGAATTTTATTTTATTACTTTGCCTAATGCTTTTTTTATTGTGTGCTGAAAGCTAACTGTGAGCACACCAAACTCCTCGGTGTGTTTGCGAGACGCATTACTAAACCTAGAGTGTCAGAAAGGTCAAAGTGTTCTGAAGGTCAGAGTAAGCCCAGAGGTCCTATGCAATTCAGAGGCTCTCCTACAGGGTGCTCCATGTACATTCGTTTGTGTCTTTTATTTCTCCCTGGAGTTTTGAATAACAAGGACTCTGTCACTAGAATGAAACCTTACAATAAAGTGTTCCCTGCATAGAAAACCTTGAAGACTTAAAGCGGAGTTCCACTCCTTTTTCTGTTTATTAAACATCAGCAGCTACAAAAAGTGTAGCTGCTGACTTTTATTAAACAGACACTCACCTGTCCCACGATCCAGCGATGCGGCTGCCTGAAGCCTCGCTTCTCTCCCTCACTTCTCCGCGGCGCCAGCATTGCAAGTGTGGGCATCCAGGCTGTGACAGCTTGCGGCTTCACAGCCCGGTGCGCACTGCGCATGCGCGAGTTGCGATGCGCGTCCTGAATGGCCGAGCAATCTTCTGGGTTCTGTGACGTGTCCCAGAATATTGCAAGGAGGGAGAGGCGGAGTTACCTAGGTGGCGCAAGTGAAAGTAGGAGCTGGGTACCTGTCAAAACTAGGTAACCCCCCCCCAAAAAAAATGACATGCCAAATGTGGCATGTCAGGGGGTGAGGAGTCTTTAAAGCAGAAGTTTTACTTTTGGGTGGAGCTCTGCTTTAACTCTGCTGCCTGTGCCACTGATTTCTGTAGTAGAGAAGAAATACTTGTTTGTGAAGATCCCATTTTTGGGAGTGTCAGATTCCTGATCAATAATGTGAACGGTTCTGGGAATTGTGTAAAATATTTCATCCTATGTTGTATACCAGGTGTACATACAATAATACAATAATAACTGGGGGAGAGTCTGATCAGTCACATGCTTCTCTCCTCTAATCACCAGTCATGTTACAGGCGGTGTAATAAATGAAAGAACGTTTCTCAATGGAGGGGGAGGAAGGAGGGGGCGTGTCCTTGTCAGACCATCTGTATTGTTGTTCTGCCTGAAGACCCACTATTAACCATTGCAGCCCTGGAAGTTCAGAGACAGGAAGAGGACCTGGCATCTATGCAGTGAAGATTTCTTTGAGATCCAGCTGCCTGCACAATGTGGGACATCCTTCATTACAGGTAAGTGATGTGTCTAAAGCCTCGTACACACGGTTCGATTATTGGTTGGGGATTGTCTGTTGATAGACTGTTGTCCTAAAATCTTACCGTTAGTACGCTCCTTTTCATAATTGTTGTCCAACTTTCGGTCAACAAATGTTGGATGACAGGCTAGTAAATTTTCAGCGGACAGTGGCTCCACATCTGATTTTCGTATGGTCAGTACACAAATCCGTCACACAAAAGTCGAAAGTACAAACACGAATGCTCGGAATCAATGCTCACTAAACAGAAGGAGCCCAAAGGGTGGCACTCAAGAGCTGAAATTCCTCGTAGTACATCACTACGTTCGTGTTTGTGGCACAACAATTGTGTAACGTTAGTATGCAAGACAAGATCCTGGCACACGCCCTTTTGACAAAAATCAGACACTCAGTTGGCCAACAATCGCACCGTGTGTACGGATGAAGCTTTAGACCCAATACACACTATACAACTTTTGTTGTCAGATTTCCTTTAGATTTACTAAAACCATGTAGTGGAAGGTCCTGCCTGATTGCATACAAATTGAAATTCTTAAGGTTTGACCTCATATTATATGGTTTTGGTAAATCTGAAGGAAAAAAATCAACAGAAAATTGTATAGTGTGTATCCAGCTAAAAGTGGTTGTAAACCCTTACAACACACTTATTGCTAGAGGTAAGCCTATAATAAGGCTTACCTGTAGCTACCCTGGATATCTCCTAAACCTGAACGGTTTAGGAGATATCCGCCGTATTTGCATGTGCTGATGTCATCGGCACATGCGCACTGAAGCAATGGCACTTACGCGCCGTTGCTTCAGTGAGTGTGCCGTTGCCGGCGACTCAATGACATCAGTGAGCCTGCGATACCCAGAAGTAACTCTGGGAGCGATGTCGGCCGCCGCAGCGGTGTACGAGGACAGCTGCAGGGGCTTCGTAAGTAATTCATAATGAGCTAGTATGCTATGCATACAAGCTCATTATGCCTTTGTCTTGCAGGTTTTTTTTGGGGGGGGGGGGGGGTTTGCAACCACTTTAAAGCTGATTTTTAGCCAAACTTCAGCTTTAATGAATGAGGTGAAACTTTGCTGACTTTCATTCAATCTTTATTCAATCATCTGCAAACTACTGTTTTTTTTTTATTTTCCTTGCACTTGTTTTGGTATTCTTTGCAAAGTGAATTTTCACCACATTCACTTGCCAAGTGAACAGCTTAATAGCCTTCAGTAAATCAATCTTAATGACTCACTATAACGTAGAGAGGAAAACTGCACCTTTGAAAGGTAATTAACATTGACAACTCCCCTATTGGTATCTTCACAGGTTCCTTAAATGATTTCTTTCTGAGTAGTTGCTGTGAGTTATACTGCACTATAAACATTGTCATTACCATAATGAATATATGAATTAGACTTAGATCAAAAATCATAATCATCAATGCTTTAAAGCATATCCCTTGTTCAGAGCATATTCCTTCCTACTTGCAAACTTCATGCAACCTAGTGCACCTTGCAGTAATTAGCATATTTTGAACAGAGATGAGCATTGAGAAAGAAGTAAAAACACAGAAATACAGCCGTTATGGTGAGGATAATGTGGTGTTCAAGTCAAAAATGCAGCATCCAAAAAATAAATGATGTATGCAAATGAAAACCCAAGAAGCGTGCCAAAATGACATAGCAGGTTGCTTTTAATTTCATAGGAACGCTATTTGTGAACGATCCAGGCGAGGGAGCTATGTCACCGAAGTTCCTTACAGTATAATCACATATATTGCAGACAGAATTACAGTTTAGTCTGCAAGAAGGATAATGGGTGTAAACAGCATAGAATTCAAAGGACGTTTATAAGCCATAGACAGTCAGTACTGAATAAATACTTCTGTCTCTGGAGGCTTAATCAGAGGTATTTAAAGCCAGTAGATTTTCTCTGTAATAGGAGACACAGGAGTTGATTTACTAAAAAAGTAGACTCTGATCACCAAGCAACATAAGCCTGGTTCACACCAGTGTGGCTTTGAAATTGCGGTACTTCAAAGCAATTTCAAAGCCACTGATCAGTGTGATTTCATGTGTGGCTTCCTGACATCTGTGCGACTTCATTTACACAGACGTCAATGCAAGTCACACCTAAAATCGCTTTTTTTAAAGTCGACTTGAGTCGTGGCGATTTGAATAGTTCTATTGCCGCAAATGGGGTGGGTCTTGTCATGCAACTTTGAACTGTCAAGTCACATGACATGTCGCACTTGTGAGAACCAGGGCTTAATGTTCACCTGTGTTTACTTTGAATACCCAATCTTGTGCAAGGCAGCATGGTGGCCTTGGTTAGCAATTTTGTCTTGCCAGCACTATTCAAATCCCAACCAGGGTTTTCTCTCATGCTCCAAAGACATGCTGGTAAGTTAATTGGCTCCTGCCTAAACTAACCCTAGTATATGCATATGAGATAGAGTCCTTAGATTGTAAGCTTCTTGAGGGCAGGGACTGATGTGAATGTATAATATGTAAAAGTGTTATGTAATCACTGTTATCAGTGCTATTTAAATACCTATAGACATGTGCACACTGAAATATTTCGTTTCGGAATTTCGTTTTCACCTGAAAAATACATTTATTTAGTTACTCCCGAAATTCGTTTTTATTTATTTTGTTTTTCGTTAAAAATTGCATTCATCCGAAAATCCAAATTGAGGTCGAATCTGTCATTGAAGGCTTATGGTGTCTGTCGAATGTTCAAAGAAGATTCGACGGAGCAGCTAAACTGTACGACGCTGTATAGTTTACCTGCTCTGTCGAATCTTCTTAGAACTTTCAACAGACACCATAAGCCAAAGTACATGTGTACTTAGTTCTAGCTATTTTACTGCTCCTCCTCTTTGGTTATAATCAGCCAATAACATTCATCATCATCATTATTTTTATATATCTTTTCTCCCCTACGTGGAATCTTTTCTCCCTATGTTGAATCTTTACTCCCCTACGTCGAATCTTTTCTCCCTATGTTGAATCTTTTCTCCCCTATGTTGAATATTTTCTCCCTATGTTGAATCTTTTCTCCCCTATGTTGAATCTTTTCTCCCTATGTTGAATCTTTTCTCCCCTATGTTGAATCTTTTCTCCCTATGTTGAATCTTTTCTCCCCTACGTCAAATCTTTTCTCTCTATGTCGAATCTTTTCTCTCTATGTAGAATAATCTTGGACTAATAGAGTTAAGGTTAGGCACATTCGACCAAAGGTTTGATGGACACAGATTGTTATTGTCATCATCATGTCGAATCTCCTATCTATATCGAACTGTTGTAGCAATGAAAATGAAAATAAAGCATTTGTTTATGTCGGATCTTTCGTTTTTCGGATTCTGCACTTTCGTTATCGTTTGTTAAGATGATAACGAAAATACATGAAATTCGGACGAAAATGCATTCGGACGAAAACGAATGAACATGTCTAATAAATAGGATATATTTTGTGTTAGTCTATGATTGGGTATTCAATGTGAACACAGCTTTAACTTTTTCATATACATACACTTTACAATGTGAACAGCCTCTATTTTTTTTTTTTTTTTAATAAACCCCAATGGACAGAAAAAATACTTGTTGCCTGATCTGCTACCTTGGATACAGTACAAATAACAGTGGTGAACAGTGGCGCTAGACTGATGTCATTAGGTGAAAATTATATAACAACTGGAATGACCAAAAATGTACACACATATACAGTTGTGCTCATAAGTTTACATACCCAGGCAGAATTTATGATTTCTTGGCCATTTTTCAGAGAATATGAATGATAACACAAAAACTTTTCCTTCACTCATGGTTAGTGTTTGGCTGAAGCTATTTATTATCAATCAACTGTGTTTACTCTTTTAAAATCATAATGGCTACAGAAACTACCTAAATGACCCTGATCAAAAGTTTACATACCCTGGTGATTTTGGCCTGATAACATGCACACAAGTTGACACAAAGGGGTTTGAATGGCTATTAAAGGTAAACCATCCTCACCTGTGATCTGTTTGCTTGTAATTAGTGTGTGTGTATAAAAGGTCAATGAGTTTCTGGACTCCTGACAGACCCTTGCATCTTTCATCCAGTGCTGTACTGACTTTCTGGATTCTAAGTCACGGGGAAGAAATGTTTTTGTGTGATCATTCATATTCTCTGAAAAATGACCAAGAAATCATAAATTCTGCCAGGGTATGTGAACTCATGAGCATAACTGTATATATATTTATATATATATATATATATATATATATATATATATACACACACATACTGTACATATAGGAATGACACACACTAGATCAGGGATCTTGAAACTACGGCCCTCCAGCTGTTGCAGAACTACACATCCCAAGAGGCATTGTAAAACTCTGACATTCACAGACATGACTAGGCATGATGGGAATTGTAGTTCCTGAACAACTGGAGGGCCAAAGTTTGAAGACCCATGCACTAGATCATATAGTCCATAAGTTAGTCCATGATGTTATTCAATCAGCACCTGAAGGCTGCACACTTAGAGCAAAGCAGTGGACTCTGTAAGTAAAGCACGAACAGTGGGACTCTAGACTAAGTGCAGCATTAAATCGTAGGTTTTCTAGTAAAAGCAAAATAGCAACTCATAAGATAGATGAATCAAACTAGCATGTATACTGGAATCGCCAGTCCTGGAGTCTCTTGAAAATATTCTGATAGCTGTGGCAGCCTTGAGCACAGATGGTGTTTGCAATGGATCCAAGAATCAGGAACCAGGAAGCAGCCGATCACAGCTGTGACCAGCGTGAACTGCAGGTTGGCGCCAGGCCGGATGTGACGTTACAGGAAGAGGATGATTGGCGTTTAGACGCGAAGGGGGCAATAATACATTTCAAAGCTACTGCTTCTTCTTCAGACCATGATTGGCTAACACGTCTAACAGTCTTATAATGAATTCCTGACTCTTGCATCCATCACAAACACCATCTGTGCTTGAGGCTGCCACGGCTATCAGGACGTTTTGGAGAGACTCCAGGACTAGTGATTCCAGTATACATGCTAGTGTGATTCATCTATCTTGTGAGTTGCTATTTTGCTTTTACTAATAAACCCTATGATTTAATGCTGCACTTAGTCTGGCGCCCCTCTGTTCCTGCTTTACCTTGGATACAGTACATGTTGATGAAGGTACCTGAACATCCTGCATTTCCTCTAACCTTTCAAAACTGAATATTAGACAAATTTATGCACCCTTGATAGGCTCAGACCCCACCTACTATGCTGAGAAGTGAATGGACTGCATTTCTTTCCTTTCATATAATGAACACATTCATGACTTCTGTAAAGCCTTGTAAGTGCAATCTCCCTTTAAACCACATTACCAATACTGAAGCCAAATCACACACACTAATCAGGATCTCTAGTAAATGTGTGTGACAGAGGTGCTAGTTTTCGGTAATCTTTCCAGGTACACAACATCATATTTATGTTCGGAATTTTCAGAATCAGTTTGAAGGTAAATTCTGTGGCTTTCTGCGGACAATCTTTTCATACTGTGACATCTTACAGGTCCTACCTTTCTACAAACGCTACAAAGTTTAACCACTGAGCTGTTATTCACGACTCACATCAACATACACAGCTGTTTCCCTTGAGTTAAAAAAAAACTCTGTAACCCTATGTACAGCATTATTATAGCTTTTTTGTTTAAATGTGTACGCCTTTGAATATTTTTCAGTAATGATTCAGTTCAACCTTTTTTTTTTTAACTTTTGTTTTTTTTTTTGTAACTATGTTACTGAGGAAATGAAAGAAGTTAATCCTTACGGGAACACAGGAAGCAGAACAACCTCCAAAGAGGTTTCACTATACTCAATATTAAATTAAAGGACCTATTTATCAATCTTTTCATACATTTGCACAGATTTTACCCAAAATTTTATACAAGATTGAATTTGAAAAATGTGTGTATCCTGGGTTAGAACATTAATAAATAGGCTCTTAGATTGTAAGCTCTAATGAGCAAAGCCCTCTGATTCCTACTGTATTGAATTGTATTGTAATTGTACTGTCTGCTCTTATGTTGTAAAGCGCTGCCTAAACTGTCGGCGCTATTTAAATCCTGTATAATAATTATAATAATAATAGACCCCTAAAGGTTTTGTTGTGAGTTTCTCTTAGAAAGCTGCGGTAAAGTAGACCAGGGTGCCCAAGCACCTTGGGGTGCCTTGAGGTTTCTTCAGGGGTGCCTTGGTAAAATGCCTAAAAATGACCCAAAATTGTATACAAGCCAGCAGGTGGATCAAGCCTGCTTTTTAGTTACACAAAGCCACAGGTTTTTATTGTGCACCATTTCAACCTTTCAGGTGTCCTAACAACCAGTGATGTGATCAGTGTTGATAAAGAAGGGTGTTGATCGCCTGCATAGTATCCTTGTTAGACCTTCCCCTGCCCCCCTCCGTCAACACTGGAGTCACATTAGCTGAGTGATGGAGAGACACTAGGGGAGAGGAGAAACACTGGAATACTAGTCGGTACTAGTGTGCAAAAGTGTATTTGCTTTTGAAGAATAAATTACCTGTAATGTTGGGTGTCCTACATGTGTTGATGCTGTCGCATTATGTAAAAGTATTAGAATAATTTTTTAAATTTTTGAATGGGGTGCCTTGAGATTGTCCATAATTTTAGAGGTTGCCCTGACTGAAAAACGGTTGAGAAACACTGACGTAGAATTTAAAAAGAATTAGCTGTTTAAAGCAACCTGTAGAGATCCTGGTGCCTATTGTATAAAGGGCAGTGTGATGCCTTTTTTGTGCCTCCCCTTCCCAAAAGAGACTGCCCACCTCCTTACACCTGTGGTGTTGTGCTGTCAGTGAGGGGCACAAGATGCGGCCGTAGACACTGCCGGTTCACATCTCTGCTTTGCAGGTCTGACACCTAAGGTACCAGGGCATACTGATTACCACGATGGGGCCCCTGGCTGAAGTTACATCTACTCTCTGCACTTCCAGCTGGATACAGGCATCTTTTGTGTGAGTAATCCTAATTTTCTAACAAATGGTTCACATGGATACTGATTCCGAGCCTTTGCTATTTTTATCTGCCCAAGACAGGACTGTCATACTTTCTTGACTCCATAGGCGTGTGCAGGGGGTGTGTCTGGGCTCACCCTAATCACTATGTGCGGATTCCCCCTACTGCCCTGGCTTCCCCCTGTGTTGTACCTCCCCCCCCCAGTGCTGCTGGCTTCCCTCTTCTCCTCTCATCTCGGCTGCTGTGGGGGGTGTTTCAGAATGGAGAGCAGGGGAAAGGGCTAGTAATAATGTAATTTACCTTCCCCCACAGTCACTCACTGTGTTCATTTATAAGAGAAGCATAGAAAACTGTGTTTCCTATGCTTTGGTTTGTGGACGAACAGGAAGCCACTCAGCACAGAGCACTTCCAAATCATTCACTGTCCCAGGAAGCTGAGGCTGCAGAGAAAGGCATGTGTGTTTGAGATTTGGGGTGCACTCCCTAATGCAATAGGCCGCGCACATCTATGCTTGACTCTTACTATGAAAAAGGCAGCCAGATAAAGTGAGCTATAGGACAGTGAATATAAGACATTTAACTTCACCTCCAGAAGTGTCAGCTCCCTAAAGCCAGTGTGAAGCTAATTTGTATGGCGCACAAAGGAATGCTATTGCCCTGCTGTCAGACAACAAAAGATATGATGGGGCCATTTGGGACAGCTGAGAACTCCGAATGTTGACTGCACATGTTAGCTCAGAAGAAACTGATAAAAGGGGAAAATGGAAAGAAAAAACAAGCTACAAAGAATAAACAGTTAGTCACTGGAGGCAGTCACTGGAAACGTGGCTATTTCAAATACTAGAACTGGAATGGTGTGATGATGACCATAGCTTGGGTTAAGTATTGGGACATGCTATAATTCACATAGTTGGACCCTTTTGTGATGGTCAACAGTAAGCTATTTCTTTTTAGAGAATTTGTAGTTATACAGTATGTTCAAAAAGATTCTAACGGCAATGTGTTTCTTAAGGACATTTCCCATCAATGTATGGTGTAAAGAGTTGTAAGTTTTATCATAATCCTCTTATCTAAGCAAGTTTAAAATATTCATGAGCATGAACAATGTGAATAGAACATATACCGGCAGACAGCATTGATTTGGAAGAAGTACAGGAGGCACAAAATACCAACCAGAGCGTCTGTTATATCTGGCCAATCTGCTACTAAAATAGTTTTATTGCTAGTAATCATGTTTTATGGGATTACCACCAAGACCGCCATTAGGGGGTTATACTACACTGTACCAGTACTGGGCCCAGGTGCCACCGGGTGAGTAGGTGTCCCCGGATTCAACTGGAAACCAGGATGAGCCTGATTGGTCAGTGATGCTGTCCAACAGACTGGTGCTGGCCTCACCCCTTGAATTTCGCCAAGGAGGGTCTGTCAGGTAGGCTGTATGGCCCCATAATTTCTAATGGCCGCCCTGCTTACCACCTTCAGAGCCTTGTGATTCTGAAGGCCAGACTTTACTAATTCACACTGGACTCTAAGCTACAGAGCCTGTACTACAAAGAACCAGGGACCAAAGGTTGACATCTCTCTCAGAAGCCATGTAACAAAGCTGCCAAACCTGGCTGCATTTGCTTTTAAGCAGTACACTTAACTGATTGGTCTCACTTGTTGCTTGCAGTTGCTCTTTAAATAGAAAGTTAGACTGCTCTTTATTTTTCTGGAAAATAACACATATAGAAGAATGTTCCAGTAGTTCATCATAATTAGGTTTACAGCTTTCATTACGCACTCTCTTAGATATAGTGCCTCAGTATACTCTAGTTTTTTTTTAGAGATAGGCACATCATCTTAGATTATATGCTGAACCAGTCGTTTCCTCTTATATGTAGATTTATGATTCAATATTTCATTCTCAAAAGTGCCTTGTAATGTTTGGCCAATAAACATCTATAACTGACTGGAGTGCAAATAAACACATGTTGAATTAAATACATAAACCCACACAAAATTTTGCTCTTGTTTAACACATTGCTGTAGCATGATAAAGTACCATATATGTAGTACAGACAGTTCAATAAACGGAGGCATTGCATAAAATGAACAATTTCTTAGAAGTGACAAATTAAGATGCATTAATCAAGGGGATATCGAAGTCACAACTTCAAAGCTCAAAATAGCTTAACTAATAGCCTTAAAATAGAAAGAGTTTTACATTTAGTAACCAGAAATGAATTGACGTTTTAACCTTATGGTCACTTTTATAGCATATAAAATGTGTTGTTATGCAAAACCATAAGCTCTAAGCCTGAACTTGATTTTGCAGTTTAATAGTAACTGTATGATTTATATTATTATATTATTAAGATGTAGGTATACAAAAAAAATCTTTGACATTAAAGGATTTGTAAAGGCAAAAGGTTCTTTTATCTTAATGCATCATTAAGATAACAAACCTTCTGTGTGTAGCAGCCTCCCCAGCACCCCCTAATTACTTACCTGAGCCCCATCTCTCTCCAGCGATGTCCATGAATGTCTAAGCGGTCTGGGACACTCCTCCTGATTGGCTGAGTCACAGCAAAGGAAGAGGATCCGGGCTGCTCTGTGCAAAACCAACCGCACAGAGCAGGTAAGTATAACATGTTTGTTATTTTTTCTGGAAAAAAAACGAAACTTTATAATCACTTTAAGTGCATCTAAACCCAAACACCTAAATCAAATTAATTTTTTTATTTCCAGCTTTCAAATAAGCCACACCTGGTGATCTTACCAGCAAAGCGTATCTACATGCACTTCCTTTCCCTAGGGCATGGGTGCTCAAATGGCCCACCAGCTGTTGCAGAACTACACATTCCATGAGGCATTGCAAGATAAAAAGTATAAGCATGACAGCAGAAGCAGAGGCATGATGGGACGTGTAGTTTCACATCAGCTGGAGGGCCACAGGTTGAGCACCCATTCCCTAGGGTGACAAAGGAAAGGGTCCATTTACACTATTGAAATATGCAACAAGCTTTTGTTAAGCATTGCTGCTAAGTATAGCAGTGCATTAAACAGTGTGGTGCATTGTTCTCCCATGATTTGTTAATGGCACTCCAGTGAACCTGAGCAGCATACTGCAACTCAAAGCACAGATGTAAAGCATCTACTGTGTGTTTTTGCATGTGTTTCACTGCAGCACACTATGTGAACAGACCTTCAACTGCAGGTCGTCACTATTTTCCAATGCATTCTTAAGTTCCACTGTAGTCACCGCATAAGAAACTGTGATTGGAATCTTACAATTAGGAATATTGCTATATGTTGTATAAAACCTTTCTTTTATTGTTTGTCAACAATGTTTACATTTACTTTCCCCTATAGTGCTGTTTTCAGGGGTCATTTTAAAACTTTTTAGTAAAATACTTGTCTTTTATCCTATATGACGTGTTCCTTTGGTATCACAAAGACCCGGTCTTCTCTCTTCCCCATTTCCCTTGTGGACTTTGTCATGTCCACAGAAATTTCATACAGAGTCAGCAGGATATGCATGTGCAGGTAGAGAAAGCAAAACCAAAGGGGAAGACTGTGTTTTTTAAAAAAAAATACATTTAAAAAATGTGATGATTTTTTTTTTTTACAGCACCCTACAAATCTAAATGTTCTCTTGCGAGCGTTTTGTTGTACTGAAATCACACCTTTCTGTGCATTTTTTTTGCATTTTATGTGAATTCCTAACAATCATGTGTTTTTTGCCCTGCCATTAATAGGCATCTATAAAGCATGTCAATGCATCAAAATTTAGACAGCACATGTCAACTTATTGCAGATGCGAATTTGCACTATTTAAATTGCGTACTTACTTTGATGTATAGATAAAAAGTGGTCCTATGATTTCCCATAAGTGGCCCGCTTCTGGCAAAACTTGAATGTACTTTGCAACTACCAACAAGAATATGGCCTTTAGCCTAGGTTCACATTGCAGCTGGTCAGAAATTGTGCGAGTTCAGCTGAACTCGCACAATTTCAACCTGGCAAAGCAGTTCGACTTTGGGGACGATTTGACAGACATTTGTGCGGGTTCCTGCAAAGATGACTATTGAAATCACACCTGAAGTCGCCAAAAGAAGCGCAGGAACTACTTTTGGGAATTGGCGCCGCAAAGTCGGTGTTGCACCGTTTCGGACGGTGCTATTGCCGTCAATAGCCGCCGATTTGGCATGCGATTTGACATGTCAAAACGCATGCCAAATCGGACCAATGTGAACCTAAGCTAAAGGTTTACCTAGCAGGCAATAATGAGCTCTCTCTCAACTTTCAGGAACACAGACAGACAGAAAACAGACTAAACCTTGCATGTAGTGCTACACAATGTCAGCCAAGTTACATCAGGAACCAGTGTGGGTCAGAAAGATAGGAAGGAATTTCTGCTGGTCCTCTTTCATTAAAAAAATATCTTGTGTTTCTGCCAGGAAGGTTCTTGTTTGGGCACTTTCTGGTATAGGGTGACAACAGTTCATTCGTGTTCAACAATTGTGCTCCTGGCTTGTCAACCTGACACGTGTTTGTGTTTCCCTTGAGGAGTTTAAGCAGTTCAATGTGCAGTCTGTATATTGAGAGTTCTGCACAGGTAATAAATAAATAAATAAATGCAAAAACAGCTAATCAATAAAATACTAGCTTATGTCTGTAAATCCTGTGATAGTGTATAGCAATTCAGGATTCACAAATACACACATCGTTGGTAAAAAGACAACACCAATAAGAATCAACCAAAATACATTTAAATAAAGTCAAAGAAACAATGAATAAGGGTCCAGTATGTTCTTTCTTCACTTATGTCTTCAAATAACTGCTGCTCTTCACACTGGAGATGTCCACAAAGTGCACTTGAAAATAATTGAAATGTGTGCCATCCCAGCGCTCCCAGAACTCTCACTTTAATATAATAATCTGCATGTACCAAAGTGTAAAGTGTGGTACCAAGGCCTCCTGTCCACTGGGGACTCTTAGTGTACTTACATATATATACAGGTATGCACGGAGGTGAGGGTCCTTTTAAGGTTTTGAGTGGATGGTTGCGATTGTACCATGCTTCCCATGATGAAAGCAAAATAAAAGATACCTCCCATAGTGTAGTATCATCTAAAACCAGGCCAAATTTATTAAAATAACACTCACAATCACATAAAAGCTCATTCGCATGTAAACAGCAATAGAGAACGCCACTTGGGCTTCATATGACGTCACTTCCAGTCCACGTCCACTTCCGCTCTTTATTTACTAGTTCAATGTGCAGGCATGTTGCTGTTGTTACCATCAGGAAGCCACCCTGATAACATGCAGCTGCTGCTGCTGGAGTGGATGACTGTAGACAGGAAATGAATGGGAAGGCTAAAGAAAACCATCAGCACTGGGATGCAGAAAAAGGAGGAAACAAAATAGTGAGAACTGTACTTTTAAAAGAAATAACATTTTTTTATGATACACAGTGAATTAATAAACTGTCATCCAGTTTGGGTTTACATCTGCTTTAATGACTGGGATATTAGGATTCAATAAGTTTATCTTGTGTCCTGGTTGACTTGTTTACCATTTAGCCAACCTAACAGATTCAAAGTAGGCAGCAGATATATAAAGTTGACTTACTGGTCAGCCGAGGATCTGTCCTAGCTCCTTGACCATACCACATCTGTGTTTTTGAAGGGAAATGTCATAATATTACTAATCAATGATGATAGTGACAGGGCCATTTGTCAAAGACAAGCCAGCCTGACAGCTGTTGTCGACAAGCCCTTTTATTTCCACTCCTGTTTTTGGATCAACATGCAGAAGATAATTGTGCCTCAGGGTTGTCAGTTTCTTTCAGAACATCCACCAGGTTTAAAGGAAGTTTGAAGGAGTGTATTACTTTAGTTGGTTTAAGAGGAACATGCCAATCTGTTGTCAAAAAATGTGAGAGGATGCTGAGCAGACACATGGGAGGGACGAGTTTTAGGATCCCACAAGTAAACAGACCTCTCCGCTACCAGCATGTCATGTCCATGTATTTTTTTCCTTGCAAATGGTAATTGCTGGTCATAAGAAGAAAACCGTCTCATTAAGGCCCGAATAGCAAGCATGTATATTATTTGCAGGTTAAGATGTTGCATTTTAATTTTCACTAAGCAGTTTTGTCTTTTTTTCAGACAATGCAGAGTTTTTATGAATACAAGTGTGTTAGGGGTGGTTGCCACATGCTCAGAACAAAACTCCATGTTCTTCTGGCATGAAAACACTTTATTTATGATACTACTTCTATAATTACAGGTATACACTAAAGCTAAAAGTGTCTCTTGAAACCAACACAAAGCTACCATTTATCACAGTCTCCAGGCTCAAAACATGGGTCATAACTAATGGAAAACGCTCTGAATGATTTACCAGTCCACAAAGTCCAGTAGGTTCAGTTGTACTAGGAAATTTTTCCCAGTGTTGATCTGGCATCACTTTCTCTTATATACCAATAACCTGACCAAGAGACATTTTGTAAAATAAATGTTCACCTGGGATGAGTGGTGCAATTTAGGAGAATTTGATTATATTGACAGTAACATTTACTGAAAAACGACTTATTCTCTTTCTATTGCTTTTTTTATCTGTGTGTTTTTTTGAGGAAATGTATTTAGGCTATTTTGTTATATTTAGTTTATTGTTTTTTTGAATTTGCGATCTTCTCCTTTTTTATGTTTTTGATCATTATTTGTGTACTATTGTCTAAAACTATTTATTTTACTTGTTTACCCCTTTTGATAAAAAAAAAAAAAATACAAAAAATTAGGCTAATGAGGGACAATGAGTAGAAAGTAGCTTCCATTACTCGCCTCTTTTCCCCTCCAGAGCTATTTGAAGCCCACTGCACCCTTAGAAGCACCAAACACCAATGTATTTTCACCTTCCCTATTGATTTAAGAGCATTTTTTTGCCAAAAAGGTCTTCTTATTACCCTCAATTTTTTTCACTTAAGATAAAACTACAGACAGTAAAAAAGTAAAACAAAAAAAAAGTGACAACACAGAAAACAATGATTAAATACACAATGGAAGTAAAAAAAATCACAAATACAAAAGCACTAAATGAAATAAACAAATTTTCTCAAAACACTCCCACTAAATAGAGAAATACTCAGATCACCAGATTACTTCAGTTCGGACGACATCGGCTGGTTCAATAGAAACCGGCTAACTTTCGGCCCGTGTGTACTGCAGCTGGTCTGACAGAAGACGGCCATTCGTCCGGCTTCTGTCAAAGGGGATGACCGAAAACTCCCATTCAACGCTTTCTGTCAGAACACAATAGCACAGCAGGGACGATCACTGTTCTAATATCAGATTGTTAGTACAGCGGCTCCAAACTGAGATGTCAGTTTTTTCCTAACTAGCAGTGTGTACTAGGCTTAAAGAGGAAGTAAACCCGTTTTTTCAATAGCGAGTGCCGTGATTGGTGTCTCCCACGCACATGTGCAGGAGTGACGTCAAGTGACTCTGTCCAGTCACAGAGCCGGAGTCCACGACCCTGGAAGAAAGACGAGCAAACATGGATGCGGAATGCAGCGGGGACAGCGCAGGCTCAGTTTGCAGGTAAGTGTCACATATTGTACTAGTATGCGATGCATACTAGCACATTATGCTTTTACTTTGCAGGGGGAATGACATCATTGGCGCAGTGTATAGCAAATACCTCCTATGCGGCGCATGTTTAGAAGATATTTACAGAACCTATAGGTAAGCCTTATTATAGGCTTACCTATAAGTACAACTTACCAATGGAGGTTTACAACCTCTTTTGGAGGAGTGTGGTGGGCTGATCAATTGCTGAAATACCTGGATGAACAACTGCACAGAAAATCTGTGCTTCTCCCTGTATGGATTTCAAAGTTTAATTTTCAATCTTGACTAAAATGTACCTCAACCCTTTCATGATCAGGGGTCATTAACCGCTTGCCGACCGCTACACGACGATGTACGTCAGCAGAATGACATGACTGTGCAAATGGGCATACCCATATGTCCCTCCGTCATCGCAGACTAACGGGCGCACACTTGCCGTGCGCCGCAGGAGCGTGCCCGTGGGTCCCGCAGACTCGATGTCTGCCGGTGGCCCATGATCATGGCACGGAGAGGCAGAACAGGGAGATGCCTAAGTAAACATGGCATTTCCCTGTTCTGCCTAGTGACATGACAGATTCACTGCTCCCAGTGATCAGGAGAAGTGATCTGTCATGTGCTAGTGAGCCCATCCCCGCTACAGTTAGAACACACTGAGGGAACACACTTAACCCCTTGATCGCCCCCTAGTGTTTAACCCCTTCCCTGCCAGTGACATTTATACAGTAATCAGTGGCTATTTTTAGCTCTGATCCCTGTATGAATGTCAATGGTCCCAAAATAGTGTCAAAAGTGTCCGATCTGTCCACTGCAATGTCGCAGTCACAATAAAAATCGCAGATCGCCACCATTATTAATAATAAATTTTTTTTTTAAATGCCATAAATCTATCCCCTATTTTGTAGATGATATAACTTTTGCGCAAACCAATCAATATACGCTTATTGCGATTTTTTTTTTACCAAACATAGGTAGAAGAATACATATCGGCCTAAACTGAGGAAGAAATTCATTTTATTTTTTGGGGATGTTTTTTATAGCAAAATGTAAAAAAATAATGTTTTTTTTTTTCAAAATTGTCAGTCTTTTTTTGTTTATAACTGCAGAGGTGATCAAATACCACCAAAAGAAATCTGTATTTGTGGGAAAAAAGGACGTCAATTTTGTTTGGGTGCAACGTCGCATGACCGCGCAATTGTCAGTTAAAGCGACACATTGCTGTATTGCAAAAAATGCTCTGGTCAGGAAGGGGGTAAATTTTTCCGGGGCTGAAGTGGTTAAAGCGGAACTTCACCCAAAAGGGGAAGTTCCACTCTTTCTCCTCCTCCCCCCGTCCTCCTTCACATTTGGCATCTTTTTTTCGGGGGGGGGGGGGGGGAGGAGGTTGTTGGAATCCGAGCAGAAGTCCGGACCTCCCTCTTTTCCCGGCAGCCTCCTGGGACACATCACTTGTCCCCGAAGACTGTGGAACCGTTCACATAGTGAAAAGCAGAATTTGGAAGCCAACTGTGAAGCCACGAGGCTTCACGACCGTTTTCCGTTAGTTAAGATAACAGTGTCTGGACCTGAAGCCAACGGAAGAATCAGGTTGGGCGAGGACAGCGATGGATCCTGGGGAAGGTAAGTGTCTTTATATTAAAAGTCAACAGCTACAGTATTTGTAGCTGCTGACTTTTATTCTTTTTTTCCGAGGAGACCGGAGCTCCTCTTTAAAGACTAGATGCACAGTCCAAATTAATTAGTGCAAGCATGCATTGGTTAAGTTGACAATAGCTCAATGACTAATTTGCATACCTAAATAATTTATATGCATATATTTTTAGAAAAATAAAAGGCTTCTATTTGGTACACTATTTAATAACAACCATGCTCTTTTTTAATATAGGCTGAAAAATATGCAATTCTATTTTTAATGTATCCTTATTACTGTAAATGTATCTGACACTTAGAGTAATAAACCGCATTAAAACTGCCACCTTTAGTGCCGTCTGCAAGGTGAAACCTTATTTTGCCAATGCTTGTCATAGCTGACACGGTGATATCATGATCAGGGACCACTCTGATTGGTGAGAGCAGAGCCACAAAGTATTGGCTAGTGGCTCTCAGAGGGATGAAGTTTATTAATATAAACCCAACACTGGGCAACGTGCTGTTAAACAGAAATTATTTGCTTTTTGTGTATGTCAATGCATAGGACAAGATGAAGAAGAAAGCAGCAGATTTCACCAGTCCTGCTTATTACAGGGTGAAACAATAGCAAATATAATCAATTATACATTTTTTTGTACCTGTCAAATTAATTGATTGCACAAACATTGGTCTGCCAGCAGTTGTGACACAATTGTCTCCTAATGTGGTCAAAATGATTATTATTAGGTGACTGTCATGTCCTGTCTATACCTAGCTTTTGCTAAAGAAGGCTCACCAATGACAGTTTGTATTTTGTTGGTGATCTGAGATGGTTTTAGGAATGGCCAGCGAGACATGACAACAGATATGCCCATCGTTAACTTCCACCTGACAGAGGACAGTTGCCTTGTGCAGCAGAATGTAAATGAACTGCATCTGAATTACTATCATGATAGCCCAAACTTACCAGATACTAATATCTGCACAGGTTTTGTGCGCATCTCTGTATTTTCATTGTTAGTGTATCAGGAAAGAAAGATCAGTAACAGTAAATTTACTGTCTATTGATCAATCAAGAGACAAGTACAACAAAGAAGACAAAGAGGCAGCAAACAAAAACACAGCAAGAAAAGAATCTCATCATAGCATCGACCTGGTAGAGAAAGAGAGTTAGGACAAAGAAACATTTAAAGCAGAACTCTGCTGAAACATATCTTCCCAATAAGGTTTAGGTGCCCCTTCTAGAGCATGAGATTACATGGTAGTTTTGCTTTGGAAGAGTTCTGTTTTTGGACAGTGTCACCAGCATGCAAATACATTTGAAAAAACATGCAATTACTAGCTGACAAGATGGCAGCTGATAGCATGCTCAATCCTCTTTATCCATAACTATATTTTGCATTAAAACATTTTTTTGTATGTTGGTATTTAGCTCTGATATACAGTGTGTAAAGCTATCAGTACCAGGAGACTTGTAGCAATGCTTTTGCAGCAAATAATACTAAACAGTTTTTTCTATTTAATACAGCATGATCTTAATCCTTGAAACATATTATATCATAAGTGGTAATGAGCAAAAAGATATCAGCTAAATTAATATTGCAGCACAATTATGGTTCATCAATTACACATTGTTGAGTTGGAAACTCCCAATTTAACTTTTGCAGCTGTTCAGGGGAAGTTTGCTTAAAAAGAAAAGCACCATAATTGTTCTTTTTATTTTTTTTAGACAATAGTTTGTTTGTTTTTTTGTTTTTTTGTGTGTGTGTGCGTGGGGGGGGGGGGGGGGGGTAGGTATATTTAGTGTTTTTCCTATTTGTCCTTTTCTGATTTTTGTGTAATTACATTTTTTTATGTGTTTTCACTTTACATTTTTGAATTCACCTGCTTCACAGCCTGATCATTCCTTGGCATAGGAATAGGCCTAGGGTAGTTAAAAAGGGCCTCCATAACACTCATAAGCCATTTTAAGTCCATTGCACCCTTAAAAACTACCAAAAACAGCCCCTAATTTCACATTACCTTTTGAATCCAGTGCACTTCATTGAAATTGTAAAATTTTGCCCAAAACCCCTGATTTTAGACAAAATTTTGGAGAAGTAAAACTTTCAATTTTACTTATCTCTATTATTTTGTAAGGTAGTGCAAACAGCAAAATTTGCAATGAACAAAATCCATCACAATCAGTTTATTGTGGTCAGATCATTGGTACACTCAATGCAAAATGTAATACCCGGGATTCATACAGGGCCTATCTATGTGGTACTTGACATTTTCATTTAAGCATGTATGTCATCTAACATCAAGTGTAATACAACAAAGATATTCGCTCCACTACTTGTATATTGTATATGTACATGCCTACTACAAACTTATTACTAAAGCAGTTTGGCTATGTTGTATGCTTACTCTACACATTCAAAACTATTGTACTAACAGATTGATACACTGTGGAGAGATTTAAACACTCTAAATACTAATATATCATGGATTGATGAATGGTGTAGTTAATAGTAGTGTGCAGACCTTTATCGCTAATTGCCAAATTACTATGCCAATCCATCACAATTGAATATGAAAACACTGCGCTCTAATAGAAAAAA
Source organism: Lithobates clamitans (assembly GCA_037952925.1). Lineage (NCBI taxonomy): Eukaryota > Metazoa > Chordata > Amphibia > Anura > Ranidae > Lithobates > Lithobates clamitans. The sequence continues at coordinate 1,071,251 of JBBGZY010000583.1, forward strand.
TTAAATATATGTGAGCCAGCAGCTGCATACATTGTGACAAACAATAACTGGTAAATGGGAAAAAATGCAGCGCTAAGAAATAATAGGAACTTAGGGTGTAGTGAAACAATTACCGTATTTATCGGCATATAACACGCACTTTTTTCCCCTGAAAATCAGGGGAAAATCGTGGGTGCGTGTTATAGGCCGATCCCCGCCGATTTCTGTGTCATCGGAGCGATCGCGGCAATTGCCGCGGTCGCCGCCGACATACACAGCCGTGGGTAGATTCAAAAATGGCGCCGAGACTGCAGGGAGCCGAGATACACATACTCGAGTGTTCTCGGCTTTTTCCGGCGCCGTTATGCCCAGTCCCGCCCCTGGACCTGTGTTATGTCCATCATAGGGCGGGACTGGGCGTGACTGTGAGCGGCGCCGAAAAAAGCCGAGAACACTCGGGTATGTGTATCTCTGCTCTTGTCGGATCCGAGATACACATACCCGAGTGTTCTCGGCTTTTTTCGGCGCCGCTCACAGTCACGCCCAGTCCCGCCCTATGATGGACATAACACAGGTCCAGGGGCGGGACTGGGCGTGACGACGGCGCCGGAAAAAGCCGAGAACACTCGTGTATGTGTATCTCGGCTCCCTGCAGTCTCGGCGCCATTTTTTGAATCTACACTGAGTGCACAAAGCTGCACTGACATGGCTGGACTGGGGCAGACCTGCACTAATGAAGCTGCACTGGGGCAAGGCTGCACTGGGGCAAGGCTGCACTGGGGCAAAGCTGCACTGAGGCAAGGCTACACTGGGGCAAAGCTGCACTGAGGCAAGGCTGCACTGGGGCAAAGCTGCACTGACAAGGCTGCACTGGGGCAAAGCTGCACTGACAAGGCTGCACTGGGGCAAGGCTGCACTGACACTCAAAAGGCTGCAGATAGACAGATAAGGCTGCATTGATGGGCATTTTAATGTAAGTTTTTTTTCCTTAAACTTCCCTCCTAAAAATTTTTTTTCCTTAAAATTCTCTCCTAAACTTGGGGTGCGTGTTATACGCCGGCGCGTGTTATACGCCGATAAATACGGTAAGTAAGAAATGCTGTACTGAACAGTAAAGCATATGTGCAAAAACCATAAGTGAAATGAAATGAACAAACACAGTAAAAAGTGTCCACATATGGTAAATGGATGATTCCAAACTCAAATTATTAAGAGAGAGGCGATCTCCCCTTCCTTACGCTGCTTAGATTTTATTTTAATTGTGATCACTTTTATCTATTTTTTGTGTGGTATTTTTAGAAATAAAAATCCCTGGTTTACCTGCACTATGCAGAAGCTTTTTATTTTTTATTTGCATATTATCCCGCTGCAAGAAACTGCCTTCCAGTAGCCCTACTTCCATCACGGGGTCTGGATCAAATCTGTCCCTGGCTTCTCCTTGGAACACATCCTTGAGGTCTATTGGCTGATATCCAGTTGGCGGCCCTTCCTGATGTTTCTTCACCCCACCAGAGAAGTCGAGAAGGGAGACAGAGGTTCCACCGTTCCGGATATCGTTTTCCAGCCTAGGTTTGGCTCCATGCACCATTGACTCCATGTCATATGACAGTGGAGTCCACGTCATCTGGTAAGAGTACCCATCTTATCTTACTTCCTGATGTTTTCATTCTGATGACCCATATCGAGATGTTGGTTTACAGCTACGGAAGTTCTGTACCCCGTTGTTGACTCAGTCACAGATCCACACCGTGCACCATTGACTTTATTTTCTAGTTTCACATCATTTTTTGGTCCATACCAGTTCCTCTTAATAATTTGAGTTTGGAATCATCCATTTACCATATGTGGACACTTTATACTGTGTTTGTTCATTTCATTTCACTTATGGTTTTTGCACATATGCTTTACTGTTCAGTACAGCATCTCTTACTTAATTGTTTCACTACACCCTAACTTCCTATTATTTCTTAGCGCTGCATTTTTTCCCATTAATCCATCACAATTCCTTTTATTTGTAATCTTCTGGTCCTGGAATGCACCTGTTAGTGATGGTGGAACACACACTGTAGGTTTCCACATAGAGCGTCTGATGTAAAAACATGGCATTACTAAGAGGTATTTAGCAGCTGCCAAACAGATTCAAACCTATCTTGGAAGTTTGAATGTTATTGGTTATAAGGGAAACTGTAATGCCCCGTACACACGGTCGGACTTTGTTTGGACATTCCGACAACAAAATCCTAGGATTTTTTCCGTCGGATGTTGGCTCAAACTTGTCTTGCATACACACGGTCACACAAAGTTGTCGGAAAATCCGATCGTTCTAAACGCGGTGACGTAAAACACGTACGTCGGGACTATAAATGGGGCAGTGGCCAATAGCTTTCATCTCTTTATTTATTCTGAGCATGCGTGGCACTTTGTCCGTCGGATTTGTGTACACACGATCGGAATTTCCGACAACGGATTTTGTTGTCGGAAAATTTTATCTCCTGCTGTCCAACTTTGTGTGTCGGAAAATCCGATGGAAAATGTCCGATGGAGCCCACACACGGTCGGAATTTCCGACAACACGCTCCGATCGGACATTTTCCATCGGAAAATCCGACCGTGTGTACGGGGCATAAGAGAGGAAGTTACTCAGCACAGCTTTCATGAAGTACACTCTTTTTCCTCTGGTTTGTCTACAGTTTTTTTTATGCTTGTGGGTGCAAGCACAGCTCACCCAGATTAAGGTAAAGTGAGTACATATATTGTTTTTAGCACAGTTCCAGTAGTAGCTTACAAAAGTATTTCAAATGCTACCCTGCAGGCACCTCTAGGCACATACCTGAAGTGGCTTTCATTTTCCCCTTAATGCCTGAATGCCAAGCTGAATGGCCTAAGCTTGGACATTTTAAGGCAGCGTCAGAGCTTGCCTACTCACTCCCACCCCCATAAATTCCAATTGGCGATTAACTATCATAGGCTGCTTCCCCTGCCAATAGGGATGTGTGGATGGTGGGAGGGTGATGTGCAAGCCCGATTAGAAGTGCTTAGTGTTTGGGCATAAAAGAAGCAATTAAAACTGCTGAAGATATGTGCAGGGATCTCTAGGTACCTGAACTTTACACCTGCAAGTAGATTTTTTCTGCTAAATTGACAGTCACTTTAGTTACTTCTTGACTAAATCAACATATTCAATATTATACATTTTATAAACATTTTGAGTAAGCCAATCAAACGATATTATTTAATCTTTCTTCACTCATGAAATATGTGGTTCTGTTCCATGTAGCCAGAGGCTTATCTAGGCAGGCGATTCATGCTCAAGGTGCTGTCACAGACAGGGTGCAGCTTAGGCACCATAGGATGGATTGATCCAATATAGATTGATCTGCTTCCCAACAGGTTCTGCATAGTTCCAAAGCTAATGTCACTCAACAGAGAAGAGACTTTCAGCCAGGAGCGAGCTGTTTGGGATTAGGGGCTTCTTAGCTAAGTAATTTAAAGACCACCAACTCAAGATAGCACAAAAACAGCTGACCACCAGTTTAAGGGGGATACAAAAACCACTAGCCATGTAATCACACATGAAATGATTGCCTACAGTTAGGTACAGATGATTTCCCCTCGACACAAACAGCTTGTGCCCAGGCGCAATCATCTGTCCCTAAGCACAGGTAATCGTTCCATGTGCGACTACTTGTTAATTCTTGTTGATAGCTGCACTCTGTGTCAGCCTGTCATTGTTTTGTACAGGCTGAGCGGTTACAACTCTCTGCATCCACCTGCGAATCCAGCCACAAAAAACAACTGGATTCTTTCTGCAGCTGGAACTAAAATCCTGTGTGAATGAGGCCTTATTTTCCTATAATTCAGTAAGTATATTGTGGACAAACAGATATTTTTCATGCAAATCAAGTCCTGAAAAAGCATACAATTTCCAAACACAAGTTTGCCAGAACCCAGGGATATTAAAGTATATTATATATTACTATTTTATATTTTCTATAGTATGTATCAAGCATTACATTCAAAGATATAGCATGAATCATAAGAAAAGATGATTTAGACTTTGCATAATATTTGCTTATAAATAATGTGGTTTATTTAATATAAAATCTTATGTTCTCTTGTATATGATGCGTTCCTTTTAATGGAGTACCAGTGTACCACATACCCAACTAGCCAAGTTTTTGTGGTCTAGACAGACACTTAAGTGTTCGATGTGAAGAGCATCTAATTAAATCAATACATTTTTTTCAAAGCGATGATAATTCCAGGTGGGAATAATGGTAATATAAGGCAAGGTGTTTCTCAGAAATGCGTACCGTTTATTAGGATCGATTAGCTGGTTTACTTCCTGTTAGTTATAGATAGTATACATTTCATAAGCAGATGATCCTTCCTCTGTTCTCTTAAAAATGTACTGTTTCATGGTGTACTATATATAAATATGTGGGTTTATATATATATATATATATATATATATAGTGCTCAGCATGAATGAGTACACTCCAACAGATTTGTCAGAAAACCTTTACTTTCCTTTCAGAATCAACATTTTCTATGGGACACTATACTATAAAATACTCCCACAAATGCGGACCATTGATTTCAACCAAGATTTGTTAATTTGCACACACAAAAAAGTATTTTTCCTAACAAATTCATTCAAGACCATGTTGCAAAAATGAATGCACACCATTGAAAGTCTTAGGAGCAAAGCTAAATGTTAGACAACAAGAATTCAACTACATGTAAGTGATTATAAAAGGGCTTAACAAAGAAAAATCCTTCGAATTTCATGCTGTCAGCAATGGCACCACATGGAAGAGAAATGTCACAAAGCCTGAGAATGAAAATAATTTCTTTACACAAGAAAGGTGAAGGCTACAAGATCAGCAAAGCTTTACTTATCAGTCAGATTACTGTAGCAAAAGTGATACAAAAATTTAACAAATATGGAACTGCAACCATCTCACAGAGACGTCCAGGCCCTCCACTGAAGTTAACACCTCAACAGGAGCGTCTTCTGATGAGAAGGGTTGAAGAAAATCGCCATGCAAGTTCACTGCAGTTAGCTAAAGAAGTAAAAAGCCAAACTGAGATGATTGTGTCCCATTACACAATACGGCGTACACTGCAGAGAAAAAAGCATGCATGGGTGTCGTCCATGAAGGAAGCCTCTCCTAAAGCACAAAAAAGCCCGCCTAGAATTTGCCTACTGGGACTCTGGAGTGATAAGACCAAGATAAATGTTTTTGGAACTGATGGCTTCAAAACTGTATGGAGTCGATGGGGAGTACAAAGAAAAATACATATTGCCTACAGTGAAACATGGTGGTGGCAGTGTCCTTCTGTGGGGCTGCAGGAGTGCTGCTTGTGTCGGGGAGCTGCATTTCATTGATGGTATCATGAATTCATAGATGTATTGCTCTATATTGAAAGAGAAGATGCTACCATCACTCCGTGCCCTTGGTCGTCCTGCACTTTTCCAACATGACAATGTTGCAGAAACCTTTCTTAAAAGGACAACAAATTACCCCTGCCTATATGCTCATCACTAATCATCTATATTGTTTATTTTGCAGGTATGAGTCACTAGAATTTATTTTTTATTGGTGTACATGCACATGATTGATGTGATGAAGAACAATTTCTACTTAGTATGATGGCACTGCTTAAATGATTAAAGTTAAAAAAACAAGTTTTTTTAAAGTGTATTTTCTGTATGTGTAGCCAGGTGCTTGGCTGGGAGAGTAAGAGAAATACTGGCTGCAGCTGCTGCCCTGCAGTGCTGCACTGGGTAATAGCTATACCAGTAAGAGGAGGATGCAGCTGAGCAGGGAGAGTTCAATAGACTGAGTCAGGCAGCAATGCACTGTGGGAGCAGTAATCAAGAGAATAGAGACTGTACTGTTATCAATAGCTTTTGAACAGCATTTCCCAGGGAGAGATTGCCAGGAGATGGGGAAAGAGCTGCATTTTCTCAGGCTGTACAGGACACAGCTTCCTCTTGCCATGATGGAGCTCGGAGAGTACACATCACTGTCCAGTGTGCACCACCACTGCTGTATAATGGCGACCTGAGCAGGATCTGGAGTGCTGTGTCCAGTTGTTTGTCGACAGACAGAGTCACCTGGGTGCAGAGCAGACAATAGACTAATCTCTGTGTGTAAGCCACAATAATCCTGGGACTGCTGCTGTGGGGATTTACTATGTGCTGCTAGAGATACTGAGCCCTTTAGAAACTGACCATACAGCCATCTAGTAGCCTTACTGCTGCATGCAGGATCAACTGGGACTATTCTCATGTGCACCAATGGTACAGCTGGGCCCCAGTGCTAGCCAGCTGAAAAGTTAGGACTAAAGACTACCCCTTTACAGCTTCTACACAAAGACCTTTACCTATTGCTTATGCTAAGGGATACCTCTCGGGGGACATTGCACCATATCCTAGCCATTCTGCTAGAGTACACTCCAGACTGGTTATGGTATTATTATTATTATTATCAATGCTAATATGCACTGTTTATTGCTGACTTTGCTGATTCATGAGTTAATCCCAGTCTAGTGGTAAAGAACTCTAAGTTACCTTGGCATAGTGATTATACTGTCTAGTGCAGTGATTCTCAACCCTGTCCTCAAGTACCCCCAACAGGCCATGTTTGCAGGTTTTTCTTTATCTTGTACAGGTGCTTTAAATCAGAGTCAAAGACTTGGAATATTGGACAGCTATTTTATTTAAGAGAAATTCTCAAAACATAGCCTGTTGGGGGTACTTAAGGACAGGGTTGAGTACCACTGGTCTAGCGGACTATGTTGGAACCTACCTTCTGTGTGTTCATTTATGCTCCAACCACCATTTATTCTGCATACCTGTACCAATACATTGGGGAAGAAGTACTAAAACTGTACACACAGAATCTGGTGCAGCTGTGCATAGTAACCAATCAGATTCTAACTTTAGCTTGTTCAATCACGCTTTGACAATAAAACCTGAAATCGGATTGGTTACTATGCATAGCTGCACCAGATTCTGTGTTCGCCAGTTTTAGTAAATATCCCCCATTGAGTTAATTTACCACTAAACATTCTTGTGTCTATTTCCTGTTGCTGATTCACAGTCGAGGTAAAGATATCTATACTTGTGTTCTTATAAGTGCTTGCAGTAATTTTCATTCAACCAGGTGTGTCAGAGGGGCTGAGGGTGTTCTTGATGTGCAGAACAAAGAGCCCAAATTACCAAGCGGTTCCTTCGGGGGTAGCGCTAAATAGGTATTTCACTAAAACAACTAGAATTTAATTTGAAAGATCCAATACAAGTACATATAATGTTAAGAACTTGTATTGAGGTCATTTGTATTTCACATAATTGGTGACACATGCACTTGCCGGTGAATGTCCTGTCACATTTCCTCTGACAGCCATTTCTTTTCACCATCTATCCAGAATGGGACAAGTGTGCAGTGTGCATTTAAATTAGGTTGTCTTCATGTGTCTTCCTAGTTGACATGATCAGTTTAATTAGCTTAGTTTATAGACTAGTGTTTACACTGCAATATTATTAAGTAAGATATGCTTGTTATCAATGCTGTGGAAAGCAAAGAATTAAGCACTGAATAATATAGCTAAAAAGTATGTTACAAAATGACAATTATTTTAAACATATAGTAGCATTTGAAGAGTTAACTACAATTGTTATCACATACCCCCCACCCCTCCAATTCTCTCTCTATCTCAAATAAACATTACCATTGCTCATTATTTACCCCTCCCTTCTCAGCAGAGTAACTGGGATATCTATCTTCAGGAGTCACAGAAAAATGTCAATAGAATCCAGGCCCATCTGGATGCAGATATACACAAATTATTCCATTTTGAATTTGTTGGCAAAGCTGGTATCCATCTGTAGCCTGAAAATGTTACCAGAATGAATGTTACCAGACTTGTCTGAAAATACGGACTGACCCGAAGTCACACCAGCTCCTCTCAAGTTTTAGTTGCTGCAGTTTTTGTGCTGGTTGTTTCAGTGACTCTTGCTTGTAACCACTTGCCAGCAATAGGCTCACCAGAGAAGGCAAAATAAAACACTTTTGGAGTTGGAATAGTGAGGTTTCACTCCCTCACTAGGTAAAGAGATTCTGCAGTATTATAATCATCGACAGAGCAGTATTGTAAAAACAGGCAAGTAACTTTTCATCCTCTGTTGTAATGATGTTGCCAGTTACAGGATTGCTAGTGTAACATTGTCTCAGGGCCGGCCCTACCATGGGACCCGATGGAGCGATGGCTCCAGGCGGCACTTTCAGGGGGGCAGCAAATTGCCAGCCCCTTCCACCTGCTCTGTTGCGGATCCTACTGTGAGGAGCCCGGTGTTCTACAGAGAAAGGTCCCCCATCGGACACTATCTGATGGGGGACAGGAGCGTGTGGGACTAAAAGAACCAGGTATTCTCCTTTTGCCCAGCAGTTGTATGGCATGGAATAAAGGAAAAGTGAGCATGTATTGATAGGAAGAGAAGCATTTACGATATTCTGTTTATTTGTTCTGCATTTTATTTCAACCAATCCCACATTTTCCATTATATAATCTATAACACTACTAGTGATAAATGTGTCTGCTTTGTATTGCTGGGGAGAAAGTATCTTACATTGCTTAAGGGATGCATTGCTTGCTAACACCTGGAGTATAACAATATAGCTGAATAATGGCCTGGGAGACTGTGGAAAAGTATGCCAATTATTTTCATGGGCGTGATTTTTTTTTTTTGGGGGGGGGGGGGGCAGCATTTCATTCTTGGTACCAGGCAGCACAATGTCTTGGGCCGGCACTGCATTGTCTCATACTTGGATAGGGGGCCCAAGAGGATAAGGGTGACCTCTCTTGCTGCTTCAAACCAAATACTCCTGGATTGCGAAACAGGGAATGTAGGGATGAAAGAATGGCATGTGGACCAGTGCCAAGTCAATAGGCCTAGTGTCAGTATCTTTCAGACAGCGAGGTAGCAGAGGATCAGGCAGAAATTGTAGTTAGTGAAACAAGCTAGAGTCAATATAGGAACAGATAAGTTGACTAATAGAAGTCGAGGACATATCAAGGAAAAAGTAATTTCGGTAACAGGTACTGACTGCACCAGTTTTACTAATTCTACCCCACAGTGTCCTAGATATGTACAAGTATTCAGTTTATACTTTATGTCAACCAGATATGGCATGTGTAGCTCATCAGAGCTGCAATGCAGATTCTGGACCATGTCCTAGAACAAACTAGTTATGCTATGTCATTTATTGGCAGAAGGTCTGAGATGGGTTTGACAAAATGAGCCTGTTTTCTATTCAGCGTTTTGGTACCAATGTAAGGTATAACCTTATATCATTACCTATCATGGCCCTTCATTAAGGCCAGTTGGGCTCTTTGATGAGTTCCTAACTGTCCTGTAAAATATCCAAAACATTATTCTGTCTGCACACCTCATCAAAGCTGTTTCACTTGGCAGAAGTATACCCTGAGTCAGGACAAGGCATCTGGGTTGTTACTGTCAAAAAAATGTATGGTATCTTGACAATATAGCAATATCATAGCCAAGTTAGCCAACATCCACGGCCCATGCTCATTTGAATGAAATGTTTATGTCAAATACCAGCTTTTACTGTTCAGTTTGAATTCCTGCTGTTGTGAGCTGAATTATTTAATTACCCTGAAGATTTACTAGCCTGAGCCATTTAATGCTAAATTGATCTAGACACTGTATATATGAGGTAATAGAACAATCCCATTTAACTGACAAATATATATATCTTTGTATACTTCCTCCTTGCTGACCTATGAGATCATGTCCAGACATTCTCAACAAAAATGTTCAGATAATTGAGTTACAGCTTGTTATTTTTTTCTGTGATTCCTAGGGGCATTTCAGCAATAATAAGGTAGGTATAGTATTAGGGCAAAACTGGTAACTGCCAAAGGTAAGGTGGCTCACAAAATGAATGTGGAATGAATCGAGTGATCCTTTGTATTAGGCCTCTTTCACACGGACGACTCTTTCGGATGAAAAACGGACATACATTCATCCCTATGGAGCATCCGCTGACATCCGACCCGCTCCGATCCGAAAAGTGTAACAGAGGAAAAACCTACTTTTCCATCCGTTTTCGGATCGGATCGGGTGACGACGGACACTACGGTCCGTCATCATCCAATGCCCCCATAGGGGAGAGCGGCGCTCTGACAGGTCCGCCGCTGCACAGCGTGCAGCGATGGACCTGTCATCTTCCTGCTCAGCGGGGATCGGCGGAGCAATCCCCGCTGAGCAAGCGGGTGTTCACGGGGCGGATCATGACTGATCTGCCCCGTGTGAAAGAGCCCTTACAGAGTAAAGAAGTGACATTCAAACTATAGCATAAAGAGTCACGCGACATGAATTCACATATACAAAGTGATATACAATACAAAAACTTGATGCAATCCAGTGATACAAGAGTTAAAATGTGCATAAGTCCACGTGCCACGAAAAGTCTTCTTCAAGGGTGTTCATATGATCACATATGTGTGGTAAACATCCGTCACCAATATAGAAAGGTGTCCAATCATGAACCACCTCTTATGTGAAAAATACGAGCTTACCAACTGTAAATGACTCTCTAGGTAAAGAAAGGCCATCAAGGCTTAGAACCGGGAAACCAAGCTTCAGGTCATTAAAGAGCAGTCCCAGAGGTTCTCCCCAAACAGCGGATGGTTAGGTGGTAACTCTCAACCCTGCATTATCCTGTAAGGATTACCGCAAGGACATGAAAAGAAACGCTCAAATAGTGTAAAACCTTACTAGTAGATTTATTAAAAGTTAAAATCACACTTACATCCAAAACATCATCATAGCGCTATACAATAAAATCCTCGCTGGACAAATACAAAGACAGCACCTACACCTCTGGGAACTCAGGAACGTGATGACGTTGGCACGCAGCTCTGCCCTACGTGTTTCATCACATGTGACATAGTGAGATATTACATATATTTGTACCTATTTACACCTATTTTTTTTTTTTACATTTGCGCAGTAACTCATATAAACTGACATCAGGATCACAATGTGCTTGCTAATTTCTAATTTGGGTGGAGCCAGGTGACGTCACTCCTGGTTGCGGTTGAGATCGGAAGTACTATATGTGAAGCTGTTTGTTGAGATTTTATACTGTAATGCCCCGTAAACACGGTCGGACATTGATCGGACATTCCGACAACAAAATCCTAGGATTTTTTCCGACGGATGTTGGCTGAAACTTGTCTTGCATACACACGGTCACACAAAGTTGTCGGAAAATCCGATCATTCTGAACGCGGTGACGTAAAACACGTACGTCGGGACTATAAATGGGGCAGTAGCCAATAGCTTTCATCTCTTTATTTATTCTGAGCATGCGTGGCACTTTGTGCATCGGATTTGTGTACACACGATCGGAAATTCCGACAACGGATTTTGTTGTCGGAAAATTTTATAGCCTGCTCTCAAACTTTGTGTCAGAAAATCCGATGGAAAATGTGTGATGGAGCCTACACACGGTCGGAATTTCCGACAACAAGGTCCTATCACACATTTTCCATCGGAAAATCCGACCGTGTGTACAGGGCATAAGTCTACTGCTTTTTTTATTAAATATTAGTTTGGACTACTACACCATGGAGTTTCCTTTATGTTGCATGTGAACATTACATGGAGGGACTTGCTTAGAGATATTGGTGTTATTCGTGGAAATCGTTTCCTATCTGATTGGAAGCCCCAGGAATAGGAGCCTATTGTCTGGATCTTGGAAACACTTATTGTGTAACAAGCCCAACTAGACCTGTAGGGGTCTTTACCTGAGGTGAGAGGCTGGGTTAAACCACAGGCACACTACAGATGGAGGAAACCTTGTTGTTGATCTGGATTCATTCTATTCTATTTTTTTACACAAGCACTTTATTTATGAACTTTTCTGTGGCACTTTTTTCATATTGCATTATCACTTTGAAGATTACAGCACTCTATGGACTTTCTTTGTTTAACTGCTTCCCCACCAGTCGCCGCAGTTATACTGCGGCAGGTTGGCTCCCCTGCGCGAGCTGTCGTAGCTGTACGTAGGCTCTTTAAGATGCTTTACCAGGCAGGCGTCTATATTAAATATACTTCTCACATAATTAGTTGAAGACTTGTTGATTATGATGATTTATTGAGTAAGCGCCACATTCATTCATTTTTATTCATACTTTTCATGTCATCTTATCACCAATATAGGATATATTAAACTTATTAAACTTACATTTTATCTACTATGATATTGTCTGCAAATTTATTTCGCAAAGTCTGTTTATCTTTTGTCATTTGTTTACCTTTTGGAGGTTGTAAATTGTGTTTCCTGGTATACTACTGGATAAGCTCCACCTTCTCTTACCCCACAGGACAACCCTATGAGTTTAAGCCCCATCCAGTTGCCTACATTCTTTTTTCCTGTCGTCGCTGCTTACATAATCCAACACCTTCTTTTCTTTTTGCGTTTTCCTGACTAATTTCCTGTGCTCAGGTTCTGGCTTTCTACTGGCCAAAGTCCACTCTGGACAGCTACTACTCAGGTCTTTTTTTATCTTTAATGTTGTTCCTGTGCTTGTAGTCCTTATGTAAAATGTTTGGACATATTTCTTTCCCTTCTGGTTAAGCTGCAGCTTTCCCTCCCTACCCCCTCCTATTTACTGGGCTAGGAAATAGTCTGCTGTTCTGGGAAGGTAGCATGGATGCCTCTACCAAAGTAGCTGCATGTCAGTGATGTGTCATCACTTCCACAAGGTGCAGAAGGAAGTGCTCTCTCTTAGGAAGTCTGTTGCTGTTTACAGATGTTGATGGTTGCCTGGGACATGGATGGAAGTGACTGGTCAAGGAGCTTCCCCTTTTTCTTTCAGGGTTGCCATATGCATATATTGTTCCTTTTTTTGCATGTTGCACCTTATGGGATACTTTCACAAAAGGATTATATTTATTCTATGTATTATTGGCACTTTTTTGATTTTAATATATTGAATTCTTGTAGCACAATTCTATATTATATATACACCTTTTAGCAATTGGGATATATTTGTAGCAATTGTTTTATATAATTTTTAGCGCAGACACAATTACTTATATAAAATTAGAGTTGCCATCCTTGTTTTGAGCAGCACACTGGCTTTAGGTGGGAATTTTCTGGCATTTTTGAGGTACTTTTCCCAGCAGGTAAGTGTGCATCCACACATTGTGGCTCTATTTAAATCTTTTGACTCAGAGCAGCACAATGGCTTAGTGGTTAGTATTCCTCCATACAGCGCTAGGGTTCTCGGTTCAGCTTCAGTCAGAACACTATCTGCATGGAGTTTGCACACAATTTGAGTGGTTGCTGCTCAGTTAGAGCCCCTTTCCTTGATTTGCTGCTAGCATCAGATCTCGTCTTGTGTTACCTTGGGCAAGGAATGGTAAATCTCTGGTCACTATGCTTTTATGGGTTCTGAGCATGCAGAGTCTCACTCTCGGTTTTCTTTCTGCTGCTTTCCTGCCTTGCCCTGTTTGCCCTGAATTCCTGGCAACTCCACGGATAATCATATCATAGACTTCCCTAAAGCTGATAGGTAAGTACTTGCAGATACTGTAATGCCGCGTACAGACGATCGGAATTTCCGACAACCAAACCGTGGATTTATTTCCGACGAATGTTGGCTGAAACTTGTCTTGCATGCACATGGTTGCACAAATGTTTTGGGAAATTCCGATCGGCAAGAACGCCCTGACGTACAACACGTACGACGGGACTAGAAAAAGGTAGTTCAATAGCCAGCGCGCCTCCCTTTGGGCTCCTTCTGCTAATCTCGTGATAGTAGAAGTTTGGTGAGAGGCGATTTGTGCTTTTCCGATCGTTACTGCTCTTCAGTTTGTGCTTGTGCTTTCGTATTTGGTTTTCAGTGAGTGTAGTCAGTTTGCATCTGGTTTTCAATGCGTGCTATTTCTAGTACGTATTTCAGTTTCAGTGCGTTCTTGTCCGCTTGTTTCAGATTTTCAGCTCGCTCTTCTCAGGCCTTTCTGATTTTCAGTGCGTTCTGTTAGTTCGTTCTGACCAGTCGACCGTTTTGAAGCCATGTTACATTTACGTATTTGTCATAGAGTTTGTGCTATGTGGGGGCTTGGTGTTGGGGTTCTTACTTTGACCCAAGCCCAATCCATGAACAGATGGAGTATGGAAACTAGTAAGTTGGACTTTGAGGGCACACGAGTAGTTAGACTATAAAGAGTAAAAATAATTTTATTTTCATTAAATTTAGATTACAAAGTTAAAGATAAATATTATAGCTATTACAATGTACAAATGAGAGTATTGTATAGCCCCGACTGGTGGAGGGCTGCAGTGATAGTTGCTTTTCTACAACTTTCTCCCATCTCCCGACTGCATCTCTGGAGCTCAGACACTGATCTATGGGTTCTTCTTTACCTCTCTCACAAAGGCTCTTCTCCCCCGATAGCTCAGTTTGGCCAGACGGCCAGCTCTAGGAAGGGATCTGGTCATCCCAAACGTCTTCCATTCAAGGATTATGGAGGCCACTGTGCTCTTAGGAACCTTAAGTGCAGCAGAAATTTTTTTGTACCCTTGGCCAGATCTGTGCCTTGCCACAATTCTGTCTCTGAGCTCTTCAGGCAGTTCCTTTGACCTCATGATTCTCATTGGCTCTGACATGCACTGTGAGCTGTAAGGTCTTATATAGACAGAGGTGTCTCTTTCCTAATCAAATCCAATCAGTATAGTCAAACACAACTGGACTCAAATGAAGGTGTAGAACCATCTCAAGGATGATCAGAAGAAATGGACAGCACCTGAGTTAAATATATGAGTGTCACAGCAAAGGTTCTGAATACTTAGGACCATGTGATAGTTCAGTTTTTCTTTTTTAATAAATCTGCAAAAATGTCAACAATTCTGTGTTTTTCTGTCAATATGGGGTGCTGTGTGGACATTATTGAGGGAAAAAAATGAACTTAAATGATTTTAGCAAATAACTGCAATATAATAAAGAGTGAAAAATTTAAGGGGGTCTGAATACTTTTCGCCCCCACTGTGTAATACTTGAATGCTGCATTCTAAACAACTTTCTCAGGAGAAATGCTACAAACTATGTGGCCTGAGGCCAGATTTCCAGAACAAACAACAACCCTGACGACGCTTGAAGCTGGCCGTCCTGGCTTGCCCCCCCCCCCCCAAAGTGCCTGTGAGGTCCGTCAAAAATATATGGAATACTTTGCGGGTAGGGGGGCCATTGAAATGCTAGCAAATGTTTGATAAACGTTTCAAAAAAAAATTTTGTTAAACTGAAATAATATGTCATTTGATTTACTGCTTGTGTTTCTTTTAGCTGTCTCCTAGGTTCTCCAATGGACTTTTCTTTTTGGCCATTTTCTTAAATAGTGCAAAAATAATTTATTTGATACGTGAGGTGACAATCTCTTCTTCAGCTAACTTTTATATTGTGGGTCTGCTACACACACACCTTGTTTTTGTTGTTAATGTATGTAATGCATTAATGATAAAAAAAACACATCCCTTTCAGCACCATGAATTAATTGTTTTGAGTCCCGAAACTGGCCTGATTGGGGCAAATGTTAGAGCACTGTGGGGGTTATTTACTAAAAGAAAATCCACTTCACTACTACTACACTTATAGTGTAAAGTGGATTTACCTTTAGTAAATAACCCCCATTGTCACTGTAAACACCAAATTACTCAAAAAACTGGTATTGAGTATTGAAAGAAGAAGCCACACTTTGTTGAGTAGAAAACATTTTACTCAAAGCACATTCACATGTGCGTTAGAAAAGGGTTTTTGAACAAACCTATTATTATATTATTGTATAACATTTTTAGGTTTGACAGTACAAATAGCCTTTTTTGGGTTAAGCAGGCATGTTTAAAACCATAAACATACACAACTTAGGAACGTACAAAGTTCAACTTTGACAAAGTGAATTCAATATCAGACATTAGTATGTCCAAACTGTGTTGATATTGCCTTCATCGGATGGGGTGATGTCACCCCTGTGAAAGCCAAATTTTAAAGATGCACACAAATTGGGAGTCAAAATGGGGATTTTCCTCCTGATCCTATGCCTAATGTCAACATGTGCTATCTCCCATCATGGGGGATCAATGGAGGTGTTTCGGGGGTGCAACCCCTTCCTCTCATCAACTTTAGTTGCAAGGAAGGGGTTGCACCCACAAAACGCGTACATTAATTTCCCGTGATGGCAGATAGCACATGTTGACACACTGTGTGCATCTTCAAAATTTAGCTTTCAAAATAATCAAAAAAATTTGAGAAAATCAGAAAAATAAAAACAAACTTGAATAATTTTGGGGTGTTTTAGATTCTGCCTAAAACATCAATGATGTTTTTGAGTCTTTTTTCCACATCATTGATGTCTTCCTTGATTTTCTGTAAATCACGATTGCACACCATGATTTCCCAGATGAGGACGTGTGCGCTTGCACTTGTGAAATGAGATTCTTCTTCCACAACATCCACATCACCTAAAATAAAAAAACACATCATGTATTATACATATGTAGGCATACATCTATTACCTGAAGCTGCGGTCTCAGAAACTCACCTGTTGTGGTCACTATTTCGCCCACTTCCTTAACCTCTCCTTCCTCCACATCCTGAGGTTGTGGTGTTGTGACTTCCCCTTATTTATGAGGTTGGGGGTCCCTGGTGTCCTCCGAGTCTTTTCTCCCCTATGTGAATTAAAAAAATGTATACTTAGCACAGATATTTGAGGCCAGAAATAGGAATATGAAACATTGCTAGGAAGTGTGGTACAATTGTCTGTTTTGGCAGAGTTCCAAGCTGAAAACATGATTTTTTTCCCTTTCTAAAGCTGGAATAATTACCTGTTTTGTGCAAGTTTCACACATGTAGAGACCCCTAGTATCCACTGGAGCACCTGTGTGGGACACCCAAAAAAGTTTGATCTGGTGTCCCACACCAGTGTTCCTGTGTCCAGATGTGTAAACAGCTGCTGAGTGTCCTCTCCTTACACTGAAACAAGTTTGCATTTCATTCTAGTTACAAACCCAACTAGACAACAATGTACTAAACTTCTTTTGATACAAATAGGCATGAACAAATGTAGTTAACCTGCATCTGCCAAAAACATCGTATTAGTGGGCGAACAAACGATGTTTACCAAGAATGATTACTGTGCCCACGAACCTGAAACTTGCCATGTTAAGCTGTACAACAGTAAAGAAAAGCACATGGAGCAGCACAATCGTAATAATAATAATAGGAACACACGACAAAATACTTACATTTTGCAGCACTCTCTTGATTCTTCTGTACTGATCCTGCTCCCTCAATTTGAGGTCTGACCATCGTTTCCTCAGTTGATCATTGGATCGCCGTACCCCAAAATTCTTCTGCAGACTTTTCACAACTTTAGCCATGATCTTGGCCTTTCTCACATTTGGGTTTGGTAAGGTCCATGCTTCCCACCATAGTCGGCCCTCTTCAAGATTTCCACCATCTTCACCATCTCTACAAAGGACATATTTGAGGCCTTAAATCTCCTCTGGATCCGCACATTTGTGGCTCCGGGCTTTCGTCGTACTCCTCATTGCTGCTCTCCTCTGCATGCACCTGCTCTTTCTTTGCCATGTGCTCTCCCACTGCGCCGAAAGAGAAGGGGCGGGAAATACACTAGAAAGAAGGTTAGGGACGGGCGGAGTTTCACGCATGTGCAGTGTATATAAAGCGTAACACGCGTGTGTTGTACATACGATCTGTGAGCGGAGGATGGAGTAGCGTAAGCGCCGATCGTGATAACGAAGGTACAATTTGAACTTGGGGCATCAGTGGTCTATACTGCTTATAGCTTGAGGCTAGGGATGAGCTTCGTGTTCGAGTCGAACCCATGTTCGACTCGAACATTGGCTGTTCGGTCGTTCGCCGAATTGCGAAAGATATGGGCCGTTCGCGCCAAATTCGTGTGGCGCGTCACGGACCATAATTCACTGCGGCATCGCAGTGCATTGCTGGCTGATGATTGGCCAAGCATGCACTATGACCCGCATGCTTGGCCAATCACAGCGCCGCCTGAACAGAGAGCCGTAATTGGCCAAAGCCAAGGAGGCTTTGGCCAATTATGGCTCAGGGGATTTAGTACACGCCCCACACTATATAAGGCCGCCTGCATGGCGGCCCTGTGCAGTGTGTTCCGGTGTGCTGAGAGATAGAGAGAGAGAGAGAGAGACAGTGTCATTTCATTTGAGTTAGCTAGATTAGGCAGGACAGTCAGTCAGTTAGCTGCACTTACAGTGTATTGTGTATATATATGCATCCCAAGTGTTGCATATATATATATATACACTGTATTCAGTTTAGCTAGATCCGTTCCTGTTATCTTCCTACTGACAGGCAGGCTTGTCTTGTTACAGTATTTACAGCTACCTGAAGAAAATTACTGGTGTTCTTTTGATCCTATTAGTATCACAGACAGGCAGCTAGACTATTTACAGTTAGTGCAGTGCGTCCTGCTCACAGTGTTTAGCTAGATCCGTTCCTGTTATCTTCTTACTAACAGGCAGGCTTGTCTTGTTACAGTATTTACAGCTACCTGAAGAAAATTACTGGTGTTCTTTTGATCCTATTAGTACCACAGTCAGGCAGCTAGACTATTTACAGTTAGTGCAGTGCGTCCTGCTCACAGTGTTCAGCTAGATTCGTTCCTGTTATCTTCTTACTGACAGGCAGGCTTGTCTTGTTACAGTAAATACAGCTACCTGAAGAAAATTGCTGGTGTTCTTTTGATCCTATTAGTACCACAGTCAGGCAGCTAGACTATTTACAGTTAGTGCAGTGCGTCCTGCTCACAGTGTTCAGCTAGATCCGTTCCTGTTATCTTCTTACTGACAGGCAGGCTTGTCTTATTACAGTATATAAAGCTACCTGAAGAAAATTACTGGTGTTCTTTTGATCCTATTAGTACCACAGTCAGGCAGCTAGACTATTTACAGTTAGTGCAGTGCGTCCTGCTCACAGTGTTCAGTTAAAACTACAAGTTAGTGGGGTGCGTCCTGCTCACAGTGTTCAGCTAAACCTACAAGTTAGTGGGGTGAGTCCACCTCACAGTGTTCAGCTAAACCTACAAGCTAGTGGGGTGCGTCCTGCTCACAGTGTTCAGCTAAACCTACAAGTTAGTGGGGTGCGTCCACCTCACAGTGTTCAGCTAAACCTACAAGCTAGTGGGGTGCGTCCTGCTCACAGTGTTCAGCTAGATCTGTTCCTGTTATCTTCTTACTAACAGGCAGGCTTGTCTTGTTACAGTAAATACAGCTACCTGAAGAAAATTGCTGGTGTTCTTTTTGCTCCTCATCAGCTGAGATTTCCAACCCCACTAGACCTTTAGTCCTCTCTGAGACCTGCACTGAGAGGAATGAAGGTGTAGAATTAGGTGTGTCACAGCCAAGTACTTGTGGGCAATCTGCTTTTGGTACACCGACGTCAGATTGTACCAGGCAAATTTCCCTGCCCCAGCTGCTGCACCGCCGAAAGAAGTTTGCTCCCAGCCATCCACATGCCCAGCGGTTGAATGCTAGCTTGGCAAAATTGCTAGCACTTCAATAGCTGCCTTTTCAGTTGGTAGACTCTGCCCCCTTCCGTGAGTTTGTGGAATGTGCGGTTCCTCAGTGGCAGGTACCCAAACGCCACTTTTTCTCACGGAAGGCGATTCCGGCTCTCTACCGGCATGTGGAAGGCAATGTCCATGCCTCGCTGGACAGGGCAGTCAGCGGTAAGGTGCATATTACCGCTGACTCATGGTCCAGCAGGCATGGACAGGGACATTACCTAAGTTTCACTGCGCATTGGGTGACTTTGCTGGCAGCTGGGAAGGATGCAGGACAAGGTGCAGTAGTGTTGGAGGTTGTTCCGCCACCACGCCTCCAAAAAGATCTGTTCCTGTTATCTTCTTACTGACAGGCAGGCTTGTCTTGTTACAGTAAATACAGCTACCTGAAGAAAATAGCTGGTGTTCTTTTGATCCTATTAGTACCACAGTCAGGCAGCTAGACTATTTACAGTTAGTGCAGTGTGTCCTGCTCACAGTGTTCAGCTAAAACTACAAGTTAGTGGGGTGTGTCCTGTTCACAGTGTTCAGCTAAACCTACAAGTTAGTGGGGTGCGTCCACCTCACAGTGTTCAGCTAAACCTACAAGCTAGTGGGGTGCGTCCTGCTCACAGTGTTCAGCTAGATCTGTTCCTGTTATCTTCTTACTGACAGGCAGGCTTGTCTTGTTACAGTAAATACAGCTACCTGAAGAAAATTGCTGGTGTTCTTTTGATCCTATTAGTACCACAGTCAGGCAGCTAGACTATTTACAGTTAGTGCAGTGCGTCCTGCTCACAGTGTTCAGCTAAAACTACAAGTTAGTGGGGTGCGTCCTGCTCACAGTGTTCAGCTAAACCTACAAGTTAGTGGGGTGCGTCCACCTCACAGTGTTCAGCTAAACCTACAAGCTAGTGGGGTGCGTCCTGCTCACAGTGTTCAGCTAGATCTGTTCCTGTTATCTTCTTACCGACAGGCAGGCTTGTCTTGTTACAGTAAATACAGCTACCTGAAGAAAATTGCTGGTGTTCTTTTGATCCTATTAGTACCACAGTCAGGCAGCTAGACTATTTACAGTTAGTGCAGTGTGTCCTGCTCACAGTGTTCAGCTAAAACTACAAGTTAGTGGGGTGCGTCCTGCTCACAGTGTTCAGCTAAACGTACAAGTTAGTGGGGTGCGTCCACCTCACAGTGTTCAGCTAAACCTACAAGCTAGTGGGTTGCGTCCTGCTCACAGTGTTCAGCTAGATCTGTTCCTGTTATCTTCTTATTGACAGGCAGGCTTGTCTTGTTACAGTAAATACAGCTACCTGAAGAAAATTGCTGGTGTTATTTTGATCCTATTAGTACCACAGTCAGGCAGCTAGACTATTTACAGTTAGTGCAATGTGTCCTGCTCACAGTGTTCAGCTAAAACTACAAGTTAGTGGGGTGCGTCCTGCTCACAGTGTTCAGCTAAACCTACAAGTTAGTGGGGTACGTCCACCTCACAGTGTTCAGCTAAACCTGCAAGCTAGTGGGGTGTGTCCTGCTCACAGTGTTCAGCTAGATCTGTTCCTGTTATCTTCTTACTGACAGGCAGGCTTGTCTTGTTACAGTAAATACAGCTACCTGAAGAAAATTGCTGGTGTTCTTTTGATCCTATTAGTACCACAGTCAGGCAGCTAGACTATTTACAGTTAGTGCAGTGTGTCCTGCTCACAGTGTTCAGCTAAAACTACAAGTTAGTGGGGTGCGTCCTGCTCACAGTGTTCAGCTAAACCTACAAGTTAGTGGGGTGAGTCCACCTCACAGTGTTCAGCTAAACCTACAAGCTAGTGGGGTGCGTCCTGCTCACAGTGTTCAGCTAGATCCGTTCCTGTTATCTTCTTACTGACCGGCAGGCTTGTCTTGTTACAGTAAATACAGCTACCTGAAGAAAATTGCTGGTGTTCTTTTGATCCTATTAGTACCACAGCCAGGCAGCTAGACTATTTACAGTTAGTGCAGTGCGTCCTGCTCACAGTGTTCAGCTAAACCTACAAGTTAGTGGGGTGCATCCACCTCACAGTGTTCAGCTAAAGCTACCTGTAGAAGGTTGGTGGTGTTCTCATACTACAGGCAGGCAGTTGATTTTGCTAGCTGCAGTATCAGTATATATATATATATATATATATATATATATATATATATATATATATATATATCCCAGCTTAGTGCAGTTACAGGCCATTAGTATGTCTGGAAGGCCAAGAAGGAGAGGCAGACAGTCACAAGCCAATAAGAGAGGGCAAGCAGGCTCTGTGTCTAGTGCTGGTCGTGGAGACGGTGTATCCTCATCAGCACGTGGCCACGGGACACGCTTGGCCTTTTTTTCGGCAGCTGGCCGTGTTGAGCCGCAACATGCGGAAGACTTGGTCGAGTGGATGACCAAGCCGTCCTCATCCTCCTCATCCTCTCTCACCCATGCCCAGGGTACTTTGTCTGGCAAAGCAGCGGCCTCTTCCCTCGGCTCAATGTCATCAGTGACTCCTTCCCTAGCCCCACCATGTCCTCCAGAAGAGTCCCTCGAACTGTTTGACCACAGTGTTGGGTACATGCTCCAGGAGGAT
Organism: Lithobates clamitans; assembly: GCA_037952925.1. Taxonomy (NCBI): domain Eukaryota; kingdom Metazoa; phylum Chordata; class Amphibia; order Anura; family Ranidae; genus Lithobates; species Lithobates clamitans. The sequence goes on from JBBGZY010000583.1 coordinate 1,093,457, forward strand.
GCCCAGCGTTTGGAAGGCTCTGATGATGATACTGAGCTCGATGAAGGCAGTAACATGAGCATGGACAGAGGGGGTGCCCAAGAAGGACAGCAATCTGGCAGTCATGCTCCCCCTGCTGCAGCATACTGCCAGGTTTGCTCCAGTGATGAGGAGGGAGGGGATGATGAGGTCACTGACTCAACGTGGGTGCCTGATAGGAGAGGGGAGGAGGAGGCGGCACATCACCAACGAGGCAGGATGCCCTCCAGGGGCCAGCCTAAAGGCAGCACATTGACTGCATCACACCCCAAAGCTCCACATGTGCAGGGCGCTGCAGTCTCTGCGCGTTATTCAAAAAGTTCTTTGGTGTTGACTTTTTTTGAGACAAGTGCATCAGATCGCACCGCTGCTATTTGCAACATATGTCTCAAGCGTATCTCGCGTGGCCAAAACATCTCCCGCTTGGGTACCACATGCTTGACCAGTCATATGTTGACCTGCCATGCAGTTCGTTGGAACAAAGAGGACCTCTCCTTGCTCCTCATCAGCTGAGATTTCCAACCCCACTAGACCTTCAGTCCTCTCTGAGACCTGCACTGAGAGGAATGAAGGTGTAGAATTAGGTGTGTCACAGCCAAGTACTTGTGGGCAATCTGCTTTTGGTACACCGACGTCAGATTGTACCAGGCAAATTTCCCTGCCCCAGCTGCTGCACCGCCGAAAGAAGTTTGCTCCCAGCCATCCACATGCCCAGCAGTTGAATGCTAGCTTGGCAAAATTGCTAGCACTTCAATTGCTGCCTTTTCAGTTGGTAGACTCTGCCCCCTTCCGTGAGTTTGTGGAATGTGCGGTTCCTCAGTGGCAGGTACCCAAACGCCACTTTTTCTCACGGAAGGCGATTCCGGCTCTCTACCGGCATGTGGAAGGCAATGTCCATGCCTCGCTGGACAGGGCAGTCAGCGGTAAGGTGCATATTACCGCTGACTCATGGTCCAGCAGGCATGGACAGGGACGTTACCTAAGTTTCATGGCGCATTGGGTGACTCTGCTGGCAGCTGGGAAGGATGCAGGACAAGGTGCAGTAGTGTTGGAGGTTGTTCCGCCACCACGCCTCCAAAATGCTAATGATTGTGACACACCTCTCTCCTCCACCCCCTCCTCTTCTTCTTCCTCCATGGCCTCTTCCTGTGCTTTGTCCTCGGAACCAGCGGAGCTCCGTAGCCGTTCAAGGGGCTACGCAAGTACGCCGGCCAAAAGATGCCATGCGGTGCTTGAGCTGGTGTGCTTGGGGGACAGGAGCCACACTGGGGCAGAGGTACTGTCAGCTCTGCAGGGGCAGGTTCAGAGGTGGTTGACGCCATGCCAACTTAAGGCAGGAATGGTGGTTTGCGACAATGGCACTAACCTCCTCTCTGCCCTCCGACAGGGACAAATGACCCATGTGCCCTGTTTGGCTCACGTCCTTAACTTGGTGGTGCAGCGGTTCTTGGGCAGGTACCCGGGCTTACAGGATGTCCTGAGGCAGGCCAGGAAAGTCTGTGTGCATTTCCGCCGGTCATATAATGCCAGTGCTCGGCTGACGGACCTCCAAAAGGAGTTTAACCTGCCCAAGAACCGCCTAATCTGTGACATGCCCACCAGGTGGAACTCAACGTTGGCCATGCTGCAGCGGTTGCACACGCAGCAGAGGGCCATCAATGAGTACCTGTGCGACTATGGCACCAGGACAGGGTCAGGGGAGCTTGGTTTTTTTTCCCCACGCCAGTGGGCCATGATCAGGGATGCATGCACTGTCCTGTCACCATTTGAGGAGGCCACGAGAATGGTGAGCAGTGACAGTGCATGCATCAGTGACACTGTCCCCCTTGTCCACCTGTTGGAGCACACGCTGCGTGGAATAATGGACAGGGCACTTGAGGCAGAACAGAGGCAGGAAGAGGAGGACTTCCTTAGCTCTCAAGGCCCCCTTTATCCAGACAGTGTTCCTGCGTGCCCGCCGATCACACAGGAAGAGGACGAGAAGGAGGAGGAGGAGGAAGATTGTGTCAGTATGGAGGTGGAGCCTGGCACTCAGCATCAGCAGCAGTCTTTAAGGGATCAGTCCCAAGAAACACATGGACTTGTACGTGGCTGGGAGGAGGTGGCTGCGGACCATGTCGTCCTTAGCAACCCAGAGGACTCCAGACCGAATGCCTCAGCAAACCTATGCTGCATGGCCTCCCTGATCCTGCAAAGCCTGCGGAAGGATCCTCGTATTCGTGGTATCAAGGAGAAGGACCAATACTGGCTGGCAACCCTCCTTGATCCATGTTACATGGGTAAGGTTGCGGACCTTATCTTGCCATCGCAGAGGGAGCAGAGGATGAAACATCTTCGGGAAGCCTTGCAGAAAGGTCTGTGCAACACGTTCCCAGAGACTGGGAGGTTACAAACTCCTGTTTCTGGACAACGTGTTGCTGAGGCTTCGGTCAGTCAAAGAAGGAGCGGTGGAGAAGGTGGCCGTCTGACTGATGCGTTCAGACAATTTTTTGGTCCGCAGCCCCAAGGTATGATCGGTTCCAGCAACCATCGCCAGCGTCTGTTTTACATGGTGCAGGAATACCTAGGGGCAAGATCAGACTTGGACACCTTTCCCACCGAAAATCCTCTGGGTTACTGGGTCTTGAGAATGGATCACTGGCCAGAGCTTGCACAGTATGCAATTGAGCTACTGGCCTGTCCTGCATCCAGCGTTCTTTCGGAACGCACATTCAGTGCTGCTGGAGGCGTGGTAACCGATCACAGGGTGCGTCTGTCCACTGACTCGGTCGATCGACTGACCTTCATAAAAATGAATCAGTCTTGGATCACCACCAGCTACCAAGCACCTGATGCTGATGTAACCGAATAATTTTTCCCTTCAAAGACTGCCTATGCTGATGCTGAGTGACTATCCCTGAGCAATTATCCTCTTCCTCCTCAATCATCATGCTGATAGCTTGTAAGAACATTTTTGGTTCTGGGCGCCACCACCAGTGCCTAAGGCACAATTTTTCAGCCCCTGTTTAAGGGGCGTGTAATTACAATTTTTGATGCAATACTTTGCAGCAGGGCTCGTTCCTGCGTTCCAACTAGAGTGTCTGTGAGGGGTTGCAGTGTTGTGGCACCAGTGCCTAAGGCCCAATTTTTCTGCCCCTGTTTAACAGGGGCGTGTAATTACAATTTTTGATGCAATACTTTGCAGCAGGGCTCGTTCCTGCGTTCCAACTAGAGTGTCTGTGAGGGGTTGCAGTGTTGTGGCACCAGCACCAGTGCCTAAGGCCCAATTTTTCTGCCCCTGTTTAACAGGGGCGTGTAATTACAATTTTTGATGCAATACTTTGCAGCAGGGCTCGTTCCTGCGTTCCAACTAGAGTGTCTGTGAGGGGTTGCAGTGTTGTGGCACCAGCCCCAGTGCCTAAGGCCCAATCTTTCTGCCCCTGTTTAACAGGGGCGTGTAATTACAATTTTTAATAAAATACTTTGCAGCAGGGCTCGTTCCTGCGTTCCAACTAGAGTGTCTGTGAGGGGTTGCAGTGTTGTGGCACCAGCACCACCACCACCACCACCACCAAAGGCCCAATTTTTCTGCCCCTGTTCAACAGGGGCATGTAATTACAATTCTTGATCTAATATTTCACAGCAGGGCCCATTTCTGCACTCACCAAGAGCGAGTGAGGACTTACAGTGTTGTGGCACCACCACCACCACCACCAAAGGCCCAGTTTTTCTGCCCCTGTTCAACAGGGGCATGTAATTACAATTCTTGATCTAATATTTTCACAGCAGGGCCCTGTGAGGGCTTACAGTGTTGTGGCCACAACAACAACTAAGGCCCAAATTTCTGCTGAGTATATAGGGCAGGCCCCTACTTTCAAACATCTAACTTACAAACGACTCCTACTTGCAAACGGAAGGAGACAACAGGAAGTGAGATGAAATCTACCCCTAGGAAGGGAAACTCTCCTGTAAGAGTTAATATGGGAAAAACATTTCTCCTTTCCACTGATGCTTTCCAATCCTTGTTCCACAAAAAAAAAACAAATTCTCAAAAAGCATTTGTCATTGGGACAAAAAGTGAGGTAAAATCTTCTAAAGAGGAGGAAAGACAGCAAAACAAATGTCACAGGGGTGATAACCCTTCCCTATGTTTTCCAAAAAGCTTAAAAAAGATTTTTTGGCTGAAGCTAAACACGTTAAAAATGTACCCATTCAAAATGACAAACAGATTCTACTTAACAACAAACCTACAGTCCCTGTCTTGTTTGCACCGCCTGTATACTACTGTTCAGAGTATATAGAGCCTGGTGGCCCCACACCTTTCCTTATTTTAATTTGGGTGCGGGGTTCCCCTTAATATCCATACAAGACCCAAAAGGCCTGGTAATGGACTGGGGGGTATCCATGGTGTTTGTCTCACTGATTTTCATCCATATTGCCAGGACCGGACATTACATTAAACCCGCAAGCAGTTTTAAATGAGATTTTTTTCCTTAAAAAATTTCATTTGGTGCAGGGACTGTTCTAAACACGGGAAACCCCCCAGGTACGATATTTAAAGGAATATTCCACTTTTTTTTTTTTACTTTAAGCATCATTAAAATCACTGCTCCCGAAAAAACGGCCGTTTTTAAAAGTTTTTTTTGCATTGATACATGTCCCCTGGGGTAGGACCCGTGTCCCCAAACCCTTTTTAGGACAATACCATGCAAATTAGCCTTTAAAATGAGCACTTTTGATTTCGAACGTTCGAGTCCCATAGACGTCAATGGGGTTCTAACGTTCGTGCAAACTTTCGGTCCGTTCGCAGGTTCTGGTGCGAACCGAACCGGGGGGTGTTCGGCTCATCCCTACTTAAGGCCTATATTGGGACAAGATTTTGAGAGTTTAGACTGACATTAGGGTTTGTCTTGTGTTGTGTCTTGAAGATAAAATAGATCGATTCAATGATCACAGCTTCCTCCCCCAATTCATTGATATGTACAGAGAGCTGCCCTGTCTGTGACAGGTAAAACACTCCTTTTATACTAATAAAATAAAGAGGCAGGCAGCGCTGGATCAATTGCTGGAATTGGTGAAGCCGCAGATCCCCACGGCAAACATCAACTATTTGAAGGCCAAAAATGGTGGCCTGAGGAGCACATATAATAGGGAGCGCAAGAAGGTCCAGGATTCCATGAGATTAGGAGCAGCAGCAGATGACGTTTATGTACCCAGGCTGTGGTACTACGACAGACTGCGGTTTCTGTCAGACCAGAGTGAAATCAGGCCATCACTCTCAACCCTTCCTTCCACACTTCCTTCCACCTCAGATGAGGCTTCCGATGTACAACCTGGGCCTTCCACCCAGGATTAAGATGTGGAGGAGCCCAGCTTGAGTCAGGTATAGCATTGCTTAACATATTTCTCAAAATTGTGTTTGCTTGATGAACAATAAACTAAAACTATGTCCCATTTTCATACACAGAATAGCCTCAGCCAGGAGGAGGCTGTGGAAAGTGGCAGCCAGGAGGAGGCTGTGGAAAGTGGCAGCCAGGAGGTGGCGTGGGGAAGTGGCAGCCAGGAGGTGGCGGGGGTAAGTGGCAGCCAGGAGGTGGTGGGGGAAAGTGGCAGCCAGAAGGTGGCAGGGGTAAGTGGCAGCCAGGAGGTAGCCGGGCTCAGTAGCCTGACCGAATTCCAGGTTCCTCCCCTCCGCCTTTCAACAAAAACTACCAGGAACGGGAGGAACGTGCAGGAGTCAGCGCTTTCTTTAAATCGGGAGGCTACTGCGGCCCTCAGAACCACCCCCAATATTCAAGAGGCCTATGCCTGCATGGTAGCCAGCAAAATGCAGGAAATGGAGGTGGGCCAACACCTCTTTTGTGAGGAAGTGATCTATCTGGCCCTAAATAAGGGGTTGAGGGACGAACTCACAAGCAAAACCCACCTGTGTGAGTTGGACCATCCTTCTCCTCCTCCACCTCCTGCCACAACTCCAACACCAGAGCCACAGCCCAGAATCAAGCGTGGAAGCAAGCGTGGAAGGAAGACAAGAATGTGATGACCTGGGTTCAGTCTGGTCTGACAAAAGACGCAGGCTGTTGTATGACCACATCCTGGGGACATATATGTCATCTGCTGCTGCTCCCGATCTCTCGGAGTCTTGGGCTAGATTGCGCTCCCTATTAAATGGACTCCTCAGGCTACCAATTTTGCCTGTCAAATAATTGAAGTCTGCCCTGGGGTACAAAGGCTTCGCCAATATCACCAGTTTATACAGCGTTTCCTTCCTCTTTATTTTGTTATGACCCCTAATAAATGTAAATTTTAGTTTCACAAATACTTGGCTATGTGTTTTAGTTTAAAAAGGACAGTTTGTTTGTGAGTAGGCAGGTACATTTCAAAAAGACAATGTGAAATTAACAAGGGACACCAACACCAACCAATCTCTTTGAGGTTAAAAAATACAAGATAATAATGGTGTTTTGGTAACTTGACACACAAAACAAAAAAAAAAAAATATTATGGAGATCACTAAAAAAAAAAAATCAGGAGATCTTGATAAAAAAATTTTTAAAAAGTAGATCACTATAAAAAAAAAAACATTATTCTGGAGATCTGGCAAAAAATAATAAAGATTATTCATGAGATCACAAGAAATAATAAAGAAATCAGTTTGTCAGAACTCTGTGTGAATATCAGCAGTAGAATTTACGACAACGAATTTTGTTGTCGGAAAATTTGAGAACCAGCTCTCAAATTTTGTTTGTCGGAAATTCCGACCAAAAATGTCCGATGGAGCCTACACACAGTCGGAATTTCTGAAAACAAGCTCACATCGAACGTTTGTTGTCGCAAATTCTGATCATCTGTACGCGGCATAAGTGTGTGTACTCACAAAAGAAGAGTTTTGTTGCTGATTTTGACAGTTCTTTGTCTGTCTGGAGCCTACATCATTATCAGTGCTCATTCAGATCTCACGAGTGGTCTTGCCACTCCTCACACAGACAGGTGATCCTCGAGGTCAAAATGCAGATATTTGCCAGCACACCATGGATCGACAAGATAACGTCCAAACTGAACTTTTATTGCATGATCACTTCACAAAGTAGTGCAACGTTTCAGAGCAGGTCCTGGAGCCTCAAAGTCAAGGGGCACAGTATTGGCCACCATTCCTATCAACACAGTTATACCATTTCCCATCCAAGAGGCCAATGTTGGGCATGTGGACAGCTGGCACTGTCAAAGATATCGATTCCTTGTGGAAGCAACCTGTAACTGGGACCAGGACAAGGCTTAACATAGAAACAGAAAAGTGACAGCAGAAAAAAGACTGAGTAGTCCATTGAGTCTGCCCTTTTTTTTGTTTTTGTTTTTTATTTTTTTATTTTTCATATAGGTCTATGTTTGTCCCAAGCATGTTTGAAGTCATTTACTATTGACTGTCCCACTACCTCTGCTGGAAATTTATTCCAAGCATCAACTACCCATTCCAAGCATCAACTACAGCTTAAGCGATTGCCTTGGTAAGACAGTCAAGAAGTCCATTCAGAGTCTGCCCACTAAACCAAGTGCTAGCTACATCAGAACTCAAGCCAGGTCCCTTCTTCCAGCTTTCCAGGTCTCCAGGCCAACCAAGACCAGATGCTTTTGCTTCCTTGGAGGAAGAATCTGAGCTGGATAATGGAGAAAAGTAAGGGGGCAGCGCAACATATGTTACACAAAAGATGCACGCCCCTTTGAGTAACACTTCCCTAGAAGATGCTTTAGTATGACACCTGGGACACCATAATACTCTTCTGGTCGATGATGCTGTCTCATTTAAGATTTCTTAGAGAGGAAAATTGATTTGGACTTTAGAAATGTCTATATTACTAAGGGCAGTGCATGTAAGCTAGGAACAGCCCTAAGCTCGGTCACCAAGGCCAAGAGAGTATGGTCAGAAAGTAATGGTGTAGTGGGGCAGCTCTCTGAAGCACTTCATGTACTGAAGTTGACAAGGAACTTCATAGGACAAATGACCATTGATTCCCTGTGCTATGTGTCAAGGCTCATGCTTCATTCAGCCAAGGCTAGAGCACTTTGTCAAGCCATGGTCAGCTAATTCCTTATCCAAGACTAATTGGTTCAAGATCCTTTTTGAGGGGTCTGCTTTTTGAGGGGTCCATCTCACTTGAAAGTGAGATGGATTCAGCCATATCAAAGGCACCAGGGTCAATAGAAGGCTTATACTGCATGACAAGAGATCCCGTAGCCATTGACATTCCTCAAAAAGGAGGTGAGCCAGTGACAAGTTCAGGAAGGCCAGGCTATATAGACCAGAAAGAGAAGAACTGGAGAGGCTGCACTGGAGAGGAATCCAGATGTCCTCCATCTCAGAAACTCAGAAGCCATTTTGAGGATTTGCCCACTCAGACTTATGCACCAGGGGTGAGATTACAGTATTCCCTTTTCTTAGTAAAAGAAAAGATTGGGAACTTATGACTTCACCTGGATTAAAAAGCTTTGAATAGAAGAAGCAACTGGTTCCTTGTTCTCTTCAAAACAAATCCTAAAAGATCCACAATTCCATATAATTCTCATCAATCTTTTTCCTACATCTACAGTTCGTCTCTTACCTGTTTGGCCTGTCAACATCACTAAGGAAATTCTCAAAGATGCTTCTTCCAGTGCTAGCGCTCCTTCATTCAGGGTTGACAGGCTTACCATTAGCTGGATAACATTCTCTTGGTGACTCAGTGTTCCTAGACTCTCCTCCTCAAGCCTTCAAGCCTTGGAGAAATTTGGATGGATCATCAACTGAAAGAAGAGCCTGTCCTAGTTCTGTACTCAAAGAATAGTCTTTTTGAGAGCAGTAATAGATACACTAAAGAACTCAGTAGAACTGCCAGCAGACATGTTGCTAATATCGAAGGGCTACAGCCACATCACGCTGAAAGCAGTTGCTCCCATCTAATTTCGCAAGGGTTCAGGTAGGCCTGTCCAGTGACCATTTATCAGAATCACAGTTCCTCAGTCTAATTAAGACAGTGGTGATCCCCATGTTCATATGGGCTCACCGGAACCCCAGTCCAGTACAGGTGGGGTTCTTGAGGCAGTGGCAGAAAGATCCACCCCTTCAATGCATGTGCTTGACAGTTCCCATTAAGCACTTTATATGGTAGAAGATGAAAGGATCCAACCCATTAGTTACATTATTTACATTAGACACCAATGAGTAAGGTTGGGGGACCCATGTGCAAAACCAGCTAGCTCAGGGGCAGTGGGCAACTGTCCAGTCAGGGCATATGTCAAATATCCTGGAGCAGTCTTTCAAAACCTGAAGGTCTTTGTTCCATACATTATAGTGGAAGATATGAAGTTAGGGGACAACTAACCGCTGTATTCTATATATGCTGTCAAGTTGGAACCCACAGCTCTTCCTCTTGTCTTGTCAGCCATTTACATTCCCAGTCCTCAAAATTCCCTGGTGGATTAGCCTGCAGACATGCAGTCACTGGAGGTACCCCAAATTAGATCTGACGGTGTCTCCATCCAACACTCAGTGCAAACGTATTCTGGACAAGAGTTCCTTCAGAAGAGGGAGGGAACTTGGGCAATAGACCCTCCAGTCTTGCTTTTGCTGCTCTGAGATCGTCTGACCCAGGGTCAAGTCCTTTACTCCTAACTGAGCAGACTGCACTTGGAAACTGTGTTGTTTTAATAGTAGGCACCTCTACTACAGTGATTACTGCTAGCTTTGGGGTGCCATGCCAAGCAGAAGCCCTGCTGCTTAGTAAACACAGGAGGCTACTCGCTTGGCACAGGTGTCACTGGCCTCATCTTCTGATTTCTCTGATCCAGAAGCACCCCAAACAATCCAGAGCAAATACAAGGGTCCCATGATGTGTTACAACTTTTATGCCTGGGGAACAGGAGCTGCACTGGGCCAGAGATGCTGGCAGCACTTCAGGCCCAGGCTGAGAAATGGCACAGCAGCAGATCGAGGAGGAGAAGGACTTGCTGCTGTCTCAGGGCCAGCAGGAACCTTTGCTTACTGTCTCCATACCTGGGAGGAAAAGGCATCTATCCCTGGAAGGAAAAGGAGGTGGGCTGGAGTGCTGGTTGTGAGGAGGAGGATGAAATGAGCCAGGCTTCAAGAAGGACATGTTAACGTTCTCAAACCCCAGGTGTAACACATAGTATAGTGAGATTACTGAAGACAATGTTGTCCTTAGCAACACCAGGGACTCAGAGTCTTATGTTGCAGGCAACTTGTGATGAATGGGTTTTATTCTGGGAAAGAATACCAGAATTTGGACCATCAAGAAGTGGAAACACTATTGGGTTTCCATCCTATTAGATCCCTGATACAAGGGTAAAATCAATCTTCTGCCACAATCCTAAGGAGAGCTCAAAATGTGGCACTTTGAGGAGATGCTGCTTAAAGGATAAGTTCACCTTCCTGAACATGTTACAGGTTACACCCAAATTTAGCGTTTAACATGTAACATGTTCAGTATCAGACCCCTCTTCCTCCAAATCCCCCCCCCTCCCTGTTGCTATTGTCTCTCAGATAACACAATCTGATGTTTATTTCAAGATAAAGACTGTCTAATCTCTTTCTCTTACATTGCAGCTTAAAGTGGTTCTAAATGGTCAAGGTAAAAAACTATCTCTGTGCAGCAGCCCCACCAACCCCCCCTAATACTCACCTGAGCCCCATCTCGATCCAGCATTGTGCATGAGAGCCTTGGCTCCCCAGGGACTCTTCCTCCTTTATTCAATCTGATATTTATTTCAAGATAAAACCTTCCTAATTTTTTTCTCTTACATTGCAGCTTAAAGTGGTTCTAATGGCTCAAGGTTTTTTCCTTTGATGCGTTCTAAGCATGAAGGGAAAAAACCTTCTCTCTGCTTCTTTACTGTCCAGCCACTGTACAATATTTGTGGCTTTTATCTCTCAGATATTTCAAGAAAAAACTGCCTCATATATTGCAGTTCAACCAAGATGCTTAGATATAGTCCAGCAACTGTATATTTGTAGATATTGTCTCTCATATAATATACTCAATGTGAATACACTCCCTCTTAAATTGCAGTTACATAAATCTGCTTACATACTCTCCAGCTACTGTATAATGTTTGTGGCATCTGTCTCTCAGATAATACACCCTAATTTTATTATTTCACCCATCATTACTCAGGAGCCACTGATCATCTTCATATAGCTTGGACATTGACAAACACATATGTAGAGTGAACAGTATGTGCATTCAACCGAAATATGTTTTTTCCAATGAAGCTACCTAAAAATATACCTTGGTGGGGAGGTGGGCTATCAGCAGACACTTTCACATTGCTAATAGGCAGGTGACTGTGTCTCTTGAAATTGGCAACATTTATGCAAAGCCTATCCAGACTAGTTAAGGATGTATGTGATTTATTTACCTTTAAGTAGCACCCCTTTATTTGTTTCATATTGCAATGCGTAGAAAAATAGATCCAAACATAATGTTTCATATATGTTCACCTTAAGGCTCATGTACACTACAGCTTCTAAACCTATGTTTAGGAGTTTCTGTTGTTTTTTTGACAAAGCTTCTAAACTCAACTCCATAAAAGCCTGTGTGTCCATGTACACATAGGCTTTTACAAGAGTTTAGAAGCTGCTGCGGTATGGGGAGGTTCAACCTCCGTCTCCTGAATGTGGAAGAATCGCGTTCAGGATAGGAACATTTTGACTGCTGCCCACTGTAAAATTGTGGTAAAATCGTGCCACGGATTTGCCTCGTTTTGCATTTTCCCACAGCCAGCGGTCAACCTAGTCTGTGTGTACATAAGCCCTAAATTTGTTTAGTTACCAGAATCCCTGTAAGAGCTCTCTTAACTACTTTAGATTCTACAAAATACCATTTACCATAAGAATTGTCAGCACTACACCCTGAACATATTCTAATACAGTTTAGAATCAATTTCACTCTTAATCAGAATATTGGAAATCTACCATTGACTTGAAGTGCCATTTAATCAATTTCAATGCACTGTAAATTGCCTCTTTGTAACATATTGAATAGCACCGTAGACATGAGTACCGGCAGAAACATGGTCACAGTGGTTGTAGCTAATAATGAAGAAGCCGGTTGTAATGGATATAGGCCCAAGAACTCAATTTCCTATCCACTGACCCAAGGTAGCGTTAATGTGAACAAGTCATGTATTCTCATAATAAATATTTTTACCTAATGTTTTTGTTCTATGTTCTTTTGTTCTATGGTCATAAACACTGAGAATATGTACCTAAAGAGTGCATATGTTTTTTCACACTGTGTTGCTATTCTGCGGAGGCATCTCTACATACACTATTTCATAAATACACTTTAATATGCATCTAGGCTAAGTTTACAGTTAGGCTACTTTCACACTGAGGCGCTTTGCAGGCGCTATAGTGCTAAAAATAGCGCCTGCAAAGCGCCCTGAAAGAGCCGCTAAAGTCACTCCAGTGTGAAAGCCCCGAGGGCTTTCACACTGGAGTGGTGCTCTTGCAGGATGGTCAAAAAAGTTCTGCAAGCCACATCTTTGCAGCGCTATAGGAGCGTTGTATTCACCGCTCCTAAAGCGCCCCTTCCCATTGAAAACAATGGGGCAGCGCTGAAAACCCGCCGGCAAAGCGCCCCTGCAACGGTGCTTTGGGGGCGGTTTTAACCCCCCTGGCGGTGTTCCCGAGTCTGCCTTGGGGTGGATCTTCAATACCAAAAGTGGTATCCCCGAGCCATCGGGATCGCATCGCAGGATCCATGTAGAGGATACTTACCTTGTGCCCTGGATCCTGCGATGTCTCCCTGCTGTGATCGGCGAGCCGCCATGTCTCGCTCGATTCACAGTGCCGAGCTCCGTTCCCTGCGAGCATTGCGACGCACGGTGACGGAGTTCGGCAGCAAATTCAAAAAGTGAAACACACAGTATAGATACAGTATACTGTAATCTTACAGATTACAGTACTGTATCAAATAATTACACATCCCCTTTGTCCCTAGTGGTCTGCTCAGTGTCCTGCATGCTGTTTTATATTATAAAAACTGTTCTTTTACATCAAAAGTGGCTTTAGGCCAGCTAGAAAACAGCGATAATAAATTAGAATCACTCGCAGAATTGAGTGATAGTGATTTGTGGGGAGATCCGTCATCAAACACTAAAAGTAACGAAAGCGACAATTCTGCAACTGAGCAAATTTCAGTATTTTTGATTTGATTAAATTATTGAATAATTTTTATTATTATTATATTATTATTTGGTATAATTATTTATAGTTATTTATTATATTATAATTTTTGATTTCATTTTTCAAACTTTATCATACCCGGGATGTCTACTAGATTGTTTGGACAGATTTAAGTGAATTATTCCTAAGAATTACAGGCCTATAATATAAAACGCCAAATTTCTGTGTAAAATAATTGTACCGCTTTCAGCACTTAAAATCTGAAATAATCATACCGCCAGGGAGGTTAACCCTTTTTTCGGGCGCTAGCGGGGGTTAAATCTGCCCCGCTAGCGGCTGAATAGTGCCACTAAAACAACAGTAAAGCAACGCTAAATATAGCACCGCTTTACCGCCGGCGCCCGCCCGCCCCGGCGTGAAAGTAGCTTTAAAGTCCCAGTTATCTGGTGTCAGAGCATTTAAATTGATGGTATATATATATTTTTTTTTTTTACATATCTCCTTTATTTATGCATTATGTACAGGAGAAAGAAATAATAATGTTGCACTATTAAAATGTAAAATGTATATTTAGTTGGGTAAATAAGAGATACTAGATGAAATTTCATATTTACCCTTTTTTAACAGCAGATTTTTATGTAGCTGCTGAGTGCTGTGCTGTACAGACCTGATAGCAGGATCTCATGTTACTCATCTCATACATGCAGCTGAATGATTCAGAGAAGAGATCACCCCACCACTCCTTCTCTCCCATTATAGACCGTGCAATCTACTGTAGATCTGCAGGAGTAGTCTTCAAGTGCAGAGCTAGTGCTAAGCTTTTAAATTGGACAACCCAATATACACCGCACAAATAGCATAAATGGAACCTGTATTAAAAGAGTATTCTTAAAATAGAGAAATTATGCAAATAATCAAAATGATACCAAATGTGAGCTTGTGCAACAGAGTGCACAGTGTTCTGTCCTACCTATATGTATTTTTTGTTGTTTGTATTGAACTGTATCAATTTACTATTGACCTGTTGTATGCTGACATCTAGTGGTGGTTTAGGGCCACTTCAACCTTTTAACCTATGTGATTTGTTATCTCTCTATGTCCTCCCATCCTTATTAATGCTAGTTAGTTCAGTTCTAGCTAGAACCTGCCTCCCTGTTTCTTCCATGGTCCCTCAGTCAAGATTGTTTTTTCACAAATACAGGAATAAGAAAAACTCTGTCTTCTTTCACATGTAAAGACTGGTAAACATTCTCTGTACTGCAATTGTCCACAGTAAAATTCTGTTGGATTCAACTGTGTCTTGTTGAAGAGGTAAACTGCCTATGCATGGTGTCAGATCTGTGGTGAGTCAAATGCACTCAAGTCTGTGGTGTGTCAAATTGGGCTATTAAAGCGGGATTACACCCCAAAACAAAAATGTGTTCTATTGCAGCTTACCAATTTTTGGTTGTGGTGGCTGCATTAGTGGGTTTGTTTTGTTTATTAATTACCTGGTGACCCGGCCAGTAAGTTTATTTTCAACCTCCTTTAATTTTATTTTATAAGTCTTTATCTCAAGAGGAAAAATATTGACACTTAAAAAGTGTAAGCTGGAGTTCAGCTTTAATTTGTTGGTCAAGTGCATATAAATCTGCCAGTGCATCTAATGCCACGTACACACAAGTGGAATGTCCGACAGAAAAAGTCCGACGGAAGCTTTTCATCGTCTATTCCGATCATGTGTATGCCTCATCTGACTTTTTTTTTTCGAAGATTCTGATGGACCTAGAAATGGAACATGTTCTAAATTTTTCCAACGGAACCAATTCCTATCGGGAAACCCGCTCGTCTGTATGCTGTTTCGACGGACCAAAACGACGCATGCTCTGAAGCAAGTACGAGACGGAAGCTATTGGCTATTGCACTTCCTTTTTCTAGTCCCATCGTATGTGTTGTACGTCATGGGCATTCTGGACGGTCGGACTTTGGTGTGACCGTGTGTAGGCAAGACCGCTTGAGCAGAATTCCGTCAGAAGTTCCGTCTGAGAAACCTTCAGAGTTTATTCCGACGGCAAAACCGGTCATGTGTACAGGGCATAACACAACCCTCTCCCCAGTTTGACAATGCTGCTGTCCAAAAGTGTCTCCATTGTGCCACCATTCAGAGTGGAGACACCCTAAGACAAGACATTTATTACTGGCTGGATTACTAGTTGAAAATAAAAAAAAAAGCCTAAAAAAAGAAGACTAATGAAGCTATCACATTTATGAATTGGTGGGCTGCAATATGTAAAAATGTTATTTTAGGGTTTAATATTACTTAAGGTACTCATGGTCCTGAGGGGACTTTCCCCTTATCAACCTGATTTTGATCAGCTAACAGGCAGCAGAAAACAACTCTGGACAATTTTTGTGACCCACGATAAATGCTTAAGGGTCCCACTTCAGGCTGTCATTGTCCCATAAGTTGGATGCCGCTGGCTAATGAGGGTGCAGGCCGAGGAGAGGTCCATCCAGACCCAAAGCATGCTGAAATAGGAAAAGATAGCCCGGCTACTGCACACCTTGCCTGGCTCAAGTGGTTAGCAGGTAAAGAGCAGCCTCAGCTCGATTCATCCAGGTTATGCCCCCAACGTGTTTTACACCCCCCCCCCCTTAGGGCTTGTGATTGACCAGCAACAGTACATTAACCTCCTTCATGCTGCATATTACAAATAGCATTGTTAATTAATTAAACGCCCCCCCCCCCCCCAAACATTTAGCCACTCCAGTCAGTTCACATGGGGATTGCAGAAACTGACATCAATGCTGGGGGTTATTATTGCAGAAACTGACACCACTTTTGTGGGTTATTATTGCTTAAATTGGCCCTGATGCTGGCAGTTATTATTATGGAGACTGCCATTTATCCTGGGGATTGTTATTTCTTTAACTGGCACTGATGCTGGGGGTTATTATTGCTGCTACTGACACCAAAGCTGTGGGTAACTATTACGTAAACTGGCACTGATGCTATCGGTTATTATCATGGGGGGGTAACAGTTTACTATTTTCATCCTGGGCACCGGATGACCTTGTCTTGGCACTGGTAAAATGCTTGCAGCGTCCTAAGCTAGGGCTTGTGAGACTGTCATTTGAGATATAAAAGTGCAAACTGCAAACAAGGAATCAATGCCACTGAATTAGGAGAGCAGATTATGCTCATTGACACTAGCAGATGGTTAAAAGGCTCTCAAAATTCACTGGGACCTCTGATGGTAAGGAAGAAACCGTGTTTCCAAATTTCTCCCAGCGGGAAGTCCTCAAGCTTGTGTAACTGACTATAATAAACAGTAAACAGGAGAAGAAGACTAGAAAAGTTCAAACCAAGGTAAATGGGCATAGGGAGAAAGAAAATACCAATGGGATATGAATGCCAATTGTAATAACTAAATAAAACATTACTCTGAGGAAGGGGGACAGTCCCCCGAAACATTTCAGCTGGACTGTCAGCCATACAATTCCATGAGGTTGGAAGGTGGACTTCTGGACTCTGTCATTTTGATACGCTATTATTCCAATTTGGTTTGTGAGTATAATTTGTATTATTTAATCCCCTAATAAAGTGCTGTGCCCTTTTTTTTTCTTTTTTATTTGTGCAGTACTGGATTCCTCGATCTGAATAGGGCCGCATCGCCTTAACCATCAAGCCTGAGTTGCACATTGGCCACAACATTTGTATCACTTGTGGCAGGCTTCCCTACAATAACTGTTAAGTTTGCATTTTTCCTGGGTTTTAATAAAAAGTGAGATGAGGGTACCAGAAATACACAAGAGATACCTGATAAAATGCACAAAAAGTCAGAGAGGGAAAAATAGGATGGGAGCAAGAAGCAGAATCAATAGAAACAGGCAACACAAGTGAATACACATGCAGAACAGCAAACAAAATACAAAGGTGATACATGGGAATCATGAACTGGAAATCCAATCACAGTAGAAGCAGCAAACAATAAAAGAGATCAGGTACAGAATAATAGACAAGACTGGAAAAGTATAGAACACAACTGTAAAAGAAAAAAAAAAAAGATAAAGACATAAAAAGAAAATTCCAGTGTAACTGGCAGCACAAGGAAGGACAGAGGCTTAAAAGCCATTCGAATCCCTAACACCTATGTGAACAGGGATCTCAAAAAGGACCCCAATCAAGTCATAAGGGAGACTCGTTATTAGGTGCTTGGCACCTAAGAAAGATTAAACCAACAGATGAAGGATTTGTAAAGGATAAGGTTAGTGTGTATTTATGAACTGAAAGGCACCAGTTGGAAAGACAGCTGTAATTTTAAGCAGCCCCAAAGACACATAGGGAAACTGATCAACTAAGGTAATGGATGTAAATATACGATGACATGAATTTGGGCACTATGGAAAGGAATGTACCTACCATATATTTAATTTTAACTAATACTATTAGCAAATTAAGTATGTGCCCTTCTAATCTAGAATATATTGTTAAATACGTTCCTACCTATCACAGAGAAGGAACTGCCATATTTCCACACTTGCTGTCTCATCCAGTGATGTGGAGTTCAGCAGGAGGACTGTGGGGACCCAGGAGATTAAAAGTCCTTTTAGGCTAGGTTCATAATGAGGCAGCTCTGCGAGCAACATTTTGCGCAGGCACGGCAGACCATTCATTTGAATGTGCGCTGTGCGGTTCCCAGTGCATGCTATTAGGATTTATGGCACTTGCGCGTATCCAGCTTTTCTGTGCGGGTGGTTGTTGCTGCAGGAACAGATGTAGACCCACAGCGGGAACCACCCACACAGATGTGAACCTAGCCTTTGTGCTGGTTTCCCAGCAGACTTTGGGGATTGATTTCTCAGTAATGCAGTGGCGTTCAAAAGTGTGGGTTGCAGGAGAGACAAGTATTCTGTTTCTTCTTTACAGCTACTGTAGGTGCTTGATTGAGACCTTTCACATACATGATAGGCTAACTTTAAGCTCATTTTCTGATTTGAGAACTCAATTGATACATGCAGAGCAGCAACTTAGAAGCAGTGTTGCCAACCTCCCAGATTGAAATTTACTGACACAACACCCAAAATTTACTGGCACAGCCAAGTTTTTACTTGCATTTTCAAAATTAAAGTTTTCAGTGCAAATTTCTGTATTTAGGCTACAAACAAGAACAATACAAAATTAGCAATGTGATTTAAAGGGGTTGTAAAGGTTCAGTTTAAAAAAACAAACAAACAAACATGTCATACTTACCTCTTCTGTGCAGTTGGTTATGCTCTTCTGGGCTCCCTCCACGACGCTCCTGGATCCTCCTCTTCTCGAGTGTCCCGTCAGGGAAGCGCTCTCCTACGGGACACCCGTGCGGGCGTGCTCCCGTGTCCTGCTGCTGCGTCTGTTGACACAGACAGCAGGCCTCGGCGCCGCCCCCCACTTCATTGAATTTGATTGACAGCAGTGGGAGCCAATGGCTGCGCTGCTATCAATCTATCCAATCAGACACCGGCCAGAGCTATACGGGGCTCAAGTAAATATAAAGGGGTTCGGGGGCACTGCTACAGTAAAGAAGGTTTTTCACCTTAATGCATAGAATGCAGAGGGTTTACAATCCCTTTAAGATAGATATTAAGGCAAAAAACATATTTCTTATAGTAAGTCACAGCCATATTTTTTACTGGCAACCTTTTCCTGTCACTGGCATTTACTGGCAGGAGAAAAGTGCCCATTTTTTACTGGCTGCCAGTAAAAATACTGGCGATTGGCAACACTGCTTAGAAGTCATAGTTACCGATTGTGGTGAGATTGTAATTTTTGATAACATTAAATTATAAAACAGCAAAATTTTTGAATGAAAGTGAAATGTTCTTTTAAGCCTTCTCTGTATGTGTCAGGTCCCTTCTTATTAGGGACCAGACCTACAGGGCATGAAATTGTGGCAGATTGAGATTTATGCTTTCTTCACCCCTAGGCCTTGTGCTTCCCCTTCCTACCCCAGTTGATACACTAGCAAGCCCCACAAGGGAGTGGAAAAGCTGAAATAGAGAGTTTGCCCATTCTGGCTCAGTACACTGTATCCTACTCATTTCTTTGGTGTACTCACCAGAGTGGGCGTGCTATATGCACAGTGTATAATATTCTACCAACAAAATGCACAAACAGTGACAGTACAGCAACAATAAGGACCCAGCTAGAAATGTGTAACTGACAGTCAACTATATGAAGTGCCATGACACCCTAGGTAGGATGTCTGGATATGCAGAAGTCCATCCCTTATCATTATAGTAATGTCTCTCCCTGACATTGCATCTCCCTTTTGTAAATCTCATCTATTATGGTTGAATATATTTTTATTTTCAACATATGTAAATTAGAACAGTTCTGCAAACAGAAAAATAAAAGCTGGGAAAAATACAATAAAATAAACAGTTGGGGGAAAAAGGTGTAACGTTTTACACATGTCATGACGTGGTTTCTCAGTCATGTCAGAAAACCAACATACAAATGTTCTACAGTAATAGAGAGGGGAGAATGGGAGGGAGAATAGAAAGAGAAAAGGAAAAGAATGCAATATATAGTATAGAATGTGTTGACACAATGTAAAATACAGTAATATTGTGACTCCTAAGCATCAATCCTTAAAAGAGAAATGCCACTTAGCTGTTAATAAATCTACTGTAAAATTTATCTGAAGTTGAATAATGTATTCAAATGTACCACAGTTGGTTATACTTTTCCCATGTGTCCAGCTCTTTAGCCTGCCTCTCCTCCATAATTATAATGTTATTCATGAGATTTACACAGGCGTGGAGGGATGGGGTAGTAGTGGTCTTCCAAAACCTGGGAATAAGCAGTCTAGCCGCTGAGAAAAAATAGGTAGTAGTAGTAGTAGTAGGTTAGAGTAAATCTCATCTATTATAATCACAGGACTGACTTTTTAGACTTCCATGTATATGGGAGGCTTTTGATGCCTGGTTACATTAAAGTCCCCCTCTGCCGATAGGATTAGTGTACAAAGGCCTCCAATTCTTTCTTGCACTCAGCACAGCCTACATCCCTTGTACCCTAAAATGTAATTGCAAATGTTCCCTATTATTATGATAGGTTGTACTTTAATAATTTTTTTTTTTGTTTTAATAACTATTAAAATAAAATATCTTCCTAGACTAAAAATAAAAGTAGCACACAGAACATAGTCATATTACTTAATTTGTAGTGGCCTGCAGTCTCAATGCCCTGGGTTACATTTTAATCCTAAGGAATAACTCAGTTACTGTTTTAATAGGTAATCAATGAAGGAGGGCTTTCTATGGGTCACTTATTCACTACATTTTCTCAGCCAGTCTTGCAGAACCTTTGACCTGACTTCTGACCGTCAAAGTGCGCAGACAGCAACAGCAGGCAGAGGGTAAAGAATAAGCTATAGGCTGGCCAGGCTGGAAAAGATTTTCATTACAATGGAAGCTGTCATTGGAAACAGCCCAAGGTTTGGAGCAGAGCACATTAGTGGTGTCATTACAAAGAACTGCTTAGGGTACAGACAAGATAATTTAGTGGTGTACAAAATACTTGCAATGCAAAGTATTAAATATACAATAAGGCGGTTTTTATTTGCAACTTTGCAATTTTATTTTTGTTTAGTAGCAAATTCCATTTATCAGGGGATCTATTTTTTTTTCTTCAAGTGTTTTGCAAGCTTTAGTAAACCATGAATATATAATAATGTCAATGGATTTGATCTCTGGCTTGCATTTATTATGCCTGATTTAGACGATAAAATTCAGGTGATGTTCATTAATTATTTAAATATCAGTAAGATAACAAAAGAAACATTCTCTGTCACACTTACAAGGAATTCATCCCATAAATATCCCTAAAAATATAAATACTAAATAATTAACTTGACATTTTTCATGTTAAGTATTTCATTTGATAAACTCTGGCTGCCCTTGGAGTTATCACATACATCATGTTTTTGACAATTGATTATTATATAGAGGTGTGATGTATTATGGGTGTTAAAGTGTTTGCAGTTAATCCTTCTAAACTACTAGAAAAACTGAAGAGCCAGTTAGAGGTTCCTGCATGAACATTAAGTAAAGGTACAGGGCATCCATGAAACCATGAGTACTTTTATTAAACAACTTCGCATATGGGAGTAACTTTTGGACCTGCCCTCTCATGGACCTCACTTTTGGATAGTTAGGCTTTATGTACACAGGACGTTTGAAAACCTCTTCTGAACGCTGGAACTTGACAGCTAGTAACCGACATATAAAAACGTCTGTTTTGCCACCTTTACATGCCGCGTTTAGCGGCTTTCATGAGCATTTTAGTTTAGAAGCGTTTTTTCCACATAACAGATTGTACTGATCAGTATACCCTCCCAAATAGAAATCTCTCTCTCTTTCTCTCTCACGCCCAACTGCTCCTAAACGTCTGTTTATAAGCAGCAGTGTACATGAGGCCTAAGGCTGCTCTTTAGAGCTATGGACCATCGGTGAGGTCCAGGGGCAGGAGGAGGCTGGATCCAGATTGACGTGAGGATCTAAAGCTGCGTGATGGATATAGGACAGCTCCTTGGGTTTTGGGGTTTCTGGTGTGATCGACAAGCACACATAATTGTTTGTCTAGACATATCTAGATTTCTCACTTTCAAATTGCATATAGGTTTGCTTTAAAAGGTAACTTCATTTTTGTTAAAAAAAAAAAAAAAATATATATATATATATATATATATATATATATATATATATATATATATATATACAGCATGTACAATTGCTACACAAGCCATATTGTAATTTGGGGTCCATGCACACTGGCTTAAAAAAACGCCAGTTCCCTTGGCAGAAGAAAACTCTAGAGCGTTTTTGTACAAGATCTATCTACGTTTAAGAGCGTTTTTTAAATTAGAAAAGTTTTTTATTGTACAAAATGTCCAAAAGTACAGACATTCAGAGTACCGATTCCAGAAATAAAAAACGTACAGGAAATCATTTTGCTCTCCAAGCAAATGCAATTTTTCAGAGTCTGTACATTTCACCAGTATGTACATTTCACATAATAAAAAGAGAATTCAACATAAAGAAAATGGGCAAAACAAACTAATTAACTAAAAAAAACCCATAAAACAAAACAGAAACATCTAACTTGTTTGGTGTGTGCTATCCCCCAAACAGGCATATCAAAAAGGTAATAGAGACACCTTTCACATATAGTATCCTACCTGCAATAACATCCTACTTTTGTCTCAGACCCTCCAAATATACTATAGAATTCACAACTGCCCCTTTCTACAGCTGGAACAATCTGGCAAGAACGAGTTGTGGGGAACGAGTTGTGGGGGGGATGCATATCTATGTTGGTAGGTGTTCTTTGCTCAGATAAATATTTTATTGACTTGTTGAAGCCATTGGTGGCATGTAGGGACCATTATCTTGCTATCAGTTTCCTGCCTAAATACAGCAACCTGATTGATGCAGTATATGTGGAAGTGAAATATAACTTTTCTACTAAACCACCAAGTGGGCAGGTAATTGGATTTAATTGTAATTGTACTTGGGATGTATGATTAAAGTGGTAGTAAACTTTGTACTACCACTTGTACCTACAGGCAAGCCTATAGTAAGGCTTACCTGTAGGTACTGTGAATATCTCTTAACTTGCACAGTTTAGGAGATATTCAGAGTGCATGCAGCCGGTAACATTACCAGCGCATGCGCTCTGAAGGTCCGGTATACAGTGCTGGACCTTCAGAGCCTGTGCCGTAATGGTGGCTCCTACGTACATGCACAGGAGTAACGTTATTGTGCCCCTGGCCACTCATGTAGCCTGAGGATGCAAATCCATAAGGAAGACCAGGGGAAGGATCTCTCAGTGGTGACAACGTGCTGCTGTGGGGTTTCGTTGTAAGGTAAGTCTGTCATAATGGGCTAGTATACGATGCATACTAGCCCATTATGACATTGCCTTGCAGGGAATTTTTTTTTTTTAACAACTGCGGTTTACTACAGCTTTAATGGTCCTGATTACCTCCTGCCAATACCGTACCAGGGGCAATACCGTACCAGGGGCAATTCCATAGCATATGGCAAAGAGTCCCTTCTACATTTAGGAGTGTTTAGTGTTTTTTTACTGCCCAAAAACTCCTTTCAAAAACGCAATCCAGAAGGGTTCTTTCAGCTGCCCATAAAGGTTAAGCTTAAAATATGCCTCTGAATGTCCTAACGTGCATTAACACATTAAGCTGCTTCTACAGGCAAAACGCAAAACTCCTGCAGAAGCACTGTTTTTTAAGCCCAGTGTGCATGGACCCTCAATGTTATTAAAAATTACCTTTCCTTTTCAATCTGCAGCACTGGCATTTTCTGTAAAATTCAATGCAATATGGCTCAATATGGCTACCTGGAGGCATTCTGTACGCAGTTAATGCACAGAACCTCCCCAAAAATGTAATTTCCTGCTTTTTATGATTGGCTCACTGATTTTTCCCAGAAGTATGCACTAAGATACTAGTAAAATATTAGGCATTCTCTGCAATAGGAATTATATTTTTGGTGAGATACTCCCTAAGGGGTAGACTCCCTGGCGGTATGATTATGTTAGCTTTTTGCGTCTCAAAGCGGTACAATTATTTTGCATAGAAATTTGGCATTTTATATTGTAGGCCTGTAATTCTTAGCAATAACACACTTAAATCTGTCCACCAAGAGTCTAGTGGATATCCCGGGTATGATGAAGTTTGAAACACAAAATCATAAATTAAAATATAATAAATATATATAAATAATTATAAAAATAATGTAATAATAATAATAAAATTAATTTCCCCACGATTCACTATCGCTCAATTCTGCAAGTGTTCTAATTTACTATCGCTGTTTTCTAGCTGGTCTAAAACCACTTTTGACGTAAAGGGACACATTTTGGTTGCTATGGACAATCTCACGTTTCCAGGCAGAAAGAACAGTATATATAATATAAAACTGCATGCAGAGTATAGGACAAAGCACTGGGGACAAAGGGATGTGAAATAATTTCATACAGTAATGTCATCTGTAAGATTACAGAGGCTTCGGGCGGAGGACAGAGCCCGCAGACACAACGGGGGCACATCGCAGGATCCCGGTGACAAGGTAAGTACACCGCACCAGGATCCTGCAATGCAATCCCAAGTGTGGCTCAGAGTTACCGCTAATGGTGCTGAAATTTAACCCCGAGCCACACTCGCGAAAACCGCCAGGGAGGTTAATTACTTCTAAAGGGGTGCAAACACTGCAACTTTCCTTAATAGAACACTCCAAGTGCATCACCTGGTTATATTGAACACAGACATTCCAATTCAGGAATCAGCCTTCCAGGGATATAGTGGAACATACAGTTCATTCTCAAGAACAGAAACAAGTAGGACGCCAAAGGCTACAAAGTTTGATAAATTCCTGGCAATATACATTGATCACCAAGAGGGGATTGCTTTTTTCTCAACAAAAGTGGAGTTACTCTTTAAAGAGGTTGTAAAGGTTCGTGTTTTTTCACCTTAATGCATCGTATGCATTAAGGTGAAAAAACACCTGTCAGTGACCGGCCTCCCAGCCCCCCCCCCCCCGTTTTACTTACCTGAACCCTCAAACTTGTCCCACGGGGATGCACTCTCTCTCTGCTCGGGGTTCTCGGCTCTTGATTGGATAGATTGATAGCAGCGCAGCCATTGGCTCCCACTGCTGTCAATCAAATCCAATGACGCAGGCGCTGGGGGGCTGGGCCGAGTCCTGCATTTGGCCTCTATGGATGCCGAATGCTAAACTCAGGAGCGCTCCCTCAAGGTAGCCCCCCAGGAGAGCTCTTCTCCCAGGGGGTTATCTGATGTGGGGAGGAGCTGCAAGAGCCGCCAAGGGACCCCAGAAGAGCAGGTTAGGGCCTACTCTGTGCAAAACGAGCTGCACTGTGGTGGTAAGTATAATATGTATGTTATTTTTTTTTTTAAAAACCCGAACCTTTAGTGTCACTTTAAGTAATTGTTCTCATTCATAAAAAATGGTTGACAGATAGTTTTGCTCAAATGCTTAGATGTGTTCACAAAGACAGATTTACTGCGAACAGGTGTAGATTTCAGTAATGCATTTCCTTAAAACAATTTTACTATACTGACTTCTTTAAAAGGTATGTAAATGTTAATAATGAACTTCTCTTATTTGTTGTCTTTTGGTCTATTAAATACCCTATAAATTTGTGTTGATATCTTTGTTTGATTAAAATTTTTTGGTAATCCTGTAAATAGATAACTTCCTGTGCTGTTACATTGTTTCCATTTATGCATGTGGACTATGTAGTCTGGTCTAATGCCTCGTACACACGATCGGACTTTCTGACAACAAAACCATGGAATTTTGTTCGAAGGGTGTTGGCTCCAACTTGTCTGTTATACACATGGTCACACAAATGTTGGCCAACAATTGCGAACGTAGTGACATACAAGACGTACTGCGAGCCAATGTGATATCTCCATTACGAACACTAGTTTTACAGGACCGATTGCTTCTGGCTCGTCCTTGATTCTGAGCATGCGTGTTTGTACTTCAGACTTTTGTCCAACGGACTTGTGTACACACAATCGGAAAGTCCGACAACACACATTTGTTGGCGGAAATTTTGAGAACATGAAAGTCCAACAACAATTGTCCGATGGAGCATACACACGGTCAGATTTTTCGCCAACAGCCTGACATCCAACATTTCCCTCGGAAAATCTGATCGTGTGTACGCGGCATTAGGGTGATAATATTGCTGTTCTTCCATAGATAGACATTTGGGATGTCTACACAAGTGAAGCTTCTACAGGTAAATAACACAAATAAAATAGGTTAAAGGCTCAAGTATTCCTTGAGCCTTTAACCTATTTTCAAGTATTTCAAAAATTTTTGTTAAAATGAATAGTTTGACAACAGGTTTTCTTTAAAAAGAATCAAAAGTTGGAAATCATCTGAGGATAGACAGATCTTTTTTTGCTTATCTTTTTCTGTTTCAATCGTATTTATTGTTTTCAAAAAGGAAAAAGCAAGCTCATGGCATGCCCACCTTGGGGCTCAGATATTCGTGCGCATACCAAACACAGGCTTAAACAAGGTGAACAACATTGTCATTTCAAAACATAACCAAGGCCACTGGAGTGCCCAAACAAAAAACAAAGTGTAGCAAGCCTCCAAGGTCAGGATGTCACCCTCCTGGGGCAGAAACATCCTAAGGGTGTAGTCCACCCTCAAGTGAGCAGATTCTCAAAAGGAAAGATAGGAAAGAGGTAGAAAGAAGAGAGAAAAGACAGAAGGCAGAAGGAGAGAGGAGAAGGGATGGGAGGGGGGTGGAACTCCACGGATCTGGAAACACTGCAGACTGCGATTACAAGTGGCCAGAACAGACTGAATAAAGTGAGGGGAAGGAATAAGAAATCCAAGGTTCCCAAACTTTGAGGAATTTGGAGTGTGAATCCTTCAGAATACTTAACATTTGCTCATTAAGCATCAGAGAGGTCATACGGATTTTCGCACCTTGAAAGGCAATCGTTGGGGCCCTCCAGGCCTCAGCAATGGTCTGTTTGGCTGAAATAAAAGGGTAGTAGGTCAATTTTTGTTGGTGGGCAAAAAGGCCAGGTATGGGGCAATGCAATAAAACCAGATTGGCATCCCTACGGACTGTCGGGTGGAATTGGGACTGTAATAGCTTGCAACAACTGACTGTCATTTCAAACACATTTTAAATTCAGATATTTTAAAATTAGTTGGCTTAAAGAGGAACTGCAGTCTACTCATATAATTTGTAATAAAAACACCTTTGCCATTCTGAAGCTTCCCTCCAACCACTTTGTATATTATTTTATATATACTGTGATTCTGTAAATATGCTGCAGAAATCTCTCTCCACTAAGTCTGGCTGCAGCCATTTTAACTGTGGGCAGCTGAAGCTGCTGTCTGTTCACTTCCTGGATTTACACAGACACACAGAGGCACACTTTCAGCTCTGCAGCCATGCAGCTTTCATTGGCCCTTTTATGACTCGTTCTCCCTCCCTTCCTGGCAAACTCTCACAAGAGTGAGAGAGAGAGCTTTGAATGATGTCATAAGCCTAGGCTAATGACCAGATAAGAAACAGGAAGTGGGCTGTATAAGGTATTTTTTGTCAGTAAAAAATTTTTTTACCATCCAAAGTTAAAACAACAAGAACAGAAGATTTAGTAGATGGAAAGTTGAAAAAATGACTAAAGGTCAGTTTAAAGTGGAAATCCAGGCAAATAGCTAAATAAACAGATTTATAACATATAGGGGGTTATTTACGAAAGGCAAATCCACTTTGCACTACAAGTGCACTGCAAGTGCACTTGGAAGTGCAGTCGCTGTAGATCTGAGGGGAAGATCTGAAATGAGGGGAAGCTCTGCTGATTTTATCTTTGTTGATTTTATCTTTGCTGATTTTACTTTCAAGTGCACTTGCAGTGCAAAGTGGATTTGCCTTTAGTAAATAACCCCCATAGTGTGTTAGAGCTGTTGTAACCATAAAAGGATTTACGTTTCTACCTATTTATTTTTAATATTTTTAAAGTTCTACCAGATAGCACAGCCAGCCTATTGCAGTTACATTGATATTAAACTCAAAACCAAACATTGATTACCGTATTTATCGGCGTATAACACGCACATTCATTTTAAGAGGGAAGTTTCAGGAAAAAACTTAAATTTTAAATAAGGAACTTTGAAGCAAAATAAGGGTCAGTGCCCATCTGCAGCCTCATTATTGCCATCAATGCAGCCTTATCAGTCCACATCAATGCAGCAGCCTCACCATTGCCATCAGTGCAGCCTGATCGATGCCCATCTGCAGCCTAGATGGGACAGGGAGTGGGGCTAGATGAGCTCCGACAGATTACATACAGTGAGAATCTCCTATGATAGACAGAACAGTGGTCCAATGGTGGCCCAGGAGACGGGACTTCCTATTACAGAGGCCGCCAAGTAAACAGGAGATTCTCACTGTATGTAATCTGACGGTGCTCGTCCCGCCCCCTTCCCTGTCCCCTCCGAGGCAGCTAAAATTGAAGTATTGGCGTATAACACGCACACGCTATTTGCACCCAATTTTCATGGTGAAAAAGTGAGTGTTATACGCCAATAAATACAGTATATTGCAGCTTACCATTTCTTAGATGTGATAGCTGCTTTAATTTTCTTTTTTAGGATTTCTTCCTTCTATTTTCATCTAGTGATCTGGCCAGTAAGTTTATTTTTTTTCAAAAGAACAAGCTCGCCAACATAATTATTAGTTGCAGAGATGACAAATAATTTAACACTAGCAGGGGTGTTTACAATGATCATCTTTTATCTATTTATGTAAAACCTGCAACTGCTTATAAAGTATTAGCTGGAGTTTGGATTAAATATGGTAATATATTTAAAACTGCTAGTACATCTAACATTCCTTCGCCCCAGACTGACAATGCTGCAGCCCAAAGGTGCCCCTGTGTTCCTTCATCCAGAGTGGGGGCACTCTAATACAAGAGGTGGGTTACAGACCAGATCTCCAGGTGAAAATAGAAGAGAAAAATCAAAGAAAACTGATGCAGCCACCACATCTAATGATCTGTAAGCTGCAATATATTAAATTTTTGGTTTTGGGTTTAATACGTCTTTAGATAGTACAGCCAGGTCTTGCTCCTGCCCCCAGAGTGTGAGTATGATCCCTGTCAGTCTGTTTGCATGCAGCACATCATATTGGCTCTCCATGCTTTCCTTCCCTCTTCTAGTCTGGGATCTGCTGTACATGGGATTGCACAAGGTTGATACCAAGTCAAGGACAGGTACTTATACTAGCTACATAGTTACATAGTTACCAGTACATAGTTAGTCAGGTTGAAAAAAGACACAAGTCCATCTAGTGCAACCAAAAAAAAAAAAAAAAATACAATCCCATATACACAATCCTTCACCCACAGTTGATCTAGAGGAAGGCAAAAAACCCCAGAAAAGCATGTTCCAATTTGCTACAGCAGAGGAAAAAAATCCTTCCTGATCCCCCCGAGAGGCAATCGAATTTTCCCTGGATCAACTGGATCAAGTCTTTTTTAAAGCAATCTACTGAGCTGGCCAGAACCACCTCTGGAGGGAGTCTATTTCACATTTTCACTGCCCCCTTGTCCTCAGTGATGACCTTAAAGTGAATAATAACTCAACACCAAGTTCAATATATGGACCACTTATGTATTTATTCATGTTGATCATATCCCCACTTAATCTCCTCTTCTCAAGAGAGAATAAATTCAGTTCCTCTAATCTTTCCTCATATCTGAGCTCCTCCATGCCTCTTATCAGTTTGGCTGCCCTTCTCTATACTTTCTTCAGTTCCCCGATATCCTTTTTGAGAACTGGTGCCCAAAACTGAACTGCATATTCCAGATGAGGTCTTACTAATGATTTGTACAGGGGCAAAATGATGTCTCTCTCTCTCTCTCTCTGGAGTCCATACCTCTCTAGAAAGGACTTTGCTCGCTTTAGAAACCGCAGCTTGGCATTGCATGCTATTATTAGGCTTATGATCTACCAAAACCCCCAGATCCTTCTCCACCATTGATTCCCTCAGTTGTACTCCCCCTAGTATGTATTATGCATGCATATTCTTAGCCCCCAAGTGCAAAACTTTACATTTATCAACTTAAAACTTAATTTGCCACTTAGTTGCCCAATTAGACAGTGCATTAAGGTCGGCTTGTAAGTTGGACACATCCTGTAAGGACGTTATACCACTGCAGTTTAGCTGATTTGAAATTAAACTTAATAATGCTTAGTGGACACATACCTGGGTGTTTTTTTTCTGTCTGGAGTTTAGTTTTACAATTTTGCTTCTTTGCTATGTCGTATTTAATTCAGTCTAAGTAAATGTTCTAATTTGGTTATGTGAATGGTGCAATTTACTGAAGCTATTACAAAAATATACAGTATTTTCCTTTAGGCAGCTAAAAAATGACAGGAAAATTCTAAGCAGGGAACATCTTAGGTATGATGTAGCCAATCATTCCCGGAAATGCCCATGGCACCCTGGGTGGAGATCGCAGGCGTGTGCATATCTTTAGACATTTAATACAATCATTTCTATTAACAACGTAATTAGGTAAATGTTTGTGATGTGTAATCACAGGTAATTGTGCCTCTCTTTCAGTGTCAAACATACTTCACCTAATAACTTTCTGAATGTGTACCAGATGTACACACTTAATTAAATGTCAGTTCTGGAGACACATTTGTGTTTATTTAGAAATTCTTTTCATGGCTGGATGATTATTTGCTTATTTATTTAAATAGCAAACAATGTTTATGTAACTTTTGACCAATGATAGTTGAATATCCTATGATATAAAAAAAAAATTATAGAATGATTGTGTCTAAGGTAAGCATAGATCTACCCTTCCAGCCAAGGCCGAGAAAAGGAGTCTTGTTTTATGATACTGTGGACTAAGGGACCAATGAAAAATCATCCTGAAACTTGAAGTTTTGGCTATGGGTGTAGGCTGTTGTATCATGAAGAGGGTGAATCTCTTATGCTCACCACGCATGTTACAATCTCCTTTAGACTTACAACAAGTATAAAATACAAGAGCCTGTCTG
Source organism: Lithobates clamitans (assembly GCA_037952925.1). Taxonomy (NCBI): domain Eukaryota; kingdom Metazoa; phylum Chordata; class Amphibia; order Anura; family Ranidae; genus Lithobates; species Lithobates clamitans. Next base: position 1,124,253 of record JBBGZY010000583.1, read on the forward strand.
AGTGAATACAGATTAATTGTATAGATTAGATAGGTCCTCATATTACATAGTTTGGCAGATCTAAAGTGGATTGTACAGAGATTGTTTGGCCAGATTGTAACATGTATGGTGAGCCTTAATGATACAAACTCTTGATACAAAGTTTCCAAGCTTTGTTCCTATCACACTTAAAAGTCTCGCTCCGATTGTTATATAAAGAGCCTTTGATGTTAACCCCTTCACGCTCGTGCTATAGCTGAAAGACGGCTACAGCGCGGGCCTAAACTGCCCCCTTGGGTGATCATAGATTGGAGTAAGGGGCTGATCCCAACCCCTTACCTTGTGATTAGCTGTCAACCAATGACAGCTGATCACGTGATGTAAACAGAGTCAGTGATCGGCTATTTTTTTTCCTCACGCTGAGAAAAAAACAAACCTGATGAATGGCTTCTGTCAGAGGGACATTGGTCCCGAACACGGAGAGCCACCACCGCCCCATCTGTGCCCACCAGTGCCACCTATCAGTGCCCACCAGTGCCACCTACCAGTGCAAATCAGTTCTGCCTTTCAGTGCCCACCAGTACCACCTACCAGTGCCCACCAGTGTCACCTATCAATGCCCACCAGTGCCACCTGTCAGTGCCGATCAGTGCTGCCGATCAGTGCCTCATCAACAGTGCTGCCTATCAGCATAGCTCCCAACTGTCCCTGATTTCGAGGAACTGTCACTGATTTGGAGCAATGTCCCTCTGTCCCTCTTTCCTCCTCATTTCTCCCACATTTTGGTCTGATCTATATAGTTGTATATAAAATGCACTTTTTATCTTTAAAAAGGTGTTTCCCAGTGCTAAACCTTTTATCAAAATTCTAAATTGCTGCATTTGTAAATTTCAAAAGCCAATTTAACCCCTTCCTGCCGACCGTACGCAGATGTGCGTACGCGGCTTTCCGAGGTTATACCGGGATGATGCCTTTGGCGACTGGGGGCGGGCTGGAACGAAGCTCTGGGTGGCTTTGTTCCAGCCTTCTCATTGTAAACGAGGAAGCGACGTCATGACGTCACTTCCGTTTACTCGGCTGCCAATGGTGCCGGTTTTAAAAAAATACACAGTATTCAGAATCGCGTTTTTGGCGATCTGAATACTTTGAAGTGCAAAGCAGGGATCAGGGGTCTTTTAGATCCCCGATCCCTCCATAAAGAGTACCTGTCACCACCTATTACTGTCACAAGGGATGTTTACATTCCTTGTGACAGCAATAAAAGTCAAAAAAAAAAAAATTTAAACACAATTTATAAGTATAAAAATAAATAAAATAAATAAAAAAAATTTAAAAAATTTTTTAAAGCGCCCCCGTCCCCGCGAGCATACGGAAGTCGCGCCCGCATATGTAAACGGTGTTCAAATCACACATGTGAGGTATCGCCGTGATTGCCAGAGCGAGAGCAATAAGTCTAGCCCTAGACCTCCTCTGTAACTCTAACCTGGTAACCGTAAAAAAAAATTAAACCGTCGCCTATGGAAATTCATAGGTACCGTAGTTTGTCGCCATTCCACGAGTGCGTGCAATTATAAATCGTGACATGTTTGGTATCTATTTACTCGGCGTAACATCATCTTTCACATTATACAAAAAAATTGGGGTAACTTTACTGTTTGGATTTTTTTAAATTCATGAAAGTGTCCCTTTTCCAAAAATTTGCGTTTAAAACACCGCTGCACAAATACAGTGTGATATAAAATATTGCAACAATTTTATTCTCTAGATTCTCTGCTAAAAAAATATATATAATGTTTGTGGATTCTAAGTAATTTTCTAGCAAAAAAAAACAGATTTTAACTTGTAAACACCAAATTTCAAAAATAGGCTTAGTCATAAAAGGGATAAAGCAATAGTAGCGGTAAAAAAAGCCCTTGTGGATTTAGTTAACCTTTTTTTGGTTAATTCTCCTTTAAGAGGGTGTGGCAGGGGGCGTGTCCTATGCCTACATACGTTTGGTAGTAGGTGTCCCTCATTCCCATCTCAAAATTTTGGGAGGTATGCTATCATTGTCACCTACCAGTGCCTATCAGTGCCCACCAGTGCCATCCATCAGTGCCCATCGGTGCCACCTATCAGTGTTACCTATCAGTGCCACCTATTAGTGCCATTCAGTGCCCCCTATCAGTGCAGCCTCATCAGCGCACATCAATGAAGGAGAAAAATTACCTGTTTGCAAAATTTTATAACAAACTATGAAAACTTTTTGTTCAAAATTTTTGGTCTTTTTTGGTTTGTTTAGAAAAAATACAAAGATCCCCAGTAGTGATTAAATACCACCAAGTGAAAGCTCTATTTGTGTGAAAAAAAATATAAAATGTAATTTGGGTACAGTGTAGCATGAACGTGCAATTCTCATTCAAAGTGTGACAACGCTGAAAGCTAAAAATTGGCCTGGGCAGGAAGGGGGTTTAAGTTCCCAGTAGGAAAGTGGTTAAACAAAAGTAATATCATGCAGGGAAACTGAAAAACACTGGAATGTCTGAAGCAGTAGGAAGGAGCTTGAAGTTCAACTGCAGAGATTGCACCCACCAAGCCTGAGCCTTCAAGAGAATTGAATCTAGTGGCTGAATCAAACTTCTTGCAACCACCCAAAATCAGTCATTGTTGAAATAACCCTGTAGGTCCCCTTTATTAAAATAATCTAAATATTCATAAAGCTCCATTTCACCTTTTTAGATTATTTAAATTTTGAGTTCACTCAAAAAGTGAAGATTTTCTACCTAGGATTGTTAATTGTGGTTAAGCTTTACTATAAAGGATTTACCTTTTGTCTTGAATAGGAAGCAAAGCATTTCATATGCCTAGGTACTCCTATTCTGTGGCTTTAAAGCTGTATATATGCAGTGTGAGAACTAATGCCTGGTACACACAATAAGATTATCAGACAAATGATTGTGCATTTTTTTTTGTTTTTGCATGCTAGTCTCATATCAAAAATAAAGAGTTTAGTAAAGTTACGAAAATTCTCATACGACAGAATAAAAATTCTGAAGTGATGTACCGTGTTGTAGTGTATCTGTATTGTATTTTTGAACGTCAACTGTACTGATTAAATGAAAAGAAAAAATGACATGCATATAAGCATTCACAGCCTTTGCCATGACACTCAAAAGTAAGCTCAGGTGCATCCTGTTTCCACTGATAATCCTTGAGATGTTTCTACAACTTGATTGGAGTCCACCTTTGGTAAATAAGTTGATTAGACATGACTTGGAAAGGCACATACCTGTCTATATAAGGTCCCACAGTTAACAGTGCATGTCAGAGCACAAATCAAGCCATGAAGTCCAAGGAATTGTCTGTAGACCTCTGAGACAGGATTGTATCAAGGCACAGGTCTAGGGAAGGGTACAAAAAAATGTCTGCAGCATTGAAGGCCCCAATGAGTACAGTGGCCTCCATCATCACTAAATGGAAGAAGTTTGGAACCACCAGGATTCTTCCTAGAGCGGGCCACCCGGCCAAACTGAGCGATCAGGGGAGAAGGACATTAGTCAGGGAGGTGACCAAGAACCTGATGGTCACTCTGACAGAGCTCCAGCTCTATCTCTGTGGATAGAGGAAAACCTTCCAGAAGAACAACCATATCTGCAGCACTCCACTAATCAGGCCTGTATATTAGAGTGGCCAGATGGAAGCCACCCCTCAGTATAAGGCACATGACAGCCCCTCTGGAGTTTGCCAAAAGGCACCTGAAGGACTCTCAGACCATGAGAAACAAAATTCTCTGGTCTGATGAAACAAAGATTGAACTCTTTGGCCTGAATGGCAAGCATCATGCTGTGGGGATGTTTTTTAGTGGCAGGAACTGGGAGACCAGTCAGGATCAAGGGAAAGATGAATGCAGCAATGTACAGAAACACCCTTGATGAAAACCTGTTCCAGAGCACTCTGGACCTCAGACTGGGGCGAAGGTTCATCTTCCAACAGGACAACGACCCTAAGCATGCAGCCAAGATAACAAAGAAGTGTCTATGAGACAACTCTGTGACTGTATTTGAGTGGCCAAGCCAGAGCCCAGGCTTGGACCCAATTGAACATTTCCGGAGAGATCTGAAAATGGCTGTGCGCTGATGCTCCCCATCCAACCTGATGGAGCTTAAGAGGTCCTGCAAAGAACAATGGAAGAAATTGCCCAAAAATAGATGTGCCAAGCTTGTAGCATAATACTCAAAAAGACTTGAGGCTATAATTGGTGCCAAAGGTGCTTCAACAAAGTATTGAGCAAAGGCTGTGAATACTTATGTACATGGGATTTTTATTTTCGTTTTTCATTTTTGTTTAAGTTTGCAAAGATTTCAAACAAACCTCTTTCCAATTGTCATTATAAGGTATTCTTTGTAGTATTTTGAGGAAAATCATGAATTTAATCCATTTTGGAATAAGGCTGTAACATAACAAAATGTGGAAAAGGTGAAGCTATGTGAATACTTTCCAGATGCACTGTATGGAACTGGAAGATTCACTGGGTGAAAATAAAGGAAAAAAAGTCTGAAAAAGAAAAATAATGCAGACACCATATCTAAGTACTGATAAAATGCAATATAATAAATTCTTGTTTTAGGGTTTAGAAACCCTTTAACCCTTATAGAAGTAGCTGAGGTGACTTTAGTTGCTGAGAAACCAGTTGAGTTAAATTTACACCTGAATTCTGAGTTGTAATCTGAATAGCTTCAGACCTTGTTGGTTACTACATGTGTAAAGCAGCCCATACATTTTTTTGTTTAACCAGTTGCATTGGCATGAAAATGATGAATCGAGAGTAGGGCCGATCCTAGGGTCACAGACACCTGGGTGCAGAAATATTTCTGGCGCCCCCACTTTCTATGGCAAAGACCCAAACACAGAGATGATCCCCTAAGAAGTCTTTGTTACCCTGGGATCCTCCCATGATCTCTTAACAATAAACAAAATACAAGAAGAGAGTACTCTTGTGGGACCTGGGGGGGGGTCTCTGAAATGGACACAGAGATGGCTTCTGTTAGAGTGTCTGTTAGAAAGAGCCCCCAGACATACTGCAGACATGGTACAGTCAGAGACTGCAGACATGATACAGGAGATGGTCACAGACTGCAGACATGATACAAGAGATGATCATAGACTGCAGACATGATACAGGAGATGGTCACAGACTGCAGACATAATACAGGAGATGATCAGAGACTGCAGACATGATACAGGAGATGGTCAGAGACTGCAGACATGATACAGGAGATGGTCAGAGACTGCAGACACGATACAGGAGATGATCAGAGACTGCAGACATGATACAGGAGATGGTCAAAGACTGCAGACATGATACAGAAGATGGTCAGTGACTGCGGACATGATACAGGAGGTGGTCAGAGACTGCAGACATGCTACAGGAGATTGCCAGAGACTGCAGACATGATACAGAAGATGGTCAGAGACTGCAGACGTGATACAGGAGATGGTCAGAAACTGCAGACACAATACAGGAGATGTTCAAAGACTGCAGACATAGTACAGGAGATGGTCAGAGACTGCAGACTTGATATAAGAGATGGTCAGAGACTGCAGACATGATACAAGAGATGGTCAGAGACTGTATAAATGATACAAGAGATCTATGCATCAAATGCAGCCTACCAGTGCCCACCAAATTCAGCCTTATCAGTGCCCACCAAATGCAGCCTTATCAGTGCCCACCAAATGCAGTCTTATCAGTGCTCACCAAATGCAGCTTATCAGTGCTCACCAAATGCAGCCTACCAGTGGCCACCAAATGCCGCCTATCAGTGCCCACCAAATGCAGCTTTTCAGTGCCCATCAAATGCAGCTTATCAGTGCCCATAAAATGCAGCCTGCCAGTGCCCACCAATTGCAGCCTGCCAATGCCCACCAATTGCAGCCTGTCAGTGCCCACCAATTGCAGCCTCATCAGTGCCCATCAAATGAAGCCTTATCAGTGCCCATTAAATGCAGCCTTATCAGTGCCCATCAAATGCAGCCTACCAGTGCCCACCAATTTCAGCCTACCAGTGCCCCTGGATCACACAGAGCAGTGACGATATTCTGCTGTCATGGAGTTTGGATTTGAATCTCCGGGGCGGCCCCTTTAACAAAGTCCCCCTATTAGACCGGCTTGTGGCTCCTATGATACACGTTTCAATTTCACTGCATTGTCAGTGTTCCGTCTATCTCACAGGAGCCGTCTAGGAGGCGGGATTTTGATACAGCACTGCCGGGCATTTCAGACCAAAGCTCGTGCGGTGTGTGTGACCAGGGCCGGTGCGAACATTTTTGTCTACACAGGCGAAAATGCATTTTGGTGCCCTCTCCTTAACAATGCAACCCCCCACTGTTTACAGCCTCGCTGGTACCTCTGTAACGTTGCACTCACAATGTGATGGGGTGCAGCATGAAGGGAGTCACACAGCATTGAAAATTTGAGCTGCAATGAACTGGCACCCCCAATATCCTCCATCCCAGCACACACCTATTCCAGTATATATCCTTCCCCACCCAATACCCCCTCTCCAAATCCCTCCAGCATAAATCCTCCCCCCTCCCCCTCCCCAGCACAATAAATCCGCCCAAATTTCTTCTCCCAGCAAAATCCATATCCCTCATCCCAGCACAAAATCTTCTTCCCCTCTTCAAATACCATCAGATCCACTATTCCAGCTAAAACCCTCTTCCCACTTCTAGTATAGATCCTCTCACCCAAGTCTTCCATTCCAGCACAACCCCTCCCCCATACTGGGTTAAATCCCCCCCCCAGTCCTTCCCAGCACAAATCCATGCCAGCAAAAGTCCACTGCCCAGTTCTGTCATAAATCTTCCCACCCAAATTCCCATTCCAAGTACAAAATCTCCCTCCCAAACACTGTTTGCCCCCACCAAAAAAATACCACCGGCTGCCACTGGTAGCAGCCAGCATCTCTTTGATTTGGGGGTGGGGTTGGGTGGGTAAGAGGATACTGTATGTGCTAGGGAGCACTTTGGGAGAAGAGAGGTCTTGTGCTGGGGAAGGAGAGTGGGGGTCAGGTTTAATATCCAACCTCTCTCCTCCCAAAGTGCCTCCTGCCCAGCACATACAGTATTCCACCCCCAAATCGCTGCAAGTACTCCTTTCTGTCAGTTTGCCTCCCTCCCCCAAATCATTGCAAGCGTTTCTATTTTTCAGTTTCAGGGGGGGTCACTGCAAGGGTCAAGCACTCCTTTTTATCAGCTTAAACACTCCAGACCCCCCCCCCCCGCACACACAAATGTCACATTGTTTAATAATCACAGACCTCAGATCAGAGCCACAGATGCACAGCGGTGTCTCTTCTGCTCCCCGTCTCCTCCTGCTGTCTGTGTGGATGGAGGAAGTCATCAGAGCTGATGAAGAGGCTGCGGCTTCACTTTACCATGTGTCAGTGTGAAAGGCAACCAGCGGGGAGAGACGATAAATGTCAGAGCTAACATTGTAGTGTGTGGGACACCAAACACCCCGCTCAAGCTGCGGACCGGGTGTGCCAACATTAACGTCCCTGCTCACACACAAGGAGAGGAGAAGGGAGGGGAGCACTTTGGCGCCCCCACCTCTGCGGTGCCTGGGTGTGGTGCACCCCACGCTGCCGCCCAGGATTGGCCAGCCCTGGTCGGGAGAACATTAAAACCCCTTTCACACTGGGGCAGTGCGGGTGTTAGCAGTGCGGGAGTTAGTGGTAAATCGGCGCTAGTTTTAGCGGCGCTTTACCGTCTGCAGCATCGCAACGCAGGCGCTTTTAACCCTTTATTCGGCACTGCTAAAGTGCTTTGCAGGCACTTCAGCGGCGCTTCCCATTCATTTCAATGGGCAAGGCGTTTTGGGAGCGGTGTATACACCGCTCCCAAACTGCCCCAAAGATGCTGCTTGCAGGACTTTTTCTAACGTCCTGCAAGTGCACTGCCCCAGTGTGAAAGCACTCAGGCTTTCACACTGGGGAGGCATGGGAGGCATTTTTCAGGCGCTTTACAGGCGCTATTTTTAGCGCTAAAATGCCTGAAAAACTCCTTTAGTGTAAAAGGGGTCTAAGTAGAAATCAGGAAGCTAAATCTATAATGCATTGCTAATAGAATGGAGACAAAAATGAAGCACTATTAGCAATCAAAATTCTGGTACTGCAGTGATTTGTAGCAAATTCTGATTGGCTACAATGTGTTACTGTACTTTCCACTCATTCCTTGCACTGTTTAACAAATTAGCCTGTTTGTCTTATTTTCTGAATTTGGAATCACTGATAATATGCAAATTAGCTGATCCCCTATTTTTGTTGCATCCTTTCATTGTTCCTGAGAAGGAGGAGCACCAAAAAAAGTAATGTGTGATTTGATAAAATGTCCCCTTATCCCTAGGTAAAGTTAACCTTTGTTTTCAGTTCTCCTGCACATTTTTAGGTGTTTGAAATGTAGACAGGTTTACAATGGGGAGAGATTTACTAAAACTGGAACTCACAGAATCTGGTGCAGGTGTGCATGGTAGCCAATTAGCTTCTAACTTCAGCTTGTTCAATTAAGCTTTGACAATAAAAACTGGAAGCGGTTTCTATGCAGAGCTGCACCAGATTTTGCACACTCCTGCACAGTTCCTTTAGTAAATAAGCCCTTAACAAGACATGTCCAAAAATGCAATTTTCAAGTTTTTAGAAAAGGTTCTTTGGCTACCTTCTGAAGTCGGACATAGGGGTTGATTTACTAAAACTGGAGAGAGCAAAATCTGATGCAACTCCACATAGCATCCTAGCTTCCAGGTTTCATTGCCAAAGCTTAACTGAACAAGCTGAGGTTAGAAGCTCATTGGCGACCATGCACAGCTGCACCAAATTCTGAGTGCTCCAGTTTTAGTAAATCTCCTCCATAGCTAAGACGTACGTCATATGATTTCAAAACACAAACCAACAGCTTAAGAGGTTTAGGTGGGGACACTCACCAGATCTAACCAAAACAGAAATGCATAGAGGAAAAATATGTTGTGTACCTGCTGTACATATTGGTAAATCTCAGCTCTTGAAACCACTTTGTAGTCTCTTACTGGTTGTAAATTATTTAGAAAAGGTTATCTTTATATGAAGATATACTGATAATATTTGTAATTATAGTTGTAGTCTGTTTACATGCACATAGTACAAAGTATGGCTGGATTTCCATTACTGGAGCCTGTATGCACACAACCTTTAGTGCCCATTCATTTGCTTGGATCCCCCTTTACTGATAACAATTGCATGCTTTACTGGTCCTAATCTAGCTGAGAATATTGTGACAGTGTATGAATAATCTTAAATGAGGTTTCTCTGCAGATGTTGAAAAAAGTTTGTGACTTTTATAATGATACAAGAAAAAAAAATGCTTCTTTGCTTCTGACACCTATAGACATAGGCTAGACTGTTAGACTGTACCCAACTTAAATACAATCCTGGTGGTTCCAAAGTTCTTTAAGAATACTGATGCAAGAGCAATGATGTGTAATGATGACTTGTCGTAACCAATCAGGTTTTAGCAGTTTATTGTAAGGAGACAATAAAAGTGATACCTGATTTATGCAATGGATTATTGCACACCATTGTTATATAAGCCTAAAATTATTTTTTTCAAGAAAAAATAGACAGACGTGTAGGCATGTTATGGAGGGAAAGGTTTAGCACTAGTTTAGACAAAATAGATCTTCATTGCTGGAACATGTTGCTGAGCCACGAGACAGGAATTTTGTGATGAATTCTTGAGATTACAGTTATCACATGTACAGTTTTTAACAATGTCCGTGACCATGTTGATTTAGTGTTTCTGTTGAGAATTCCCAAAGAAAGAAGGATAAAACAAATAATAGAAAAATTTGAATTCCTTGTTAGTTGCTGTAATTTAAGTCCTGGACTGCACATAAGACTTCTAATAGCTTGGTATATTGAAAGTAATCCCTTGTTGACAAATATATAATTTTCTGCAAAATCAGCATGTTGCAAATGAGGTAGGTGAAAACAAGAAGTCAAACTAAAGATACTGAAAGATTTAAACCTTCTGTATGTATATATTCAGGCTCTGAGTATGTTGGGTAACAGGATAACCAGCTCTCAAAAGCCCTCCTGGTGAGAGGGCCAGCCAGAGTTTGCAAAGAAACTCAATGGGCCTTTGGTACTTGGCCCAGGTAGTTTCGCTGGCATAGCTCAATACACACATTTACCCTTCAAATCAGCAGGCACTTGATGGGCATCAGAAAAGTGTTGAGTGCCCTTTCCTAATGTCTGTAGTGTCTGCATAAGCCCAAACATTTCTTAAAAACAATTTGCAGCAATGTTTCCTTGAAGAAATTCAATAGGAACTTAAAAGGTCATATATGATAACTATATTCTTTTAAGAAAAATTTACAGACACTATACATATCTGACTGTGTTTGCAATGTGTCTGTATTCTTTTCAGATGATTTTCTACAGCCAGATCTGAGCCCACCAAACAAAAGCTCAGCTTTCACGATGCATTGTTCTTTGTGCTGTATTCCTCCTTGTATGTGTTGTGTTCTCATTCATCAAGATCTAGTTCTAGGAAAACTAGGTAAACAGAATCAGTTGTAATTTAAATGAATTTTCTTATTTTAAATGTGCATACACTGTACTTTAAACAGAAAAAAGATGGATAGCATGTTGTGCATTCACGTAATACTTTACCATTAATGAAAAGACCTTTTCATTAAATGGTATTTTTACATTTAGTAAAAATATATGAAGGGAATATACTTTATATGCCACACTTTATGCTCCAACAAAACATTGGTTGCAAATAAAATATCTCTTAGCTGATTCTTTGATCATGAACAATGAGTACCTAATGCCTACACTCCCTTTCTCTCTCTTCAATACAGGGCACTTATACACCCTTTCTGCCCAGGCCAATTTTCAGCTTCTAGCGCTGTCGCATTTTAAAATACAATTGCGCGGTCATGCAACTCTGTACCCAAACAACATTTTTATAATTTTTTTCCCACAAATAGAGATTTTTTTTTGGTGGTATTTGATCACCATTGGGTTTTTTATTTTTTGCTAAATAAATAAAAAAAAGGCCAAAAATTTGGAAAAAAAACCCAAAAAGTTTTTCTTTGTCTCTGTTAAAATTTTTGTAAATAAGTAAGTTTTCCCCTTCACTGACAGGCACTGAAAAGGCGGCACTAATGGGCACTGATGGGCACTGATGAGGCGGCACTGATGATGAGCCACTAATATGCAGTACTGATGGGCACTGATAGGTAGCACTGATATGCAGCACTGATGGCACTGATAGGTGGCACTGATATGCAGCACTGATAGGTGGCACTGATATGCAGCACTGATGGGCACTGATAGGCAGCACTGATGGGCACTCATAGGTGGCACTGATGGGCACTAATAGGGGGCACTGTTGGGCACTTATATGCGGCACTCATGGGCACTGATAGGTGGCACTGATGGGCAATGATAGATGGCACTGAGGCAGCACTGATGAAAGGCACTGACAGGCATTTCTGATGGGCACTGACTGGCATCTCTAATGGGCACTGATTGGCATCCTTGATGGGCACTGATTTGCATCCCTGGTTGGCACGGGTGGGCATCTCTGGTGGGCTCTAGTGGGCATCTCTGGTGGGTCTGCACTGATAATCAATGTGCTGATTTCCAGCGCAGACCCCCCCTGTCAGGAGAGCCGCTGATCGGCTCTCTGCTACCCGCGCCCTGTCAGCGCGAATGGAGGAAAAGCCGACAGGAGGTTACGATGTGTCCAGCTGTGATTGGACACAGCTGATCACATGGTAAAGAGCCTACGTCATAAGCTCTTTACCAGGGTTGAAGATGCAGTGTGTCAGAGCAATACACCACCGATCACCGCACTGCGCGGCCTCGCGGACACACACAAGTGGCTTATCCTCCTGGACGCCCAGTCAGGATAACAATCACTTTGCGGCCGTCATTCTGCTATGTGGCAGGCAGGAAGTGGTTAACCACTTAAATACTGGGCACTTTCACCCCCTTCCTGCCCAGCCCAATTTTTAGCTTTCAGTGCTGTTGCACTTTGAATGACAATTGCGCGGTCATGCAACGTTGTACCCATATGAAATCTGAACTGATGAGTCCGCATTGGTGTGCACTGATGAGGCTGCACTGATGGGTATTGATGAGGCTGCACTGATGGGTATTGATGAGGCTGCACTGATGGACTCTGGTGGGCACTAATGAGGCTGCACTGATGAGGTGGCACTGTTGGGCACTTATAGGCACTACTGATGGGCAATATAAGCTGTACTGATCTGCACTAATGGGCACTGATGGGGCTGCACTGATAATGATGATCAGTGCCCTGATTATCAGTGTACACAGTGTATTTACGGCCTTGCTAATTATCAGGGTCTTTTTCCTCAAACAGACACAGTGCATGAGGAAAGGACTGCCGATAACTGGCAAGTCTGCTTACATGTGGTCAGCTGTGATTTGACACAGCTGATCATGGTAAAGGAACGCTGTGATTGGCCCTTTACCCTGATCTGGGATCAGCTGTATCCGAAGGATACAGCGGTCACAGAGAGCGTCAATGTGCTCCTCTGGGGGGGAGTTATGGGGGGGGATTATGGGAGGATGTCCATGGCCCCCCTTCCGAAACTGGGCTGCGGCTCCATGTCCATGAGGTGGCACTGATGGGCACTTATAGGCACTACTGATAGGGCAATTATAAGCTGCACTGATCAGCACTAATGGGCACTGATGGGGCTGCACTGATAATGATGATCAGTGCCCTGATTATCAGTGTAAACAGTGTATGTATGGCCTTACTAATTATCAGGGTCTTTGTCCTCACACAGACACAGTGCATTAAGAAGGACTGCCGATAACTGGCAAGTCTGCTTACATGTGGTCAGCTGTGATTTGACACAGCTGATCGTGGTAAAGGAACGCTGTGATTGGCCCTTTACCCTGATCTGGGATCAGCTGTATCCGAAGGATACAGCGGTCACAGAGAGCGTCAATGTGCTCCTCTGGGGGGGAGTTATGGGGGGGTTATGGGAGGATGTCCATGGCCCCCCTTCCAAAACTGGACAACCGTGTTGTAGCTGTCTTTTAGCTATATCATGGTCGGCAAGTGGAACAGATAAGGAGGTCCGCTGTTTCTGGAGATGCCTCCTGCTTGGAGATGGGTTAAAGCGGGGGTCCACCTATCTATCGTTTTTTTGTTTTTTTTTGAGTTCATTCACAAACTTTTCTTCTCAGCATTACATACTGACATATTGTGTGTAATATGTCCGCCTGTGTCAGATTTCGTCGGAAAGAATAACTTATATTATTCACTGCAGGCAGTTTCCATCTTCATTGTGGGCATTTGAAGCCCACAAGCATTTATTTCCTGGATGTGGTGAATGCTGTGCTCCCAGCATTCACCGCTCGTTCCCGCACATGCTCAGTGGCATCCTGGGAAGCCTGAGACTAGCTCCCAGGAGTCTGGGAGAGGCAAGAAACACGTCTACTCCCACGGGAGGAGAACCAGGAAGTGCAAAGAAGAATAGAAAAATAAAAGGTAATTACGGCGATTTAAATTTTTTTAAACGGCATGTCAGCATCTAGGCAAGGAAGAGAATACATACAGATATTGTTGAAAATTTGGGTGGAACCCCGCTTTAAGTCATGGTCAGTAGAAGATGAACGCACTGTTGTCTAAACATGCACCTGACTGCTGCTGAACTGACAAAAAATCTCTATTAAAGTAATACTAAAGTCTGTTTTTTTTTTGTTAAAAATAACAAACATGTTATACTTACCTGCTCTGTGCAGTGGTTTTGCACAGGGCAGCCCAAATCTTCCTCTTCTCGGGGCCCTCGCCATCACTCCTGGCCCCTCCCTTCTGTTGAGTGCCCCTACGGCAAGCAACTTACTATGGGGGCACCCGAGCCTCTGCTCCCTGTGTCCATTCAGACATGGAGCCGCAGCCCGGATCAGCCCCCTCTATCTCCTCGTTGGCTCACTGACTTTGATTGACAGCAGTGGGAGCCAATGGCTCTTGCTGCTGTCTCAGCCAATGGGGAGGGAGAGTCCCGGACAGCCGAGTCTCTCGTGCAACATCGTTGGATCGAGAGGGAGCTCAGGTAAGTTTGCGGGGGTGGGGGGTGAGGGGGGCTGCTGCACACAGAAAGCTTTTTACCTTAATGCATAGAATACATTAAAATAAAAAATCTTCTGTCTTTACAACCACTTTAAATATATGCAAAACTGTCACATTTTTCAAAGGTTTCACTCTGCTTGATAGTGCTGGCTTTATTAATTGAAATTTAATTTCAAGACATTTCAGAAATGAAATGCTTTGGCCTATTTTCCTGCCCTACCCTGAACTGGAGTATTTTAAACTTTATACAATATGTAATTCATTGCCCCGAGCTGCATCCACAAAGTGGTATTCTAGTAATGGGTTCAGTAACGGTCTGTATCAACTGTGGACCTCTTATATACTGTATCTCGCACACTTCATAAGTGAGATCTTCCTGCAGTGTGTCTTCATCAGCTTCAACAAGGCCATAATATTTTCCTCCATTGCAGCTGAATACCCAATTATTTCTTTATTGTGCATTAAGGAGAACCTCAGAATGTAATTAGCAACACAAATTATCCTGAGCTAAACCTCTGGCTGAAAAACAACCTTAATACCACCAACACTAAATTTCAATAACTAATTTATTCATTCAATTTCCTCTAAGGAAACACGAACAATCCATTTTACTGCAACAACACTGAAGGCAAACCTTTCCTGAGCCGTGTAATTGAGGACAGAATGAGGATTTCTTCTGCTAAACCTAATCCTTTCTCCCAAGCAATCCAATAAGTACGAACAGTTTGCATCACATTTAAAATGTGCCCGAAACCCACTATAACATTTATAGACTGTAAAGGAGAATCTTTGACAGTCATACTGTTAGCAGCTAGCTTAAATGAAATTTGGCATGAGAGAAGCAAGGCTTTTACATCGGTTCATCTATCATTCTAAAACATGTACTTATAAAACAAATGCATAGCAATTCACACAGTGAAAGTACATGTACATTCTTTCTGTGCTATTGGGCAAAACGTTTTTGTCTTTAGGCTATTTCCTTTGCTGTTCTTATGTTTTTCATTGATTTAAGAGGTAAATACTGCATTTGGCCACTAGATGGCAAATAAGTATCATAAGTAATTTCTATGATACTTAACGCCATCTAGCAGCCACATGTGGTATTTTCCATTTTAAATCAAAGAAAAACATTCAATCAGCACAGAAAATAGCCTAATAACAATAATTTTGCTCCATTTACATTTGTTAGAAAGGGGTGAACCTTTGCACCTTGCGTTTTCGGGCTCCCTGGGAGGTGTTTATGATGCATGCAGGTAAAATGTGGTTGGTGAGAATAGATGGGCCTTTACACCACGTTTTTTTGGGGCTACCAGGGAAGTCTGTATAGTGCATGCAGGTAATGTGTGGTTGGTGGAAAGGTGATGGGCCTTTGCACCTTATGTTTTAGGGCTTTAAGACAGTCTGTATTGTGCATGCAGGTACATTTGGCTGCCTGAACTTTAAACATAGTGGCATAGTGGCATCCTATCCTATGGAACTCCCTACCCCAATCTGTCCAACCATCTATTGCTCTGCTCACTTTTAGACGATCTCTGAAAACACTTTTCTTCAGAGAAGCCTATCTGGCCCCCACCTAACTGTACATTTATTTTCTCCATCAGATCATCCCCCACAGCTATTACCTTTTGTTTCACGCTCCCTCCCAGATTGTAAGCTATAAAAAGCAGGGCTCTCTGATTCCTCCTGTGTTGAATTGTATTGTAATTGTACTGTCTGCCCTCATGTTGTAAAGCACTGCGCAAACTGTTGGCGCTATATAAATCCTGTATTATAAAAATAATAATAATTAGAAACCTTCAACTACTGAGAAGTTTATTTTCAGAACTTTTCAGTCTTGAATTTTCGATAACTATCTAGAGATCTCATGAAAACTCCCAGATGGTGGCATAAAATATTAAGAACTTCATCCAACTATAAAGCCATTTGGGGCAGAATAAAATCATTTTCTCTACAAGCTGACTGCAACTTTTAAAAGTCTTGATCCTGTGTGCAGAGGGACAAGCAGTTTTGATCTGCTCTCGCTTGTTGCTGGGAAGAGGAAGAATTTTCTCAACAGAACACCATGAACCTGAACAGTTGCTACTTCTTAGCCCATGTTTTCTTTTAGTCACACATCTTTATTTGGTTTCACTGAAGCAGAATGAAGAAAGTAAAACGATCAGCATGGTGGCTCTCTGTGTGGAGTCTTGAGATCACAGCAGCCAATCGTCAACTCCAGCTCCCCCTGAACCCTCACCTCCTGTCAAGCGATCACAATCCATGTGTGTGTGCATGGCAGGCATACTGATTGAGTATCAAGGCTCTTGACAACAAAGTCACTGGAATTCTTTCACATGCTTCAATGAATGGTGAGAGAACTACTTAGTATTACGATATACAGTAAAGCGAATGCTATGCGTTAGCCATAACTAAAAATAGAGATTCAGCTTAAGAATATGAGAATACAGTTTCCTGTATCAATAATATACTTTGAAATTGTATTTAGAAGCTGAAGTTTGGGCTCCCCCTTAACTAATTGTTGGTATAGAAAAAAAAAAATAATCCTACCGAAAAGCCCTATCCGCTCACCTAAATGCGTGGTCACATAACGTTCCAATCCTGAGGCCTTTGGGTGTCCACTTCACTCCTAACATGGCGTGGACTTCCAATTGGCTGCCCAGTGGCAGGGTCCTCACAAGATCCAGAACAGGGATCTCAGCCGTGATGTCAGAAAAAGGGAACCTACCGGTGCAGGCACATCAGCAGTGCTGGATTACTAGCCCCCCCCGCCCAAAAAAATAAAACTGATAAGGGCCTAGGAGACTTAGGTGAGTTGAAACTTGCTTTACAATATAAGAAAATAAAATAAAACACACCCGAATGAAGGAGGGTAGAGTTTGCATAGAGATGGACTTTATTGCCACTTAAATTTAAATTGGATTAAAAATTGACTGTCTAAGTAAAGATGAATTTCAGCTGATATCGTCCAGCATAGTTACAGTTGCTTAAAGCAGAACTCCAGCCAAAAAAAGTAAAATAGATAAAAATGAATAGCACATTAAATGATAAAACAAAACCAACTTTTACTGCAATATTCAGCATCAATTTAGAGACTTCTATAGACTTTTTTCCTGTCACTAGATGTCCTCAATCTGATGGTCAGTATCATTCAACCCACTTTCTCTGAGCCCAGGTCATCCTGGACCCACCTTAGTCTGTGACTGGACAGTGAAAGAAGAAGCAGCACAGTGATGAGTTCATCTCCCTGCCGCTCTGCATTCTCTTCCTATCAGCAAGCTTCTTGTCAGCACCTGAACTGATTGGCTCCCCATGCTGCTTCTTCCTCTCACAATTTAGCTCTGCTGCACAGAGACTGCAAGAAAAACATACCAGGTCAAATTCAGGCACTTTTCTGCATGTATTTAAATATCTGCCGACTGCTCACAGTAAATATACTGAGAGCGAGTGGCAAGTGCAGGCACAATCACATACCTGTACAGTGGGTCTTTCTTCCAGGTACTGGGTATGTATGCGCACGCCCCCTGCCGACCCATGCTGTGATTGGGCATGAGTTTTGCAGCAGATTTCAGCCAATGATTTTGGCTGAAATCCTTTGATCGGCTGTGTCCAATCACACACAGAGTTCTGTGTCTGCAAACACACAGAACTCTGTGTGAATAGGAACAAAGGAACAACGATCTAGCAGTTTCTTCTCCCTGAAAAGTAGGCAGTAAAAAAATAGCCAGATAAAAGCAGCACACATTACACATTATTAGGCACACAGTTAACCCCTTGATTGCTCCTAAATGTTAACCCCTTCCCAGCCAGTATCATTAGTACAGTGTCAGTGTACAGCAATTTCACTGATCGCTGTATAAGTGTTACTAGTAATGTCAGCGTTAATTAGTGACCCTACCAGATAGTGTCTGTTAGTGCCAGATTACCTGCCACCTTATCTCAGTCCCACCATAAGTCACTGATCAACGCCATTACAGTATAGCGCCATAGCTGCATAAATACCAGTATATATACCATAGTTTGTAGATGCTATAACTTTTGCACAAACTAATTAATATACACTTATTGGGATTTTTTTAACCAAAGACATGTATCAGAATGCATTTTGGCCTAAATTTATGAAGAAAATTATTTTTTTTATTTTTTCATTGGCTTGCGCTTTTATATTATATATACTGTTCTTTCTGCCTGGAAACTTGAGCTTGTCCATGGCAACCAAAAGTGTCCCTTTAAGTCAAAAGTGGTTTTAGACTAGCTAGAAAACAGTGATAGTAGATTAGAACACTTGCAGAATTGAGGGATAGTGAATCATGGGGAAATGAATTGCATTATTATTATATTATTATCTTTTTATCATTATTTATAGTTTTTTATTATAATATAATTTATGATTTTGTGTTTCAAACTTTATCACACCCGGAATGTCTACTAGACTCTTGTTTGGACAGATTTAACTGTGTTATTACTAAAAATTACAGGCCTACAATATAAAACGCCAAATTTCTATGCAAAACAATGTACCGCTTTGAGATTCAAAAATCTAACATAATCATACCGCCAGGGAGGTTAATATTTCATATTAAGAATGACTTACTGTCAGGCTGATCTTTGGAAACAAAATTCTATTTATAATGCTCAAGCAATCAATCGAATGGGTCAGAGGAGAGCCTCATCTCCACTTTCTGCTCACCCCCACCTACCTCTATTGCTCTTCTGTATGGCTGCATACAGACTTTCAATTAAACAGCGAGGATCTGAAAGAAATATCTACTGCTACGCTCTCTCTGGAGAACCCCATAACACAACATACTGTATGTACACTATGGGGTTGATTTACTAAATCTGGAGAGGGCAAAATCTGGTGCAGCTGTGCCTGGTAGCCAATCAGCATCTATCTTCAGCTTGTTCAACTAAGCTTTAACAAAAAAAACTGGAAGCTGGTTTATATGCAGAGCTGCACCAAAATTTGGACACTTAAATTTTAGTAAATCAATTCCTATATGTGTAACTGCCCCTACAATCTTATTTATCATTTACGTCATTGACTTTCTGATTCTCATTTATACACTACAGATTGTCTTATTCTAAAACTGAGATCACCCAGGTAAGTTAAATGAAAGCTTATTCTCCCATTTAGCAATGAATTTGTGTAAGCACATAGAAAAGCAAACAGGATATTCATGAGAATGTAGAATCCTTTAAAATTGCTAAGAAAATGTAGTAAAATCCAAGCAAAGTTTATAGTTTGCCTGGAAGTGGTATGTTTTTAGTTCTCAAAACAGGAATTAAACTTTAAATTTTGCTGATTGTAATATATTTATTATTTATCACTCTCTGCCCTTACACAGTACATCCATCAGTTAATTTGTTTGCAAACACGGTTAATGAGACCACTTACCATACCACTGTAATTACCTAAATTTCATTCTAATTGTTAGTGGACCATTAAAACATTTTTTTAAAACCACAATTCTTACCATTATTAAGAGGTGCAACAATAATATTTTTTATGACATTATAAACAAGTCAGAGAAGCACTATAACTGGAATCACTCTTGTATTTCCATTGAAATTGTTAGGTTAATGAGGCCAGCTATCATTTATCATTGTCTGTGGTACAATTCATTATCATAAAGTGCACCAGAGATTTCATCCCTGAAAAACACAAGTGGTGTAAATAATTAAAAAAAAAAGCAAAACAGACTACAAATATATAAGTTTTCATAAACCAATACACCAAAATGCAACAATTTAGTGTTAGCAAAGTTTTAGGACTTACAGTGTAATAAAACCCATATCATAAAAAACTATCAGTAAATGCTATATTACATGCTGTTCATACTCACGCATTCACTATGGGATTCGTTTTCTGTATTCTGCAAAAAAAAGCTGGTTTATCCTGCTTTTCTCTATCTCACACTTTTGATCATGTCCCCAAAGCAGCTGGGAATTTTGCAGAGCAGTGTTGGCAGCCAGTGCACATGCTCAGTTATCAGTGAGTTTCTATGCTGAGCATTTCCTCGCTATCACATCTGAGCAGCCCATGTGACTATACATTCACACATCTGGACCTATACACAGTGGTAAATTACAGCCCACTCCCTCCCTCCTCCTCCATGCCCACTAACCAGCTAAACACAAGGTGGGAGGGATATTATATCTTGATTGATTGAGGCTTCACCTCCCTATTATTCTATGACACAAGCTGGAGGGGCGTGACACAGCTTATGACTGTCAGAAATCCACCCATACCATGTTATTGCCAAAAAATAATAAAGATTTGATTTTAAATATATATTTGTATGACAATTTAAACAGTTTATTGATATTAATTTTTAAGCTATATCCCAAAGGCTGCTTTTTTTATTTTGAACATGTGACCAGTAGCAAAGGACTAGAAGCTCCTCCTGCCACTATTTCCCTGCAGACAGGCTGGGAAAGATCTGGGTCATGTGACAGTTGTATATCCATTAGGAAAAAGGTACTTGGATGGGGTTTTTTTGTGTTAAAATAATTACAGTGCCATCATTCACATGCAGAAAGAGAAGGGGTAATGTAAATTAAACAGTGTGTGTTTAGTATCACTTTAAAATTTTAAACCTGAAATAAAAAAATGCGTGTATAAAATATTTAAAGCGATAGTAACCCGCAGCTAAAAGAGGATCTTCCTTCCGGATTCGCGGCTTTCAGCTACATGAGTGGCTGGGGCCACGATGACGTCACTCCCACGCATGACCATGGGAGCCCTTGGCTACAGCATGAGCTCTGAAAGTCTGTGCTCTGCCTTAAGAGTGCATGCGCTAGTGACGTCACCGGCTGCATGCAGTGTGAATATCTCCTAAACAGTGCAAGTTTAGGAGATATTCACTGTACCTACAGGTAAGCCTTATTATAGCATTTCCTGTGGGTACATGTAGCACCTACCCTGATTTTACGGGAGCCTGATGGTGACTACCAGAGGTAGGAAGGGCTGACATAATTCCTCAAGGTATTGGGCATGGTGAGTGATGAGCAAGAAAGTTGGAGGCCAGTCACTTTTATGCTTAAACAAGAGAGAAATGTGGGAGAGAGGGGATAGGGCACAGGACACCCTTAATAGCGATCAGCAACGGGCAGATTGACAGACTCCTTAGACAAAAACAGGTGAGATAGGGTAGACAGCAGTACAGGAAAAAGAGCCTTTAAGCTGAACCAGCTCATCTGTACTTTGTAGAATAGGCTGTCTCCTTTAGTAACTGAACTTTACTCACAGTATCATACACAGATTCGCTTGGATAAGTTCTCTCTTGAAGTCCTCCCAGCCACTTCATAGCCTCAAGCTCATGGAGAGTCCTCTCTGGTGCTTCCTTAGAACTCCATCCCTCTCAGAATTGTTTCCAGATCTTTAGCAGGCTTTCCTCATAAGAACCTTGAACACCCGGATAGGCCTCGGATAGGCCTAGGAGTCGGCAGCCACCTTGATAGGCCTTAGGCTTCAGGACTAGCAGTCAGGAGCTGTTCCACATACACATCCAGCCCTGGGCAGGAAGACTGACCCCGATCACCTGACTTCTCGCAAATAAATAACTTTTCCCAGCATGCATAGCAGCAAATCTGATTGGCTGAGAAAGGTATGTTTATCCATACTAAAGTCAAAGGCCACCACACCACCTACTAACAAAAAGGAGAAACCACAGCCAAACAGGATTAGGACACTAAACACTACAAATTAGCCAGGCTGGCTACCATCCAGCATAACTAAATTTACCTGTAGCCCTATTCTTGGATGAGGGTGCTACATACTAATCAAAAATCTGAGTTTACTACCACTTTAACTAAATAAGGAAGGATTGGCAACACACCGATAAACTCATTAATCTGCTCTGATCTGCTATTAGTGTTAGACAGCAATGCTGCAAATCCTTAATCTGAGTGCTGCTATACATGGCAAAGGTACTGCTGTCACTGTATGTAAAAATGCATCAATTGTTTTTTGTTTTTTGTTTTTCAATCAACTCGTAACTAAAATAAATGCTGCCTTCTAACTCTGCTCATAGTTCATCTTTAACTAAATGTTGACTAGGCTTTGTGAATTTAAAACAAGGATTTTCAAACAAAAGATATACCGTATTTATCAGGGTATAACACACACTTTTTCCCCCTGAAAATCAGGGGGAAATCGTGTGTGCGTGTTATATGCAGATTCCTGCTGCCTTGGAGTGGAAGGAGGGGACAAGCGCTGCTGGATTACACACAGCCGCGATCTCCTGTGTATCTGGCGCTCAGTCACACACAGTTCCACCCCCCTGGCCTGGCATTGGACCACTGTTCTGTCCATTATATGAGCCGGGCGGGACTGTGAGTGAGTGAGCGCCGGATACACAGGAGATCGCGAATCTGTATAATCCAGCACTGGTGAGGCTGCAATGATCAGCAAAGGGGAGTCTACACATGGACATTAAACAGGCTGCAATGATGGGCATGTTAGAGGCTGCAGAAGGGCACTAAACAGGCTGCAATAATGGGCACATTAGAGGCTGCAGATGGGCACTAAACAGGCTGCAATGATGGGCACATTAGAGGCTGCAGATGGGCACTAAACAGACTGCAATGATGGGCAGATTAGAGGCTGCAGACGGGCACTAAATAGGCTGCAATAATGGGCACATTAGAGCCTGCAGATGGGCACTAAACAGGCTGCAATAATGGCCACATTAGAGGCTGAAGATGTGCACTAAACAGGCTGTAATGATGGGTATGTTAGAGGCTGCAGATGGGCACTAAATAGGCTGCAATAATGGTCACATTAGAGGCTGCAGATGGGCACTAAACAGGCTTCAATGATGGGCAAGATAGAGGCTGCAGATGGGCATGGATCAGGCTGCATTGATGGGCACTGGTGAGGCTGCAGATGGGCACTGATAAGGCTGCATTGATGGGCACTGACCATTATTTTAAAATTACATTTTTTTTCCTCTTTCCTCTTAAAGTTAAGGTGTGTGTTATACGCCTTTGCGTATTATACTGCAATAAATACAGTAATTGCAAGTGGGATGTCCTTATTTTCACACCTTTCTGAATATCTTTGTTGTGATACTACTGGACTACATTGCAGATGACACTTTCTAATACTTCAAGAGACACTGTTAATTTCCCTATGCAACATTCACTAAAGGCCCCAACATCAACCCACACTAAGTATTTTGGTGTTGGCAACAACAGAAAAGTAGCTGCAAGAGAACCCTGGAAAGCTAGTTTAGTAGGTTGCAGGGTTGGGGTTATGGACACAATTTCTCAAAGAACACAGAACCATGATTGTCTGCACAGGAAATAAACATGCTTGTTTATTAGCATCAGCTCCTGCTGCCTCTTGCAGCTACTTCCTGTCCGTGCCCAACCAATTACTGCAAGGTGGGATTTCCTGATGTTGACAACAGTGGACCATTCCTGCACGTGTTGTATTTTCCATTTTAAACTTGTGTAACGGAGTGAACACACAAGAGCACAAATGCTAGGTAGGGGCACAGAATGTTGTCATACTATACTAGGAAGTGTCTGAACAAAGAACTTTATGGAAGGATCACCAGGTATTTTTTTAATGAGTTCTGCAGATTAAAACACATTAAAATTACTTCTGAAATTACATTACCATATTAACGTTTATGTAGGGACCCAGCCTCTAGTCTAAATGTAATGTTGCAGCTTGGCTGTAGTCAGCCTGAGCTTGGATTGTTTAAGTTCTGCTTTCATTGACTTTTCTTTAAGATTAGGGTATTGTTTGCTTATACCAGCTGCAGAAGAGTGTAAAAGAAATAATATGGCTAAGTTATTCATATATACAACATCTCACAAAAGTGAGTACACCCCTCACATTTTTGTAAATATTTTATTATATCTTTTCATGTGACAACACTGAAGAAATTACACTTTGCTACAATGTAAAGTAGTGAGTGTGCAGCTTGTATAACAGTGTAAATTTGAAGACGCCTCAAAATAACTCAACACACAGTCATTACTGTCTAAACCGCAGTCAACAAAAGTGAGTACACCCCTAAGTGAAAATGTCCAAATTGGGTCCAATTAGCCCATTCCCCTCCCCAGTGTCATGTGACTCCTTAGTGTTACAATGTCTCAGGTGTGCATGGAGGGCAGGTGTGTTAAATTTGGTGTTATCGCTCTCACTCTCTCATACTGGTCACTGGAAGTTTAACATGGCACCTCATGGCAAAGAACTCTCTGAGGATCTGAAAAAAAGAATTGTTGCTCTACGTAAAGATGGCCTAGGCTATAAGAAGATTGCCAAGACCCTGAAACTGAGCTGCAGCATGGTGGGCAAGACCATACAGTGGTTTAACAGGACAGGTTCCACTCAGAACAGGCCTCGCCATGGTCGACCAAAGAAGTTGAGTGCACGTGCTCAGCATCATGTCCAGAAGTTGTCTTTGATAAGATATATGATGTAGCAGCTCTCAAGTCCGTGGATATAACAGTAAAATAACGTTAAAAAATAATAAATAATAAGTAACAGTGGCCCATAAAAATATAGTCCAGAAAAGAGTCAATGATGTATGGATTAGCCGTAATATAGATGGATATGGGAGCCAGGGGGATCTGTACAACCAGGGTACCAAGGGCAGCTTTACTCTTTTTTAATCATTCTATTCATTTTAATATATCATTGAAATAACTTAGGGTGTCCTACCTGTGTGTTTTTTTTTCTACACTCTATGTTCTATGTATTATTATATTATATATAAATTTTATCTATCATATTATTTTATATTTTTATTCTTATTGGTATCAGTCCATTAACTTATTGAGGCTTCTCCCTCATTAAATAAACCTTAGTCCATATTTAATTTATATATATATATACATATATATATATTTTAATATAAATTTCTCCTAATAGTATAGATAACATAAGGGTTTCTATATAGATGTGTATATATATTTTTCCATATAACATGAATTACTGTACATAATTCCCATGTCCATTATTTATATTTATTCATGTATTAATTTTTCTTATTTTTTGATCACATTTTTTATTCTTTGACTCTTATTATTTTTTATATATTTTTTATTCATCATTTTTTTAATACTATTCATGTATTGTATAATTATCCATTTATTACTAATTTTTCTTATTTTTTGATCACATCTTTATTCTTTGACTTCTATATTTTATTATATATATATATATATATTTTTTTTTATATATTTTTTTTATTTTTTATTTATTTTTTGAATATTATTCATGCATTGTATAATTATCCCTTTATTACCAATTTCCTCAATTTTATATTTTCATGTCTTTGGATAAACTCTATCAGTATTAATTCATATACTATCACATTTTATATTAGTCTGTAATCCATAGAGAATTCATTCCTATCCTTGTCATTCTATTCTCCGGATACTGTTCCCTCCCCCCTCTTCGTTCTGATTTGTCCAGATCGGTGTCTGCTTCAGCTATTTAAGCTTCCTGGTTTGCTGTCCCCAATACACTTGAAAAAGGAGCGCGCATGCCCGTTACGAGCTTCGCGCATGCTCAGAAACGCGTAGTGGTCCCCAGCGAATCTGAAATACCCGAGTGACGTCATCGCCCATGTGACCTGTTGGAACGCGGAAGTGATTCCCTCACTACACCGCACACACAGCCGGCGCTTCCGAGCGGAGGTCCGCGGCCATCCGCTCGGCATCCATCCAGCCCCACACCATTGGGATTTCTTTGACGAACACCAGGATTAGTTCTCTATGGAAGCTGCCATTCATCAGTCTTTATGTAAGTGTTTATAATGCTTTTATCACTTGAATAAATCATGGATACTTAAGAGGCGCTTTCTCTTTTGAATTTGAGAAGTTGTCTTTGGGAAATAGACATATGAGTGCTGCCAGCATTGCTCCAGAGGTTGAAGGGGTGGAGGGTCAGCCTGTCAGTGCTCAGATCATACGCCGCACACTGCATCAAATTGGTCTGCATGGCTGTCGTCCCAGAAGGAAGCCTCTTCTAAAGATGATGCACAAGGAAACCTGCAAACAGTTTGCTAAAGACAAGCAGAGTAAGGACATGGATTACTGGAACCATGTCCTGTGGTCTGATGAGACCAAGAAAAACTTATTTGGTTCAGATGGTGTCAAGCATGTGTGGCGGCAACCAGATTAGGAGTACAAAGACAAGTGTGTCTTGCCTACAGTCAAGCATGGTGGTGGGAGTGTCATGGTCTGGGGCTGCATGAATGCTTACGGGACTGGGGAGCTACAGTTCGTTGAGGGAACCATGAATGCCAACATTTACTGCGACATACCGAAGCAGAGCATGATCCCCTCTCCTCGGAGACTGGGCCGCAAGGCAGGATTCCAACATCATTACGACGCCCAACACACCTCCAAGATGACCACTGCCTAGCTAAAGAAGCTAACAGTAAAGGTGATGGACTGGCCAAGCATGTCTCCACACCTAAACCCTATTGAGCATCTGTGGGGCATCGTCAAATGGAAGGTGGAGGAGCGCAAGGTCTCTAACATCCACCAGCTCGGTGATGTAATCATGGAGGAGTGGAAAAGGACTCCAGTGGCAACCTGTGAATCTCTGGTCAACTCCATGCCCAAGAGGGTTAAGGCAGTGCTGGAAAATAATGGTGGCCACAAAAAATATTGACACTTTGGGCCAATTTGGACATTTTTACTTAGGGGTGTACTCACTTTTGTTGCCAGCGGTTAAGACATTAATGGCGTGTTAAGTTATTTTGAGAGGACAGCAAATTTACACTGTTATACAAGCTGTACACTCACTACTTTACATTGTAGCAAAGTGTAATCAGTATTGTCACATGAAAAGATATAATAAAATATTTACAAAAATGTGAGGGGTGTACTCACTTTTGTGAGACACTGTATATGTATTTTAACCTTTTTTTTTTTTTTGCTGCCTACCTGGAGGTTAGCTGTGCATGTTCTAACAATCTTTATCCTGACTTATTACCTTCCTTAAAGTGGAGGTCCACCCTAAAAAAAAAAGGCATAAAAAAATTCCTAAAAAAAATGGAGAATTAAACAAAAACAAAATTTTTTGACTCACCTGAAATGGCTGTTGCTAGGCAGTCTTCCTAATCTGCCTGTTCCTACGCCACGGTGATCTTTAGTCTTCTCCTCCCCGCACTGTCTTCTGGGGAATGGGGCACGGTGTGTTATGGGAACTGTGTGTGTCCCACAACACATTGCGTCCCATTCACAAAGCGCTGAGCGACACGCGCATGCACAGTAGGAAACGGGCAGTGAAGCCGCAAGGCTCCACTGCCTGTTTCCCTTAGTTAGGATGGCGGTGCCGGGACCCGAGAGCCAAGGGACGGGTCGGCCTCGGGCGGCCGACATCGCGGGCACCCAGGACAAGTGAGTGTGCTTGTTTAAAGTCAGCAGCTATAGTGTTTGTAGCTGCTGACTTTAAAAAAAAAATTTCCCGGCCGGAACCCTGCTTTAAAGTATATCTGAACCTGAAAAAAACCATAACATTTTGCAGCTTACCAATCCTCAAATGTGGTGTTGGCATTGATTTCTTTTTTCTTTTCCCCTGATCTAGCCAGTAGCACACTTTCTGTTTTGGAGTGGAGGAGGAGCATCAGAGACATCCCTGGACAGCTATTGTAGTGTAGTGGAGAGGGTAGTGTTCCATGCAGATTTAGATTGCCTTGATTAACCAAATAAATCTCAACTACAGATAACACTTTATAAGCAATTAACAGCAACAGTTTTTAATTTTTTTCCTTTCCGGAAAAAAGTTTTACATAAACTAATGAAATGAATAAATGGTTTGTCTCAACCCTCTAACTGCCACTTTTGTTGTACAGCTTGCTCTATTAAAGGAAGTTGGAAGAAAACAGACTTACTGCCCAGATCATCTGGTGAAAATAAAGGAAAAAGGGACAAAAAAACAAAAACAAAAACAAATGCAGCCACCACATCTAAAAATTGGTAATTGCAATATAGTACAGTTTTTTTTTTAATGCTGTTTAATGTCTCCTTCTCTTGATTTTCTTGATGCTTCTTTCCTCATTGACCACCTCATATGGACATCTTGCTGCAGAACAAGTCACCATAGTGAGAGATGGCTTGAGGAACAATGTATAGTGGAATTCCATCACAGATCATAAACATGTTTACTTTCACTTTCTGGTGACACGGTACAGAGAGTTCTTTAAGGAACCTCTGGGGCACACATCACATACACATCACATACACATTACATACACGGCAGCTTGATTAAAAGAGTTTTGTAAATATCTAAGTGGGGGTGTTATGGTGCAAGGCTGGAAGGTACGGAGAAGTCAGTGCAGCTTGTTTTGGATAGTAATAGTTAGCTAAACTCAGAATAATTGAGCTTTTTCTGAAGTCTCTTCCAATGTAAATAACACTGAGCAGTACTGCTGAATAGTGACTTTGATTCAGCCCTGGATGAGGAACATTTTATTTACAGACCGTAATCACAGTTAAGGGTCAGTAAGGATCTGATCGAGAAACACTGACAGACAGGGTAACTAGTTATTCACCACGTCCCATTTATTCGGTACAACCTTGTCACACAGTAACCCCCCTCTATGATTACATAAGTGTCAATAGGGGAGCTAGAGCTTGGAGCTCATTTGTAAATTTGGGTTATAAGAGCATATCACTGTAAAGGTACTTTATAATATTATTATAATCACAAATGATTATGCAAATACAGTACAATTATACTTTAGTTTTTAATTTAACCACTTCACTATTGCTGCATATTTAAAAATGGTGGTGCTCTGGGCATGTATTTCCACAGTACCATTGCCAAACGGCACTGCAGAAATTAGGCATGGTGTCTGTTAATGGACATAGGCGTGCGCACGGGGTGTGCCGGGTGTGCCTGGGCACACCCTAATCACCCCGTGCCGTCTCCAGAGATTTGCCCCAAAATGCTGCATCCAAAAGAGTGTGTGGCCCGCGCTGCCTGTGAAACAGTTTCACAGGCAGCAGATCGTGAGAATTGCCAGAGCTGATCAGGGTATGAAACTGTCAGATAATGACACTGCATGCAGGAAGTGAGACCAGCTGTCTTAATGTCAGAGTGATGTCGGGGGTGGGCGGGACTGAACGGCCATCAAACACAAGCCAATGGGATGGGGTCTGGGCGGGCCGCTACATTTATGTGGCCCCGCCCCCTCTCTAAAGCAGCTCAAACATTGGCTGGCGTTTATAGCACTTGGTCCCGCCCACCCCCGACATCGCGGCTCAGTTGTAAGTCATCACAACTCAGCCGTGATGTCGGGGGTGGGCGGGGCCAAGCGCCAACACCAGCCAATGATTGGGCTGCTTCAGAGAGAGGGCGGAGCCAGAGAAATGTAGCGGCCCGCCCAGACCCATCCTATTGGCTGCTGTTTGGTAACTGTTCAGTCCCGCCCACCACCAACATCACCGCTGACATTTAACAGCTGGTATCTCTCCATGCATGCAGTGTCATCATCTGACAGTTTCATACACTGAACAGCTCTGGCAATTCTCACCATCTCCTGAATGTGAAACTCCCCCTCTCCCCTATCAGTGCCAATCAGTGCCAACCAATGCTGCCAGTGCCAACCAATGCTGCCAATCAGTGCCAATCAGTACTGCCTATTCGTGCCAGTGCTGCTTATCAGTGCCAACCAATTCTGCTTATCAGTGCCAACCAATGCTGCCTATCAGTGCCAGTGCTGCTTATCCGCGCCAACCAATGCTCCTATCAGTGCCAGTGCTGATCCTCAGTGCCAACCAATGCTTCCTATCAGTGCCAACCAGTACTGCCTATCCATGCCAGTGCTGCTTATCAGTGCCAACTAATTCTGCCTATCAGTGCAAACCAGTGCTGCCTATCAGTGCAAACCAGTGCTGCCTATCAGTGCCAACCAATGCTGCCAATCAGTGCCAACCAATGCTGCCAATCAGTGCCAACCAATGCTGCCAACCAGTACTGCCTATCCATGCCAGTGCTGCTTATCAGTGCCAACCAATTCTGCCTTTCAGTGCCAACCAGTGCAAACCAGTGCTGCCTGTCAGTGCAAATCAGTGCTGATTATTAGTGCCGACCAATGCTGCCTATTAGTGCCAGTGTTGCTTATCAGTGCCAACCAATGCTGCCTATCAGTGCCAGTGCTGCTTATCAGTGCCAACCAATGCTGCCTATCCGTGCCAACCAGTGCTGCCTATCCGTGCCAGAGCTGCTTATCAGTGCCAACCAATTCTGCCTATCAGTGCCAACCAATGCTGCCTATCAGTGCCAGTGCTGCTTATCCGCGCCAACCAATGCTGCCTATCAGTGCCAGTGCTGATCCTCAGTGCCAACCAATGCTGCCTATCAGTGACAACCAGTACTGCCTATCCATGCCAGTGCTGCTTATCAGTGCCAACTAATTCTGCCTATCAGTGCAAACCAGTGCTGCCTATCAGTGCAAACCAGTGCTGCCTATCAGTGCAAACCAGTGCTGCCTATCAGTGCCAACCAATGCTGCCAATCAGTGCCAACCAATGCTGCCAATCAGTGCCAACCAATGCTGCCAACCAGTACTGCCTATCCATGCCAGTGCTGCTTATCAGTGCCAACCAATTCTGCCTTTCAGTGCCAACCAGTGCAAACCAGTGCTGCCTGTCAGTGCAAATCAGTGCTGATTATTAGTGCCGACCAATGCTGCCTATTAGTGCCAGTGTTGCTTATCAGTGCCAACCAATGCTGCCTATCAGTGCCAGTGCTGCTTATCAGTGCCAACCAATGCTGCCTATCCGTGCCAACCAGTGCTGCCTATCCGTGCCAGAGCTGCTTATCAGTGCCAACCAATTCTGCCTATCAGTGCCAACCAGTGCCAACCAGTGCTGCTTATCAGTGCCAACCAATGCTGCCTATTAGTGCCAACCAATGCTGCCTATCAGTGGCAACCAGTCCCAGTCAGTGCACCCTATCAGTGCCAACCAATGCTGTAAATCAGTGCCAACCAATGCTGTCAATCAGTGCCAACCAATGCTGCCTATCAGTGCAGCGAATCAGAGCCTATCAGTGCCCATAATTGCTACCAATCAGTGCCCATCAGTGCCAATCAGTGCTGACAATAAGCGCCCATCAGTGCCACCCATCAGTGCTGCCTATCATTGCCACCTATCAGTGCACATCAGTGCTACCAATTAGTGCCCATCAATGCTGCCAATCAGTGCCCATCAGTGCTGCCTTAGCAGGGATGGTGGAAACCCCTCTACAGACAATTGCAATACAAATTACCTTAAAGTGCAACAACTTTTTAGTTGGGAGGTTCACACCATTATAGGACTTTGGAATTTTTATTTTTTAGAGTGTTACACTTAATTGTATATGTTTTAGTTATGGTTATAATGTGAATGATTGCACTTGAAGTTAATTTCCCACCACCCCTGCTAAGTCCATGTCTTTATGAACCTTGTTTGTGCACTGGTGGGCAGTCATGTTGGAACAGGAAGGGGAGATCCCCAAACTGTTCTCACAAAGTTGGGAGCATGAAATTGTCCAAAATGTCTTGGTATGCTGATGACAGAAGAGTTCCCTTTACTGGCACTAAGGTGCCAAGCCCAACCCCTGAATAACAACCCCACACCAAAATTCCCCCTCCACCAAATGATTTGGACCAGTGCACAAAGCAAGATCCGTAAAGACATGGATGAGCGAGTTTGGGGTAGAGGAACTTGACTGGCCTGCACAGAGTCCTGACCTCAAAAAATGCCCTTCTGTAAGAATGGTCAAACATTCCCATAGACACCCTCCTAAACCTTGTGGACGGCCTTCCCAGAAGAGTTGAAGCTGTTATAGCTGCAAAAGGTGGGCCAACTCAATATTGAACCCTACGGACTAAGACTGGGATGTCATTAAAGGTCATGTGTGTGTAAAGGCAGGCGTCCCAATACTTTTGACATTATATATATATATATATATATATATATATATATATTATATATATATATATATATATATATATATATATATATATATATACACACACACATATACACACACACACGTATGTGTGCTTGAGCTTTCGGTGCACACCCTAATGTAATAGGCTGCGCACGCCTATGTTAATGGATGCAATCTGAGCTGTAATTGGAGGGCTCTGACCAGGCGCATTGTACAGAGCAGATCTTAATGGCTCAGTACCTTGTGATTTCTGTAATGACCAGTTACAGTTGACACATGTAAACACTGTAGTGTTTACATCTGAGAGCACTCTTACAAGGGAGGAAGAACAGAAAGTGAGTATTTACTAATGAAGATTTGTGATTGAAGGGATCAGCAGAAGCAGATGATGCATATGAGGGGTTATTTTAAAGTGATAGGAAAGCTTTTTTTTTTCTTTAACTTGTAATACTTACCCTCTCTGGGAAGTGTTTTGCACAAAGCAGGCCCGATCCACTTCTTCTGTAATCCCCCATGGGGACTCCTACCCCCCCCCCCCCCCCCCCGCTGGGTGGCCCAAGCATGCCCCTTGCTATGGGGGCAGTGCATGTCAATAACACACGCACAGTGGAGTTTGGCCCCACCCCCTGCTCCATCATCACTTACTGTGATTGACAGCAGCAGGGAGGGGGGGGGCAGCTGTATCTGAGCCAATGAGGAGGGGGGAATCCAAGAGAGCCTAAGCTCTTGTACACATTACTGATTCGAAATTGGGCTCAGGTATGTATTTAGGGGGGCTGGGTGAGGAGCTGCCAGCTGAATGTTTTTTGCCTTAAAGCATAGAATGCAGTAAGGTAAAAAATGAAAAACATTTCTGCTTTTACAACCACTTTAAAAAAACTAAATCCCAGCATATGTCTTTAGTTTAAAAAAAAAAAGTGTGGCAAAAAATTTGATCACCCTGGTGTGACTTTTATTGATGTGACTTTTTTTTGGGGTCATTACGTTTTTTTTTTTGTATTGTCCTGGCAATTTTATTTGATATGTTGTATTATAGAAAGGGAAACAGGTGTCGGATCTCCTAATGAAGGCTTTTCTGAATTAGACATTGGCACCATACTGCTAGGAGAGTGTTGTAATGGCTTCACTGAGTTCCCCCCTTGGGGGAGATTTACTAAAACTCGTGCACACAGAATCTCATGCAGCTGTGCATAATAACCAATCAGCTTCTAGGTTGTATTTTTAAAGCTTAATTAAACAAGCTAAAGTTAGAAGCTGATTGGTTACTATGCATAGCTACATAAGATTCTGAGCGCACCAGTTTTAGTAAATCCCCCCCAATGTGTCTTGCAAGGTGTAGATGATTTTGTAGCACTTTATTTTATGAGCTGCAACCTTATGGCTGCATAACTGAGAGACTCCAGCTATATTCTTAAATTCTTTGCGGTTTGATGGTCTCTTCCATCCGTATTAAAAACTCCTCAAAGACCTCTTTGACTAATAGCTTAATGGATAGTTCAGTCAGTGGCCACTTGTGAAGGCCTATGCTGGAAAATGAGCCGTGCTTACAGTATACCGTGTTTTCTTCTTATGTTATTGTTGTCATTCTAATTTCAAAAGCAATCATTATACAGTTTTCTTGCTATGAAGCTGCTGACGTCATTCTCAAATTAATCATTTTGTGCTGCTCTTTGATGCTAATGTAAGTTTGGTGATGCAATCGCAGATATCTGTCCAATAAAATAATAACCATTTGATATTACTATGAACAAAAAAAACTTCAGAATTCAGTAAAGGAAACCAAACTGTTGTGATTTTAAGGCTTCATGCTAATGGCCCTACAGGGGCACTACAGGGGCACTACAGGGACCATACAGGGACCGTGCAGAGCCTGTATATTCACTTTCCCAGAACCCGCTGCTGCCACATACAGCCACCCATTGAGATCAATTAGAAGATGTGACTGTACATACTTATGTACCAAGGGTTGCATAAAGCACCCACACATGCATGAACATATGCTCTGAATGCAGATAGTGTGCATTCAGAGCATACATCTGTACAAGTGGTTGTGATTTATGCAACGCCCAATGCCAAACTGTGTACAGTCACATCTAATTCACTCCAATAGACAGTTGAATGTGACAGCAGCGTGTTCTGGGAAGGCGATTACACAGGCTCTGCACACAGAATGGCCCCTGTATAGCCGTGATGTCTAACCAGTTGTGGATACTGGGCAAGCTAAACATGCCCAAAAATATATTCAAAATACACAAAGTGCATACATTTTGTTATTACAGCCCTTGCACCAAAAATGGACCTTCTGACACATTGTTTATGAACACTGTTCTGACACTAGTTTCAGAGATACGAGGTAACATTGGTGTTCATTTTTTACTCACTCTTCTGGTCAAAGGAATGAGCTTTGACCCGCGTATAATATCAGTTAAAGCAACCTAACATTGAAGTAAAAAAAAAGTTTTAGTTTTAATTTCTCTTAGGCCCCTTTCACACTGGGGCGGTGGGGGCATCGGCGGTACAACAGCGCTATTTTTAGCGCTGCTGTACCGTCCTTCTTGCAGAGGTATTCGGCTGCTAGCGGTGCGGTTTTACCCCCCGCTGGCGGCCGAAAAAGGGTTAAAATCCCTCATACAGCGCGGCTATAGCCGCTGTATTGCCGGCGGTATAGCCGCGCTGTCCCATTGATTTCAATGGGCAGGAGCGGGGAAGGAGCGGTGAATACACCGCTCCTTCCTCGCTCCAAAAAAGCGGTTTGCAGGACTTTTCTCACCGCCCTGCCTGCGCACCGCTTCAGTGTGAAAGCCCTCGGGCTTTCACACTGAACAAACAGCGGAAGCGGAGGCTGTTTAGGAGCGGTTTTCAGGCGGTATTTTTAGCGCAATACCGCATGAAAACCGCTCCAGTGTGAAAGGGGTCTTAGTTTCTCTTAGTTTACTGTAATCAGCCCTGATGAATGCCCTCTTCTCCTTAGCTATTATTTTCCTTCTGATTTTTTTGCGTTCACTTGTATTTTTTTATCCTTTAATATTTATACTTTCTTCTTTTTTATTCGATTTGTTTGTGAGGTTTTTTTTTTTGTTTTTTAGTGTTGCATTAAAAAAATCCCCACAAATTAAAAATAACTCTTTTTTAAAAAAAAAAATCGATCTGCATATAATGTCAGTTAAAGCAACCTGACAAGTAAAAATATTAAAAAAAAAAATGTTTTTGTTTAAAATAAATGCTTTTTTTACATTTTTATTGAATACTTTGTTTTTTGTTTTTTTTTAGTGTTGCATTAAAAAAATCCAAAAAATTAAAGTTAACCCTTTAATTATTTTTTTATGATCGGAATATAACATCAGTTAAAGCAACCTGACAAGTAAAAAAAAGGTTTTTGTTTTTCAGTACAATTTGTTCCTATTTAATCCCTTATTCACTCTAAGGCTCCATTCACACTAACGCGTTTATGGATGCATTTTGCATTTTGCAGAAATGCATGGGAATTTTTTAACATGGGTTCCTATGGAACATGTTCACCTCAATGCATTTTTGTACCTCTGCGTTTTTGGAAAGGGTCAGGGACTTTTTTTCATGCAAAATGCAGGGTTTTGCATGTAATAGAATTCAATGGCCCAGCATCAAAAACGCAAGTACAGCATTTTTGCAGCGTGTTTACAGCGTTTTTGCTGCGTTTTTGGCGCGTTTGACACGTTTTTTTTTTGTTTTTGTTTTTTTGTTTTTTTAGACTGTATACAGTCTAAAAAAAAAACTGTAAAAAAAAAAAAAAAAAACGCAAAATGCAAAACGCCGCAAAAACGCTGTAAAAACGCTGAGGCTGAGGCTGGATTCACACCTATGCATTTTTAGTGCTTTTTTGCATTTTACAGGTTTGTACCACAGTCCATTTACCATGGTTTCCTATGGAACACATTCTGTAGTGCAAATCTGCAAAATGCAAAAAGCACTAAAAATGCATAGGTGTGAATCCAGCCTTAGGACTGGTTCACACCTATGCATTTTTTTAGTGCGTTTTCAGTTTTGCAGAAGCACACTACAGTCCATTTAGCATGGTCTCATATGAATGTAGCTCACATCTGTGCATTTTATGGAAACGGCCAGGGACTTTTTTCTGGTTTTTGGTTCCATAGACTTCAGTGGATCAAAAACATATATTGAAAAATGGAAAATGCACCTGCAATATGCAAACTGCAACCTGCACAAACGAGAATCAGGCCTTAGGCTTGATTCAAATCTATGCATGTTGCTTTTGAGCGTTTTTGGAGTTTTTTTTGTGATGCTTGCCACGTTTTTGAGCAGCGTTTTTACAGTGTTTTTGCTGCGTTTTTGCCGCGTTTTGCCAAAAATGCATCAAAAACGCTGTAAAAACTCTGCAAAAACGCTGCACTTGCATTTTTGATGCTGGTCCATTGAATTCTATCAGGCTCGATTCACACCTATGCATGTTGCTTTTGAGCGTTTTTGGAGGTTTTTTTTTCATGCTTGCCACGTTTTTGAGCAGCGTTTTTGCCGCGATTTGCGTTTTACGTTTTTTTTTTTTTTTTTTTTACAGTTTTTTTTTTACAGTCTTAAAAGGCATTGATGTGAACATGTTCCATAGGAACCCATGTTAAAAAATTCCCGTGCATTTTTGCAAAATGCAAAATGCATCAAAAAACGCGCTAGTGTGATTACACTAGCGCGTTTTTTGATGCATTTTGCATTTTGCAGAAATGCACGGGAATTTTTTAACATGGGTTCCTATGGAACATGTTCACATCAATGCCTTTTTGTTTCTCTGCATTTTTGGAAAGGGTCAGGGACTTTTTTTCATGCAAAATGCAGCGTTTTGCATGTAATAGAATTCAATGGACAAGCATCAAAAACGCAAGTGCACCGGTTTTGCAGCGTTTTTGATGCGTTTTTGGTGCGTTTTTGATGCGTTTTTGCCGGTTTTTTATTTTTTTAAATTTTTTTTAAGACTGTAAAAAAAAACTGTAAAAAAAAAAAAAACGCAAAACGCAAATCGCGGCAAAATCGCGGCAAAAACGCTGCTCAAAAACGTGGCAAGCATGAAAAAAAACCCTCCAAAAACGCTCAAAAGCAACATGCATAGGTGTGAATCGAGCCTTACATGCAAAACGCTGCATTTTGCATGAAAAAAAGTCCCGGACCCTTTCCAAAAACACAGAGGCACGAAATGTATTGATGTGAACATGTTCCATAGGAACCCGTGTTAAAAAATTCCCATGCATTTCTGCAAAATGCAAAATGCATCAAAAAACGCGCTAGTGTGAATGGAGCCTCAGGCTCCATTCACACGAATGCGTTTTTTGATGCATTTTGCAGAAATGCATGGGAATTTTTTAACATAGGTTCCTATGGAACATGTTCACATCAATACATTTCGTGCCTCTGTGTTTTTGGAAAGGGTCCGGGACTTTTTTTCATGCAAAATGCAGCGTTTTGCATGTAATAGAATTCAATGGACCCGCATCCAAAAACGTAAGTACCGCGTTTTTGCAGCATTTTTACCGCGTTTTTGCCGCGTTTTGCGTTTTTTTCTCTTTCGTTTTTTGTAACACTGTATACATTATAAAAAAAATGCAAAACGCGTCAAAAACGCATCAAAAACACATCAAAAACGCATGTTCAAAAACGCGCAAGCACCGCAAAAAACAGTGCAGAAACGCTCAAAAGCAACATGCATAGGTGCGAATCGAGCCTGAGTCTATTCTAATAAGCCCTGATAAATGAGTTCTTCTCCGTAGCTATTATTTTTCTGTTGATATTTTTTTTTGGTTTGTTTATTTAAATTTTTCTATCCGTTATTATTTATACTTTTTTTTTTCATTTTTATTTGATTTGTTTGTTAAATTTTTTAGTGTCGCATTAAAAAAAATCCTAACAAATTAAAAATAAATTTTTTTTTTAAATTTGTATATAACTTTCCTTTGTACTAGAATTGACCCCTGCTGCCATATTTTGGCTCCATCCCAGGATAAAAGGAAGAACAGGTACACAGCCTTGCACCCAGTGCACCCTCCCAGCCTCCTGAGAAGTAGATGTTTGGGAGTCTCAATCAGCACAGCGACTCATAGACACAGTTTAAGCACCGAGAGTGCCAGCCAGGGGGAGAAGGGGGGTGACCTGCAGTTGCTGGTGTTGAAAGTTTCTGAGCTGTGGAAAGCAAGACTAAATATGATGAAAAGTCACTTTGTAAATGCAATTCCAGTTCTCTCTCTGGAATTGCTTTTTTCCTGCTTGGCACTGGCAGTTTGCCTTTCCACCTCATTTATATTTAGTGCTACATTCAAAAGCTTAGAAATATTATAGCTGGCCATACACAGATCGAAATTCAGCCGATCCCCTCTAGAGCCCCACTTAGGCTCCATTCACACTAGCGCGTTTTTTGATGCATTTTGCAGAAATGCACGGGAATTTTTTAACATGGGTTCCTATGGAACATGTTCACATCAATGCCTTTTTGTTTCTCTGCATTTTTGGAAAGGGTCAGGGACTTTTTTTCATGCAAAATGCAGCGTTTTGCAAGTAATAGAATTCAATGGACAAGCATCAAAAACGCAAGTGCACCGTTTTTGCAGCGTTTTTGATGCGTTTTTGGTGCGTTTTTGCTGTTTGTTTTTTTTTACATTTTTTTTTAAGACTGTAAAAAAAAACTGAAAAAAAAAACAAAAACGCAAAACGCAAATTGCAGCAAAAACGCCGCAAAAACGCTGCTCAAAAACGTGGCAAGCATGAAAAAAAAACCTCCAAAAACGCTCAAAAGCAACATGCATAGGTGTGAATCGAGCCTTAGGCCTGATTTACACCTATGCATTTTTAGTGCTTTTTGCATTTTGCAGATATGCATTACAGAACGTGTTCCATAGGAAACCATGTTGAATGGACTGTAGTGCAAATCTGCAAAATGCAGAAAGCACTAAAAATGCATAGGTGTGAATCAAGCTTAAAGCTGATTGTTTAATTGATTTCTGTGCAAGGGACATGTTGGAACAATTTCTGTTGATCAGTGGCTGCAGGTGCCGCTTTCACAATACAATATCCTGGTGGGGGAGGATTTCCTGCATTCGCCTTGTTTGTGTGGATAGAGGAATCTGTTCGTTTTTTGTTTTTTTTCACTCAGTTCCCCAAAACAAATAATAAAAAAAAAATCCAACATCCATGTATGGCCTGCTTTAGGTTTCATTCAAGTCAAGGTGATCCCTTGCAGCGTGTTTAAGGCATCCACAAAACAAAACATGTTGTGTGTTAACGTCCATTGTGTTAATGTAGCTCATTCATTTAAAAAAGCTGCCAATGCACCACAATGAACCACAAATCAGACCTGCATATTTTTTTGTAGCACAAGGGGGTTGATTTTCTAAAGGCAAATGGACTGTGCACTTTGCAAAGTGCAGTTGCACTCTGCAAGAGCAGTTGCTCCAGAGCTTCGTAAATGATGTAAAGCTTCACTTTGCTAAGAATTCCCAATCATGTGCAAGGAAAGCATTTTTGCTTGCACATGATTGGATGATGGAAGTCAGCAGAGCTTCTGCTCATTTACTAAGCTCTGGAGCAACTGCAAGTGCAGAGTGCAACTACGCTTTGAAAAGTGCACAGTCTATTTGCCTTTAGTAAATCAACCCCAGTGTACTTCGAGACCTGGTAGTGTGTAAACTTTGGGGTAGATTTACTAAAATTGAAGCGTGCAAAATCAAGTGCAGCTGTAGCCACTCAGCTTCTAACTTCAGCTTGTTCATTTAAGCTTTGACAATAAAACATGGAAGCTGATTGGTTTCTATGCAGAGCTGCACCAGATTTTGCTCTCTCTAGTTTTAGTAAATCAGCCCTTGTGTTTAAGCACCCTGCAATGCAGATGCAATTCCTTAATGTGTTTCCTGCAATGGAGATTGAATGACACTACAATGCACTAAGGTATGTAGCACTAACTCACGGTGGAGCTGCTGGTTTAAAGCGGGCTGTTACCAGCACCTTCGTTACCTCAATTTCACCAGAACCGGGTCTAGGGTCCCGTTGAGTTTAATACCAGACAATGTAGGCACTGGACACTTGAGTATCTTTTCCAACGCTTTAATAAAGAGTAACTGAAGGAAGTAGCAGGAAAGAGGTAGAAGAAGAGTTGCAGGGCAGTTCAAATACCTTTTCTTGATGTAATATTAGGAATTGGAATCTTGTAGATGAATGTACTTTCCTGTTAGAGTTGAATCTTTGCCCGCCCGGATAGGTTTCTCTCACTAACCTAGCAACCGGCACGCAGCACGAACAAAAGTCTCTGCCACAGACTTGATGTAATGGTTTACGATGGATAGCAAACACAGCACTAGAACCTTTAAGCCGACCCAGCAGTACTAAGCGGTAGGTTAACTTTGGGATGCGTCCTCCAACTGAGTCACCAGGCCCCTCTCCAGACCAGCACTCTGCGTGATCCTTCCATGACAGGTCCTCCCCTGGGATCTTCTCAGTTGTCCAGCTTCTTCCCGTAGGACAGACAGCACAGGACCATTCCCTCGCTGCTGTGGTAGGCCCCAGACAGGCTTCTGGGCCCACCCACACGCTGCAGCAACGTGGTCCTCCCGGTCTGAGGACCACGCGGTAGTACTCCTAACACATACCTGTCGGCCAGGAGGGCCAGCAGGTGGAACCTCTCAAAGAACATGGCGTCTGACCCATAAATACCCTCTCCCAGAATGCAACTCGGAGGACCACCTCCACCGAGTTATCTCCGGGACAGAAGAGCACCCATACGCTTCAGCGCGTTGCCTTTCCAACACCGGCCCATGGCGACAACGACACCCACAGGCACAGTGTGAAACTACATGCAACACAACCAAACTGCAACAGAGGCTAAATCTAACTATGTATGAAATAGATAACCCACTAAATTTACCTACAAGCGGTAGATGAAAATCTACCAGCGCTACATATATATATGGTGACCTATATTTGTTCCAGTAAAGGATGCGTTAACATGCCTATTCTCTAAACAAACCCTCAGGTTCACCTACAAGGGGGGCTTAATGCCGTACACCAAGAAAATGCTCCACCTTCTTCTTCTTTCTCTCCCACTCTTCCTCATTTCTTGCATAAAGTGTGTGCTCCACTAAAAACATAAAAACATGAAAAGGTGACTGCAAAAAAAAAAAAAGTAGTCCATTGAGTCTGCCACATTTTTTTTAATTTATAAAGGTTTGATTCCACTTACCGTTGACTGACCTCAAGCATAAACTATTCTTTTGGTAAAATATTACTATTTAAGATTAGTTTTGAACTTTTCATATGCTAGTTTGAGGCTTCTGAACCTTATTCAGACCCTTGATTTATGTAAAGGTTTCAATCGTGTCTCCCCTTTCCCTTCTTTCCTCCAGACTATACATATTAAGTTTCTGAAGTTTCTTCTGATATGTTTTATACCTGGAATCACTTATCAATATCTTTTTGTAAGTGAAGTCTCCAGAACTGGACACAGTATTCTAAATGAGGTCTTACCAGGGGCGTTGCTAGGTGGCAAAAAGACCAGGGGCTTCAGCCCGAAGTCCAAGGCGGGGGGGTAGTGGCGCTGGGTTTTGTGCATTTTTACATACACTGACTGACTGACTGACCTACCTACCTGACATACATACACTGACCTACCTACCTGACATACATACACTGACCTATCTACATGACACACATACACTGACCTATCTGACCAGGAGACAGATTTCATGTGCCCTTCAGCAGTTCAGTTCAGCCGTGGCGTGCGGTGCGCCCATCATCATCACTGTAGGCAGGCACACAGCCAGAGGAGGAGAGGAGAGCCGCCCATCCAAGTGCTGAGCAGGGATCTCACAGTGATGTGGCACGGCGGCTGCATTGTAATTCCCACCTTCTGGAGCCTGCAGCGCCTATGATAAACGTCACACATCCTGCGGACCCGGCATTGGACCAGTGGGACGTCCATCATAGGCGCTGCAGGGTCCAGAAGGCGGGACCTGCTATGTCACTCGGCCGCACTCGGAAGCACTCAGCGGCGCTTGGGATAAGATCGGACCCCACTCGGCGACGCTCGGGGCTAACAATGAAATGGTGCGTGCCTGGGACCCGGGGCTTTTTGGAGACCCATTCGGGGCTCGAGCCCCCCAACCCCCGCTCCTGACGCCACTGGGTCTCATTAAAGATCTATATAGGGGAATCAGAACCTCCTTCCCTTCCTCCTGTTGGTGACCCTTTTAGTGATACATTTGTAGCGCCAGCATTTTTGCCTACTAATGTAATACAATGTTAACCTATGAACAGTATTATATTTTAGTATGTGGCACCATCTTGTGGCCAAATTGGTGAATGGACTTTATTTTATTTTACTCTTTCAAGAATGTGAGAAAATATGACGGGAAGTGACTGTTTATTTACTTTTCACATTAACCTACCTACCCAGAATGCTGAGTGATTTTACCCAGCAACACTCAGTACTGAAATGCAACCTGGGTAGGCTATAAAAGGGCCCCCGGCGGCCCGCCTGCCTGTGAGGACCTGTGCAGAGGTGTTCCAGAGAGTGCGGCCCACACCTACTGCGGAGCAGCACAATCAGTGCCTCTGCTGTGCAACAGTGAGCTGTAGAGACGCTGGGACAGAACTGAGAAGGATCCAGATACGACTGTCGGAGCCATAAGAGGGTCCCGGATCATCTTGCAGAGTGGAGCGGTGTAACAGCGCCGGCCAGGGGAAAGCAAGACCAAGTGCACTGGAGTGGAGCTGTCTTACTACACAGACCTGGTTGGGTGAGAGGGC
The DNA here is from genome assembly GCA_037952925.1 of Lithobates clamitans. Classification (NCBI taxonomy): domain Eukaryota; kingdom Metazoa; phylum Chordata; class Amphibia; order Anura; family Ranidae; genus Lithobates; species Lithobates clamitans. The sequence goes on from JBBGZY010000583.1 coordinate 1,167,055, forward strand.
TGCTGCCCAAAGTTTTCCTAACGCACTTTTTCACACCTGAATCTGTGACACAGTGTGCTGGGACCTGTAGTCCCACACAGGAGGATTGAAGGAAATAGAGACTGAGTTCAAATAGGCCTCAAGCCTACCCTTTACTGCACTATTAGCACTGTGTTACACAAAGTTAATTGCATCGGAGACAGTTACAGGTTACTACACTACGATACTTACCAACTGTCCCGGATTTCCCAGGACATTCCCGGGATTTGGACTCTTTTCCCAAGTTTATTGTTTCCCGGGAAATGTCCCGAAAAATTCGTTTTTTTACAAATTTTCGCCGCCGCCCCTAGAGGTCCGCGGCCCCCATTTTTAAGGAGACCAGGAATGGCTGGGCAGCTAGACGAAGCTCCTGCGTCGCTGCCCACCCTGAGCCCCGCTCCGCCTCGCCCCGCCTACCCGCCCAGCTGCCGGTCTGCTATAGAAAGGTAAGGGGCAGGGGCACCACTGGGGACACCTGATGTTAGGGGGGGCACCGCTGGGGACACCTGATGTAAGGGGGGGCTCCGCTGGGGACACCTGATGTTAGGGGGCCACCGCTGGGGACACCTGATGTTAGGGGGCACCGCTGGGGACACCTAATGTTAGGGGGGCTCTGCTGGGGACTCCTGATGTGAGGGGGGACTCTGCTGGGGACTCCTGATGTGAGGGGGGCTCCGCTGGGGACACCTGATGTGAGGGGGGCTCTGCTGGGGACACCTGATGTAAAGGGGGGCTCCGCTGGGGACTTCTGATGTGAGGGGGCTCCGCTGGGGACTCCTGGTGTGAGGGGGGGTTCTGCTGGGGACTCCTGGTGTGGGGGGGGCTCTGCTGGGGACTCCTGATGTGAGGGGGGCTCTGCTGGGGACTCCTGATGTGAGGGGGGCTCCGCTGGGGACTCCTGATGTAAGGGGGGCTCCCCTGGGGCCTCCTGATGTGAGGGGGGGCTCCGCTGGAGACTCCTGGTGTGAGGATGGCTCCGCTGGGTACTCCTGGTGTGAGGGGGGCTCTGCTGGGGACTCCTGGTGTGAGGGGGGCTCCGCTGGGGACTCCTGGTGTGAGGGGGGGCTCCGCTGGAGACTCCTGGTGTGAGGGGGGCTCCGCCGGGGACTCCTGGTGTGAGGGGGGCTCTGCTGGGGACTCCTGGTGTGAGGGGGGATCCGCTGGGGACTCCTGGTGTGAGGAGGGGCTCCGCTGGGGACATCTGATGTAAGGGGGGCACCGCTGGGGACACCTGATGTAAAGGGGGGCTCCGCTGGGGACACCTGATGTAAGGGGGCTCCGCTGGGGACATCTGATGTAAGGGGGGGCTCCGCTGGGGACATCTGATGTAAGGGGGGCTCCGCTGGGGGCACCTGATGCAAGGACAGACTCTGCTGGGGGCACCTGATGCAAGGACGGACTCTGCTGGGACACCTGATGCAAGGACGGACTCTGCTGGGACACCTGATGCAAGGACAGACGGCTGGTGGCAGGCGAAGTGGCAGGTGACACGCTCAGGGATCCCACTGATTCAGCATTATGGTGAGTTGAATGATTTCATTTTATGGTGTGAGGGGGCTCCGCTGGGGACTCCTGGTGTGAGGGGGGCTCCGCTGGGGACTCCTGGTGTGAGAGGGGGCTCTGCTGGGGACTCCTGGTGTGAGGGGGGCTCCGCTGGGGACACCTGATGTAAAGGGGGCTCCGCTGGGGACTCCTGATTTGAAGGGGGGCTCCGCTGGGGACTCCTGATGTGAGGGGGGGCTCCACTGGGGACATCTGATGTTAGGGGGGGCTGCGCTGGGGACATCTGATGTAAGGGGGGGCACCGCTGGGGCCACCTGATGTAAGGGGGAGCTCCACTGGGGACACCTGATGTAGGGGGGCTTCGCTGGTGATATCTGATGTAAGGGGGGGCTCCGCTGGGGACATCTGATGTAAGGGGGGCTCCGCTGGGGGCAACTGATGCAAGGACAGACTCTGCTGGGACACCTGATGCAAGGACAGACGGCTGGTGGCAGGCGAAGTGGCAGGTGACACGCTCAGGGATCCCACTGATTCAGCATTATGGTGAGTTGAATGATTTAATTTTATATTACAATGTAATAATAGAAATAATGCACTTCAATCACCTGACACCATAACAACCATAGTGCCGGTGTCTTGCTGAGAAAGTTTCTTCGGCGTATAAGTTCCCCCCTGTACTGCGCAAGCACTGCGCTTGCGAAGTACGAATGACCAGGAGCCGCCAAAAACAGCCGAAGATGAAAATCTTCAATCAGCTGTACACGGCGCCTGCACCCTAGGTCCAGGCTGAAGCCCCTCCATCCAAGTGGACCTAGAGGGAGAATAAAAATGTGCCGAGCGCAGCGAGGCCGTGCCCGAAGCGTGGCGAGCGAAGCGAGCCCATGAGGGACCCCCTTACAGGCGCCGTGTACAGCTGATTTCTTCTGTATTTCGCTTCGGCTATTTCCGACGGTTCCTACTGCGCAGGCGCCGCGCCAGCGCAGTAGATGGGGGTCCTTATCTGCCGAGAGGAACTTTCTCGGCAGAACACCGGGATGATTGAAGTGCTATCACCAGGTGTTTGGAGTATCTTTATCTGCTGATTGTTAAACTTTCCAGAATACACATATTTCCATTGTTGTGTAGGATCTGGGGCTGCTGTCCCTCCATCCCTCTACCCCCCTTTCCCTCTCCATCCCTCATTCAACTCAAACTCTAACCACACCCCCTTTGAGCCACGCCCATTTAAGACACACCCACTACTTTGCCCCTTAATTATAACAAGACTCTGCCTACAGCCAAAAAAGTGTCCCTAAAAATTTTTTTACAATGTTGGCAACTATGCACTACAAGAATAATCTTCAGCGTCTACTTTATCTAACCCTGGTTTATTTAACCATTGGATTACAATTCATAAATAGCTAGCAGAAGACAGAAGACAAAGAAAAGACTGCCTCTTTCATTACAAGGCCTTGCATCCTATTTCTGGTTAATAGAGAGTTTACACTCTAAAGCAGGGGAAGTTCCCTAGGGATTGCATTTGTGCTTTATCTATTAATATTGTCTTATTGTGTTACAAGGGTGCACTGGAAGAGGAAAGATGCCCAGAATTAAGGTATTTCCCATTCTGGCACTAGTCCAACTTGGAGATGCACTTCCAGAGACCAGTTAATATAACTTTATGTGTTCCAACTATTGTGTATACTCATTGGGCTGTTGCACTATGTTTGTGTGACAGACCAAATATTGTAATACCACTTTTATACTTATTCCAGTAAAAGTTTAATTCCTGGTTAAATACAACTTTTGTGTGGAATGTTGTTCCTTTTTCTAGCAGGTGGAACATTGGATACCCAGGTAATAACAAAGGTATACTGTTATTATATTGTACATTGTAGGGTTATCCTTCATTATTAGCTTCACACTAACACTGCACCACAGCTGTGTCAAGGGGATTGAGTCAAGTCATTGGGGGTGTAAAAGCAGAGTACAGGCCCAATCAAATATCAGCAGCTTCTTCGGGGGTCAGTGCTTCACATTCTAGAATTCTCTTTGCCTTTCCCACTGCCTCCCACTGCCCACTGCACACTGTTTGCTCATTTTTCAATCATCTGAAATAGGTACCCCAAAACTTTTATCTCTGTAGCGCTTGTCAACACTGTACCACCAATATTGTACTCTAACAAGGGATTCCTTTTCCCTGGGTGTATTATTTTACACGTATAAGCATCAAACAGCAGTTTCCACTACTTTGTGTAATCTTCCAGCAATGCCAAATCATGTTCCATGTTACAAACACCTCCAGGGATGTCATCGCTATTGCACACTTTTGTATCATCAGCAAAAAGCAATACGCTACCTAGTACAGAGCCTTGTGGTACATCATTAGTGATTGGTGTCTGTTCCAAATGAAATCATTTACAACCACGCTCTGGTAGAAAACACTTCAGTTTGCTGTGGCAAACTAACCATGCTGCAACTATTTTCTCTATTTTTGTGTGGGCATGCAATGCAACTAGTACCCCCTTTCAGTGGGTGTTCCATGCATGGTGCTTTTTTTCTTGTCTCATCTCCAGTTTTACTGACTTCCAATGAGAATGTGAGAGAAAAAGAAAGAGGGAAACAGAGAGAGATCAAAAGATATAGATAGAACCAAAGAGAAAGAAAATGGGAGAGAGAGAAGGAACTAAAGAATGAGAGTGAGGGAGAGAGGGGGTAGAAAGAGTGAGGAAAGAGAATGATGGAGAGAGAAAAGAAGACAGATCAAGAATGGGAAAGAATACAGCTTTAAATACTGTAGACCTAAATCATTTTTGTCATCTTTTGTCAATTTAAATTACAAATCCAAAGAGTGTACAAGTACACAGTACATACTGCGCTCCTAGATGAAGTGCAAAGTACCTTGGTCCATTGGAACTTTCATCTGTATCTGTAGAACATCAACAGGGTAGAGGAATGGATGAGGCAACTGGATGGATGGCTGAATAGGAGAAGGAACTGAGACTTGAACCCCTACAGCTCCCACAGAATATCGGGGTAGAATCACCTCAATGTAGAAGAAAACGAATAGCAGGGTGCTAAAGGTCAATATCAAATAAAAAACACTTTGTTAAAATAATCAGCACGCTTACATTGAAGTTAGCAAGAAAGATCATGAATAGGGAACACCTGAGACCAAGCAGCTGTAATCAGTGTGAGGCTGTAGGCATCACTGAGTAAACAGAGACTGAGAATGACAGGGAGCCAGCCAGCTCAAAGTATGGATATTAGCAGTGGCATTCTAGGCTGCACATGAGGATGACAGCTGTCAAAATGCCTGGTGAATGTCAGGAGAGGGGGTGTGCATGACCCGTTTCCAGCATTTGCATTTGAAGAAGAGGGCAAAGTCCCTGGAAACATGTCATGCACACCCCCTCTCCTGACATTCACCAGGCATTTTGTTGGCATCCTCGTGTGCAGCCTAGAATGCCACCACTAATACCTATACTTTGAGCTGGCTGGCTCCCTGTCATTCTCAGTCTCTGCTTACTCAGTGATGCCTACAGTCTCACACTGATCACAGCTGCTTGGTCTCAAGTGTTCCCAACACATAAAAGTGCTGCTGATTTTAATAAAGTGTTTTTATTTGATACTGACCTCAGCGCCCTGCTATTCGTTTTCTTCTATTTAGATTACAGTAACTCATATTATTGACTGATTACACCATTTTTAATACTGTAGATCTATCTATACTTTTATAGTCTGATTATAAACTGTTGTGGCATGGATGTTTTTTGGAAGAAGTTGCGGGTCCCTAGTCTCAGTAAGGTTCTAGCACAAGCAAATGCACAGTAACATGCTACCGTGCATTGTGGTGCAGTGCGCCAGAAAAAAGAGTGCAGGTCCAATTTCAGCTGCATTGTGGTGCCTTGGCAGCCCGTTCAAATAAATTGGCAGCCTTCAAGTGACACTAAACTCTGGTTTAAAATATAAAGGTATCTTCAAATATATATTCCAAACTCAAAAATGCACCTTCTATTGCTCTCAGCCTCCCTAAAACTCCGATTTTTTTTTTGTTGTACTCCAACTTCCTGTTAAAAGATGGCTATATTCTTTTTCTCCATGGTCCCACTGTATCTAGGAATGTAGCCACCCTCTCTTGTTTGCTCTTGAGGTTGACTCTGGACTATGGGATTTGTAGATTGAATAGAGCTATGCAGCATCCTCTGTGAGTTTCTGAACCTCTTCTTTTCCCCCATACTTCCATTTATCTGGAAGGAGCAGTGCGCGTTAATTGTGGCCATATACACTGCTCGTTCAAGAAAAACGGAAGTGAGGAGGAGAGGTTACAGAGCTCACAAAGGACATTGCAAGGAGGCAGAAAAACACACCAAAGTGGGGTACACACTATAAGAAAATTGGGTGAATGTTCTCCTGATTTTTCTCGATGTTTCACAGCAAATCGGAACCGATGAACAAAAATTCTCGTTTTGTTGTTTATTGTTTCTGATCATACGCAGTCTTGCTTTTCTGATTTTTCTTGTACGAAAATCGTACAAAAACGGTACATATTAAACAAAAATTGTTCATTCTGTTCCCATACGAGAAAAATTTTGTAGTTTGTGTCTTCTTACGAAAATTCGGAATCGGCTGTCGAAAGTAGTGAAAATTCTTTGGAAAAATGTTCTCCCGATTTTTTTATAGTGTGCCTTAAGAAACAATTTAATAAAAAATAGATTACAGGGACATTAAGTTGTGGATGTGTGTAGATTATTTTTGGAGTTGTCACTTTAACAATACAGGCTGAAGAACATTTGTTAAAGCACGGCAAGGCAGCGGGTAGATTTAAATGAGCCCTAATTATCTTTCATGCTTTCCAGTAATGTACTATACCGCATCAAATGGGGCTTATTTAGTATAAATATGTCATGATCAATAGGCCCTTTTCAGCCAGTATAACAAAAAATAACCTTTTTTTCCCTGCAGCTAAACATGGACCTGGCACTATAAACTCTTATAGAGATCCATTTAAAGTGGATGTTTCCTTTAACTTGTCAGCACATTAGATGATGTGAATGTGGAAATGTGAGAAATAAAATCAAAATATCTGAAAAATACCCAAGAGGCTGATTTTATTACAGAACTACTGTGTAACCAGAAAACTCAGCAGTTGTTTCTAAGTTGTGCTAATCATGGCTGAATGATACAACGTTACAGGCCCTAGCCAGAAAAAACATGGATATAGACACTTCACTCACCATTTATTGACTGCCCTCTCTCTAGAGCCCCACCCAAGGCAAATATAATGTAATACTACTTGGAGCAGCTTAGAATTCAGAGCTGAAGTACGACCTGTAACTAAAAAACACAAATGTTGTTTTAGGGGTTTAATCCTAATTAAATCCAGTTGTCATGAATTCATATTAGAAGGGAATCGGTGGAAACTTTCTGAATCATTTTACTTCTTTGATTTGTAGAATGGTTTCCTTCATTAGCTCAAGTTCTGGGCCATAGCTTATGTTTTTCTGTACTTTGCACACAGGAATTTGGTGAAGGTTCAGACGGGTTTCTGAAAGGTCGTTGGCATAAGTACTGATTTGGCCATGTGACAGACTCTTTATGGAATATGCAATAGCTTGTGTGTGATGTGTCCCTTTCAGCCATGCTAGTACATACGCTTGCCCTGGAGCAAACAGCAGCATAAGAAACCCACTACTGCTATGTTTGTATACAGAAACAGTATACTATCAGAAGTACTACAGTCACAAGGTAACTATGGTGTTGTTATGTAATAGTTGTCTGCCTCATGCTAGGCTGCATGATCAACATGTGTACTCATTAACTCATTTATTACCAGACAAGGAAGTGAGGAAGTGGTCCTCTAAGTTAGTGGTCTCACCATTGCAACCCACGGGCCAGTCGTGGCCATTCGCTTGCTTTTATCTGACCCCTGGGGTAATGTTCCTCCCAATTATATGAGGCACTATTGTTCCCACTGACACCAGTGATGGGACATTATTCCTTCCACATACATCAAGGATGGGGCATTATTCCTCCATCTGATATAAATGATGGGGCATTATTCCTCCCTCTGATACAAACGATAGGGCTTTATTCCTCCCACTGATATAAAATTTGGGGCATTATTCCTCCCACTGACAGAAACGATGGGACTAATACAAATAATGGGGCACTATTCCTCCTCCTACTGATCACAAAAGCTATGTAATTTTCTTCACTCCCACTGACCACAAACCATAAAATATTCTTTACTCGCACTGATGCTGGTACATTTTCTACTCCCACTGGCCACAGTCTGCCCCCCCTAAATTTTGAAGGACAGTAAACTAGCCCTTTCAGAGAGTTTGGAGACCTCTGCCCTAAGCACACTGAGATGACTTGACTCCTAGGGTTATTCAGGGACATAACAGTTTCACTCGCTCCTCAGAGATGCCCAGCCTAACCTTTGCTACATTCTCCAGCTGAACTTCCATATTCCTGCTACAGACCATACTGGGTCCCACAAGACCCCGCTCACACCGATGTCATTACCAGAAGATGTTCCCAAAGTGTTTAGGAGAAGCAGGAGTCCAGAAGCCATAAAGCCTTTTCAATGTATTAAGAAGTCCATACAGAGGTTGTCCAGAGATCTGCATCACCAGCCCGGCTCCTTTGTTTGCCTGCTTCCCCTTAAGGGGGAGGTAACATATAGATCCTTACAGCCTACATCCTGCTGTAGCTTGGTCCTCGGCACTTCCCATACCCATATGTTAGCCTCCTACCTAGGGTGCCGCACTGCTGGCAGGGGCAGTGATGGCATTAACTCTCAGTGCCCCTTGCCTACAACTGACATCCTACCTATGGTAACCTCTAGTGGATCCTAAGGCAAATCAATGACACATCAAGGCAGGTAACTGTACATCAAACTGCACAGGGACATATGAGTGGCCCAGGATACAAACTGTCTGTGTCGAGGGCCACTCACCTGTCTCTGTATGCATGCAAAAGCACTGATGTGCAGTGACTCTCGTACAGGCACAGCCTGTCATTGATCTGTACAGAACAGGTGCACGCAAACCCCTGCCACTCCCAGATGCCCCTTGACCGCATAAACTTGTGTCTTCTTCATGCTGTATGAACCTTTGTCCCCATGTAAATGAGGTCTAAGGTAAGAAACTGAAAACAACTGTACAAATGTTAGAAGCTTAACAATTATCTAAATATTGTGATGAAAAAAAAAAAAAAAAACTCAGGTTGAGACGGCCAGGAACTAGTTGGATGGAAGAAGACTTGAAGGTCAACCACCACCCCAACATTAAATGATCCTCACCTCATCCTACACGCACACACACCATAAAAACCAATTGGGCCATAATTTTAACCTAACAATCTGTAGCATGCAGAGTCCTTAACTCTAAAATTAAAATGCTGCTGGGTGTTGAAAACTGACTCAGCTAAAAGAGCATTCTAAACTTCTGTTTGTGTATGTGATAACATTTAAACTCCCCTTAATTTATCACAACTTACCTACCTAGTACCTATGCTAAAATGCAGATGTTGTTTTGTAGAATGTCACAAATTTCTGTTTTGCTCAAAATGTTGGGGCATTGATGTTTGGATATTGAAAAAAAAAAGACTTTTGCAACACGTCCTCCTGAGCTCTCCTCTGTACATGGATTGGTGCTGGCTGTCTGACTAATTTGACCATCCCTTTGCAAATGGCTGTATTGTGCCAAAATCACCAAGGTGGTCCATTACTTCTATCTTGAAAAAGTTGGAGGCACTAAATATCAATACCAATTAAATGCATAGAAAGCCTTAAAAATCTTTAATGGATAGTCAAAATTTAACCCGTGTGTGGTATTCAGATGCTGCTAACAGTAACACTATTTCCTTCACATCACTATTTTCGACAAGCGACTTATGTCATTAGGACATAATTAAGAAGTGACTGCTTGTGACCTTTACAGCAGATGCAGACAGTGGTTCATTGGGCCCATTCAGTTGGCGCTTACATCCCCAAAGCTCTCTATGTTATTGGATGACCAGCTGACAAACTGTCAATGCTTTAAGTGAATGAGTGCTTTCACCAGCCTCCCTTGAGTGTTACTTCCTTGTTTCTCTCCTTTTAGTGATAGCATTTATCTGTGATTTGCAGGAGCTGCTTCCCATTATAATGCTTCTTGCAAAGAGGGTCAAATACAGGACAAGCGCCATTCAAACAAATGGAGTAGAACTGTCACCTTTCGATAATAACTTGGCAGCTGCCTGCACTCCAGCAGATGTGCATTGTGCATAAAGCATACAATTTACTTACACCATAAATTTGGTGCGCCTACAGCTAGGCAAAGCAAGGAAGTGATCTGCAGTTCATAAATAAGTGTTGCCTGAAAGCCTCCTTTCTGTGTATGTGATAGGCCAATTGCAGTTTCTACATAATTAAAACCCATTGCTCAAAAGATGATACAGTATTAGAGCTGCTAATTTTATTACAGATTTTTCTAGCCATGAAAGTGAACCATTAATTAAAATAAAAAGTTGTTACAGTGATATGTATATATATATAGTTATAGTTATATGTATAATATATACACTGAGCAAAATTATAAACGCAACACTTTTGTGTTTGCCCCTATTTATCATGAGCTGAACGCAAAGATCTACGACTTTTTTCTATGTACAAAAAAAGGCCTATTTCTCTCAAATATTGTTCACAAATCTGTCTAAATCTGTGTTAGTGAGCACTTCTCCTTTGCCAAGACAATCCATCCACCTCACAGGTGTATCATATCAATATTATTGTGCAGGTGTGCCCTAGGCTGGCCACAATAAAAGGCCACTCTAAAATGTGCAGTTTTACTGTATTGCACAGGTGTGCCCTAGGCTGGCCACAATAAAAGGCCACTATAAAATGTGCGTTTCAGTATCTGGTGTGACCACCATTTGTCTCACGCAGTGCAGCACATCTCCTTCGCATAGAGTTGATCAAGTTGTTGATTGTGGCCTGTGGAATGTTGGTCCATTCCTCCTCAATAGCTGTGCGAAGTTGCTGGATATTGGCAGGAACTGGAACACGCTGTCGTATACGCTGATCCAGAGCACCCCAAACATGCTCAATGGGTGACATGTCCGGTGAGTATGCTGGCCATGCAAGAACTGGGATGTTTTCAGGAATTGTGTACAGATCCTTGCAACATGGGGCCGTGCATTATCATGCTGCAACATGAGGTGATGATCGTGGATGAATGGCACAACAATGGGCCTCAGGATCTCATCACGGTATCTCTGTGCATTCAAAATGCCATCAATAAAATGCACCTGTGTTCAATGTCCATAGCATACGCCTGCCCATACCATAACCCCACCGCCACCATGGGCCACTCGATCCCCAATGTTGACATCAGCAAACCGCTCACCCACACAACGCCAACACCTCATTCATATCCATACCTGGAATTCAGCTTTAATTACTTTTTTTTGATTTTTAAGATAAAGTAGGCAATAAGAAAACTTCTTAATATTCCAGCAAGTGTCCTACAGTTGCAGGACCCATACATTCAATAATCATTTGATCATAACAACAAGGGTGCAACTTTGGTTAAATTTAACATGAAGAAAGGAAGTGTAGGTAATGCTGAGAGGTGTCAGAAGATTCTGGGTACAGGCATACCCCACTTTTAAGTACACAATGGGGTTTATTTACTAAAGCTGCAAAGTGCAAAATCAGGCTCACTTCTGCATAGAAACCAATGAGCTTCCAGGTTTTATTACCAAAGCTTGATTGAACAAGCTGAGGCTAGAAGCTCATTGGTTTCTTTGCAGAAGTGAGCCTGATTTTGCACTTTCCAGCTTTAGTAAATAAACCCCGTTGTGTACTTAAAAGTGGGGTATGCCTGTATTATGGGAACAGGCCAGGCAGCATTTTAAAAAGCTGCTTAATCAGAGGCTATATACATATATTTGGGGAACAGCGGTCAAGACTGAGAGATGACCCAAGGCTGTTTTGTTCATGTCACTATCTCCTTTTTTTTGTATATTACCCTTTATACTGTGTATATACAGTACATTTGTTGTATACAAATTGCTTATATCTACAATGTTGATTATTAGTTTAGGATTAGCAATGGTGCTAAGTGTATTTTTGTTACACTCTGTTATTCATTCTGTGACCTATACAGGTGCATCTCAAAAATTATAATATCATCAAAAAGTTAATTTATTTCAGTAATTCAATTAATTTACTAATCATCAAAATTAAAAGAAAAAAATGCTTAAAATATATCACTCTGTGTGTAATGAATCTATGTAATATATGAGTTTCACTTTTTGAATTTAATGATATTTTATTTTTTTTTTTAGATACACCTGCATATAAGACATATATTGTATGAGGGAAAACAGTCCATTTCCTTATGTTTCCCACAATTCAAATTCTATTAAATTGGAAACATTAAGGTTTTATGTCTGAACCAGGCATTCAGCCCATTCTGGGCCAGCAGACCAAACCCTGTATTTTTCATTTTGCTTTAATCATTTACATCCACTTCTTGTGCCAGGTACATTCTTGCATGACCAGTAAATATGCTGATTTTACTTTTCCTTTACTCCTCCATTTTTGCCTTTACAAATTAGAATTACGTTCTGTTAAAAGGTAATTTCATGTTCAACTTTGCTGTCCTCCTAACCAGTGATAAATGAAATGAGCAAAGTTCAGTTTGCTGGATATTGAAAAAAATTGCAAACCCGGAACATAACACAGGAATCCTACTGGAGTCTAGGGGAGCCAAATCTTTTTCAAGGCCAATTTACAAGACTTTGGTTAAAAAAAAAGGGCATGGCTAGCTGGGCACTGCCATGGGGATCATGTACCAATGCAAAAACATTTTTTTTTTTTTTACAAATACTGGGTTTTTTAACAAGGCTTAAAGGGCAAAATAAAAATAGACAATTCTTTTAAATAACATCCTTAAGGGATGCCTTCAACCTGCAAATGAAGTGGCACACCTGTAGAATGTACTCTAGCAGAAGTAACGTTTAAAAACAAAGAAAAAAAACAATTGCCTTAGACTCCATTCACACAGGGGCAACTTTGGATCCGACTTCAAGTCGCCCCAAGTCACCTCTAGTCACCTCAAGTCGCGCTACATGAAAAAAATTAATGTAAGTGAATGGATCCATCTTAATGCACACTACTGCAGTCGCTCGACTTTAGAAAAGGTTCCTGTACTACTTCAATCCGACTTCTAGGTGACTTGCACCCATTGATTTCAATGGAAGTCACCTCCAAGTCGGATCCCCGTTCATAGTGAGGCAACTTTACAGGAAAAAGAAAAGAATTTACCCAGGAAGAGTGACCGCGATATGCCAGCGCAGAGCTGGCTCACTCATTGTGAAAGGGAAAATGTGTTTTTTCCTTTCCCAATGAGCGACAAGCAATACTCACATGTGTTTGGTATGAATCATGAGGGGGAACTCCACGCCAAATTTTGAATAAAAAATCGGCATGGGTTCCCCTCCAAGAGCATACCAGGTCCTTAGGTTTGGTATGGATTTTAAGGGGAACCCCCTATGCCGAAAAAACGGTGTGGGGGTCCCCCCAAGATTCATACCAGACCCTTATCCGAGCAGGGCATGATGGGACTGTGACATCACCTGGTGACCATGCCCCATGCCTATAAAAGTCGCTGTGCACCGCGTACACGGCATTACAGCGGGAGAGAGCATCGTGTCAACATCGGAAGAAGAGAAGAGGGAACAAGACGACGGAGAAGACCAGGCCAACGCTAGCAAGAGAGTGGCAAAAGAGCAGAAGATAGTGAAGGAGCCCGGCAGAAGAACCGGAGAGCAGGAGAAGAACCGGACATCGGGAGAAAAGGCCGGCGAAAGTGGAGAAGAGGCCGGAGAGAGCAGAGAAGTCAGAAGAGACCTCCGAAGTCGGAAGAAGACCCCTGGAGCTGCCTAATAAATTACTTTAAAAACCTGTGTAGTGTGTTTTTTTGTTGACACTTTTCCACCCAGGTGAATGGGTAGGGGTACGATGTACCCCATACTCATTCACATAGGGTGGGGGGCCGGGATCTGGGGGCCCCCTTATTAAAGGGGGCTCCAGGATTCCGAGAAGCCCCCTGCCCGCAGACCCCGACAACAAACGGCCAGGGTTGTCGGGAAGAGGCCCTTGTCCTCATCAACATAGGGACAAGGTGCTTTGAGGTGGGGGGCCACAGGCGCCCCCCTTCCCCAAAGCACCCACCCCCCCCATGTTGAGGGCATGCGGCCTGGTACGGCTCAGGAGGGGGGGCACTCGCTTGTCCTCACCCCCTTTCCTGACCGGCCGGGCTGCGTGCTCGGATAAGAGCCTGGTATGTTCAGTTCCCTGTCCTGGAGGCGACTTCAAGTCGTGTTGTAAGTCTCGCTGAAGTCGCCCCAAGTCGCGCTGTGATTCATACTCAAACAAGATACAAACAAGATATTTGGGAGGCACATCCTAAAAGATGCATTAAAGATGGTGTAGCCATAAGACCATACAGTAGAAGAAAATATTACAGCGCACACATGCAAAAAAGACATTTACCTCCAGCAAGGCTAGTTTAAAAACACCTAAACATTTTCAAAAAAACATTATCAAAAAATATGGGGATTTGGTCACACCATATTGCTATATGGTGCTAAGCCCACTTACTGCGACAAAGTACCCCATAATCAGTGGGTCCTACTCTATCCATGGACTGGGAGATCCTGCATCTCTGAACCATGAGAGCATTACACTCTTCTAAATGGGAGAATCTTAAGGTCTCCACCCATGACACAAGTGGACACTAATGAGAGGTAATTAGTGAGGGAGTCGGGTGCTCCGCATATTGCTTTATGGTGCTAAGCCCACTTACTGCGACAAAGTACCCCATAATCAGTGGGTCCTACACTATCCATGGACTGGGAGATCCTGCATCTCTGAACCATGAGAGCATTACACTCTTCTAAATGGGAGAATCTTAAGGTATCCATCCATGACACAAGTGGACACTAATGAGAGGTACTTAGTGAGGGAGTGGGGTGCTCCGACATATTGCTATATGGTGCTAAGCCCACTTACTGCCACAAAGTACCCCATAATCAGTGGGTCCTACACTATCCATGGACTGGGAGATCCTGCATCCTTTTTCGTGATTTATACTCAAGTTGTGTTGTCCCTGTGTGAATGGGCTCTTAAATGACATTTGCTTCCCCACCAGCTTCTGTTTGGAAACAAAGTGGCCAGGGGATACAAGTTGAAATTATTGATCACTTATGGTCATTAGGGATGAACTTGATGTTCGGGTCGAACATGCGTTTGACTCGAACATGCGTTTGACTCGAACATCGGGTGTTCGCCTGCTTGCTGAAGAGCAAACATATCAGGACGTTCGCGGCAAATTCGAGCGCCCCGGAACGCCCCATAATATATATATATATACACTCTGCATCCAGTGTAGCCTATAGCTACAGTGCATTATGTGGTGTACTGTTTCTAATACACTTCAGGAGGTGTATTAGTATATATATACAGTCTTGTGTATATATATATATATATATATATATATATATATATATATATACACTCTGTATCCAATGTAGCCTATATCTACAGTGCATTACGTGGTGTACTGTTTCTGATACACTTCAGGCGGTGTCTTAATATATATTATATATAGTCTCATTTCTAATGCTTCTCAGATCAATCACTGAGGATGGCCAGTTCAGACCTTGAAAAGAGATTGTGCCCTCATTAGACTCAGAAAAATACAGCTCATTCTGTGCAGTATGGTGCTGGAAGCCGAGGCTCAGGTGGTAATGCACTCCCAGGGCTTGTGAGCATGACAACCTGGGCTCACAAGAAGTAAGTTGAATGATGCTGACCATCATTCAACCCAGCAGGGGACTGGCAGTAGAGCAGAGTTTCTTAGAAATTACCATTCCTGACTTTTTTTCTCTGGTCTGGATACCAGGTAACTGCATACATTTCAACTTCTGCACAGAAATGTTTGAAAATTGAATTCAAATTTGGCAAAGATCATGTTTGTGTGTGGCCAGCACTACAATCTGCTTATAGCTAATTAGCGATTATTCAAATCAAACTTGGGGTTGTTGCTAGGGTTTTAAATAACCTTGGCCACCACAGAAAAGCAAAATGATCAACATATAGAAATACTCCAAAATATGTACATTTAATAAGTATGGTCACATACTAAGTAAACTGCACTTTTCATGCCTTCCTCTATGCCAAAGACAGCATCCCCTATTGCAACTCCTACAGATTACTGCAAAACAGTCCCTACCTTGCCCCATATAACTTGCCTAAGCTGAGCCTGGATGAGAGGAATGGAGTAAAGCTGTTTCTGAATGTGGTGAATGAGGTGGTGTGGTGAATAAGTTCCTGCATCACTTGTATGGATTAGAGACACTGAAAGTTTCTCAAGGCGTTTTCATACTGCAGGGTGGTACTGGAAGGTTTTTAGAGTGGTGCAACAACATCAGACTTGGCAGGACTGCAAAACAATGAAATTGTTGGCAATGCTTGGCTCTTGGGGATCTGAGAATCCCCTGTTGCCAAAGCCTAGTAATGACATGGTTTGTACATATTTTATACATATTCTGCAATCAGATAATCAGAGCTAGATGTGCACAGGCTACTCTGTCCAACCTAGACCTTAAATGTGTACTGTTCTCCACATATGTATTCAGCAACAAGCATTTCTAGGTATCAATCTAAAGGCAGCATTCAGTGCTGGACTTAATTTGTGAATCTGTAGCTGGGAGTATACCTCTGTTACCTAGGCCCATATGATAATTAAGCCCAAACTGAAATCAGGCGCTTACTACTCCTGTTCAGTTATTATTTTTTATTACAGGTGTTTATATAGCGTCGATAATTTAAGTAGAGCTTTAGATCTCTATTGTGCATTCACATAAGTCCCTGCCCTCAAAGGAGCTTACAATCTAAGGTATGTTTCTGAGTTTACCAATAAGTGTCTAATCTTCAAAGATATAGAATCAAGACAAAAAAAAACATGGAAGAGACTGGAAAGTACTGTCCTGTTTTTTTTTTTGGAAATCTTCTAGCAATAATTTCTGTGGGATCAAGACCTCTAAATTTAATACTAGAGCCAAATGGTCTTGAGAACTATGCTGCTGAGGTTACATGTGACAAGACATATTCTGTGCTTGTATTATGCACTTCTCCAGCTTCAATCTTCATTCTACAGGTGTATAATTTACTACATGCCATGTGGACTTAATCATGAAGAAACCTTGAATTTAGATTAAACCAAAGGATTTCAGGTATGTTTAGACAAAATCTAGCAGTTATGTTAAATGGATCTATTTTTCGCAATTTACTTTTTCACTGCATTCTGACATTTTTGTGTTTTTATTATATATTACACACATAAATATGCTTTTATGGGGGAAGTGATGGATGTTTATTTCTTTCAAATTCAGAACATTGCATTTTAAATAGGTTTTTATATTATTAAGTAAATGGATTTCTAAAAAGCAATAACCTTCTGTGGAATGACTGCACAGATTGCAGGGAGAAGTCAGAACCTGCAGCAAAAATCATGTATGCATTTACTTCTTAAAAGGACTGTAAAGCTTGTTTTTTTGCATTATACTTACCTGCCCAGCCTGAAACCTCTCTTCTGGGGTCCCCCACCAGCGATCTTTACTCCTCCTCTCTGTCTGCACCCATAGCAAGCTGCTTGCTATGGGGGAAGATGTGAGGGCTCATGTGCAGGAGCTAGTCATCCCACCACCCAGAGACTGGCCCAGCACTGTAAGCTTAGAGCATTTGAGAAGACAGTGAGCAGGCAGGTGGGGGCATATTATTGCAGCGGAGACAGTGCATATCTGTTCTGCAATAAAAGTCTGCCTGCTCGCTGTTTCCTTTAGTGCAACTTTAGTTCCGTTTTAACAGCCGTAGTACCTGTTGGGTGGGTGGAGTTCCCCATCAAGTCCCCCTCTCTTTTTGATTGACAGCATGCAGCAGCAAGGGGATTCCATAGCTGTGACTATGTAATCTACATACTGCCATGTGCAGCCAATCAAAAACAAAACACTATCCTCTGTAGTAAATGCTTTCTGTCACAAGATGTTCTCAGTCTTCCATATTAAATTATTCTTTCACCCATTCTATGGTGAATCACTCACCTGTTTCTACTTTACATTCACGATCTGGTCTCTGTTACTCTTTCCTTTGATAATGGCTTTTATATCTTCCCCAATTATTGATTGTGTAGTCACTTTGCTGATACATTTTATTTACAATTTTTCCACAGAAGCCCTATGGGCCCCTATTCAGCACTTATTACAACCACAGTTACTTATTGGGGACGACATCTCTATAATTGTATTTTTATTGGGTTATAAAGGAACATAGATGAAATTGTTACATAATGAACAATACATTCAAAATGTTATAAATGAACAATGTCCAAACAATACAGAGCACAGGGGTAATCTGTATATCAAATCAAGAATCTATAAGAGAATCAGCTCATAGGTAAACAATAGAACATAAAACCAAAAAGTAATCAAAAGGATACAAAAACGAGAAATACTGTGGAGAGTAAAAAAAAATGTTTTTCCCCCGAAAAAAGGCACCAAGTAGTTTACGTAGGGGAAGGGGGGAGGGAATAGAGACGTAAGTGATGCGATGCTACAAGAAATCAAGGTGTGGCAAATGGTACATGTGTCCCATATTCCAATCTATCCCAAGGTTCCCAAACTTTATTAAACTGGGAGATAGAATCATGTACTGAAGCTGTCAAAAACTCCATCCCCCGAATCTCTGCCACCAAATGGAGGAATCTGGACCATGGGGGAGGCGCAGTAGACAGCCAACACAATGGGATAAGCCTTTTGGCTGCTAATAAAATATAAGAGATTAATCGATTGACCCTTTTGGATAAGTTTGAAAAAGGGAGACCCAACAAACAATTCAAGGGGTCTAGCGAAAGGGACACATCCACCACCCTTTGTATTAGCAGCATCACATCATGCCAAAAGGGTTGGATCAGGGAGTAGTGCCAAAAAATATGGAACAAAGAACCTATGTAAGTCCTGCAACGCCAACAGCGCGACGAAACTGAGGAATCGAATTTGTGAATGATGTCAGGGGTCTTGTACCAAAACATAAGGATCTTAATGAACGTTTCCCTTTGGGTTACACATTTAGAGGACTTAAAGATAGAGGACCAAATCCTATCCCACATTTGGACCGTGACAGGTCGAGACAATAAATGTGACCATCTCCTCATATAGTGGTGTGTGGTCTCAACAAGAATGGTCGACTCATGGAGGATACGATGAATAAAAGATATTAAATGTAATTGATGAGGGCCCTGAGCACATAAATATTCAAAGGTGGTCGGCTTGTCAAAAGTCAAGGTTGGAGACTTGGAGAGAAAGAAATGTCTAACCTGTAGATAGAAATGGAAATGATGGGAAGGTATATCGAATTTCTCATGTAAGGTATCAAAAGTATGTAGTCGTTGTGTAATTGGGTAAACCAAATTCTGGAACTGAAAAAGAGGGGGGTTAAGCCATGGAAAAATCCTACCCAGGGACATACTGTCTGGTATAATAGGGTTAAACAGCACATTCATAAGGGGAGGTCACGGCGAGGCAAGAGTAACGTTTTTTAGACATTTACGCCATATGGATAAAGTAAAAGTCATTGGAGCAGTGCATTTGCGTTTAAATAAAGGGTCCAGGGAGGGGAGGGTACCCCAAACTAAAGAGCATGGGTGAACTGGGTATAATACTCCCTTTTCAATGGCAGACCACTGGTTTGGAGCATGTAATGAGGACCATGAAACAATAGCCCTCAAGTGTGTAGCGTAATAATACTTAAAAATGTCCGGGGCTCCCAATCCCCCCTGGATTTTAGAGAAAAAAACACTGAGCTCACTATGCGGTGGGCCCTGCCGCCCCATATGAATTTTAGAAAACTCCTCTGAAGTGCTTTTAGTTGAGAGTAGGGTACTGCAACTGGCAATCTTTCAAAGTGGTAGAGTAGTCTGGGTAAAATAGACATTTTTAGGACATTGATTCTACCTAATAAGGACAGATGGTATTTTGTCCAAGTCGACAGGGATTTATTAATATCTAGAATCAGTGGGGGGAAATTAGCAGAATAGAGGGAGGAATAGGAAGGAGTAAGAAAAACACCTAAGTATTTGAGGGAACTATTACACCATTTATAGGGGTATGATTCTCTAAGCTGGGATAATAGAGATAGCGGAATGTGTATGGGAAGTGCTTCGGTTTTTGAGGTGTTGACCTTATAACCAGAAATAGCACTAAAGGAAGATAATAATTTATGTAGCGAAGGGAGAGATATCAGTGGCTTAGTAATGGTAAGCAGAATGTCATCTGCAAAGAGCGATAATTTATATTCCCCCTGTCGCATCACCACCCACAAATATCCGAATTAATGCGGATAGACTCGGCCAAGGGTTTTAAGCATAATATAAAAAGTAAAGGCGATAGGGGACACCCCTGCCGAGTTCCGTTTGTCATGGGGAAGCCAGGCGACAAGAAGGATGACATCTGCACTTGAGCTGTGACAGTTGAATAAAGGGCCCCTAAGGCTTTTAGAAAAGGACCATTAAAACCGTAAGCTTTTAAGGTGGCAAACATGTAGGGCCAACTCAACCTATCAAAGGCCTTTTGTGCATCCAAACTAAGAATCAATGGCAAGCGAGAAGACCTATCTAAAAGATCTATCGGATCTGTTGTACGACGGGTGTTGTCCCCCGCATGTCTGCCAGGGACAAAGCCCACTTGGTCTCTATGGATCAATTTTGGAATGAACCTGGCTAATCTGGATGCAAGGATTTTGGTAAATATTTTGTAATCAGAATTCAAAAGAGCTATGGGCCTGTAGTTATCTGGAATAGAGGGATCCTTACCAGGTTTTGGAATAACTGAAATGTAGGAATGAGTAAAATAGGGGTGTGGAGATGTACCTTTAAGCAAGGAGTTATACAAGGTCAGCATGTGTGGGGATAAGATGTCCAAAAAAGATTTATAATAAAAATATGGTAGGCCATCAGGACCGGGCGATTTATGTAATGGTAGACCTTTAATTACAGTCAGAAGTTCCTCTGCTGATACAGCCGAATTCAAGCATTCATCTAAATCTGCTGAAGATAATTTTGGAAGCTTTATAGTAGAAAAAAAGTCTCAAATTTTTCCTGGGTGAAATTAATGTGATTTTCCGGGGTCAAACAGTTATATAATTTACTGTAGAATTTGCCAATAATTTTTGACATCTCACGGGGGCAATGTACTCTAGATCCATCTGCCTGTTGAAGGTAGTCAGGAAACGAATTTAAAGGACTTGGGCGTAGTTTATTAACTAACATTCTATGGGGTTTATTGGAATACTCATAAAACTTCTGTTTCATCCAAAGTAAAGATCTAGCAGTCCTACCTAGCTGTATTGATTTGATCCGTTCCCTAAGAGAAGAGACCTTACGCAGTTTCGTCACTGAGGGGTTGCACAACAGCCTCCGCTCTGCTATTACCAAAGCGGATGTTAAGGATTTTATAAGTCCCTCTCTATCTCTCTTCAACCAGGAGATTTCTGTATACAAGCTCCACGGAACACGGCCTTGTGCGCCTCCCACAGCGTAGAAAATGCAGATACTGATCCTATGTTAAGCTGAAAGAATTCTACTAAATATTTTGCTAGGATAGAATGAGAAACTTCGGACTGCAAGAGATGGTCATTGAGACGCCAGTGATCTAGTGTAGGCCTGAGAAACCATAAGATCTAGCATAATGGGTGCGTGATGCGACCATGTAATGGGGGATATGTCAGACTCGACCACATATGGGATAAGTGGGGCTGAGATGAAAAAATGGTCGAGGCGTGAGTACATTTTATGAGCTGGAGAATAAAACGTATACTGTTTATTAGAGGGATGCTTTATCCTCCATGAGTTGAAAAGCTGATGGGATCTAATACATTTATGAAATGCAGAGGCTTGGGACATAATTCTTTTAGACGGGATATTATTAAGAAGGGTTTGTCTATCTCTAATGGGCGACATACCCAGATTGAAATGCCCTCCAATGATCATGAAAGGTTGCGAACAATATTGAGGAGAATAAAAAAGTTTGTTGAGGAAGTCAATCTGGCCTGTATTCGGAGCATACAGATTTACAAGAGTGAAAGGAACAGACATATATTCACAATCCAAAATGGAGGAATCTCCCATGTGGATCAGCATGAGAGTTTTTAAACTTAACTGGGCATGATTTTTTAATCAGAATTGCCACACCCGCCTTGCCCGTGGAATCAGAGGCAAGGTAAGAAGTGGGGAAAATCTTTGAGGCAAATTTAAATGATCCTCCAGCCTGGAAATGGGTCTCCTGGACCATCACCACGTTTGCACCTGAGGCCCTGAAATCCTTCAGGGCCATCCAGCGTTTACGGATGGAGCCCAGACCCTTGACATTATAAGACATAACCCTTAAAGCCATGTATAAAATCTATTCAAGTAAGCTCTCGTGGGAGTGGTAAGGGAGAGGAACCGCAAAAAATAGACATCATAAAGAGAAATGCTTAACATTTTATAAACAATACTGGTCACAATATCTCCTCGGTATCTGAATATTACCCAGTATACCCTGTAAGGGAACCACAGTGCGTTAGGGACATAAAAACAATGTTTTGTCAACCCATAAAGCTGAATCATAACCACGGATATAAAAATGGTACTAACAAACTTGGAAAAGAACAAAAAAAACAGAAACAAAAATAAATTGAAATTTTTGAAAACCTAAGAGGCGGTTGCGTCTCAGGAGGTCCTGGACAAAGACCAGGGCCCACTTCTTGTTTTCTGTTCACTGCTGTGCTTTCGCAGTCACCGCCACCTCAGTTTTCGGGGATGATGTTCCCATAGTGCCTCCAGCTACTAATACTACCCATGTTGTTGAATACTGTCGCTTACTTATAGGTAAGAGTGTTGGGATTAAGTTGTGGTTCCCCCTCTTCCTGTTATTTTAGTTACTACATTATTTGGTATTTATATTTTATTACAGACATACCTATATCGCATTTGCTCCTGAAGAGGGGATGTTATCCACGAAACGTGCGTAGAGCTATATATCGATGTATTGTCACAGCTGCCATGCATCTACTATGAGACTACCTTGAAGAAATTTGAATCAATTTTACATTATCATGTGTGCAATCAATCATGTCTATATACAGGTTTGGGCTACATTTAATACATTTTAATATATATTATTTACTATGTAGGAACACTTATCTGTGTGTATACATTTATATGTATTTATTATGTTATTTATTACATGTTATTTACTGTCCCACATGCATCAATGTGCACCATTAAATGTTATCTACTAATTGATTCATTTGGTTCTGGTGTTGTGCTTCATAAAAAGTCCCACCATTCCCCTATTCTCTTCCCCTCTTTTTTCTATATGATTCAGGGATGGAGACATACAAACTCTGTAGCAGCCGTTGTCTCATATAAATTCACAACAATTTTATTTAGAGAACGCCATATTAAATGATGCCCAATGTCCTATAACCTGGAAGTGGGTGTACCCCTACACTCCACTTCCAGTGTGTCCTGTATATTGACGATACCTATAGCTGTGTATGAGATGGTGTTGATGCTGGGAGAAACACAGCCAAATATCTGTTATTCCTTCTCTTGATATGTTTTTATTTAAGATTTGGGTGAACATATTGGTACTGTTTCCTTACTACGCACTTCGCTAAGCCTTTTGCTCTTGTTTTCTACAGTCTGAATCTTTCTTATGATATGCCGGTATAATTCATGCATACATTCACTTGAGTATAGCGTGCTATTTAATTTACACATTTTGTATTCTTGGAATTTTGTGTAAGCTGTTGTCATCTCTATTCATTTTGCTATTTCCATATTAGAATTCATTATATGTGAATGTTCTTTTCCTTGTATGCAATATTTCCAATAAAAGCAAGTTTAAAAAAAAACAAAAAACCTGGAAGTGGCTGAGAACATACTGTGAGTGCAGATCGTCAAGGACCCACCTCCCAAGAGGGCAACACTATGGTGCCCTGCATTTACAATGTACTGCTACAGATAGCAGGGCTGCCTTAATTAATTGTTGTAATTCCTTTTCACCACTCAGTGGGCCATACACACAGACTGAGATATACTTCAAGTGTACAACACCATGGACTGGCAAGGACCCGTGGATATGACACTCGCAATGTAATATTGTATAGCCATGCCCCCATAGGGGTTGCTGAATGTTGTGGTTCACCCGTCACCCTGCCCAACCTGGCATGCATCTCTCAATCACTCAGAAACATAGAGCAGTCCATAAGCTTTGTTTTTTTTTTTTTTTTTTATTGACGGGATTAACATGGATGGGTAAAGGATAATTATGGGATGCCCAGAATGATTCAGCAGAACTTGCTTGGGACTTCTATATACACTTCAATATATACACTCCAGTCTTCAATCCAGCACAAACATTTGCTTAAGACCTCTTTTCCTTCCCTCCTCCAGCACTTCACTTGCTGCATAACGTTTCTCCTCCAGCACTTCACTTGCTGCAGACTGTTACTCCTCCTCCAACACTTCCCTTGCTGCAGACTGTTACTCCTCCCGACTAGCTAGCACTGCATGGTTAGGCCTGACAGTAACTCAGCCAGGCCTTAGTGGATTGCCTTTTGGTGTAGAAATAGTTCAGGTGCTAACTGTCCTCTATTCAGCTACCAATCCCAGATAGCTCTCTTCAGGCCCTGCCAGCCAGCCTGGCTGCAATGACCTCTCTCCACTGCCCTTCCAACAGTCCACTCTTCTGGTTCTGCACCCATCTAAAACTGCAAACTCCCAGTTCTCTCAGGCGTGCCTCCCCAGTCCTCCCGACTGTGCTTCACCCACCAGCTCTCTTGGCTGCGACCAGTTGTCCTACCAGGAGTCTCTTAGCAGTGTTTTCTCCCGCTGTCCTCTCCTTGCTCTCTCATGTGCCTCTCCTCCAGGATCTCTTCTCTCCCGCTCGATGCACCCGAGCTCCATCCCAAGATCACCCCCCCTAGACTTGGGAGCTCCCTGTGGGCCCCGACAGCCTCCACACTCTCTCACTCCAGCACTTGAACCCCACAACTCTTCCCCAGCTGGGCTGACCCTGGGTATTTAAGGAGGCCTGCCCTCTGCCAATCCAAGTTGGGGATTGGTCAAGGCTCCTCAAAATACCCCAGACAGCTCCACCGCTCCTCTCTTTCTAGCACCTTCTAGAAAGAAGAGGGAGGTGACAGTGATGCTAACTGTGAGTCACCCAGTCCTGCCCTGAGCCACTACCAGCCCAGAATGAAAACAAGCAGGCCTAGTCAGCAGCTAGGCCTGCCTAAATTTTTCTACTCTGCTAGAAAAATCCTCACTCCAGCACCTACCTGACTAGAGGGTGCTACAATTGCAAAGTGTCAGCCAACACCAAAAGAAGGGGGGAATTTGTAAGAGGAAAATGGAAGTATAAAATAAGAAAATAAAAAACATATGACAGGCCTAATGGGGAGGAGCCCAGAGTTACTGTGGTCATACATGGTTAGTTTTTCTTTGTTCAGCTAGCAGGCTGAAGAAAAAAAAATGAACAGATTAATCCATCCACACATCCTCCATCCTTCAGCCAATTAACTGAAGCTGATTGGCTGCAGCCGCTGATCAAGTGAGGATGGCCATGCCCTGATTGAAATTCGGCCAGCCCCTGTTCAACTGTTCCAGTTTCAATCAGTGTATGGCCAGCTTTAGGCTTTAAATTTTAAAACCTTTGACTAATTATGCCTTACTTGAATTCTTGGAAGAACATATTTATTCCCCTATCTACTGTTATTTGTGTTAAATGGTGGTTTAGATTATCTTCCCTAATTCAAATTAGGAAAAACTGTGATGACTGAGTAAAGAGATTGTTAAAGCTAGTGACTTCATCTTTATTTGATAGAGATTTCTCTTGTTAAGGATTCATTCACACAAACTGGTGACAGACTGAAAATCCTAGTCAGTATTAAAGCATCTGTTCTGGAAAAAGCAATTACAAAATCGTATAGTGGAGGGTGATTGATTACTTGCATGTTCCCTTTTTCAAGGACTTATCAGCTGAGTAAGTGTGAGTAGATCTTGGTGCTACTTTCGGGAGTCTGTCCACTGTGGCTCTTAACATCTTATATTAAAATATGTGGTTTGTGTGTTTAGAAATCTTTGCTCAAATAAAAGCCCCTGAAATTTATCATGGGAAAATGAAGACCTATGCTATGTTATTTATTATTTATATACCATACCGTATATTGTACCTTAAATGATTATTACTTTTTTTAACTGTTGAGTCCTTAAGAAATAGAACATTATAAGAAATCAATCACCTGCTACTAGAATGTTTTATAGTTGCTTTTTCCAGAAGAGAAGCTTAATGCAGAACTTCACCCTAAAGAAGTACTGATTTACGTCCTCCTCACCACCTCCTCTATTACATTTGGCACATAAACATTTTTTTGGAGGGAAGCGGGTACCTAGTTTAGAGTACTGGCTCCTACTTCAGCTCCCCTCTCTTTGCCCACAGCCTTCTGGGACACGTCACAGGTCCCAGAAGACTGCGGTACCATTCACAAAGCGCAGTGCAGCTCACACATGTGCAGTGGAAATCTGGCAGTGAGTCCACAAGGAGTCACATCTGGCTTCCCAGAGTAGACATGCTGGTGCTGGGGACCCGAAGACCAGCAAAGAACTGGTCCAGGTGGGGACAGCACTGGATGCCTGGATAAGTAAGTGTGCTTTTATTAAAAATCAGCAGCTACAGTATTTGTAGCTGCTGACTTTTAATTATTTTCTCACTAAGGTGAAAATCCACGAGCATTTTACATGTTTGGATGTTCTTCCTTTTTTACCATGCAATGCTGTTTTTACTATAGATACCTGTAGGTGCAATACTTTATGTTGAATGCAACCCATAGGAGGTTTTACACTATCCAGTGTTTTATGTTTTATTTGGATCTAACTACATGATCGTCATTTGGGTGGAGTCCCCTGGATGCTCTGGAGCTGTTCCTGACATGGTTCCTTTGTACATCCCCTGCTGATGACCCCTACTGGGACATGTTCATCAATCCTGTTTTGACCCTTCATAATAAAGGGTCCAGGCTCTCTGGTAAGAGTCCAACCTATTGTGGTGGTGGCGTGTTCACTTGGTGAAGTAATTGGATAACCTTATCCACAGTTATATAATGGAGTTTGCCGTTTGACCATTATGGTCCAATTGAGAGACTGTTTTTCTGGACTGTTTATTTATTTATAGAAATGTTTTCAGTATTTCATCTCATGATATTTTTGCTGTGCAAATCCCCCTGATAATTGAATGTGTGTGGTCAGGGATAAGGTGGGCATAATAAAAATGTAATGGGTCAGTAGTTGTAGTTGTTTGTAGTAACAGATAAATAATGGGGTCATATTTATAAATGATGGGGTCATATTTTTTCAAGCTTGGGGTCACTTTTAAAAACAGCCTCATAATTTGTTCAAATTCTAGGATCCTATTTATAAATAACAGAGTCATATTTATAAATGATATCAACCTAAGGTTCATATTTGCAATGATGAGGTATTTGCCATTAAGATTTACTGTGTATCACAACAGAACTCTACCTGGAGAAATATGTGTCAAAGTAGATACAGGCCCTAACTAAATGAAGTTTAGTGTGCTACAGCACCAACATCCTGGGCACCATTCATCCTTCATTTCCTTCCCTTATTAAACAAGTAAACAAAAAAACGCATATAATTTAAGAGGAGCTGAAGCTCTATTTTTTTGGAAGAGATGCCTCTGTGAATTCTGTCTGTTCATATATATACCTTCCTTCTAAATTTTATGATTTTTTTATATTATCAATGATGTCACTGTTTGACCCTGAGCTCTTACGATGTCTTTGACCAAATATGGACATGTCCATATATTGTCAATCATGTCAACGGAGGACAGTAATTCATCATGTTAGCATGTCATTCGGCACAGTAGATTGATGGCCATCGTTCATCATAATTGACGTGGATTTCCAATGCTGTATGACATGATTGACCATGGATGTACAACCTGAGAATTACATTTAAAGACCTTTAAAAGACTGTTTGTATTTTTATTGAACATTGACTTTTTGGGTGCAGAGTAGGGGTACTGTGTACCGCTTACTCATTCACATGGGGGCAGTATCTGGGTGCCCCCTTATTGTTAAAGGGGGCTTTCAGATTCTGATCAGCTCCTATCCACAGACCCCTACAACCACCAGGGCAAGGTTGTGGGGAAAAGGCCCTTGTCCTCATGGACAAGTACCCCCTTTATGTTCGGGGCATGTGGCCTTGGTGTGTATGCTCACCCCCCTTTCCTGGCCTTCCAGGCTACATAAAAAAGGGTCCTTTTTTTGTTGTTTTTTTTGGCATTGGGTCCTCCTTAAAATCTATACTAGACCTGCAGGGCCTGGTAGAGATTGTGGGGGCCCCCCACGTTGTTTTTTTTACAATTAGAATAACAGGTTTCTTTGTTTACATTCTGCTGTCAGCCGGGATGAATCACTGGTTGTTAGGATCCCAGCAGGTGCCAGCTCCTTAACAACCAGCATCTGTATATTGAGAAGTCTCCTTCCCCTATAAAAAAATACAGCAGCATAAAAAAAGTGTCACAAATTTTTCAAAACACACTGATGGCACACTACAAAATTGCACTAAAAATTGGATCAAGCCACAGCTGCACTAGTAGGAACCTAGCCTATTGCCCTGTACACACGACCGGTTTTGCAGTCGGAATAAACTTTGAAGGTTTTTACGACGGAATTCCGCTCAAGCTGTCTTGCATACACACGGTCACACCAAATTCCGACCGTCCTCGGTGACGTACAACATGTACGACGGGACTAGAAAACGGAAGTCCATTAGCCAGTAGCCAATAGCTTCCGTCTCGTACTTGCTTCACAGCATGTGTCGTTTTTGGTGCGTCGGAACAGCATACAGACAAACTTTTTTTTCTGATAGTAATTTGTTCTAAGTCCGTCTGAATGGGGCATACACACGGTCGGAATATACAATGAAAAGCTCCCATCGGACTCTTTCTGTCAGAAATTCTGCTCGTGTGTACGCGGCATTAGGCTTATTTGTAAAGCCATCAAGCTGTTGTGCCACAGGTCAAACTTTACCCACCTAAACCTAAGCCTGTAGCTCTAATTTTCATAGAAAAACAGCTGCCTGAGACTTGTGTCACATTATTTATGTCTATATGTGCCGCCAATATAGTCATATGGCTTGACTGTGCTTAGTTTACTGCATGTGTATGAACTATAACCATGTAACCCCTGTAGGCAGCAAAACCTTAAGCACTTGCCAATCTGCCACAGTACATGTACTGCGGCGAGGCAGCACGTGCAGGCACAATGACATATATGTATGTTATTGTGCCTGTTCGGGTTAGGGGGGCTCTGTGCGACCACTGCAGCAACCGCTATGCGATCACATGATCACAATGACAACAAAGCTTTTATAAATAAATCTCATTCATAAGATCCCACAGAATTGCTGGTACAAAGATCTTCTTTGTATTAGCAATCAAAGTGTAAAAAAATCCTTGATCACCCCCAGAGTAGTACAGTGTTAGACCCTTTTCACACTGTGCCGCCACCGGTCTATTCGGCCGCTAGCTGGGCGGTGTATATATACTAGCGCTGCACTGATACTGGTATCGGTATCAGTGCCAATACTAAGCATTTGCAAGAGAACTTGTGCTTGTGCAAATGGTCCGATACTAAAACCGATATCCTGCCTGGCCTGGGTTCACACATGTGAGGGGCCAAGCCCGGCCCGGGGGTTCAGGTGTGATTCCAGTACGAATTGTTAAAGTGTATGACATTTGAAATCGCACCTGAACCATCCAGTTCAACCAAAAGAAAAGAAGAAAAAAATACACAATCCTATACCCACAGTTGATCCAGAGGAAGGCAACAAAAAACAATAAAGCATGAATCAACTTGCTCCAGCAGGGGAAAAAAATCCTTCCTGATTCCCCAGGAGGTAATCGGATATTCCCTGGATCAACTTTACCTATAAATATTAGTATCCAGATATATTATGTGTATCTAGGAAAGGATCCAGGCCTTTCTTAAAATAATCTACTGAGCTGGCCAGAACCAGTTCTTGAGGGAGTCTATTCCACATTTTCACAGATCTTACTGTGAAGAAGTCTTTCCATATTTGGAGATTAAATTTCTTTTCCTCCAGATGTAAAGATGTGCCCCCTTGTCCTCTGTGATCACCTTAAAGTGAATAACTCAACACCAGGTTCACTATTTGGACTACTTATGTATTTATACATATTGACCATAATCTCCTCTTTTCCAGAGAAAATTAATTCCTGACAATTTTTTTAAATCGCACTGCGGCCGGGCCACACATATGTGAACCAGCTCCATAGAAAAGGATTCTATTTTCTAAAAACAGGTTTGGTTAATTGGTACTGCGAGTACTTGGGAAAAAGTATCGGTACTCTTACTGTTAAAAAACTGTTATTGGTACATCCCTAATATATACCGTAGTTTGTAGACTCTATAATTTTCACACAAACCAATCAAAATACACTTATTGGGATTTTTTTACCAAATATACTGTATGTAGCAGAATACATTTTGGCTTAAATTTATGAAGAAATTTGATTTTATTGGATAAGTTTTATAAAAGGAAATAGAGATTTTTTTTTTCCGTTTACATAATAAAAAATAAATAACCCAGTGGTGATCAAATACCACCTGCTCTATTTGTGTGAAAAAATGATCTAAATTTCTTTTGGGTACAGTGTTGCATGACCACGCAATTACCAGTTAAAGCAGCCGAGTGCTGAATAGCAAAAAAAATGCCCTGGTCATGAAGGGGGTAAAACCTTCCAGAGCTGAGGTGAAAAAAAAAGGCAAAAAAAAGGGATACCTGAGGGTCATTTGTTGTCTTTATGTTGTGCCACTGTTGTTGTTAAGTGTCTGTGTTCTAAGAATGCTCATTGTACTTGGAATCCCTGAATATATATTTACCATCAAATTGCAGAAATAGGTATAAATTAGCTATGTTCTCAAACCTTCTCCTACATATAATTACCCTTAATTCACCGATGATTACTATTTGCAGCGGCTATTAAATTTAACCACATTCTGTCAGTACAATTCTTAATCCTACAATTACCATCAGAGTTACATAGTGTGCTTAAAACTTTGCTTTTGTTTGAATTACATGTCCTCACAATATTTGTCATAGCTTTCCATATTAATACCACAGAAATCCTTTCATTCCCTCTGTGGATGTTCTGTCATGGCAGTGTAATAAGATAATCGCTTTAATTATATGGAAGAGAAAAACTACCAAACTCTCTGTGAAGCAATATGTATATTGGTTGGCTTCCAAAAGTGTATCTGAGATTTGTCTAATACAAAAATAATCCTTAAAATGTTTTCTTCTGAATAAAAGTAAAGCGTTAACATTAAGGTAAGCACTAGGGTCAATTAAATGTTGGCATTCATACATTCTTGTGAGTACATACATTACTTTTCAGACATGGAGCATTAAAGGGGTTGTAAATGCATTCTAATTACATTAAGGTGAAAAACCTCCTGTCATGTACCAGCCCCCCAGTGCCCCCTTATACTTACCTGAACCCTGTCTTTCTCCAGCTGGGAATGAGCACACCAGCTCTAGCTGGTGTCTTGTGTCCTGACTGTCCTGACTGGATAGATCGATAGCAGTGCAGCTGTTGGCTGTCCAAATCCTATGACGTGGGCACCGGGGGGACGGGGCCGAGTCAGGCTGTGTCTATGGATGCAAAAGCTGGACTCGGGAGCGTGCCCGCATGGGTACCCCCAAGGAGAGCGCTTCTCCTAGGTGTTTTCCCGATGCGGGGAGGAGCTATTAGTGCCATTGAGGGACCCCAGAAGAGGAGGATCAGGGCCACTCTGTGCAAAACTGCACAGTAGAGGTAAGTATGATATGTTTGTTATTTTTAAAAAAACACAAGGGTTTAGTAACACTTTAAGGGCTTGTTTAACCACTTCAGCCCTAGGGGGCAATCAAGGGGTTAAATGTGCAGGAGACAGATCGTTGTTCCAACTTGATAGGAACACACGATCTGTCTCCTCTCCCCTGACAGAACCGGGATTTGTGTGTTTACACACACAGATCCCGGTTCTTGCTCTGTCACGAGCGATCGCGGGTGCCTGGCTGTCATCGCGCCTGCCGGGCACGCGCATCAGCTCTGGGAACACGCTGCAGGCGTGCACACGCCTGCTACAGCATCTTACATGAAGATCCTCAGCTGCTGGAACAAACAGCTCCTGTCAGCAATGTAGGTCTTTCATCAGCTGCTGGGTCAGACAAAGGGAGCTGTTTGTTCCAGCAGCTGAGGATCTTCATGTAATTACCTAAAGGATCTCCCAGATCCCATGCAAATATGTGAACACCCAGGTTTTATACAGCTGATTGCTATTCTGTCTAATTATTTGTGCATAAATTTAAGCGTTGTTCAGGCATTTAGGCTTATGCCCTAGTAGAAGGACGATGCTCCGAAACATGTCGGGTTGCTCACGCCATTAAATGACCTGTTACCACGCGATTTTATTTTACCTCTTGTGATCACATTTTACTTAATGAAGTGCACTGTTTAGCACATTTTTTCCAGCTTTCAAATAAAGCTTCTCTTTTTAACTGATTCATGTTCTATGTGGAGGTTTTTTTCTTATCTCCCCTCATGAATGGGACCTTGCTGAGCCCCAACTATTTCTATCTTCAAACCTCCTCCATCTGAAAGAGAGACCCTGAGAGACCGGGAACCCCCATACCACCATCCGGCGACTCGGATCCTGGATGCGACTCCCCGTCAGGACTCCTCCAGCTGGATAACTTTGGGATCGGTGTATCCCTCAAGCCTGTATGACACTCCACTATACGGTGACTGTGTCCACCTTTTCCGGTAAGGATATCCATTTCTACTGATTACAGTGTCCATTGTGTAATTAGAAGACCCATGTGCAGAGTGTCTCCTCATACAGAGTCCTCCTCGGTTCCCACTTTACGTGGACGCACGACACCATTTACGCCCATGAACCCTCATGTGTGTTTGGGACTAACAGATGATTCACTGTACACCTATGGACTTTTTTTATAATATGGTTACACATTTGATTTTTACTTCATGGGTATAGTTTTTCTCCTTACACTCCCCCATAGATATAAATTATTAATTTATATGCACCTTTTGAGCGGTGCATGTTGTTTATCTTACTACCTCCTTAGGCCTGTTTTTTTTGACAAATGAATAGAGTTTTTGAATGGGAATACCATGCTGCAACTGTGACCGAGCACAGGTGCAGCGTGGCTCTTTCAATTGAATAGGTTGCATTTGGCAGCAGTACTGACATGGGGTATATATTTTGCAGTGGCTGCAGATAGAATAACAACAAAAATATCAAGAAAAACGCATTTCAAACAAGTTATAAACTGATTTGCATTTTGATAAATGAAATAAGTATTTGACCCCTTCGCAAAACATGATTTAGTACTTGGTGGCAAAACCCTTCTTGGCAATCACAGAGGTTAGACGTTTCTTGTAGTTGGCCACCAGGTTTGCACACATCTCAGGAGGCATTTTGTCCCACTCCTCTTTGCAGATCCTTTCCAAGTCATTAAGGTTTCGAGGCTGACGTTTAGTAACTCGAACCTTCAGCTTCTTCTTGAGCCCGACTCCTTTGTTGCCTTGGCCATTTGTTTTGGGTCATTGTCATGCTGGAATACCCATCCACGACCCATTTTCAATGCCCTGGTTGAGGCAAGGAGGTTCTCACCCAAGACTGGACGGCACATGGCCCGGTCCATTGTCTCTTTGATTTGGGTGAAGTTGTCCTGTCCCCTTAGCAGAAAAACACCCCCAAAGCATAATGTTTTCACCTCCATGTTTGACGATGGGGATGGTTTTCTTGGAGTCATAGGCAGCATTCCTCCTCCTCCAAACACGGCCAGTTGAGTTGATGCCAAAGAGCTCGATTTTGGTCTCATCTGACCACAACACTTTCACCCAGTTCTCCTCTGAATCATTCAGATGGTCATTAGCAAACTTCAGATGCGCCTGTACATGTGCTTTCTTGAGCAGGGGGACCTTGCGGGTGCTGCAGGATTTCAGTCCTTCACGGTATGTGTTACCAATTGTTTTCTTGGTGACTATGGTCCCAACTGCCTTGAGATCATTGACAAGATTCTCCTGTGTAGTTCTGGGCTGATTCCTCACCGTTCTCATGATCATTGAAACTCTACGAGGTGAGATCTTGCATGGTGCTCCTGACCAAGGGAGATTAACAGTTATTTTGTGTTTCTTCCATTTGCGAATAATCACACCAACTGTTGTCACCCTCTCACCAAGCTGCTTGGCGATGGTCTTGTAGCCCATTCCAGCATTGTGTAGGTCTACAATCTTGTGCATGACATCCGTGGACAGCTCTTTGGTCTTGGCCATGGTGGAGAGATTGGAATCTGATTGATTGTTTGCTTTTGTGGACAAGTGCCTTTTATACAGGCAACAAGCTGAGATTAGGAGCACTCCCTTTAAGAGAGTGCTCCTAATGTCAGCTTGTTACTTGTATAGAAGACACCTGGGAGCCAGAAATCTTGCTGATTGATAGGGGATCAAATTCTTATTTCACTCATTACAATGTAATTCAATTTAACCGGTTCCCGACTGGCTCCTGTACTTTTACGTCGGCAGAATGGCATGGCTGCGCAAAGTAACGTACCTGTACGTTACTTTGAACTTGCCGCCGTGTGCACGCGCGCCGTCGGTGGCGTGCGGTGCGCGCCTGCCGCGATCTCCGTGAGTCGGTTCGCGGGTCCCGCGGACTCGATCGTCGCGCACATACCCGCGATCGCCTCACGGAGAGGACGAATAGGGATATGCCGTTGTAAACAGCATCTCCCCGTTCTGCCTAGTGACAAGTGTCACTCGATCTCTGCTCCCTGTCATCGGAGCAGAGATCAGTGACATCACACACCAGCCCATCCCCCTGACAGTTAGTAATCACTCCCTAGGACACACTTAACCCCTCCCCGCCCCCTAGTGGTTAACCCCTTCACTGCCAGTGTCATTTATACAGGAATCAATGCATTTTTTAGCACTGACTGCTGTATAAATGACAATGGTCCCAAAAATGTGTAAAAAATGTCCGACATGTCCGCCATAACGTCACAGTCACAATAAAAATCGCTGATTGCCGCCATTACTAGTAAAAAAAAAAATTATTAATAAAAATGCCATAAAACTATCCCCTATTTTGTAAACGCTATAACTTTTGCGCAAACAAATCAATAAACGCTTATTGTGATTTTTTTTTACCAAAAATATGTAGAAAAATACATATCGGCCTAAACTGAGGGAAAAAATGTTTTTTTATATATTTTTTGGGGATAATTATTATAGCAAAATGTAAAAAATAATGCGTTTTTTCAAAATTGTCGCTCTTATTTTGTTTATGGCGCAAAAAATAAAAATCGCAGAGATGATCAAATACCACCAAAAGAAAGGTCTATTTGTGGGAAAAAAAGGACGTCAATTTTGTTTCAGGGCCATGACCGCGCAATTGTCAATTAAAGTGACGCAGTGCCGAATCGCAAAAAACGCTCTGGTCAGAAAGGGGGTAAATCCTTACGGGGCTGAAGTGGTTAAAACCCTTTTGAAATGCATTTT
Source organism: Lithobates clamitans (assembly GCA_037952925.1). Lineage (NCBI taxonomy): Eukaryota > Metazoa > Chordata > Amphibia > Anura > Ranidae > Lithobates > Lithobates clamitans. The sequence goes on from JBBGZY010000583.1 coordinate 1,202,332, forward strand.
ACTGGATATTTTTCGTTGTTATTCTGTCTCTCACTGTTAAAATAAGCCTACCATTAAAATTATAGAATGATCATTTCTTTGTCAGTGGGCAAACATACAAAATCAGCAGGAGATCAAATACTTTTTTCCCTCACTGTAAGTTAGGCAGTTAGGGACTGGTAAAACCGTAACGCATCCACCTATTTTTACCAGACTGTAAGTGTATACAAACCCAGATCTTTCATATTATAAGGTGTTCTTTTTACATGTATGGTACATAAGATATTACATTTCTGAGTTCATCCCAAAGCCACATAACAGCTTCTACGCATGTTTTTAGGGTTGCAATAATACCATTATCGCTGCCGATACTAAGCATTTGCACGAGTACAAAATGAATGGGCTCAGATCGCACTGAAAAGAATCGCATGTGATTTGAACAGGAATGCGGTGTGCGTCCTGTACGAATCGCATGCGGTTTCCCCCACCATTCCTGAGTGAACCCAGGCTTGTCATAGTGACTTCAGCCTAGGTTCACACTGAAGTGGTTTGAGAGACCGCATGCAATTTGTACAGGAATCTCCCCGCATTCCTGTTCAAATCACATACAATTCTTTGCAGTGCGATTTGAGCTCATTCAATTTGTATGGGCTTGAATCATACCACAAAGGTATCAGTACTTGGTATCAGGGAGTACTTGACCGAAAGTATCAGTACTCGTAACGGTATTGCTGCAACCCTACATTTTATACTTAATGGTGTTAAATTACTTAAGAAGTCTTTTTCTTTAATTAGGCAGACTCAGATGAACATCCAGTCATATACAGAGGAGGAACTTCTCCTGTATAACTGAATGACTACACATTTAAGTTATAAAACCTGAAAAATATACACATAAACAAAGAAGATAAGTGTTCAATCACATCATGTGTGGTTATAACTTTCAAAGGATTGACATAGGTTAATGGTTAATACCACCTTTACAAATGCACAGCTCCAGTGATATAGATGAGCAGTTAGGAGATAATAAGAAACATTTAAAGTTTTAGTCCTCCACGACTATGCCTCGCAGGCGGGGCGAAACATGTCAGGGGTGTGGCCTAGACAGAGTCGGGCTGAGGCTGCTACTACTTGTGTGACGGGCAGACTTGCATGGTGTGTGTCAATTTGGATACCTTTTTTGCCTACAGATAGCATAGAGTCAGGACAGACTCTTTACCCAGCCTGCACCCATAGCGGATTCCATCGGACATGGCTACAGAAGCCTGAGCAGTGTTTTATATAGGTTCACAAGAAGCTGAACTCCAGCCTTCCCTTCAATCTTGCACAGTTGTACAGGCTCCTCTCCGGTACTGAAATTGCCTACTCTGATTTCACTGTAAATTGTGAAGCTTCTCATGCATGCTCTGACAGCAAAGCTCTAGCTGGAAGCTTCTGGCAATCAACAAGAGCAGGGCCGGCTTGGCAAAAAAACTGACTATGGGTGATACAGGCACACCGTGTGTTGGCACAGTGTCATGGAATTTTGAGCAGTAAACTGATGGACACTAAGAGGCTGAGCCAGCTGCCGGTCGGTCGGGCATCTCGGTGGATCTTGTCATTTTTGTCAGAATCCTTTAGGAGCCTGGACTGGCTCTGTGATGTTAGCCTACAGTGGGCTTTAGCTCACTGTCAGCTGCAGGGCTGGTGCAAGGATTTTTGACACCCTAGATGACACCTCATTTTGCCGCCCCCTAGGCTTCGCCCCTGACTTCACCCCTATGCCCTGCCCATGTAACCCATGTGACCTACCTGATCATTACACTGACCTACCTGACCTACACTGGCCTGCCTACATTAACCTACCTGACCCCTACACTGACCTACCTGACCCCTACACTGACCTACCTGACCATTACACTGACCTACCTGATTCCTAATACAGTGTCAGTGTTCTTCACTCACCGGGGCTCTACATGCATCTGATGACCCTGGTAGTGCCAGGAACAAACCCTGCCTCGGTGCCTCCAGGCTCCAGCTCTCACCAGCCCCGGAGCGCCCACTACTCTGAACTGATTAGGCTATAGCACGCGCTACCGATGTACAGGACAGGCCGGGAGGGAGAGCAGCCTCTAGCAATGGGGGTGACACGGCGGGGGCGGGGTCAGGGGGTCACATGACTCAGTATAGAAATCACCTATGGGCAGAGGCAGAGACTCAGAGAGGGAGAGACAGACAGGTCACTGATCATAGAGGGGGCGGCGCGTAGGGGATGTGTGCTTCCGTTCCTTCAGGCACGGCTGTCTAGTTTGCCTAGTGGTGGAACCGGCCCTGGTCAGCTGATTCTGGTTCACAGGATGTTTTTCTTTCGTCTATTAACCACTTCAATACAGGGCACTTTCCCCCCTTCTGCCCAGGCCAATTTTCAGCACTGTCGCATTTTAAATGACAAAAGATGAGGTGAATGAGGCGCTACCTAAAAAACTGACAAATAACACGGGGTAAGAAACTCAAAAATTACCTAAATGCAGGCAGCTATGCCCAGACAATAATTAAGTGATATTGTCTGACCATCGCTGAGGATGTCAATGACAAAACGCGTACGACGGAGCCATGCACACTACGCCACTTCCGGGTAATTGAGAGGGTGGAATGCAGCTGGAGTGCAGTATGCCGCTGCTATCCCCCATCTTGGCTTGTACCCATTTTTTACTCGTACGGTATGCTCACTACCAGCATGTGGTAGCTGGCTGCAGGCACACACATATTTGGATTCTGTGTATGCTGTTTTATCCATGTTTTTACATTAATAAATGGGCGTATTATATTTTACTACACCATGGAAGCCATTTTCTTTTTTATATGAGGAATGTATCCATGGGCATACCCATCCTATCTGGAACCAAAGGGGTGCTTTCGGGACATCTATAGCAAACACCAGGTAGTATTGACCTCAACATAGAGTACTACATGCCCACTACCCCTGCAGGGGTGATTGGATCTGGTGAGTAGGAACCCTGGAGGGGGAGGACAGAAGTCACCTGGAATTATTTCAAGCACTCAAAGTCACCTGCTGATGTTGTTTTACTTCATGGGCACTATCCTCTCACTGTGTATATGGAACTGTTATATACATTTTTTCTATTTACACTACAGACTTTATCCTCTTTTTGATGGCGGCCTGATTGTTCTGTGTTTTTTGTTTTTTGGTACACTTTTTTATGCTATATTTGCCGATGGTCATATTTTGCTTATAGATGTGGTATTTGCATCTATATTTCTACTTTTTCTTTTTGTATCACATTATATAATTGGTATACCAGTTAGCAATATTATTGCATATATATATTTTTTTTTTCCTTTCTTGTATTAATGTATATGGCTTTGCACTAAGTCTAATGTGGCACATTTTCATCCACATAGTATGGTTCACATTCACCTTCAGTTGATATTTAACTACCCACACACTTTTAGTATTTATCACTTATTACTTAGGTAATTTTTGAGTTTCTAACCCCCTTTTATTTGTCATTTTTTTTTGGTAGCGCCATTTACCCCATTTTTTGTATATTCACTTATTTCCAGAGCCCCCTTAGGGGAGCCCTGTTAGGGGAGGCAGCAACCTTTTTTCTTCTTGTTTGCATTATCCTAAGCGCGGCTCTTTTTTATTTCCTGCATAGCATTTTAAATGACAATTGCGTGGTCATGCAACGCTGTACTCAAACAAAATTTTTTATAATTTTGTTCCCACAAATAGAGCTTTCTTTTGGTGGTATTTGATCACCACTGGGGTATTTTTTTTTTTTTTTGCTAAACAAATAAAAAAAGACAGAAAAGTTTGAAAAAAAAAAGTTTTTCTTTGTTTCATGTTATATAATTTTGTAAATAAGTAAGTTTTCTCCTTCACTGATGGGCACTGATAAGGCAGCACTGATGGGCACTGTCACGGACTTTGGGCTGCAGGAGAACCATTGCCTGGAGAACTCTGTGTTTTAATGTGTCCTTAAGTTATCCAGACAGGGCTGGTCACTAATTGCTTTTGGCTTCTTATGCATACGTTAGTCCTATGGGGGAGCCAGTGTCTGGGCTCCGTCGCATTTGGTTGGCAGCGGTGGGATGCTTTCTTGTGCCTGGAACATCCAAACCACCAACGGGACCTTGTCGGATGGATCTTTGCTAATCCAGCCTTAAGCGAAACACACTCAAGGATCTACTGGAATCAAGGGGACAGAACGCCAGCAACAAGTCAAAGGCATCTTGGCAGGGACCCTACAAGGTAGTGCAGCAAATATGTGACACTACCTACCTGGTAGCTAAGTGCTCAGATGAAAGAATCCAGCGGACCTTCCATGTGAACATGCTCAAAGCGTACCAACAGAGGCTCGAGGAGATAGCTGCCATATGTGCTCCAGCCAGGGAAGTTTCTGAGAACCTTCCCCTGCCAGAGCTATCGGTGAGAGATAGGGACAGAGCAGGTGTAGAGACAGAGAGGTTAGATGGGCAGCTAGGGCTGGAGCAGCAGGAGCATGCCAGGCTGATCCTTAGGCATCGTCAGGGCATGTTTTCCACCAAGCCTGGATAAACTACTATGGCAGTGCGCCGAGTGAAAACCCCCAGACAGCCACCTATCCAGCAGGCGGCTTACCAGGTACCTGAGTCTGTGAGAGAGGGTATGAGGCAGAAGATAAAGGACATGCTTGATTTAGGAGTCATCAAGCCCTCCAACAGCCCCTGGGCATCCCCAGTAGTGTTAGTGCCAAAGCGGGATGGTACTACACGCTTCTGAGAAGATTACTGCCAACTAAATGACTGCACAACAACTGACGCCTACCCCATGCCCTGGGTCGATGAACTGTTAGATCGCTCGAGGTAATTTCCTAACTACCCTTGACCTATGCAAAGGGTACTGGCAGATTCCTCTGGACCCGGAATCTGTTCCGTAGTCAGCATTCATCCCCCCCATTTGGTTTGTTCCAGTCTAAGGTCATGCTATTTGGAATAAAAAATGCTCCGGCGACGTTCCAGAGGATGGTAGATCAACTCCTCGATGGCCTTCCGGATTATGCCTGTGCATACCTGGATAACATTGCGATATACACCTGTGAGGAACATCTACTCCACCTGGGTACTGTGTTAGACATCTGGGCTGCGGGATTAGCATTAAAGCCAGAGAAATCCCCCCTTTGATCTGGTTAAATCGAGTATCCGGGGACAATAAACGCTTATTAAGGTGGAGTCTTGCCCTGCAGCCCTTCAACTTTACTGTGCAGTACAGGCCTACAAAACAGCAATGCAGATGGACTTTGAACTTTGATTGTACTATAGCTCCCGGACATTCCCAAGCTGACCCGTATTGGATCTAGTCGGGTCTGCCGGACTATTGTCATGAACTTTGGGCTGCAGGAGAACCATTGCCTGGAGAACTCTGTGTTTTAATGTGTTCTTAAGATATCCAGACAGGGCTGGTCACTATTTGCTTTTAGCTTCTTATGCATAAGTTAGTCCTATGAGATAGCCGGACTGTCTAAGGTGGTCATTGTAATGATAATAGGATTAGCTCTACTGTCTAAGGTGACCTTTGTCTGAGATAATGGGAGTAGCCCTTATCTGATGGTTTGCTGTATAAATTCAGTGTGTTTCTAAAAATAAAGCAGTTCATTTTCTGGTGTACTCTAAGACTGGTGTTGCCTGGTTCTTGGGGTACTATAGCCAGATCCATTGGTCTCGTGCTCCAGGACTTGGGAAGCAGCTTTTGCAAAAATACCCAACAGGATGTCCGGACTGTGTCACAGGCACTGATAATGAGGCACTAGGCGGCACTGATGGGCACTCATAAGTGGCACTGATATGCAGCACTGATGGGCACTGATAGGCAGCACTGATGGGCACTGAAAGGCCGCACTGATGGGCACTGAAAGGCCGCACTGATGGGCACTTATAGGCGGCACTGATGGGCAGTGATGGGTGGCACTGATGGGCACTGATAAATGGCTCTGACAGGCAGCACTGATGAGGAGGCACTGGAAGGCATTACTAATGGGCACTGATTGTCACCTCTAATGGGCACTGATTGGCAACACTGGTGGTCATGGGTGGGCATACCTGGTGGTCTTGGGTGGGCAATCCTGGTGGACACAGGTGGACTGTCAGCGCAGACCCCTCCTGTCAGGAGAGCAGCCGATCGGCTCTCCTCTACACACGCCTGTCAGCGTGAGGGGAGGAAAAGCCGATACATGGCTCTTCCTGTTTATGCTGTGATTAGCTGTGATTGGACACAGCTGATCACATGGTAAAGAGCCTACATCAAATGCTCTTTACCAAGATCGGTGATGCAGTGTGTTAGACTGACACACCACACCACCGATCGCCACGCTGCTCGCCCCCGCGGCCGCGCGATCACGGCTTATCCTGCTGGATGTGATATGACGTTCAGTCAGGATAGCTTAACCACTTTGCCCACGTCATTCTGTTATATGGTGGGTGGGAAGTGGTTAGGGTTACTTTGCATTATAAGCAAGGAAGCTTAGACCTCCACAGTATATTAATGTGCTTTTACTAAGGAAAAAATGCTGTAAGTACAAAATTATTACAATTATAGGAATACAATACAAGACTGGCAGATATACCGATAACAAGCCAAATGCTACCTACTTCCTAGCAAATAAGCAGCCTATGGTCTGTAAATGGTAGAAATACTCTTAAAAGTTATTTAACTCAGGTTACTGTGGGTTCAAGACCTCCCTAAGCAACGAGAATCCCAGACTTAATCTATAAGCAGTCGCTGGAGATCAGGCAAAATCGTCTTCAGGTGTAGCTTCTTCTGGCTTGTACAGACCTTCTTTGGTGTTAAGTCATTATGGAGTTCTCCTGTCAGCTTATGCCATGGCCCCTTTCGCAATTCTATGTTTCAATGGGAGAAACATTCTCCAATTTGCCCTCTATATGACAATTTTGTATTATACATGCCATAGGTCTCATATGTCAGAAAGCCAAGCTATTGTTTGACCATGGTTATAGAACAATAGACTGATCCAAATGTCAACTGAAATACAGCAAATGGTATCTACGGTATGTTACCATTGTACCCAGCTGCATTTGTTTGAGAAGTATCCGTTCAAACACTTCAAGAAAACATGATGTCTGTTTCCAACACAAACTACTAAATAGATTCTTCCATGTACAGTAAAGTCTGAATAAAAATGATAAAACAGACATATATTTATACCAAACGCAACACACAGGAATGTGAAAGTAAGTGCACTCCTGTTACCCGAAAGAGGAGTAGGACCAAAATATAACAGACTACAATGATAAACATATACGTAGACAAAATTATACACACACAGATCCAATAATAAGTTTTGGGGGTAACATACACTTTAAGATGTGGGTGCTGGGTGCTGCACATGGCAGGAGGAGGTATAAAACCTTTATTGCATTTATGTTTTTAGGGGCTAAAGGGTATTCCTGCAATATAACACATTTTTAGTTTTGGGTTGTTGTTGTTGTTCAGTCGTTTAGTCATGTCCGACTCTTCGTGACCACACGGACCATAGCGCACCAGGCTTTTCTGTCCTCCACTGCCTCCCGGAGCTTGCTTGAGTTCATGTTCATTGTTTCAATGCTGCTATCTATCCATCTTGTTTTCTAGCAACCTCTTCTCCTTTTTCCTTCCATGTTTCCCAGCATCAGGGAAAGCGTCTTTTACAATGAGTACTCTCTTCGCATTAGGTGACCAAAGTATTCGAGTTTCAGCTTCAGGATCTGTCTTTCCAGTGGATATTCAGGGCTAATTTTTTTCAGGATTGACTGGTTTGATCTTCTTGTCGTCCAAGGGACTTTCAAGAGTCTTCTCCAACACCATATTTCAAAAGCTTCAATTCTTTGGCATTAAGCCTTCCTTATGGTCTGACTTTCATAGCCATAGGTTACTACTGGGAATACCATAGCTTTGACAATACGGCACTTTGTCGGTAGGTTGATGTCTCTGCTTTTTATAATGTTGTTGAGGTTTGACATTGCTTTCCTCTCAAGAAGCAAGCGTCTCTTAATTTTATTTAAAAATTAATTTTTATTTTGGAGCGTAGGAAGATAAAATCTATCACTGTTTCCATTTTTTCTCCTTCTATTTGCCAAGGAGTGATGGACTGGTTGCCATGATCTTAGTTTTCTTAATGTTCAATTTCAGGCCAGCTTTTGCACTTTCCTCTTTCACCTTCATTAAGAGACTCTTTAGTTATTCTTCACTTTCTGCCATTAGTGTGGTATCGTCTGCATATCTCAGGTTGTTGATATTTCTCCCTGCGATCTTAATTCCGGCTTGTGATTTGTCGATCCTGGTATTTCGCATGATGTACTCTGCATATAAGTTAAATAAGTAAATAAATAAATAAACCAATAATAAATTATAATAAATAAATAATAAATAAATATGTTTTGGGTTATACCGTTTTAACTAAAAGATTAGAGAATAAAAATTGTACAAATATGATGATAAGTGAGAGTGCCCATACATGTCATTACCCCTAGACATGAGTAATTTTAGCCCCTCATAAATGGTTCATGTTAAATAACTGCACATTTTAAATTCTGAGTGATGTTTTCTTAGATATCAGAATGACTGATCATGCCCCTCAACTCCTTCCCAATTATCACCAACATCACAACCTTGTTAAGCTTCAAGAAAATTAAGCTCTGATAGTGTGAAATTCATCAATGTATTTATGGATCATTGTTTTCTGTGTAACCTGTTCTTAAATAAACCTCCCAGTTCTCTTGATAACCCCACGTAAACTTGTTTTCTTTGAAACAATGTATAGTGAGGTCGATTGCAGGTCTATCTATCTGTAACTGGGAAGGAGACGTATTGGCCAGCCTGATTTGCACATGTATGTTCAGCATTAGTGTCTAATATAGTATATACAGAAGTCACAAAATTATTATTTCTGATCAATATCAAATGTCAGGGAGTGTACACAGTGTTTTTCCCAGTGACACAATGTACATACAATCTTCTTGTATACATAAGGAGAAAGATAGTGATTCCTTTGATCTCCAATGCATACATTAAAGATTTAGTTCTCAAAACAGCGTATTCATAACAGGCCTATTGAATGTGTCTCTTCTGTACACATGCCTGTCTATTCAAGAACATTTGCTCTTGCTTTCATTCTCAGTCAAGGAGATATGACTGCCAAGTGTCAATACCCTACAGCATGACTGGGCCTATGAAGAAAGAGGTGTATGCAGAGCCATTGTTTAAACAAGAAGTAACCAGTTAGCAAAATAAAAAATAATCTTGAGTGTTGATTGACAGAGCTGAACTAATCCTTCCAAATTGAAGACGACCAATGTCCTTTTCTGACAAACTGTCAAGGACTAGGCTTTAAAGCGCTGCAGGTGTTGTTGTGTAAAAAGTGCAATGCAATAAAAAAAAACAGATATAAATAGCTAAGTCATGAAACTAGAATGCACGTTTAGGAGTCAGTGTTTTATAAAAACTCTGTTTGTAAATATTAAAGCACAAGGTCATGTTTTCAACTCAAATTTGGACCAATATGGTGAGAATACAGCATCTGAAGGCAGGCAACGTCAGTGTAGTTCCTCATTCCCCATGTTCAAAATCTGCTGGGATAAATTCTATGCTACAGCTATAGCCTTTTCATTTTAGTCTAGAGCAGGGGTGTCAAACTCAATTCCATCGTGGGCCACATCAGCATTATGATTGCCCTCAAAAGGGCCGGTTGTATCTGTAAGATTAGATGTCCAGCGCATCCCCTCCCCTTACATAATATGTCAAGAGCCACCCCACCATCAGAAGTTGAGTCCCCTACTCTCCCTAACATCACAGTGCACCCCATTTCCTTGTGCTGCTGCTGGGAAGAAGCTGGATGCATTGCTTGAAAGCAGAAAGTAAGGGTCTGGAGGAGGACCAGAGGAGGGCTGGAGCTCTCCTGCAGCTGCAGGAGAGGTGCGAGGGCCATATGAAATGGCCTGGAGGGCCGGATTCGGCCCGCGGGCCTTGTGTTTGACACCTGTGGTCTAGAGGATTTTCACTATGAGAGAAACACAAAGGGAGGCCATAGAACGATATCTCACAGATAATTGTTTTGTTTTGCCTGTTGTATGCCATAAGGCCCTCCAGTTTCAAAACAGGTTCTGAAGTCAACAGATGGATGTAACCATCAAAACCCAAACAGTTCATGTAACCTTCACCAGTAAACCTTTTCTTTAGAGAAGTTGAGTCTTTATATGAACATCTAAGATCATCACAGTTCATAGTTTTGGAATCACGCAAGTATCCTCTATCAAGGCAAAGAAATGTAATTTGTGAAGCAAGCAGCAGCCCCCCTAATACTTACCTGAGCCCCATCTTGATCCGGCGATGTTTCATGAAAGCCTTGGCTGCCTGGGACTCTCCCTCCTCACTTGCTGAGACACTCAGCAGGCGCCATTAGCTCCCGCTGTTTAGAGGAGAGAGGGGGGCAGGGCTGAGCCGTGGCCTTTTGTCTGAATGGATACACAGAGCAGTGGCTTGGCTTGGGTGCCTGAAACCACTGCTTTCTTAGCAACCATTGACAGAAAGAAACCTGTTATCTATAGGAGCAGTGGAAATACTGCTGCAATATATGACTTTTGCCTGCTGCTGAAAGAGAAAAAAGTCCAGAGTTTGGACAAATGCCCGAACAGCCAAAGTTTGGCACAAACCTGTGTTCAGACTGAACCTTGAGGTTATTCCCAATTGTCCCCTGGTTTTAGGGTCCAGTGTTGAAGACCCCTGTCTCCAGCTCACATAGGTTCTTCTTAGTATACTTCAAAAGATTTATTGATTTAAATCAACATTTTCTTACCTACCTCACTACCTAAAGAGCTCTTTATGAGGTATAAAGATTTATTTTAACAGAGACTGTATATTTACCCAAATATCATGTGATGCAAAATAGTTTTTTTTTTTTTTTAGATGCATTTATTTATCAGAAAGCTCTTGCATCTCACAATCTGCATGCTGCTTCAACAACAAATAGTCACTGAATATTGTAATGGTACTAAATATAAAATACATCCACTGAATAAAGGGCATAATGTCTGCAAGCACTTGCCGGGGCGATACCGGTGAAATTATGGTATTACTAGAAATCTGAAGCAGGGCATGAAAATTAGTTTTCCCCTCGGAATCTCAATGAGATGGTCTTCGAAATGGTAATATGAAATACGCCAGGCTGTTTGAACAGTAATTACTAAGGCCATAAAATTGTAATACTGAGAAATACGGGTAAAAAGGTCACTGCTGAGATGAATTCTTACTTTTGGGTTAAGTATACATAATGTTTAGTAAATTCTGCCCTCATCATGGGAAGATATTAAAGCATCAATAGTGGCAGTGATTTTATTTTCCTTTCTCTGTCGAAGGTTTATATAGAATAGTGGGCAACAGAGAAAAACAAGTGTTGTGTTTAAAAGAAAAATGGTAAAATTAGTATTTAAATTTAAAGTGTGTGTGTATAGCCAAAACCTTTTTTTTTAGTTTTTAGATAGATTAGGAAAAGGCTTTCTTTTTTTGTTGGCGATGTCCTGCTGGAGAGATTTCCCTACACTTAAAGTGTTACTAAACTCACAACAGTAAAATCAGTCAGTATATGCAGTAAAGCATGTTTGTTATACTCACTGTGGAACCTAAGGGGTTAAAATCTCTGTTCCTCCCCTTCTTACACTGTCCCCAATCCATCTCCTGATAAGATAGAGCCTTTGGGACAAGCTGCACATGCTCAGTTTGGTGTGTATTGCTGAGTTTTTTTTTCTTGGGAAAGTGCATGTGATCAGCACAGGGCCAATCAGCACTGTCCAGACAGAGGGTCAGGGGTCCGCAGAATTATAGGACAGCCAGAGCAGAATGAAAACTCCTCCTACAAGCTTTAAACAGACACTGATAGAAGTCACAAGACTGCCCCAGCTACTGATGAAAAAAGGTAACAAAAAATGGAGATAGAGGACTTTTAGGGTACATACAGAAGAAAAAATTGACTAAAATCTAAAAATATATTTTATTTCATAAATTTCTAAAAAGTGAAACATACAGTGTATAACGCAGTCATAGGTACATACACATTTGCCTATTGAAAAACATCGAAATAGACTGTAATCACATCTGTATAAATAAGTGTCATGATGATGAAGAAAGGTATTTAGCAGTTTATATTTACTAAAACTGTTGCATTTCCATGTTCTGTGTACTGGGGGAGACCAGATATAGTGAATGCAGGGTCCTGGGTTTAGTAACACTTTACCTTCTTTTCTTCAAAGCTAGGGAAATTCCATTCTTAGAAAACTGCCACCAGAACAGCTGTCCCCATTGGATGATTTACCAGTTCTTACTCTAGTGACAACTCTAAAATACAGTATTTACAGCTTTCCATTTTTTTTCTTTTTTTTAGTACTGTTTTTAGTACCGTGATTGTCACACAGTTTATCGAGCACCACCGATGGACTCGGTAAGCTGGAACAAACAAGAGAAGTCAGAGGGAAGGTAGACCTGATCTGAATTCTTGTTCTGGGTCAGTACCTTAAACTTATAATGAAAGCCATTTAATTAGCCTGACAACCAGGCATTTAGCATTTGAAGATGGGAGGCCAGCCACAGTAGCCTATTGTATTTTATTATTATTATTATTATACAGGATTTATATAGCTCCAACAGTTTACGCAAAGCTTTACAATATAAAAAGGGAGACAATACATTTATGATACAATAAAATACACGAGGATTAAGAGGGCCCTGCTCAAAAGAGCTTACAATCTAATAGGGTGGGGCAGGTGGTACAAAAGGTTGTAACTGTGGGGAATGAGCTGATGAAAGTGGTAAAAGATTAGTTTGAGACGTGATAAGCTTCCCTGAAGAGATGAGTTTTCAGGGATCGCCTAAAGGTAGCAAGAGTAGTAAGTATTTCTTTTTCCTTCTTTATAAAAAAAGGGAAAGATGACAAAGTGAATGAAAATTACTGTTTTGAGCTTTAATAAAGGACACTGACTATTTTTACTTGGGCAGTCAATTTCTTTCTGCCATCACTTGTCAGTTCCACATGTAATATGTCTGTGCTTATACAATATATATTGACCCATTGATCCACTGATCTTTGTGGCATTTGATTTTGTATGCAGCAAACCCTGGCGATTGTTCCATTTTAGCCCTCCAACCTTTCCATCATGCTCATGCCCGGAAGAAGGGGGAGATCTTTGAGCCCCTGAAACACGTTGGCTCCTCTTTGTTGTCCTCTTGTAAGCAAATATCAATTGAATCTCCTTGGATTTTGTGCATGTGAATCTTTGTGTCTGGGCTCCCTGCTTTTGGGACACCCCACTTTTGTTGGAAACCTTACCAGAGCCACCAGGGGAGATTTACTAAAACTGATGCACACAGAATCTGGTGCAGCTGTACATAGTAACCAATCGGCTTCTAGGTTTTATTAGAAAAGCCTAACTAAACAAGCTGAAGTTAGAAACTGATTGGTTATACTTTGCACAAGTGAACCAGATTCTGTGTGCACCAGTTTTAGTAAATCTCCCCAACTGTGTCTTATCACATTCTGATTGATCTACTGATAGCTTTAATTCATTGCCTCATTTTCACTTGTACCAGATCACTACAATTCTTTTCTGCCATTGTTCTGTTAGTTCCCATGGCTTTTAAATGGTGAAGACTGAAGTTCCATTTCTCCAGCAGTCTCAGTTATGATTCCTTATTTTGCCTAATGTGTATGTTTATATGTGTATATGGTTTTATATGTGTATATGGTTTAATAAATGACAGTGGTCGCAAGAAAGGGTCCATTAATTGAATTATGCCATTTGGCACACATTAAAGTGGTTGTATACCCTCCCACACACCTTTACTGCATTGAAAGCCTCATAAAAAACACTAATGATTGCTGCTTGTAACTGTCTCCTTACCTGTTTTGTTTTGCTGTAATCCATCCTGTTCTGTTTAATGACGTCACCGCCGCATGCGCTTCCCTTCCCTTGATGCACGCTCTGTGTGCAGTCCGTCTATTGACAGGGTGCCGTGAATGGGATTTCCTCTCTCAGTGGAACAGCTATAAAAATCGTGCAAGACTGCAGAGTGTTTCCCAGCATCCTGGAACTCCCCATGTGACCGCGTGACATTACATGGGGAGTAAACTTTCTGCATCTTAGAGTGGCGATCAGCTGCAGCAGGACAAACAGGCACACATATACCCAGAATGGGTAAATATAAAGCACAAAAACAATGTAACAGGTCGGCTATAAGTGGCGGTGCTCGGTTGCCGCAGTAATGTCAGATCGCGCATGCACGAGAGTACGGTGAAGGGAAACATGAAGGGGCGGAAATTATATTCTACATGGACTCAGAAAACCATACTGAAGATGGCACCGCCTTATCCTGGAAGACGAAATTTTTCAAAGTTTGAAAAAAAAGTAAGTAATAGGCTATTGTGGCTGGATTAGACTAGGTAATGCTTGCTAAAGAGTGATTAAAACAAAATAGATGAAAAGCACCATAGGGACTGCAGAGTTTACTTCCTCTTTAAGACCCCTTTCACACGGGACAGACTCCACCAGCGGATCCATCTGCTCAGCAGGTAATCTCTCCGCTGATCCCCGCTATGCAGGCAGATGACAGGTCTGAGTGCGCTTCACTAATGCAGAGTGGACACAGACACAGCCCGCTGCTCTCTATGGGGCAGTGGGATGTGACAGTTTATCTTACTGTCATCTGATCTGATCTGCCAGACGGATGGGGAATGGATCTCTATCTGTCTGTTTTTAGCAGACAGGATCAAGTCAGATGTTGGCGTGTGTCCGTTGACATCCACCGCTATACAGGGAGCAGAGGAGGTTGGCCAACAGGCAGACCCGATTGGTAGGTCCGTGTGAAAGGGTAAGGCAAATTTCCTGAAGCAAGTTTTCTTTGTCCTGGCTGCAGTCTCGGAATGAGAAGCTTCTTTGCTACCATTAGTGCCACATTTATGGGAGATTATAGTTAGTATTCATGCAAAGAATCAAAAATCAAAGTCTATCTATTTCTTATATTTCCAATTTTAAATAAGCAATTATGCCTCTGACAGTAAAATTGTAAAATCGTATCTGTTTAGGCAGTTAACCAATGAGTTTATTTTTTACCTATAAGATACATTTTTGCAACGAGCAGAGCAAAATAATGCTATGGGGAGCACACAAAGTGAGCATTGTAGGGCAATTACAATTTAGTTACCTCCGCCAAAAAGTAAATTCCAAAATTAGATGAAGGCCAGTGACTGTAACAATACTACAAACACAGAGAATGCTACTGAGGTCTGGATTTACCATTGATAAAAGGGAAATCCAGATGTGGGGGATTGGAACTTGATCCAGTGAATGTGTAGGGAGTAAACGTTCATTAAAGCTACAGCAAGTCATCCAACAGAAATTCAGTGGCAGATAAGCACCGAATGATTAGCGAGTCAGGCGTTTGCTGACTTACGAATAAGCCCATAGCAAGTGATAAATATTTTTCCGTATACCATACCTTCTAAAGATTGCATTACATTGAAACTGGAAACATATCACAAAATATTTTAAAATGTCTTTTGTATGCTACACATAAGCAAAGTTAAAGAGACTACTTTTTATAGTTTTAACTATATTTATTGTATTATAAATACATTATTATTATAGCTGTACTAAGAAAAAAAGACAGCTTGCCGAGCTCTGTTAAATATAGATATTTTATTCATTATGTTTGTTAGTAAAGAGATAAATTTATAAAATGTCTGTACACAGGTAAAATCATCAGTTGGAATTGCTGCGCTTAAGCAGATCACAGCAGTAGAGCAACTTCAATATTGACTTATGCTGGCACCTTGTGGATGTGCAGCAGAGAAATCTTTGTGTCCTTGAGGTTAGTTGCCCTCTGGTGGTCACTTGCATTCAATTCAGAGAACAAGATATAGTTTTTTAAACATTACTCAAAGACTGTTATTTAACAGGGCAGAGAGCGATTCACAACTTGTAGCAGCTGATGTCAATCAACAATGGCCTATCATTATTCTGACTGTTTTAAATGTATAAAAGGTTATTTGTATTTGTTTGCAATGGATTACTGCTCACCACTGCTGCAATCCCAAGTCTCCTGGCTCTTAATACAGCAGTTAAGGTTGAGGACAAAGAGATATTAATCTTGTTACTGTTCCTCGTTTATTTATTGTGCTCATTTTCCTATTAACATTTTGTTTTACTGTGAATTTGATTATTATTAATATTCACCTGTCCCTTTAGAGCTGAAAGTTAATGATGAAAATAAATCAGCAAAGTCTATAGCAATTAAACATCTTCACATCTATTCTGCTAATATGAAAAAAGCTTGATTAAGACATTTTATAATTTCCTTTGAGTATGGTAAATTGAAT
The DNA here is from genome assembly GCA_037952925.1 of Lithobates clamitans. Lineage (NCBI taxonomy): Eukaryota > Metazoa > Chordata > Amphibia > Anura > Ranidae > Lithobates > Lithobates clamitans. The sequence goes on from JBBGZY010000583.1 coordinate 1,218,708, forward strand.
GTTAAAAATACATTTCCTGAAATAACTTGCATGTACCAGCCACAAGATGGCGATTTCCAAAGCCTGGTATGGAAAGTACAGCGTGTACTATGTAATGTATGGTTACATTTAGTAAGCAGTCAGCTATCCACATCCATACATACCTTTAGATTCTCCCACATATGAGGTTTTGAAAACAAAGTTTTTTTTCTCAGGTTTATCATTATGAAAGTTTTATAGTTAAGTTGGCTAGAGATGACTAGACTCTCAAATGAAAATTCTTAGGAAAATTCATATGAAAGGTCTCAGAACATTCAAATGTCGTTGGAAAGATTTTGTTTTCTTTTATCAATTTGTGTAAGGTGGGAGAAAAAACTGCGCAAAACCAAAAAAATAAAAAAGTATAGCTGCTAACACTCAAACAAACAAATGTGTAAAAAAATAGTGTGGCACTAAATGAAATATTCAAGTGTATGAAACTGTGCACTGTGAAGTGAACAGTAAAACAATATCATAACTATAAGTAAAAGAGTGATAATAAACCACTCAATCAAAGTGCATATACACAAGTGCTAACACACAAAACAAATCAAGTACCATATTCACAATATGCAAAATATACATAAAGAGTGAGTGCACTCGAATGCATAAAAAAGGGGAAATCCACTGAAGAGCAACAAAGCAAAAAAATGGTGTATACTTCAAAAAGATATATACCAAAGTACAAATAGTGACAAAAGGGAAGAGTCCACTTCCCAAAGGGGATGAATGACTGGTGTTCAAATTAAATGACTGGAATACATGTGAAGACTTCAAAACGATTTTCAAATGGAAAAGATGAAATACTCTTACCAGATGTGGTGGACGCACCTACCATACGGCAGTGAGTCAAACGGCTCTGAACGCTTAGTTCCTAGCATTCTAGTGTGATATTGATGGAAAAGCCAGACGAAACCAAACGGTAGATTACTAGACTCCAAACCATACGACCAGACAGCAGGGATAAGCCAACCGGGGATCAGTACAGAAGATAGCCGCTGGGGTGGACGTTCTCGGCAGGGGCCACAATGAAAAATATAAAAATGGCTCCAAATGGTGCAGGTCAATCATTAAGATTTATTTAAGATCATACATCGAATAAACAGATGTAGAGAGGATAAAAAATGTGATCACAAAAATAGTATAAAAGCAATGTGGGAGGCATAAGATAAGAAGGTCTGATGCGTTTCGACACCATAGGTCATCAGCTGGGGCATATCTCGTTTTAGCAATTGACTTTGGAATGAATGGGCTTTACCAAATGAAAACCAAATAAGCCGCATGTGTCAAACACAAGGCCTGCGGGGTGAATCTGGCCCACCAGGCCATTTCGTGTGGCCCTCGTACCTCTCCTGCAGCTGTGGAATCCCCCTTGTCTCTGTCCTCACCTTGCCTCAGCAGTGGGCAGCAGAGAGAAAGACAGGAAGACTCCTCTGTTAGATACTGCGCTTCTCTTTACAGCTGCGGAGAGGCTCGTCTCTCGAACCCCCTCCACCCTGTCTCAAAAGTCGGCTAGAGAGAGGAGAACAAAACTTCCCCTACAGATTCTGTGCCTCTCTATTGTGCCATAGCACCCCCTCATCTCCAGACTCCAGCCCTCCTTTGGTCCTCCTCCAAACTCTGTACTTTCTGCGTCTCAGCTCTGCCCCCCCCCCCCCCCAGCTTCTTCCCAGCAGCAACATAAGGTAAGAGGGTGCACTCTGATGTAAGGGAGGGTGGGAGAGCTTTTGACTTCTGTTGTAAGGGGAGTGGGGTGCTCAGGATATCTAGTCTTACAGATACAATCAGCCCTTTGGGGGCAATCATATTGCTGATGCAGCCCGCAATGAAGTTGAGTGAAATTGAGTAGAAATTAGTTTTTAAGAGAAAAATTGTCTATCCTGCTTCTTCCAATGTTCTTGTTGCTGCTTTCAAAAACAAATGTTGATTTGACCCACTAATGATTAGAAATATGAACATTTTTTTTTAAAACCTTCTTTTCCTAGGAAATTGCATTTGAATTTTACCCATCTATGGCCAGCTTTAGACTTGAGCATCATTTTGTAGGTATTAGGGCAAGATCACAGGTGGCAATCTAATGAATCCCTGAATGCTTAGAGCCCAGCAGGCATCCAAGTGCTTAGCCACTATCCAGGGTCAGATTTCTCAATAGACATCACAGGTCTTGACTAGTGCATCCAAGGCAGAGAGTCTGGAACATCAGATATTTTTTCAAGAGATTCCTCCCTCCTGAAATCACTTTTTGGAAGACAAGTGAATATAGCGAGTCGGCACAAATCCCCAGTACATTGTCAGGGTAATCGAACTGAATGTTTTGGACAAGGGTAGTGGTGTGGACATGGTTGTGCGTAATAATGGTGGGGGAACAAGATGGAATTCTTCAAAGTATGACTAAAGGCATTTTTTTTAGTACTGAATAGAGTGGAGAAGGATTAGAACACCTGTCAGTTGTTATTGCTTTCTGTGCCCCGTTAGGGAGATTGACCCTCTCTATTTGTCATGTTTACTGTTATCACTGAAAATAAAAGTGAAAGAAAATCCCAAAACTTGGGCTGTCCCCAGAATAGTAATGGAGAGGAAATCATGCAGTGGGGACATTAGCTTTGGTTAAAACCAGGGATTCCCTAACTCTGTTGGTATTTCTTTTCACTTACTGTTGGCTATGGGACAGGAAGTGAAGGAAAATCTTCCCAATTGAAAATAGATGTAAAAAAACCTGACAGGGGTTATAACCCTCCCTTACGCTTCCTAAAAATTAAAAAAATGCCTTTAAAGAGAAATTCTGGGTTTTACCTAAGCTTAAAATTGCTCCCACCCCATTCTAAGACTACCCTGTAAAAGAAAAGATGTCTATACTTACCTATTCTGAGGCTGCTTCGGCCGGGTCCCAGCGCTGGCTTCAATGTTGAGGAGGGACAGCTGACAACAAATGCCCAATAGTAAGCCTAATACCGCGTACACACGATTGGACATTCCGACAACAAAATCCATGGATTTTTTCCGATGGATGTTGGCTCAAACTTGTCTTGCATACACACGGTCACACAAATCTTGTCGGAAATTCCGAACCTCAAGAGCGTGGTGACGTACAACACGTACAACGAGCCGAGAAAACTGAAGTTCAATAGCCATTGCGGCTCTTCTGCTTGATTCCAAGCATGCGTGGAACTTTGTGCATCAGAATTGTGTACACACGATTGGAATTTACGACAACGGATTTTGTTGTCGGAAAATTTGAGAACCAGCTCTCAAAATTTGTGTGACGGAAATTCCGATGGAAAATGTCCGATGGAGCCTACATGGTCGAAAATTTCCGACAACAAGCTCCCATCGAACATTTTCCGCGTGTACGGGGCATTAGCGTTATTATTACTTCCTTCCTCTACGCTAAAGCCCACACTGGGAAATGATCAGGTGACCAGATTGGAGCAACCTCAGAATAGATAAGTATATACATCTTTTCTTTCACAGGATAGTTAGTCTTAGAATGGGAGTAGGTTTAGGCTTATGCCGCGTACACACGGTCGGACTTTCCGGCATACTTGGTCCGGCGGACCAGAGTGTGCCGGACAATCCGCCCGTGTGTGGGCGGCGGCGGACTTTTCCGGCGGACTTCTTCCCAAAAGCCCGCCGGACCTAGATTTGAAGAAAGTTTCAAATCTTTCCGTCGGACTCAGTTTCGGGCGGAAAGTCCGCTCGTGTGTGTGCTGGTCCGACGGAAAGCCCGCTCGTGTGTAGGCTGGTCCGACAGACCAAATACGACACGAGGGCAGGGTATTGCATTTCGCACTCGCTGCAATAGGAAAAACAAATCTTCCTATTGCGGCGAGCGCGGGGCATACCAGGCCCTTAGGTCTGGTATGGATTATAAAGGGGAACCCCTACGCCGAAAAAAACGGCGTGGGGCCCCCCCTAAAACCCATACCAGACCCCGATCCGAGCACGCAGCCTGGCCGGTCAGGAAAGGGGGTGGGGACGAGCGAGCGCCCCCCCCCCTCCTGAACCGTACCAGGCCGCATGCCCTCAACATGGGGGGTGGGTGCTTTGGGGGAGGGGGGCGCCCTGCGCCCCCCCCCAAAGCACCTTGTCCCCATGTTGATGAGGACAAGGGCCTCTTCCCGACAACCCTGGCCGTTGGTTGTCGGGGTCTGCGGGCGGGGGCTTATCGGAATCTGGGAGCCCCCTTTAATAAGGGGGCCCCCAGATCCCGGCCCCCCACCCTATGTAAATGAGTATGGGGTACATGGTACCCCTACCCATTTACCTAGGAAAAAGTGTAAGTAATAAAACACACCACACAGGTTTTTAAAATATTTTATTAAACAGCTCCGGGGGGGGGGATCTTCCTCCGGCTTCGGGGGTCTTCTTCCGGCTTCGGGGGTCCCTCCGCTTCATCTTCTCCCGGCGTCCGGTTGGTTCTTCTCCGCTCTCCGGCCTCTTCTCCCGGTGTCGCAGGTCTTCGGCCGGCCCCTCCGCTGTCTTCATGTAGCTCTATTGCCAGCGGAGGTCCGGACTTCTTGGCTTCTTGGCTTCTCTTCTCTTCTCTTCCCCTAGATGTTGACACGACGCTCTCTCCGGCTGGACTGGTCTCTGAGGGCTGCGTTGTGACTTATATAGGCGGAGACCCCGCCCCCATATGATGTCACAGTCCTTGGGCATGCTGGGACTGTGACGTTTTAGGGGGCGTGGTCGACCACGCCCCCATATGATGTCACAGTCCCAGCATGCCCAAGGACTGTGACATCATATGGGGGCGGGGTCTCCGCCTATATAAGTCACAACGCAGCCCTCAGAGACCAGTCCAGCCGGAGAGAGCGTCGTGTCAACATCTGGGGGAAGAGAAGAGAAGCCAAGAAGCCAAGAAGTCCGGACCTCCGCTGGCAATAGAGCTACATGAAGACAGCGGAGGGGCCGGCCGAAGACCTGCGACACCGGGAGAAGAGGCCGGAGAGCGGAGAAGAACCAACCGGACGCCGGGAGAAGATGAAGCGGAGGGACCCCCGAAGCCGGAAGAAGACCCCCGAAGCCGGAGGAAGATCCCCCCCCCGGAGCTGTTTAATAAAATATTTTAAAAACCTGTGTGGTGTGTTTTATTACTTACACTTTTTTCCTAGGTAAATGGGTAGGGGTACCATGTACCCCATACTCATTTACATAGGGTGGGGGGCCGGGATCTGGGGGCCCCCTTATTAAAGGGGGCTCCCAGATTCCGATAAGCCCCCGCCCGCAGACCCCGACAACCAACGGCCAGGGTTGTCGGGAAGAGGCCCTTGTCCTCATCAACATGGGGACAAGGTGCTTTGGGGGGGGGGGGCGCAGGGCGCCCCCCTCCCCCAAAGCACCCACCCCCCATGTTGAGGGCATGCGGCCTGGTACGGTTCAGGAGGGGAGGGGGGCGCTCGCTCGTCCCCACCCCCTTTCCTGACCGGCCAGGCTGCGTGCTCGGATCGGGGTCTGGTATGGATTTTAGGGGGGGCCCCACGCCGTTTTTTCAGGGTAGGGGTTCCCCTTTATAATCCATACCAGACCTAAGGGCCTGGTATGCCCCGCGACGGGGCTCGCAAGGTGTCAATCTAGCCGATAAAAGCGGCAAGATTGACATCCTTTTCTAGTCCCGTCGCACCTGAGTCACGTTCAAAATGAACGGACTTGTCCGTGTGTGGGCAAGTCCGTTCATTCTGAAAGTCCGCCGGAACTCCGGCGAAAGTCCGTCGGAAAGACGGGCGGACTTAGCCCGCCGGAAAATCCCGGCGTGTGTGGGCAAGTCCGTTCGTTTTAAAGTCCGGCGCACCTGGCGGACAAAGTCCGTCGGAAAGTGTGCCGGACCAAGTAGGATAGAAAGTCCGACCGTGTGTACGCGGCATTAGTTAGAATTTGACTGGACTTCTACTTTAAGACAATGGCCCATGGCATTCTAAGTGTCTTTGTGGTCAGATAAGCAAATTAAGCAGTTTTTTGCAAAAGGAACAAATTGTGATGAGGAAGGAATTGGATACACTTTAACCACTTCACCCCCGGAAGATTTTACCCCCTTCCTGACCAGAGCACTTTTTAAGATTCGGCACTGCGTCGCTTTAACTGACAATTGCGCGGTCGTGCAATGTTGTACCCAAAAAAATTGACGTCCTTTTTTTCCCGCAAATAGAGCTTTCTTTTGGTGGTATTTGATCACCTCTGCGATTTTTATTTTTTGCGCTATAAACAAAAAAAGGGCGAAAATTTTGAAAAAAAGCAATATTTTTTACTTTTTGCTATAATAAATATCCCCCAAAAATATATAAAAAAAATTTTTTTTTCCCTCAGTTTAGGGGATATGTATTCTTCTACATATTTTTGGTAAAAAATCACAATAAGCGTATATTGATTGGTTTGCGCAAAAGTTATAGCATCTACAAATTAGAGGATAGTTTTATGGCCTTTTTATTATTATTTTTTATTATTAGTAATGGCGGCGATCTGTGATTTTTATCGTGACTGCGACATTATGGCGGACACTTCGGACATTTTTGGCATTATTTTGGGACCATTGTCATTTATACAGCGATCAGTGCTATAAAAATGCATTGATTACTGCGTAAATGACACTGGCAGAGAAGGTGTTAAACACTAGGGGGCAATGATGGGATTAAGTGTGTCCTAGGGAGTGATTCTAATTGTGGGGGGGATGGGCTTCAACTCACATGACAGCGATCACTGCTCCCGATGACAGGGAGCAGTGATCTATGTCATGTCACAAGGCAGAACTGCGGCTCAGTGACACGATCGAGTCCGCGGGTCCCGCGGTCATGCTCACGCTGTACGCAGCGGGTGCCCGCTAGATCCGCCAATTAAAGGGGACGTAAAGGTACGCCCATTTGCCCACCGCTGCCATTGTGCCGACGTATACCGGCGTGCAGCGATCGGCAAGTGGTTAATTTACCCATGCACCAGGCACCTATGTTTACAGCTCTGGTAGAGCAATACAAATCATGACTCATCCTTCAATAAAGATCCAAGGAAGATTTACACACAAATCTTTGGGCACAACCTGATTAAGGGTTAGTGGAAAGATTTCTTAACCCCTTGGTGCCGACTCCTGCAGCCCCTTTAGGAAGGTGGGGCGGGGCTTTTAGCAATGTGACCTCCGTGATTGGCTGTCTCGGCGGTCACATGATTGGAAAACGCCTCATCACAAGCAGCGGTCGTGAGGTTTCCATTAGCCGCCGCATATTTGCCTGCACTTGGCGCCAACAGGTTCATCTTGAATTTAGCAAAATTCAATTGTTAACAATAGCCCCTTGTTTGATTAATTTATGAATGTATTCTTAGACCATTTTAACACACAAGTGAATTATATTTTTCCTTTTCAGTATTGTTTATTACATTTTACAAAAGAGAAAACAAGTACAATCGTTGAGGTGTTACTAACCCTACACAATAAAAAACTATCATTGGATGCTGTATTACATGCTGTTTCCTACTCACTCAGTCACTATGATGTTCGTTTTCTGAAATCTGCAAAAAAACCTGGTTGATCCTGCTGTTGTCTATCTCCACCTTCTGTCCAAGTCCCCAATTCAGCTAGGGATTTTGCAGAACAGTGTTGGCAGCTCTGCACATGCTCAGTTTTCAGTGAGTTTCTATGCTGAGCATTTTCTCCCTATCTGAGCAGCCCATGTTACCATAATATACATGTGGGCGTATACACTGTGAAAAATGATAGCCCACTCCCTCCATCCTCCTCCATGCCCACTAACCAGCTAAACATAATGGGGATGGGATATTACACCCCCCTCCTATTCTAAGACACAGGCTGGAGGGGTGTGACATAACCTGCGACTGGTTATAAGCCGCCCACCTCATGTCATTGCCAACAAAATAATAAAGATTTGATTTTAAATATATATAACAAATTTATAACAGTTTGTTAATATTAATTATTTATTTTTACTCTGTATTCCAAAGGCTGTTTTTATTTTTTTTATTTTTTAAGTGTGACTGGCAGCAGGGGACCAGAAACACCTCCTGCTCAGGTTTATCTACAGACAGGCTGGGAAAGAGCTGGGTCAGCTGACAGCTGTAAATCGATGAGGAAAAAGGTATCTGGATTTTTTTTTTATTTAAAACAGTTACAGTACCCATCATCCACATACAGAAATAGAAGGGACAATGTAAATTAGACAGTGTGTGTTTAGTATCACTTTAGGTCAGTAATGTCACTAGGGGAGGGGGGCGAAGGGTTGCGGGCAACACCAGGGTAACACCCACCAGAGGGGTGACACCTGTGGACAGCCTTACTGCTAACACCGCACAGTCCGCACCCCTACACTGATCTGTGTCTCGTCAGTTGTCTCCCTCAGCGGAGCGGACCCATGCTGCCTCCCCCTCCTCTCTGTTGACAAGTACACAGGAGGATGGAGTCTGAGGAACACACTGCTGTGCATATCCTGCGCTGTTCTGAGGACTGTACAGTGTATTGTAATGCAGATGGACATGTGCAGGGGGCGCTATAGGAGGGGAGAGGGTGGTCTACTAGCACGAGTGAAGAGGGGGATCTGCACTTGAGGGGGTCTATACTGATGGAGGGGGGTCTGCACTGAGGGGTGTCTATACTGATGGTGGGGGTCTGCACTGAGGGGGGTCTATACTGATGGAGGGGGTCTGCACTAAGAGGGGCTATACTGATGGAGGGGGTCTGCACTGAGGGGGGTCTATACTGTCTGCACTGGGGTGGGTCTATACTGATGATGGGGGATGATGAAGGGGGTCTGCACTGATGGAGGGGGGTCTGCACTGAGGGGGTGTTTATACTGATGGAGGGAGGTCTGCACTAATGGAGGGGGTCTGCATTGAGGTTGTGTCTATACTGATGGAGGGGGTCTGCACTAAGGGGGTCTGTACTGATGGGGGGTCTGCACTGAGGGGGTCTATACTGATGGAGGGGGGTCTGCACTGAGGGGGTGTCTATACTGATGAGGGGAGTCTGCAATGGAGGTGTTCTGCACTGAGAGGGGTTTTTATTGATGGAGAGGGGCTGCACTGAGGGGGTCTATACTAATGGAGGGGGGTCTGCACTGAGGGGGGTCTGCACCGATGGAGGGGGTTTGCACTGAGGGGGGTCTGCACTGATGGAGGGGGTCTGCACTGATGGGGGTCTATACTGATGGAGGGGGGTCTGTACTGAGGGGGTGTCTATACTGATGAGGGGGTCTGCACTGGAGGGGTCTGCACTGAGAGGGGTCTATACTGATGGAGGGGGGCTCTGCACTGGGGGGGTCTCTATACTGATAGAGGGGGGTCTGTACTGAGGGAGGGGGATCTATACTGTAGGAGGGGGGTTCTGAACTTAGTGGGGGATCTATACTGAGAGAGGGGGTCTATACTGATGGACAGGGGTCTAAACTGCCGGACCAGGTGACACCAACCCTAGTGATGCCAATGCTTTAGGTTCCTCTTTACAAAACACATAAATAATATAATAAGTGTAGTTCAGAATACAAAACGTAAATGAGAGAAGCCGTGCTAGAATAGTCCCAATTGATGCATCAGGATGTTTGATTGAATATCATGGTAATAGGTTTCCTTAGTTGAAAATGGTGGAATAAATCCTTATGACAATGACACCACAGTGATCCACATCAAGAAGTGCACTGCCACCGTAAGAAACACTTGCAAAACCAGGCATGTGGCTATAGCCCAGCCAAGGCCTTTACTTGCACAGAAGATCTTAAGAGCGATTAACACTGGATAGATGGCTGCAATGATTCTCACACACCAGCACCACTGTAAAGTCTGTGATCATTTCATTCAGCATGGGACCCAAAAAGAAAGACTGGCCATAGCATAATATTGTCTGACTTTTTTAAGTATAAGAAAAAGTATTGCATTTACATTTGGTAGGTTAAAAAATTGCATACAAAAACAGGGCCGGTCGACTCACAACAAGCGCCGTCCTCCTAGTAAGACAGAGTGGTGACGTCAAATCGTACCCTCCTCCATTAATTAGTTTTGTATTAAGAATACAAAACGTACATTAGAAATCATGGAGGAAAGGTATACCTGTCAAATTGCAGCAAAGTCAGATATACCAACAAACACAAAAGGAAGAGGTTGGGACTTTAAATAGGGGAGGTATGTTGTGGCTAAACAAGTTGGTCAATATATGAACAAATATTTATATTATTATTAGTAGTAGTAGTAGTAGTAGTAGTAGTAGTAGTAGTAATAGTAGTATTATTGTTATATTTTATTTATTGCTTGCCATTATATAGTAGTTACATGGCAAACAGTACATGCATATAAAAGACACATCCCATTACACACCATATATCAAAATTGTTAGCATGTTGAAAACCATAAATAAATTGTACAATGACAGATAAAATGTCCTCCATGGTAGAAATCACTAAAATCAATAAATTGTAGATGACAGCCTGAATCAAACGATCGTAAGGGTGTCAGAAACCATGAATAAGACTGAGACAGAAGTACAGTCAAATCACACTTGTTTAATAATAATAAAAAAGGTAAACAGAGTAAACGTAGTCAAAACATAGCCAGAGTTCAGGAACCTGAACAGATAATCAGACAAGCCAAAACATCAGGGAGGCAGAGATGAGCGTAGTAGAACAGCAAGCAGGATCTGGAGCCAGAAGGAAAGTCAGCCAAGCAAGTCTTTAACAGGAGCACAAGAGAGCGTCTCTAGAGATGTGACCAAGGCGAAGACAGAGATCATCTGGACTGGACGGCTTAAGTAGGCAGGAAGGACGAACAGGATATCATCAACAGGTGAGTCACTGTGGAGAGATAGGAGCTGGCAATTAGCCGACAGCTGAGCAGCCAGCTTTGAGAAGAAATCGCTGAGCCCAGCCCTGACAGTACCCCCTCCTCAATGACCTCTCCCCCTCAGAGGACCACCAGACTTGAGGGGAAAACATCTATGGAAATCATGGAGGAGGACATGGGCATGTACACCCGAGGATGAGAGCCAAGAGTGTTTTTCCGGACCGTACCCTTTCCAATGCACCAGGTACTCTATGCGCCCCCGGAACCTAATGGAGTAAACAATGGACTGGACTTTATACTCCTCATGGTTCTCAACCTGTACAAGGGGAGGATGAGTTTTAATAAGGAGACATAAAATGCATTCTAAATACGCATATTAGAAGGAAGGTCTAATGTGTAAGCCAGTGGGTTAATCCTGCAAAGAATACGGAAAGGCCCAATAAACCGAGGTGTGAACTTCCGAGAGGGAACACGAAGTCAGAGGTTGCGAGATGACAGCCAGACCCTGTCCCCAACCTGGTAGGAAGGCGCAAGCAGGCGTTTGCGGTAAGCATGGAGTCTGTACCTATCATTAGCATGTCTCAAAGCCTCCTGGACTTGTGCCCAAGTGGAACGAAGACCATGGAGATGCTCCTCTAAAGCAAAAATTGAAATAACACTCCTAAAGCCACATCCGTATAAACTTGATTGGAAGAGAGAAGGGGTAAAGGGCCACAGGGCCCTAATTCGTACTTTACAGGCAAAATGGATAATATTATAATACAAAAATATATTTTATTAACAATAAGTCATATCAAACAGGTCAAGTAAAAAAGAATTAAAAACATACGATAGTGGCATGAGGTTCAATGTCTCCCCCTGAAACAAAAAAACCACCTTGTTTGTTCCTGGGGGAGACATTTAAATATACCTATGGAGCCTATATCGTTATACTGACTGTGGGCAGGTATAGGAAAGTTCGATATATCCAGTTTGGAAGGAAAATATCTCTGTCCATATGGATTATTGTTGAAGCCCCCGTTACTGTGGACTAAAACAGGGGAAAGGGTGTTGTTTGTTCTACCCTTCTCCTTTCTATTACTCTCCCCCTTTAATTATCTGCATACTTACGGTGCATCTCCTTCCTCCCCCGGTGAACCATATAAGTTTATATTCATATCTTTATATCTTTACGCCATCAGCCCTATACACGGTTGCTGTTATTAGTAAGAGACTGCCTCCTGCTTTACACGGTGATTCCTGGGTGATCATCTGGGAGCTCTCCATGTGGAGATATTTCTATGCTGACATGTGAGACCTGTTCCTTCCAACCACCCCAAGTGTGTCCTGATGAAGCAAAACAGTGAAACCCGTTGACGCACAGGGGCTCACTGCCGTTCATTTGGTGTCAACTCTCTTGTTTACACTAGATACTCATTACTATCATATGCCTATCGTATGTTTTTAATTCTTTTTTACTTGACCTGTTTGATATGACTTATTGTTAATAAAATATATTTTTGTACTATATCATTGTCCATCTTACCTGTAATGTCCGAAATAGGGCCCTGTGGCCCTTTACCCCTTCTCGCTCCTCTAACGCAGGAATACTCTGTGGAACAAATGAGTCAGGCAACATGGAAGGTTGGAAACCATAGTTCGCCATAAAAGGGGACAATCAGGAAGCAGGATTCAAAGCACTATTGTGAGCAAACTCCACCCACGGTAAGAGGTCTGACCAGTTGTTATGATGGTCAGAAATATAGCAATGTAGGAATTGCTCCAAGGACTGATTGGCTTGTTCTGTAGCCCCATTAGACTGCGAGTGATACACAGAGGAGAAAGCAAGCTGAATTTCCAACTGTGCTCAAAAGGCTCATCAGAACTGGGACACAAACTGACTACCCCTGTCCGAGACAATCACCTTGGGTAGCCCATGTAAGCGAAAGATCTCCCGAGCAAAAATGGGACATTTTTGAGAACCAGTCAAACACCATAAGGATAACTGTGTTGCCCTGGGAGTTGGGTAACTCCACAATGAAATCCATAGACAGGTGGGTCCAGGGCCTCTCTCCATTGGGTATGGGTTGTAGGAGGCCCACTGGAAGGTGTCGTGGAGTCTTACTCTGAGCACACCTGGAACAGGCAGCTATGAAGGTGGTTACATCAGCATGTAGACTAGGCTACAAGACTTGTTGGGAAATGGACCAAAAGAGTTGATTCTTCCCAGGGTGGCCAGCAGCCTTGGGAGAATGCTAAGTCTGAAGCACGGCAGTACAGAGAATCTCTGGGACAAAGCAGCGGTCACAAGGTTTCTCAGGAGGAGCATGGACCTGAGCAGCAAGAATTTTGTCATCCAAAGGAGAAGTGAAACTGGTGCGAACCGTAGCCAGAATATGATCAGGAGGAATCACAGGAACCGGAACCAACTCCATCTTGGAAGTGGAGGAAAATTGTCGTGACAAAGCGTAAGCCTTTACATTCTTAGTATTGGGTAAGAATGAGACAATGTAATTGAAACTAAACAAGAAAAGATCCCATCGCGCCCTCCTGGGAGAGAGGCATTTAGCCTCAGACAACAATGTGAGATTCTTATGGTCAGTGAGAATGAGAATTGGCACAGTGGTACCTTCGAGGAGATGTCTCCATTTTTTCAGGGCTAAAATGACCGCTAACAGCTCTCTGTCACCAATCTCGTAATTGCACTCTGCAGGTGGCAATTTCTTGGAAAAGTAGCCACAAGCTTGCATAGTGCACTCAGAGGTAGGACACTGAGACAGAAGGGCGCCAAATCCAGTCTCAGAAGCATCAACCTCAAGGATAAAAGGTAACGTAGGATTAGGATGTACAAACACAGGAGCAGAAACAAAGGCAGCCTTGAGACTCTCAAAGGCCTTAATGGACTCCGGAGAACAACTCTGTGGGTTACCGTCCTTTCTGGTCATATCAGTCAGGGGCTCGGCCAGAGACGAGAAGTTACGAAAAAACTTTCGATAATAGTTGTCAAAGCCAAGAAAACGCTGGAGAGGACGTAAACCCACGGGTCGGGGCCACTGTAGGACTGCTGAAAGTTTCTCTGGGTCCATCAAAAAAACCAGCAGTGGAAATGACATAACTCAGGAATTTAACCTGTTCACGATGGAATTCGCACATCTCCAATTTACAATAGAGATTGTTCTCTCTCTTTCTGAAGCACACGACAGACATCTGTGTGGTGGCTCTCCAGGGACTTGGAAAATATGAGGATATCATCGAGATAAACCACCACACATAACTGCAACAAATCTCGGAGGACATCATTAATAAATTCCTGTAAAACTGCCGGGGCGTTACAAAGGCCAAAAGGCATTACGAGGTACTCATAATGGCCTGTTCTGGTATTAAATGCAGTTTTCCACTCATCGCCGGTGTGGAGGCAAACTACCGACTTGACCTTTGTCAAAGACATTGCTAAAATCGCAGTACTCCTCTGGCAGGGAGGAGAGTGAAGAGGTGCACAGGACCTTGGCTACCTTCTGGAAGCATGTCTTACTGCATTGTGGCGACCAGGAGAGAACCTCAGCACGGAGTCAATCAAAAGATGGGTTGTGCCTCAGTAACCAAGGATAACCAATAACCAGCGGAAACATAGGTGAGGAAATAAATTGGAATTGGATTATCTCATGGTGAAGAGCCCCTACGGCCATGGACAATGGAACAGCCTCCTTATTTACATGGGCAGGCTATAGAGGTCAAAAGGTAAACAGAGTAAGCATATTCAAAACATAGCCAGAGTTCAGGAACCGGAATGGATAGTCAGACAAGTCAAAACATCAGGGAGCCAGAGATGAGTGTAGTAGAACGGCAAGCAGGAGCTGGAGCTAGAAGGAATGTCAGCCAAGCAAGTCTTAACCAGGAACACAGGAGAGTATCTCTAGAGATGTGACCAAGGCGGAGGCAGAGATCATCTGGACTGGGCAGCTTAAGTAGGCAGGACTGATGAGCAGGATATCATCAACAGGTGAGTCACTGTGGAGAAATAGGAGCTGGCAATTAGCCGACAGCTGAGCGGCCAACTTTGAGAAGGAAGGGCTGAGCCCAGCCCTGACAAAGAGTAAAACATATTGCATCTGTGTAAGTCCGATGCATTTCATGCAATATGTCCAATCTTCAGGGGTGGATGCATAATGAATTTACAAAGAAACGTGAGTGTGTCAAAGTAGACTGGTCATAAATCGAAAATAAAAAATAGTAGTAGTGGATAGAGGGAAGGTAAGAATATCCATCCCTTCAGAACTTTCTCCATGGCCCATGCTCTCTGGCAGTGCGTGCTCTACTTTCAGCAGACTTGTGAGTTTTGAAGTGATGGATATTCTTACCTTCCCTCTACCCACTACTACTATTTTTTATTAATCAATTTATCAATTTATGACCGGTCTACTTTGACACACTCATGTTTCTTGGTAGATTCATTATGCATCCGCCCCTGAAGATTGGACATATTGCACGAAACACGATGGACCTACACAGATGCAATATGTTTTACTCTTACGATCCTTTGGACATTTTATCTATCATTGTTCAATTTATTTATGGTTTTCAACATGCTAACAATTTTAGATTACATATGGTGTGTAATAGGATGTGTCTTTTATATGCATGTACTGTTTGTCATGTACCTACTACAGTGGTGAGAAGAAGTATTTGATACACTACTGATTTTGCAGGTTTTCCTACTTACAAAGCATGTAGAGGTCTGTAATTTTTATCATAGGTACTCTTCAACTGTGAGAGACGGAATCTCAAACAAAAATCCAGAAAATCACATTGTATGATTTAAAAGAAAATAATTAGCATTTTATTGCATGACATAAGTATTTGATCACCTACCTACCAGTAAGAATTCTGGCTCTCACAGACCTGTTATTTTTTCTTCTCCACTCATTACCTGTATTAACTGCACCTGTTTGAACGTGTTACCTGTATAAAAGACACCTGTCCACACACTCAATCAAACAGACTCCAACCTCTCCACAATGGCCAAGACCAGAGAGCTGTGTAAGGACATCAGGGATAAAATTGTAGACCTGCACAAGGCTGGGATGGGCTACAGGACAATAGGCAAGCAGCTTGGTGAGAAGGCAACAACTGTTGCCGCAATTATTAGAAAATGGAAGAAGTTCAAGATGACGGTCAATCTCCCTCGGTCTGGGGCTCCATGCAAGATCTCACCTCGTGGGGCATCAATGATCATGAGGAAAGTGAAGGATCAGCCCAGAACTACACGGCAGGACCTGGTCAATGAATGAATGAATGAATGATTTGTGTAGCGCTGCAAATGTGAACTGAATCGCCTCAAGGCGCTAGACCTGAACAGAGCTGGGACCACAGTCTCAAAGAAAACCATTAGTAACACACTATGCTGTCATGGATTAAAATCCTGCAGCGCACGCAAAGGTCCCCCTGCTCAAGCCAGCGCATGTCCAGGCCCGTCTAAAGTTTGCCAATGACCATCTGGATGATCCAGAGGAAGAATGGGAGAAGGTCATGTGGTCTGATGAGACAAAAATAGAGCTTCTTGGTCTAAACTCCACTTGCCATGTTTGGAGGAAGAAGAAGGATGAGTACAACTCCAAGGACCCCAACCCAACCGTGAAGCATGGAGGTGGAAACATCATTCTTTGGGGCTGCTTTTCTGCAAAGGGGACAGGATGACTGCACCGTATTGAGGGGAGGATGGATGGGGCCATGTATTGTGAGATCTTGGCCAACAACATCCTTCCCTCAGTAAGAGCATTGAAGATGGGTCGTGGCTGCAGAATGACAATGACCCGAAACACACATCCAGGGCAACTAAGGAGTGGCTCCTCAAGAAGCATCTCAAGGTCCTGGAGTGGCCCAGCCAGTCTCTAGACCTGAACCCAAAAGAAAATCTTTGGAGGGAGCCGAAAGTCCGTATTGCCCAGCGACAGCCCCAAAATGGAAATGGAATTTATACAATTGTAAACATATTTAATAAATCATTTACAGTTATGTTGAACAGTTATCTCATTTTAGTCTGATGTAAATACATTTCAGTGGGTAGTACAAATGATAGCTGACTATACATTTTCATTGACCTCATTCATTATTGACAGTCAGATGTGCAAATGTGTTCCAATCTTCCAGACAACACACTTTTCTTGTCAACTTTTCAACAGTTCACACTGTGCAATCTAATGATCCCAAAATAATTGCATCCCATAATACTTCTCATTTGAAATGACTGATACACAAACTTTCATTTTTTTTTTGAGAAGATAAATATACTGTATGTAGGAGTGAGGTAGATCTGTTGTTGATATTTAACGGCGAACCTTAAAACCACAATGGCATTCAAGTGGGATGTTTTTAACCTGCATCAAGGGAAAGTTTCTTGAGATTTATAAATTGACCATCCAGATCTGACATGCATAATAGAGTGGAGCTTGAATTTACTGCCTTTCATTTGTGAGTTACCTCTTGGCAGAATTAAAACAAGCATGAATAAAAAGAATTAAGATCTATCATCACTCAATAAAACAAACTTACACAGGTTTGATGATAGTCTTATTTCACCTTCAAAAGCAACATTTTTTATTTCATATTTTTGGTGGAACAACTTTAGTCTTTAACAGCTTTGTGTAGTCACTTCATATAGTATTCGTCATCTTGGACCAGTGCACAAGCAGAAAAAAATATGAATTAGAGGAAATGGGACTTAATAGCAGTAAGATATTGTTTGCCATACTAAATTATACGCAATATGGCTGCCTGTGACATGTTTGGCTAAAACATATTACATTGGAATTCTTTCAAGTTGTTTTCAGCGTGTTCTAAATTCTTGCAATTTATAAATATGTCTCCCAGAACTGACACATTTATGACTGGCAATAACTATACCAGCTACTTTATTGAATAATATATAATTGTCTCAGAGAAGCTTAACTGAAAGGACTCTCTGGACGCCATAAAACGACTCAAAAATACAATGAATTATAATAAAATGGCCAAATATAGTCTGCAATATAGCACAATATGTTTAAGAGCACTTCAACCTAAAATGTTACCTGATGTTAATATTAGAAGACGTATTGTAACACTGTTTTTTTATTAGTATCCTGTGCCATGGCTTAGCTACAAGATGTAGGGGACATTTGCTTTAGGGCTATGATGTCTGAGGGTTCAAGTCAAACTGTTTAGCTCTTAATTACCAGCTGGTTGCTTGTAATACATCACACAAAGACAAAATTTCTGGGTTTTTTTTACACCTCTTTTGTAATTGTGTTACCTTTTGTTTGGGAAGGAAAATGCTAGAAATATGAGGAGCACATTAGGATTTTGATGATCTGAAAATGAAATTTGTGTTTCATAGCATTTCACCTTTTAACCTTTCTTCATTTTGGAAGTCCAAGTTTCACTCCCTCACTTACCATAATTATACATTCATTGCTATGAGTTCTTAACTATTTTTGCACAGATTTTGTTTCCTTCCAAGTTCCAACTATTCAAGCTAATTGCGTTAAAGAGGCACTGTCACCGCCCCACAATCCCAGAAAGGTATACTAGCAGATTTTCCCCCATTGTTGAATCATTTCTGCAGGATTCTACTCCAAGTTAACTCTGTTTTTAGATATGTCAGAATTTACCTGGGTGGATGATGTCAATGCCTCAACTACTGTACTTAACAGTTTCTGAACCTGGCAATTGGCCCTTTAGGTTCAAGCACTTTGACACTGAGGAGATCACTATACTTCCCTATACCTGGAAGCTTCACTCCAATAGGCAACAGAGATAGGGTTCCCATTTAGCAGGGCATGCAGTGAGGAAATATGGATTAGTGAGTATAGGTTGCTGGGTTGGTGAGCTATCAGTGATCCTTTGTTCACTTTAAGCCTATAAAGTTGACTGCAGACTGGAAAAGCAGGCACCTACAGTTGTCATATAAACAAGGCCAAGGATAAATCCAAGGAAAAAAAACAAGCTTTCCTACCAACCAGCTCGCAGACAACCAATTAAACCTGTCTAACAGTATGCGTTAAACTCAGGGGTTTAGTTGGCACGCATTTGCAAATGCATGCGTAAGCCACAGAGCCTCGCCACGGCACCCTGGTATGTGTGGTCCCTAACACTAACTTATAAGTGTGTCCACAGTGGAAGCACATGCATTCTGATGGATAGATGGAGGGCAGGTGGACTGAAGGGGAGCCCACCCCTTCTTAAAGGTACAGGAGCACACTGAGCACCCAGCATGTAGCTTAATTGCTGCAAAGGTGTCAGTGCATTGGCCTTGGCCTTGTTTATATCTTATGTCACCCTCCAATGCTGCTTACTGCGATGGCCAGTTAGCCAGAGTGAAGTGACCTTAAATATAAGTACAAATCTTGACTTTAGCTCCTGAAGTTAAGCTAGACCTGTCCTCTGCCAGTTCTTGTGGCTCACTATTGAGCCATAACCATGATAGGAAGTCTTATGCCCCGTACACACAATCGGACATTGATCGGACATTCTAAAAACAAAATCCATTATTTTTTTCCGACAGAAGTTGGCTCAAACTTGTCTTGCATACACACGGTCACACAAAGTTGTTGGAATTTCCGAACATCAAGAAAGCGGTGACGTACAATACGTACGATGAGCCGAGAAAAATTAAGTTCAATAATGGCTCTTCTGCTTGATTCCGAGCATGCGTGGCACTTTGTATGACGAAATTGTGTACACATGATCGGAATTTGCGTAAACGAATTTAGTTGTCGGAAAACCAGAACCAGATCTCAAATTTTGTGCGACGGAAATTCCAATGGAAACTGTTTGATGGAGCCTACACACGGTCGTAATTTCTGACAACAAGCTCCGGTCGCACATTTTACGTTGGAAAGTCCGACCGTGTGTACGCGGCCTTACTGGTCAATACTGAGGTGAGGTGGTGCTCAGAAGGAAAATGAAGGAATGAAAAAAAAAAAAAAAAAAAAGGTCCACCTTCACTAGCATAAGCTTCTAATGAGCTAACTTGCAACCATAGTTTTAAAATATGCACAAAAGTTTTTTTTTACACACATCTTTAGTGCGAAGATCTGCACTGAAGTTGGATTTTGTAGTTTATTTCTTAGCTATGATGTGCCTAACAGCTGTGATCTTTCTCAGACCATAATATTATTACCAGCACTCTTTTGGGTATTACTGGGAAAACCCACATTTATATCTGTTTTGTTAACAAATTGAACAAATTTCTTCTCACGTATCCCTACACTTAGCCGTCAACATGCCTGGCTTGGATAAATAAAGAGCAACCAAAGGGCTGGTATACGAAAAAATGGATATGGTGGGACTTTGTATGAGGATAGGGGGCTGTGCAGATCCCATCCTCCATCTTGTTAAGTTTAAAGGAGATTTAAGGGGCGGGACTTTGAGTGAAGCACACGGATGCAATAGAGAAATAAATAGGAAAATGTTTTTTTATTTGAGTCAATTCAAGAACAAAGGTTGGGGGTATACAATTCATTACATAATGTATGTCAATACTTAAAGGTCAATCATCACACATAAATACATTGTCCAACCAGAGTTTAAAGCAGTATTATACAAATACACCGGTCACGTAATAACATTTTTTTTTTTTTAAACAAAAAGCTTTTATTAATGTTTGAAAATAACATTGGTTCAATCATATTAACATTTGTACATAAGTTTCATATAACAGTGAATAATTGACTTCAATAATAACATGATTAATTGCATTGTAGAAAATACTCATAAAAATAGCTAGCGCATTAAAGCGTCATTAGAAATACTAGTTAAGGTAAGATAAGTAGGAAAAATAATCTAAAAACATATATCTTGACTCTATTAGGAAATATAAGGCAGTATTATACAGTTGCACAGGTCACATAAGTACGTGATTATTGCAGTGTAGATAATACTAAAAACGGGAATATGATGCATTAAAGCATCACTGGAGAAAAAAAGAGAAAATAAGCTAGGTAGAGAGGAACGGCCATAGTAAATTCATGAATGTGTTGTTATAACAGTAGTTGTTAGCTCTACGCGTTTCGGGACCTTAAAGTCATCAGGAGCAAGACCGTAATAATCCCCTGTCACGTCCCGGAGCTGTGACGCGCACTGTGGGTTTCCCCTCCACCCCCTTCTGACGTGGGGTGGGCAGGGTTTCCCCCACTGCTTGTCAGCGTCATGCCCTCTGTGCCGGCTGTTTGGCGTCCTCAAGGCGCCTATAAATCAGCCGACCGGCTTACCACCTTCAGCATTAGGGAGACTCGGTTGACGCCCCTGGCTGGTTACGCTTGGCTAAGCTGTCGGCCAGACTTTTGGTGTGTCCCCTGCCCCCCTTCCTGCTGTTGCATGACGTTGGAGGCATGAATTCACTATGGCTGTTCCTCTCTACCTAGCTTATTTTCTTTTTTTTTCTCCAGTGATGCTTTAATGCATCATATTCCCGTTTTTAGTATTATCTACACTGCAATTAATCACGTACTTATGTGACCTGTGCAACTGTATAATACTGCCTTATATTTCCTAATAGAGTCAAGATATATGTTTTTAGATTATTTTTCCTACGTATCTTACCTTAACTAGTATTTCTAATGACGCTTTAATGCGCTAGCTATTTTTATGAGTATTTTCTACAATGCAATTAATCATGTTATTACGTGACCGGTGTATTTGTATAATATTGCTTTAAACTCTGGTTGGACAATGTACTTATGTGTGATGATTGACCTTTAAGTATTGACATACATTATGTAATGAATTGTATACCCCCAACCTTTGTTCTTGATTTGACTCAAATAAAAAAAACATTTTCCTATTTATTTCTCTATTGCATCCGTGTGCTTCACTCAAAGTCCCGCCCCTCAAATCTCCTTTAAAGGGCTGGTATACTTTCTTTTAGAAGAAATTACTTGACAAAAAGGATACATTTTTGGTCACCTGACTGACACTCTTTATTTATCAATCTCAGCAAAACTTAGCAAAAGTTAACATTTGTGGTTAGTTCCACTTTCATGACAATGGGCGTGATTAAAAAGCTATTTTCACACGCACATGGAATTTTCGACTGGAACATTTTGTATTCAGCCAACAATGCACTTAAAAAGTGTTTCCAGTTACACTTCCTTCTTACCTCTGTGGTCTTCCATCTGAAGTTTTGTGAAAATGGATCATTAGCTAATATTTGACCACATACACTCGCTGCAAAGACTAGCGCATTATATAATGTAACATGAGCTATTTCCTGTCTAAATCTGTTTTAATGAAGTTTATTTGTACAGCGAGTGTCTTTTCTTTCATACAGACGTCAAAAGAATCTTAATTTCAGCTAATTCAGTAATATGACACATTCTTGAGAGGAAAGCACGTTCCAATGAAAACGACAAACTGCTTTGATAATATTGCCACTGAAATATGACATTATTCCAATTAGACTGTCATTCCAAATTATTTTGTCAAGGCTCCAATTAAGAAGAAATTTTATAAAATATTATGCTAGCCCCCCTCCTAAAAAATTCTTGACAGATTTAAGGACCTAGTATGTGGTGTGTTAATGGGAAGAATGTGTATGCGATTTTGTTAGAAAAGCTTGGCAAATCATATGGAGATGGTTAATAGTTCATTGGGGGATGACATACTTAATACCATATTTTCTCAGCATTTTAGTACCTCTTTAGTTTCATAATTTCTGTTTTGTTAATGTCAAGCTTTAGTGCACATTACCGTTTTAGACTGGCTCCAATGTTTTTTTTTTCTTGTTCTTTGTCTATCGTAATAGATTTCAACCTTTTGAGCTGGCAGACATAATGTTCACTTCTATTTATTTTCAGTGATACGTAACAAAGTAACTGCAAGTTAGGCTTCATCTAGGAACTTCAAAGGACAGGTTTAGAATGTATAAGTTACATTTGTCCGACCACAGCAGGGGATTGAGGAGATTCTGCGTTTTACTGAAGCAATCTCAATAGTCCAATGTCAACAGTCAATACATTACCCTAATTTGTCATCCCTATCATTTTACACAGTTTAGTTCAAGTAGAACGATGTCAGTTTTGGACCTCTGTAGCCTAAAAGTCATTGCTATATGAACTAGGATTCAAACTAGTTCCATTTTAAGCTAATAATGTTCACGAGGTCACCTCATATCTCTGGAGGTTCACTTTAGCCCCCAGTATTCTTTGCTTTGTCAGCCAGAGGTTTAAAAATTGTTTACTCTCATAAAGTCAAGGCTGTTTGTTGAGAAGATTGTGGTGCAGTAGTTGACAGATGTATGCAAAGGACTAGATTTGCCACTGGAGTGAGTTTGAATCCAGGTAACATCAAGTAGACTCTTTTAGAGTTTGGAAGAATTTACCTGGATAATTGAGGTTATTTTGGCTAATGCGTTTAAAGTATATTTACAACTAATACTTAAAATCTCATGCAAGATTTAACGTGTTTTTGCCATGAATGTCCATGTTCATAGGGTGATGTCAGGACGGGATAATCAGGCATCACCTGATGCTCATTGCAGGCAGTGTATGTAAGCCATGCTTGTGCTTCTTCCCTTTACCTTGGTGTTTGTCCATTTGTCTCTGACCTGTGTTCCTGCATCCTGATCCTGACCTTGGTCCTGACCCTGCACCCTGACCCTGACCCTGCACCCTGATCCCTTCTCTACCTGCTTGTTCCTTCTCCCATTTACCCTTTCCCTGTCCTGGCTTGCTCCCTGCTCACTCTGCTTGGTCTCCTGTATATGACCCTGGCTATAACACTGACTTTGCATATCCTGCTATCTGTATATATTTGGTTTGGGTAGTTGTTCATTGCTTGCTCACTCACTTATTAAATTCACTGCTTTGATTTATACAGTTCTGGTATATTAGAGGTGCGTTTATATTTTTAATATCCACTTATTCTTAATAAATGACATTTTTTTACATTATACTTGTGCTTGATATTTTCTGTGCCAAAGATACCAGCATTTGGTATCCCTGACAGATGACAACTATCTCCCAATTGTGCGACTGCATTGTCACCCTGTATGGCAGGGGTCTCAAACTCAAATTACCAGAGGGCCACCAGACAAGTTTTCATATCCCATGGGGGCCGCATGCAAACTTTCAAACTTCAAAAACAACAGCACTGGTGTCAGCGAACGCATTATTAACCCCCAGCACTGGTGTCAGCGGCTGCATTATTAAACCCTAGCACTGATGTGAGCGGACTTATTATTAACCCCAGCATGTGCTAACAGATGCATTATTAAACCCCACCACTGGTGTTAGCGGACGCATTATTAAACCCCAGCACTAATGTTAGCGGACGCATTATTAAACCCAGAACTGGTGTTAGCGGACGCATTATTAACCCACAGCACTGGTGTCAGCGGACGCATTATTAAACCCCAGCACTGGTATCAGCGGACGCATTATTAACCCCATCACTGGTGTCCGCGGACACATTATTAAACTCCAGCACTGATGTTAGCGGACACATTATTAAACACAGCGCTGGTGTTAGCGGACGCATTATTAAACACAGCACTGGTGTTAGCAGAAAAATGATTCTGACAGGGAGTACCATCAAAAGGTTGGCCACATCCCAATGAACCGTGGAAAATGAGGAGATACCCCTAAGGTGGGACTTTATAAGCACTACCACATATAAGAAGAATCTAAATAAATATAGAAAATTTTATTCAAGAAAACATCACAAGATATGAAATATACATGTATTATTGGGACACAGAAATACATAAATGTAGGTATGTATTAGAAAAACCGTCAATGAAAAGTCATGTAGTTTCCCTGAACCAGGCGCGTTTCGGAAAATCTTTCATTCATCAGGGTTCACAGAAAGAAATTTACATATTATATTCATAGACACTGCACATAAATATCCACATGATTAAAAGAAAGGGAGTTCCATGACCCCACGCCTGGCTCCACGGACGCACCATCCAATGGCTGAACATAAACCACTATGCTTGGCTAGAGAATCCCAAATGGTATTGTAAGACACCCCATCCCCCACCTTGGGAGTAGGATGGTTTGACAGAAGAGAGTGCTAAGAGGTGTTTAATACTTTCCTGATTCAAGACGTTTCACCAGGATCACCTGCGCCCCACTTACCTGCCAACCTACCCGTATATGCCTGCATTTTTGGGTGGAGGTGCCTCACCTTTTGGACCACAGCACGCACACAGGCGCTCTACCCTATCCTGGGATGGGGTGTCTTTTAATACCATTTGGGATTCTCTAGCCAAGCATAGTGGTTTATGTTCAGCCATTGGATGATGTGTCCGTTGAGCCAGGCGTGGGGTCATGGAATTCCCTTTCTTTTAATTATGTGGATATTTATGTGCAGTGTCTAGGAATGTAATATGTAAATTTCTGTCTGTGAACCCTGATGAAGGAAAGATTTTACGAAACGCATCTGGTTCAGGGAAAGTATATGACTTTTTATTGACGTTTTTTTTTTAATACATACCAACATTTATGTATTTCTGCGTCCCAATATTACATGTACATTTCATGTCTTGTGATGTTTTCTTGAACAAAATTTTCTATATATATTTAGATTCTTCTTATATGTGGTAGTGCTTACAAAGTCCCACCTTAGGTGTATCTCCTCAGCATTGGTGTTAGCGGACGCATTATTAACCCCCACCACTGGTGTCAGCGGACGCATTATTAAACCCCACCACTGGTGTCAGTGGATGCATTATTAACCCCCATCACTGGTGTCCGCGGACGCATTATTAAACCTCAGCACTGGTGTCAGCAGAAGCATTATTATACCCCAGCACTGATGTTAGCGGACGCATTAATAAACCCCAGCACTGGTGTAAGCGGACGCATTATTAGACCCCAGCGCTGCTGTCAGTGGATGCATTATTAAACCCCAGCACTAGTGTCAGCGGAAGCATTATTAAACCCCAGCACTGGTTTCAGTGGACGCATTATTAAACCCTAGCACTGGTGTCAGTGGATGCATTATTAAACCCAGCACTGGTGTCAGTGGATGCATTATTAAACCCCAGCACTGGTGTCAGCGGATGCATTATTAAACCCCAGCACTGGTGTTAGCAGACGCATTATTAAACCCAGCACTGATGTGAGCAGACGCATTATTAAACTCCATTACTGGTGTCAGTGGACGCATTGTTAACCCCCAGCACTGGTGTCAGCGGACGCATTATTAAACCCCAGCATTGATGTTAGCGGACGCATTATTAAACCCCAGCACTGGTGTCAGTGGACGCATTATTAAACCCCAGCACTGGTGTTAACGGACGCATTATTAAACCCAGCACTGATGTGAACAGACGCATTATTAAACTCCAGTACTGGTATCAGTGGACGCATTATTAAACCCCAGCACTGGTGTCAGCAGACGCATTATTAAACCCCAGCACTGGTGTCAGCGGACGCATTATTAAACCCCAGCACTGGTGTCAGTAGACGCAATATTAAACCCCAGCACTGGTGTTAGCGGACGCATTAATAAACCCAGCACTGATGTGAGCAGACGCATTATTAAACTCCAGTACTGGTATCAGTGGACGCATTATTAAACCCCAGCACTGGTGTCAGCGGACGCATTATTAAACCCCAGCACTGGTGTCAGTAGACGCAATATTAAACCCCAGCACTGGTGTTAGCAGACGCATTAATAAACCCAGCACTGATGTGAGCGGACGCATTATTAAACCCGGCACTGGTATTAGCGGTCGCATTAATAAACCCCGGCACTGGTGCCAGCGGACGCATTATTAAACCGCAGCACTGGTGTTAACGGATGCATTATTAAACACCAGCACTGGTGTCAGCGGACGCATTATTAAACACCAGCACTGGTGTCAGCGAACACATTATTAAACAACAGCACTGGTGTTAGCGGACCCATTATTAAACCCAGCACAGATGTGAGCGAACGCATTATTAAACTCCAGTACTGGTGTCAGCGGACGCATTATAACCCCCCAGCATTACCCCCTACACTCCACAAATACCCCCTACACTCCACAAATGCCCCCCTACACTTAATGAATACGCCCCACACGCCACAAATACCCCCTCTTCACAAATCTCACTCACCCTCAGTGTGATGGCTCACTTACCTCTCCTCCTGGCAGTCGGCTGGTGGCCTGATCTGCTGCCTACCAAGGCCTCTCCTCCTGTCAGGTCCTGGCTTCAACACAGGACACGTGAGAACGCCATGATCTCCCGCCCTGAGGTGACAGCAGGACCCTGGATGCGGGGCTCTGGTCGATCATCAGTGCCTAGGTGGGTGGGGCAATGGGTGGATCCTCCCTCCACTCTGTTCTGTCTCTGCTCTCCTGTGCGGTGTCTGTATCCAGCTGGGTTGCAGCAGCATACAGCAGAAAGGGCACAGGATACAGAGAGATGAAGCTTTTCAGCGCGGCGCCCCCCGCTGCCTGCGGGCCATTTGTAACCAGTCCATGGGCTGCTGTATCGGAATTCGATAGAGATTCAATGGCCATTTTAACACATATTACACAAGCACGGTCCACTGTTGTCATTGCATTCTTAGATATACTGTGTAACGATGACAGGAGTGCATGTACAAAGGCAGCAAGTGGCTGCAAATAGACAAAAGGAAATCAGTGAATTGAAATGCAACAAAAGATAGAAAAAGTGGTTGCTTTACTAAAGGCAAATAGGCTATTCACTTTGAAAGGGAAGATGCATTTGCAAGTGAAATTTCCCCAGAGCTTAGTGAATGTGGTGGATTTTCACTTTGAAAAAAAACTCAGTCATTTGCAGTGAAGATTAAAAAAAAAAAACTTGTTTGCACATGATTGGATTATGGAAGTCAGCAGAGCTTCGTCTCATTCACTAAACTCTGGGAAAAATTGTCTTGCAAAGTGCAACTTCACTTGCTAAGTGAACAGTCTATTTGCCTGTACTAAGTTAATCAAGTGTCAAGTGGATGACGAGAAAGCCTAAAAAAAAAAACTTGGTTCCAGTAGGAATATACATTTTTTGCCCTGACTGTCTCTTCCACAGTAGGAGAAAGTCATCACACATGTACAACAAACCATAGACATCCAACTCTGATTAACTGAGAAGTGCCAAGAGGGAAGGAGGAGATGCTGAGCAGTAGTTTTCCAGCCAAGAGCCATGCCAATGCCGTCAGTGGAAAGATGAACCTAGGGAACAAGCCACTGGTGGCAAAGCATATTAGAAAATTTCATAACCGGTAGACGCGCATGATGAATAAGGTGTTTCAAAACTGACAGACCATATTTAAGACTGACATGTCATCACAAAAGTCTAAGCAGTTAAGTGAAAAAGTTTTCAGCACAACTATTTTTACCATGTCTTAGTTATATGGCATCCCTAGATTTTCTTCTGCCAACTGTCTAAAAAACAATCACACTTAAAGAAAAAAAAAGTGCATTTCAAATACCTCTTATGGCGCCACATGATTACTTTGCACATTTTGGCACAATGGCTTCCCGTGCCCTATAACATCAAATGCCAGCATCTTACAGCAAAATATACACTACCAACAATTCTGGGCCTCCGTGACAAGAACGTATAAACATTGCACACATCATCTTTTTTCAGTTTTTTGAATACTAAGAACTCGATCCAAATCTGAGAGTTGAAAAGTTCCATTTTGTGTAATCAGGTTTTAGTTTTAACATGATTGCTGAATTGCTTTTAAATTGAAGACATATGTATAAACACTGAACCCAGCTTTTTATTCCAAAATAGTGTCTATCAGGACTTATCCACTGTGGCTGTCTTCAGATTTTACTGTGCTTGATGCATTTGGTATGCCTTAATACTTTTTGTGCAGTACGTGAATATATATGGAAGAAGATTAGAGGAATATAGCATAAGTACCTAGGTGATTTTAAAGTGATTTGTATGTATTATTCAAACTTTCAGTCCCTAAGGCTGTTTGGAAGTGTTACCTAAAAGTCAATCATCTTGAGCTTTACAATTCACCAGCATATGCTTTCATTTTTGCACCTAAGATTTAGCATTAAGAAAACCATAACCTCGCCTCCTTGTTTGTCCTGAAAGCATTCCAGGATTGTTAATTATACGTTGGATGATTACCATACCATATGCTGTTCACTTTTAATTTGTTTGACCTCAATGGTTTGTGAATAATGTCATTGCAGACTTCACCCAAGGTTTTCTGCACAGCTAAGAGAATTGTTTCAAACTGAGACATTATTTTAGTAAGTATGACTTGTAAATGTGATCCCTTGTATAGCAATTAGCTCTAAAAACACTTACTAGAGGTTTCATATGTTCATATTTCTTGCTGAGTGAACAGTATGAGCGTTATTTTCTTTTTCATACCTGCTTTCTTACCTGTCATTCCTCTCTCAGAACTGTTAAAAATCTTAGAGTTTAAAAATCTGAGACACAATATAGACACAAACAAACAAACATAAAATGAGAATATAATATATATATATATTCATTTTTTTTCATTGCACATAGTTTTGAATAGGATAGAGAAGGGCTAAAATCTGTCAAGTAGTTATTTTTCTTTTTTTTTCTATCCTGGAGATGCAACAAGAAGTGAGAAGAAGTCTTTACAAAGTAAATGTAATTCTCCTCTTAGACAGTTACCACTGGGGAACAGGGTCCCCATTGAAAGATTTCCCATCACCCCCTGTTCTGAAGACAGCTATAAAATCTTGAATCCCCACTTTCTGTCCAGATGACAACAGTCAACAAGGCAGAGAGAGTGAATTTCCCTAAATTGGACTTGGACTGCATTAAATGCTTGATGAAGGTTCTAAACCCTTTCTACTCTATTAAAAAAAAATGTTTTGGTTATACCTACACTTTAAGTACAGATTTCAGCACAAATAAATCACATTTTATATATATATATTCATTCAGGAGCATTCCTTTACAAATTCAATTCAAGTGCCTTCAGCAGTGCTGTTTCTTGGCCTAGGCCGACAAGGCCCAAGCCTAGGGCGGCACTTTGCGGGGGGTGGCAAAAAAGCCACCCCCCTGCATGCAAAAAAGCCCCCCGTCCTGTTTTCCCAAGTCCTGATTCCTTCGGCCGCACAAATACTGCCCCGGCGGCCGGCTTGCTGTAGCTTGTATTTTGCATTTGCATTTTTTGTCAGAATTTCCGACAACAAAAATTTGAGAGCTGGTTCTCAAATTTTCCGACAACAAAATTCCGATCGTGTGTACACAATTCCGACGCACAAAATTCCACGCATGCTCGGAATCAAGCACAAGAGCCGCACTGGCTATTGAAATTCAGTTTTCTTGGCTCGTCGTACGTGTTGTACGTCACCGCATTCTTGACGTTCGGAGTTTCCGACAACATTTGTGTGACCGTGTGTATGCAAGACAAGTTTAAACCAACATCCGTCGGAAATAAATCCAGGATTTTGTTGTCGGAATGTCCGATCATGTGTACGCGGCATTAGGCTATATCAGGACAGCACATCAAGCATTACCATGGAAATTTCCGAAGCTTCTGCAAGAGGGCCAGGAAGGGCTTCGCACTATACCACCTGGTAATATGGGATGTTCTCCACCCATTATACCCAGCCTGCTTTACGGTGACTATTCTGATGACCCCCTGGACACACTGTGTAGGATGCTGAGCCTTCCTGTTTGAGAAGGTCAAGGAGGTGGAAGTGCCCAGGGACTTGGATGAAAGTGCAGCAGCTAAGAGTAAACCAGGGAGTTCCCAGCAAAGCCACTTGGAGGATGTGGCAGATCAGACTGTGAAGGAGGCTGCTGATGGCTTCCCTGGCCCTGATCAGGATGGGACTGTGTGAGGTTACACATCAATTCCCCCGAGCAAAAAGGGGTTGAGTCCATTGAGTCAATAGCAGGAGTTCCAGGGTTGCCCTCGCTGATTTAAAACCAACAATGGTGGGATGCAGTTCACTGTGGATCCAGAGTTCTCCCACTCCAGGAAAATTGTGACCATTGCAATGGTATATCTCGTGAAGGAGGTGACATCTGTTAGGGACCCAGTGTCTAGTCCTGTTCCCGCTATGTGTCCCCACTGGTGACAATAACTACTGAAGACAGGAGTGATCAGCCTTCACCTGTGGACAGCAGTTAGTAGACACTGGATATATCTGAATTGCCCCCTTTGCACGCAATGGACAATCAATGTTCAGCACTCTTTCCTCAAAATGACTCTGTAGTGAGTGCAGGACAGGTATTACAGTCAGGTGATAAGACTGCATGTGGGTCGAGTTGAAGCAGTTTAGCCATCGGCCATAAGGGGTACTAACCCATATGTGAGATAACATAAATATAACAGCATACAGTTCCCCCATGCTGCCTAATTTCTACAAGTTAGTGCCCCATCCCCACAATATACCCCACTCATCACTCACCCCACTCATCATGGCTAATTGTACGTGCAACATTAAGGGAATATCTATGTTTTCCCAGGATGTTTATTAATGGAAGACATTTAGGAGCCATGTGTGATGAGAGAGAATCTTGTCTTTTGTCACTGCTAGACAATATTCTAGCAATATACACTGAGCCAATATTCTCAGCTAACCTTATGCCACATTTGTGTCTTTTAGAAGGTGATCCAGAACAAGAGACGTGCTAAGAAGGCTGAGTAGACTAGAGAATGAGCATATTTTTTAGAGTTTGCTCACTTTCACCTCCTAGATTAATTGGCTGATCTGAGCACTGGACCAAATGACATTCACATGTTATTATGTGAGTGCTATTCGGGGTAGAGGTAAGGTCCGCCTACCAGAGATGCTGCATTAGAATAAAGAGAACTCTTAATGTAATTGGACCAGAATTCTGCTGGATAAAAGGTATGGATGCTTCTACTTTTGTTAAATTAGCTGTGATGTGGGCCACTGGAAGGGGTGGGAGTCTATTAAGAAACACTGGAGTTCAGGGCCTTCGTGGCTTCCAAAATGGCTTCCTTTCTGGTCAGACAGGGATTACTTTGACACAATTTACTAGCTTGAACATTTTTTCGCAAAATATGTGAACTTAACAAGGCATAGATAATACAATTTTCTTTCCTTCCACCACCGATGATTCCCACCATCAACATAGTTAGGGTCGATGGGGGAATCCCTCCTGCAAGGCTATTGTGTTCTGCTGGCAAGAAGCCTTCCCTGCTGGCAGAACACAACTGTCACAAGGATCACTGCTGGCTGCTATAGCTGCTGGCAGTGATTGCATGCAAAAAAACCTGACAGGCTGGTTGTACTAAAGTCGATTGATAGATTGGTTCTGAAGGAGAGGGCGGCTGCTGCGTCCTTAACAACCATGACTCAACTGCAGTCAGTGGGATTCCCCACTGACAACAGAATGTAAACAAACTAGTGCTGGCATGAAAAAAATAAAAAACAGTGTGGGGGTCCCCCATATCCACACCAGGCCCTTCGGGTCTAGTACGGGTTCTAAGGGGAACCCCACCCAACATTTTTTTTAAATGGTGTGGGATCCCCCCAAAATCTATACAAGACCGAGCATGCAACCCAGCAGGCCAGGAGAGGGGAGGGGACAAGCAATGCCCTCAACATGGGGGAGTTGTTTTGGGGGAGGGAGGCTCCCCCCAAACCATCTTGTCCCCATGTTGATGGGGACAAAAGCTTCTCCCCCACAACCACCGCCCAGGGAATCTGGAGGCCCCCTTTAAAAAGGGGGCCCCCAGATCCTAGCCCGCCTATGTGAATGAGTATGGGAGTATGATGTATCTAGTACGCCGTACTCAATCACCATAAAAAGTGTGAAATAAAAACAGTAGACGGTTTTTGACAAGTCCTTTATTAAACACCCCCCCAAAAAAAATATCCCCCAAAATAAATCCGCTCGTCTCCCCCTCCGTTCAGCGGCGCCGGCATTGCAACTGTGGGCGCCGGGCTGTGGCTTCACAGCCTGGCACCCACTGCGCATGCGCGAGCGGCACCGCGCGCCGTGATTGGCCGCTCAGTCACCTGTAATGGGTCCTAGATGATTGACAGGAGGGAGGGAGCAGAGCTGAGCCCTTCCTGTGCTTAGGGGGAAGTGATGTCACCAGCCCAGGCAAAGGAAGAGGCAGACTACGAGGGACCACCTAGCAACAGGCATTTAGAGGTAAGTAAAAAAAAAAATATCCAAATGTTTTTTTGTATTTTTTTTTTTTAATTTTTCATGTAGTTTTTTTTTTTTGGGTGGAACCCCACTTTAAGGACATAGTGGCCACCCAGTCCTTAGCAATCACTAGACATGTGCACACTGAAATATTTCATTTCGGAATTTCGTTTTCGTCCGAAAAATAAATTAATTTAGTTACTCCCGAAATTCGTTTTTATTTATTTTGTTTTTCGTTAAAAAAATGCATTCGTCCGAAAATCCAAATTAAGGTCAAATCTGTCATTGAAGGCTTAAGGTGTCTGTCAAATGTTCGACGCCGTATAGTTTACCTGCTCCGTCGAATCTTCTTAGAACTTTCAACAGACACCATAAGCCAAAGTACGTGTGTACTTGGTTCTAGCTATTTTACTGCTCCTCCTCTTTGGTTACAATCAGCCAATAACATTCATCATCATCATTATTTTTATCTATCTTTTCTCCCCTACGTCGAATCTTTTCTCTCCTACGTCAAATCTCTTCTCCCCTACGTCGAATCTTTTCTCTCTATGTCGAATCTTTTCTCTCTATGTCGAATCTTTTCTCTCTATGTCGAATCTTTTCTCTCTATGTAGAATAATCTTGGACTAATAGAGTTAAGGTTAGGCACATTCGACCACAGGTTTGATGGACACAGATTGTTATTGTCATCATCATGTCGAATCTCCTATCTATATCGAACTGTTGTAGCAACGAAAATAAAGCATTTGTTTATGTCGGATCTTTCGTTTTTCGGATTCTGCACCTTCGTGATCGTTTGTTAAAACGATAACGAAAATACCTGAAATTCGGACGAAAATGCATTCGGACGAAAACGAATGCACATGTCTAGCAATCACCTAAGTTCACAAATTCATTCTGAAGAATAGCTGATTTCTAAGGACTGGGTGGCCACCGCGAAACAAATCCCAAAAATAAATCTGTTATACATAACGAACATGACGAAACAAAATGACTCAGTTAACGAATGAAACTAAAAAAGTATTTTGTCCGTGCACGTGTTTATCTCTGACCATCATTTGTATCATGCCATCAAAAGTCTTTTGTCGCGTACACACGATCGGACATTCTGACAACAAAATCCTGAATTTAATTCCTGAATTTAACGGATGTTGGCTGAAACTTGTCTTGCATACACAAGGTCGCACAAATGTTGTCGGAAATTCCGAACGTCAAGAACGCGGTGACGTACAACACGTACGACGAGCCGAGAAAAATGAAGGTTAATAGCCAGTGTGGCTCTTCTGCTTGATTCCGAGCATGCGTGGAATTTTGTGCGTAGGAATTGTGTACACACGATCGGAATTTCTGACAACAGATTTTGTTGTCGGAAAATTTGAGAACCAGCCCTCAAATGTCAGATGGAGCCTACACACGGTCGGAATTTTCGACAACAAGCTCCCATCGAACATTTGTTGTTGGAAATTCCGACTGTGTGTACGCGGCATTTGACTATGTCCTTGTCAGGAAAGTCCTGTCAGTATCAGACGCCCTGTGCGGGCAGTCGCACGCATGCGCACACGCACCAGGCGGGCTATTTAAACTGATCTGTCACATGAGAATCTTGCTGTCTGCTCTACAGCGTTACGTGTGCACTTCCTGAGAACACTTCCTGTTTCCTGTACTAGACCCGGCTTGTTCCTGATTATCCTAGCTGTCTGCCTGCATCTGATCCCGGCTTGTCTCCGACCATCCCTGCTTTCTGCCTGCATCCGACCCCGGGTTGTCTGACCACTCTTCTGCCTGACCCTTTGGCTCATCTACAGTCCGCCTGGCTATCGATCCGGCTTGTCTGACCTTCCAGTCTGCTGCACCAGTGTTCCAGTCTGCTGTCCTGTGTGTTCGAGCCTGCTATCCAGTTCCAGTCTGCTGTGTGGTTCCAGTCTGCTGCCCCAGTGTTCCAGTCTGCTGTCCTGTGTGTTCCAGCCTGCTATCCAGTTCCAGTCTGCTGTGTGGTTCCAGTCTGCTGCACCAGTGTTCCAGTCTGCTGTCCTGTGTGTTCCAGCCTGCTATCCAGTTCCAGTCTGCTGCACCAGTGTTCCAGTCTACCTACCAGATCAGCTTAATCTCCACTGCACAGTGTTTCCAGAGTTCCAGACCTACCTCCTGCTGTTGATCCTGCCAGGCACTCGTGCCACTCCTGACTCTTGTGCTTCCTGTATACCCTACCAGGGCCCTCGTGTCGGAGCCGCAAGAGAGGCCATCCCCTGCAAGTCGGGCTCGTCCACAAGGTACGTGACAGTAGCAGACAGCCATGACCGAGCCCGAGCAGGGAGCCTCTCCTATGGAAGAACTTTGTATGCACCTGACCGGCCTTACACAGGCTGTTAAGAGTCTCCAGGAAGGAGTCTCCTTCAACCTCGCACCTTCTCGCTTGAAGCCACCAAAGTAGGTTTTGTGATCTCACTACTCCTGGGTGACCCCCAAACATGGGCTCACCGCCTTCTGGAACTGAAAGCCGAGGTGTTGACCAATTTAACCACCTTCTTTGATGCAATGGCCCAGCTATATGAGGACTCACAGCTTTCTGCAACCGCAGAAGCCGCCCTGCACACCCTTCAACAGGGGCGTAGGGCAGTAGAGGACTACGTTGCGGAATTCCGCCGATGGAGTGCAGACACGGACTGGAATGACGCTGCCCTCCGCTACCAGTTCCGTATGGGACTTTCTGACCCTTTAAAAGATGAACTGGCCCGAGTGGGAATTCCTCTGACTCTGGATGCCTTGATTAATCTTGCCATACAGATCGACCGACGGTTGAGGGAGCGAAGAGCAGAAAGAGGTGCTGGGCCTACTCGCCCAACCTGGATGTTGCCTAGGGTCCCCAGCTATACCCATCCTGCACCCACCTCTAGTCCTGCTGTTTCACCTGATACCTCTGAGCCCATGCAACTTGGAGTCCTCCGCCCATCTCTCACGACGGAGGAACGCCAACGTCGCTGGGCTAACAACCTGTGCCTGTACTGCGGGGAACCCGGACACTATGTCAGGAACTGTCCTAACAAACTCCGTAAGTGCCTGTCTGTCTCCTCTGGTGATGTGACTGCTTGGCCTAAGACTTCCGCTCACTTGACTCTTTCTATATCTTTGCAGCTCCCAGGAAAGACTTTACAGGTTCCCGCTATCATTGATTCCGGGGCTTGCAGCTGCTTCTTGGACTCATCCTTTGCAGCTAAACACCAGATCCCACTGCGTTACAAGGCCCATGGACTCTCTATTCATCTGGCCGACGGGTCTGCAATAAAATCTGGGCCGGTTATACAAGAATCCGCTCCCCTTCCAGTCACCATCTTCAACTTGCACCAAGAACTGCTTCGCCTGGACATCATCACTTCTCCTTTATTTCCTATTATTCTTGGCATGCCGTGGCTACAAGCCCACAACCCTACTATCAACTGGGTCACAGGAGAAATTACGTTTTCCTCTCAGTACTGTCAACAGTTCTGCACTTTGAAGGACTCTGGTGAATCCCCTGCTCTGTTATGTCTCAACACTGATTCTGAGTTATTCCAGGCGGTCCCCAAGGTCTATCATGACTTTTTAGATGTCTTTAGTAAGAAAGGGGCTGAAACCCTTCCTCCTCATCGGCCTTCCCGGAGCCGAAGTTCCCTTTGGCAGGATATTTCCTTTGACCGAGCTGGAGCAAGGAGCACTAAAAGCATACATCGACGAGAACCTAGAAAAGGGTTTCATCCGGCCCTCTACATCCCCAGCAGGTGCAGGCATCTTTTTTGTTGAAAAAAAGGATCACTCTCTTCATCCTTGTATAGACTACCGCGAACTCAATAAAATAACTGTTAAAAATCGGTACCCTCTCCCCTTGGTACCAGAATTATTCCAGAGACTGGGGACTGCTACTATTTTCACCAAATTAGATCTCCGAGGGGCTTACAAGCTAGTTCGCATCAGAAAAGGGGATGAGTGGAAGACAGCTTTCCGCACTCGCTTCGGGCACTTTGAATACATGGTGATGCCCTTTGGACTATGTAACGCCCCTGCAACTTTTCAGTACTTCATAAATGATGTTTTCCGTGACTATTTGGATCTATTCGTCATAGTCTACTTAGATGACATTCTCATCTTTTCTTCTTCCCTGGAATCCCATCGCAGACATGTTAAATGTGTTTTAGCTCGACTCCGGCTACATGGCTTGTACGCTAAGGCTGAAAAGTGCGAGTTCGAGCAAGAGAGTATTCCATTCTTGGGGCTAATTATCTCCGTGGAAGGGATCAAGATGGATCCCCATAAGGTTGCTGCAATTCTTGACTGGCCAGCCCCTACTGACAAGAAAGGAGTCCAACGTTTCATTGGCTTTGCCAACTTCTATAGAAAATTCATTAAGGGGTTCTCAGCCATCATTGAGCCCATCACTCAATTGACCAAACAAGGGGTGCGTTTTCATTGGTCGCCCGAAGCTCAATCCGCCTTTGAATCTCTCAAAAGACTGTTCACCTCTGCTGCTGTTTTGAAACATCCCGATTCCTCTTTACCATTTGTCCTGGAAGTGGACGCTTCTGAGAGTGCTGTTGGTGCGATTCTTTCCCAGCGACAAGGGACCAAAGCTCTGTTATACCCTGTAGCCTTCTTTTCTCGCAAACTATCATCCGCAGAAAGGAATTATGATGTAGGAGATCGGGAACTACTGGCCATAAAATCCGCTCTGGAAGAGTGGCGGTATCTTTTGGAAGGAGCTGCTCATCCTATTCTGATCTACACAGATCACAAAAACCTGGAAAATCTTAAATCCGCAAAGAGGTTGAGACCGCGACAAGCCAGGTGGGCCTTGTTCTTTTCCAGGTTCTCCTTCCACGTGACCTATCGGCCAGGCTCCAAGAATATAAAACCTGACGCTTTGTCTAGGATGTTCCACAAGCCTCAAGAAACCGCACCTCCAGATGCGATCCTTTCTCCTGGAAATTTTTTCCTGTTGCAAGAAGACCTACTTTCCCGGATTAAGCAAGCTTCAGT
The DNA here is from genome assembly GCA_037952925.1 of Lithobates clamitans. Classification (NCBI taxonomy): domain Eukaryota; kingdom Metazoa; phylum Chordata; class Amphibia; order Anura; family Ranidae; genus Lithobates; species Lithobates clamitans. The sequence goes on from JBBGZY010000583.1 coordinate 1,256,552, forward strand.
AGGGTTGGTACCTGCTATGAGAACAAAACTACAAGAAAAGGATGGTCTGCTTTGGTTTGGGAGTAAGATCTTTGTACCTGAAGGCCTACGGGTCACAATTTTAGAACTTTGTCATGATCACGCACTAGCAGGACATTTTGGTGTTACCAAGACGGCTGATCTTGTCCTGCGCACCTTCTGGTGGCCCCAAGTGCCTAAGGACTGTAAGAAGTATGTGGAATCCTGTACCATCTGTGCTCGGAATAAAGTCAGTAGAACCAGGGCCTGGGGATTACTGAAACCTCTACCTGTCCCAGAGAGGCCATGGAAGATGCTGTCTATTGACTTCATTGTCGAGTTGCCTCCGGCTGAAGGGCACACTGCCATCTTTGTGGTGGTAGATCGGTTATCTAAAATGGCTCATTTCGTTCCAATGAAGGGTACCCCCTCTGCTCCTGAAACTGCACAAACGTTCATTAGAGAAGTGATTAAACTCCATGGAATTCCGGCTAATATAATTTCTGACCGAGGAGTACAATTCACTTCCCGATTCTGGAGAGCCTTGTGTAAAGCCCTAGGAATTGAACTATCATTTTCCACTGCCTATCACCCCCAGACGAATGGCCAAACGGAGAGGACCAACCAGATTCTCGAGCAATATCTTCGTTGTTTATCTTCCTTTTCTCAAGATGATTGGTTCTCGTTGCTCCCCTTGGCTGAATTCGCCTATAATAATGCTGTCCATTCTGCCACAAAGCAAAGTCCGTTTTTTGCCAATTACGGGTTTCACCCTACCCTTTTGCCCAGCTCCATTCCTGAAAAATCCGTACCAGCAGTCCAGGAAACAATACAATACAAGGAAGATTGACGATCACTTCTGAACCCATCCAAGCACAACTGTAACTTTTCTGTACAGTATTGCTTGTATCATAGGTGTGCGCAGCTTATTGCATTAGGGTGTGCAGCCCAAAACTCAAACACACGTGCCTTTCTCTTCAGCACGGGGCAGTGAATGATTGAAAAATGCTTGTTGCTGAGTGGCTTCCTGTTCATTCACAAACTGAAGCATAGTAAATAGAGCAAATGTGTTCGCTGTGTTCATTTAGAAAAGGAAGAGGCCACTAAATTACATATTTTCTAGCTACTTCCCCCGCTCTCCATCCTAAAACATCCACCGCAGCAGGAGAGGAGAGGAGGGAAGCTAGCAGCACTGCGGGGCAGGGGAGCCAACCAGGGGGGTGGGGGGAGAAGGCCTAGGCAGTAGGGAGAATCGGCACCACACATAGTAATTAGGGTGTGCCCAAGCACACCTGGCACACCCCCCGCACACACCTATGGTTTTATGAAGAATATTTTACAGTATAATGTAGATTTTTCTAATATACCAGAATTAAAAGAGAAGTTTTTTTTTTTTTTTCTTTGTTTTTTTTTAGAAATCATACTTCCCTAGGTGGATGCAGCATCAGTCAGAACCTGTTCCCTGCTGGCTCTAGAACTGAGAACCAAGCGATCGAACACTGCTAATCACTCAGTTCTCAGTGTTCTGTGAGCAGAGATCTGGTGATTGTAATGCCGCGTACACGCGGTCGGACTTTACGGCAGACTTTGCCCGGCGGACTTTTCGACGGACTTTGCGACGGACTTTCCGAATGAACGTACTTGCCTACACACAATCCACCAAAGTACGTCGAATTCGTACGTGATGACGTACGACCGGACTAAAACAAGGAAGTTCATAATAGCCAGTAGCCAATAGCTGCCCTAGCGTGGCTTTATGTCCGTCGAACTAGCAAAGTCTTCCGTAAAGTCCGCTCGTGTGTACGCGGCATAAGTCACCGCTGTCTGCTCTGCCCCCCCCCCGCTCACTGGAAACGGGTCACGGCTGTACAGATTGTACTGCACTCCTGTGATCCACAGAAGAAGTACAGCCAAATAAGCTTTAAAGTTGAAGTTTACGCAACTTATATTTTGCTTTCACTATTTTTTTTCTTTTCCCCTTATCAACATACTAATGAGATTTTTTAATTAAAACCTTTCTGTTTTCATTACATACTTTATTACAGACCCAGTGATGACATTGTCTCTGTGCTTCTCTATGCAATGCAGGCAGTTCATGGCTGGTGGGAGAGGCTTTCTAAAAACATCACAGCACCCTACCTAAGTACTCCTTCCAAGCGCCCTCAGCCCTGATGCCAGTAGTGGGCTGGCTTTTGGGAGGAGTTATGCAAATATCAATGTGCCTTGATGGGTGGATGTCAGTTTAGAGGGGTGGGTGTTCCTAAACAGGTTGTATTTGCATGCAGACCACCCTAGGTAACACATGTGATGCTGAACCTCAATGCCATTTTACCATCTCTACCATGGCAGTTTGGCACAACAATTCACACAATTAGACACGTAAATCAAGAAACTAACACTTGTGCAGACAAACTGAAACCAACAATGGGGTTATATAGCTAGGACATGATGGCACCACAACTTTCTCACCTCCCATCCTGCTCCTGGACAATCAACATTTACACGTTCCTTGGTGATTGTATGAAGCAGTGGCGGCTTGTGAAGTTTTAAGATGGGGGGGTGCTAGACCCCGCCCACCCTTTTTGACCCCTCCCAATTCTCATAAGCCCCACCCCTTATATAATCCACCCACTCCGTCCCCTGTAGTACATCATATACAGTGCCTTGCAAAAGTATTCACCCCCTTGGCTTTTTACCTTGTTACATTACAGCCTATAGTTCAATGTTTTTTTTAATCTGAATTATATATGATGGATCAGAACACAATAGTCTAAGTTGGTGAAGTAAAATTAGAAAAACATATACATTAAATGATTTTTCAGAAATAAAAAACTGATAATTGGCATGTGCATATGTATCCCCCCCCCCCCTTTGTTATGAAGCTCATAAAAAGCTCTGGTGCAACCAATTACCTTCAGAAGTCACATAATTGGTGAAATGATGTCCACCTGTGTGCAATCTAAGTGTCACATGATCTGTCATTACATATACACATCTTTTTGAAAGGCTCCAGAGGCTGTAACACCTAAGCAAGAGGCACCACTAACCAAACACTGCCATGAAGACCAAGGAACTCTCCAAACAAATAAGGGACAATGTTGTTGAGAAGTACAAGTCATGGTTAGGTTATAAAAAAAATCCAAATCTTTGATGATCTATAGGAGCACCATCAAATCTATCATAACCAAATGGAAAGAACATGGCACAACAGCAAACCTGCCAAGAGACGGCCGCACACCAAAACTCACGGACCGGGCAAGGAGGGCATTAATCAGAGAGGCAGCACAGAGACCTAAGGTAACCCTGGTGGAGCTGCAGAGTTCCACAGCAGAGACTGGAGTATCTGTACATAGGACGACAATAAGCCGTACGCTCCATAGAGTGGGGCTTTATGGCAGAGTGGCCAGAAGAACGCAATTACTTTCAGCAAAAAACAAAATGGCACGTTTTGAGTTTGCGAAAAGGCATGTGGGAGACTCCCAAAATGTATGGAGGAAGGTGCTCTGGTCTGATGAGACTAAAATTTAACTTTTTGGCCATCAAAGAAAACGCTATGTCTGGTGCAAATCCACACACATCACATCACCCAAAGAACACCATCCCCACAGTGAAACATGGTGGTGGCAGCATCATGCTGTGAGGATAGGAAACAGGTCAGAGATGAGAGAAAGATGAATGGTGCTAAATACAGGGATATTCTTGAGCAAAACCTGTACCACTCTGTGTGTGATTTGAGGCTAGGATGGAGGTTCACCTTCCAGCAGGACAATGACCCCAAACACACTGCTAAAGCAACACTTGAGTGGTTTAAGCGGAAACATGTAAATGTATTGGAATGGCCTAGTCAAAGCCCAGACCATAATCCAATAGAAAATCTGTGTGGGACTTAAAGATTGCTGTTCACAAGCGCAAACCATCCAACTTGAAGGAGCTGGAGCAGTTTTGCAAGGAGGAATGGGCAACAATCCCTGTGGTAAGATGTGATAAGCTCATAGAGACTTTTCCAAAGCGATTTGGAGCTGTGATAGCCGCAAAAGGTGGCTCTACAAAGTATTGGCTTTAGGGGGGTGAATAGTTATGCACATTGACTTTTTCTGTTATTTTGTCCTATTTGTTGTTTGCTTCACAAAAAAAAAAAAATCTTCAAAGTTGTGGGCATGTTCTGTAAATTAAATGATGCACATCCTCAAACAATCCATGTTAATTCCAGGTTGTGAGGCAACAAAACACGAAAAATGCCAAGGGGGTGAATACTTTTGCAAGGCACTGTACCAGGCTGTATATTATACACAGGGCTCTTTACATCATATACCAGGCTGTACATTATACACAGGACTCTGCACATCATATACCAAGCTGTACATTATACACAAGACTCTGCACATCATATTCCAGACTGTACATTATACACCATGGCTCTGCACATCATATTCCAGGCTCTACATTATACACAGGACTCTAATGACACATCAATCTGTCTCACAGCCCATCAGGGACAGAGGCATGGTGGTGGGGTGGGATCAGGGACAGAGGGATGGTGGGTGGGATGGGATCAGGGACAGAGGGATGGTGGGTGGGATGGGATCAGGGACAGAGGGATGGTGGATGGGATGGGATCAGGGACAGAGGGATGGTGGGTGGGATGGGATCAGGGACAGAGGGATGGTAGTGGGATGGGATCAGGGACCGAGGGATGGTGGGTGGGATGGGATCAGGGACAGAGGGATGGTGGGTGAGTTGGGATCAGGGACAGAGAGATGGTGGGTGGGATGGGATCAGGGACAGAGAGATAGTGGGTGGGATGGGATCAGGGCCAGAGGGATTGTGGGTGGGATAGGATCAGGGTCAGAGGGATTGTGGGTGGAATGGGATCAGGGACAGAGGGATGGTGGTGGGATGGGATCTCGGACAGAGGAATTTTGAGTGGGATAGGATCAGGGACAGAGGGATGGTGGGTGGGATAGAATCAGGGACAGAGGGATGGTGGGTGGGATGGAATCAGGGACAGAGGGATGGGATCAGGGACAGAGTTATGGTGGGTGGGATGGGATCTGGGATAGAGTGATGGTGAGTGGGATGGGATCAGAGACAGAGGGATAGTGGGTGGGATGGGATCAGGGACAGAGGGATGGTGGGTGGGATGGAATCAGGGACAGAGGGATGGGATCAGGGACAGAGGGATGGTGGGTGGGATCGGATCTGGGACAGAGGGATGGTGAGTGGGATGGGATCAGGGACAGAGGGATGGTGGGTGGCATGGGATCAGGGACAGAGGGATGGTGGGTGGGATGAAATCAGGGACAGAGGGATGGGATCAGGGACAGAGGGATAGTGGGTGGGATGGGATCAGGGACAGAGGGATGGTGGGTAGAATGGGATCAGGGACAGAGAGATGGTGGGTGGGATGGGTTTAGGGACAGAGGTATGGTGGGTGGGATGGGATCAGGGACAGAGGGATGGTGGGTGGGATAGGATCAGGGACAGGGAGATGGTGGGTGGGATGGGATCAGGGACAGAGGGATGGTGGGTGGGATAGGATCAGGGACAGAGGGATGGTGGTGGGATGGGATCTGGGACAGAGGGATAGTGAGTGGGATGGGATCAGGGACAGAGGGATGGTGGGTGGGATGGGATCTGGGACAGAGGGATGGTGGGTGGGATGGGATCAGGGACAGAGGGATGGTGGATGGGATGGGATCAGGGACAGAGGGATGGTGGGTGGGATGGGATCAGGGACAGAGGGATGGTGGGTGGGATGGGATCAGGGACAGAGTGATGGTGGGTGGGATGGGATCTGGGACAGAGTGATGGTGAGTGGAATGGGATCAGAGACAGAGGGATGGTGGGTGGGATGGGATCAGGGACAGAGGGATAGTGGGTGAGATGGGATCAGGGACAGAGAGATGGTGGGTGGGATGGGATCAGGGACAGAGAGATGGTGGGTGGGATGGGATCAGGGACAGAGGGATGGGATCAGGGACAGAGGGATGGTGGGTGGGCTTGGAATCAGGGTCAGAGGGATTGTGGGTGGGATGGGATCAGGGACAGAGGGATGGTGGTGGGATGGGATCTGGGACAGAGGGATGGTGAGTGGGATAGGATCAGGGACAGAGGGATGGTGGGTGGGATAGAATCAGGGACAGAGGGATGGTGAGTGGGATGGAATCAGGCACAGAGGGATGGGATCAGGGACAGAGTGATGGTGGGTGGGATGGGATCTGGGACAGAGTGATGGTGAGTGGGATGGGATCAGAGACAGAGGGATGGTGGGTGGGATGGGATCAGCGACAGAGGGATGGTGGGTGGGATGGAATCAGGGACAGAGGGATGTGATCAGGGACAGAGGGATGGTGGGTGGGATCGGATCTGAGACAGAGGGATGGTGAGTGGGATGGAATCAAGGACAGATGGATGGTGGGTGGGATAGGATCAGGGACAGAGGGATGATGGGTGGGATGAAATCAGGGACAGAGGAATCGGATCAGGGACAGAGGGATGGTGGGTGGGATGGGATCAGGGACAGAGGGATGGTGGGTAGAATGGGATCAGGGACAGAGAGATGGTGGGTGGGATGGGTTTAGGGACAGAGGTATGGTGGGTGGGATGGGATCAGGGACAGAGGGATGGTGGGCGGGATAGGATCAGGGACAGGGAGATGGTGGGTGGGATGGGATCAGGGACAGAGGGATGGTGGGTGGGATGGGATCAGGGACAGAGGGATAGTGAGTGGGATGGGATCAGGGACAGAGGGATGGTGGGTGGGATGGGATTATGGACAGAGGGATGGTGGGTGGGATGGGATCTGGGACAGAGGAATGGTGGGTGGAATGGGATCAGGGACAGAGGGATGTTGGGTGGGATGGGATCAGGGACAGAGGGATGGTGGATGGGATGGGATCAGGGACAGAGGGATGGTGGGTGGGATGGGATCAGGGACAGAGGGATGGTGGGTGGGATGGGATCAGGGACAGAGGGATGGTAGTGGGATGGGATCAGGGACCGAGGGATGGTGGGTGGGATGGGATCAGGGACAGAGGGATGGTGGGTGGGATGGGATCAGGGACAGAGAGATGGTGGGTGGGATGGGATCAGGGACAGAGGTGGGATCAGGGACAGAGGGATGGTGGGTGGGATGGAATCAGGGTCAGAGGGATTGTGGGTGGGATGGGATCAGTGACAGAGGGATGGTGGTGGGATGGAATCTGGGATAGAGGGATGGTGAGTCGGATGGGATCAGGGACAGAGGGATGATGGGTGGGATAGAATCAGGGACAGAGGGATGGTGGGTGGAATGGAATCAGGGACAGAGGGATGGTGGGTGGAATGGAATCAGGGACAGAGGGATGGGATCAGGGACAGAGTGATGGTGGGTGGGATGGGATCTGGGACAGACTGATGGTGAGTGGGATGGGATCAGAGACAGAGGGATGGTGGGTGGGATGGGATCAGGGACAGAGGGATGGTGGGTGGGATGGAATAAGGGACAGAGGGATGGGATCAGGGACAGAGGGATGATGGGTGGGATGGAATCAGGGACAGAGGGATGTGATCAGGGACAGAGGGATGGTGGGTGGGATCGGATGTGGGACAGAGGGATGGTGAGTGTGATAGGATCAGGGACAGAGGGATGGTGGGTGGGATGGGATCAGGGACAGAGGGATGGTGGGTGGGATGAAATCAAGGACAGAGGGATCGGATCAGGGACAGAGGGATGGTGGGTGGGATGGGATCAGGGACAGAGGGATGGTGGGTAGAATGGGATCAGGGACAGAGAGATGGTGGGTGGGATGGGTTTAGGGACAGAGGTATGGTGGGTGGGATGGGATCAGGGACAGAGGGATAGTGGGTGGGATAGGATCAGGGACAGGGAGATGGTGGGTGGGATGGGATCAGGGACAGAGGGATGGTGGGTGGGATGGGATCAGGGACAGAGGGATGGTGGTGGGATGGGATCTGGGACAGAGGGATAGTGAGTGGGATGGGATCAGGGACAGAGGGATGGTGGGTGGGATGGGATCATGGACAGAGGGATGGTGGGTGGGATGGGATCTTGGACAGAGGAATGGTGGGTGGAATGGGATCAGGGACAGAGGGATGGGATCAGGGACAGAGGGATGGTGGTGGAGTGGGATCAGGGACAGAGGGATCATGGGTGGGATGGGATTAGGGACAGAGGGATGGGATCAGGGACAGAGGGATTGTGGTGGGGTGGGATCAAGGACAGAGGGATGGGATCAGGGACAGAGGGATGGTGGTGGGGTGGGAGGATGGGAGGATGGGGGGATGGGGGGATGGGGGGACGGGGGATGGGGGGTGGGAGTATTACTCACTTGCTCTTAGTTTCAGTTAATTCTATCTCCCTGCTCAGTGTTCTCAGTCTGGACACACAGTGCCTCCAGTAATGGCTCTCCTGACATGGGGACAATGTCTGCACATCTCACTGAGGAGATAGTTCATCCCCCTTCACTGGACTGACCTGGCTGACTTTCTCCTCCACTCCAGTTACTTCCTCCAGACATGGATCTGCTTAGAGGAATGGGCAGAGCTGCTGTACCAGTCAGTGAGTGCTCACTCAGGCACAGTTTACATTACTGTCTGTTTCCTGCAGCTAGAAACGGCGAGCAGCATGTAGAGTGCGGCGACAACCCCCCCACCCAGAGTACTGCTTTCAGCTCTGCTCCATGCAAAGAACGGAGCTGCCGACGTCACTTCCGATTTTCGTTTATTACATGAAACCCGGGAGTAACCTCGAAATTTAAACCACAATGCTCCCCGCCCATAGTGATTCTACGGGCGGAAGCTAATCGGCGACTTCTATTGCGCCGCAAGGCGCGTTAAAAACCCGCAAATGAAGTGCCACGTCTGCGGGGCAGCCACTCTTTATGGGACCTGGAAGCAAGTGGAGATTACTCGAGCAGTGGTGCCTACTACAGTGTTTTCCAGCTTCTAGGGGGATCCCACATGTATGGCACATACTGTACATACTTACTCAAAGGGCCTGTTGTATCTATAAGACTAGATGTCCAGAGCACCCCACTTCCCCTTACATGAGATGTCAAGAGCCTCTCCACCATCGGAAGCCAAGAGTCCCCCACCATCCCTTACATCACAGTGCACTCCCCCCCCCCACATTATGCTGCTGCTGGGAAGGACCTGGGGTGGAGCTGGGAAGCAGAAAGTGCAGGGTCTGGAGGAGGGCCAGAGGAGGTCTGGAGTCAGCTGCTGGGGTCTGCTGAATGAGACCAGGGGAGGTGGAGACGAGGAGGTGCTGCGACTGCACAGAGAAGCACAGGACCTGGTGGAAGGGTTCTGGAGATGAGGGGAGTGCCCAGCTGTAGGAGTGATGTGAGGGCCACATGAAATGGCCTGGCTGGCCAGATTTGTCCCACAGACCTTGTGATTGACACATGAAGCATGTGTTTTAGAGAGTTAGGGAAGACGCCAGAAGATAGGAAGAGGTTGAGGATATGAGTTAGAGAGTGTATGATAGATCCAAAAGTTGACCGTAGTAATTGCGAGGGGGCAGGGCCCTTTGAGGGTGCCTCAAAGTGTAAAGTCAACAATCATGGCTTTAGAGAAAACTTTTTTTTTTTACATCTTTTTGGGAACCACTCACACTCTGAAAACTCTCCCGTGGCCGTGACCCTTCCTTGGTCCTTGGAACTGGCAGCCGCGACAGTGATTACAAAGGAAAGATCCCCCTTGAGATCCGGGGCTTCTGGGAACTACCATCGTCCATCCAGGATCTCTGAGCCTGTTTGATTCGGTGTCACCGGCATCCGAATCCACTCCCTCTGGTAAGCGTATTTCATCTATTCCCATTATATGTTCGCACTATCTACGAGATACAGAGGAGAAGATTCCTGCACCAGTGCAACATTTTGTACACAGTCTATTCTGGGACTTTTCATTGTCTGACCCATGGCCACATATTGGGACATTACTGTATCTCACTCATCACTTACCTTTATCACTTTATATGTGTTTTATTCTCGGGCCTTCATTAATGGCCACCATCACTGATGTGTTTTTTATTATTGGTTATTTTCATTAGCGCTACATTTTATTTCTAATCATGGCTTTAGCCTGGCTCTATCCAGGCCACACACCCCCTTCAAAGCATTTCAGTCATGAAAGTGGGGATCTGGTGTGGCGATGGGCCCTTTTATGTCATAATCTGCTATTACAACAAATAGAGAAAAATCCACCAGCTGTAACTCAATGGGGAATCAAAAGAGTTTATATCAGTTTTGCATCAGTATCAAGGAGTTTTAGTGCCGCTTCAAGTTCTCAAATATACAATGCCACCATCCTCCGCCCTCCATCCTCCACCCTCCTAGTCCTTCTAGGGCCACTTACACTCCAGCCTGCCCACCCTGCCCCCCCGGAGCCACTGGTGAGCCGGGTGCCAGCTCTTCCCCTCCTAGAAAGCCCAAAACGTCTGCCTATCGCTAGTGCATGCTGCGGTCCGGGTCTCTGCTCGCCATGCCCACTCCCGGAACCCTAGAGCTGTGCGATGGTCCACCCGGGCTCCTCCTGCTGCCTCTTCTCATGTGTGATTTCCAGTGCCTGACCAGGCAGGAGCTGCAGTGCTTCCCACCTCTGTCCCACGCTCGTGGGTGCCCACCATTGCTGTGCCTGGGTCCGCCCCCGCTCCCCCAGTGCGCGGGGGTGGGGGCTGAGGGGGTACCCAGGGAGATGCTCCTGTGCGTCCTCTTCCATGCCTGCTCGTCCCCTGGTACTCTGTCCAGGGTCCCCTCCGTACGCTCGTTCTCAACTCCCTGCAGGAGATTCTTCTGCCCTCTCTGCACCTACGCTGCTGTCCCTGACGGCTCCTTCTCTCCATGCACCCAGTAGGGCAGGAGATTTGAATGTGCCGGTGCACTCTGCATCACCTGTGCTGTCTGCTCTGCATCTCCCTGCACCCAGCCGGGTGGGAGATCACCAAGCCTCACATGATGCACACCCCTTGCCTCTGTCTCCTGACTGCTCGGGTCTTCCTGCATCCGGCTGGGTGGGAGATGGCCACTACACACCTGTCGCCCACCCCTTCCAGCTGACTCCTGCCTACCCGCATCTCCCTGCGCCTGGCTGGGTGGGAGATTCACGCAGGCTGCCTGCCACCACAACCCAGCTTCGGTCTGCTGCATGGCCTCGTCTCCCTGCGCCCGGCATGGCGGGAGGTTTCCACTCCATTCCCAGGATGTCCACTGCATTTGCCATGGGTCCTCTGTCTGGAAGCTTCGGTTGCTCTCGTTGCTGCTCGGCTGCTGCCCTCTGCCACCCGGGCTCATCAGGGTCGGTGGTTGAACCTCCGCCCCTGGACCTCTCCTTCCATCATCACTCTCCGGCCTCGCCAGGTGCCACCATTCCTCTCTGAGATGGATGCCACAAGCCTCTTCCAGCCCCCCCCCCCCGTGGACGATCCTGCACCGAACGTTCAGCCTTAATCTGCTGCTGTTCGCCCTTCTTCAGCTCCACATCTGCACATCAGTGAGTATGACTGTGATTTAATTTAGGGTAGGTCCGGTAATGCAGCCATATTGGGCCTGTCAGATGAACGCATAGTTACGGTCGTAAAATCGGTCCTGTCCCGCATGGGGGTATCGGGTCCAGCGGTTAGTTCGGGCTCCTTTGCGGGTGGCGCTTTGTGGGCGGTTTCACCGACCTGTCAGAGGAGGTCAAGAACAAGATCTGGCGCTGCAAATTTATCGATTTTCTCACACTAGCCCCTCCCAACAGGGAGACGATCGACAAATTTTGTCGGGTTGACATTGTGGAGCAGGGCAACAAATCAAAACAGCCTCCTCAGATGTTCGGGAACTGGCTGCAAGGGTTCTGTGCTTATGCCGGAGTGCTTTGTGAGCAGTTCCGGAGTTGGCCGCATCTCTCTTTTGCTACTTAGATCTTATTTGGGGTGCCTATAAGGTTTACAGGGGCCAGTGTTGGTTTCACTACGACACCCAGTTTCGCCAAAAAATGGCGTCACGTAAGGAGTTTAGTTTTGATTGCCAAGATGGTAGCCTGTGGTTATTGCTCATGTGCCCCCACAGGCCTTTGTACTTTCAGTCCCTGGCCGGAGCTCTCTCCGGAGCGTCGGCTGCCCCCAAAAAAGATATATGCTGGCTTTTCAATGAAAACCACTGCAAGTGGTACACTGCGTGCCATTTTAAGCACAAATGCTCACTTTGCGGGGGTGCTCACCCTGCTAGCCGGTGTTTCCGGAAGGGAAAACAACCACTTTCCAGCCCGGGAGCCAAGAGCCAAGCCTGACCTTTCTAAACCGGAGGACGCCAGTGAACGTCTTAGAGATGCTTCCCTGGCGAGACCGGTACCCCCTTCATAGGGAGGCCTTGACCTTGTGGGACGGTTTGGACCATGGTTTTTGGATACCCTTCACTCCTTCCAAAGTGCCTACCATGGCATATATTTTAAAAACCTTTGTTCAATTTGAGTCTATCGTGGCTGAGAAGCTTCAGAAGGAGCTGGATTTGGGGCATATGGCAGGCCCGTTTGATCTTCTGCCTTTCCACAACTTGAGGGTGTCCCCCCTTGGTGTGGTCCTTATTCACCATCTGTCCTATCCTTCTGGCTCCTCAGTTAATGATGGCATCAATAAGGAGGAATCCAGGGTCCACTACACCTCTTTCGACAAGGCACTTCACTTGATCAGGGCTGCTGGTCAGTTGGCTTTGTTGGCTAAGGCGGACATTGAGTCCGCCTTCTGCCTTCTCTCGGTCCACCCGGAATGGTACTGGGCTGCTACTTTCAAGGAAGCTACTTTTTTGACATGTGCCTTCCCATGGGCTGTGCAATTTCTTGTTATTTCTTTGAGCTCTTCAGTAGCTTCCTTTAATGGGTAGTTGTCCAGGCGGCTGGTTTCCATTCTGTATTACATTACTTAGATGACTTCCTCTTCATAGGCCCAGCTGACAGCGGTCAGTGTCAGTGGCTCCTTTCTGTTTTTCAGGACACCTGCGAGCAGTTTGCCATTCCACTGTCAGCTGACAAGACAGAGGGCCCCGTGATGGTTTTAGCCTTTTTGGTCATAGAAATAGACACAGTGATGATGGTTTTTCGGCTGCCCAGTGACAAGTTGGCCAGGCTCCTCTCCCTGGTCCGCTTGGCAAAAGGGGCCAAAAAACTGCGGTTAAAACAGCTACAGTCCCTGCTGGGTCATTTGGTGTTTGCCTGTAGAGTCATCCACATGGGGAGGGCTTCCTGTAGACGATTGGTGTGGGCCATAAAGGGGGTGGCTGCCCCCCCTCATTATGTTCTTATCACCAAGCCCATGCGGGATGACTTGGGGATATGGCTATCCTTTCTCCAGTCCTACAATGGCCAGTCATGTTGGATGCTGGAGGAGGTACCGAACTCACAACTGGAGCTATACACTGATGCGGCAGGCTCCTGTGGTTTTGGTGCCTTTTTCCAAGCGGAGTGGTCTGCCGAGTGTTGACCGGCCTCATGGGCCCACATGGATTTGTTGCGCAACCTTACCCTGCTGGAGCTCTTTCCGACCATTGTCGCCATTGAGCTGTGGGGTGAGCGGTTGCGCAGTCCCAAGGTGGTTTTTCTGGTCCAATAACATGAGCATGGTGCAGGTGGTCAACAGTCTGCTAGATCCCCTCCAGTCGTATCGTTACTGCATTTTTGATTCTAAAATGCCTGCAGTTTACCGTATGTTTTAGAGCTAGGCATGTTCCTGGGACTGCTAACGATATCGCTGATGCTCTCTCTCGTTTACAGCTCGATCGTTTTCGCTCCCTGGCTCCGTCGGCTTCCCTGGAGGGCCTCCCCTGTCCGGCCTACTTGTGGAACCTTGTTTCCAATGTTTGCTAGACCTCCTCCAGGCGTCGCTGTCCCTACGTACGTGGGCGTCGTACTGTTGAGTGTGGGACGAATGGGTCCAAGTGTCTGCAGTGAGTTTTTAATCTCGTCTCAACATGACAGACACATGGCTTTGTTTTCTTACCTCGTTTATTTACTTCAGAAAGGTTCTTCGGGTTCCATGGTTTTGTCGTCTATGTCTGCATTGTCCTTTTGGTTTCAGCTCCTTGGGTGGGAAGATATCACAAAAGCGTTCTCTGTCCGGCGGGTCTTGCGGGGTTGGAGACACGCTACCCATTCTCCCGATTCCCGGCGCCCGGTTTCCCTTCATATCATTTCTGGTATCCTTTCCCTGTTGCTGTCCATGTGCTCCTCTATGTTCGAGACCCTACTTTTTCAAGTGGTCTTCTCTTGGGCATTCTTTGGTGCTTTTCACATCGGCGAATTGGTTTTCAAATCCACGTCCTCGGCAGGAGGCATCCTGTCAGAGGATGTGACCTTCTCGGATTGCTGTGTGTCGGTTGTGTTATGTATATAAAAAAACTACAGCTTTGGCAAGGGAAAAAGGGTTGTTATGTACCCTTGTGGGGGCCCCTTTTGCCCTGTTTCACTGGCCTCCCCCTTAATGTCCGCACGCCCCCCGTCCCCCACCTTCTTTGTCCATGCTGATTCCTCCTCCTTGAGCAGGTTCCAATTTTTGCGGGTTTTCCGGTGTTGTCTTGAGAAACTGGGCCTACCTTCGCGTGATTTTGCGGCCCACTCTTTTTGCATGGGTGCGATGCTGCTACCGCTGTTTCTGGTATGGGTTTCTCCGATACGGAACTCTAGCGTCTGGGTAGGTGGGAATCGTCTCGTTTTTCTTTGTACATCCGCCCACACCTTTTGTTTCAATTTCCAGGTTTTTTACCCGGCTCTAATCTGGATTGTAGGAGATTCCTTCATTTACTGGGCCGCTCGTTGGTCAAAAGTTCGGAGCTAAGAATTTGGGTTTCAGCTATGAACTTGCCGGGATCCGTTGGCTTGGGCTCCATGGGCTATGTTGGCCTCAGGTCCTTCCGGAGTGTTTGCGCCTTTGTGCTCATGTTTCTGGCCCCATCATCTTGATTCTTCACGCTGGAGGGAATGACGTGAGTTATACACGTTCCGTGGACTTAATCTCAGCTATCAAGTGCGACATCACTCATTGTTATGCAGTCTATACCAACTTAGTTCTCATATGGTCTGAAATAGTGCCTCGCTTTCTATGGGCCCTGGAAATACCTGGCCCCCACCTGGAACGCTTCAGTCGCAAGGTTTACGCCCAGGACGTCAAGTTTGTTCGGCAGATCAGGGGGTTTGTAATCCGGCACAAGGATTTGGAGGGTGCTAATGATGATCTGCTGAGATCGGATGGCGTTCACCTTAATGATATCGGTTTGGATATCTTTAACCTTGGCCTTCAACGTGGCGACTGACGGGCGGGTGGTGGTTTCTTGACCTTGCCAGCATAAAAGTTGCTGTAATTGGCTATGCCCTTGATGGTAAGGACAGCCCCCCCCCCTTTTGTAATTGTGTGCTCGCAGTACAACTGTGACTGGCATTGGTTTAAAGTGTTTACATGTTATGTGTTGGAATTTAAATAAAGCTGTGGCCTTGCCCTTTCCAACCTAATAATTGTAAGTGTGTTTCTTTAAATGGGGTGAGGGGGCAAGGGTGAGGGTTCTATCCATTTATGTTACATTTGATTTGTACCTAGGCCCATTGTGCCTCAGCAGTCATGAAGGCCTCTTGAGCCCCTATAGGGAAA
The DNA here is from genome assembly GCA_037952925.1 of Lithobates clamitans. Lineage (NCBI taxonomy): Eukaryota > Metazoa > Chordata > Amphibia > Anura > Ranidae > Lithobates > Lithobates clamitans. The sequence continues at coordinate 1,272,165 of JBBGZY010000583.1, forward strand.
GAGAGCCTTGACTGATGGGGGCATGTCCAGGTGGCGGGCAAGGTAGTTGTGTGGTCACCAAGGATTGGTAGAACTATGGGGAATGGGCTGGGTCTGAGCTCAGAAAGTATTGCCAAAGGGAAATTGGAAAGTAGGCTGTCTGTCCAGCACATATGGTAAGGACAGGCCTCCCCTCCCGCCTTTTGGAATTGTGTGCTCACAGTACAACTGTGACTGGCACTGGTTTAAAGTGTTCACATGTTATGTGTTGGAATTTAAATAAAACTGTGGCCTTGCCCTTTCCAACCTAATAGTTGTAAGTGTGTTTATTTAAATGGGGTGAGGGGGTAAGGGTGAGGGTTCTATCCATTTATATTACATTTGATTTGTACCTAGGCCCATTGCGCCTCAGCAGTCAAGGACCATTACTGATGAATCTTTCAGTCATGGTGATTACATATTAACTAAATGCAAAGATTAGATCAGGCCAACAAAGAAATTAGCTTTTAATAGAGAAATGTGATTAGATTATTAAAAGCTGTTTGCAACAGGCTACTGCACAGAATAGGTGAAGCTGTGCTATAGAGATTATGAAATTACATGTGGCTTGGTAAATCTCAGATACTTTATTATGGATAAGTCGATGCATGCTCGGCATTGGGCTAGAGGAGGGAAAAGGTAACACAGTGGAACCTCGGGTTGCGAGTAACGTGGTTAACGAGCGTTTTGCAATACGAGCACTGAATTTTTAAAAATCGTAACTCGGTTTGCGAGTGTTGTCTCGCAAAATGAGCATGATTCAGGCTAAAGCAGTGTTAAGTATCGCTTTTGGCCTGAGGTGGGGGGGCGCCGGAGCCGAGCAGAGCCGAATGTCGCCGATCGCAGTCGTTCGGAAATGCACGGAAAGGCCCGAGGACACTTTGGCTGACCTCGGCAAATCTCGGGTAGGAAGTCTTTCGACCATTTCCGAGGCTCTCCGGCACCCCCCCACCTCTGGCCACATGCGGTATTGCATCCCATTGAAGTCAATGCAGAACAAATTATTTTAGTTTCCATTGACTTCAGTGGGAAAACTCGCTTTGATATGCGAGTACTTTGGATTACGAGCATACTCCTGGAACGGATTATGCTCGTAATCTGAGGTTCCACTGTATAATGAAAATCACAGCATACCAATACATTCAGAATTTTGTCTTAGGACCTACACACATAGTTGTAAAAAAAAAAAACAGGCATGTGTTTCTGACACCTGCTAAGTGCACTGTGATTTCCAGGGCAGAAAAGGTGCATTGGGCCAACTGGCTGAATGTAGTGTTTACTCCACTTTGCACTAAATCATTCTGAGATGAATGTGAAGTGCAGTTGACAACTACATTAATACTACATCCCTTGTTCTCATGAATTCCTCTTATGAACAGACAGACCTGTTTGGGAGAGAGCTGAACACATGCCAGGATTAAAAACACAAGAGCACAAGAGCGGGGTGTGTTATAGCACCCAATGCCTGTGTATAGAAAGCCTAAAACAGAGTTTTTCAACCACTGGTTAATGCACGTCAAGAGTACTACTGAGGTGTATGTAGGCCTCCTAAATTAAACTCAGTAAAAAGAAACTTGTAAGGAATCTACAGTATAAACAAAGGGAGAGAGAGGCTATGTTCGGACTTTAGTAGTACCGTATAATTGGCTGTTAATAAACAGTCAATAATAAAGTTATTCAGGATATTTTATTACAAAGAGAAGATACATTCATTTTACACGGGTAAGTATAATACCAAGTCATGACAATCAGAAAATACTTTTACACATTCTATCTGAAAATTTTGAACATTTGTACCATCTTGGTGGTCATTATTCTACATGTTTCGCAGACTTGGCCACTTCTTCAGGAGATTTTTTATTTAGATGGTATGTAGAGGAAAGATTGTCATATAAAATAGAGAAAATACACATATTATTCACAAGAAAAAACATTTTGTGATTACAACCAGTAACATTTGATGTAAATAAAAAACATCTGCTGCAAAACACCCACCATCCACACATCTTACCGGTGGGCATCAGCAAGCCGGGGGCCCGGAGAAAAGGTGCCCCACCCCGAAGGGCCTGGGAGCCTATTGTAGGGCACTGGATACAGCTAATATTAGCCTAGTTAAAAGGAACAAAACGGGTGGTGTTATCAACTGTCTTCAAAGTCATCCAGACAGGAATGACATATGTATGATACATTTGGACATATGTACGTATTAAGCAGACTTTTTCATACCTGAAGGGGGGTATAAATACGACTATGCAGACTCAATGAGATAACTGTATAACTATACCATCTCATTGAGCCTGCATAGTCGTATATATGTATATATATATGTATGTATATATATATATATATATATATATATATATATATATATATATATATATATATTCTCACAAAAGAGAGTACATCCATCACATTTTTGTAAATATTGTGTATAAGTGTACAGAGAAATGCAAGTGTTATTGTGATACAATCCATGCACTAATGGATTCTTTAGCTCCACAAGAATTTAAATGGCTCCTATAGTTATATTAAGATAAGCACAGTATGCAAAATATATAATTAAGAGGTGACTCTTATCATCACACAAGCAATCATTTTTCAGAATGAATAAGGTAGGCTAATACAGTTTAAATGTTACTTTCCAATCAGGATTCAGAAAAAGATACAACAATAAAGGAACGCATGTCTCAATGACTTGCCATAGTCAACTGACAAGGTTGAGTGCTCCAACTTTTTTATTTCTATTCTACCTGCCACAGATTTATTAAAACTGAAATTATAAGAGTCTTGTGGTCTGAAAGCTTACTTCCAATCCTTCTTAATTGGTAGGTCACGGGTTTGTATTGGAATGCACGTATTTTAACCCAGTAACAATTTTCTATGGCATCCTAGTTTAGTGCTGTTGGGAGGAGATCACATGTCCCCCAAAACCCAGCATCACTGTTATTGTTGGACGGAGTGTTGGGCAAGATGAATATCAGTGAGTCGGGGGGTCCCCTTTGCAAAGACACTATGGGGGTTATTTACTATAACTGAAGAGTGCAAAATCTGGTGCAGCTTTGCATAGAAACCAATCAACTTCCAGGTTTTATTGTCAAAGCTTAGTTGAACAAGCTGAAGTTAGAAGCTGACTGGCCACCATGCACAGCTGCACCAATTGTTGCACTCTCCAGTTTTAGTAAATCAACCCCTATGACATGCCCAACAGTAAATGGGCAAGGTGACATGGTTTCTTTAGATAAACTATGAGGTTTCTTTAGATAAATTATACATTTTTGTTCAAACTTAAAAAAGTCAATGTTTTTAGGTATATAAACTGAGATTCTATAGTCTTTATTATTAAAAGCTTTGTTTTACAGATACTCTTACTCTGTTTGCAGCACGTGCTGAAAAACATATTTTACCTGCTCTGCGTAGTGGCTTTGCACAGAGCAGCCCCGATACTCTATTTCTTGGGTCCCCTGCTGGGCTCCTGGCTCCTCTCCCTTGACTAGTGCTCAAAGTAGAAGGCTGATTGCTTTGGGGGTACTGGTGCGGATTCGCTCCTGAGCCCTCCTCTTTGTATCCATAAGACAAATAGAGTCGCGGTTCAGCCCCGTCCCCACTCTCGCCTCATTGGCTCACTGGCTGTGAATGACAGCAGTGGGAGCCAATGAGGAGAGGGAGTCCTGGGACAGCCAAAGCTCTCTTTCCCATCGCTAGATCGAGAGGGGGCTCAAGTGAGTACCGGGTGGGCTGAGGGAAGCTGCACACAGAAGGTTTTTGACCTTCATGAATAGAATGCATGAAGGTAAAAAACCTTCATTAGGGTGGAAAAAACTGTGAATTCAGACATAGTCCAGCCAACTAAAAAAACAAATGTCTCTTTAAAAGACAAAATGGTATGGGATGGGAGGCAGTCTTTAAAAATCACTGGGGTATACCGAATAAAGAATCAACTGCGGCTACTGTCCTCAGAGTTGTGACAGCTCTGTGTAAATCAAAGAAAGCAAGAGAGAGAGAAGGATGCACCAAACTAAGTGCAGTGTCCCAAAGATTTAATGCATAGGCAGGATTAAAAACACTTACAGAATAAATGATAAATATGGGCTCATCTGTGGATGAATCTCCGGGCTCTCATCAAGGCGGCCATCGTTTTCCATGGGAATGTTGGGTGTGTGGAGTAGTTTCCAGCCGCTCAGTTGGAGAGAGAGAGGCAGTTCCTGGAGCCTCGAGGAGTCAGGAAGTCACACTCTGGCAGCATGGAGTGTCCCACAGGTATGATGTCATCAAACTGAGACAGGAGATCATTGACAAGTGAAAGGCAAGACAAGGCTGCATGCTCGGAGCATTCGGCTACTTCTACTGGCCTTTTCAACCACTTTAATCTAGTGATATATTCAGGTGATAGTTGTAGGTTATATAAAGTAATAAAAAGTGTACATACTGTACATTGTAGTATAAAATATATTATTATTATTATTAACAGTTGTCCAACACTGATTCTGAAGGTAAGAGATGGTCACAGGTCGCAGAACACCCTGATGAAAACACAGTGTCTATAATTCCAGTGTTCAGCTGAGCAGATGCCCCCATGGCCTTCAGCTTATAGCCTCCCTGTGAAATTCATGGAAAATATACATATGTGGGGTTTTTTTTATTTAGAATGTTACAGTAATTGCCAAAAGCTTTATCATAAACAAAGGACTTCTGGAAAAATTAGTTGTGAAAATGATCTTCAGTATAGAGCAGCAGGTGTTCCATATCTCTCATTCAGTTCTAGTTTGTTTTAAGGTGACTTGTACATTGGGGAATGTGTTTTGTTTGGCAGATCCACTATTTTGTCCATGATAGCCATTAAGGTGACTTGTACATTGGGGAATGTGTTTTGTTTGGTAGATTTTGTCCATGATAGAGCCATTTCCAATAAAGCACTCATCATAGCACCAGTGTATCTTTATTTATCTGCTTATCCAATTGTTGCTGATACTAAGGATCCAACAATACAATTATTTAAACTAGTTACATGGCAGAAAATGTATCATTACATATAATATAAACTTAGAAGCTAGTTCCCTTGTTTGCAGCTGTTATCCCAACCCTAATTGACTGTAAAAAAGGACTTTAAGGCTCCATGCACAGTGGCTTAAAAAACGTTGCTTCTACAGGAGTTTTGTGTTCTGCCTGTAGAAGCAGCTCCATGCACATTGGGACGTTTACAGGCATATTTTGATCTCAACGTTTAGAGGCAGGAAAACAACCCTTCTGGTTCATGTTTCTGATTGGAGCTCACTGGCAGAAACGTAAAACTCTTATAAACTTGTCTAGACTTTGTAACAAAAAATGCTCTATATGAGCGCTTTTTTATTCCCAAGAGAAGAGACTTTTTTTGAACCCAGTGTACATGCAGCCTTAAGGTTTTGAGTTACTAAAGGCAAATAGGCTGTTCTCTTTGCAAGGGAATTTTCCTTTAGCTTAGTGAATGGTGGTGAAACTCTTTTGACTTCCATCATCCAATCATGTGAAACCAAAATACTGTTTTTTAAAATTTTCCTTGCACATGATTTGATATTCTTTGCAAAGTGAAATTTCACCACATTAACTAAGCTAATTGATACCTTCCAAATTAAAAATGCCATTGCTAAGTGAATAGCACATTAGCATTTAGTAAATCAAACCTAAAGTCTCTTTTTGTCTTGTCTTGTTTCTCTTTTACAAACCTTCTTATTAACCCACTTACATGATACCCTGGGAAAGATTCATTACATTGCTTCAGTATACGCTGATATACCTGAACAAATTCACTTTGGTGATGCTGATTACAAAAAAAATCACTTTTGAATCCACCACTAAATACTCTAGTTTCTTCTGTTATAGAACTAACCAGTAATATTTATTTCATCTTCTTCTTTAGGATTGTTGTGCACTGGTCTTTTAAAAAGGACATTTCTCTTCTTTCATAAAGAAAAAGACTGCTGCTTATGATCAAATCAATTCATTCAACCAACCTAATTTCTCTTTTCATATTAGTCATTGCTGACACAATCATAGCTAAAGAAGTGCTGCCTTTGTCACACTCCGCTCTAACTCATCTCAACTGTGTTCTATCAGGTTGAGGTCAGGTCTCTGTGCAGGCCAGTCAAGTTCCTCCACCCCAAACTTGCTCATCCACGTTGAACAAAAAAAAACCTGACAGCTCAGTTCGGAGCTGTTGTACTAACAATCTGATTTTAGTACAGCAATCTCCCCTGCTGAGATATTGTGCTCTGACATGGGGATGGCCTCCCCAGCCAGAACACTCCGAGCAGTGCTCTCAGCCATCAGCCGGTCGGCAGACCTTTTTCGTTCCTCAGCCTTCGATCTTCTGTCGGACTGGCTGCTGTACACATGGGCCAAATGTCGGCCGGTTTCCATTGAACATTCGGCCCATGTGTACTATGATTTAGTATATGTGATATTTAAGAAAAAATGTGTAGCGCCAAAAGTAAATGAACAGCAATGAGATGTGAATACTGTGTTAAAAATGGACAGCACATTGAAATAAAGTGCAAAAAAAGTGCTAAAGTGACCTGGCCCCCTTTGATAACATCCTATTGGACGAAACGTGTTGGGGAGGACACACTAGTGCTGACATCAGGCCACTGTCCGTTACCGGGTCGGCAGTGGCACCCATTGTCATATGTTTTTATGATTTATTTTATTTTGGCTTTGAACATATAAATTCAATAAGTACTACACTGTGGAGACTTATTTACCATGGCTACATCTGGATGGTGCGAGTTGCTGAACAGCCTTCCCCACAACAGCTGGTGGATCTACACTGAGTGCGTGTTTGCTGATGTAACGGCAACTAGCTTTTCCAGTGAGTGGATGATTTTGGAGTACTGTACTTGACCACCTCTTCACTTTTTAAATCACCACCAATTTTTTATGCACATCTTTGCACTGAGCTTTGTGTTTTCACCAATAAGTTTATATTGCTGATCCTATTATGGGACTGTGCATTTAAATCTTTATTTTTCATTATATTGTTTCTTATTGTTGATTTTCATTCTAGATTGGACTTATATATAGATATATATATATCTATATATAAACATATATAATATCTATCTATCTATCTATCTATCTATCTATCTATCTATCTATCTATCTATCTATCTATCTATCTATCTACATATATATATATAATTATATATTTTTTTAATTTAGCATTTTTTCACTTTAGCACTTTTTTTGGACTTTATTTCAATGTGCTGTCCATTTATAACACAGTATTCACATTTCATTGCTGTTCAATTACTTTTGGCACTACACACTTTTTCTTAAGATTTCTTATAAGTTCAGTATATTACTTATCTGTGTCAGCTGCTGCCCCACCACAGTGCGGAGATACACTTTTTTTATTTTAGGATATGTGATACGTACATTTGAGTTTTAAACTAGAGATTCAGAAGTAAGGTGAGACAAGGAAAAGGATTGTCAGCCTGCACTTGCAAAAAAAAAAAAGGAAATCAAAGTAAGCAAAGGGTGGTTGGGTGTAGCCCAGACTCTGTTGAACTTTCACTTTTGGACTTCTCAGCTATGTAAAGGGAATCCAACCAGATTCAGTAGCCTTTTCCCAGCTTCTACATGTGATAGCAGTTATCTGAGCACAGTGCCCTGAAGCAGGTGGCACATTGGCCCAGAATTAACGCATGACAACTTGGAGGCATCCAAAAATTAATGGTGTCAGCAACTATGAGGGTACTTTCACACTGGAGCAGTGCGGGCGTCAGCGGAAAAGCGCGTTAGTTTTAGTGGCGCTTTATCGCTGTTATAGCAGTGCTTTTCGGCCGCTAGCAGGGCACTTTTAACCCCCGCTAGCGGCCGAAGAAAGTGTTAAAAGCGCCTGTGCTGCGGCGCTGCCGAATCACTCTGCAGGTGATCCGGCAGCGCTGCTCATTCATTTCAATGGGTAGGGCGTTTTGGGAGTGTGTGGACACTGCTCCCGCACTGCCCCAAAGATGCAGCTTGCAGGACTTTTTTTCCTGTCCTGCAAGCGCACCGCCCCAGTGTGAAAGCACTTGGGCTTTCACACTGGGAGGCATGAGAGGCGCTTTACAGGCGCTATTTTTAGCGCTAAAATGCCTGAAAAGTGCCCCAGTGTGAAAGGGGTCTAAAGCCTTATACACACGATCGGATTCTCCGACGGGAAATGTGTGATGGCAGGCTGTTGGCGGAAAATCCGACCGCATGTATGCTCCATCGGACAATTGTTGTCGGATTTTTCGCGGACAAATGTTGGATCACAGGTTTTAACAAATGTCTGTTGTCAGATTTTCCGAGCGTGTGTACACAAGTCCGTCTGACAAAAGTCCAAAGTACAAACACGTATGCTCGGAAGCAGGGACGAGCCAGAAGCGGTGGGTCTTGTAAACTAGCATTCGGAATGGAATTAACATTCTTGACATGGCAAAATATGAAATCTCAAAATGCAGTGCACAATTCTCTTCTTCTTGAATGAAATAATAATGAAGCTGCTTTGTTGGTGATACTGATGGCGTTATTCCAAACTAATTTTCAAAGGCTTTTTTTTTCTAGTGTTATCAAGAATAATATTATGGGTTTTTTTGTTTTTTTTTTATTTGGGCAAGTTACAAGAACGCCATTATCCCGTAGTTTTTAAGATCAAAGATACAACTATGTTGGTGTCCCTTGTCAATTTTACATTGTATTTTTTTTTAATATAACTGCCTACTCCCAAACTGTCATTTGAAGTAAAACACATAGCCAAGTATAATTCTCCACAATTTTTTTTATTGTGCATTAAAAAAAAGAAAACAAATAAAATTAGACATGCTATCTGCCAATAGAACTTAACCAAAAAGTGCATTCTATGCATCCAAAAATATAGAAAATATACCAAATCAAATCATTATTATTCAACCAAAAAAATAATGTCAAAGCAATAACTGCGCTAAAGAGCTGAAAAACAACAAAGTACTACGTCACTCGTATTTGTTGGCCAACAATTCCTCGCCGTTTGTATGCAAGACAAATTTGGGCCAATGCCCTTCAGACAAAAGTCCACAGTTTTGTTGGCCAACAATCCTCGTGTGTACGAGGCTTAAGAGCTTCGTGAGTGGGATAGTCAACTGCCAGATGAATATCAGTAATATTTGATCCACTCAGATAATTATGTTCCATGTGTCAGTTTAAATAGAAATTGTTTGTGTGCCTTCAAGGTTTTTGCTTCCTTTCTCCTTGAGTCTAATATTCCCCACACTGTTTACCAAAGTAAAGCATATGATTATACTGAGTGATGAAAAGCACTGGTGATTTGCTAACCCTGAGCATGTTTTATAAACATTTACAGGCGTCATGAAGCTGAAGCTTCCCAGCTTGCAAGTCAGATGAAGCTCCCCAAAGTGCAATGCTTCATACTTAACTTACCTCACGGCCAGGTGTTAAAGAGCAAGCAAAACATTCCAGGCAGGCTGTATGGAGTATTTCTGGCCTAAAGAAGCACCTGAGAAAAGCACCAGAAAGGTTTTTAAGGTTACATTCTGTTTGTTTTTTCTTGAAGAGAACATGTACAGCATATTCAGTAACCATTCAAAGTCAAACTCCAATTAAAAAAAAATAATATTAACCTCTTCCAGGTTATATATACACATTGCAGGATTTTCAGCAAACTTTAGGCAGATCCATTCCTACTTTTGTAAAGTATATAGTGGGGTACCGTCTGGTAAAAATGATTGCTAAGTGGGAGCACCGGCCTGCTCTAATCACATGATCCATCCCGGTATTGTAATAAGAAATATTTCATCAAGTAGACAACCTCTTATGCTGGCCATACACTATACGAAAAATCGTCCAAACCTATTTTCGAAAAAAGAAAAATTCGGATGTGAGCGCAAACGATAGTGTAATGACCGCTAAATCGGTCAGTGGACATAAATGAATGCATCTTTTGTTCGTTTTTTTTACATATACCTAGTGCAAACAGTTCAAACGGGAAACACTTTAGCCTTTCAATTTATCGTTCGTTTGGCAGAACATTTCCAAACTTGTCCTTCGTTTTTTCGGCTCAAAAACATCCCAACGATTATCGATTTTGTGCCCATTAACTGCCTGAAAAACGAACGAACTGTCTAATGACCGAATTTTGGCTGATTTTTCGTATAGTGTATGGCCAGCATTAGACATACAAGTGTTTTTAGAAAACTCTTTGGAAAAAAGTTTCAGGGAAGGATTTATCAAGCCCAATTCCAGTTTTACATTTTTTTCCCAGCAGTAGCTCCCACTCCAACACTCACCCAATCTACAGTGATGTCTCCTGCAGGCTCACTGCTCTAAGGTCCAACTCTAATCACGTGGTAGGTTAAATGACCCCCAACATCATTTAACTCACTTCCTGCGGGTCCATGGCATTAAAAATATGCCCTTTGGAATAAAGTAAACTACTATTGTTTGTATGTGTGTGAACACCACTCTAGGTCAGTCTCCCATCTCCACCTACACTAACACACAGACCATGTGCTGGCCCCGTCCATCACAGATTCCAACGAGCAAAAAAGAATTATGGTTTGCCACACGTTCAGTAAAATCACCTTTATTTCAGCAAGTCCATAAAAACATGTCCAAAAATACAAATAAAGGGGGACAGCACCACCAGCTAACGTGTTTTACGCTCCTTAGTGCTTAGTCATAGGTGAGCTATGAATAAGGGCGAAGGGAGCACTAGGGAAGTTGCCAGTAAACTTATAGATGCCACACTTATGCCCCATGTCACGGCCCTTCCGTCGTATACCAAAGATACCCTAGACCTTTTGAAACAGATTGAGGGGTTACCAGTCCCTCCTGGCTCCCTGCTCGTGACACTGGATGTGGAGGCCCTTTACTCCAGCATCCCTCACGAGCAGGGGGTTGGGATGGTTCGCACTTTTCTGTATGAGGAGGATCACCACCAGTGGAAGTACAACGATTTTATTTTAAAGTTACTTCACTTTATCTTGACCCATAATACTTTTGAATTCATGGGTTCCCACTACCTCCAGGTGCAGGGCGTAGCCATGGGCACTTGCTGTGCCCCTGGCTACGCCAATCTGTACCTGGGGGGGTGGGAACGTCATCTGTTTTCTCGAGATCATCTATCGGAATATCTAGATCACATTCTGATCTGGAAACGCTACATAGATGATATTTTTATGATCTGGACAGACACTAAACAAACTTTGCAACAATTTATACGGTTATTGGGTGTTAATCATTTTAATTTAACATTTACCCACCACTGTGACGTGCAAAGTATCAGTTTCTTAGATCTTGAGATATACAGAGACGCGAACAATACCTTGTCAACAAATCTATACCGAAAAAGAACAGCAGGAAATACACTGCTACATGCCACAAGTGCACATCCACCTACCCTCATAAAAAGCATACCATATGCGCAATACATTCGCCTCCGTCGAAACTGCACTCACATAACAGATTTCCAACACCAAGCAAATCTGCTCAGATCCCGGCTGTTAGCCAGAGGTTACAGCCGATCACTCTTACGGAAGGCCTTCAACAAAGCTAAAAATAGATCACGAAACGAGTTACTTTATACGAACAAAGCCCGATCACAGGACCCCACCGTTAAATTCATTACCCGATTCTCTGCGCATCACCAAACCATCAGTCACATCCTTAGAAAACATTGGCATTTTCTAACAGAGGACCCTATACTCGGGAAGTATGTTAATCCATACCCAGGGATAGTCTATAGACGTACGGTGTCCCTTAAAGACCGACTTGTATCCAGTCAATATAAACCTTTCGACCTAACTTCTTCCCGAGCACCAAGGGGCACAGCACCTTGTGGCAGCTGTTCCTTCTGCCCGTGGATATCTTCTGCGTACCCAGTCTTGCTCCCAAGCGGCGAAACCTACTATCCAAAATTTTCAGCGACCTGCCACACACAGGGGGTGGTGTACTTGATGACCTGCACCTGCGGGGTTTTTTATGTGGGAAAGACGGCCAGACAACTTAGGCAAAGAATCAACGATCATGTTTATTACTCCGGGAATGGGAAAATGCTCACACCCGTGAGCAGACACCTTGATCTATACCACCGTTTTGATACATCCTGTATTTCTTTTACTGTCTTGGCCGTCATCCCAAGAAACCCTAGAGGTGGGGAATGGGACAAGTTCATTTTACAAAAAGAGTCCTTATGGATTGAACGGTTAAACGCCATTAGAGCACCTGGTTTGAACGAATCCCTCTCATATAAACCATTTCTCTAAGTTCAGCCCACCCCATTTACCATTCCCTTCCCTTTTTCCCCCCCTCCTTTTCCCCCCCCCCCCTTTTCCCTTTTTCCCCCTTTCCTTTCCCTCCCCCTCCCTAATAATTTTCTACTTTACCTGCTGACGTGGTTTTCGCCGCTTGGAAGCTAATAACACACGTCTTTAAGAAAATGTATATATAATCATTAATCATTAAACCATTGAGACCTTACTTAATATTCATATCTCAGATCAATGTGCTATTTCCCAGGCCCTTTTTCCTTCCTCCCCCTCTTTATGTACTTATCGATGTACACTTTGGTATATTTTTGGCTTTGCCATATACATGCTTGATCTCACTTAATCTTTAATTGTACTTGTAATTGCTGTACATAGATTGTATTTGCTTTCCTTGTATTTTGTTATTCTTTCCGCCCCCCTGTGGTTATGTTTGGCATTGCGCCCTTAGTTTTGGTCTCCCATGGACTAGGTTGGCCACCACTCCTGGTAGTTTCCACTGCACAGCGCCGCACATCCGGTTTGACCATCTGACCGGATGTGCGGCGATTGACGTGAGCGCGAGAGCCTCCGGGTTCCTCTTTGTCTCCGTCTCTGCAGCTCTAGCAATGCCCGGTCTCCGTCTATTCAGGCCCTGGTTCGGCGCATGCGCGGAGCTCCCTTCCGCGCCTGCGTCATCTAGCTTGGCCGATGACGTTGCCCGGCGCATGCGCAGTTGCCCGCACTGGGATCGGATGACGCCGGCCTGATTAGACCGGCTGTTTCCGATCAGGATGTCCCTATTTATGGGGCCGGCTCTCTGTCTCACTTTGAGACATACAACCTGGCAGCATTCCAGGAGGACTGAACACCTCCAGACTCCTGTGCTATTTTTGTGGGGTAAGTTCATTGTTGGTGCCTCTCTCTCACAAGATCTTTCTTTCATGTTACTCATTTTGACTCTTCATGCTGATCTTTATTTAATTTCCTTTTGTTTTTCTATTTATTAGAACTGCAGCCCATACAAGCTAACCCGCTTACCTCTAACCATCAGATGTGATACACATTTGGGAGGCCTTTGCTCCTTGTTTGCTGCCCATTCGACTTCTTTTCAGATATATATATTTACTTCTGATCGCTGACAGCGATGCATTGATTAGATTCACTATTGTGAGCATTTTTCTTTTCTTCATATCCATTTGGTAAGCGATTTTTGGTAAAAAAATTCTCCTTTTTTTTTTTTTTTTTTTTTTTTTTTTTTTTTTTTTTTTTTTTTTTTTTTTCTTTCCATTTTTTTCTATTAACTGGCTTCTGTTTTCTGCTTCCCGTTTTTTCTGTTTCTCCCTCTGCTCTCGGGCACCAACTAGAAACTTATCTGTCCACTCATGATTGTAATTTGCTGGCTCTACCTCAAATTTACCCATTTAATTACTTACCCTTAATTATGTTATTCTATGTTCGCACTGGCCTCACTTGTGGGGGCCTCCCTAAACTACCAGGCTGTGCTGTCCTTCCATTCGAGACCTTAGTCTTTTATAGGGCCCCTGCCGTGCCTCACCTTGGGTAGGGCGGAATTTCCGACCCAGCTGTTACCCATATCTTGTTATAGCTTATATAGTGTGAATAGTTCTTTAGTATTGTGATTATGATGTTTGTCCTTTTTGTTTGTATGTATTTTTAATAGAACCTCTAGCTCCTGAAGAAGCGTTCCTTGTCAACGTGAAACATGTAGAGCAATTAGAGACTACACCACTTTTGGAACACCAGACCTGCAGCATTCTCTCAAATTCAACTTTACAGGGGAAGTGTACCCTTTATTCTACCCGTAATTACTGGTTATACAGTTTATACACAATTATAGAGAATTATCTAGGAGACTGCAGGATAGGATTCATTATGGTGTATGTAACTGAGTTGTATGCCTATATCTGATGTGTTTTTAACCTTCATGTCTGTTCTATGTGTTTTTTACGCTATTAATAAAAATTAAGTTTTTTATATATTTTTTGTTAGTTTATTATGGTTGTGCCCTCAAAGTCCCACTATTTAGCCTCTTGAGCACTAGGGAAGTGCTAAAGGGCATGAAATGTGTGCAGCCACTACCCTCAGGCTGCAGTATGATCTTCACTGCCATCCATATAATCGTGTGATTGTCGGATACAATTACATTATTAAATTATTAATAAATCAATTACAACATTAAAAAGTACAAACATGTTTTTAATTGTTGTAAAGTTTGTTTTTCATTAAAACAGTGTACTAAATAGGAGCCTTATATGTCCCTTATATGTTTATTTTCTCTAAGTATTCAGATTAATTCTAGAGTTATTGTCAAAGTAAAGTGGCATTAAAGCCAAAAGCAAATATTTTTTAGATTGCAGCTTATCAGTTCTTAGAAGTAACGGCTGTCTTAGTTTTCTTTTTTAGGCTTTCTTTCTTCTATTTTCATCTGGTGATCCAGCCAGTAGGTCTGTTGTTTTTCAGAAGAGAACAAGCTCTCCAGCAGAATGTATCAATTGCAAGATGAGACAAGCCATTTAACGCTAGCAGGGGAGCTTATAATGGCCAGCTTTTATTTATTTATGTTAAACTTTTATCCCAAGGGAAAAAACATTTGCTGCAACTGCTTATAAAGTATTATCTTGATTTGTTTAGTGTATTTAAATCTGCTAGTATATCTAACACTCCCCCCCAGATTAACAATGTTAACCACTTCCCACCTGCACGACGTCGCAGACTTTGAGTGGTGATATATGAATGATGCCTGCAGTTACAGGCATAATTCAGATATCTTCTTTTACAGCCAGCGATTCCCTGCACCGTAAAAACAATCATAGCAGCTGTTCAGCCACTTGATTGTTTGTTTTTACAGGCAGTGAAAGGGGACATCTCCCCCTCCTGCCACCCTCCGGTGCTTCTACCGGCTCGCCCGTGCGATCAGCGAGCCGGAGAAGGAATCCGCCAGCACCGGAAATTCACCATTGAGAATTCTGTGGGCCAGATGGTCCCCGGAAGTCTCTATTACCTTTTCGGAGGCCGAGGGTATTGTTATGACATCACGCCCGGCCTCTGCATTTATCAAACATGCCATTGCCTCGACTGGGAAGCCGAAATTGTTTTTTTAAATTTTTTATTTCAGGCTTCCCAGTCTAGAGGCGAGATTTGGGGACTTATAGACCCCATAACTCACTGTAAGGAGGACCTGTCATGCCCTATTCCTATTACAGGGGATGTTTACATTACTTGTAATAGTAATAAAAGTGATAAAAAAAATGTAAAAAGAAAGTGTCAAAATAGAAAGATAAAAGTAAAATAAACAATTAAAAAAAACATTTAAAGTGTCCTCGTCTCCACGAACAGCGAACGCATACTTAGGTTGCGCCCACATATGTAAATGGTGTTCAAACCACACATGTGAGGTTTCGGCGCGAATGTTAGAGTGAGAGAAATAATTCTAGCACTAGACCTCTGTAACTCTAAACAGGTAACCTGTAAAAATGTTTCAAGCGTTGTCTTTGATGATTTTTAAGTACCGAAGTTTGACGCCATTGCACAAGTGTATGCAATTTTACCCACTTGCTGAGCAGCCATCATCATTATACGGCGGCAGGTGGGGACATTCCTGCAAATCGCCGTACCTTTACATTGTTATTGAAATTTGGCTGCACACAGAGCACACAGCCAAATCTCCTGTTTCTAATAATAATAACAATTTCATCTAATGATATAAATGCATCTCACCTTCTGATCGTATGCCATCCTCTGCCGTAGCCCATCCTCTGGTGTGTGCCCCATTACCCACAAACAGACATCAACACATCCTTACTTTCTCAGCTCAGCATCACTCTGCCAGCAAGCCTCCCCTGCCGAGCAGTCTCCTGGCTCTTCATTAACATAACAGGAAGTCCCAAAACTCGAGGGTTGGGCTTCCAACAGCCAAACACCTCTTACAAAGCTTGTGACCTCACAGGAAATGAACACAGGATGTGAATGACCATATAAGAATTTAACAACACAACAAAATACAACCAAATGACGATGACTAGAGATCCTTGTGAATGGGAGATTATCTGCAGGTGTACGTCATGGCACCCCAAATATGTTGATCAGGCATACCGGGGTGACAAGAGCAAACAACCGCTAAACTGATAATGTCTTTGTAGAGCAAACACACCCCCACTAGACAATTGTTCTGTGCATTGCACAAGGGCCCTTTGCTGGCAGACATGTCCTCTCTCTGCAAACACCTCTCTCCAAACACCAGGAAGTTTTCCACTACCTAACAGGTCTCAACCAGCGTCAGTCTGCCCCAGTCAGCTCTTTAGAGCAGGCTGCGAGAGAAAAGACACTGGGAGACTCTTATGACAATACATTAATATAAAATTTTCCACAACAGTCCCTCCTCTTGTCATATGATCCCATGTGTCCCTCGACGAATCCTGATCTTCTTCTTAGTCCATAAAAAGTAAAACATGGCTTGACATGTAGACTCTGTTGGAGATGACGTGGTGAGCTGTAGTAATCGCCGGTCAGTCTGGGATCCTCTGTGTCTTGTACGTGGGTCGGGCTTTGGTTCATCTCATCAGGGAAGATGTGGTCATCTGCTCAGGCTCTGGTCACGCGTCCAATCAGGCAACAGGAGCACCTCATCATGGCATATAGAAGGAATAGAAACAAAAACAATATGAGCATATATGCCCTTACTTCCTTCACTATGATCTGCTGCAAAATAAAAATTAAATCCCCAACGATTCCCAAACCCTTAAAAAGAAATCCAACCTTCACTAGCTATAACTCTGGCTTTGCCTTGTGGGGATCTAAGCCTTATCCATAGGGGCCTGAACTTTGTCACTACTATCTCCGATCCAGATATAACAATCTTTACTTATTAATACCCAGAAACCCCCTTGGACTGTGGGAACTTCCTTGTAGCGTCAACAGTTACAAAACATCCCATCCTCAATGGATGAGAAATTGTTCAAGCGTTTCATAAGCTCAAGCCCCCACCGTGTCCAAGCAATTCCCTTCCAGCTGTCCCTGCCATTCTTACCTTCTCTCGCACCATCAGATCCTCACGATCGGCCGCGACATAAGATGCTGGGAAAAGTTTCACCAGCACACATGAACCTCTTGCCTTAGGGGAATTACCTTATAAGCTGTAGATCCGCATTAATACCAAACTACAGTTGAAGCACACTTGTGGGCTACCTAGTTATCCCGACACCAAAGCTGGCAAGATCCAGAGCTATTGTTAAAATTATAACTAATTTTACCCTCTAGAAATGTTTTGTTAAGTTCCTTTGACAGGTGTCTGTTTGGATTTTATTAGTCTGTCAAAACTTCTCACACCAATATGAACGTCACATATAGCATGTACCGGCGTCATCGCTGGGGCACTAATACCCGACCATGTGTCCTGTTCTCTTTCTTAGCTAGTTGGGATGCTTTTCATCGTTACCCTTGCTAAAATTTATTAAACAAAAAAATATAAATAAACGACGATACTCCTCTACTCTTTGTGGTTGATCTGCTTCTTGCAGTGGCTGGCGTTGTCTCATCCCTCAAGCTTCTTTACAATGAATCAGTCACCTGGTTGGAAAGAATGTAAACTGGTTATTGTGTCAGGGTCCAGGATGGACTTGTGAACCCTGTGGTGGACCTTTTGAAGTTCATGTTACAGTGATTGCACCTACCCCATCAGCAGAGAATGTAGGTTACAGCTAATGAGGAAAGTATAATTCTGTTTTTGGTTGACCTCCAAACAAACCTCATATGACAATAACCCAGACATCGGGACTGTGGTCACTGCATAACCTGTGCGTGGCTTACCATCTGTGGTGTAATTCCTGCAAGCAGTGACAAAAAGGTTCTTAGCATCTGGGATGGGAGCCTACTTCACCAGACTGCTGCTTGCTGATTCAAATTCCATCAAAGAAAGACAGTCTTGGCACAAACTTGGTTAGAACTAGAGCGGTTAGTATTGTTGGTTTGAAAATGTGTCATTCTCACCACTATCATCCCCCCTTTTCTTCCCTCCTCATTACAAACTGGAAGAAGACATGCAGGGTTTAGAATGGTGCAGACTCTTATGATAATACGTTAATATAGAATTTTCCACAACAACTCCTTTAAGAGCCATATCAGGCACGAGTGAGTGTCCGCTGCATGGTGGGGAACCCGATGTGCGTGGCCAGCAGCCGCTATGCCTGCCAGCCACCAGCAAACGCAGGCACGAGAGCCAGAACAGGGATGTGTGTATGTAAAAAGTTCTGACAGTGTAGGAGAGACAAATCTGTTGTTCCTAGTGATATTAGGAACAGCGATATGTCTCCTCCTCCAGTCAGTCCCTTCCCCCACAGTTAGAAACACACATGAGGGAACACATTTAACCACTTGATCGCCTCCTAGTGTTAACCCCTTCCCTGCCAGTGTCATTTATACAGTGATCAGTGCATTTTTATAGCACCGATCACTGTATAAATGTTAATGGTCCCAAAAAGGTGTCAAAAGTGTCTAATCTGTCCGACGCAATGTCGCAGTCCCGCTAAAAATCGCAGATCGCCACCATTACCAGTAAAAAATTAATAAAAGTGCCATAAATATATCCCCTATTTTGTAGACGCTATAACTTTTGCGCAAACCAATCAATATATGCTTATTGAGAATTTTTCACCAAAAATATGTAGAAAAATACATATTGGCCTAAACTGATGAGGAAATTAGTTTTTTTCACTTTTTGATTTTTTTGGGGGGGATATTTATTAGCGCGAAAAGTAAAAAAAATATATATTTTTTTCAAAATTGTCGCTCTTTTTTTGTTTATAGCGCAAAAAATAAAAACCGCATAGGTGATCAAATACCACCAAAAGAAAGCTCTATTTGTGGGAAAAAAAGGGCATCAATTTTGTTTGGGTGCTACATCCCACAATTGAACAATTGTCAGTTAAAGCTACGCAGTGCCGTATCGCAAAAAATGGCCTGGTCATTAAGGGGGCAAAACTTTAGTGTTTTTTTTTTTTTTTATGCATGAAACGCGTTTGAAAAATTGCTGCGCAAATACTGTGCGAGATAAAAAGTTGCAATGACCAACCTTTATTTTCCCTAGGGTCTCTGGTAAAATAACATATATAATGTTTGGGCGTTCTGAATAATTTTTAGCAAAAAAATTATGATTTTTACATGTAGGAGAGAAGTGTCAGAATTGGCCTGGGTGGCAAGTGGTTAATGTCCAAAGGTGCCTCTGTGCTCCTTCATCCACTCTAATACAGAAAGTGTGTTAACCTTAAAAGAAAACAAATGCAGCCACCACATCTAATGATTAGCAAGCTGCAGTATATAAAATGTTTATCTTTGGGTTTAATACCACTTTAAATGATACATGCTGATTCTGCCAAAGTTGTCTTAGGCATCGATGACCTCTGGACATGAAAGACTTAACATATTTGGCTACACAGACTATGCAATTCATGGCGGGCACAAAAAAAATGGGTACCGTATATACTCGAGTATAAGTCGAATTTTTCAGCACATATTTTTGTGCTGAAAGTGCCCCCCTCGACTTATACTTGAGTCAAGCACTTTTCTGCAGCAAAAAATTTCATTTTCCGAACCGACTTTGGGGCCCCGTATCTCAGGGCCACTTGATGCTAGGAACCCCAAATTTGGTGGGCAAACCCACTGGAACTGGTTCCACAACATATCCAAATCTGAAGTTGACATTTTCTGAACCGATTTTGGGGCCCCATATCTCAGGGCCACTTGGTGCTAGGAACCCCAAATTTGGTGTGCAAACCCACTGGAACTTGTACCATGACATATCCAAAGGGGTTCCTAGCTCCAAGTGGCCCTGAGATACGGGGCCCCAAAACTGGTTCGGAAAATGTCATTCTCTGCTGCAGAAAAGTGCTTGACATTTTCTAAACTGATTTTTGGGGCCCTGTATCTCAGGGCCACTTGGTGCTAGAAACCCCAGCTTTGGATAGGTCATGGTACAAGTTCCAGTGGGTTTGCACATCAAATTTGGGGTTCCTAGCACCAAGTGGCCCTGAGATATGGGGCCCCAAAATCGGTTCAGAAAATGTCAACTTCAGATTTGGATATGTTGTGGAACCAGTTCCAGTGGGTTTGCCCACCAAATTTGGGGTTCCTAGCATTCTCTGCTGCAGAAAAGTGCTTGACATTTTCTAAACTGATTTTTGGGGCCCTGTATCTCAGGGCCACTTGGTGCTAGAAACCCCAGCTTTGGAAATTTTATGCTGCTAGTTCTACTGGGTTTGCACACCAAATTTGGGGTTCTTAGCACTAATTGGCCCCGAGATATGGAGCCCAAAATTCGGTCAACTGTGTCCATCTGCAGCAATGTCATTTCGGGACCCTTTGGGTTCAGAGACCCCAAATTTTTGCTGCAGCTAGGGGGCATCTAGGAACCCTTAACTACCGAGTTTGAAGTTCGGGGGACCTATGGCTGCAAATGGGCACAGTGAGGCATGCAAATGGGCACAGTGATGCTGCAAATGGGCATTGTTGACCCTCTTTTCCACTTACAGTAGCTGTGCATTTCTCACCCTCGTCTTATACTCGGGTCAATAAGTTTTTCCCATTTTTTTTGTGGTAAATTAGGGCCTCGACTTATACTCGGAACGACTTATACTCGAGTATATACGGTATGCTGTCCATAGCAACTGAACTCCATAATAGACTGCAACATAAAAATATGAAATATATAAACACTTTGTTAACCACTAGATGTCCAGGGTAATTTTTACATTTTTCACATACATGTTAAAATCAGCATTTTGTTCCAAAAAAACTTATTTAGAACCCCCAAACATTAAATATTTTCTGAAAGCAGAGGCTCTGTAGAATAAAATGGTGGTTGTTGCAATTTTTATGTTGCATGATATTCAAGTGCAAGTTTTCAGTATAAAATACACTTAAATTAATTCTAATACCAAATTTTTGGTAAAATATAAAAGATGATGTTGCGACAAGTAAATACATAGATACCAAACATGTTGAAATTTAAAACTGCACATGTCTGAGAAATGGTGACAAACTATAGCAGATAAAATTATCCATAAGTGACACATTAAAATCCTCAACAGGTTATCAGTTTACAGTTACAGTGAGCTCTGGTGCTAGAATTTTTGCTTCCACTTTGATGTTTATGGCGATACAACACATGTGTGCTGCAATCACTGTTTACATATGAGTGCCGGACTTTTGTGCGCATTTGCATTCGCACATGAGCACAGGGGGACAGGAGTGTTTCATTTTTATTTTATATTATTTAAATGTATTTTTTTTTCCAGGCAATGACAGGTACTTTTTTATGGGTCTATTAGACCCCTGATCTCTCCTCTGCCCTCCAAGGCAGCTGATTAAACACAGATCTGTTTGATCAGATGCTTCACTGGCTGTAATGGACAGGGAAGCACAGCACCAAAAGTGACAAAATCCTTGTCAATTCTGACTTCATTTGTAACAGAGGAGATCAGGCAACTAATGTGCTTCCTTCTCCTCTGTGGGCAGCCAACTCAACTGCTTATAGCAGTCCTAGGCTCCCTGGTGGATGGAACAGGAGAGTCCAGGAATGGTGGCAGGTGGCTGGGGGCAGGAAAGGGCCTTCCAAGGCCTTTAAAAGTGATTGGGCAGCTGTAATAGGGCAAATGTAATTATGTGATAGCTAATCGCCAGTGGTTAAATAAAACAACACCAGGCTCATGGCTGCATCTGCAGTCATGATCCTGGTATAACTGCTTGCCATCCTGGGGTGTATATATATATATATATATATATATATGTGTATGCTTGACAGCAAGCAGTTCATTCAAGTGTACCTATCCTGTGCTATGCTGTGTAGAATGAAGGACGGGTTTATCGTAAAGAGTACAATAACTTTCACACACAGCTGGCATTTGGATCCATAATTATTAGGAATAGTTGGGAGTTTGCTCAATTATGCTAAATCATACTTTATTTTTATAGTCTGCACTGCAGTTTATAGTGGGCACAGGTTTTCAACTTTAGAAATATTACCTTAAAGTGATTGTAAAGGTAAATAAAATAATAATAAAAAAAAAGTCTATACTTACCTGCAATGGAATTGCACAGAGCGGCCGCAAACTCCCACTTTTCGGGTCCCCGCCGGCGCTCCTGGACCCTCCCCTCTGTCCCACTTCCCATGGGGGCACCTGTATGGGTTCGCACCTGAGCCCCACTGCTGCATCCATTGACAGCGGGACTCGGCCCTGTCTCCCAGCTCCCTCATCACTGGCTTTGATTGACAGCACTGGAAGACAATGGCTCCTGATGCCCCAGCAAAGCCAGCGAGACCCAGAAGTGAGAGAAGAGCTGCAGACGTGCATGGCGCTGAATCGAATAATGCCTGGAACTCATCTTTAAATTACAATAAATCAACCCTAATTAGTCCTAAATAAACTATGGGATATACAGTATGTTTTTGTGGCATTATGGCATTATTAAAAGCATTTTTTTTTGTATTTTAAGCTCCATTGTTTTACCAATGCAGTGAAAAGCTGTCAGAATTTTACTGCAGCTACAATTTTGGTTCAACTTTCATTCAAATGAATTAACACATTGGAACACATTTATGTCTTAGCCGGCGCAGGATGATGTCACTCCTGCACATGCGCAGGAGTCAGTCATTCCTGCACACTGGGACCATGCCAGTGATGTAAGTTGAGTTGCCCATGCGCAGCTCAGTGTACATGTCAGAGAACACGGTGAGCAGGCAGGTAGGTGAATTTTATTTTAGAAGAGACTCTACATTTCTCTTGCATGTCAACAAAATTATACAGGCACTACCCTGAAATTAAAGCTAATAGTGTGAGATTTGTATCAGTTATTTGACAACATGTTTAATTTCTCTTACATAGTTAATACAAACATAAAATTGTAAGATATGTAGTATCCAAGAATCAGAAGCTTGTGGTTTTTTTAACAGTTAATACTGTACATATGGATTATGAGTCCAATTTCACCCAGCAGTGTGCCCTTAATGTAACAGAAATAGCTGCCTTTCTGTTTTTCTGTTGCTTTTATGACCTCGTTATGTAGCTATAAAAATGACAAAAGCATATATTCTGCTGGAGGAAGCCTACTATGCATGGTGTGGTTCCAAGATCATGCAATTGCATTTCCGTGATAACATTCTGCATATTTGTATGCACACAGTATGGTCACATTTTTAGCTCTACCCTTTAACTTAAAACATTATTTGACTTATCTCCATGGTATTGCATTATATTAAGCAGGGGATGTTTTGTAGTTCTTCCTTGCTTTTACTATGGCAACAGCTTATTAATCATGAGATTGCTATATTACCATTTGCTAATCTATTAATTAAAATTTTAACCAACTTTACTTGTACAGTATGTGTTAAGGATCCAAAACATACAAGGATAATTCTTGCTGCAACAACCAGCTGCCTTCTAGTTAAAGTTATATAGGTGATGAGCAATCCCAGACTGGCTTCCTGGCTATTCTGGTCTTTGGCAGAATATTGTCGTACAGTAACAGCGTGTGGAGGGGATTCTTAAAGTATAGGATAAGTAAGGATATTTTTTTATTACAGGTAGGGATGAACCAGCGGTTCGACTTGAACATAGGGTGTTTGTTTGTTCTAAAACGAACCAAACATATGGGGCGTTCGCAGGAAATTCAAACGCTGCGGAACGCCCCATAATGCACTGCGAGATCGCAGTGCATTGCTGTATGGTGATTGGCCAAAACATGCACCTGACCTGCATGCTTTGGCCAATAACAGCGCTCTCTGCTGAGAGAGCCATAATTAGCCAAAGGCAAGGTGCCTTTGGCCAATCATGGCTCAGGGGGACTAAGTCCACGCCCCATACTATATAAGGCTGCTTACATAGCGACCGTGTTGTTGGCGTAGACAGAGAGATAGCTTGATTTAGATTAAGCAGGCAGCATATTCAGTTAGTGGCAGTGTATTTGATATATATATATATATATATATATATATATATATATATATATATATATATATATATATGTAATCTAGATATATATATATATATATATATATATATATATATATATATATATATATATATATATATGTATACAGTGGGGACGGAAAGTTTTCAGACCCCCTTAAATTTTTCACTCTTTGTTATATTGCAGCCATTTGCTAAAATCAATTAAGTTAATTTTTTTCCTCATTAATGTACACACAGCACCCCATATTGACAGAAAAACACAGAATTATTGACATTTTTGCAGATTTATTAAAAAAGAAAAACTGAAATATCACATGGTCCTAAGTATTCAGACCCTTTGCTGTGACACTCATATATTTAACTCAGGTGCTGTCCATTTCTTCTCATCATCCTTGAGATGGTTCTACACCTTCATTTGAGTCCAGCTGTGTTTGATTATACTGATTGGACTTGATTAGGAAAACCACACACCTGTCTATATAAAACTTACAGCTCACAGTGCATGTCAGAGCAAATGAGAATCATGAGGTCAAAGGAACTGCCTGAAGAGCTCAGAGACAGAATTGTGGCAAGGCACAGATCTGGCCAAGGTTACAAAACAATTTCTGCTGCACTTAAGGTTCCTAAGAGCACAGTGGCCTCCATAATCCTTAAATGGAAGATGTTTGGGATGAACAGAACCCTTCCTAGAGCTGGCCGTCCGACCAAACTGAGCTATTGGGGGAGAAGAGCCTTGGTGAGAGAGGTAAAGAAGAAGCCAAAGATCACTGTGGTTGAGCTCCAGAGATGCAGTCGGGAGATGGGAGAAAGGTATAGAAAGTCAACCATCACTGCAGCCCTCCACCAGTCGGGGCTTTATGGCAGAGTGGCCCGACGGAAGCCTCTCCTCAGTGCAAGACACATGAAAGCCCGCATGGAGTTTGCTAAGAAACACCTTAAGGACTCCAAGATGGTGAGAAATAAGATTCCTAGGTCTAATGAGACCAAGATAGAACTTTTTGGCCTTAATTCTAAACGGTATGTGTGGAGAAAACCAGGCACTGCTCATCACCTGTCCAATACAGTCCCAACAGTGAAGCGTGGCAGTGGCAGCATCATGCTGTGGGGATGTTTTTCAGCTGCAGGGACAGAAAGACTGGTTGCAATCGAGGGAAAGATGAATGCGGCCAAGTACAGGGATATCTTGGACGTAAACCTTCTCCAGGGTGCTCAGGACCTCAGACTGGGCCGAAGGTTTACCTTCCAACAAGACAATGACCACAGCTAAAATAACGAAGGAGTGGCTTCACAACAACTCCGTGACTGTTCTTGAATGGCCCAGCCAGAGCCCTGACTTAAACCCAATTGAGCATCTCTGGAGAGACCTAAAAATGGCTGTCCACCAATGTTTACCATCCATCCTGACAGAACTGGAGAGGATCTGCAAGGATGAATGGCAGAGGATCCCAAAATCCAGGTGTGAAAAACTTGTTGCATCTTTCCCAAAAAGACTCATGGCTGTATTAGATCAAAAGGGTGCTTCTACTAAATACTGAGCAAAGGGTCTGAATACTTAGGACCATGTGATATTTCAGTTTTTCTCTTTTTAATAAATCTGCAAAAATGTCAACAATTCTGTGTTTTTCTGTCAATATGGGGTGCTGTGTGTACATTAATGAGGAAAAAAATGAACTTAAATGATTTTATCAAAGGGCTGCAATATAACAAAGAGTGAAAAATTAAAGGGGGTCTGAATACTTTCCGCCCCCACTGTATATATATATATATATATATATATATATATATATATATTTACTCTGCAATCAGTGTAGCCTATATATACAGTATATTTGTGGTGTATACTTTCTAATATCCTTTAGGCGGTGTACACAGTATATAATACAGTGTAGTGTGGTGTTGCAAAACAAAAAATACATCGGAAGGCCACCAAGAAGAGGCTAACGCTCACAGGCCACTAAAAGAAGGCAAGCAGCCTTTGTGTCTACAGTCAACAGTGGTGGTCGTGGACATGGTGCCTCCTCTGGGGCCGTGGGGCACGCTTGTCCTTTTTTTCTGCTGCATTCTGTGTTATTGAGCCACAACATACAGAAGAGTTGGTGGAGTGGATAACAAAGCCGTCCTCATCCTCCTCATCCTCTGTCACCCAGGCTCAGAGTAGTTTGTCTTCCAACGCAGCTGCCAAATCGGCTATTCCACTGGCTCCTTGTCCACAGTCACGCCTTTCGTAGCCGCACCATCATGCACGGAGGAGTCTCCAGAATTATTCAACCACAGTGTCGGGTACATGCTGCTGGAGGATGTGCAGCGTTTTGAAGGCTCCGATGTCGATTCACAGATTCAGGAAGGGAGTAAAGTGAGCCTAGAGTGAAGGGGGTGTAAGAGAACTGTTTTGTTGTATCGGGCGCACACATGCGTATATGGAACCTGGCTGAGAGCAGGTGCACCAATGCGCATGCGCAAAGGAATGTGGGTGCTCGCGGGAGAACGTCCACAGTTCCCTTTGGCACCAGACGGCTTATTTAAAAGGTGCTCTGACCCTTACTCAACGCTGACTGGTCTTCAGCTGTTTCCCTGTGACCTGCCTGTTTTCTGTTAAATTATCTGTTGCTGACCTGGCTTACCACTCACCTACTCTTTGGATTCCGATTATACTGCTGACAACTGGTTCCTGATTCTGGCTTATCTCTGACGTTGCTTCTGTCTGATGCCCTGGTACTTCGCTGCCCACTTGCTGCTGTCTCTAGCTGATTCTCTGACTTCGCTCCTGTTTACTGTCTGGCTCCACGCCACCTCCGAGTACCTGAGCTGGCTTCCTCTCATCCAAGCTCCATTGGACACAGTGCACTCCTGTCTCCTGTCTGCTGGAAGTCTCGGCAAGCCATATATTCTGAACCTGCAAGCCTGGTGCAGTTCCCCTTTAATCTCGGTTTGGGTTCTACTAGCATGAACTTTCTTTGCAGCTCTCTGTCGTGTAATATCTCATAGCCACAGTAAGATAACTTCTCTCTTCTAAGTGCTTGGATCACAAATAGCTATAACATCCAGCAGCTGTTACTGGCTGCAGATCCTGCACTGACTGAGGTCTTAATGTGGAATATCTCCACTCAGGGTATCCAGCTCAAAGCAAATTATCTGTACTGGCAGAGGGTAGAGGTAAAATGCCCCCCCCCCCCCCGCATTCCGCTCATCCCTCTCAGCATGCATTGGGGCTGATTTACTAAAACTAGAGTGTGCCAAATCTGGTGCAGCTTTGCATGGTCAGCTTCTAACTTCAGCTTGTTCAATTAAGCTTTAACAAAAAAAACCTGGAAGCTGATTGGTTTCTATGCAAAGCTGAACCAGATTTTGCACTTTCCAGTTTTAGTAAATCAACCCAATTATGCGTCCTTCAAGACTGCAATTAGCTATTTTTTGTTATAAAGAAGAAGGTCTGTTACTTTCATGAAATTTTGTCTGACGGCTCTAAGGTTTGACATATATACTAGTATACCAGTATGTTAAAAAGTACTATCTGCATTGATAGTGAAAGATTCTTTCATGATTGACCATATAAGATGTTTTGCTTTTTTCAGCAACTAAAAACAAAATTCAGTCACATAGCCGTCCATATTGCTTATTTACTACAAAATATGTTTTGTTTAAATAACAGCTATATATTTTAAAGAGACCCTGCCACCAACTTCAAAATTGCAGGTAAAAGCACAGAAAATCATGTGGTTTAAATGTTAACTTGCAGTTCTTTTGCTTTTCATAACTTATTGGTTAATCAACTTGCAATGTGCCTTCTAACTTACTATAAAAATTGGCTACCCCAGTAAGAGTCAATTCTCTAACACAGCCCTATCTTTTCATGCATAACACAGCCCTCTCCTCTTCTGGGAGTGTCTAATTTCTTTTTGTACTTGCCCAGCATCTCTGTCCCTCCCCTCACCCCCTTACATAAACTTTTAGTAGGCTAGAGCAAAAGGGAAAATAATAGTGTCACTTGATCAACTTCTGCTCAATTTCTAAGATCTCAATTGACAAATAAAAGATGAAAACAATATTTAAATCATATCTGAAGTCTTAAATATATATGTAATCCATCAATATCAGCGCATAGTTACCACCTTGGGGCTGCCTGCATGTCAGGTCCCCTTTCAGTGGGAGCACTCCAAGTGCTGTTATAAGTATAGACCTTCTGGGTAGATAGGTGGAGAGCTTAGTCCTACCCTCTCTTATCTCTCCCTATTGGTTGGTAATTATTTCCATTAAAGTAATGGGTCAACAGAGAAATTTAGGCAATATGGATGAGCCAGGACCTAGACCCATCAAACCATGAATTAGGTGAATTCTGGGTGTCCGACCGTTCTGGGCATTTTTATTTAAAAATGGTACCTTGGGGTACCTGCTATGTTATGTATTGGCTTTCTTCAATCATGTTTGAAAATATATGTCATTTATACTTAAAACCTAAATACACTCCAGACACCTCTATATCTAAATTTTGCAAAATTTTTATAGAATTGTTTCTTAAATAGTCCTTGCAGCTCATACCAAAGTGAATCTAGATAAAAACTAACATGCTTTGCCTTTTGAATGACAGTAGTTCTACAGTGAAGCTTGCAAGGTCAAATTTATACCACTGAAACCTTTAGGCACACAACCTAAAGATAATCTGTTCTAAGTACTCTTTGCTCTTGTTGGAAAGCACACTGTGTAGCAGGGATGGGAATGCTTAGTTCGAATAGATCAGTTTCTATAGAGCATCCCTAAATGTTTATTTCTAGACCTTCATAAACAAATAATTATGGCCAACAATAAAAGATAACTAGGACCAATTTACAGCAATATATTGCTTAAAGACACAAAGAAACACTTTGGGAGGTATTGGATAAGCTTAAAAATGTCACAGTTCATAATTCAGCAATCCTATAGAGTTGTTTTATTTTCTGGTGGTTTTAAGTGAAGCCAATGACCTACCTTGAATTTATTGTCCTGGAAAACCATAAATATAGTTGAGAATCATTAAGTCAAGACCTGAAATGTGATCCTGCCCAGTTCCTAATCAGACAGCCATCTGGAAGATGAAAGAAGTCTATTTTAGCTGTAGAATGATCCAGACCCTAATTTGTAGTAACAGTTATAACAGGCTGTTTCAGAAACATTAACCAGAGGCCATGCTCCCTTATTCAGTGGAGGTGCACTGTTTGCTGTCTTGAAACATCAGCAGCAAGCACAACCATGTATTTTTTCAGTCTGCAATTCTCCACTGCAGAATTCCAAAGGATCTCGCACATGTAGCCAGGAAACTATAAATTGCCAGGAGAGTAAATCATGCTTGGCCCTAATAAAATGGTCACTCAAAAGTCAATGGACCATAGTCGCATTTGCGTCATGCTTTGCTATTATTTCGGAATCTGACATTTGGGCACAATTTACTTCCAGTGGATATTGGCATACAGTTAGAATTTCACTTATTTGTAAGGGGTTAATAGAGTATGAATGAATAACTATATAAATATACAGTTATATAATATCTACAGTAAACAATAGAATTTTAATAAAATTATTATGATGATTAGTAATAGCATGTAAAAATAACAAAAGCTATCATAATACTCAGGAAGACCATGTAATTCTTTGGTGAAGTCCCAAGTGGCTTGGCAGAAATGGTAATGCAGTGAAAATAATAATAGTAATAACGATAATATTAGTACATGTGTAGTCTTATGTAGTGTATTACATTTTTGTATTTCATGTTTTTGAACTAGATTTTTTTCTTTTTAATGATAAAATGAGGAGTAAAAGATATATAAATCCTCAATATGTTTAGTTTAGTGCATAGTATGTTATTTTTAGAGCACAGTGCTTTTTAATTTTGGCAAATTCATTGGAATTAAGAGAAGGTAAAATTAGAGTGATATTTTGTTTTGTTTTTTAGTTTGCAATGGGCTTTAAATGGTGCATGAAGGTTGAGAAAGCTCCTTTCCCTTATCCTGGACTCATTCTTGAAATTATCTTTTCTCATTATTTTAGCATTTTTTTCAGACAGAAAATAATAGACAGTATCAGGCTTTATGTACATTACAGCTCCTAAACTGAGTTTAAGAGCTATTGGCGATTTTTTTGCCAAAGCTCCTAAACTCATCTCTATAAAAGCCAATGTGTCAATGTACACATAGGCTTTTACCAGAATTTAGGAACTGTGTACAGGATAGGAACGTATGAACAGCCGGAAAACGCAAACTGCGGCAAAACCACAGTTTTTGTGGTCAAAGTAGGCTGTGTGTACATGAACTTTAAAAAACTAAAATGAAAAAATAAATTAATGAAGCAACAGTGTAGAAAACTATCAAATGCACAGAAAAAATTACCAACACAAATTCAAGAACACTTAAATCAACCTAGCTACCCAATAAAACAAAAAAATGTCCTCTAAATAAAGGAAAAGAAGTGCAGATAAATTAGCAAAATTGATAGTTTTTGCTTCTGTGAAATTTTGCTGATGGCAAAATCAGTAATTTTGCATCAGTGTTGCTAAAATCATTCTACTCATTCTTAGTGATTATAAACCGGATGAATTTCTCTTTAGGAATATCTTAGGGGAAAACACCTGTACATCTCTGATAACACATGGGACTTCCCAAAAAGCATCTTGCAACTCGGCTCACAGCTCAGGATGCATTACTTTACTTTCTTTTTATCTTCTTAGTGGTTAGAGGAAATAAATCAGTCACCCAATGAACATATTTTCTAACTAGCATGAAAAAATTTGAGTCTCATAACAGGCATTTTTTTTTCAGTGTTCCCTAAATATCCCTAAATAGCCACATCTTTACCCAAGTGTCGCATTGCGGATGATATCATACTTTTTTTAAGGTCGCCATTAGCTGTTTGTTCAAGCGGCTAAACTTTGTCCAAATCAACATTTATAACACATTTTACATTGCTAGTATTGTTTAATATAATTGCAGAAAAATGGTCAGCTTTGTAAATACAGGAAAATATATAGCTCAATGGACAAGTGGGCCACTGCCTAGTACAACAGAAAATAAATAGGCAGCACCAAAAAAGAGCTTATTACTATAGCCGTGTTTGGTCTCCCCTAGACACATAGTCACATATGTGCAATTTGGGTGCAGGTTTCCCCGCATCCAAATTGCATGACAGGGGAGAGTGACAAGCTCTCAATGGAGCCAGTTCACACAGGTCCGGGGCGGCCATGGTTCGGATTGCAGAAGGGTCCTGGGTGTCTTTGGGTTTGGTTTAGGTGCGAATGTAGGCAAAAATTCAGACCTGAATTGCACCTGAACAGGGGCGCACTGGACCCCATGCTGTGAACTGCGGATGCACATATGTGAACTCAGCCTAACAGCAGTCGGTTGTCGGATATCTGTAACAATCGCTGGACACAACATGAATTGTAAATCAACCTGCATCAATCTAATTAGTTTTAAGTGGAAAAGATTGTTGGGAAATAGTGAAAAACATCAAAAGTGTTCATAATCAATCTATTGCTTAACACACCAAATAATCAGCTTGAAAGACATCAGAATTTTCCAGCCCATCCACCCACTTTCACCTTTGATTTAGTTTTGCAAAACTGGCCAACAACAATTGAAATGTTAATAAAAGCCAATTGGAAATTGCTAGATTCAGTCAACATATCAAAAGGCTTGTTTCGTTGATCAATATGATTAATACATGTATAGCCATCATAAAGCTACAAGTAAACTCTAAAATCCCCCATCTCAGTCCAGGCAAAATGAGGAAGGTGTTGGAAGATGGAACTCATGTTACTTCATAGAGGAGTCTAGCGCAATAAAACATTGCAGAAGTTAAAAGGGATCTGTATTATAATTCTGGTTTAGGTTTCTTTTAAAGCATTTTAAGTGACTATTTAAATTAACTTCCACTTACTTCAAGGATTTATAGTCACAGTAGCTTCCACACAGGGAAAATTAACGTGACTGGGCATGGCCTCCAGGCAAGATGCTAAATAATCTTGATATGAGAATTTATTATCCTACAAGACATGTGTGGGCAGACTCTGATATTTAGTGACCTGCAATGACCTTGCATAACAATCAAAATAAATCAGATATAATTATTACATGGGGAGATGTGTTGGTAATTGATGACAAATATCTGAGTGTAGTGCATATT
Source organism: Lithobates clamitans (assembly GCA_037952925.1). Lineage (NCBI taxonomy): Eukaryota > Metazoa > Chordata > Amphibia > Anura > Ranidae > Lithobates > Lithobates clamitans. The sequence continues at coordinate 1,304,551 of JBBGZY010000583.1, forward strand.
CTTTACTTTGTTTCCCTGTCAAGTCTGTTGTGCCTTAGGACAGAAATTAAGATTTTGGCTTAGGATTACAATAACTACCATTTTGTAATGCAATTGAGCTCACAAATATGAGTACTACAGCAGGGACGTGCAGTCAGGGGATCATGAACTTTCAAAAAAAAAAAAAAATCGAGCTTCGAGGGTCGTAGTTTGGCGACCTGAGGTCACAGACCTTAGGGTAGGTAGCCTAAGTCCTGCCCCACAACTGGTAAAAATTTGGGCTCCTATGACCCATGGTTCAGAGATACGGGGGTTCCTTGCCCAGCCTGTCAGAAGCTACATACAGAACAGCCAGTTTAAATACAAGCTGGCACACTCTGTTTGCACCAGACTGAGAGGATGAGCTCACAATGACTCTCCTCACTTCTTGTCAGAAGCTCTGAGCTCAATGGACAGCTTGGAGTCTTGGAGCAATGGTAAAGTACCATTAGCCCCAGCTGTCCAATAAAAATGCTGCAGTGGAGGCACGCCTCTCACTGCAGTGTCATAGAAGGGGCATCTGGCTAAAAGACATATGCTCCCTTCCAGCCCAGCCCTCTCAACTACAAGAAAAAAACATGGGTTTATAGGTATAAGATTTACCCACAATCCCATGTTTTTCTCAAACAGTTAAGAGGGGGAATGAGAATCTGCTGCTGTCTAAAAAGTACTGTTATAATCAAGCTATATCATATATTATTATGCTATATATTATAAGAAAATAATTTATTATTTACATGTTGATTAGAGCATCAGACATTGTTGAGACTGTTCCAGGCCTCCCTTCAGCCACTTGCAAAGGAGAAAGAGGAGGTCTGAAGATTTCCCTCCCCCCTCCCCCACCTTGTGTATCCTTTGGCAGTTCAATAAAGCTTCGGGCCTGTGAACTCTTTTTACCCCTCCCCTATCCCCCTCCCCTACCCCCATCATGAGCGTTGCCTGTTGAAATGCAATTTGTCTGGAAAAGTTATATGACTTGCTAGTTACATGTCTTTAGTTAATGCTTTCAGGGTAATGCGGTGTCATTCATGATGTGATGTTTCAGGGTATCATTACTCTGCACAACACATTAGGCATCATACCACAGGATGAATGTCATTTATTTGTATGCTTGGAACCGTATTGTTATGTAGTATATTTATGCGCTGCGTCGCAGTACAGAGTGGAATGTACCCTGTTGAAGTATTTGTTTTTTGTGTATTTTTATATTTTTATAAAGTATACATTTTCAATCAAAAATAATGTATTATTTATCTATTTACGGTGAAATTACTGGTTTGAAGATATAATTTCAAACTTCAGTAATTTGTCCGTTAAGCCAGCTGCTTAACCACTTTAGCCCCGGAAGGATTTACCCCCTTCCTGACCAGAGCACTTTTTGTGATACAGCACTGCGTCAATTTACCTGACAATTGCGTGGTCGTGCGACATTGCACCCAAACAAAATTGATGTCCTTCTTTTCACCACAAATAGAGTTTTCTTTTGGTGGTATTGGATCACCTCTGTGGTTTTTATTTTTTGTGCTATAAACAAAAAAAAGCAACAATTTTGAAAAAAAAGCAATATTTTTTTACTTTTTGCTATAATAAATATCCCCAAAAAAGTTATAAAAAAACGAATTTCTATCTCAGTTTAGGCCAATATGTATTCTTCTACATATTTTTGGTAAAAAAATCGCAATAAGCATATATTGATTGGTTTGCGCAAAAGTTATAGCATCTACAACATAGGGGATAGATTTATGGCATTTTTATTATTATTTTTTTTATTAGTAATGGTGGCGATCTGCAATTTTTATGGTGACTGCGACATTATGGCGGACACATTGGACACTTTTGACACTATTTTGGGACCATTGTCATTTATACAGCGATCAGTGCTAAAAAAATGCACTGATGACTGTGTAAATGACACTGGCAGGGAAGGGGTTAAACACTAGGGGGCAATCAAGGGGTTAAGTGAGTCCTAGGAGTGATTCTAACTGCAGGAGGGATTGTCTCACTAGAACATGAGAGAGATCACTTCTCCCGATGACAGGAAGCAGTAGATCTCTGTCACGTTGCTAGGCAGAACAGGGAAATGCCTTGTTTACCTTGGCACCCCCCCCCCCGTTCTGCTGCTCCATGACATGTTCGCGGGCCCCCGGCGGACATCGAGTCCATGGGACCCATGGGCATGCTCACGGAGTACGCAGTGGACATGTGCGCGCCCCACCGGCGGCGGGCGCGCCCGCTATGACAGGATTTAAAGGGGACATACCTGTACGCCCATTTGCCCAGCTGTGCCATTGTGCCGATGTACATCGACGTGCACTGGTCGGCAAGGGGTTAAGTAGAGTTTTTGAAAATATAGTAAATTACCTTAAAAACAATATATAATAATTATTTGTGTATTACTTATGGTAATTAACCCCTTGCCACCCAGCCCAATTCTGACACTTCTCTCCACACTAAAGATAACCCAATTTTTTTGTATAATGTGAAAGATGATGTTACGTCAAGTAAACAGATACCTAACATGTCACGCTTTAAAATTCCGCACACTCGTGGAATGGCGCCAAACTTCAGTACTTTCAGAGGAGGTCTAGTGCTAGAATTATTTCTCTCACTCTAATGTTCGTGGCATATGTAACCTGTGTGTGACTGGCTCTGATACTAGCCAGTGCCTTACCAGCTACTGACCTCACCGCACATCCCTGTTCTACAGGTTATATATAAATTGTATTTACTGAGAGTATGGACGAGAAGATAAGAGGATTTTTGTAAAATTGATTTCCATGTGAAATTTTTGATTTTGTTAAAACAGAAACTTTCAATTACACTAACTGAGCTACTTAGGTAACATTTGATTAAACCAAGAAAGGTGTTTTCTTTTCTTTCTCTTTCTTTCTCTTTTCTTTAACCACTTCAAGTCCGGACCCTCTTACCCCCTTCCAGTCCAGACCAATTTTCACCTATCAGCGCTATCGCATTTTGAATGACGTTTTTATTATTTTTTTTCACACAAATAGAGCCTTCTTTTGCTGGTATTAAATCACCACTGTTTTTTTTTTTTTTTGCTATATAAATGAAAAAAGACCAAAAATGAAAAAAACATTCTTGCTTAGTTTTTGTTACAAAACTTTGCAAATAAATAATCTTTATAAATGTAGGCCAAAATGTATTCTGCTACATGTTTTGGGTAAAAATAACCCACAACAGTGTAATTTTTTTAGTCTGTGTGAAATTTATAGAGTTTACAAACTATGGGATATATCTGCAAATTGATCAGTTGAGACCCTAAAATGCTGGACGCTGGTATGACGTATGACAGTGATCAGGACACTAGTATGTGATGTGGAAGTGATTAGGATGCTGGTATGGTGGTGATCAAGATGCTGGTATGGGGTATGTTGGTGATCAGGACACTGATATGGCCTATGGGGGGATGCTGGTATGGGGTATGGCAATGATCAGGATGCTGGTATGGCATAGGGGATGATTAGAATGGTAGTATAGGGTATGGCGGTGATCAGGATGCTAGTATGGCATATGGAATGATCAGAATGCTGATCTGGGGTATGGCGGTGAACAGGATGCTGGTATGGGGTATGGTGGTGATCATTGCGCTAATATGGTGTATGGTGGTGATCAGGACGCTAATATGGTGTATGGCGGTGATCAGGGCACTGGTATGGTGTATAACAGTGATCAGGGCACTAGTATGGGGTATGGTGGTGCTGGTATGGCACTGGTATGGCGGTGATAAGGATGCTGGTATGGCAAAAGCCGGTGATCATGGTACTGGTATAGGTTATAGCAGTGATCAGGACACTAGAATGGGGGTGATCAGGACATTGGGGACACTGGGGCAGGCTGACACTGCAGTTTATGAGTGTACAAGCAGCCTGACAGGCTGCTGTACACTCACATTCTGCAGCATCGGTTCTCTCTTGTCTCAAAGTGAGAGCAAAGAGAACCGATCTTTACTTTCACTTTCCATTGTTTATTATGTGATCGCTGTGATTGGACACTGCAATCACATGGTTAGAACAACTTCCTTTTACCCAGACACAGTGGTAATGTGATCAGCTATGCCCGGGTGACATACTGACCGCCGGGCGCTTGGGTGCATGCTCTGTGAGCCACGCAGGAGCCGCCAATGTGAGGTGACGTGCGGGAATTTTACCCACATCGGCGCTGCTTCACGTCCGCTGTTTATAGGTATTGGGCGGGTGGGAAGTAGTTAACTAGAGGGTGCATTTAGGATACTGTAGTTTATTTACTTTAGTGTTTTTTGCAATTATATATTTGTTTCTTTATTTTGTGTACTTGATCAATATTTGTGTACTGCTCCTTTAAATTTATATTACTTTTTTCACTTTTTGTATTTTTAATTTCTTTAAAAAAATTATAAAATAATGAGGCTAATAAGGATTTGATTTTTGATACATGAACAGATTCAGGATAGTTGAAAGAAGTTTGCATAACCCTCAGGAGCTATTCATAGCTCAATACACACTTAAAAACCAACAAAATCCAGCCTAAAGCAGAGTTCCACCCAGTGATGGAACTTCCGCTTTAAGCGCGGTGACCCCCTGAACATGCCACATTTGGCATGTCATTTTTTTTTGGGGGGGAGCGGATACTCTCTTTTTAGAAGGTCCCAGCTCCCACATACTCCCTGCGCACCGCGGCACCAGAAGGTAGATCACCTCTCCCCCCTCTCCCTCTCGGCAATCATCTGGGACACGTCACAGGTCCCAGATGATTGTCCGGCTAGTCAAGGCGCCCACAGTTACGATGTCTGCACCGCAGAGAGGAGGGGGAGACGAGCGGGCCTTCGTTCCCCCGCATCGCTGGACCCTGGGACAGGTAAGTGTCCAATTATTAAGAGTCAGCAGCTGCAATATTTGTAGCTGCTGACTTTTATTTATTTATTTTTTTAAGCAGAACTCCGCTTTAACTTTGCGTTCTTATTGAGGTTGATTAACTAAAGGCAAATGGACTGCTTACTTTGGAAGGGAAGCTTGGGATGGGAATGAAGTGAAGCTCTGCTGACATTTATCTCTCAACCAAGTGCAAGCAAAAATGCTGTTTTTATTTTCCTTACACACATTTGTGTATTCTTTGCAAAGTGAAATTTCACCACATTCACTAATCTCTGGGGAAAATGCACATGCATAATGCAATTCCCCTTGTAAAGTGAACAGCCTAGTTGCCTTTAGTAAATCAACCCCATTCACAAATGCATTTGCCAAAATAATCGTCCCATGCTCGCCTCCAGGATTTCTCCCGAACTTCTCCCATCCTTTGGCACTCCCTACCCCAATCTGTCCGACTATCTCCTAATCTGTCCATCTATAGAAGATCCATGAAAACCCTTCTGTTTAAAGAAACCTATCTTGCTACTAACTAATACACTGTGTTTTTACTTTGTCCATCAGCTCATCCCCTGCTGTTATTACCTCTTGTATCACTTGACCCTCCCTCTAAGATTGTAAGCTCTAACGAGCAGGGCCCTCCGACTCCTTTTGCACCAATTGTATTGTAACTGTAATTATTATTATACAGGATTTATATAGCGCCAACAGTTAGTGCAGCGCTTTACAATGTAGGGAGACATTACACCAACATTACAATTCAAAACAAGAGGGTTAGAGGAACCCTGCTTCTGCGAGCTTACAATCTAAGAGGGAGGGACTGGTGAAACAAAAGGTAGGGACTGTGAGGGATGAACTGATGAGGCGATTTGGCGATAGACGATTTGGTTGTTAGCTGGAGGCAGGATAGACCTCCCTGAAGAGATGAGTTTTCAGGGATCGCCTAAAAGTGGACAGAGTAGGAGACAACCAGACATATTGGGGCAGTGAGTTCCGGGGGATGGGAGAGGCTCTGGAGAAGTCCTGGAGATGAGCATGGGAGGAGGAGAGAAGGGAACTAGAGAGCAGAAGGTCTTAGGAGGAGCGGAGAGGACGGTTTGGGTGATATTTGGAGATAAGATTGGTGATGTAGCTTGGGGCAGAAATGTGAATGACTTTGTATGTTATTGTTAGTGAATTTTATTTGTTGGGCAATGGGAAGCCAGTGAAGGGATTGGCAGGAAGGAGTGGCAGGCACTAAACGGTTGGTAAGGTGGATGAGTCTGGCAGCGGCATTCATGATAGACCGAAGAAGAGATAGATTGTGGAGAGGTAGGCCAATGAGGAGGGAGTTAATATAGTTAAGGCGAGAGATAACAGTGAATAAGTTGCTTAGAGGTCTCAACGGTTAGAAGGGGGCATATTTTGGAGATGTTTCAGAGGTGAAGTCTGGATGATCTGGATAGTGATTGGATTTGGGGCTGAATGGACAGGTCAGAGTCTAGGATTACACCTAGTACCTTGGCATGAGGGGAGGGACTGATGGTTGTATTATTGATCTTGATGGAGAAGTCAGGGGAGGGGCACCTTCTGGAGGAAAACATAAGAGCTCGGTTTTAGAAAGATTGAGTTTGAGGAAGTGGTGTGACATCCATGTTGATATGTCAGTTAGTAAGTTAGTAATGCGAGAGGAGACTGAAGGCGTGAGGTGAGAAGTAGAGCAATAGATTTGTGTGTCGTCATCATAGAGGTGGTACTGGAAGCAATGGGAGTTTATTAACAGACCAAGGGAGGAGGTGTAAATGGAGAAGAGAAGGGGACCGAGGACAGAACCTTGAGGGACCCCTACAGAAAGAGTAAGTGAAGAGGAAGAAACAGAGTTATAGGTCACACTGAAGAAGCGCTGTGATAGGTAGGAGGAGAGCCAGGAGAGAGCAGAGTCTTGAATGCCAAGAGAGTGGAGTTTTTTGAGGTGGAGGGGATGGTTAACAGTATCAAAGGCTGCAGAGAGGTCAAGTAGTAGGAGTATGGAGTAGTGGCCATTTGTTTTAGCAGTTAGTAAGTCATTAGTGCGTTTCAGTAGGGCAGTTTCAGTGGAGTGTAGCAAGCGAAAGCCAGACTGTAAGGGGTCAAGAAGGTTGTCAGTGAGGTAGGAGCTAAGACGGTTGTAGACTTATGTCCTGTACACACGGTTGTATTTTCCGACGGAGAAAGTGCGATCGGATTGTGTTGTCGGAAATTCCGATCTTGTGTGGGCTCCATCTGACTTTTTCTGTCTGAATTTCCGACACACAAAGTTTGAGAGCAGGATATAAAATTTTTCGACAACAAAATGCAATCCCTTAAATTCCGATCATGTGTAGACAAATCCGACGCACAAAGCGCCACGCATGTTCAGAAAAAATTAAGAGACAAAAGCTATTGGCTATTGCCCCGTTTATAGTCTCAACATACGTGTTTTACGTCACTGCGTTCAGAACGATTGGATTTTCCGACAACTTTGTGCGACCATGTGTTTGCAAGGCAAGTTTGAGCCAACATCCGTCGGAAAAAATCAGATGGATTTTGTTGTCGGAATGTCCGTTCAATGTCCGATCATGTGTACAGGGCATAAGTGTTCTAAAAGTTTTCAGGCTGATGGGAGTGAGTGCTTTTTTAGTATGGGGGTGATCAGGGCATGTTTTAGAGGGGAGGGGAAGGTGCCAGTAGAGAGTGAGAGATTGAAGATATGAGTGAGGGACCATAAGATAGAAGAAGAGGATGACCACAGTAGATGTGAGGGAACAGGATCCAGGAGACAGGTGGTAAGGCGGGCTTCTGAGAAAACTTTAGAGACCCCTTCGGTAGTAGCAAGGTCAAAAGAGGAGAGTGTTGAGAGCGGATTTGTACAGGGTATGTTAAGTGGGTTAGATGTCTGTGCAGTGGAGATGTCCCCACGAATTGCATCAATCTTGTTTTTGAAGTGATTTGCAATCTTGTGAGCAGTAAGCGAGTTACTGGGTGGAGATGGTGGTGGAGAAAGTAGAGAGTTAAATGTGGAGAAGGTATGAGAAAAAGGAAGGTAGGACTTTGAATGAGGCTATTGATTTGTGGGGGTGAAATAATTTGGAAGTATATTTAATTGGCATATTGAGTCTGACAATACATACGGTAACAAGATGCACATAGTAGAAAAGGTTTAATATGTATACACACACATAAATGGTGTAGACCTTATAAATACATTACATACACACAGGGCTTTTTTTCTCAGAGAATAGGTGCAGGAACTCCCCCTTTCTGAGTCACCCCTTTTCTCCGCCTCTACCCACCTCCGAGCACCCTCTACCTACCTCTCATTACTGCCCTTTTAGAGAATACAGAACCAAGTATCATTTTGTGGTGATAAGTAATTTGTATGGAATTTGTTAATGATAACAAGAAAAGTAGTAAAATAGATCCCCTGTAGCCAATAATAAAGCCCCCTCTAGCAACAATAAATCCCCCCATTAACAATGGGCCACCTGAAACAAAATCCCTCCGCAGCAACAGCAGATCTCCTCACAGCCAGCATCAATAGACTCTCCAGCAGCCAGCAACAATAGTCCCCTCTCTCAACAGTAGATCTCTCCCAGCCATAATATGGTCCCCCAATAGGTCCCCCATAAGTAAGAATAGACCCCCCTGCAAAAATAGATTCCCTCCAGGTAGAATAGATCCCTCAGCAGCCAGCATCAATCGACCCTGCAGCACACCCCAGCACCCCTTACCATTACAGTCAGTGCTGGGGGTGCCGGAACTGCGTTCCCCCGCGTTCCCGCTGAAAAAAAGCCCTGCATATACAAATCAAATGGATGGCATATAAAATTGACAAGAGATCTAATATGGATAAAATGAATTATTGCAAATTCATATATGTACACGTCATCTAAATGACACTATGCAGTGTAATCAATGGTAAGAAAAACAGTATGATCATTTGGTTATAGATGATGAGTCTCTTGTCAATTGTATATGCCGTTCATTTGATTTGTATATGTAATGTATTTATGAGGTCTACACCATGTATGTGTGTGTATAAATATTAAACCTTTTCTACTATGTGCCTCATTGTTATGTATTGTCAGACTCAATATGCCAATTAAATATATTTTCAAATTATTTCACCCCCACAAATCAATAGCCTCATTCAAAGTCCCACCTTCCTTTTTCTCATACCTGAACCAGGGATGGAGGCACATACCGTGTGCTTCATTCAAAGTCCCAAACTCCCCCCTACTATTCTATAAATGTAGAGAAGAGACGACGAGGACTGGAGGACAGAGTATTAACGAGGGTGACAAGGTAGGTTTGTTTGACAGCATGGAGGGAGGAACTGTATTTCAAGAATGCATGCTGGGACTTGGTTTTACGCCACACTCGCTCCAGTGCTTGGCTATGTTTTTTAAGGTTTCTGTTGTGTATACGGGCTGCCAAGGGTGTAATAGTTGGGGCCTGACATTTTGTGTAGTGAGAGGAGCAAGAGAGTCCATTGAGGATGAAAGTGAACTGTTGTAGATAGAGGTGGCCAGGTCGGAGCAAGACAGGGGTGAGATTTTGTCATGTTGCAGAGTAGAAAAGAGAAGTATTAAAGTGGCGAAGGTTTCTGCAGGTAATTGTTTTCTGCTTGGTGGGACAGGTGGTTGGAGACAAGCACATTGTGAAAGTGATGAGGTTGTGGTTAGAGAGAGGAAAGAGGGTGTCGGCGAGGTTGTAGGGGGTGCAAAGATATGAGAAAACAAGGTTGAGGGTATTACCATCTGAGTGAGTGGGGGACTGTGTCCATTGTGAAAGGTCAAAGAATGAGGTTAAGTGGAAATGTTGGGATGCAGCTGGGCTGTTAACATTGGCGGGGATGTTCAAATCACCAAGGATAATAGTGGGTATTGCAAAGAAGAGAAAGTAGAGCAGCCAGGCAGAGAAGTCATCAAGGAAGCATGACACTGGTCCAGGAGGCTGATAGATCACTGCAATCCTTACAGAAATGGGAGAACAGACAAATACAAAGTGTTTTAAAAGAAGAGAAGGATAGAGAAGGAGGGGTAGACAGGACTTAAAAGATGCTCAGTGGGGATAGAAGCAAACCAACTCCCCCTCCTTTTCGTCCACTGGGTCTGGGTGAGTAATTTTAGTGTAGGCCTCCATGGGAGAGGGCTGCGTGCGAGACAGAATCTGACTCTTAAAGCCTATGAGAGACAAAAAGGTTATGGACAGAAGTGAGCTTATTGCAGACAGAGCGGGCATTCCAGAGGGTATATGAGAAGGGGAGGGTGGTTTTTGGGAGCAGGGGGATCGAGATAAGATTTAGAAGATTGCGGCTGATGCTGGAGGAGGGAGGGTTCCGGGTGTGGAGGTGAGATACTGGATGACCGGAGATTGGGGGAGATATCCCCAGAGATTAGCAGAATAAGGAGGGTGAGGAAAGTAAGATGGAAATGAGATGTGTATGAGTGCACATGCTTCCCTGTCGTTGTGTGTGGGTCAGCAGGTGGGTTAAGTATTAGCAGGAGGTAATGAGAGCAGTAGTAGGGAAAGGGTAGAAGTGATGGTGTGATGTACAAGTTTTGGGTGGAGAAGAGGGGAAAAGTAGTGAGAATTTGAAAGCAGAGGATACTAGTATGAGAAGGCAGAGTAGAGATGACAAATTAAAGGGTAGTGGGGATAGGATTCAGACTTGCAGGATGCCTTCCAAAGTGGTGGTTTGTGGTGAATCCAGAGTGGAGCAGAGTTCTTTGTGATCTTTTCTTGCTGCCTTCGTTATCCTGCTGTAGTTAAACTGCAGTGTTCAACTGCTGATTACTCCTGCAGAAAAAAATACTCTTGGCTGCAAAAATTGCTCTGCCTAAACCCCCTGTCTGAAGCACTGAGCAAACTGTTGGCGCTATATAAATCCTGTATAATAATAATAATAAAAATAGAAACATTTTACAGAAATGCCAGAGAAATTTAAAAAAAAATCTTCTTTTGTTCATCCATAACCAAACGCATTTTCATATTGTACATATTTCATATTGGTACATATTGTAAATTAATGTTTTTGTTGTTTTCATTGTATTACCGCATATAGAGAGACAGAGACCGTTGGTGTAGTTTGAAGAAATGGAGGTTTGCTTAGTTCTAAAGAAACTTTCCTATACTGCTGTGCATTGTAGATGATAGCATAATTCTGTGGTTGCGGGTGCATCATTATCATCATCTACTAGCAGTAGTTAACTGTGCCTGTGTATTATAAGAGGCGTTCATGAGAATTTGCTTAGAAAACTGTCTGTAGCCTTAGTATGGGGGGATGGTTTAAAAGGTAAAAGTTCAGGGTAGGATTGTCAGTAGGGATGAGTGAATCTGCCTAGGTTCAATTTGCGGGGGGGTTGTCCAATCTTACTTTTAACCCGTGAAAATCAAATTTAGCAGTGGACCTTACAATCTAGGGCAAATCTTGATACCAAAATGTATCTGTTTACAAGATTATTAGACAAGCTCCTGTCGAAATAGCTAGCATGGGGAGCTGGACGCTGCCATAGGAGACAGCAAGCCAAAACAAAATACCAAACAGTAGAGAGAAGGTCCTTTTAATGTAACTTTGATGGTGACATGTATAAAACAGCAATCATTTAAATTACTTGGGAAATGCTTTTAAGCTGTATATCCTTTTATGGAACAATGCGTAAATAATTTTTAAAATTTTAAGTTTATCTTGGCTTAAATACAGCACCAGCACCCCAATATGATTCAATTAACCTTTAAAAATAAGGGTTTGTGTAATAATTTTGCCTTTGAGGCCTGTTTTTTATTAAAAGGTAATAGACCTGAATTGAAAGACAGAAGTAGCAGCCAGAAAAAAAACGAAAGCCCTCAACTTCAATACAAACTGGCCAGTGGAACAACATTTCAGTAATATAGTTTGTGAGCTTCTTTTTTCCCAATACCTCACAAAAATGTCAAAACAACAAGCCTCTTCCATCGCTGTATCCCCAATTGTTTTCCCTAAATATTCAAAATATAGACTTTAGGTATGTGTTTGGTAGAAATTGTCTAGCGTTAGGACTATATGTGAGCATCTGAATAGGCAGAAAGAGGCAAGACAACTTTTATCTTACAATAAAAAGAGAAACACAATAGCCACAAATACTGATTAGTGGCTGGACAGTATATAAGCAGCTTGGTTGTGCCACAATATAAGAACAGACAAGACAGGCATATTTAAAAGAAAAAAAGAAATAATTTGAGAGACGACAGCCACAGATATTGTACAGTGACTGGACAGCACAGCGGTCATTCTTTTTTTCCCCCTTATATTATTTTTCATAAGTATTTACAGTATATTTGATTCTTCTCTTTATATGTGTGTGTGTGTTTTTTTTTCTTTGTATTGATGTGGTGGTTGGGCTGCACACAGCCGACGCTTGCTAGCATAATCTTTCTTCTCCCAGGCACTCAGCGACCAGTAGCATTTTAAATTATTATTTATTTATTTATTTACCTATAATCAAATACCTGGAGGCAAAACTGCAGGAGGAATACCTATGGCAATGGGCTGCCCACCCTTCCACAATGCAGGGGGAGGGGCAGGCAACAATACAAATTAGACATCCTACAGCCATTGGCTGCCAGATTTTCCCCAAATCGGGACCCTCCAAAAAACAACAACAAAATAAACTTGTTACTACACGTGTTACTACATGGAGGTAGTAAGTTCAAAGCCTTCCTAATGTGACTGATCCTTCCTTTTTATCTCCTACACTTCCTTCATCCTTGGGTGTACAGATCTGTGCACACATCCAGGGCTCATAAGCAAATGTACCCCAGCACTACAATTCAAAGAACTCAGGCATCATTTGTTAAAGCAGACGTAAACCCAATCACCAAAATTTGATATAAACTTTAACATAAAAATATCACTTGGAGAGTCTATTTTTATTTTAATCACTAGCTTTTATGAAAAGCTGGTGAGACTGATATAAAGGTCCTTGTTTGGGCGCTATGGGGTTGATTTACTAAAGGCAAATAAACTGTGCACTTTTACAAGTGCAGTTACACTCTGCAAGTGCAGTTGCTCCAAAGCTTAGTAAATGAGGTGAAGCTCTGCTGACTTACATCATCCAATCATGTGCAAGTGAAAATGCAGTTTTTTTCCCTTACATATGATTGGGTATTCTTTGTAATGTGAAGCTTTACCTCATTTACTAAGCTTTGGAGCAACTGCATTTGCAAAGTGCACAGTCTATTTGCCTTTAGTAAATAAACCCCTTTGTGTTGTACATTACTCAGGCATATTCCATTGTAGTCACCAGTGAATCTTTAAAGCCAACCCCTTCACTATAAAAGGGTGAGGTCACAGCAGCCATATTGACAATGTATTTTAGCTGTGCTAGGAAAAGCATAGGGAGATCTGCTAAAAAAGTGCATATGGAGAGATTGGGAGATGTGGGTGACCGCTGATTTCTGGGATAGCTGAGAATTCAAAATCCCATGGGAATGCACTTCAATCCATGCAGGGGCATATTTTAATGTGACTTTAAGTGCCAAGCTTTTTAGCAGCATCACTTATGTTTCCCTATTACAGTTAAAGCACACTGTCAATATGGCTGTTGTGACCCTTTTATAGTGAGGGACTGGCTTATTTAAAAGCCCCTTATTGGTCCTTCTAAGCCAGCTGACCTATGTTCACAGGACAGGCTTTGCAGTATGGTTACAAAAAATTCAATATGGTGGATTCCTTCCTAGGTTTCCTGGATCAGTAAAACCTAGACCACACAAAATTCCTTGCAAGCCCATGTTAGTGGCAAACCCAAAACGTCATCCCTAGTTCTTAGATACCCTCAGTTAGGGTAGTCTGAGGGATTAGAAAGGCCTATTCAGTCAATCACCCTGTGAGCCATTCTGGATCTGATCAATAATAGACCTATGGTTCTCTTACTGCATACTTCTCTTAAGCAGTAAGTCATTTTAGGATAGTCTCATAACCATCTATTAGACAAAGCTGGCAGGTAGTAGAAACAGGTCATGTTATGAGGAATCTGTTTTGCGGTAAGCATATACAACAAAATGCTTCAAACTGGTATCAAAACCTCTAGAAAACTAGACAGCACAAAATGGCGTGCACGTGGAGGTAGAGGTGAATTTAAAGACTGTGACAGGGAGAGAACAATGCAAAGAGACATGTATAATGAAGCAAATAGGGGGTAGCAAATAGGGGGAAATGGATAACATCACTGCAAAGTGGGGAAAGCAGAATAGAGATGGATATAAGCAGGAGTTGTGCAGAGAGTTGGCTATAATGGCATCAATGACATGTGATTTATACAATAGTGACGAGGAGGTAGCAGGTGTCTAGATGGCTGTTGGCAGGAAGGGAAACTTGGAAAAACAAAAAGGTTTGGAAAAAGGGGGAGGGTGGCAATATGGCAAAAGGAAAAAGAAACTGTATCGTTGAGGGGGTGGAATGTGGGTGGATATATTTTTGAAGGGAGTAATTATGTAAATATATGACCCTGCCTGCATGATCTCTGGTACAGCTGGCTTAAAGGAGAAAATATGGCTTGTGTTAGTCTGTTAACTGTTAGTCAGAAAAGCATCAGAAAATATCAAAATTACAAATGAGAGAAGCAAACCAAGCTGCTATTCCATAAAAAAAGGGTAAACTATATACACACACACACACACACACACACACACACACACACATGTATATATAAAACAGAGGCATGCATGTCCTATACACTGGGTGCAGGAGACAGGCAGGCTCCAATCTGCCAGTTGCACATCCTATATGCTGGTTACAGAAGATAGGCAGGCTCCAATCTGCCAATCTATACAGAAATCCAAAAGTCTCTTTATTGTCAATGCATGAGCCATAACAAGCTGTACAAGATTTTAAGCTTTTGAACTCTTCCTTGCACCTGAGGAAGAGTCGGTAAGCTTAAAACTGTTGTGCAGCTCTGTAAATTGCAGCTTTGTACGGATAATGATTGACAATAAAGAAATTTGGAATTTGAGCAAGTCATTTTGGAGTGCAGTGACATAGATAGATAGATAGATAGATAGATAGATAGATAGATAGATAGATAGATAGATAGATAGATAGATAGATAGATAGATAGATAGATAGATAGATAGATAGATAGATAGATAGATCGATAGATAGATAGATACAGTATCTCACAAAAGTGAGTACACCCCTCCCATTTTTGTAAATATTTTATTATATCTTTTCATGTGACACCATTGGCCACCATTATTTTCCAGCACTGCCTTAACCCTCTTGGGCATGGAGTTCATGAGTGCTTCACAGGTTGCCACTGGAGTCCTCTTCCACTCCTCCATGACGACATCACAAAGCTGGTGGATGTTAGAGACCTTGCACTCCTCCAGCTTCCATCTGAGGATGCCCCACAGATGCTCAATAGGGTTTAGGTCTGGAGACATGCTTGGCCAGTCCATCACCTTTACCCTCAGCTTCTTTAGCAAGGCAGTGGTCATCTTGCAGCTGTGTTTGAAGTCATTATCGTGTTGGATTAGTGCCCTGCAGCCCAGTCTCTGAAGGGAGGGGATCATGCTCTGCTTCAGTATGTCACAGTACATGTTGGCATTCCTGGTTCCCTCAATGAACTGTAGCTCTCCAGTGCCGGCAGCACGCATGCAGCCCCAGACCATGACACTCCCACCACCATGCTTGACTGTAGGCAAGACACACTTGTCTTTGTACTCCTCACCTGGTTGCCGCCACACATGCTTGGCACCATCTTCATGTTTATCTTGATATCATCAGACCACAGGACATGGTTCCAGTAATCCATGTCCTTAGTCTGCTTGTTTTCAGCAAACTGTTTGCAGGCTTCCTTGTGCATCATCTTTAGAAGAGGCTTCCTTCTGGGACGACAGCCATGCAGACCAATTCGATGCAGCGTGCGGCGCATGGTCTGAGCACTGACAGGCTGAGCCCTACCCCTTCAATCTCTGCAGCAATGCTGGCAGCACTCATATGTCTATTTCCCAAAGACAACCTCTGGATATGATGCTGAGCATGTACACTCAACTTCTTTGGTCGACCATGGCGAGGCCTGTTCTGAGTGGAACCTGTCCTGTTAAACCACTGTATGGTTTTGGCCACTGTGCTGCAGCTCATTTTCAGGGTCTTGGTAATCATCTTATAGCCTAGGCCATCTTTATGTAGAGCAACAGGTCTTTTTCTCAGATCCTCAGAGTTCTTTGCCATGAGGTGCCATGTTGTAATTCCAGTGACCAGTATGAGAGAGTGAGAGCGGTAACACCAAATTTAACACACCTGCTCCGCATTCACACCTGAGACCTTGTAACACTAATGAGTCACATGACACCAGGGAGGGAAAATGGCTAATTGGGCCCAATTTGGACATTTTCACTTAGGGATGTACTCACTTTTGTTGCCAGCGGTTTAGACATTAATGGCTGTGTGTTGAGTTATTTTGAGGGGACAGCAAATTTACACTGTTATACAAGCTGTACACTCACTACTTTATATTGTAGCAAAGTGTCATTTCTTCAGTGTTGTCACATGAAAAGATATAATAAAATACTTACAAAAATGTGAGGGGTGTACTCACTTTTGTGAGATACTGTATATATGAATACCTTAGCAATATTATTTCTTTTACACTCTTCTGCAGCTGGTATAAGCAAACAATACCCTAATCTTAAAGAAAAGTCAATGAAAGCAGAACTTATAAACGTAACACTTTTGTGAGATACTGTAGATAGATAGATAGATAGATAGATAGATAGATAGATAGATAGATAGATAGATAGATAGATAGATAGATAGATAGATAGATAGATAGATAGATAGATAGATAGATAGATAGATAGATAGATTTGTTCTACAAATAAGCATTTAGATCATGATTGGTTTACACTGCAGAACCTGTTACTGAAGGGGTAGAGACTGTTCACTTATCACAACCATGTGCAACAAAAAATCATGCTTTTTAATTTCCCATGTATATGATTGGGTAGTCAAAGTGAACACAGCTTCACTTTATTTTCTATGCTCCATAAACATTCACTTTGCTAAGTAAACAGGCTCAACTTTAGTAAATCAATCCCTCTGTCTCTGATTGAAATTATCCACTGGAGATTACTTAACATGAGGATGAGCCACTGGTCTTATTTATTTACTTGTGTGTGTGGATTTCAGCTTAACCTATTGAGCTTTGTGCAATGAAACTAAAGAGAGCCTGTAAAAAGTGTCAATGTGCAGAGAGTTCCACCTGCTGGCTACATATGAAAATACAAAAATTTGTATTTACTTGGTAAATGTAATACTTTTTATAAATAGCCTTTGTTAAATCCTGATTCCTGACTATAATAAATTAATTTAATTAATTGAATAATTTAATTAATTAAAATGTATACTGAACTTATTTGTTTCAATCGGTTGCTGACACAGCATCTTTGCAGGCCTTAAAAACTACTATGGTATCCAGAAGCCACTATAACCTGGTGTCAGATACATTTTCTCTATCTCTCGCATCAAAATCTCTGTTTTTTTAGGCAGGTAAATTTTGCAAACCGCCATTGATATTGCCTCCTGTGGGTCCATTTACAATTAAAGAGTGCATTGTGCCCATACATACATCATGTATTTCAGGGGCTGCCAGCCTATTCAAGATTTGTAACGTATGGGAAAAATCAGGAATTGTCAGGGTCATCATTCTGTATAAACAGTATAGGCTATGATGACCTGTTACAGTAGGGCTGCCTAAGTCAGCACATAGATACCCACATGTTATGTTGTTGACTGGCGTTGATGCATGAGTGCTCTAAACTGCCCTCCTACCTGCCAGTGCAGTCTGGATAGGTCCTCATTGTTTCTGTACCTGCACAATTTGTTCATATTTTTTGGTGGAAAAGTGTGCTTTCAGTTCTCCAACTCTGGGTGTGCACTCCTAAATCTTACATGCCAACAGAGTAAAGCGACAGTTTACCCTGCACTTTGTAAATTTGTTGTAAGTAGTAAGTAGTAAAGTTGTAAGTACAGTGACAGAGTGGGCAATTCGCCTTTTCAGCCTATCCACCCTGAGGCTTCTTTCTCCTTGTGTGGCTATGACATCTTATCTTCTTGGTGTCAGGCTAACCCATCATTTAGTGCAATAGGGGACAACACAAGACAGTTGACCAAGGGTGGCAGGAAGTGTAAATAAGACCCTGGGAATTGTGTACCAGCAACAAGGTAAAGGCAGCAAGTTAAAATAGAAGCCAAGCTAATAATTCCAGCTAAATAATGCATGATTTCAGTTTAATGTTAACTGAATTTGTTATTGTGCAGATACATTAAAAAATCTATTTGACAACACGGCTGGAAGTACAACTGCATTTCAAAAGGCCAGTGAATCTGTGGCTGTGCATAATGAGTGGGCTGCAGTGTCAGGATTGGAAAAGAATTGGAGAGCAGCAGGCCGACACAGGTGCTTGATCCAGAAACCCCATCTGCTATGAAAAAGAAATCTTTTCAAATATTAGAGGCTTAGATGCATTTGGCAAAACATCAAAAATATGAATATTGAAGACACGACAATTGCTACAAATGATTTTCAGATTAAAACACCTAATGTCACTGGGTAGCAAACTATTAAAGTATGCTGATATTACTGTTTCCATAGCCAGCACTGATATTATGTTGGCTGTTGAAGAGGTCCTGTCTCCTCATTTATTAGCAACACATAAATGATTTAAAACGGACACATTAGGTTCATGGTGATCAGTCTCTTAAAGCATGGACTCATTAAAAAACATTCTTTGGTTGTTAAGGGAACTGAAAATCTGCCATAGACATAGAAAGTTTTTTTTTCCTAATGACTGTTGTATTTACATATGCTTTCTTACTGCATGAATGTACATAATAATAGAAAGGAAAGAATGGACTTACCTGTTAGTGGCCTTATTTTGGTAGAAAGCAATCAACCATCCCCCTCATCCCACCTAAAAACAACTGGCTGAGTTGTCCATTGATATCCTCAGACTTAACTATGAACTATTGAATACAAGTATATGTGGTGCTCACTCAATGAATAATAACATATAAATATTTTTCAATTGATCATAAAGTGCAAAATACAACATACAAAAGTGACAGTGCAACAAATGTCCAAATACATAATCTTCACGCACCATAAGGTGCTACAGTGTTTAAAGTGACAATGCAATATAATAAAAGTGCTTCAATCAAAAAGAGTTCATAAATAAAAAGAGCTTGCATAAAGAAAAATAGAATCCAATTTATCCAGATCATATACAGCTTCAACCATCTGTAGTGCACCAGTGGTTTGCTCCAGCCTCTCACCTCAGGTAAAGACCCCTACAGGTCTAGTTGGGCTTGTATGCAATTTGTGTCTCCAGGATCCAAACACTGAATTTCTACTCCTGGGAACTCCAATCAGACCGAAAAGGATTTCCAGGGATACCAGCGATATCTTTAGACGGGTCCTCACTTCCCTTCATATACCGTTCAGGTGCAACATAAAGGAATTTCCATGGTGTAGTAATCCAATAGATTTTAAAAAAACGCAGCAAACTTATAGTTTAAAATCAGGACAAACGGCTTCACATATAGTGTATTTGCATTCATATTTATTCGTTATTTGGTTTGCACATTAGTATATTCACTTATTATAACTATGAACTATTGTCTACCTTGAAGTGAACATGTGGATGGGCTATGAATATTGTACTTACTGCTGACCTCCGTAGGCAAAAAATTCATCCATGAATTTTCAGCGTATGAAGTACCGAAGTTGTTCAAGTCAGATTCTTAACATGCAAGATAAGATGAATTGCTTCACAGTGTCTGCAGCTACAGTGGTCACTAAGAGTTTTTTTTAATGCCCCTTTACTCGTTTGGAATATGTTAATATTTAAATCTTCATAATCTAGCCACAGTTAATTTTTTTTTCCCGGATATTCATACAAGACTATATTACAGTACCTCCCAGCAAAGAATAACTCTGATTTATCCATACACATTAGCACATTGTGAATACTGGACGCCGCCACAGGGAACACATTTTTATATCCATGATTCAAACAGTAAATCAATGCCTGCACCAATTTGTCCACGGTTTCCAAAGCTTTTCAAACATATGATTTTTGCCTGAGTTTTTAATTTTTTTTTTTCCATTTTCCATTTTATGGGTTGATAAAAGACATGTTCATTATAACAATGCCTATCTGAAAAATATATATTTTGCACACATTTGTAAACAAACATTTATTTATTTATATTTATGGGTAAACATGCTATATGCTTTAATGATATATGAGTTTAATAAAAATTATTTATATTTTTTTAATTTGTGTATACTAAAAAACAATTAAAAAACGAACAAAATATGTACTTTTTTCACAAACTGATATGATGTCATGTAAAGATGCCATGAGCAGGACATTTATTGTCATGTTGAGGGGGTTTTATGTGTGAGTTTCCCATTTCCTGAAGTGTTCTTATTTGTACTTAGCAAGTCCATACGTAAGCATGGACTAATTTTATAGCCAAATAAAATTGTACCCCAAATTAAACAATAAGGGGCCTATTTTAACCGCTTCAGTCCAAGAAGATTTTACCCCCTTCCTGATCAGAGCACTTTTTGCAGTTCGGCACTGCGTCATTTTAACTGACAATTGCGCGGTCGTGCAACCCAGACAAAATTGAGGTCCTTTTTTTCCCACAAATAGTGCTTTCTTTTGGTGGTATTTGATCACCTCTGTGGTTTTTATTTTGTGCGCTATAAACAAAAAACAACACATTATTTTTTACTTTTTGCTATAATAAATATCCCCCAAAAACATATAAAAAAACTATTTTTTTCCTCAGGCCGATATGTATTAGTCTACACACTTTTGGTAAAAAAAATTGCAATAAGCGAATATTGATTGGTTTGTGCAAAAGTTGTAGCATCTACAAAATAGGGGATAGTTTATGGCATTTTTATTTTTAATTTTTTTTAATTAGTAATGGCGGCAATCTGCAATTTTTATCGGGACTGTGACATTATGGCAGACACATTGGACACTTTTGACACTATTTTGGGACCATTTTCATTTATACAGGGATCAGTGCTATAAAAATGCACTGATTACTGTGTAAATGACACTGGCAATGAAGGGTTAACCACTAGGGGGCGATGAAGGGGTTAAGTGTGTCCTAGGGAGTGATTCTGACTGTGGGGGGGATGGGCTTCAAGTCACATGACAGCGATCACTGCTCACGATGACAGGGAGCAGTGATCTCTGTCATGACACAAGCCAGAACGGGGAAATGCCTTGCTTACATAGGCACTTCCCCGTTCTGAGGCTCTGTGACAAAAACACCAGGAGACTGGTGGACATCGAATCTGCCAGTCCCGCGGGCATGGTCACGCTGTATGTGGCACGCGCCTGCTATCCCTGACTCTTAAAGGGGACATACAGTTATGCCCATTTGCCCACCACTGCCATTGTGCCGACGTATATCGGCAAGTGGTTAAACAGAGGGTGAATACCATTATCTACGGATAGTGAGTAATGCAGAGAACATTCCATTGTGGGAAAAGAACGTGGTTACATGAATTTTACAAGTCATGTGACTGGGCTCTTCTCCTTCTGGCGTTTGTTTTTCCCATTCATTAAAAACAAATGGGGATGTGCTTGCTTCAGTGTTCTAAAGTAAGCAACACTCTAGAGTACAATTTTCCTTTTACATAGCAGTATGGCCATGGTAAAGCCATACCACTGCTTCATAAATGGGTCCCTTAATCTTAGTGAATAATATATCTCAGTATGTTACATTTTTTCTTCCTTGGACTGTAAAGGTGGAGAACCCCCATATGTTCTGCACAAATCCTCCGGGATCTCTAGCTATATATTCTTTATCCTTGGAGTGCGGTCAATCGTTTTGTCTCCTGCATCTCTAGCTATATGACTGAAACTGACAGTGCTGGGACTTTGGCAACCTATATGGTGGATGATGGGGAGCCTAAAAAAGGAAGGTGATCCTGCAGTTTTGTATAATGATGTTATTTTTGTTAACTGGGTGCACAAGACTTTTTGATGTATATTATTGTTTGCATATGTATTTTTTTAAGGGATATAGTCATATTAATAGTTCTCTGACTAAGAATACCTTCAAATGGCAAATTTAAATAACAATTACATTAGAAACTAGACAGCTGTGAACCAATCTTTACTAAATCCACATGGTGGATTATATTCACAGAGCCCATGTCTTTGAGGGATAGAGGACTTCGGAACTGAACCAGGACACCAGAAGAAAAGACTGACAATAAGTGGCGTTACATTCTTTTGCTCTAGAGAGTTAATACCCATACTTCTGTTATATGTAAAGTTTGTTATACCTGAAAAGTAGAAATTGTTTCTACGCCGAAATTACTAAGAAACTATTCTAGCTCTCCAGCTAAAACGTTTTTCTAGTTATGAGTAGTAAAGGGTTAAAGCTTTGTTTAGGTTTTATTATTGTCTATGTCCCAGGTGGGAAGATTTCCCCTCCCTTCCTGTCCAAGAGACATAACAGGAATGGACTACATAATTCCTTTAGTAAATAGCTTGAACAAATGCAATTCCTCATTTGATTTACATGTATAGTAATTTTACCTTGTTTTTATTTATTAGTATATAGAATTTCTATTACCTGAATAGTTGGATCTGTTTTAGTTCATCAGCGGTATAGATTGCATTCAGCCGGGAGTACTGAGGATAGTAGCTGATTTTGCAAAAGGAAAACTTCAATTTGCTAATATTAAATGGACTTGAGCGAAAAAAAAAATGTATTGTGCTCATTTGGATCCAGAAAAACACCATAAAAAGCAGGAGCCCCAGAGTCTCAGTTTTAACAAGGACCAGCTGAAGAGTGAAGGCAAGCAGCATACAAACCACCTTATGTCTGCCAAATAATTTCCTGGCCCCAAAAAAAACCCTCTGGTTTCCTCTCGTGCAGGCCAAACATGGCACGGCACCAAGGGATTTCTAAATGGAATCATTTGCACTTGTTACCAACTGAGTTCCCTTTTATTCTTATGTTACCAAGGAATAGATGCTCAGCTGCAAGCAATTACAATGAAGAGTTACTGAGTAATGGTTTCCAGATTGCTTCATGATGGGGAATTAATTGAAAGAGACAATTTAAGAGTTTAAACCATGTAAATGCATTTCTTACCCTGTCAAAGAGTGACGTTTCTTGATGTAAAAGGTTAGGATGTTAAGAGATGGTAAAGACATAATAGTGGCTATTTACTTTGCTTTGCTGAAAATTAGTTTTAATGAATCAAAGGTAACAATGTCTTCTTCTCATGGTAAGAGCAATGTGTACAGCACCTGCTTTTCATGTGTAAAAATGCATAATAAGACATCATTTTTGCACTTATGCCATCATTAAAACTCACTGAAAGGTTATTCTGAATGTTTACAGTATGGGATGGATGAGTCATAAATTGGACTGTTTAAGTTGTATATACAGTTCTTGTTTGTAAAAAAAATGAACATATGGATTTACAGACTCTTTATATTTTAATTGCTTGGCAGAGCGTGTGTTTATTATGCATTGTGATGTTTTAATATAGAAATCAGCAAGAGAACTGCCATTGCATTCTCTATTCATGACTAGAAAAGGATCTATGAAAGGACAAAACTAGACTGGCAATGGAAAAAAACAGGTCTAGAATCCAAAGCATGCCAGGTCTTTATATATGTGTGTAACACCCTTAGGAAAATTTCGTTTTAGCTAGTCTGTAGGCAGAGGAGCAAGGGGTTAATTGTTGTTGTGCTGTTCAGAACTCCAAGGGCTGAGTCTCTGTTACCTCCTCCTGGCTTCTGGAACTGACTAGAGGGTTCTAGAACTTAGAGAGTGGAGGAGCAGGGATTAGGCCTGAATATTTTATGGAGGCTCCTCCAATCCCTTGATGGGTACGGCCCAGAAGGTGAAGAGGTCATTAATATTCTGGAGCATTGCAGCAGGTGAGTCGAGTCTAGGGTTCGGTTGCCGGAAGGGGACTCCTGTGCTGGTGGGGCTCTGCCCCTGGACAGAAGACAGAGCAGGGGAAGAGAGGTCAGAAGCAAATTCAGGCTCACATTCCTTTCCAGCCTCATCTAGGCTTAGCTAAAGCCATCTTCAAAGCCAAGTTCAGGACCTTCAGCATGAGGTCTGTGCAGCAGTCACCTGTGCTTCAAGATTCATCAAAAGGCCTGAGTGAGTAACTTAAATCACTACACCCCAGAGGATGAGCAGCAAGGTGAAATACCCTACTTATTTACTACAAAAAGGGACATCTTAGTGCCTATTAAAGCCTGTAAAGCCACCCTATGCCTCTTTCTTGGAGAGTTAAGAAACAGCCAGGTGTGTTAGCATTTTCTACAGCACAGGAGGATGGCACAGTAACTTTTAGCAGCCAGTGACATTATCAAGTCTTCAGTTTCTATTCAAATTACAGGTCTGGGCATCCCATGCTTTCCCTTACCTATCCAAGTTGAGTGTGAGGGAAGACCCAAAAGTCTAGTGGCCCTTATGGGTTACATGTCTAAACTTATGTTTTTATGGCTCATTTGTTGTGAAACGGTACACACTCTAGAAACTGGTGGGGCTGAAAGGCAGGGTGTATCACCTATAGGGATGAGCCGAACACCCCCCGATTCGGTTCGCACCAGAACCTGTGAACGGACCAAAAATTCGCATGAACGTTAGAACCCCATTGACGTCTATGGGACTCAAACGTTCGAAATCAAAAGTGCTCATTTTAAAGGCTAATTTGCATTGTATTGTCCTAAAAAGGGTTTGGGGACCCGGGTCCTGCCCCAGGGGACATGTATCAATGCAAAAAAAACATTTAAAAACTGCCGTTTTTTCGGGAGCAGTGATTTTAATGATGCTTAAAGTAAAAAAAAAATGTGAAGTATTCCTTTAAATATCGTACCTGGGGGGTGTCTATAGTATGCCTGTAAAGTGGCGCATGTTTCCGGTGCTTAGAACAGTCCCTGCACAAAATGTCATTTTTAAAGGAAAAAAAGTCATTTAAAACTGCTTGCGGCTTTAATGTAATATCGGGTCCTGGCAATATGGACGAAAATCAGTGAGACAAACGGCATGGGTACCCCCCAGTCCATTACCAGGCCCTTTGGGTCTTGCATGGATATTAAGGGGAACCCCGCACCCAAATTAAAAAAGGAAACAGCAGTATACAGGCTCTGTACTCTGAACAGCAGTATACAGGCGGTGCAAACAAGACAGGGACTGTAGGTTTGTTGTTAAGTAGAATCTGTTTGTAATTTTGAACTGGTACATTTTTAATGTGTTTAGCTCCAGCCAAAAAATCTATTTTAAGCTTTTTGGAAAACATAGGGAAGGGTTATCACCCCTGTGACATTTGTTTTGCTGTCTGTGCTCCTCTTCAGAAGATTTCACCTCACTTTTTGTCCCAATGACAAATGTTTTTTGAAAATTTGGGTTTTTTTGTGAAACAAGGATTGGTGATAAAGCATCAGTGGAAGGAGAAATGTTTTTCCCATATTAACTCTTACAGGAGAGAATTTCCCTTCCTAGGGGTAGATTTCATCTCACTTCCTGTTGTCTCCTTCCGTTTGCAAGTAGGAGTCGTTTGTAAGTTGGATGTTTGAAAGTAGGGGCCTGCCCTATATACTCAGCAGATATTTGGGCCTTAGGTGTTGTTGTGGCCACAACACTGTAAGCCCTCACAGGGCCCTGCTGTGAAATATTAGATCAAGAATTGTAAATACATGCCCCTGTTGAACAGGGGCAGAAAAATTGGGCCTTTGGTGGTGGTGCTGGTGCCACAACACTGTAAGTCCTCACTCGCTCTTGGTGGGCACAGAAACGGGCCCTGCTGTGAAATATTAGATCAAGAATTGTAATTACATTCCCCTGTTGAACAGGGGCTGAAAAATTGGGCCTTAGGCACTGGTGCTGGTGCCACAACACTGCAACCCCTCATAGATACTCTAGTTGGAACACAGAAACGAGCCCTGCTGCAAAGTATTGCATCAAAAATTGTAATTACACACCCCTGTTAAACAGGGGCTGAAAAATTGGGCCTTAGACACTGGTGCTGGTGCCACAACACTGCAACCCCTCACAGATACTCTAGTTGGAACGCAGGAACGAGCCCTGCTGCAAAGTATTACATCAAAAATTTTAATTACACGCCCCTGTTAAACAGGGGCTGAAAAATTGGGCCTTAGGCACTGGTGGCGGCGCCCAGAACCAAAAATGTTCTTACAAGCTATCAGCGTGATCATTGAGGAGGAAGAGGATAATTACTCAGGATAGTCACTCAGCATCAGCATAGGCAGTCTTTGAAGGGATCTGAGATTTCAAAAAAAATTATTCGGTTACATTAGCATCAGGTGCTTGGTAGCTGGTGGTGATCCAAGACTGATTCATTTTTATGAAGGTCAGTCGATCGACCGAGTCGGTGGACAGACGCACCCTGCGATCGGTTACAAAGCCTCCAGCAGCACTGAATGTGCATTCCGAAAGAACGCTGGATGCAGGACAGGCCAGTAGCTCAATTGCATACTGTGCAAGCTCTGGCCAGTGATCCATCCTCAAGACCCAGTAACCCAGAGGATTTTCAGTGGGAAAGGTGTCCAAGTCAGATCTTGCCCCTAGGTATTCCTGCACCATGTAAAACAGAAGCTAGCAATGGTTGCTGGAACCGATCATACCTTGGGGCTGCGGACTAAAAAATTGTCTGAACGCATCGGTCAGACGACCACCTTCTCCACCGCTCCTTCTTTAACTGACCGAAGCCTCAGCAACACGTTGTCCAGAAACAGGAGTTTGTAACCTCCCAGTCTCTGGGAACACGTTGCACAGACCTTTCTGCAAGGCCTCCCGAAGATGTTTCATCCTCTGCTCTCTCTGCGACGGCAAGATAAGGTCTGCAACCTTACCCTTGTAACGTGGATCAAGGAGGGTTGCCAGCCAGTATTGGTCCTTCTCCTTGATACCATGAATATGAGGATCCTTACGCAGGCTTTGCAGGATCAGGGAGGCCATGCAGCCTAGGTTTGCTGAGGCATTCGGTCTGGAGTCCTCTGGGTCACATGGTCCACAGCCACCTCCTCCCAGCCACGTACAAGTCCATGTGTTTCTTGGGACTGATCCCTTAAAGACTGCTGCTGATGCTGAGTGCCAGGCTCCACCTCCATACTGACACAATCCTCCTCCTCCTCGTCCTCTTCCTGTGTGATCGGCAGGCACGCAGGAACACTGTCTGGATAAAGGGGGCCTTGAGAGCTAAGGAAGTCCTCCTCTTCCTGCCTCTGTTCTGCCTCAAGTGCCCTGTCCATTATTCCACGCAGCATGTGCTCCAACAGGTGGACAAGGGGGACAGTGTCAATGATGCATGCACTGTCACTGCTGACCATCCTCGTGGCCTCCTCAAATGATGACAGGACAGTGCATGCATCCCTGATCATGGCCCACTGGCGTGGGTTAAAAAAAACAAGCTCCCCTGACCCTGTACTGGTGCCATAGTTGCACAGGTACTCATTGATGGCCCTCTGCTGCATGTGCAGCCGCTGCAGCATGGCCAATGTTGAGTTCCACCAGGTGGGCATGTCAAAAATTAGAGCAGGTTAAACTCCTTTTGGAGGTCTGCCAGCTGAGCACTGGCATTATATGACCGGCGGAAATGCACACAGACTTTCCTGGCCTGCCTCAGGACATCCTGTAAGCCCGGGTACCTGCCTAAGAACCGCTGCACCACCAAGTTAAGGACGTGAGCCAAACTGGGCACATTGGTCATTTGTCCCTGTTGGAGGGCAGAGAGGAGGTTGGTGCCATTGTCACAAACCACCATTCCTGCCTTAAGTTGGCGTGGCGTCAACCACCTCTGAACCTGCCCCTGCAGAGCTGACAGAACCTCTGCTCCAGTGTGGCTCCTGTCCCCCAAGCACACCAGCTCAAGCACCGCATGGCATCTTTTGGCCTGCACACTTGCGTAGCCCCTTGAGCGGCTACGGAGCACCGCTGGTTCCGAGAACAAAGCACAGGAAGAGGCCATGGAGGAAGAAGAAGAGGAGGGGGTGGAGGAGAGAGGTGTGTCACAATCATTAGTAGTGGCACTTTGGAGGCGTGGTGGCGGAACAACCTCCAACACTACTGCACCTTGTCCTGCATCCTTCCCAGCTGCCAGCAGAGTCACCCAATGTGCCGTGAAACTTAGGTAACGTCCCTGTCCATGCCTGCTGGACCATGAGTCAGCGGTAATATGCACCTTATCACTGACCGCCCTGTCCAGTGAGGCATGGACATTGCCTTCCACATGCCGGTAGAGAGCCGGAATCGCCTTCCATGAGAAAATGTGGCGTTTGGGTACCTGCCACTGAGGAACCGCACATTCCACAAACTCACGGAAGGGGGCAGAGTCTACCAACTGAAAAGGCAGCAGTTGAAGTGCTAGCAATTTTGCCAAGCTGGCATTCAACCGCTGGGCATGTGAAGGGCTGGGAGCAAACTTCTTTCGGCGGTGCAGCAGCTGGGGCAGGGAAATTTGCCTGGTACAATCTGACGTCGGTGTACCGAAAGCAGATTGCCCACAAGTACTTGGCTGTGACACACCTAATTCTACACCTTCATTCCTCTCAGTGCAGGTCTCAGAGAGGACTGAAGGTATAGTGGGGTTGGAGATCTCAGCTGATGAGGAGCAAGGAGAGGTCCTCTTTGTTCTTTGGTGTGTGTCTTTTAGATACGCTTGCCAACGAACTGCATGGCAGGTCAACATATGTCTGGTCAAGCATGTGGTGCCCAAGCGGGAGATGTTTTGGCCACGTGAGATACGCTTGAGACATATGTTGCAAATAGCAGCGGTGCGATCTGATGCACTCGTCTCAAAAAAAGCCCACACCAAAGAACTTTTGGAATAACATGCAGAGACAGCAGCGCCCTGCACATGCGGAGCTTTGGGGTGTGATGCAGTCAGTGTGCTGCCCTTAGGCTGGCCCCTGAAGGGCATCCTGCCTCGTTGTTGATGTGCCTCCTCTTCCTCCTCCTCCTCCTCCTCTCTCCTATTAGGCAACCACGTTGAGTCAGTGACCTCATCATCCCCTCCCTCCTCATCACTGGAGCAAACCTGGCAGTATGCTGCAGCAGGGGGAGCATGACTGCCAGATTGCTGTCCTTCTTGGGTACCCCCTCTGTCCGTGCTCACGTTACTGCCTTCATCTAGCTCAGTATTATCATCAGAGCCTTCTAAACGCTGGGCATCCTCCTGGAGCATGTACCCAACACTGTGGTCAAACAGTTCGAGGGACTTCTCAGGAGGACATGGTGGGGCTAGGGAAGGAGTCACTGATGCCATTGAGTCGAGGGAAGAGGCCGCGTTGGCAGCTGCTTTGCCAAAGTATCCTGAGCATGGGTGAGAGAGGATGAGGACGGCTTGGTCATCCACTCTACCAAGTCTTCCGCATTTTGCGGCTCAACACGGCCAGCTGCCGAAAAAAAGGCCAAGCGTGTCCCACGGCCAAGTGCTGATGAGGATGCACCGTCTCCACGACCAGCACCATTGCCTCTAGACACAGAGCCTGCTTGCCCTCTTTTATTGGCTTGTGACTGTCTGCCTCTCCTTGTTGGCCTTCCAGGCATACTAATGGCCTGTAGCTGCACTAAGCTGGGATATATATATATATATATATATATATATATATATATATATATATATATATATATACATATATATATATATACATATATATATATATACATATATATATATACTGATACTGCAGCTAGCAAAATCAACTGCCTGCCTGTAGTAGGAGAACACCACCAACCTTCTACAGGTAGCTTTAGCTGAACACTGTGCAGAGCTCGCAAAAAAATAACTTGTAGCTTATTTAGCTGCCTGCGGTAGTGATAGGATCAGGAAAACACCACCAACCTTCTACAGGTAGCTTTAGCTGAACACTGTGCAGAGCTTGCAAAAAACTAACTTGTAGCTTATTTAGCTGCCTGCGGTAGTGATAGGATCAGGAAAACACTACCAACCTTCTACAGGTAGCTTTAGCTGAACACTGTGCAGAGCTTGCAAAAAACTAGCTTGTAGCTTATTTAGTTGCCTGCGGTAGTGATAGGATCAGGAAAACACCACCAACCTTCTACAGGTAGCTTTAGCTGAACACTGTGCAGAGCTCTCAAAAAACTAACTTGTAGCTTATTTAGCTGCCTGCGGTAGTGATAGGATCAGGAAAACACCAGCAACCTTCTACAGGTAGCTTTAGCTGAACACTGTGCAGAGCTCGCAAAAAACTAACTTGTAGCTTATTTAGCTGCCTGCGGTAGTGATAGGATCAGGAAAACACCACCAACCTTCTACAGGTAGCTTTAGCTGAACACTGTGCAGAGCTCGCAAAAAACTAACTTGTAGCTTATTTAGCTGCCTGCGGTAGTGATAGGATCAGGAAAACACCACCAACCTTCTACAGGTAGCTTTAGCTGAACACTGTGCAGAGCTAGTAAAAAACGAACTTGTAGCTTATTTAGCTGCCTGCGGTAGTGATAGGATCAGGAAAACATCACCAATCTTCTACAGGTAGCTTTAGCTGAACACTGTGCAGAGCTCGCAAAAAACTAACTTGTAGCTTTTTTAGCTGCCTGCGGTAGTGATAGGATCAGGAAAACACCACCAACCTTCTACAGGTAGTTTTAGCTGAACACTGTGAGGAGGACACACTACACTAACTTGTAGCTTTAGCTGAACACTGTTCAGAGGATGCACTACACTAACTTGTAGCTTTAGCTGAACACTGTGCAGAGGTCGCACTACACTAACTTGTAGTTTTAGCTGAACACTGTGAGGAGGACGCACTACACTAACTTGTAGCTTTAGCTGAACACTGTGAGGAGGACGCACTACCCTAACTTGTAGCTTTAACTTAACACTGTGCACTACACTAACTTGTAGTTTTAGCTGAACACTGTGAGGAGGACGCACTACACTAACTTGTAGCTTATTTAGCTGCCTGCGGTAGTGATAGGATCAGGAAAACACCACCGACCTTCTACAGGTAGCTTTAGCTGAACACTGTGCAGAGCTCGCACTACACTAACTTGTAGTTTTAGCTGAACACTGTGAGGAGGACGCACTACACTAACTTGTAGCTTTAGCTGAACACTGTTCAGAGGACGCACTACACTAACTTGTAGCTTTAGCTGAACACTATGCAGAGGTCGCACTACACTAACTTGTAGTTTTAGCTGAACACTGTGAGGAGCACGCACTACACTAACTTGTAGCTTTAGCTGAACACTGTGCAGAGGTTGCACTACACTAATTTGTAGTTTTAGCTGAACACTGTGAGGAGGACGCACTACACTAACTTTTAGCTTTAGCTGAACACTGTGAGGAGGACGCACTACCCTAACTTGTAGCTTTAGCTGAACACTGTGCAGAGGTCACACTAAACTAACTTGTAGCTTTAGCTGAACACTGTGAGGAAAAGGCACTACACTAACTTGTAGTTTTAGCTGAACACTGTGCAGAGGTCACACTAAACTAACTTGTAGCTTTAACTGAACACTGTGAGGAGGACGCACTACACTAACTGTAAATAGTCTAGCTGCCTGACTGTGGTACTAATAGGATCAAAAGAACACCAGCAATTTTCTTCAGGTAGCTGTAAATACTGTAACAAGACAAGCCTGCCTGTCAGTAGGAAGATAACAGGAACAGATCTAGCTAAACTGAATACAGTATATATATATATATATATATATATATATATATATATATATACAACACCTGGGATGCATATATATATACACAATACACTGTAAGTGCAGCTAACTCACTGACTGTCCTGCCTAATCTATCTAACTTAAATCAAATGACACTGTCTCTCTGTCTATCTCTTTCAACGCCGGAACACACACTAAACAGGGCCGCCGTGTAGGCGGCCTTATTTAGTGTGGGGCGTGTACTAAATCCCCTGAGCCATAATTGGCCAAAGCCTCCTTGGCTTTGGTCATTTACAGCTCTCGCCTTATATAGTGTGGGGCGTGTACTAAATCCCCTGAGCCATAATTGGCGAAAGCCTCCTTGGCTTTGGCCAATTACAGCTCTCTGTTCAGACGGCGCTGTGATTGGCCAAGTATGCAGGTCATAGTGCATGCTTGGCCAATCATCAGCCAGCAATGCACTGCGATGCCGCAGTGAATTATGGGTCGTGACACGCCACACGAATTTGGCGCGAACGGCCCATATCGTTCGCAATTCGGCGAACGGGCGAACAGACGATGTTCGAGTCGAACATGGGTTCGACTCGAACACGAAGCTCATCCCTAATCACCTATCGTCATTTCTGGTTTGCTGCAACAGGGCAGACTGAATTAGAACCTTACAGAAGCCTGTTTCTGACATTTACCAAAGCTATGCTTGAGGGTTAGGTTGGCCACGCATCAGTAAAATTTTCTTTAAACTATCGTACAGAAATTCAGAAAAACTATTTGTCAGAGCATTTGATCTTGTCATCATTGAGTCAATTAATTTTATTCGAAATCCCATAAAATTCCATTCAGACCTTCTACTTGTATGGAGTCCCAGGCATAATAAACAGGTTTCTTTTTTGCCTATAACATGCTCAATACAATATGTACCATTTTCCTTAGTAAAAACCACATTCACGGCTAGAATTCTGTTCATTTGATACATTTTTTTCCTTCCTGATCCTTCAAATTTTCTCATCACTATGATCAAAAATGAGTCTCAGTTTAACCCCACTAAACATTAGAAAATCAAACAAACATTTTGGAAACAACAATTTACAAACAAAATTCTACTAGTGTATGGCCAGCTCAACACACAGATTAAGCCCAAGTTCAGCTTCAACCCCCTCCCCTCCCAAGTCTCCCTCTTCTGCTGCAGCCTTTAATGCTGAATAAAATAGTACACTGGATGTCAATCAACCTGGAAGAGGGGCTTTGAACACTAAAGGATACTGAGGGCAGCCAGAATGTGGAGAGGTAGTAGTAGTAGGAAAGCCTTTTAAATTATTTATATATATATATATATATATATATATATATATATATATATATATATATATACAGTTGTGCTAATAAGTTTACATACCCTGGCAGAATTTATGATTTCTTGGCCATTTTTCAGAGAATATGAATGATACCCCAAAAACTTTTCTTTCACTCATGGTTAGTGTTTGGCTGAAGCCATTTATTATCAATCAACTGTGTTGGCTCTTTTTAAATCATAATCACAACAAAAACTTCCCAAATGACCCTGATCAAAGTATACATACCCCAGTTCTTAATACCGTGTATTGTCCCCTTTAACATCAATGACAGCTTGAAGTGTTTTTTGTGGATGAGGCTCTTTTTCTTCTCAGATGGTAAAGCTGCCCATTCCTCTTGGCAAAAAGCCTTCAGTTCCTGGAAATTCTTGGGCTGTCTTGCATGATCTGCACGTTTGAGATCTCCCCAGAGTGGCTAAATGATATTGAGGTCAGGAGACTGAGATGACCACTCCAGACCCTTCACTTTATTCTGCTCTAGCCAATGACAGGTCGACTGGGCCTTGTGTTTTGGTTTATTGTCATGTTAGAATGTCCAAGTACATCCCATGCGCAGCTTCCTGGCTGATGAATGCAATTGTTCCTCCAGTATTTTTTGATAACATATTGCATTCATCTTGCCATCAATTTTGACCAGATTTCCTATGCCTTTGTAGCTCACACATCCCCAAAACATCAACGATCCACCTCTGTGTTTCACAGTAGGAATGGTGTACCTTTCATCATAGGCCTTGTTAACTCCTCTCCAAATGTAGCCTTTATGGTTGTGGCCAAAAAGCTCAATTTTGGTCTCATCACTTCAAATTACTTTGTGCCAGAAGGTTTGAGGCTTGTCTCTGCTGTTTGACGTATTGTAAGCGGGATACTTTGTGGCATTTGCGTAGTTATGGCTTTCCTTTGGCGACTCAACCATGCAGCCCATCTTTCTTCAAGTGCCTCCTTATTGTGCATCTTGAAAAAGCCACGCCACATATTTTCAGAGAGTCCTGTATTTCACCTGAAGTTATTTGTGGGTTTTTCTTTGCATCCCGAACAATTTTCCTGGCAGTTGTGGCTGAAATTTTAGTTGGTCTACCTGACCGTGGATTGGTTTCAACAGAACCCATCATTTTCCACTTCTTGATTAGAGTTTGAACACAGCTGATTGGCATTCTCAATTAGGGATGAGCTTCGAGTTCGAGTCGAACTCATGTTCGACTGGAACATCGGCTGTTCGCCAGTTCGCCGAACAGCGAACAATTTGGGGTGTTCGCGGCAAATTCGAAAGCCGCAGAACACCCTTTAAGAGTCTATGGGAGAAATCAAAAGTGCTAATTTTAAAGGCTTATATGCATGGTATTGTCATAAAAAGTTTTTGGGGACCTGGGTCCTGCCCCAGGGGAAATGGATCAATGCATAAAAAAGTTCTAAAAACGTCCGTTATGTAAGCGGGTGACCCCGCCCCCTCTGACATCACGGGGAAACCCATAGGGAAGTTCCCGTCAAGTCCCCGTGCATCAGAGGGGGGTGGGATCACCGGGTGGTCCCGCCCCCCATTATTTAAGTCAGAAGACGAGAAGCACCACACAGCGGGAGCCTTCTATCATGGATGCGGAGCGGCCTGAGAACGAAGAAGGGAAGAAGACGCCACGGAGGAAGATGCCAGACGAGCACACAGGAGCAAGAAGCAGAGAATCGGAGGAAGAACCAGAGGAAGAAGAAGATGGAAGAAGAAACCGAAGGAAGATAGAAGACAGAAGATAGAAGAAAGAAGATGGAAAGAAGAAGACTTTAAATAAAGGAATTGTCAAAAACTGTCTCTTGTCATTTTTAACATTTTTGACACTTTTTTTGTGAAATGGTAGGGGTACTTTTGTACCCCCATACCATTTCAAACGGGGGCAGGATCTGGGGGTCTCCTTGTTAAAGGGGGCTTCCAGATTCCCATAAGCCCCCCACCCGCAGACCCCCACAACCACCGGGCAAGGGTTGTGGGGATGAGGCCCTTGTTCCCATCAACATGGGGACAAGGTGCTTTGGGGGGGACCCCAAAGCACCCTCCCAATGTTAGGGGCATGTGGCCTGGTACGGTTCGGGAGGGGGGGCCGCTCTCTCGTCCCCCCTCTTTTCCTGCGGCCTGCCAGGTTGCGTGCTCGGATAAGGGTCTGGTATGGATTTTTGGGGGGACCCCATGCCATTTTTTTTTTAATTTTGGCGCGGGGTTCCCCTTAAAATCCACACCAGACCTGAAGGGTCTGGTATGGATTTTGAGGGGGACCCCCACACCATTTTTTTTTTAAATTTTGGTGCGGGGTTCCCCTTAATATCCATACCAGACCTGAAGGGCCTGGTATGGAATTTAGGGGGCCCCCACGCCATTTTTTTTATAATTTTGGTTCGGGGTTCCCCTGTGGGGAAATCCCATGCTGTTTTTATCAATGAACTTTTATGTGTATTGTCGGACCGACAATTCATTAATAGCTGCGAGTAGTTTAAAATGACTTTTTTTCCTTTGAAATGTCATTTTGCTGTCAAACTGTTCTAAACATGGGAAAAATGCGCCCCTTTACAGGCATACTATAGACACCCCCCATGTACGAAATTTAAAGGAATATTACACTTTTATTGTTTCACTTTGAGCATTATAAAAATCACTGCTCCCGAAAAAACAGCCGTTTTTAAAACTTTTTTTTGCATTGATCCATGTCCCCTGGGGCAGGACCCAGGTCCCCAAACACTTTTTATGACAATGACTTGCATATAAGCCTTTAAAATTAGCACTCTTGATTATTCATGTTCGAGTCCCATAGACTTTAACGGTGTTTGCGTGCTCCAACAAATTTTTTGCCTGTTCGCATGATCTGGTGCTAACCGAACAGGGGGGTGTTTGGCTCATCTCTATTCTCAATTCCTTGGATATCTTTTCCCGCATATCCTTTGACAATTATTTTGCTTTCCCCATGATTCAGAATCCAGAAACGTCAGTGCAGCACTGGATGAAAGATGCATGGGTCTGTCAGGAGTCCAGAAACTCATTTACCTTTTATACACACACACTAATTACAAGCAAACAGATCACAGGTGAGGATGGTTACCTGTAGGCTGGGTTCACACTGGTACGACAAACGCTCTGACATTGGAAGCTCATGTCACATGACGTGTGAAAATCAATGTTTTCCTATGGGAGCCGTCTTAACTGATCCAACACAAGTCAGTCCAACTTTGAAAATGCTCCCTGCACTACTTTGGTCCGACTTTGATCCTACTTCAGCCCATTGAATATCACTGAAGTTGGATCAAAGTCGAATCGCTGTCTCAACTGACCCGACTTTGGCATGCGACTTGTGCTCTACGGCTCTTTAGGGGGAACTCCATGCCAAATAAAAAACAAACGGCATCGGTTCCCCCTCCAAGAGCATAACAGGCCCTTTGGTCTGGATTTGAAGGGGAACCCCCACACTGAAAAAACGGCGTGGGGGTGCCCCCAAAATCCATATCAGACCCTTATCTGAGCAGACAGCCAGGCAGGTCAGGAAAGGGGGTGGGCATGAGCGAGCGCACCCCTCCTGAACCGTACCAGGCCGCATGCCCTCAACATGGGGGCGTGTATTGGGGCAGGGGGGGGTTTTGTATCGCTATTGCTGTTTTCCAGCAGGTCATAAACCGCTTTTGATGTAGAGGCACGCTTTTTGGATGCCATGATCGTTCTCCAGTTTCCAGGTAGAAAGAACAGTAAAACTGCAGGCAAGGGCACTGGACAAAGCAGGGGGCACTCTGAGGTCAAGTGATTTGATACAGTAATGTAATACAATAAGATTACAATGTATTGTGTGTGTTGTGATTTATACATTTTGAATCTGCCACCAGTTCCACCCCTGCGTCGCGACGCTCGCAGGGAAGGGAAGCCGGAATACACAGAGCATCAGGCAGAAGATCTGGCTGCCGGACACAGCGAGAGCACATCGCGGGATCCCAGGGACAAGGTAAGTCACCTCTTCCAGGATCCAGCAATGCAATCCCGAGTGTGGCTCGGGGTTACCACTAATGGTACTGAAATTTCACCCCGAGCCACAATTGGCAATACCACCAAGGAGGTTAAAGTTCATGTGCAAGTAAAGGCAGGCATCCCAATACTTTTGGTAATATGGTATATATATATATATATATATATATATATATATATATATACACACTACCAGTTAAAAGTTTTAGAACACCCCCATTTTTCCAGTTTTTATAGAAATTTATGCAGTTTAATGTTTTAATGTACTCTGAAAATAAAGCATAGAACAAATTAACAATTTGACATAGAAATTAAATCATGGACTTGTTTTCTTTAATAAAATGTAATCTAAATTTTTTACACATCAAAGTAACCACCCTTTGCAGATCTACCAGCTGAACACACTTTTGGCATTCTTTTTACAATGGCAATCAAATATTTTTCAGAAAGTTCTTATCAAAACGGTTGCAGAAGTTTCCACAAAATTGTTGTACTTGTGCTGTGCTGGCCATTCCATGACTTGAAGACTACCGTTTTGTTCTTTTCTTCTAAAGTAGTTTTGACACAGCCTGGAGGTATGTTTTGGGTCTTTATCTTGCTGTAGGATGAACCTTTGACCAACTAGACATATTCCAGAGAGTATTGCATAGCGCTGCAAAATGCTGTGGTAGTAGTTTTGGTTCAGGGTGCAACTCACTTTGTGCAAGTCACCAACTCTGGATCAAGCAAAAGAGTCCCAAAACATCACGCTTCCTCATCCATGTTTGACAGTTGGTGTCACACATCGATGAACCATCCTTTCACCTACTTGATGGTGTACAAAAAACCTGTTTGATGAACCAAAGATACTAAATTTTCATTCATTGGTCCATAAAACCTACTTGAAGTCTTCAGTAGTCCACTAGTAGTACTTAATGATCAAGGCAAGCCTCTTTTTCTTATTTTGCTATCTAATGGCGCGTACACACGGTCGGACTTGCCAACGGGACAAGCTCCGTCGGCATTTCCGAAGGAAAAACTTAGAGCATGTTCTCTATCTAAGTCCGTCGGAAATGCAGACAGAAAAAGTCCGATTGGGGCATAGACACGGTCGGATTATCCGACCAAAAGCTCTCATCGGACTTTTTCTGTCGGAAATCCCGACTGTGTGTACGAGGCATTAGGCTTTCTTTCTTATGGCTTTCTTACAGCCACTGGACCCATCAAATTTGCAGCTCAAAGTCTTCTCTTCACAGTTGAAATTGAAACTTACTTACTTTGAACAGTGTTAAGCTATATGTGCTTGAAGCTGTTGTCTTGTGAGCCACTTGTCATTTAAGCTGTTGACTTTCAGAAACTTGTCTTCTGATTCTTTTGTGGCTTTGGGTCTGCCAGACTTCCTACTGTCAGAGTTTTCTCCAGTTTCCAAGTGTCTTTTGAGGTTTAGGGAACTGTACTCACTGACACCATGGCTTTCTTTGCAATTTCTCTAAAGGAAAGACCTACACTTTTAAGGGTTATAATAGTTTGTCTGTCTTCCTTTGTTATTTGCCTTTTTCTCACCATTTTGAGAGCATATACTAATTCCTGCAGTACAATACCGTCCAAATATTGCTTAAATGGGTGTAGTAACGCAGTCTGTTTCAACACTGCTTTTATGCAGAAAGAGAGCTTTTATGATATCAACAAAAGTTGAGACACCAGTAGGAATTGTTAGCATAAACTTTCAAGAGCTTAATTTACTTACATTGTTTGAAAACAACTGTGAGTTGTTAATCCATTACTTCTTCTCTGAAAAAGGTCCTTTTGTACAACTCTGAAATGTACTTTGGAGAGAGTTTAGAACCCCTGTCAGTTTTTATTGCTGTCTGTGTGCCGTTAGGGGGATTCACCCTCTCTATTTGTCCTGTTTATCATTATCATTGATAGTGAAAGTAAAAGAAAATGCCAAATTTTGGGTTGTCCCCAGAAAAGTAATAGAGGGGAAATCTTCCAATAGGGGCACTAGTTCTTGTGACCTAGGGGTCCCCCAAGAAAATTCCTTAATTTGCAGGAATTTCCTGTCTGGCTCTGGGACAGGAAGTGAAGGGAAATCTCTGCAATGGGACACAGATGGAGAAAAAAATCTGACAGGGGTTATAATCCTCCCTTACTCTATCCAAAATTAAAGAAAAAAAATGCCTATAGTTCTACTTTAAGTTAAACCTTTTTTTTTTTTTTTTTACCTCTGGCAGTTTACTGCTTACCTTGAGTGAGTCCAAATGTTTGAGCCCTCCGGGCAAGTGTTGCATTGGGGGATGGGGGAGGGGCAAACTGGGTCTCTGCCCAGGGCCCTCACATTCTCCAGGGGACCCCATTGGAAGAATGGCATTGGCATTAGGTACAGGAAGCTAGAATGTTGTGCATATGGGACATCCACTTTTTTGCCCAGGGCCCCATTTTGTCTAAAACCAGCTCTGCCTCCAGGGGTGTGTTCTGCCTCCTGTCCTTTTAGCTATCTCTTCCTCCTAAATGTAATGGAGAAACATTGCATTGATGGAGATTTGTAATCATGGCTACAGCATGATTGGTTTGAGCCACAATGTCATGTAGATACAGATTTTTCAATAAAACCCACAATGTCATGGAGGTTACCTCACATGTTACTTTAAAACAAAACCTTTAAGCTGTCACCTACAATCCCCCTGCAACATTGTGTTATTTTTTTAAAATACAATTCTATAAAATGTCTGCTCCTTTGCAACAGTATACAATCTCTGCAGTTTCATACAGAAGGTAGAAGAACATCTAAAACAATGTGAAGGAATGAACAATGTTGCTTTATTGTGTACAAAGTTTATTGTGGACACTTAGCACATATATGTGATAATAGCGTTTCCCTACCTCATTGCCACCTCTGCACCCCGTGTGATCTGTGTGTGGTGTATGTATTACATATAATCATAGAGTGCAGAAATAGGGGGGGAAAAAACAGGAAAATGAAAGTGAGTTCTTCATTATAAAAAATCCAAGGCACAGTTCTTTCAACAGCTACGGATATCTCATAACAACAATTTATGGCAGGCCTGAGGCAGATTGGGGAAAAGTTGGCCCATGTAAGGGGCTGAGGTAGTTCAAAATCCAGATTTGAAGTGAGGTTATGAGTTCTACATCTGTGTCTCCAAGGAGGCACAGTTTGCCGTGTTGACATAATGTAAATATTCCCACAACCTCAATTGCAAAGGCTGTAGTTCGCTTTTCTCACTCCTTGTCACTATAATGTAGACATTCGCATGATCTTCATTTGCAAAAACATTACATGCAAAGCGTAGTTCTGACTTGTAATGGAAACCATGTGATAGGTTAGACAGATTTTTGTCCTGGGCCAAGGTATGTCATGCAATGCTATCTGGTATTCACTTCTCTTTCTGTAGCCTATCTTCAGATCATTTCCACAATGCTCTGTCATTAGGGGGATTGCATCAGAAAAGTGTATGGAAGGAGGGATGAATACAAGACTAAGACATGGAAGAACATGCAGTAATATTATTATTACAACACAAGTAATAAAGCATATCCGGTCTAGGCATTGGACACTGTACGCAAGTGGCTGTCTACTGTGATGGCTAATTTAGCTTTTCTGAGTTATTTTAAGTGGTTGTAAAGTCACTGTGCCTAATTACTAGAATCCCCTCTTTTATAGGAAGCTATACTGCACAGTGTCTTTGTTTTTTTTAAATTATGCAGCTCAATATCTAATTTCAGAGCGCTGCTGTGTGGTCATATGACCTCCCGCCTTTCTCCTTCCCCCAATCTGAGGACTACAGTGGGGGGCTGAGGTTCCCCTCTGACGTCAGCCGGGAGGTGAGGAAGAGATCTGCAGGAGGTCACGTGACTGTACAGCTGCGCTCTGAAATAATGTATTGAGCTGCATAATTTAAAAAAACAAAGACACTGTGCAGCATAGCTTCCTAAAAAAGAGGGGATTCTACTAATTAGGCACAGTGACTTTACAAAGAATAGCAGCAGGAGGGGAGGGGTAGGAAGCAGATCGGCTCTCACATCAATGACTCAATAGCTGACATACAGGGAGGGAGGGG
Organism: Lithobates clamitans; assembly: GCA_037952925.1. NCBI lineage: Eukaryota > Metazoa > Chordata > Amphibia > Anura > Ranidae > Lithobates > Lithobates clamitans. Next base: position 1,345,527 of record JBBGZY010000583.1, read on the forward strand.
GAGAGCAGTGGGATGACAGAGGCTGACCACGGTATCATTGATCAGCAGCCATGATTACCGTGGTCAGTGCACACAGGAACAGGCAGGATCAACCAGGTATTCAACAGCATAGAATGGGACAAATGACACTGCACAAGCACTTTGCTGTATATCGTGCTTTAAAGGAACAGGATAATTTTTTTTTCTTTACAACCGCTTTAGCTCACTCTATGTTTAGGTTTATTTTTTTTACAGTGCATTTGCTATATTGTATAAAGTATACAGAATAACATAGCACCATGTAATAGCTAATGTATACAACAACCTCACAGTAGACAGGCAAAACAAGAATACTGGGGAACACTGAGTGAAATGCTGAGGGTATTATATTGTATACTGCAGTCTGGGGTGTTTGTTTCCAGACAGATATAAAAGATACTAAATAATTAGTCTTTGTACTGATTATCACATCATGAAATTTATTATTTAATGCAAGTGATGTAAGTACCTGAATTTGACTTTGTATTGGTCTATTTTTACCACTTGCGCTCTGGAAGGTTTTACCCCCTTCATGACAAGGCCATTTTTTGCTGTTCGGCACAGTGCTATTTTAACTGGTATTTTCGCGGTCATGCAATGGTGTACCCAAACAAAATTTATGTATTTTTCTTCCTCACAAATAGAGCTTTCCACTGGGTTTTTTATTTTTTGCAATATAAACGAAAACAGACTGAAAATTTTTGGGGGAAAAAATCGTCCTTTTTTCTGTTAAAAACATATTCAGTAAAAAAAAAAGTAATAAATAAAATTTCTAAATTTAGTCTTAAATGTATTCTGCTACATGTCTTTGGTAAAAAAAAATACGAATAAGTGTATATTGATTGATTTGTGTGAAAGTTATAGCGTCTACAAACTATGGTATATATACTGGAATTTTTATTTTTATTTTTTACCAGTAATTGTAGTTATCAGAGACTTATAGTGGGACCATGACAGTGTTGCAGGCAATCTGACACTAACTGATGCTAGAGGGGGAACTGACTAACTGATACTGACATAACCAGTGACACTAATACAGTGATAAGTGCTAATATTATACACTGTCACTGTACTAATGACACTAACATCTGGGGTGATCAAGGGGTTAACTGTGTGCCTACCAATGTTTGCTATGTGCTGATTTTACTAAGCAATATGTGTTTTTACTCCTGGCACATTGCTGCTGTCTGTAGAGAGCCCTGTGTTATTTACCAAAACAGAGAGCGAGAGATGTCACCAGCACACCAAGATCTCCAAAACGGGTCCAAAGCTTTTTTCAAAGCGATCACATCGTTACAGCAAATCGCAACGTTTCGGAGCCACGCAGGACTCCTTCATCAGGCATGTGACAGGGCAGATTTTAAAGCTGTAAATAAAAAATTAAAAAAAATGTAATGTATTGCAGCTTACCAAAACATAAATGTGGAGGCTGTATTCATTTTCTGTTTTCAGGCTTGTTCTTTATGATTTCACCTGGTGATCTGGCCAGTAGCACTCCTGTATTAGAGTGTCCCTACTCTGGATAAAGGTGCACAGGGGGGAACAGCAGACAGCGGCATTGTCAGCCTGGGAGGAGGGGAGTATAAGGCTTCATGTACACGGGACGTTTTTACAATCTCTGCTGAATGATTTAACTTAACAGATAGTAACCCATGTTTAAAACGTCTATTTTGCCACGTTCACATGCCGCGTCTAGCAGCGTTTTGTCTCATTTTGCCGTGTTCGCGTCTAGAAGTGTTTTTTTTTAATTAAATAGGCAAAAATGAAAAATGCCTGTAAGCGAAACACGGCTAAATGCAAACTACCTCTTTTAGCTGCGTTTAGAAGCGTTTGGCACTTGAAATGCCTGTACACTTCTTTTGCGTTCCAAAAAATGCCTCTAAACTCAACTGCCTAGAAACGACTGTAAACGACCCTGTGTACTGATAAAATAACATAAAGGAGAATTCAGGGACAGTTGAAAAAAATCCCAACTGCTCCTAAACGCTAGTTTACCAGCAGCAGTGTACATGAGGCCTTAGATGTACTAGCATATTTAGATAGAGAAAGGAGCAATACGTTTTTTATCCAAGGATGGGGGGTCTCATTAGAAGGCACCACCTCCCCATAGTAGAAACATTAGTAGCAAAGTGCGAAAATGAGAGTTTTAAGGTGCCAAATTAATCAATTGAAACAATAATCAAAATTTACAAAATGTTTTTAAATAAACATTAAAAAATGTTAAAATCAACATATGAAAATTCATACGATCGTAGCATATGGTATTTTCAGCTCTACATGTTTCGCCATCAGCATGGCTTCCTCAGAAGCTTATTATAATCCTTGTGTACCAAACTGCAAGCACCGCTCCAAAGCACCACCAGAACCCCCCAAGTGGACAGTCTTTCGCAAAGTAATAAGTATATCACAGAGAGGATATATACCCCTTAATTGGACCCTGCATTTGTGAAGAACTCAGGGAAGCAGAAAATTACCTCACTTAAGCAAAAACCACGTCAGAGAAGCCACATCAAAAGACATGTATGGCTTAAGGGAACTGTGTAACCTGGACACAATAATCTTTAAAAGTCACAAAGACGAGGGCTCTTTGTCTATGGCATTAACAGACCAGTAAGACAGGATAAATCCAAATCACTAGTCAAGATAATGAACAAGAATCAACGCTCCTTCCAAAGGAAAAAAGGTTCTCATGCAGAAGTCAAAAACAGAGGATTGCAGCGTTTTGCCACGTTTGCGTCTAGATGCGTTTTTTTCCAAAAAATGCCTCTAAACTCAACTGCTTAGAAATGACTATATAAACGACCCTGTGTACATGTACTGATACGATAACATAAGGGAGAGTTCCGGGGCAGTTGAAAAAAACTCCAAACTGCTCCTAAACGTCTGTTTACCAGCAGCAGTGTACATGAGGTCTTAGATGTACTAACATATTTAGATATACTTACAAATTAAAGCCAAACTCCAGCTCACACTGCAGTTACTCAAATAAGTACAGCAACAGTTTATTTTTGTTTTGTGATACATTTTTTGCATGAATGAATAAAAGCTGATCATTTTTTGCATCCCTGTCAGTGGAAAATGGTTTGTCTCAACACTCTTAACGTGGTTCTAAACCCTTACATACACCAAAGCTGAAATTACACTCCGCAGAGCTCAGTGAAGAGAGCTGTGAGAGCTGATTGGAGGAAAGGGAGCAGAGAAGGGAGCAGAGAAACAAAGCAGCAGACAGAAATGACGCTTAGTGCTTTTAATTGAGACAAGTACACACTATAGTAGGATGTTTACCACTAGGCAAACTAGGCAGCCGCCTAGGGCACACTGCTGCCTAGGGGTGCCCCACCACTGGTGTTCCTACTTTCTTCTCTCTGTAACAAGAAACTAAGTCTCAGCATCAGCAGGCACCCAATGCTCTGCTTCCACATAGTGTCAGAGGCGCAGTGGCGGTGGAGGACTGTGTCTCAACTCCCGAATGAATGGAAGCAAGCAAACATTCATTGATGGGCACTAGTAGGCTACATTGATGGGCACTGGTGAGGCTGCATTAATGGGCGCTGGTAAGGCTGCATTAATGGGTGCTGGTGAGGCTGCATTTGATGGGTGCTGGTGAGGCTGCATTAATGGGTGCTGGTAAGGCTGCATTAATGGGTGCTGGTGAGGCTGCATTTGATGGGCGCTGGTGAGGCAGCATTTGATGGGCGCTGGTGAGGCTGCATTAATGGGTGCTGGTGAGGCTGCATTTGATGGGTGCTGGTGAGGCTGCATTAATGGGTGCTGGTAAGGCTGCATTAATGGGTGCTGGTGAGGCTGCATTTGATGGGCGCTGGTGAGGCAGCATTTGATGGGCGCTGGTAAGGCTGCATTGATCGGTGCTGGTAGGCTGCATTTGATGGGCACTGGTGAGGCTGCATTTGATGGATGCTGGTGGGCTGCATTGATGGGCTCTTCATTAAAAAGGTGGGGTATACATGGGCGGGACAAAGGGGTGGAGTCAGGAGTGGAGCCAAGGGGGGTACGGCAACATGAAGTTTCGCCTAGGGCACAAGTGTCAAACTGGCGACCCTCCAGCTGTTTCAGAAGCACAAGTCCTATGAGGCATTGCATGGCTGATAGTTACAAGCATGTCTCCCAAAAGCAGAGGCATGATGGGACTTGTAGTTTCTCAACAGCTGGAGGGCCGCCAGTTTGGCATCCCTGGCCTAGGGTGTCAAAAATCCTTGCACCAGCCCTGGAACTAAGGCCCTTCAACTGCTCACTGCTGCTATGGAGACTAATTCCAATCTGCAACTCTACTTCCCCTGTGCCCAGAATGGCAGGGACATCTGGGATCTTGGTGAAATGGAGCATGTCTCTGGGTTTATTGTTTATCCCTAGAAAGTGACGGTAGTATTCTGCTGGGTGACACAATGAACAAAAACTTTCTTATCTACAATACATCCACTGTCACCTTGTTTACTTGTTAGTAATTATTATCAGTCATCAAGAACTGTGTTACTTATATTGCTTTTTCTCTTTTCAGTAAAGACATATTAAGACCTAAAATAACCAATAAATGTGCTGTGAAATAAATTAAATATATTTGATTTATTTGCTAGGTTTCATTATCTGGTTAAGGAAAACGCAATGCCATGTTTCTAAGCAACTACCAATGTGTCTTTATTATTGCTTTACTGAATATATACTGTAGAGCTTTTGCGACTGATATGTCAGATTCAGTTGCAGCTTGTATCAAAAGGTAACAGGATACTTCTTTTTATAAAAAAAAAGACAGGGAAGGGATACATTTCACTCCTATGCAAAGCAGAGGACCTCATTTTAAAAATGAAGTTTCGTTTTGAGCACCAAAGCTAAACTGAATATGTCCTGGGACTGGAAAGGTTGCATGGAGAACCTCAGCTGTGACAAAGGACTAAGGTGAACCTATTATTCCTTGGGAATATAATAATCGTCTGTGCAGGAAAATTCTCTCACATTAAAGAAAGGAATAGTTGATCTAGTAAAGAGGTTTGGAGCCTGGGTGTGCACATTTTCAGAGGCTTCATCACAACTGACCAAGGCCCTTTCCATGGGTGAACCTGACAAATACAACGGCAGGCAGAAATGGACCTGGCTCCAGTACTACATGCTTCCTCCATATGACATTTCGGAATATCTGGAATGTATTTGATACTGTTTTTTTGAAGTATTATATTTTACTCTTATTAGTCTTTTTTACTGCTTATTTTTCCAGGATTGCCTGACAGACAATGTTCCACAGGGCTCTAGTTGGCAAAAATCGATTTAGAAAAACAATCTAAAGGATTAATGTGAATATGCAATCAAATTTTGTATTTCAAATGTTTATTTCTTTACCCAAAACCAACATTAAACTATTGAGAACCTATTATTTTGTGGGGAAAAGTCCATAAGTATTTTAACTTTCTGTCAGATTTTATTAAATATATGGTATAAACTAAGAAACCTTGGAACATGCAGAAATTTTTTTCTACTGTAATTATATGTAGCTAAGATTAAGGTTTTCTAGGCAATGGTACAATCACCATATGTGCTGTATTTCACCAAGAATGCATTTCTAATGTCTGATATTAGACAGGTAAACTGTGACATCTGTTTATTATTACACAGATAGAATAACCCAGTGTACACATTCAATGTCCAATATAATAATATTACCAAATACATTTTAAAGAGCCTCTGCCATGGGGGGGGTGGGGGGGGGGTGGGGGGGGTAGCGTTCATGCCTCTAGTAGCATCCCAAACCTTTCTGTCAAGGCTAAATATTGAGCTGTTCTGGCAAGCAGTTTACAAAACGTGGTGCTTGCATCTACCTCCCCATTTGTGTAGCGCTACCCCAACAGGAGCCGCTTGGTAATTTGGGCTTTCTGTTTTGCGCATAGACTCCAAGAACAACCTCGGCCCCTCTGACACACCCAGTTGAATGAAAGTTACTGGAAGCACTTATAAGAACACGCATTTGGACACCTTTAACTTGGCTGTGAATTAGTACTTGTAAATAGACACAAGGCTGTTTAGTGGTAAATTAACTTAATGTATTGGTACGGGTTAGAATTAACTGTGGTTTGAGCATCAAGGAGCACACAGAACGTATAGTAGGTTCAGACACAGTCCACTCGACAGTATTATCACTATGCCAAGGAAACTTAGAATAGAGTTCTGTACCAGTAGATTGGAATTAAGAATCAGCAATAAACAGTCAGTAATAAGCAATGCATATAAGGCCTTAACCGCAGTGTAAATAATAGTACTATAACTAGTTTAGAGTGAAATTTAGGAGAATTGCTAGGATATATCCAATGTTCCCTCTTAGCAAGAGCAATAGGTAAAGATTACTGTGTAGCAGCTATAAAGGGCAGTCTTTAGCCCTAACGCTTCAGCTGGCTTGCATTTGGGTCCAGTCGTACAGTTGGTGCACACAAGTACACTCACAGTCACACTTGCAGGCAACAAATAAGGCTAATAGATGGCTGTTTAGTCAGTTCCTAAAGAGCTCAGTCTCTCTAGCAACAGATAGTAAATTCTTTCAGCAGCAGCTTAAAAGTCCCAGCAACTTTGCAGCTCACCAGTAACAGTCCACTAGTAATTAGTCCACTCTCTGCTCTGTACCCAGGTGACTTTGGCTGTTTGCACCCATTAACTCAGCACTCCAGTTCCTGCTCAGGCCACCAATATGCAGCAGTGATGGTGCACACTGGACAGTGATATGCACCAGTGGCGGCCTGTCCATTAAATCATGCACCCGGCCCCTAATCTACTTGCAGGGCGCCGGATGCATGGATTCAAATAGGGTTTTTTTTTTAGAAGCACATGATTAGAGCCAGAGGCTTTAATTGGCTTCAAAAAAGGGTGGGCTCAGGGCGCAGAGCACTGCGCCCTGAGCCCACCCAGTTGTGTGACAATAGTGAATTAATACTTGCTATTGTCTTCCTGATTCTCCTTTTGGCCAATCAGGAAGCGGGTACTTAGACACGATTGGCCAAGAGGAGAAGCGATTGTATTGGTTGTCGCGCTGAGGGAAGGAGGAGGAAAGCCACAGAGAAGGAAGCCACCGCGAAGCCCGAGAAGCAGAGGAGGAGTTGATGCAGGAAGGAGCCAAAGCTGCCTGCGACCTATATGGGGTAAGTGTGGGGCCGACCGGGGGGTGGCTGTGAAAGTGTGAGACTGACCGGGGGGGTGGCAACGGGATGTCTTGCTTGCCACCCCCCCCCAAAGTATACAGCACTAACCACCACTGATGTGCACTCCCCGATCCCCTTCTTGGCAAGAGAGAGTCATGTCCTGTACAGCCTGGGAAAATGCAACTCTTTCCCCTCTTGGCAGTTTTTTCCCCAGGGAAAGTGGTTGAAAAGCTCTTGGTTACACAGCAGAGTCTCTTTTCTCTCGACTACAGTTCCCAGACTGCAGGGCTGCCTGAATCAGTCTGTTGAACTTTTCCAGCTCAGCAGCTCCCTCCTTACACTGATACAGCTGTTAACCAGTTCAGCGCCGCAGGGCAGAAGCTAGAGAGAGCAGCTGCAGCCAGAGTTTCTCTCACTCTCCATTCTTAGCCAAGCACCTGGCTACACATATCTTTCTATTATAATGATGGGCAGCTTCACTGATCAATAATAATCTTAAGAAATAATAGCCTGTGCAATAGTCTTTGGGAATTCACATTAGGCCTTCATGCACAAGGGCACATTTTCCCCTGCAGAGTAAACATGCTGTGCATTTCTGGTTCACAGGATGACCTGGAGCTGTGTATTTCCCTAATGCTCATTGCCTGTGATTGTGACATTACGACTATATACATGTACTAGTTTATGCTAAGAATGCCGCATAAATGGGTACAGCTAGCTTTACCCATGCAAATTAATGGGCAGCCATACGCAGCACCAGGACCATGGTCACCCCTTCACACCTAACTTAAACCTCTAATTGCCGCATTACTGTGTCGTAATCGCATGCATTGCATGGCAATCATGGGTTTAAATCAGGTGGTAAGGAGGTAACATAAAGAATCCTCATTATCTGTCAAACATACTTGGATCGCTAAAGGGTGTGCACTTGGGGTAGGGGTGATAAATACATGTCTTAACTATGGGGTTTTACCACCCCCAAACTACAAATGTAAATTAACCCTTACTGTTCTGAGTCCCCTAAAAGGCTGCTTTCACACTGATGTGCCGCGGCTTACCCACACCACGGGTGCAGGCAGTGCATCTTGTATTATACCCTGCGGGTTTGGTGCACTTTCTGCAAGCACACCAAAACTCCTGCATTCTGAAGTTTTGGTGCGCTTTCAGAATGTGCACCAAACCTGCAGGATATAATTGAAGCCTATGGCTAAGCGCAGCAAACCCACATGAAAGCTGCAGGTACTCTGCACTGCACCCGCGGTGTGGGTAAACCACAGCACATCAGTGTGAAAACAGCTCTATACTATTATGCACAATGCATTGCTTCACACTGACCTGAAGATCTCTTCTTTCCTGCTGCTGGCACCACTCTGGAAACCGCTAGTCAGGATAAGTGGTGGAGTGCAGTTGGTATCACTCCGCATGGGACAGGAGTCAGCACTGCAGAGGAGGCATCAGCTTATGTGGCTCTTGTTCCCGACTACAGCTGCAACTTTACAAGTAGTTCCTCTGTATCGCACTCTGTTTGATGCTTTGGGATGGTGGGTCAGCAAGCCCAGACAATGATCTACCAGTCACCTCTCCAGGATCTACAGGTTTCTGACCCCCCGCTCTAAACAGATCCCTGACGTCTCACTTTTGAGAGAGAGAAAGAAGATAAAGGACAAAGTCCTCAGTCTTCATCTCGGCAGCCTCAGCTGGATAGAATGAATGCACAGAAATAACTCTGTACAGAGTTTACCGTTCATTCACAAACTGAAGCAAAGTAAGCACAGTTTACTATGCTTCAGTTATGAATGAACATAGTGAGTGATCGGGGCTGACCACTCACGATGTTCATTCAAAAAATGAAGGAAAATATGAATTACATATTTACCAGCCTCTTCCCCTGCTCTCCATCCTGAAAGGATCACCCACAGCAGTCGTGGGAGAGGAGGAAAAGCTGGCAGCGCTTCAAGGTGGGAGGGGGCCATGGGAGCACATGGGGGGGCCCAGGCAGCAGAAGATAGGGAAAACCTGGACAGGAGGGACAGCAGGGGTTGCATTTACTGTGCTCCTGCCCAATTTCTTGGGGGTCGGCAAGGAATGGATATGATCTACCTCTCATCGCTCCGTCATTGATGGGTAGATCATAATCAACAGGTTACGGCCCCAACAGGTTGCGGTTTCAGTTGTTGAATATGCTCAGGCAAGCTGGGACTGTACCATAAACTGTACCATAAACACTGAAAATTAGCCTAAGTGCCTGTAAGCATAAGCTGTAATCATTTAATCGCTTTGCTTTAGTAAATCAGCCTCAGTGTATTAACCGTAGACTACTGATATAGCTATACCCGTTTATTTACAGAGGCCTAGCCAGAAAAAAATATATAGGAACAGAATGGGGAATAATGTCACAGAAGTCTCAATGTTGAAATATCCATCATGTATGAAATATCCAACATGTATGAAATAGCCAATATGTAAAAACCCAATGGGCTGCACCTATAACTAAAATATTAATTTTGGGTGAACTGAACCTTTAAGCTTCTTTTTTTTAATCTTTGGTTAATAATGCCACTAGGAAAAGAACTTTTAAATCAGTTCAAAAATACTGCTTTGCTACCCATGAGGCTTTGTTTTTCCTATATTGTCAGGAATTAAAATATTCTGTTAGCTTACACTACAGCAAAAAGTTTAACCAATATAAATGGAAATCAGGAGAACATATACTTTAGTATGCACCGCAAATTGTCAAATTGTCAAGGGAGAATGGAAGTTTTAAGTCATAACTTCATCTACAATTTTACACATCAAGGATGTTTGAAAGGTAAGACAAGTATTTATTTATTGAAGCTTTCTGACCAGAGCAGGCCAAATTAAGACACAAACATTGTTTTCAACAGAGACCATGGAAGTGGCAGGCTGCGAGTAACATGATTAGTAATAATAAACAGGACTATTTTAACACAGCATCCTAAGTACACTATTAGCTAGACAAAACATAGGAGGACAGACAAAATACAAGCTGTTAATAAACGCCTCTGGCATGGATTTGTCAGTCAAGATTCGGTTGTTAGTTCAAAGCAATCCCTTCCTTTTGAACAACCTGAACATTCATCAGCTTGATGTGAATACCAGAATTCAGGAAACATAGCCTAAAATGATCTGTTCCTTTCTCTGTGCATGCACCATGTTCTGACCCAAGAAAAAAGAATGGCAGGGCTTAGTGCACATTCTACCTAGCTACATCTGTAGATAATATCAGCGTATGCCTGCTACATAAGGCTAAGTGAAGTGTAGAGTACACACATATATATATATATATATATATATATATATATATATATATATATATATATATATATATATATATATATATATATTTAAATATTTTTTTTTTTTTCCTTATATATATTTTACATATTATATAAAAAAAAAATATATACAACAATTCAATAACTCAAAATATGATTCCACTGCAAAAAAAATGCATTTTTCCTCTCTCTCTTTTTATACTATATATCTATAGATATATATATATATCTATATCTATAGATATATATTTATAGATATATCTATATCTATATATATATATCTATATATAGATATATATCTATATATCTATATAAAGATATATATCTATATATATACAGTATATAAAGAGGGAGAGAGAAAATACGCTTTTTTTGCAGTGGAAACATATTTTGAGTTTTTGATTTATTATTACAATGTCTAAGCAAAACTAATTTTTGGATATTACAGGTTTGCTCTTCTGTATTTGTGCTATTTTCTTACATATATTCTTACATATAGATGCCACTATAATACGATTATCAGCCGCACAGGGAGTGCATTGGCTACAATGAATCGGCTCATACATGCATTGTAAGAACCTAAACCACCATGTAGTACTGAAAGAGAACAAAGTTTAGCCTGCATATGTAATAGAGAAATATAGTTGCTTCCATGTAAAATATATTTCAAAGCTAGACAAAGAATTTTTTTTTTAAATACATTTGATAAAAATATTTATATCAAGCTGATCTCTTTTCATGTTCAAGTATAGAAAATTATTGAAAGGGCTATACTATTTCTTTATTACATAACAGCACTTGCATTTGTTAAACATATCAGCCATGCTGGAAGTCTTCTGCCTTTCTAGAGAGAAATGAGAAAGTTGAGAACGTTATTTACAGACACCTGGCTCAGCTTGGTAATACATTTTATTACTCTCTTACATGTACTTATTTGACTTGGCTAATTGTTTTTCTGCTGCACTTAGTCACAATACAACAAACAATTCCAGAGAACAATCCTCTGTTCTAACAACTCATGTAAACATCTAAACTGACAACTGGGAAATATTCCTTTGTGCATACTTTTACTCTTGAGTGATAAAATCAAAATCTCTGTTTACAATTACAATTTTGCTCAACATGCACCCCCCCCCCCCCCAAAAAAAAAAAAAATCTTTCTGCGTTGCTTGGTTTTCAATGTTTATTAGTTTGACTTTTCCAAAGTCAAAATACACTTTGAAATGTAGCTTGTCATTATGTAATTTGCAGTTACAAAACCCAGGACCAGTCCGCAGCAAACTGAGACAGAGCAGAGCTCTCTGAGTTAACAGTGTACTTACCTAGACTGTTTTTTCTGTAAATCTTATTATCAGCCAGCATAAACATTAAGCCATCCAGAACATAGCCCAGCACAAAGTCAAGACATCTAAAAATTAACACACCAAAAGAAAGAAAACACTTTTTTTCGCTGCATCTATCCAAAAGTAGAATATTCCTATGAGCAAAATGCCTGGGCAATGACATCTTATCTTTACAGTTACACTTACAGTGTTGCAAATAAAGAAAAAAAAACTGTGATGGAAAAGAACACAAATACTGTGCATGTGTGTAACATTTAACATGTGTGCTTAAAGTGGTGATAATGAGCAAAGTTCTGCAATCCATGGCAACCTATGAGATTCAACTGTTCATCAGTTTAGAACATTTAGAAAAAATAAGCTGATTTTTGATTGGCTTCATTGGGTTACAGCATTTTGTGTTATTTGAGGCAGCTGGTCAGTATGGATGAGCTTCAGGTCAGATATATAATATGGGTTGACCCCACAACTTTTTTTATTTGCATGGGGTTCCCCTTGACATCCCTACCAGACCCTCATCAAGGATAAGGGTCTGGTATGTATTTTTAAAGGGAACTCCATTTTTTTTTTTTTTTGTGGGGTCCATTATTTGCATATATACCAGACCTTCATCTAGGATAAGGTCTAGTATAGATGAAGGGATCCCCGGCCATTTGTTCACAAACAGAACGAAGTAGCTGGAACTTTCACGAGCAATTTAAACTATAAATTTTATTGTAAATGTCAGTGTTGTATACATCATATTGATGCATCACTTCACAGGCAGGGTAAGCTAGTTTTTTTTAAGGAATTTTGCCTTTCTAAAGTTTTACATTAAACATTATTAAAAGCATTTCTCCCTGACACATTGAATTTTCAAAACTTTTTTGCTTTAGGACATGTCACTCTGCACTCCCCAGCTTCCAATGCCCTTTGTTTGGCCATAGTTTGCCTATTTGCCTAATAGCCATTATTGATTTTCAAAATTCAGATTCCATTGTTTTCCGTGGGGTTCTGATTCACATCAGAACTTATATAAAGTTAATCTGCCTTAAACAGAACCTAGGTACGTTTGGTTCATAACTATTTATCAGCATTAAAAAACACGGGAGCCACTGATGACCTGTTTGTAAAAGCCCAGGCTTAGGGCCTTTTAACTTTAGTCTTATTTCAGTACTTGAATCGCTGACCCGGATCAAGTATGCAGGTGCTCCAATACTTCACTGACTCTATGCTTGGTTATGATCCCCATGACTAAGCTCCGGGGGGCAGAGCGAAACACGTTGGGGGCGTGGCCTGGTGGGAGCCTGGGCTGAGGTTGTCTCTTTCAATCTAATACTACCTGCATGGATGTGCGGCACTAGGTATTCCTTCAATCCTCTCTACTATGCTTGTTCTAGGTTGGTCAATTTTATTTACTTTTGTAACGTTATTTGCTTACAATTTTATATCTAATGTAATTTGTGAATTTTGCTAATTGTTCATAATTTTTTTGGAATGCGTGCATTTGAATTACTAAGGGAGCTATTATATAAAGCCTGTTTTTTTTTTCAGAACCCCAATGATGGAGTGCTATGTATTTGAATTTGTGTACTTGTATATAACCACCAAAATCATTGGCTATCAGCTCTTAATAGACTCTTAATAGTGACCAATAAAAAAAATTGGATTGCTTTCTACAGGTTGGCATGCTGATCCTCCTACTCTACATAAACTGACCTTCCCAGCATAGCTGTCGAGATCCCACAGGGTAGAGAGCTGCCACTTATTGGCAATCATCTGATTCATTCAGAATCACCACCATGCTAGAGATCCAGCACTCCACCATCCTAACTAATGAGGATCGGGATATTGGCCTGGAGCTCTCACTGACAGTGCTAGCAGCTGTCATATGTCTATCCTGGCAGGTTACTTTTAAAGTGAAACATTTACCAGAATCTTTTTGGTTTTGGGTAACGTAATAAAGTGTAAGAATCTTCATTCTCTTTTTTATTGCTGTCTGTATCCTCATCTGGGAGATCTATCGTTCTGGCTTTTTTTGTGTCAGACAGGATAGGAATTAAGGAAAATTTTCAACAAAAACAGCAGTAAGAACACTACACAGGAGGATGGCTTGAAACCTATTTAAGGATTTTATTGCTTTGAGTGTCCCCATGTGAGAGAATTTTCCTCACTTCCTGTCCAAGTGACAGGTGTCAGTTAGAACAGGAAGAGAAAAAACAACTCATCAGTGGGGACAAAGACAGCATTTAAAATTTGACAGAGGTCCTCCTCTTTTTGAAAAAAAATAATTTTTTGTCCAAAAATGTCAGGATGGGTAGAAATCCGAATTTCACTGATTTGCCATTCACAGCTTTTAAGCATTTTCCAATGCTTAAAAGCTGCGAATGGCTGCCCTCCTACTTTAGCAGTGCTCGAATAAGTGCTTTTCAGGTTACATAGTTAGTATTTTTTATTTGATTATTTTAGACAATTTATTTGCACAGAACTTCCAGACTGAATGACATCCATGATCATTCAAGTCACTTCCTTTCAACTAAGGCCACCATGTACTTACCCCAAGCCAGTGACTAGACAATTAAAGGAGAAGCAGCACAGCAATGAGCTCATTTTTCTGTCACTCTGCTTTCTCTTCCTATCAGCATTCTCCCTGTCAACACATGAACTGATTGGATCATTTACCTGCTTGTACCTCTTCCAGCTTGAGCTCTGCTGTACAGGGACTGAGAGAGGCTGATACCAAGTTAAAACCAGGGACTTACACTGTTGGCATTAAAAAAATAACAATGTATTAATGAATACAGAGCTGTATTAATTGATGTCTTTTATATTTGCATAGAGTTCAGATTTATATATCATCCTTGTTTCTATGTATTTCATTGAACCCATTATCTTATCTAAACTATAAACATTGGGCGGTCTATGTATAAAAAACGTTTTGCAAATATCCCATCATTGGCAAAAGTAACATATAATACCTGTAATATTTGCGTAGCGCACCCCCTAGGGAGCCGCAAGTATACTGGGATCCCCCACCCTGCACAGCCAGGCACACCAAATCTGCAAAGTCACACTTGAGTCAGAGAACAGTCTGTGACTGTTTTTTTTTGTTTTGTTTTGTTGAGGGTAATAACAGGGCCGTCTTTTATATTGATTGGACCCTGGGCAAACATTTTCTTGGCTACCCATGCAATTTTGCTCTCCACCTGCTCTGAGATATACAATAAATAGCAGCTAGACTCAAAATCAGTTTAAAAAAATCAGATCAGGCAGCAATTGCGATTGGCTGCTAAAGGTTACAGCACACATTATGGCTCACTGATTATTTAACCACTTGCCGCCCGCCCTATTACCAAATGATGGCGGCAAAGTGGTTTGAAATTTCTGACCGGACGTCATATGACGTGATCAGGAATATCGAGCCACAACGCGCCCCCAGGGGTGCGCATCGCGGCGATCGTTGCTGCGAGGTGTCAGTCTGACACCCTGCAACACCGATCTAGGTAAAGAGTCTCTGACGGAGACTCTTTACCACGTGATCAGCCGCGTCCAATCACGGCTGATCACGATGTAAATAGAAAGAGCCGGTGATCGGCTTTTTCTCACTCACGTCTGACAGATACGAGTAGAGGAGAGCCGATCGGTTGCTCTCCTGACAGGGGGGGTCTGTGCTGATTGTTTATCAGTGCAGCCCCCCCTTGGATCCCACCCAGGACCACCAGGGAAGCAGCCCAGGACCACCAGGGAAGCCATCCACACTGGAATACCAGGTATCCCACCCATAAGTGCCCATCAGTGCCGCCTATCAATGCCCATCAGTACTGCATATCAGTGCGACCCATCAATGCCGCCTATCAGTGCCCATCAGTGCCACATATCAGTGCCCATCGTCAGTGCCCGCCAGTGCCCGCTCATTGGTGCCACCTCATCGGTGCCGTCGTATCAGTGCCTATCAGTGCCGCCTTATCAGTGCCCATTAGTGTAAGAGAAAAACTTACTTATTTACAAATTTTTTTAACAGAAACAAAAGCAAAACTTTTTAATTATTTTCAAAATGTTCTGTCTTTTTTTATTTGTTCAGCAAAAAATAAAAACTGCAGAGGTGATCAAATACCACCAAAAGAAAGCTCTATTTGTGGGAACAAAGTGATAAAAATTTAGTTTGGGTACAGTGTAGCATGACCGCGCAATTGTCATTCAAACTGCGACAGCGCTGAAAGCTGAAAATTGGTCTGGGCAGGAAGGTGTCTAAGTGCCCTGTATTGAAGTGGTTAAGAGAGGTTACAGCACATGACTTCTGCTTGTTGATTGGTTGCCAGAGATTACTGTACATCAATACTGCTCACTGATTGGTTGTTAGAGGTTACTGCATACCCTTACCACTCAATGATTGGTTGCTAAAGGTTATAACACATCAGCTCCTCATTGCCTGCACACCATGGACTGGGGAGGTGAGGGGACCCATCAATAGTCAGAAAACTCCTAGGGTTCCTAGGGCTCCTGGGATCAGTGGCAATGCTGGGGGGTTGATTGGATCAGTGGCAGTGGTGGGATGATGGGATTAGTTAGGAGGCAGTACACTGGGGCAAATTCTGAATCATGTAGAGCAAAGCTGGGAATCTTTGGCAAGTATATAGTGGGGGATTCTACACTGATCACAAATGTAATAGGGAATTTACAATGACCACCAATGTAAGGGGAGATTTACACTGACCACCATGTAATGGGGGATTTTACACCACCCATCAATATAAAGAGTAAGGGGGAATATACAATGACCTAAATGTGAGGAGGAATTTACACTGACAACCATTGTCATGGAGATTTGTACTGACCACCAATGTAAGGTGACACTTCTACACCAACCACCAATGTTAGGGGGGATTTACACTGACCACCAATGTAAAGAGGGATTTACACTGACCACCAGTGTAAGGGCAGTTCAGCAGTTACCACTAATGTAAAGGGAAATGTACATTGATCACCAATGTAATGGGGGATTTTACATCAACAGCCAATAAAGGGGTATTTCTACACTAGCCACCAATGTAAGGGGAGATTTACACTCACCACCAGCTTAAAGGGGGCTTTTACATGAACAACCAATGTAAGGGAGGATTCGACCACAAATGCAAGTTTAGATTTTTTTTACCAATTACAAATATAAAGAGGAGTTTCTACACTGGCCGCCAATGTAATGGGAATTTACACTGACCACTAATGTAATGGGGATTTACACTGACCACTAATGTAATGCGGAGTTACACTGACCACTAATTTAATAGGAGCATTCACAGTAACCACCAATGTAAGGTGGGATTTACATTGACACCAATGTAAGGGGGATCTTTACACTGGCCTCTAGTGTAAATGAAAGAGTTGTACATCAAGCCCCAATGTAATGAAAAGATTTACACTGACGACCAATGTAACTGAGACATTTAGCCTGCGTTCACATTTGTGTGTGTCGGGAACGCATGCAAAATCGCTTTCTTGACACAATATAAACTTGCTGCCCTTTAGCAGATACACAGCAGTGTCATTAATTGTTAATGACACCCTCACACATCTGCTGAGATGTGCGTATGCACATGCATCATTATTCAGGGTGCTGTGGCACCATGTTATTTTGAAAAAGGGTTCCACCTCCAATTTGCTTAGCTTTTCAGAACAGGCTGATGTTAGGCTTAATGACCACAGTTGAAGGCAGGACTTTCAAGCATGACCCTTTACATCCCCAGTGGGCAGCATTTAGCAGACGTGATGGTGGATATGACCTCAGGAGGGCATGATATACATATGAATGCCATCTCTATTTACATATCAGTGCAGCCGCACCGTGGCTATTTACATATTAATGCTCCCGCTATTTACATATCAATGCAGGTAATTACATATAAACACAGGGTCTGCAGCTGAGTCATCTGTACAGAGCTGGATAGCATTAGTAACAGAACTTCTGACTGAGATATCTGGACACAGCATGGGACTAAAACTTCAAGGGACAAGGGAATTTAAACTGGGATAGTTGTCAAGTATGAGGCAGCTGCTTTGGGCCCCACAACAATGATGGGGCCCAGGGCAGCTGCCCCTTTTGTTGTGCCTTTAAAAACGGCCCTGGTTAATAACTTGGATAGGGATGGAATGTTATGAGATGCCCACTTGACTTCAACAATACCTTCAGTTACAACTTTTCCTATATACAGTCTATATATACACAGCTCCTCTTCTTCACTCCAGCACACACTTGCTTGCAAAACATAGCTGGAACACTGTGAGTACCTGACAGTCACTTAGTCAGATGAAGTAATGGCCCCTTACAGACAGAAACCCGAGGCCCCTTAGTTGTGTAGCAAAATTTCAGTGTCCAGCTTGCATCACTCCTGTGGCTACTGATCCCAGCACCACCTCCTCAAGCACTGCCAATCAGCTTCTCCTTTCACTAGCCCTCCAGGCTAACTTCTCCCCACAGTCCTCTAGACTGACACTTAACAGCCCACCCGGCTGACTCTCAGGAGATCTCCCAGACATGCTAACCTGCTCCTTCTGTCCTCTCTCCTTGCTCCTGTGCCTCCAGGAAGGGTTTCCTCTGTGTGTTTTGGTAGGAATCTTCCAGCACCAGAGCCCCAGGCCCAAGGTAACCCCCTCCCAGACTAGGGGGCACCCTCAAGGTCCACGACAGCCTCCTCAGCACTCTATATCCATCTTCCACCCAACTGGCCCCTCCTGACATGACTTATGCCTATTTATGATGTGCCCTGCCCTCTACCAGCCCTTTACTGGGATTGGCTGAGGCCATCATAAATATTCCAAGCAAATCTTCCTAACTTCCACCCACTATGTCTGGAACATTCTCCAATGCCCCAGAGAACAGGGGGAGGTACCAGAAAAGTTGCCAGCTAGGAGTCACTCAGCCCTGAGCTAAAACAAATTTTTACCTACACTAACATAAATCTATCTACATCTAGCACACTAGAGGGTGCAACATTTGTAATATATGTGCAATGTCAGTTTCTATGTGTTGCCTTCTGCAGGGTGAATGTAAAATTTCCTTATCGATCAATCCTTAAAGAAATAGCCATTAAATACATTTGATCATACGAGTTAAGGAACATTTACCAATAGTGAAAATGCCCTAACACCACAGGCTAAGAATATTCGACTATAAGGGGAAATATATGAGCGAGAACTCTGCACCGTGTACACAGTCTATGGAGACTACCTGGGTGAACAGCTGAGTGAATTTTCTGGCTGCTAGGGAGTTGGCACTTGCTGGTGTCCTAACAACCATTGACTCTGCATAGTACATTCACCTGTCAGGCCGGAATTCTTAGCTGATAGATACATGTAAACAAAGGGATAATGTTTTAAAAAAATTATGGTGAAGCCCAGACAAAAAACAAGCAAAAAAATGCATGGGTTCCCAAAAGTCCATACCAGACCCATATCAGAACATGCAGCCTGGATGGCTATGAAGGGGGGGGGGAGAATACACCCCCTCCCCCTCCTGGATTATACCAGGCCCCATCATGGTTGATGGGGACAAGAGTCTCCCTCTTCTCTACAACCCTGGCCCAGTGGATGTGAGGGTTTGCAGATGGGAGTATTATCGGAATCTGGAAGCCCCCTTTAACAATAGGGAGACCCCCAGATATCACCCTCCCCCTATGTGAATGAGTAGGGGTATATAGTACCCCTTATCATTGACCACTTCCATACCGCAGGCCGTCGTATGACATCCTCAGCTTTCAGTGGTGATATCTGAATGATGCCTGCAGCTACAGGCATCATCCAGATATTGTTTTTTTTCCACCAGCGATTCCCTACACCACAAGAATGATCATAGCGGCTGTTCGGCCACTTGATCATTCTTACCGGCGAAGGGAGGGGAGGTCCCCCCCTCCCGCCACCACCCAGTGCTTCTACGTGCTCTCCCGTGCGATCAGGGACCCAGAGAAGGTATCCATTGCCGCCGGAAGGAAGGCATAGAGACTTCCGAGGGACAGATGGTCCCCGGTAATCTCTATGACTCCCAGAGGCCCGGCAGCGACATTATAATGGCCGCCTGAAGTAAACAAAGCCGTTTACTCAGCTGGAAAGCGTCAGAAAGAGCATTGCCCTGCTGTACAGCAACATAAATGAAATGTACTTTTATACACTTCAAAATAAGTTCAGTGAAAAAAAAGGGAACTGTATAATGCGCTGAATGGCACACCAAACTGCCCTCTACCACAGCTGTAAAGGACAGCTGCCAGAGAAGAAGCTGTTCTGTTCTGTGTGAAATAGCTTAAATTCTGTCCGCTGGGCTGTACATTCCTTTTTCCACACACCTTCATTCTTTTAGTAGATGTTCCCTATGTGGTTCCTATTTTCCCCTAGGCTAAAAGTTCCCAAGCGTTATCAACCACTTGCCGACGACCACCCTGTAGCAGATATACTGCATATATACGTGATCCTGAACTTCCCGATAGTGGGAAATGCGCGCCACCGGCGGCTTGCTCCCGCTGTGATAATACACAACGGGAGCCGATCAGCTGGTACCATGGACTCGATGTCCGCCGGCACCCGCTGATCATTCTGCACAGAGGCAGAACAGCAGTCTGCCTACGTTAACAAGGCAGATTGCTGTTCTGTCAGCAGGGACAAGGATCCATGTCTTTCCCTAATAAAAGCACCTCTCACACTGTACAAAAATACAGGCTGGGCACACAATTAACCCTTTGATCGACCCTGATGTTAGCCCCTTCCCAGCCAGTGTCATTAGTACAGTGACGGTGCATATTTTTTAGCAATGATCACTGTATTTGTGTCACTGGTTCCCAAAAAAGTGTCAAAAGTGTCTGATTTGTCTGGTACAATATCGCAGTCCCACTATAAGTTGCTGATCGACGTCATTACTAGTAAAAATAAATAAATAAAAATCCCATAAATATATCCCATAGTTTGTACATGCTATAACTTTTGCGAAAACCAATCAATATATGCTTATTGGGATCTTTTTTACCAAAAAAAATAGGTAGCAGGATACATATTAGCATAAATTGATGAAGAAATTCGATTTTTTACATTTTTTTATTGGATATGTTTTATAGCAGAAAGTAAAAAATGTTGTTTTTTTTTTTTTCAAAATTATCAGTATTTTTTTGTTTATAGCGCACAAAATAAAAACTGCAGAGGTGATCAAATACCACCAAAAGAAAGCTTTATTTGTGGGAAAACAAGGTCATCAATTTTATTTGGGTACAGTGTTGCATGACCGAGCAATTATCAGTTAAAGTAACGCAGTGCCGTATGGCAAAAAATGGTCTGGTCACGAAGGGGGGTAAATCTTCTGGAGCTGAAGTGGTTAACCACAACAGGACTTATTCCCTCACAATTATACCAGTAATGGGACTTATTTTAAACCACTTACACCATGAACAGGACTTATTTTGCTCACAATGACACCAAATGATGGGCCCTTATTACTCCCACTTTGTCTTCAGTATACCCCGTGGTTCATTTTTGGCTTAAAAATGGCAAACTAGGGGAGAAGTTGCAACACTACAAGCTATATGCCATCAAGCAACACCCACTTCCACTGTATTGGCCATGCCCCTGTGTACTCGGTAGGTGGTGCTCATTGCATTCTGCACTTTTCTTTTACTATACAGGTGTCCCTCCTAATTATTTTTGAATGTTGGCAACCATGCTTTCAATCAATTAAAATAAATCCTTTAATAGCTAAAAGGTTTGCTGAGGATCTTTGGACTGCTTCCCAGTGTATCACAGACTGAAACTCTGTTTGTGTTTTGGGAAAACAATATGTGTGGATTGAGCACAGAACTTTCTGTGCTGCAGACTATAGTTTCCTTTTGTTCTCTTCAAATGTCATCATTTTTTTGGCCAAAGAGTGCACTAAAGGCAAAATGGAAACTTCTATCCCCACATGAAAGTAAAATAACTCAAAGGGATATTTTTTTATCGTATTAGCTATTTTTCTTGTTAGTTTTGGCTAGTTCATTTACATTTCCTTCATACTTCTTTCTGCATAGTCTTGGAATGGAGAAATGAAGCTGTTTGAAATTAAGGGGACACCATCATCCTAATTTATATTTTAGATGTTAGTTCTGTTATTTTTATGTACACCGTATTTTTCCCATATTGAAAGAATTGCTAGTGCTGACCTCTGACATCCCTTCCCTGTTTTTTCTTCATACGATAAGTCCTTTAATACCTGCACCCCCAAATCGTATTGTATAGCAGAAGGTCCTCACAGTTCATTTTTTTCTGTCCTTGGAGTTTACCCTGTTGAATACTGCAGCATAGACATAGAGGTCTGCTCTGCTGCTCTGATATGAATGTGCTTTGTCTATTACCCAGTGAGGAAGAGAGAGGACCAGGAGATCTTTTCTGCTGTACAGCCTGGTACAGGAAACTGTTATTAGCGGACAGTATTTTAAGTGCAAGTAAACTCCCATGGACGATTTTTACCTGTAGGTAAGGCTTACCTATAGGTGCAGTAAATATCTCCTTGTGAAGCAGCTGGTGACATCACCGGCACATGCGCTCTGCAGGAATGGCATACCGTATCATTCCTTAAGAGCCCCGTGCCATGAACAGCAGCTCCCCCTGACATCATCGCGGTTCATTTAATCAAAGGACCAGAGCCCGCCAACCCGGAAGGAAGACTGGGTGAAGATGGAAGCCCTGTTCGCGGTGATAGCACGCTGCTGGAGGGCTTAGTTTTAAGGTAAGTTTCACATAATGTGCTAGTATGTGATGCACACTAGCACACCATAACTTTACCTTGCAGGTTTTAAAAAAATAAAAATAAAAACGACGTTTTACTTCCTCTTTAAAGATAAATTCTCTAAGGGACCCAGTGCACATGGCACTTGGTTCTCCAGGGGCATTAACAAGAATTTCTTTAACTTATACTATTATTTTTAATATTTAGTATTATTTTTAATAATACTACCTTGTCTACTGTCTGTGTGAAAATAATATAATACTGGTGTCATGGTCAGGGTTCAGGCTCAGAGACCAGTAGCTATAGCAATAGAGGGACTCCCACCAACCAGCAAGATTGGTATACAAGTAGGTCACCCTGGCAAATAACGCAGGTTCACCTGAGGTGCGGAGTACTAACCGGTGTTCACCAGAGCTCCTAATAGTGGAGATGGGTTTAGCTGCATGTTAGTACTAAGTTGCGGTCCTCAAGATAGATCGCCCCACCAGGAGGTGAGCAAGTCGGGGTCCAGCAGCATATATAGCAGGTAAGGATCAAACACAAGTGTAGTGAGTAAACAAGCCAAATATCGGGAACAAGTAGTTGCAGGTTGGGATCAAGCCGAAGCATAGTCTAGTAATAAGCCCTGGGTCAGTAATGAGTGGTAGTAAGGATACAGATGGCTGCAGGAAAGACAAAAGCAAGATATTGGCTGGAGAGAGCATGATAATCTGGCAAACAGGAAATGCAGAGACAGGTCTAGGATACCCATGACAAGCATCCTAGACACTATAGGGTATAGCAGTCCCTAAGTTTTTTTAATTTTTTTATACACATTTGAATACTGTGATCGTTTTTGTATTTTCAGTTAATTTTTCAGGACAAGCTTTCAGGCTGGGTTCACACCTATGCGAATTGGATGCGAGTTATCCCCGCATCCAATTTGCATAGCAGGAGATGGTGACAAGCTCTCTATGGAGCCGGTTCACACATCTCCGCAGCGACTCCGGTGTGAATTGCACAGGAGCTCTGTGCGTCTTTTGGTTTGTTTCAGGTCTGAATTCAGCCAAAAATTTGAGCTGAATTTGGACCAGAAACTGTGAATGGAGACGCACCGGACTCCTGCTGTGAGCCAGAGCGTGCTGCGGTGTGAACCCAGCCTAAAGCCTTGTACACATGATTGGACTTTCCGACGGGAAATGTTGGATGTCAGGCTGTTGGCGGAAAATCCGACCGTGTGTATGCTCCATCGGACAATTGTTGTTGGACTTTCCGCCAACAAATGTTGGCTAGCATGTCTTCAAATTTTCTGCCAACAAATGTGTGTTGTCGGATTTTCCGAGCGTGTGTACACAAGTCCGTCAAGTCCAAAGTCAAGTCCAAAGTACAAACACGCATGCTCGGAAGTGGAAGCGGTCGGTCTTGTAAACTAGCGTTTGTAATGGAGAATTAACATTCGTGACGTGGCAAATTATGAAATCTCCAAATGCAGCGCACAATTCTCTTCTTCTTTAATGGGATAATAATGAAGCTGCTTTGCTGGTGATACTGATGGAGTTATTGCAAACATATTTTCAAAGGCTTTTTTTTTCTAGTGATATCAAGAATATTATGTTTTTTTTTAATTTTTATTTGGGCAAGTTACCACAACCCCATTATCCCGTCTTTAAAATCTAAGATACAACTATGTTGGTGTCCCTTGTCCATTTTACATTGTATTTTTTTAAATGTAACTGCCTACTCCCAAACTGTCATTTGAAGTAAAACACATAGCCAAGTATTATACTACACAATTTTTTTATTGTGCGTTAAAAAAATTTAAAAAATAAAATTAGACATGCTATCTGCCAATAGAATTTAAACAAAAAGTGCATTTTATGCATCCAAAAATATAGAAAATATACCAAATCAAATCATTATTCAACCAAAAAAATAATGTCAAAGCAATAACTCCAAGGCCAATAATAAATAACACGTTATCTCCTCTGTTTCCGCAACATGTCTGGTTGACGGACGGCTGTTCAGAAATGAACTGAAAAGCACGAAATGAAAAGCACGAACTGAAAAGCACTAAATAAAAAACACGAAAAGAAAAGCGCGAATCAACACTAATCATACTTCTATTAACACGAAATTAGCTGGAAGCAGCTCAAAGGGTGGTGCTAAAAACCAAAAAAAAACGTAGTACGTCGAGTACGTCACTACGTTCATAATTGTTGCCCAACATTTGTGTGGCGTGTGTATGCAAGACAAGTTTGAGCCAACGGGCCGCTCTTCGGACAAAATTCCACGGATTTGTTGGCGGAAAGTCCGATCGTGTGTACGAGGCATTAGGATTATACCTCCTTTCTCCCAGCCCAAACAAAAAAATTACATAGAAAGGTACAACCAGCAATCAAAATTGTTTTCGCATACGAAGGTTACGCTCCTGCATTGGAAGTGCTTTGAATTGATTTTCAGGTGTATATATAGTATATGGCAATTCTTTTACATCATCATGTTTTATGCTGTTTATTTAATCAACAGTTTATTAAATCAGCATACCTTAATTATTTGTAATATTTTATGACTTTTGGACTATTCCTGTTTTTGTTTATCAAATCACAGACATACACCAGTTTTCCACCTTTGGAGGTTCTATAATTTTTTTTTTGCATCTAGGCATTTATTTAAACTCTCTAGTAGTTGCATGCTTTCTAATTTAATGATATATTATTAGTAGGCCAATTATTTTTATATTTTTTAACAAGAACTCTGGTGGATAGTCAAGCACAATACAAATGTAGGAGGTAAGCTGAGAAATTATCAAGGTAAAAGAATAGTCAGTTTACAGTGGATTCGGATGAGTAAACATCCATGAAATTTTAAATAAAAAGCCCTTCTACCCAGTTCACTTAACATTGTAACAAAAGTGGTGGTACTGCCAGGCTATTGCTGGTGACCCTTTTGTTTCCAATACTCGGTGGACAAGGGACTGGCTACCTATAGGATCTGGGTACAGAGCTCAGATAATTTAGCTCATGATTGGCACAGGACTCTATTACAATAATACACATTTTAAATAAATGCCTGTAATTGTGTAAAGATTCACATTTGTGATGTGTATACTCATATGCCAGATATTCTAGGACCAAGAGTAGCAATACCAGTCTATATCACTTGCAGATGAGAAATCAGTTTCTATGACTTATGACTTTCTATGACAAATACAGGAGTGCTTTATGTGAGTATTATGTCTGATGTAGACAGACATCATATATTTTAACAAATTATATATTAGGTGTGCCCATCTACATAACAGGGGTGGTGGGCAGGGATCATTTGTCTTACCCATGAAGGTGAATCCATTGACAGGAAACTGTGGAGGTAACCTGTACCAGCATCCAGCAAGTGGTACCAATTCCTGGGATGCATTCCTTAACTTGTTGATTAAAATCTTGCTTCCCCTTTATGTTCCCATCCCTGTCAGTGTATACCAATTAACAATGAAGAATAAAAGTTGCTCCACTACAGGGACAAGTGGTATTTTACTATAAGGTATTTTCTGCAACAGTAATGCCAAAATAGCATCTTTATAACAGAATTGGAACTGAGAGACTCTAGCTTCTGATTGGCTAATGCCACTGTCAGTTAAAAGCTATTGGGGGGCACAGTGGTGTAGTGGGTAGCACACTTGCCTAGCAGTAAAATGGGTCACTGTTGGGTTTGAATCCCAACCACGACACTACCTGCCTGGAGTTAGCATGTTCTCCCTGTGCCTGCATGGGTTTCCTCCGTTTACTCCGGTTTCCTCCCACACTCCAAAGACATGCTGGTAGGTTAATTGGCTTCTGTCTACATTGGCCCTAGTATATGAATGTTAGGGACATTAGATTGTAAGCTCCTTGAGGGTAGGGACTGATGTGAATGTACAATGTATATGTAAAGCGCTGCGTAAATTGACAGCGCTATATAAGTACCTTAAATAATAATAATAATTTTTAGGTCTACGTATTGGCTGTGCTGATGCAGAGAAAGCCTCAAAGTAATGCTGCCCAAACCCGAAGGTTTGTTTTGACAGTGAAGCAACCTTCAGTAATGAAGAAATGATTTGGGCAGGTGCGATGGGAAGGCAACTTTTATATGTCATTTTAATTATACAATTTATGATCTATCTACTTTAATATCTGACACTCAATATCTGATAAAATGGCAAGTGGAATTAGTATATGTAGCCCACCACAATCATTTCATAGCTGGGACATTATAAAACAACAGCCACACAGAATTTTTGTCTTTCGATTTTCTAGTGGCAAGTACGGTCGAATCAACATTAGTTTTTGAATGCAGTGGTGACAAAATTAGATGGAGCAGGATAGAAAATGTATCTCGAATGAACAGTTTTCCAACAGTGTATGTGGCTTTTGTTCAGGAAATTCTATTAATACCAAACAACAGTACATCAAGTCTTTAATGGCATTATGGGTTGTACTGGTGAGATTTTTTGTACTGTGCTGTTTTTACTACTTTGACCAGTCCTAGATTTAAAACATGCAATGTTACGGTAGATAAAAATTACAAATTTTATGACACTAAAATTTTATTTCAGGTATAAAGTATAGTAAAGTTATTTACAAATGCAAGAAAAATAATTTTAAAGAAAAATTGTATCTTTTTTAATGCAGCACTTAACATGAACAAAAGACAACAAAAAGAAAGTTTACATATAAATAGTAAAACATAAATAAGCAGGGAAAAACAGCTGAAAAAACAATTAAGTAAGGGGAGGAAATACGGTAATTATTTAGCGCTGTTAACAAGAGAAACACTATTTTTTAAAACATAGAATTTTTTTATTATTATTATTATTATACAGCATTTATATAGCACCAACAGTTTGCGCAGCACCTTACAACATGTGGACAGACAGTACATTTACAATACAATTCAATACAGGAGGGATCAGAAGGCCCCGCTCGTTAGAGCTTACAATCTAGAATCTTATTTGTGGGGTTGCTTTAACTGACGTTATGTGGTATTTTGATGTGAACATAAAAGACTGGTGTACATACTGAATGTTATAACAACAATATTATTACTATGTATTTATAATAGATTATCATTTACACAAGAGCCGATACAGGGGCTCGTCAAGCACAGAATGAGACCAGACTGTTAAAACGACATCTAGGTCTCTCCGATAATACCGGCAAAGTGACCTTGAGGAGGGAAGGAGGAAAGAGAAGGTACACCTTAGGAATTACACATAGGCCCTAGGTCCTTAACTGGTTTATTAATTGTATTCAGTATGATTTACCAGATGTGTTTGTTCTGTAATGCGATAATGGCTCATGGCAGCTGGTTCCCTGATTCTGAATGCTCTTTCAAATGTATGCATTTGTTTTTTGTGAAACCCACATGTCGAAGATGATCCAGTTTTTAAGAAGTCTGTGAACGAATTCTGATATCTAATCCTACTAAGGAGCAATTCAAATTGTTTGTGTAATAAAGGCAATATATATGGTTTATTATCATCATTTTTATTAACATGTAGACTGATCCTGTGCCACAAAACACATAATCTATGGTAATGCTAGCCTTTTGTTTATTCTTTAAAGACTCATTTGCAATTACCAGTAATCAGCTGGCAAGGCAATAATAACCTTCCTGGAGAAATACCTCTATAACCAGCCTTCCTGTCAAGAACACAGCCAGCATTCTTTGCCTGAACAACACGTGGTCCAGAGGTCAGTTCTGATTGTTAGCTCCTGCAGAGCTTTCATATGTACAGAAGTCCCCTTAAGTCACTTTGTGTTATTGCCCAGAATAATGCGTGTAATTGTTTAGGAGCTTTGAAATAACTTTATTTGCAACTATTAAGTTTCACTGTGAAAGCAGAACCAGACAGATCTCCCCATAGTTTATTTATTTCATAATGGCACAAGTACTTTTCACTTATTTACAAGAACAGTCTTGCTGTGATCTGTGACACGCTGTGCAGGACATGTCAGCTCGGTTCAGCAGAAACAGCCTGTGAATTGGATCTGGACGTTGGGAGGTTTGGATTCTCTGCACTGACAAATTTGTTACTGCACACCGTGAACTCTCAAAATAACATTTATAGTACTGGAAAACAACGATAAAAGTCAAATTGCTAACATATTAAACAAATGAGATCAGGAGATTGCTATATTAGGTTTCTACATCAAAGGTTCATTTTGAAACCAATTAAAAAAAATTACTAAGTACTATTTTGGAAGGCTCATTTGAACATTTTCCCTGTGGATATTGCTTAACTGTATGTCTGTCTACTAACTGGAGAACCTGGAAAACAACTGGCAAAAATGTGTATAATGTTAGTTTTGCTTACCAGCAGCCAATTCGATTTTTTGTATTTATGGTGTAAAATGCAATTTTAAGTTTACTTCTTTTTTATTATTAAAATGAATTTACTTTACAAACGAGTCTATTCCTTTAAAGAGTCCAAATTTAGCAGGAAACAGATGCTGCCCTCACATCCCAGGTAGCAAGGATAACTTGTCACACATTTGTGGCAGTATTGAATTGTACGTCTTGTCAACTTGCTGGTTATTTTCCCTGGCAAGTTGTACACTTGCAGAGCACTTGAAGCACAATTTCTAGTTGACACGTTTCCAATTTTTAAGAAATTTGTGTGGGAGGTCTCTAGCAAGAGCGAAGTTGCAGTGGTGAGTTTACAGCAAGAGCCCCGCAAGTCTACAGCAAGACCCCCGCAAGTCTACAGCAAGAGCCCCGCAAGTCTACAGCAAGATTCCCACAAGTCTACAGCAAGAGCCCCGCAAGTCTACGTTTTTGGCAAGAAAAAATAAGCAAGCAGCACAAATATATAATCCCACAATCTGGTGATAGTGAACCTTCTGCTATTAACCTAAACCCTTACTTTACACGTGTGTTATACATTCACTCCAATAATCATATATAATGATAAACCCTGTGTCAATGCATAAAATAATTCATCAATCATACAAAAATTATTACTTTCTATTAAACAATCCCAGATAGCAAGTAATTGTGCTGCAGCAATTCCACATTGCATGACTCCAGATTAACTTTCTTTGCAAACATTCAACAAGTTCTGGTTCAGTTATGTTGTGTAAGTTATCCCACCACAGGGGTCACTGCAGCTGTATTTTCATCGTTGCTCCCTGCTATGTGTAAGGTTTTTCTTGAATTGGTACTGGGGCAGCCATAGAATCCCTTTTGGAGTGGTGTGCAGAGAGGGGC
This sequence comes from Lithobates clamitans, assembly GCA_037952925.1. NCBI lineage: Eukaryota > Metazoa > Chordata > Amphibia > Anura > Ranidae > Lithobates > Lithobates clamitans. The sequence continues at coordinate 1,375,246 of JBBGZY010000583.1, forward strand.
GTGGTAAGCATTAGGGATGAGCTTCGAGTTCGAGTTGAACTCATGTTCGACTCGAACATCGGCTGTTCGCCAGTACGCCGAACAGTGAACAATTTGGGGTGTTCGCGGAAAATTCGAAAGACGCAGAATACCCTTTAAAAGTCTATGGGAGAAATCAAACATGCTAATTTTAAAGGCTTATATGCATGGTATTGTCATAAAAAGTGTTTGGGGACCTGGGTCCTGCCCCAGGGGACATGGATCAATGCAAAAAAAAGTTTTAAAAACAGCCTTTTTTTGGGAGTAGTGATTTTAAAAATGCTTAAAGTGAAACAATAAAAGTGTAATATTCCTTTATATTTCGTACCTGGGGGGTGTCTATAGTATGTCTGTAAAAGGGCGCATGTTTCCCGTGTTTAGATCAGTCTGACAGCAAAATGACATTTCAAAGGAAAAAAAGTCATTTAAAACTACTTACGGCTATTAATGAATTGTTGGTCCGACAATACACATAAAAGTTCATTGATAAAAACAGCATGGGAATTCCCCACAGGGGAACCCTGAACCAAAATGTAAAAAAAAAAATGGGGGCCCTTCAGGTCTGGTATGGATTTTAAGGGGAACCCCTCGCCAATTTTTTTTTAAAAATGGCGTGGGGTCCCCCCAAAAATCTATACCAGACCCTTATCCAAGCACGCAACCTGGCAGGCCTCAGGAAAAGAGGGGGGGGGCGAGAGCGCACCCCCCCTCCTGGACCGTACCAGGCCACATGTCCTCAACATTGGGAGGCTGCTTTGGGGTAGCCCCCCAAAACACCTTGTCCCCATGTTGATGGGGACAAGGGCCTCATCCCCACAACCCTTGTCCGGTGGTTGTGGGGGTCTGCGGGTGGGGGGCTTATCGGAATCTGGAAGCCCCCTTTAACAAGGGAACCCCCAGATCCCGGGCCCTCCCCCCGTGTGAAATGGTAAGGGGGTACAAAAAAAATGACAAGAGACAGTTTTTGACAATTCCTTTATTTAAATGCTTCTTCTTTCTTCTATCTTCTATCTTCTTTCTTCTGTCTTCTATCTTCTATCTTCCTTCAGTTTTTTCCTCCATCTTCTTCTTCTCCTGGTTCTTCCCCCGGTGTACTCGTCCAGCATCTTCCTCTGCGGCGTCTTCTTCCCTTCTTCTCCTCGGGCCGCTCCGCATACATGATGGCTCCCGCTGTGTGATGCTTCTCCTCTTCTGAAGGTTCTTAAATAATGGGGGGACGGGGCCACCCGGTGACCCCGCCCCCTCTGACGCACGGGGACTTGACGGGGACCTCCCTGTGGCATTCCCTGTGACGTCAGAAGGGGGCGGGGTTACATAATGGGTGACCCCGCCCCCTCTGACATCACAGGGAAGCCACAGGGAGGTCCCCGATAAGTCCCTGTGCGTCAGAGGGGGGCGGGGTCACCGGGTGGCCCCCCTGTTATTTAAAACCGTCAGAAGAGGAGAAGCATCACATAGCGGGAGCCTCCCATCATGCCATCATGTATGCGGAGCGGCCCGAGGAGAAGAAGGGAAGAAGACGCCGCGGAGGAAGATGCCGGACGAGAACACCGGAGGAAGAACCAGAAGAACCAGAAGAAGAAGAAGATGGAGGAAGAAACCAAAGGAAGCTAGAAGATAGAGGAAAGAAGATGGAAGATAGAAGAAAGAAGAAGCATTTAAATAAAGGAATTGGCAAAAACTGTCTCTTGTCATTTTTAAAATTTTTGACAGTTTAATTTGTGAAATGGTAGGGGTACTTTTGTACCCCCTTACCATTTCACACAGGGGGGAGGGCCGAGATCTGGGGGTCCCCTTGTTAAAGGGGGCTTCCAGATTCCGATAAGCCCCCCACCCGCAGACCCCCACAACCACCGGGCAAGGGTTGTGGGGATGAGGCCCTTGTCCCATCAACATGGGGACAAGGTGCTTTGGGGGCACCCCAAAGCGCCCTCCCAATGTTGAGGGCATGTAGCCTGGTACGGTTCAGGGGGGGTGCTCTCTCGTCCCCCCTCTTTTCCTGCGGCCTGCCAGGTTGCGTGCTCGGATAAGGGTCTGGTATGGATTTTTGGGGGGATCGCACGCCATTTTTTTTTATTTTGGTGCGGGGTTCCCCTTAAAATCCATACCAGACCTGAAGGGTCTGGTATAGATTTTGAGGGGGACCCCATGCCATTTTTTTAAAAATTTTGGCCAGGGTTCCCCTTAATATCCATACCAGACCTGAAGGGCCTGGTATGGAATTTAGGGGGACCCCCACGTCATTTTTTTTTTATTCTGGTTCGGGGTTCCCCTGTGGGGAATTCCCATGCAGTTTTTATCAATGAACTTTTATGTGTATTGTCGGACTGGCAATTCATTAATAGCCGCGAGTAGTTTTAAATGATTTTTTTTCCTTTGAAATGTCATTTTGCTGTCAGACTGTTCTAAACACGGGAAACATGCGCCCCTTTACAGGCATACTATAGACATATGGTACGAAATTAAAAGGAATATTACACTTTTATTGTTTCACTTTAAGCATTATTAAAATCACTGCTCCCGAAAAAACAGCCGTTTTTAAAACTTTTTTTTTGCATTGATCCATGTCCCCTGGGGCAGGATCCAGGTCTTCAAATACTTTTTATGACAATAACTTGCATATAAGCCTTTAAAATTAGCACTTTTGATTATTCATGTTCGTGTCCCATAGACTTTAACGGTGTTTGCGTGTTCGAACAAATTTTTTGCCTGTTCGCAAGTTCTGGTGCGAACCGAACAGGGGGGTGTTCGGCTCATCCCTAGTAACCATGAGATCTAATATGGAGTTCAAGGAGGTAGAAATCAAGGAGTGAGTAACCCTAATATCCCATTGGTGTAGCACAATTTGGAATGCTTTATTTTTCCTTGTTTATATGCTGAGATTTAGCAGAAAATGTGTGTATTTAACAAGAGGTGGAAATAGAAACCTCAAAGAGGACTACAAATCCCAGCAATATAGTAACAATGCAGAATACCACCAGCTATAGGGGGTGTATATAGAGCCATGCATTGTATATAGAGAGATGACTGCACTGTACTGTGTTGCAAAGAGATCTATGTATTGCACTGTATACAGGGATATTAATTAATTGTGCTGTATACAGAGAGACCCATGCATTGTGCTGTATACAGAGAGATCCCTTTCATGGAAAATAGGAAAAGGTGGATACTTTTGTCACCACTGTCTATACCAGGCTCACCTCACTCTACAGAGGTCTCAGGTCACATGACCTTTCTGGTCTAGGCATGCCTTCTATCCCTGACAGTAAAGCAGAGAGAGGAGCGGAGGGTTCCCCCATTATGCTAGTTTCTCTATTGTGCTGTATTGGGCTTGGTCTATAAATGGCTAGATTTGTCTCCTACATTGTTGATAAAAAAGTGCTTGAAACACTAAAACAGTGATAAAAGTGCTTGAATCAAAAGATATTCATCTGCACTTTTATCACTGTTTCACATATTATCGCATATTATTGTATTTTTTGTTTTTTTTAATTCAGGGTAGTCATTCCTGCATATTTGTCTATTTTTGCTGCTTAGCTTCTTGAATTACCTCATTCACAAAGATGAGATTGATAGAACAGAAAATTGCTTGATTTCCCCATCAACAGTTATGGGGGATCCGGGGAGCCATCTGTGTCAGGAGAGCACAATGATTACTGCTAACAGCTATAGCCGTTGGCAAGGACAAATGCCAAAAATCCGACATGCTGGTTGAATCCAAGTCGATCAATGGATTGACTTGGGTACAATCAGCCTGCCTGTAGGCAGGTGGCCTACTTTATGTTTAGTTAGCTGGTGCTGGGGAAGAGGTTCCGGTCCTAGGGGTCAGGGGCCATAGAAGGAACAGGACATGTGCAGACACTTGCTGGGACCTGTGGTCTACCTTTGGAGCTCCAATTCATTGTGACACCCAAGAACATGGACATCTCCTTTAGAGTCTTGTCAAGTATTGACCTTTCCCAAAGAGACTTCTCCTGTGCAGGTACTCTGGGGCAACCACAGTTAGGTTTAGTTAGAAGAAAGACATTTATGCATGTTATGCTGAACTTTCAATAAAAGTTGTTTCAACTGCCATGAGCCTAGTCTGAAATTATTCAAGGTGTGTATGTTGGGTCTTGGTGTATTCCTAAAGAACCTGGGTCTGTAATAGCACTAGGAGGAATGATTAAAGCAGAGGTTCGCCCACCACTGAAAAAATAAAAAAACAGCAGCTACACATACTGCAGCTGCTGGCTTTTGATAATAGGACACTTACCTGTCCTGGAGTCCAGTGATGTCGGTACCGCAGCTGATGTTTCCATCAGCTGTCAGGTGCTGCTGCCGCCATTGCGGGTAAGGGAACCTGGCAGGGAACCCTACTGCGCATGTGCGAGACTCTGCTCCTCTCTCCTATTGGCCCAGCGACAGGGGGAAAAGGAGGGAGTCAATATCGTCAATATCTGCGGCTGTGGCTCCCAGAAGTGGGAACAGGATACCCATCAAAGACAGGTATCCTGTCCCTCCTCCCCCCCGAAGGGTGCCAATTGTGGCACCAGAGGGGGCGAGGAAACAAATGAGCGGAAGTTCCACTTTTGGGTGGAACTCCGCTTTAACACCACTACAAAAGGGTAACCTACAAGGCTATGAAGAGGAGGTTATTGCCATGGGTAATCGAAAGGAAGAACAGCTACAGCAACCAGTCGTTTGGCATGGTACCTGGTTGAGTGACAGGTCCTCCGGTAGCGAGGGGGCCGGTGCTCTGACACCCTCCCTAGTTGTCTGCCTCCTTTTGTCACCGGGAGCAGACTAGCGTTATGAAGACCTAAGAACTGATCAATAGGTACAGGGATCAAAGAGTTAACTCAGGACATGTTTGAGACCCACACTATGTGCTGGCGGGGTTTCATTCCATTACTTGGAGTGAGGCAAGGGAGGCACGCTGGACTGGTGGAGTAGTCATTGGCTCTGCATGTCCCTCTGAATGTGTGTAGTGACAGGGGTCAAAATATAGTGCTGCACCCAAGTGGCTCATTTCTGAGTCGAGACTGCCTTAATGTTTGATTCTTCACATGAACACAGCCTCCATCTGGTCCCGCACATTGGTAAACATGCCTTTGGGTGAGGTATTACCCCACATGCACGGCACAGCTAGTCCCTGCTACATGCCCATAGATGGATCGAATCAGTCTATTGTCACTATGATTGTCATTTATAGAACATCTCACCCACAGGAAGATAAAAATATACATTCTTCAACTGCATAGGTAAACATGTCTATGAGTATTTAATATGCTATTCCAGATTTATGCCATCAACATGTATTTTATTAGTGGCTCTCAAACCAATGCCAATTCTGTCAGTTTTGTTCTATAGCATTGCCGTACAATTGCTATCCATTGCTTTGGCATTAGTTCAGTTATTCCTTAGTGAGAGCCTGAATCTGAATTTTAAAATAGCAAGGGCGGAGGCAGGTGACATGACTAGAGTGACAATATTTATAGTACACACACTGCAGTACTACTGATGGGCATTTCCCAGTCTGACAGTTTACTTTTTTGTCAACATAATTGATGGTAAACATGGCCACAAAACTGGCTAAACTCACTTTTCCATCAGTTGAGGAAAACCACTCTGAGAGCTCAACTTCACTACCAAGACTGAATATGTGACCTTTGGCTCCTGCTAGGAAGAGGTAAACAGCAGTCAGAATACCAGAGTTTCCTGTTTATCTGCAATTAGTTCATCAAAGGAAGCCGCAGAGATAGAATACCTTATTCTAAAGTCAGTAAGCTTTGAAAGGAGCATGCTAAGGCAAGTTCTTAAAGTGTATGTCATATGCAGTACATCTCTGCAATACGTGAACATATTACCAAGTTTTATCCCTTGAATTACCCTGAAAGTACAACAAAAATACTAGTTGATCTACCAGAAATGCACTCAGCTCCACAGTCAACACACAGAACTTTTGTGGACTTAACAGTGTCAGCTCTGCCCAGTTTTCTTTTGCTGAACTGCTCAAACCCACCCATCTCCAATCAAAGACACCAATCATTCTGTAGTCCCAAGACCACAGCAGCTTCAAATAATCTACAGATATAGCCTAATCTTCACCTAGTCTCTAACCCAGGCAAAACTCTGACTCTTCTGGGTAGTGTCAGAGCTTGCAGCTAAGTCCCCCCTCGCATTTCTATTGGGCTATCACGATAAAGGGATGCCTAACTAGCCAGTAGGTAAGTGCAGGAAACAGGAAGGGGTGGGGAAACTTTAGCAATTTGCAGAAGCTTTTCCTAACCAAACAGTCTGGCAATCTGCAAGCTTTTTTAAGTTGCTCAATGTGTGTGCAGATACCTCTTGGTAGAATTAACCACTTCAATACCCAGCACTTTCACCCCCCCTCCTGCCAAGGCCAATTTTCAGCTTTCATCGCTGTCACACTTTGAATGACAATTGTGCGGTCATGCAACGCTATACCCACCTAAATATACATCATTTTTTATCATTTTTTTCACACAAATAGAGCTTTCTTTTTAATTACCACTGTGTTTTATTTTTGGCTAAATAAACAATACAAAAAGACTGAATATTTTGAAAAAAAACCCATTTTTTTTTTCTTTTTTAAGTTTCTGTTATAACATTTTGCAAATAAATAATCTTTCTTCATGCATTCAGGTCAAAATGTATACTGCTACATTTCTTTGGTGAAAATAACCCAAAACAGTGTTTATTATTTAGTCTGTAAGAAAGTTATAGAGTTCACAAACTATGAAATATATATCTGAAAATCGATCAGTCCCGATGTACTTGTTTCTTGAGACCAGGACAGTACAAATATCCCCCAAATTACCCCTTTTTGGAAAGTAGACAGTTCAAGGTATTTAGTAAAAGGCATGGCAAGTTTTTTGAGGATGTAATTTTTTGGAAAATGAAGACATTTTTAAAAATTGTTTACATATTGTCACCAGTGCATTATATCATCATCATATAACTGGTGTGGCGGTGATCAGGGACACTGACTGGTGACAATATGTAAAAAAAAATAATAATTTGTTTCCAATTTTTTTAAAATATTTTATCACTACTATAAACTGTATCACTGTTATAAACAACCATTTTTACTCAATTAAATAATTAAATAATTAATCCAGTGTGTATTCTTGTGATTAGCTGTGATTGGCCACAGCTAATCACATCGTACAGATGGGATGCGATTGGTCCTGTCTGTACCATGTGATCACTGTAATCAATCACAGAGATCAACACAATAGTACACAATGAATTGCATGAATCAAAGCCATTCATTGTTTTCAATTGTCATGTGATCTGCTGTGATTGGTCACAGTGATCACATGGTAGCAGAATCAGGCTGGTACACTAATCTGTTATCTGCTGTGTCCAGTGGACACAACGAGTGACAGATCGGGCCGGAGCGCAGTCCGTGCGATCCTGGGAGGACGTCAAAACCAAGAATCTATGGTTTATTAAAAATTCAATCAAAGTGGAGAAATCAACTATATCTCAGATGACATGTGAATGACATTGTCAGTAACTGCACCTCAATTCTGTTTTGACTGCACAAAAACCACAGCAAAAAGCAATATGCCTTTGCAAACAGCAGAGCTGTGAGTGGGACTGCGATGATGGGGGCGGGTACAAGAGCAGTCGCCCAGCACATGTAGAGTCAGCAGTAGTGACCAGTCTGTACATAGAGGCAAAGCACAGGAATTATTTCATGCTAGATTACTGCACAAATCTGGAAGAAATGCATAGAAAACAAGATTCATGTAAGAATATGCATGGCTTTTGTATACAGAAAACATTTATCCACCCCAAATATCAGCTTTAAATACAACCTACATCAGTACAGCTTTGAATGTTCTTGTATTTTTCTTGTATTACCTAAAAAATAATATGGCAACAAATGATGAATCAGTTTATCAGTAGCTTCCTATCCATTTATCTCCAAACTTCCCTTTTAAGATTGCAGATCTGTTTGAAGTATACTTTAAGATGGAATACATCATTAAATGCACAATGTTTGAGGTCAGATCATTTGCATTTTATGTATATCTACATGCCAAGCTTACTAATGCGAAACTGGTGTTCTCTGACCAGCTTAGCATTTGTTCCTTAAGCAATTTGCAAAGGCCACTTACCACATCCTGTACAGTTCTGACGGGTGTCCCGTTCAATTAGCAATGTGTCAGAGTGTTATGAAGCTATTGCAACTCCAGCTGTGAGTTGTTAATAACAAACTTACCCACAGGACAATCCTGCCATATGGTTGCCGGCCTATCATTGCCATAATATGCATTGCAAAGAAACATTTCTTTCAACAAACAGTGGGCATAGGTCATGGGATTTGATGAGGGCCTTTAACAGCTTACTTTCTATGGAGCCTGATGTAGTATGGAACATTTTCATATTTATTTTTTGAAGGCTGCTAACTAACTTGTCACAGTGTATTTTTTACCGTTGTATAACATTTATTCAGAAAAAATCATGGATACAAAAAATAAAATTGCCCATAAAACCAACTTCCGTAGATTGCAGAAGAAGGCAACAGAATAAAATTAAACTTTCTTTTTATTCTTCTTTTTTTTTGGCATTTCAAGCTCATTTATGCGGAGTAATCATGGCATGCAAACAGCCAGTCAGTGAATTGCTAATGCAATGCAGCAAATACAGCAACTGTGCCTAAAGTAATCTAAACTCAATAACCCAGTTACTGTACATACTCCCTTCCATAGTGTGATGCTCACTCACCGTGCTGTACTGTATATATGATAAAAGCAGCATTGGCATCCTAGGAAAGGATAACAGAACCCATCCTCTTCTCCTCTTTTCCTTTACATAACAGGGAGGTATTCTGTAGTTCACAAAAGAGAACAGAACAGTACAATAGAATTAGAAATCACAGGAATTCACAAGCCCACTGGATTTCTGACAGACTCAATAGGATTTTTTTTTTCTTTGTAGAACAGATATAACAAAAAAAAAATTTGATGGTAACAAACTAAACAAAAAGGGAGCAAATAACAGAAGCGCATTGTTGGGGTTTACAACAGGAAGGTCACTCTTATTGTCTTAAAGCCAGGAAGTAGGAAAGTGTTGGAACCCCTTTCATGCTTTTCTAGCTGTATTTGTTCCTGTTGATGATATTCGCTCTCTCTGTTGACCATTGTTCGCAGGAATGAAAGTGAGGAAAAATCCAACATTTTGAATTGTCAGACGAATGCAAGGTGAAAGGAAATACACCAATAGGGACAACTGTTCTAGTGGCAAATGTCTAAGAGAGGAATTCCCTATCTTTGTGGAGACTTCATCTGACTTCCTGTTGTGTCAATAGAACAAAAGTTAACAAAAAACTTTCCAACTGAACAAAAACCAGACAAAAAAAAAATAATCTAAAAACATGACAGAAGTTTTTAACCAATCCATGATTGCTTTTTCACCAGATTAATAACAGATTAACATTATAAGGGAGGCTTGAATCAACTAATGGCTGTAAGAAAACGTCTTAGTTTTAAGGCTTGGATAAAGATTTTTTGTGGAGACTTAAAGCCTATAGTGAAAGTATTTGGGAATACCTCAAATGCCTTGCAATAAGTTAAGTACCGGTATAAGGCCCTTTTCAGATAGGGCAGACTACGTCAAGCGGATCTGCCTGCTCAGAGGGGATCTCTCTGCTAATCCCCCACCCCGAGGAGGTGGATGACAGGGCTGTGTCTGCTCTGCTATGCAGAGGAGACACGGATACAGCCCACTGTTCTGTATGGTGCAGTTAGATGGAAACAGAGCGCCTGTCCGTTTCCATCTGATCCCCATCCGTCTGTTTTTTGTGGACCTGATACCAGCAGGTGTCAGCTGTGAGTAATGGATGGTCCAAACGGGTCCGCCTAAAATACTAACAGGTGAACCCGATGGTCCGTCAGTGTCAAAGGGGCCTTTGGGATTTCCAGATCACTGACAAAAGAGAGTGTGATGGCCTACCGCATTACAGCTTTGTCTGTATAAAAAAACCTAAAGTGGTTCTAAAGGCAGGACATTTTTTACCTTAATGATTTCCCTGCATTAAGGTAAAAAATTTCCCAGTATTTGTATCGCCCCCTCAACCCCCTAAATAATTACTTGAGTCCTTTTCCAATCCAGTGCTGTGCCTGAGTGCAGCAGCTCTGCTCTCTGTTCCTCTCTGCACAGGACTCAATGAGAGCAGAGGAAGTCATTGGCTCCTGCTGCTGTCGATCAAATCCTGTTATAAGGGAGCAGGGGGGCTTGACTGAGCCACACTGTGTGTGTCTATAGACGCACACAGCCCAGCTCATTAGTGAGCACGCAGGTGAACTTCCATATGGAATCAGCTTTCTATTGTGGCACACCGAGAAGAGGAGGAGCCTAGAGCAGTGGTGGGGGACTCCAGAAAAGGAGGTTTGGGGCTGCTCTGTGCACAGAGCAGGTAAGTAAACATGTGTGTTTGTTTTTTAGAAAAAAAAAATAAGCTTTACAACCACTTTAAACATAGAGCAGAAAGTATGTTCCCTATATGATTAAAACACATTAGTTGAGAAAAATGGTAATATGGTATTATTGAAGAAAATATAAAAAAACTGTGCTAAGACAAATAAATAAAAAATTGAGAGAAACTATATCCAAAGCTATGATCCCTCAGAAGCTGCAATTCTCATGTATAACATTATTACAAAAAGAAGGATTTAGAAAATTAGAATCACACTATCAATAAATTATTGACCAAAAATCAAACTGATCTCATAAATAAATCTGATAATAGTGAAAAATTCATAAATGATAATAAAAATCAAAATCAAATATTCCCCAAAAACTAAAATGTGCATGAATAGATTGAATAGTGAAACCAAACATTAATAGGTCCGTGACTGACTGACTGAAAAAATGATATCCATCAGTGTAAAAAATTATAAGTTCGTAATATATATATTTGGATTATAAATGTGAAAAAAGCAATCTAGTGAACAAAGGAATGAAAAGCCACCCGTGCAAAAATTAAAGGTCCATATAATACGAGCAAGCCATCTTCAGAAACATTGGATAAAGAACTGTGTTGAATCCACCACCAGATCAGCAGAAATGAACTCTTACCAGAGTTCCATGATCCCTCATAACAGAGGATCAGGGAATGCGTGTAAGGAAACACTATATGGCTCCAAGGACATCGAGCACAATCACAGATGCCAAGCGGTCACACTCCCAACCGATCAGATCATCATAAGGATCCCACGGTACATAAAGAGATCTAAACACTCCATAGTGTAAACCTGATAGTAATTTATTGCATTAAAACAAAAGAAACACACTTACAGTGTTGCAGATTAAAAAAGCCTGAAGTCTGCTGTGCCAGCCGGAGCACAAGCAGACAACCCGTCCTCTGGGACGTAAGTCATTACGAAAGGCATCGGGTGGAGCAATGCGCTGACGTCACCTCGTACTCCATTCTTTTACCCTCTGGGACATAAGTTATTACGAAATGTGTAGGGTGGAGCAATGCGCTGACGTCACCTCGTACTCCATTCATATACCCAGAGGACGGGTTGTCTGCTTGTGCTCTGGCCGGCACAGCAGAATTCAGGCTTTTTGAATCTGCAACACTGTGTTTTTTACTTTCATTTTACTGCAATAAATTATTATCAGGTTTACACTATGGAGTGTCTATATCTCTTTATGTACCGTGGGATCCTCATGATGATCTGATCGGTTGGGAGTGGGACCGCTTGGCATCTGTGATTGTGCTCGATGTCCTTGGAGCCATATAGTATTTCCTTACACGCATTCCCTAATCCTCTGTTATGGGGGATCATGGAACTCTGGTAAGAGTTCATTTCTGCTGATCTGGTGGTGGATTCAACACAGTTCTTTATCCAATCTTTCCAATGAAGATGGCTTGCTCGTATTATATGGACCTTTAATTTTTGCACGGGTGGCTTTTTATTCATTTGTTCACTAGATTGCTTTTTTCACATTTATAATCCAAATATATAAATTATGGACTTATAATTTTTTACACTGATGGATATCATTTTTTCAATCAGTCACTCATGGACCTATTAATGTTTGGTTTCACTATTCAATGTATTAATGCACATTTTAGTTTTTGGGGAATATTTGATTTTGATTTTTATTATCATTTATTCATTTTTCACTATTATCAGAATTATTTATGAGATCAGTTTGATTTTTGGTCAATAATTTATTGATAGCGCGATTCTAATTTTCTAAATATGGTATTATTGTAATATAATACTTTGTGTTTGGGATGCTCTTTAGAATAATGCTACTATTCATCTGAATATTTTAATTAATTTTCTATAACATCTGCAAATTTCAATGAGGTGTATTTATGAGTAAAACTAAAATTTTATACCATTATTCATTTAAATTTAATTTTAATTTTTTTTGCCTCCAGTATAAATCTGCTGCATGAACCATTTAATTACACCTACTTAGATCAAATAGATTTTCAAATACTGTTTATAAAGTTGCGTAAAACACTAATTTTAAAGTTGATGATGCCAGATATATTTTGCTATGCATGGTAAGAAACATTTTATAGTATTAACCTAGCATAGAAGTGTAATTATGACAGGTAAGAAAGAAAAAATCGTTTGGGGCAGCTTTTTCACTTAAAATAACTTTCAGTGTTGTCTTTGTAATTAAAAATTGATTTCACATTAAACTGAACTAGTAAGAGATCCTTTACCAGTCCTACATAAATCCCCTTCAGGTGCAACCATAATTTCAGATTATGCTCAAAATTTTTGGGGTGGACGCAAACAAACTGAAAAAAAAACCCATCAATTGCAGCCACTGTGCCCATCAAACACAGCCACTGTGCCATCAAACGCAGCCACTGAGCCCGATGCTGTTTATAAAATGAATAATGTTTATTTTATAACCAGTAGAGGGGTCTTCACCATTCAGAAACATTAAAGTTTTAAACCTGTCTCTGGGTAAAGCTGAACCCCCCCCCCATATATATATAAAAAATAACCTTCTGAAGTTTTTTTTCGTTCACTTAACTTTGCCGTCCGTGTCCCCCACTGGCCCAACTTCCAGGTGAGGCAACCGGCAATCCAGCACTGCAGGCTGTGCCTGTGCAACCAGTCGCTTGCTCATGACTTTAACAGACTGTGGAGCCAAAGAAGACTCTGATGCTGAACAGCCAATAGGTAGTGTCCATATAACCCAGGCATCTGAAGAAGTATCCTCTTTCTCTGCAGTGAAAATATTGAAGACTTGGGTCCCAGAGTATCAAGTAACATCAGATTTAGATAAGTAAAAGGGGCTTTTAAATGGTTAGTTCACCTTTACTAAAAGCTGCCTATGCAACTAAGGGGCATCTGTAAAGAAAAACATTGGTGCCTGACTGCAATACTCCCAGGACATTGCTAGGACTTTGCTAAGTGAGGCTCACCTCCTCCATTAAATCATCTCAAACGATGAGCTCAGAGTTACTGCATCAGGGGACATAAAGTATGTGAGGGGGTTTTAATTCAGAGAAAAACGTGCTCTTGTGATGGATGAAGGTGAGCAGTAATGACTAGGACTCACTTAGCAAAGTCCCAACAACATCCTGGGAGTATTCCAATCAGGCTTCAGGAGGAACAGTATGTAAATGGCCTTCACCTTTAGAAAGGGTATTATTCAAATTTAGTCAAAGCTGCGCAGTATATTTTTATATACACACACCCCTTACCTGCAGAAGCAGATTGTTTTCGTAAAGGTGAACTAACCCTCTAACTTAGATTTGTTGTCAGCGATTGATGTTTGTGTGGGGGGAGGGGTTAATGCCGAAGATCAGCATTAAATCAAGTCAAAACAAATTTTTCAAGCCAGGAAGGGAATTTTATTGCTGTCCTTTTCCCCCTTTGGGAGATCTAACCTAACTAACTTATTGTCCTAAGAAAGAAATTCTGTGCTTAGTTTTGTATTACTCCCTGCTGAAGAATTAGCAGGAGTTCAAAAGTCTTCAGTTTATTCACTTTGTGAAACAAATATTTTTTTTAATTATAGAGTAAAAACCTATTTTGAAATATGGCAATTTCTAACTGAAATTCTTGCCTCTGACATTTTAACAATAAAGGTCCACTGCTTTAGAAAGATGCCCATAGTGAACTGGGAAGCAGTTTCTCCATGCTCTCATACCCATTCACAAAAAGCCTTGTTTTTTCCCAAGGTGCTCTGTGATTGGAGGACAAGAGAGGAGGGGCATATGATTTCTCATTCTTCAATGCTTGATTTACTAAATCTGGAGAGTGCAAAATCTGGTGCTGCTGTGCATGGTAGTAAATCAGCTTCTAACTTCGACTTGTTCAATTAAGCTTTGACAAAAAAAAACCTGGAAGCTGATTGGTCTCTTTGCAGGGCTTCACCAGATTTTGCACTCTCCAGTTTTAGTAAATCAACCAGTGGCGGCTGGCGGGTTCTTCTTTTGGGGGGGCAGCAAAGAAAACAACACCCCCCGGTGGTGCGGCACATAACTAACAGCAACCCCCCCCTCCCCCACCCCCCAGCAGTCTGGGACATACCCGCTCATGTGGCGGGGCTGTGGTGTCTTCTCCTCCTCTCCTGGAGCGCGGGTAGCGGCAGCTCCGGTGTCCACTCCTCAAGCTTCCTCTGCCGTGTGTTTCCTCTTCTGCCAAAGCGCTAGGCATCCAATAGGATAGCCTGACACTTTGGCCAATCGGAAAACAGGTTTTACGACCTGCCTCCTGATTGGCGGGGAGGAACTCTAGTGTGAAAATAGCGAAAATGTATTTGCTATCATCACACATCAGAGTGGGATCGGAGCGCAATGCTCTGCGCTCCGAGGCCACCCTTTTTTGAAGCCTATTAGAGCCTCTGGCTCTAATCAGGTGCTTCAAAAAAACACTCTCCCTGCATTGGAATCCATGGTCTAATATGTAGATCAGGGGCCTGGACGCATGGATAGGGGAGGTGGCACCCATGCGCTCTCTATGGACAGGTTGCCACTGAAATCAAAACCAGGGTGTTCTGTATTCTATGAGAAAAACACAAGTTCTTTTGTGAATGAGCATGGAGTGAGGTGGGGGCATGGTATGAAAGGAATCCTTCACTGCCCTTAGCACAGAGAAATCCAATTTAACCAAGGTATGATTTTACTATCATACAGAAGCACCACATGAACAGTATACCTATTATTACCTCTTTCCTACATAGCTGGTGCAGGGTATACAATACCATTTTTTACAGGAGTTGGGCTTTAAATTGACACTGTCACCTGCCCATCTAGAGCAGAATGGCAGAACCTACTGCTACTAGAAGGGGATTTGTAAAGGGCATCAACACCCTAAATGTACCCAGGCACAAAAAAGGGGGGCACTGCTGCAACTGACAAAAAAAAAAAGGGATAGTAAATGAATGATAGGAGTATTTTTTGTCCTTGAGAAAACTCCATAAAAAACACAGTGACATGAAGTTTTGGGCATTTTGGCAGTGTCAGCAGTCTCGGAGGCTCCCACCAGCAAACCATTTATAAACAGAAAAAAAGGAGTGAAAAGCACCACTATCTAAGTGTAGCATTTATTAAAATGTATTGGTGAAATGAGAAACAATAAATATGCACTCACGTTTAAAAGACATTAAAAGGCGTATCAATAAGTCTCCAGCAGGTGGCAACTTTCTAGGTGTTCAATGGTGAGCAAGCCCCTCTGCGTGGATTTAATGCAAGTAACCAGGAAGCTTACCAGAGGAGCACCACAAAGGGGCTCTTCCTGGTGTTCCTTCACCTTCCTTCACCATTGACCACCTAAGGTTGCCACCTGCTGGAAACTTATTGATACACTTTTTAATGTCTTTTAAACGTGAGTACATATTTATTGTTTTTCATTTCACAAATATGTTTTAATAAATGCTACACCTGGGTAGTGGTGATTTTCTCTCCTTTTTTTCAGCTGATAGCCCACCCTTCTCCAGCAAGGTTTTTTTACTGACCCATGCTCCTTTGCTGTCTTCCTGCTTTCTGGAGCTCACCCTGAGTAGGTATTGCTGTCAGATGGTATCAGAGCTTAGCTTTAGCTTAGTATGGGGTGGGGCCAGCGTGTTAAGTGATGCATGAAGTAACAGAAGCTACCAGAATGCTATTCTGATTTGTAAACTTCTTACTTTATAAAATAAATTAATTTTAACAAATGCATAGTTACATAAGAATGTATTAAAAATTCCCTGTGAACATTTTTCCTTAAACACATCATATTTAGTGCTGGTAGCATAGACACATCTGTGCTCTGTCATACCACATGTATTAGCACACAGTCTGCACTTAACGTGCAGAACATTTTGTGATATTTCAAAATGATCTATTGGGAGACATTATATCATGCTGACAAATGAATGTAAGTAAGTGAATAAATCCAGCAGAATGCTTTTATTTTGCTCTTTAGCATATTCAGTAGAAATATATATTTCTCTATAATTTCATTTAGCTAAAAAGGGATTAAAAAAAACCACCTGATTCATAAAAATATTTGAATATTTAAGGAATGAATGACTGTATAAATACATTTTTCAAATACAATGTTATTTGCTTAAAAAATATAATAAATCAATACATGACTGAGCATTGAGAAATAAATTTATCTTTATTGTTATTTTCATATAATAAAATATAAAATATATGATAACTGTATTTATTTCTTTTGATATTTTTATTCAGAGCTTACAAGAATAGTTACAAATTACAGAAAGTATAATAGTGTTATGACAATATTTATTGTAAAAAATTGATACGTCAAATATGTAAGGCAAAAGGTAGAGAAAAGTAAAAGAAAATTAAAGGAAAAATTGGGTCAAAAATAATACCAGAAAAGGATAGAACATAGGATCATAAACCAAGAATAACATTTTCTATAGGACCAGGTCATGCACACCTTCACATAGTAGCTAAATCAGGAATGTCAAACTCTCAGGAATAATTTGGCTGAATTTAGGGGAATAAACCTTCAAGGAGACCACATCTACTGTGAGATTCAGCTTCAAATGGGGGAGTTTCCAATGAGTTAGTCCATTCACCCTCCAGTGTTAGTAAATTAACCCCATAGTGTTCTACCTACACAGGACTTCTTTAGCATAAAAGCAAACACGGACACTTTTCAACCTTTTTTGGGTATTTGGTCAAAAAATTATGTCTATTTCTCTTTACAAAAGAAATTTCACCAGAAGGAAAAAAAAAGCTTGCTCATTTCACCAGATATCCCCATTACAACCCTTTTCTGTAATTTATGGCTGTAGCTCCACCTTTCCGAAACCTAAAAATAGGCTTCCCTTGGGAAATGGGGGGGGGGTTACTGCCAGCACTGAGCCCCGCCTACTCTCCATTTTGTAGCAATGTGTCTCCTCATCTCTTCTGTTCAGTACACAGTAATCCAGACCTGCCACTTGCTGTTCAGGGCACACAGAGAGTAAGATTTGTCAGCTTGTTTGTGTTGAAAGAGCAACAGCAT
Organism: Lithobates clamitans; assembly: GCA_037952925.1. Classification (NCBI taxonomy): domain Eukaryota; kingdom Metazoa; phylum Chordata; class Amphibia; order Anura; family Ranidae; genus Lithobates; species Lithobates clamitans. The sequence continues at coordinate 1,392,735 of JBBGZY010000583.1, forward strand.
GTAATGTAAAGTTGTTAATAAACTGACAATATGACAATACTGTATGCATTATACCTATCTATGTAGCAGGTGAGCTGTGGTATTATAGTGTATAGTTCTTATATTCTATGATATAACAGGATGTATTGTCTATCTACGCTCAATGCACTCATTTGTGTTCTCTTCCTGTCTACATGATGTAAAGCCATGATAAAGATATCCTCAATGAAAGTAAAGGTGTTTTGCTGTATATAAGAAGCTTCCAGCCCATGTTTCAATACTCTGCACAATAGGTTATGGTCCCAGGCACCCAGCAGCACCCCAGGCACCTCCAGCCGCACCCAGTAGCGTCCAGGCCCTGGAGAGGATACTGCAAGTCTGTGAGTACTGTATACAAGTGGCTGAAAGATGGCAAGGGGTTCAGATGTGAAGTTTGCAATTGCAAAGCTGAACAATGCCAATTACCAGCTGTGGAAGTTTAAACTGGAATTGCTTTTGAACAAGGATGACTTGTGGCAAGTGTTGAATACAGACAGACCCACAGATGGAGAGACAGAGGACTGAGATAGGAAAGATAGACAGGCAAAAGCAATTATAAGCTTATTAGTGGAAGATGACCAGCTTATCCACATAAGAGCAGAGAAAATGGCCAAAGGTATGTGGACTTTATTACAGAAACTGCATGAGCGTTCAAACCTAAATAGCAAGCTGTTTCTACTAATTAAATTATTTAAATTGAGACTAGAAGAAGGCCAGCAAATGTGTGACCACATGAAAGCTATGCTAGAAATCATAGAGCAGTTGTGCGCCATCAGAGAGGACATCAAATATAACCATATTGTTGCTCCTCTGCAGCCTTCCAGAGACATATACTGCTATTATTAACGCTTTAGAAACCAGACCCGAGCAGGAACTGACACTGGAATATGTCAAAGGAAAATGAATCAATGAATATGACAGAAGGAAAGAAAATATGCATGATGATGACAAAGCTCTTAAGATTTACACAGGCATAAAGCACAACAAAGAAAGCAGAGCCTGTTTTCTCTGTAAGAAGACCGTTCACTTAAAAAAGGACTGTTCTATCTGGAAAGCCGAGCAGGGAAACCTAAAGCTATTCACAAAAGAAAGAGTCAAAGCAATCACAAAGGAAACTGCAGACATATCATGGAGTGGAACCTTTAAAGTTACACAAAGCGGCAAGCCACGCGGCTGGTGCATAGACTCAGGAGCGACAAGCCACATGACTAGCGATGAGACCTTCTTCACAAACATTGATTACAGTGCAAAAGACAAAGTTTTCCTTGCTAACGGAAAAAGCATCACTGCCGAAAGTAAAGGCCAGGGCTTCCTGAACTGCATTACACCACAAGGCAAGCAGAGTATCCTTGTAAAGAAAGTGCTGTATGTTCCAGAACTAGAACACAGCCTTCTTTCAGTGTCTTGCAAACAACAGTCTCACAGTTAAGTTCCAGGGTGATGAGTGCACAATTTACAATAATAAGCAGTTCCTCGCAAAAGGAAAACTGGATGAGCACCTATACAGGCTCATCACCACAGACCAGCAAGCCAATATAGCCTCTAATGACCTATACAGCAAATGTATTCACTTATGGCACAGGCGGCTGGGACACAGAAGTCCAGAAGCTATACGGGACATTATAAAAAGAGGTTTATCAGAAGATTTGACAATAACACCTTGCAAAATTCTCATCATGAAATGCGAGTGCTGTATTGAAGCAAAAGCCACACCTGCTCCCCTGCCACAGGCATCTCAAAGAACAACTACCCACTCCCTGCAGCTCATACACAGTGACGTATTGTGGCCCAATGAAAACTCCCACGTCCAGCGGGAACAGATATCTATTGACCTTCATTGGTGATTATTCTAGGTACACAACTACTTATCTAATGAAACAAAAGAATAAAACATCAGAGAAACTTCAAGTGTTTGTTGCCATGTCTAGCAACAAATTCCAAGGCAAACCAGGAATAATACACACCGACAATGGAGGAGAATACATAAGCAAAGAAGTGGCCTCATACCTGAAGAGACAAGGAATAGTACACCAGACAACCACACCATACACTGCTGAACAAAACGGTGTAGCAGAAAGGAAAAAACGCACTCTTATAGAAATGACCGGATGCATGTCGTCGGATGCCAACCTACCTCACAAGTATTAGGGAGAAGCAGTCATGACTGCAACCTACCTACAAAACAGACTACCCTCAAGAGCCATTAAAAGTACTCCATTTGAAATGTGGTATGGATCAAAGTCAAGCATAGCGCACAATGGAGTGTTTGGATATAAAGTCTATGGCTATATTTCAAGTGAAAAGCGATCCAAGCTGGAGAACAGAGCTGTAGAGGGCATTCTAGTAGGCTACAGTGAGCAAACTAAGGGTTACAGAATCCTATACCCAAAGACTGACAAAGTGACAATAAGCCGTAGTGTTTATTTTGATGAGAGCTCTTTACCAGAAACACTGATCCCTGAAAGTTGTGAAGTTAATATGCCAAGCAAATCAGAAGTAAGGGTCCACCAAAGTGAATCTTTGCAGGAGTCAGAACAAGAGGCGGGAACTCACATTGCCTAATTCAAGTTCCCCACCAGATCATGCTGAACTGCCTGAAATCAGAAGATCCACTCGGACTACAAAGGGGATAGTGATACCACCCGGCAAGCAGTCATACACTGTCAAAACACACAGCATACTTGAACCAACATCCCAGGAAGACATGGAAAAACTGCCAAAATGTGAGGCCAATAAATGGAGAAAGGCAGCAGAAGAAGAATTGAAGTCACTTCAAGAAAATAAAACCTGGACACTTACAGAGCTCCCTCCTAACCGCAAAACTATAGGGAGTAAGTGGACTTTCAAAATAAAGTCAGACGCAGAAGGGAATATCCACAGATACAAAGCGAGACTAGTTGCCAAGGGTTACTCTCAGAAATTTGATGAAGATTACGATGAAACATTCGCTCCGGTCGTAAAGCAATCCACCATCAGAGCGCTTCTTAGCGTTGCAGCCGGGAAGGGCATGCAAGTCAAACACCTAGACGTTAAAACTGCTTTCCTATTTGGAGACATTAAGGAAGACCTCTACATGGAGCAACCACCAGGGTTTGAGCAAGGAGACAACCTTGTGTGTAAACTTCAGAAGATAATCTACAGTCTTAAACAATCTGCAAGGATGTGGAATGAGAAAGTGAACAAAGTACTTACTAGAGTGGGATTCTCAAGAAGTAAAGCAGACCCCTGTCTCTACTCTAAGAATCAAGAAGACAATAGGGTATACATCCTTATCTATGCTTATGATATTATAACCCGTTTTCAACAAGAAGAGGATTACAATCAGATAGTTCACAAGCTGAAAGAAATTTTTGAAATCAAAGAGCTAGGGACCATTAGCTACTATCTGGGAATCCAAATAGTAAGAGAAAAAGATGGAAGTTATCTTCCCAACCAATCTCAGAAAATCTCTGAAATTTTGAACAATTCCATATGCAAGATGCAAAGGAAGTGGAAACTCCTATGGAACCAGGCTATCAAAAGAGCAATGAAACAGAAAACTTGCTACCCAACAATGACATGTATCGCAGAGAAATTGGTAAGCTGCTATATGTTGCCACTGTTGCAAGACCAGACATAGCCGCAGCAGTGGGGATACTATGCAGGAAAGTTTCAGCTCCCTGTCAGCGTGACTGGAACGCAGTAAAAAGAGTGATGCAGTACCTCAAAGGAACAATTCAGATGAAGTTATGGTTATTAGCAACATCCAATCCAAAACTGGCTAGATATGTAGATGTTGATTGGACCGGGGACTGCACAGACTGCAAATCCACAAGTGGATTCATCTTCCAATATGGGGAAGGAGCCATAAGTTGGTCTAGTCAAAGGCAAACAACTGTCGCTCTATCTTCAACTGAAGCAGAGTAAATTGCAGCAGCACACGCATTTCAAGAAGCAATATGGATTCATTACCTTTTTATGGACATTGGGATAGACATGTCAAAACCAATTCCCGTTTTTGAAGATAACTAGGGATGTATAAAGATTACGCAATAAGAAACGGTCAAGCCTACGATCAAACACATTGACGTCAAGTAACACCTACTGGAGGACAATCAAGTGCAAGGTGTTATTGACATTCAATACTGCCCGTCAGGGGAGATGATTGCTGATGCACTCACCAAGCCTTTATTGAAGGAATGTCATAGTTATTTCCAGAAGAAGCTGAATATAATTTGACAAAGCACATGCCATTGAGAAGGGGTGTTGTAAGAGCAACAGCATGTAATGTAAAGTAGTTAATAAACTGACAATACTGTATGGAATATACCTATCAATGCAGCTGGTGGCTCTGTGGTATTATAGTGTATAGTTCTTATATTCTATGATATAACAAGATGTATTGTCTATCTATGCTCAATGCACTCATTTGTGTTCTCTTCCTGTCTACATGATGTAAAGCCATGATAAAGATATCCTCCATTAAAGTAAAGATGTTTTGCTGTAATAAGAAGCTTCCAGCCCATGTTTCAATACTCTGCACAATAGTTTAGTAGAGTGATTGCAGCTGAAAAAGAGCACTTTTGTTCACAAAAACACAAGCTGACAATAGCACACACTGGCTACTACACTAAGCCATCGCATACAAATGTAGTACCTAGCTTGTGCTGCTGTCAGCTTGTGTTTTTGTGAATAAAAGTGCTTTTCTTCAGCTGAAATCATTCAGAACACCACAACGCAAGCTGACAGTTTCCACTCTCTCTGGGCCATTAATATCTGGTGGTGGGTGGCAGGCCTGGACTAGTATAGACTAAACAGGAGATATGAGGAGACAGTACTGCACAGCAGAGCAATGCTCCATCTGACAGCCTAGAAGGAGGGGGCAGGGTTTTTCTGTGTATTGCCTGCCACAACCCCTCTCCTCCTGAACTTATACTCAGAAATTAATTTATTTTGATCAGTGTTGTTGGATAGCTAGGTGGGGGGATTTAACATGCTTTCTTTTTTTCTGGTGATAGTTTTTCTTTAAGACAGATCTTCCTCAGTCTCACTACTTAATTAGTTCCATCAGTCACCAGAGTAGACCGTGGACATATAAACTGATACTTGCTTAGCTTAGACACACTAGTCTGTTCAGATTTATTTATTTACTATATTTTATTTCAGGTACTTTTATAGCGCTGTCAATTTACGCAGCTTTTACATATACATTGTACATTCACATCAGTCCCTACCCTCAAGGAGCTTACAGTCTAATGTCCCTAACTCACATTCATACATATTCATACTAGGGCTAATTTAAACAGGATCAAATTAACCTACCAGCATGTCTTTGGAGTGTAGGAGGAAACCAGAGTTCCTGGAGAAAACCCACACAGGCACATCGAGATCATGCAAACTCCAGGCAGGTAGTGTTGTAGTTGGGATTCGAACCAGCGACCCTTTTGCTGCTAGGCAAAAGTGCTGACCACTACACCACTGTGCCACTGTGCCGCCATCAGATGGGGGCTGCCTCTATCCCTTCAAAATCTCAGACTTTCAGACATCAGTCTGGCTAGTTGGCATGCCTGTGTAGGCTAGACAGGCCTGGACACACACACCCCATGTGTCAGCCTTCAAGATGCTCTCACAGCTCACCGGAGCAGCTGACTAGAGAATACTTTCTTTTGTGAACAACACCCATCTGATTCAATCAGTAGCACATGTTCAGGGACCCATTCCCTACTGAAATAGGCCATATCTGCATCTTTCCAGCTGTCACTCTGCTTAAAAAGATTATGAAACTTCATTACACGCCAGCCCTGATAAGCAAGGTGTGTGAAGGCCAAAGTATACAGTTTCTCGTAAAAGTGAGTACACCCCTCACATTTTTGTAAATATTTTACTATATCTTTTCATGTGACAACACTGAAGAAATTACACTTTGCTACAATGTAAAGTAGTGAGTGTACAGCTTGTATAACAGTGTAAATTTGCTGTCCCCTCAAAATAACTCCACACACAGCCATTAATGTCTAAATCGCTGGCAACAAAAGTGAGTACACCCCTAAGTGAAAATGTCCAAAATGGGCCCAATCAGCCATTTTCCCTCCCTGGTGTCATGTGACTTGTTAAAAGTGGCGGTGCGTCCATTAGGGGCGCTCAGGCACCGCCCGCTCTCTCCAGCCACCCCCTCTGTGTACTATGGATAGATTCATGCATTGCATGAATCTATCCATGGTCGCTGTAGCCATCCCCCATTCAGGCGTCCGGTCCGTTTTTGGGTGCCGGGCGCCTGAATTACAGCGGCGGGGGGGTGTTTTTAAAGCAACTGATAGGCTCTAATAGGCTTCAAAAAAGGTGCACTGCGAGCGCAAACCATTGTGCTTACAGTGCACCCATGTGTGTTAGCAAATTAATATTTGCTTTGCTAACACAAAACCGCCTCTCAGCCAATCTGGAGGCCCAGATGTAATACGGAGCACCTGATTGGCTGAAGGCAGAGGTGATCCCATTGGCACCCATGAATACAGGAAGAAGACATGCACAGAGGACTCGCAGGACACAGCATCCATCGACGCACTACCGTCCCACAGCTCACCGATGGTGCACAGTTGGCTGCATTTGCGGGGCACAGTGGCTGCATATTATGGGCACAGAGGCTACAATTGATGGGGCACAGTTGGCTGCATTTAATGAGCACAGAGTCTGCATATTATGGGCACAGTTCCTGCATATGATGGGCACAGTGACTGCATATGATGGGGCACAGTTGGCTGCATTTGAAGAACACATATGCGGCAAATTATGGGCACAATTGGCTGCATATTATGGGCACAGTTGGCTGCATATGATGGGCACAGTTGGCTGCATATGATGGGCACAGTTAGCTGCATATTATGGGCACAGGTGGCTGCATATGATGGGCACAGTTGGCTGCATATTATGGGCACAGTTGGCTGCATATTATGGGCACAGTTGGCTGCATATAATGGGCACAGGTGGCTGCCTTTGCTAGGCACAGAGTCTGCATATGATGGGCATAGTGGCAGCATATGATGGGCACAGTGGCTGCAAAATTTTGAGCACCAGTCGCCACCGCTTGTTAGCGTTATAATGTCTCAGGTGTGAATGGGGAGCAGGTGTGTTAAATTTGGTGTTATCACTCTCACTCTCTCATACTGGTCACTGGAAGCTCAACATGGCACCTCATGGCAAAGAACTCTCTGTGGATCTGAAAAAAAGAATTGTTGCTCTACTTAAAGATGGCCTAGGCTATAAGAAGATTGAAAAGACCCTGAAACTGAGCTGCAGCACGGTGGCCAAGACCATACAGCGGTTTAACAGGACAGGTTCCACTCAGAACAGGCCTCGCCATGGTCAACCAAAGAAGTTAAGTGCACATGCTCAGCATCATATCCAAAGGTTGTCTTTGGGAAATAGACATATGAGTGCTGCCAGCATTGCTGCAGAGGTTGAAGGGGTAGGGGGTCAGCCTGTCAGTGCTCAGACCATACGCCGCATACTGCATCAAATTGGTCTGCATGGCTGTCGTCCCAGAAGGAAGCTTCTTCTAAAGATGATGCACAAGAAAGACCGCAAACAGTTTGCTGAAGACAAGCAAACTAAGGACATGGATTACTGGAACCATGTCCTGTGGTCTGATGAGACCAAGATAAACTTATTTGCTTCAAATGATATCAAGCGTGTGTGGTGGCAACCAGGTGAGGAGTACAAAGACCAGTGTGTCTTGCCTACAGCCAAGCATGGTGGTGGGAGTGTCATGGTCCCCTCCCTTCAGAGAGTAATAGATAATTTCAGGCACACCAAATCATCTAGCTCCTGCTGGTTTAAAAAAAATGTCATTGTGTTTTCTCTGGAGGTTTCTACACATCCTTGCTGTGCATGTGGTTTATTTCAATGACTAACACTGATCACAGTATATAGCAATTGCTGCAGAAAGTCATGGACCTGGTGGTCCTATGATGCCCTGTAGTCTTGTGACTCAAGCCTACCTAAGTGTTATGTTTGTCCGGTTGTCAAACATGATGGCTACCAGGCTAGCATTGTCAGAAGAAGTAACATAAAGCTTTAACCCAAGTACATAAACAGTATCTAGGTATTTTTATGGAACATAATCTTAGACATAATTCTCCAAAGCACTAACTGCTTAGACTGTTATTCGGTTAAACTTAAATAGCATTATGATTATTCCTATATAAATCCAAATATATGCCACTGAATGTGAATAATTGGTAAAATGACATGTTCCCTGGATCATTTCCTTATTGGTTGCTTTCTCTGCTATGGGAATCCCTGTCTTAAACACATTTCCACCCTAAGCCTGCCCAGACTTCCAAAGCTCTGATGAATATTTTCTGCTGCCCACCCATCTGTTAATGTGTTGTTGCTTTGCGACTTTTTGCCGTGATGTCAGCTCGCAAACTGTTCCCATCTTAAATAGCACCTAGTTACAAACGCAACCTTCCCTAAAACATTGAATTAAATGTTTGTGTAGTCCCTAATTATTTTGGAGTGTGACAGAAGCCAGCGCCCATAAAATATGTTGACACAAAAGGAGATGTTAAAAAAAAAATAAGAAAAGCTAAAACTGCGGCTTAAGCCAGGCCAGGCTTCTGATGTAATGTGCTCAACACCTGACAGATTGTTGGCTACAGTCAGAGCTGGGTCTGTTCAGATGACAGGATGGCTGGCAAATCTTAACAGTGCTAGCAGGATGTACTAATATTTACAGGAAAAGACGGTCTCTGGCTTTGCTGAAATAACATCACTTTCCTAGTTTGACTTGCTTCTGCATGGCAGACTTTAACAAACAGCTACCAGGGGAGGAGAAAAACGATCGAGCTTTCATCAAACACTAATGTTTGCCTTCAGTTTTGGGAAAAAGTCAAAATCATATTAAACAGGCTTAAGAAGGCAAAGTGAAAAAATAATGACATCATTCTGATGGAATATTCTGATGAAACGCAACATACAAAATTAGTTAAAGGCATAGAAAAAATAAAATATAAAAGGGAAAAACCCTTTTCTTCCTGAATAGCAATTTTTAACAAGTGTATTTTTAAGAGCTTAACAAGTGAAACCTGTTAAGTGGTTTATTTAACTCCACTAAGTTATCAGTTAACAAGGTTTTATGGGAAAGCCCAGCAAACAGAAAGAACGTGTTAAAAGTAATTCAACAGATGAAATTTAGTTTTGAGGGAGTAGACCTAGAATGGTAAAAGATTTCATACGATTTTAATATATTTTTGGCTTTCAGACTAACCACTGGATTTAGTAAACTAATCCAAAGTGTTAAAATAGACTTAACAGGCTGCTAATGCTTTGACGTGTTGGCACACCAGTGCGCTGGTTCTTGCTTCATTTGTGCCTGTTGCAATTCACTGCGTTTCCCTATTCAATAGCAAACATTCTAGGCTAACTGCCACAGCCAATAAGAGATCATTCCCTGACTCTTGGCAAATATGGCAAAAAGTTGGAGAGCGCTAAATTGATGTATTTCAAGGGTTCTAATGGCCCTCTTAAAATAGCTTGAAAATGCTAGATGGAGTATGATCTTAGGCCGGGTTCACATATATGCGGCCGCGGGTTTGTTCCTGGGGTCCAGTGCTTGTCTGTTCACAAGTTCAGGTGCGATTTAGGTCCAAATTTTTGCCTGAATCCGCACACGAACCGGACCCAAACGTGCACAGGAACCTTTTGCAATCTGCTCCGTGGCTGCCTCGGACCTGTGTGAACTGACTCCATTAAGAGCCGGTCACACTCGCATGTCATCCGAATTGGATGCGAGGAAAACCGCATCCAATTTGCACATATTTGAACCCAACAGAAATGGTATAGATACGTTTTTCCATCAATTCAGCACTGATGAAAGGGCCAATTGGAACCATAGAAACACAGTGGCTTTTTTATAATGCACATTTTAAAAATACAAATAATTTTGTACACAAATAATCATTTTGGTGCTATTCACCCAATATCTTTTTGCATATTTGAGACAAAAGCTAAGTCAAAGCCAATGTCCTTCTGCAGTACACCACACACTCCTTGTCTTTCTTAGACAAAGAATATTATCTCACATATGGTCACATATTCACATATTCACAAATCAGTTTTGATATTCAGTATCTCAGTAAATGTATAACCACTGTCTGCAGAAACCTAAATCTTCCAACTTATTATATATTTTCTGCAATAAAACAACCTGCCTGTTCACAATCTTCTACTGAATATACACTGAGCTGTGCATGGATAGCTTAGCATACATTCTCAACAGTGCCAGTCTGCCATGATGAATGATTCCTATGTGCAAGAGGCTGAAAACCTGACACCTAGAAGAAGCTTTAGAAGAATATATCAGTGACCTACAGTGAGAAGTCCAACAATTGTATCACTGGAACAGAGGTGAGTATTCTGTGGACTTTCGTTCTGCTTTAACAGGCTAAAATATCCAAAAAAAATGGCAGTTAGAGGGTTGGGACAAACCATTTAACACTGACCAGGGTGCTTACAATGGTTACCTTTGATTTATTTACATAAAACCATTATCCCTTAAACTATCAGCTAGGGTTTAACTTTAATTTTAGTCAAGTCCATCTTAATTTGCTAGTGTATCTAACACTACCCTTTACACAGGCTGACAATGCTGCTGTCCAAGTATGTTTCCATTGAGTGGAGCCACCCTAAGAAAGGAAATATGTTACTGGCCAGATCACCAGGTAAAAGCAAAGGGAAAGCCCAGAAGGATAACACTAATGCAACCATCACAAAAGGATTGGTGAGCTTAAATATATAATTTTTTTCATTTTCTTAAAGTGTCATTAAACCCACATCATTAAAAACTGTTAATAAATTCTGTATTACATGCTGTTCAAACCTGGTTAATCTCACTGTTCTCTATAAGTGCTGTGCAAACGGTTGGCGCTATATAAATCCTGTAATATAATAATAATAATAATAATGATAATCTCCCCCTTCTACTCATGCCTCCATTGCAGTTTAGGATTTTACAGAGAAGTGTTGCCAGCTAGTGCACATGCTCAGTTTTCAGGGAGTTTCTATTCTGAGTATTTCCTCCCCGAGCAGCCCATGTGACTATAGTCACACATGTGGGCATTTATACTCTGTTAAATGGCAACCCACTCCCTCCCTCTCCCTTCATGCCCAATAACCCGCTATACACAATGGGGGTGGGATATTACATCTTGATTGATAGAGGCTTTGCCTCCCTGTTATTCTAAGACACGGGCTAAAGGGGGTGTGACACAACCTGTGACTGGCAGAAATCCGCCCACACCATGTTATTGCCAAAAAATATTAAATATTTAAGTCCAAATATATATTTGTATGACAGGTTAAAACAGTTTATTGATATTAATTATTTATTTTTAACTTTGTATTCCAAAGGCTGTTTTTTCTTTTTTTTTTTGAACATGTAGACCAATAACAGAGGACTAGAAGCTCCTCCTGCCACTGTTTCACTGCAGACAGGCTGGGAAAGAGCCTGAGTCATGTGACATGTGACAGCTGTATATTGGTTAGGAAAAAAGGTACTTAGATTTTTTTTTCATTAAAATAATTACAATGGCATCATCCACATATAAAAAGAGAAGGGATAAAGTAAATTATACAGTGTGTGTTTTGTATCACTTTAATGTATGTGTCCTTTGCATTAACCCCTTCATCATCTCCTTCCTCTGTGTATGACCTGCATAATAATGATGCACAGTGTCTGGTTCATTCTTATCATCCTTTAGGTTTTAACAACCTCAATAAATATATAGCACAAACAAAAGAAATGAGTAATAATATGCATAAAATGCATGAAAGATGTGTTTTAGAAAGTAATTCCAAAAGATTCCTTCCAGATTTCTTCATATTATTATAAGAAATTGTGCATAACCTGTGCTAAATACATGAAAAATTAATTCTTTGACATCTGCTAGCACAGGCCCATAGAAAAACCCAAAAGAGTATATATAAACAAAGTGCTGCGCTTATCGACATAAATGATAATTTGTAGGTGATTTCACTCAATGCCGTGTAACAACACCACAGTACAGAACTATGTATCACATGATTAAACAAAAGTAATTCATATGTATGTATAAGAAGAACAAAATAGCGTGTCTAAATGATAAATAATTCATACTGAGAATCCATACAGGTGCAAGAATATAAAATATGAAAAGAAGAAAACATCTTAAAAATTATCTCCAATGTTCCAGTAATATATTCCAAGAAAATGATGTTTGTAGATGCATGCAAAAGGAAAGGCCAACTTCCCAAGACTTCTCTGTGAGTTAACACCAATTATGAGGAATGGCTGCTTACCAGAGCGTATTGGCTTCCAAACTAATGAAAAAGCCAAACGAGCTTTAGGAAAAGACTTCCCAAACACTTGCACATGAATAGGGACAATCCCAATGTGCTCCAGATCAAACAATCTTTCCCGATGTGTATAAATATAAAACATAAAGGCTCATAGCGTGAAACTGTATACAAATTTATTAAAAACGGACGGCCAATAAGCATGGTGACATCACGTCTGGTCCCACCCAACGCGTTTCATCATACGTTTGACATTGTCAGGGGCGTGGCACCACCACGCTTATTGGCTGTTCCTTGCTGTCTTTTATGGCCATCGCTGCAGCTGTTTCTCTTTTCAAGATGCTCATTTTTAACATGGATCATGTGAGTGTACTCATTTGTTTTTAATAAACTTGTTTGTATCCAGTATGACGCTATGAGCCTTTATGTTTTATATACAGTATCTCACAAAAGTGAGTACACCCCTCACATTTTTGTAAATAGTTTATTATATCTTTTCATGTGACAACACTGAAGAAATGACACTTTTCTACAGTGTAAAGTAGTTGAGTGTACAGCTTGTTTAACAGTGTAAATTTGCTGTCCGCTAGAAATAACTCAACACACAGCCATTAATGTCTAAACCGCTGGCAACAAAAGTAATTACACCCCTGAGTGAAAATGTCCAAATTGGGCCCAATTAGTTATTTTCCCTCCCCGGTGTCATGTGACTTGTTGGTGTTACAAGGTCTTAGGAGTGAATGGGGGGCAGGTGTGTTAAATTTGGTGTTATCGCTCTCACTCTCTCATACTGGTCACTGGAAGTTCAACATGGCACCTCATGGCAAAGAACTCTCTGAGGATCTGAAAAAAAGAATTGCTGCTTTACATAAAGATGGCCTGGGCTTTAAGAAGATTGTCAAGACCCTGAAACTGATCTGCAGCACAGTGGCCAAGACCACACAATGGTTTAACAGGACAGGTCGCACTCAGAACAGGCCTCACCATGGTCGACCAAAGAAGTTGAGTGCACGTGCTCAGCATCCTATCAAGAGGTTGTCTTTGGGAAATAGAGATTTTAGTGCTGTCAGCATTGCTGCAGCGGTTGAAGGGGTAGGGGGGTCAGCCTGTCAGTGCTCAGACCATATGCAGCACACTGCATGCAATTGGTCTGCATGGCTGTCGTCCCAGAAGGAAGCCTCTTCTAAAGATTATGCACAAGAGAGTCCGCAAACAGTTTGATAAGCAGACTAAGAACACGGATTACTTGAACCATGTCAGGTGGTCTGATGAGACCAAGATAAACTTATTTGGTTCAGATGGTGTCAAGCGTGTGTGGTGGCAACCAGGTGAGGAGTACAAAGACAAGTATGTCTTGCCTACAGTCAAGCATGGTGGTGGGAGTGTCATGGTCTGGGGCTGCATGAGTGCTGCCAGCACTGGGGAGCTACAGTTCATTGAGGGAACCATGAATGTCAACATGTACTGTGACATACTGAAGCAGAGCATGATCCCCTCCATTCAGAGACTGGAATGCAGGGCAGAATTACAACATGATAATGACCCCAGAAAATGCTAAAAGACATGCATCTGGTGTGTATGCAGTTTTAAAGTGACTGTGTCACTTAAAAAAAAACTTCTGACAAGTATAAAGAGCATGTGCATACATGCAGCACCTGCAGTTCTCACAAGTACCCCTGAATTACAAGCTGTTCTGAAGGGCAAAACCTGGGATATTTCAAATGTCTGCATCCTACCACCTACCACACATTTCTATTGGGCCATCACTTTGTTAAGCTGCCCCACTGGCCAATGACAATGTGCGTAAGATAGGGTGATGTTGGAAAGCTTCAACTGTACAAGACGTTTATTTAGATTTACCCGAATAGAATGGCTCAGGAGAGTCAGTGTAATGGCAGGGACTGCGGTCTCCTACAGGCATGTGTACCTCTATTGGCAAGCATGTTATACTTATTTATAATAAAGTATTCCAGCGGGCAGAACTGGACCTCCTCATAAAGGATGTGGTAGCATTGCAGAAATTAAAACACATCTCCAGGTAAAAATAAAGAAACCCGCAATCCTTGGGAAGAGTCCACGTCATCAGGGAATAATGTAATAACCTAAAAAAGGATCTTCCTACACTGCAATCCAAAAGAAAGAAGACTTAGAACCTGAACTACCATGTCAAATGATAAAAATAAATCAGTTAGTTTGTCCTTATTAGAAGTGAAATTGAGTCAGCAGCAATGTCTCCATTCTGTCAAGCTTTCCATTCAGAACAAGAAAGGTTATGAGCACTTTTAATGTCTATATCCTAGCTAATAATCTTAATGTTGAATTACCCAACTGATTTGTCTTAAGTGATTATTCCATCTAGAACAGGCTGAATTATATTACAATTTTCAGAACCAGCTGCAGTACAAATGATACCTCTCATAGGAAATGATAATATGACTGTCTTTGCAAATGTCCTAGACTTAGGGTTAATGTTTCAAAATCATAAATGCAACATTATCTGATACAATAACAAGGATAATCTTTGTTAGGATAAGAATGCAAAGAGGCCAAACTGTGTTTTTTAACAAAATGTAGTCTGTGACAGTTGACACTTGGTTAATTTGTATTGCTTTTCAAGAGGAGCATTCTTTAATATGTGTAAAAGGTCAACTCCACCCAAACTTGATGTTTCAGTTTTGGTGCACATGAATTCACTTGTAGACTTCATCCATGTCTAGGTGACATAAGTGGATAAAAACCTCCATTATTTTTCCAAATTACATCTTAGCAATGACAAGCCAAATGTTTTTGGTCTCCTTGTGGAATTCCAGCAATGCAAAAAGAAACAAATGGAAAATTGCTTGAAAGTGAATCTTCCTTATGGCCTTTTGGGAAAATATATGGACACAAACTACTGACTGAAAGACATGGCATTCTGGTCTCTTACACAAAGCTATTAATAGTATTTGTGTTATTAAAGGTGAAATTCAAAAGCTTTGAAAAGGAGGGGACGATGTTCCCCAAAAAGCATTGGTTATTGACTTTCAATAAAATGTTTACATTTTTTGTACATCTGATCATCCAAATGATCCATTCCTTCGGCCACCCATTGTCTCTTGTGCTGTTTGCATGTCAGGCCCTCCAGTGTTTGGGCCACGGGCCCAGGCTCCAGAAGATACCAGTGTCACAAAGAGATGCTAATTAACAACATTTACATTACAAGTTAAAAACCTCACACTTTGATCAAACTTTGCTCAGATCCAACACCATTCCCAACCTGACTTGTCTATTATAACAGAGCCACACACACCCTTACTGAATGGTCAATCCCACTGCTGCATTTTACTGGGTACAAGAAATAACAGATGAGTTTGGGAAGTTGCTAAAGTGCATGGCATTTTCATCTTATGTCCGGGCCTATAGATTTGTCCTAATTGGCCAAGCTATGTGGAAGGAGGGAGGCCCACATGCAGGGCAGGACTTAGGGTGGTGGGGGCCCCTGGGCTTGAGTCACTTAAGGGCCCTACCCTTCTATACATATGCACAGCTCTATAAAACAGAAATAGAAAAGGAGAAGGTGCTCCAGACTCAGTATTAGTGCAGTATTAAAGACTCAGACTCAGTGCTGTATTAAAGAACTTCTGTTTAATTGGACAAGACAAAACAGCCAAATGGCTACTCACAAAAGTAGATACTATATAAGCGTATAAGTGGGGGGTTACTGTACTGGTTTTCGTCCTGGGTCCACGATTAATAAAAGCAATAAAAATGGATAAAATGATAATTACCATATTTATCGGCGTATAACACGCGCCAGTGTATAACACGCACCCCAAGTTTAGGAGGGAATTTTAAGGAAAAAAACTTTTAGGAGGGAAGTTTAAGGAAAAAAACTTACATTTAAATGCCCATCAATGCAGCCTTATCAGTGTCATTGCAGCCTTGTCAGTGTCAGTGTAGCCTTGCCTCAGTGTCATTTGCAGACTTGTCAGTGTAGCCTTGCTCCAGTGTCATTTCTGCCTTGTCATTGCAGCCTTTCAGTTTAAAAATGGTGCCGCCGAGATACATAGCTGGCTTTCGGCCGATCTCGGCGGCTTTCGGTCCCTCTCAGTGGCTTTTGCCCACTCTCGGCGGCTTTTGGCCTCTCTCGGCGGCTCTCGCCAGCTTTCGGCGGCTTTCGGACGCTCTCGCCCGCTCTCAGCGGCTTTCGGCAGCTTTCGACCGCTCTCGCCGGCTTTCGGAATGGGCGGGGCCCCCTATTGGCCGGGGCCCATTGGCTTGAGCCCCGTCAAGCCCAATGGAAAGTCCGGCCCTGCCCACATGTTGGCCCTTCCCTTTAAATATTGCAGCCTCTGTACTAACAAATCTACAAAGAGGGGCGGGGGAATGTATACTGCTGTAAATATAGCGTAATTAGACAAAATAAAGTGTAAACCAAGGTGCAATTTAAAGTAAAATTCACGCATTTGTGGAGTCGAAGGAGGGGAGAAAGTGAAGAGTTTAAAAAGTGGGGAGTTTGAAGAAGAAAAACTGTGGACCTTGAGAGGCATCCTTCATTTTTTTGAAAACCATAAATTGGGGAATTTGAAGAACAGCATTAATTATTGTGAAAAAGGGCCAAACATATAAATCATGTGTCAAACCTATATGCTAAATGCTGAAATGTAAAAAAGAAAAACAAATATTGAATAAAAATACAATTCTATTACGGGCAAGAACATGTAAGACATAGATTTTTCTTAAAGAGGAATTCCATTTTTAATTTCGATAGAGTGCGAAAAGAATATATGGGTTTTTAATTACTGTATCCCTGTTGGCAGAATTTACCTTTCGTTCCTGTTGTGTCTCTGGGACAGAATATGATAAAACATCTCCCAAAGAATGGCACAGACAGCTATAGCAACCTTGCCTTGTAAAGGTTCTATACCTTCTTCAATCAAATTTTATTCTATCATTTTGGCTGGATTTCCATATTACAAACAAATAGATAAAACTTTCATTTAGCAGTTATCTCTTTTCCGTAAAAGAAAATTACAACAAAATGTAGCAATGCAAAAAACAAAACTCGTTAATTAAAGCTAGACTGTTAAAACAAATTGCATGTAATGGTGATTGCAACACTATCAAATATAATTATGGTTACATTAAACCTATGCTATATGCTTTACATGATAATGCCAATAAAAGCAAAAATGTCAGTCTAAAGTAAAACATAATAACAATGTAAATATGGTAATATGCAATAGAAGGTACAGAATAGTATAACTGCAATCTCTTGAATTTTCAAAATACTAGAACCTTCACATAAATCATAATCCCACAATTTCTTAGACCCGGTTTAACATGATTAACTGATGTCATTATGAAAAATTAAAACAGCTCAGAATCTCTTGCTAAAACGAAAGCACTATACAAGCCTACCTGCAAATATACGGTATATTCTGTCAAGGTAAATCATGAAAGAATCTATCTTTAAATTAAATAGACCAGGAGAATTGAACTTTGTAAAGATGTCAACCTAAGAAAATCTGCTGGGTGGACTTTTCCTACCTTCCCAATGCATATTGAAGCCATCCAGTGTATAGTCAACCTGTTCAGTGTATACTGAAAGCCCAAAAAGAGGTAAGAGCAAGGCGCTGGACACAAATCTTCAGACAATTCCTGGAGTCTGATCACTCAGCTCTGGCAGTTACCCACTAAAATGTAGGGGGGGTGTCCTGGGACAAACTGGAGTCACCGAGATTGGTAAATCTTTGCATAATCGACCATGAAAGCCCAAAACAATGTCTTGAGAGTCCAATGTTTTCAATAATTCTATTAGTAATGAAGGTTCATTTTTAGGATTTCTGGAGATAGAGGTAGCAGAGGAACTAGCTAGGTTAAAAATTAATAAAGCAATGGGTCCTAATGGTATGCAGAGTTCTAAGAGTACTTTGAGATATAGTTGTGGGACCATTAACAAACCTTTTAATCAATCTCTTCTAACAGGAGAGGTTCCCCCTGACTGGAGGACAGCTAATATTGTACCTATTCACAAGAAGAGCAGCAAGATAGAAGCTGGCAATTACAGGCCAGTGAGTTTAACATCAGTTGTAGTCAAGTTAATGGAATCACTCCTGAAAAGAAGGATAAATGATCACCTAAAAATACACAACTTGCTGGACCCAAAGCAGCATGGCTTTATAGAGGGCAGATCAAGTTAGACTAATCTGAGTGAAATTTTTGACTATATTTTCAAATTTTTGGATGAGGGTGGTGTTGTGACATAGCATATCTTGATTCCAGTGGAACATTAGATACAGTTCCACATAATGATCTAATACAAAAGTTGTACAAGCTAGGACTTAACCCTTGGTTGGTTCAATGGATATGCAGTTGGCTAAAGGATAGATAGACAGATAGATAGATAGATAGATAGATAGATAGATAGATAGATAGATAGATAGATAGATAGATAGATAGATAGATAGATAGATAGATAGAATCACAGAGTGTGATTGTAAATGGGGTTCCATCAAAACAGAGAGCAGTCACTAATGGTGTACCACAAGGCTCTGTACCGGGTCCTGTTCTATTTAGTCACTGTGTAAGTGATATAACTAAAGGTTTGTTGGGCAAGGTATGTCTTTTTGCTGATGATACAAAGGTGTGCAAAAGGGCTGATATCCCTGGAGGTGTCTGTAATATGGAACATGATTTGGCATTGTTGGAAGATTGGTCAAAACAGTGGAAACTGCAGTTAAATGTTTCTAAATGTAAAATAATGCACATAGGGTAAAAGAATCCCCTGAGGGAGTACAATATTGGGGGGAAAGTGTTAGTCAGCACTACAGAGGAAAAAGATTTGTGGGTACTTATTTCAGATGATTGCAATATGAGAAAACAGTGTGACCAGGCAGTGGGTAAAGCAAATCCTAGGATTCATCACTAGAACCATAACCATAAAACCATAATTTGCATGTACATTGGGTTAAAAAAGAATCTGCTCCAGGTGCCAGATATCTTAGGTACACCACTGAGGCAGCCTATTAGGTCCATCTAAATGGACTGCCTGCGCACCACCGCATACCCCACAGCACCACAATGAACAGATATTTCACAGTTGTGCATTATGGTGCAATAGAATACATGTGTATTGTGATGCCCTGGCTAGATGTGTTGGTTGGCCATTCAAATTCATTAATGGCAAGGTGAAGTGGGATATAAACCAAGATCTAGATCTGTCCTTAATAACTGAGTTGCTAAAGTATTTATTTGGTTGGACATTTTTCCATTGGTTTTGATAGGGTTGTATCACATACCCGGTGGAGACTGGAATGTGATGGAGGCATCCCTTGCTCCTCCCGCCTACACTCCTGAAGGTGGGAACAGAAAGAGTAAAGGAAAGGAGTGGCACGAGTGCCGGGTAGCTGACTGGTGATGTCCCCTCTGTAGATGGGTAGAGCTGGCAGTCATGGTCCTTGGAGCAGGAAGTAGAAGCAGCTTGGCACCAGTGCATGGACAGGAGCGGAACCAGTAGTCAGCAACAACCAGGCAGCAGGGTACCGAATCGGAAGGCAAAGCAAGTCCAGAAGGCAGGCCAAGTTCGGGTAACAGCTGGGCAATGTGGTACCAAGTCAGTAGGCAGATCAAGTCCAATAAACAAGCCAAAGTCAGGATACCAGGTAACAGAGTAAAGGAGTAAGCAGAGGCGAAGTCCAAAGGCGAGCCGGGTCATACACGAACAAACAGGAACAGCAGATCAGGTCTTGGCGGGTCAGGAAGCAGCTTAAGATCATCCAGCACTGTTTACAGTGACAGAGCACTGGGCACCAAGTGCTAATTGGTGTGTGCACGCGCGCGCACATACGCGTGCGCGATGAACTGGCATTGCAGGCATTATGTTGGTCCTTTGCTTATGAATATTAGCACGAGTGCAATGTGTACGAGCATGTGCAGGCATCCGCAATGGCCTTTTAGTGGTGGAGGTCTGGTTTACCTTACAGGTTGTGAGTGTGTAATCATTTTAATGGGCATTTTTTGGAAGGTGATCCTAATTTTGACTGTAAATTTAGAACATCAAAAGCAAATCGCAACATCAAAATAATACACCCCCAAATACAATAACAAATTCTACACAAATATAAAAAAATTGAATCCAAATTGGTACTTGTGCTGCCAGCATTAGATCCATAAGCTGCTGAGACAACTTGTCTTCTTGTATTGGTGCTTACTACCCTATCTGTCAAAGTAAGAAAGGGTATCAAATGTTTGGTCATAAATCTTAACACAGCAACATGATTCATTCTCCATTTAATCCACTTGAAACACTAAGAAACAAACTGCTGTACCCGACATCTCCAGGGAAGGTCTTTACCTGACATAGATAGTATAGAATGTGCCTAAAGATAACCACAAATCGATAAATGAGAGCCATATAATATCAAAGCATAATGCACTACTAGCAAAACAGTCATTCATCAATTCAGAAAACAGCTTGTTTCCAAGATGGATTGCTTACATCTTGTTACAGCTACCTTGGTGTGTGAGCTAGTTTTTTCCTTGTTGATCCAATTTTGATTACAGCAAATTATTTCTAAAATGATGGTGGTCTGCAGTTTATGCAACCATAGAAAATATATGTATAGTTACATCTCTGTGCTGCAAAAGTGCTGCATAATATGTCTCCTTTCTATGAATATGAAAATAAGGTACATAACCTGTCATCCATTTTAACCACTTCAAAACAAGGCACTTTTACCCCCTTCCTGCCCAGGCCAATTTTCAGCCTTCAGCGCTGTCGCACTTTGAATGACAATAGACAGAAGTAATTCCTGTACTTCTTTTGGGTGTCGGGCGTCCCGCGTTTCTGTTTGTGCGTTTTATCGTGTTTTTACCGGGATTCGACAGGGGGACAATCACGGCAAAATAGCGCCGCAATTTGGTGCCATTCAAAAAACCAGGGATCGCAAGGGCGTCCTGTGATTTGTGGCATTTCCAAATCATGGGCAGAATCGTGGTGATTCGCCCCGCAGAAACGAAATACCATGGTGTGAATGGAGCCTTAATCAACACTGTTTTTTTTATCTTTTGCTAAATAAATTACAATTTGAATATAAAACTTGTTTTTCTTCCTTACTGTTATAAAATTTTGCAAATAAATAATTGTTCTTCATAAGTTTAGACCAAGGTGTATTCTGCTACATTTCTTTGGTGAAAATAACCTAAATCAGTCTATATAAAAGTTATGGTATATATGGTATATACAGTGCATCCGGAAAGTATTCACAACGCTTTATTATTTTCACATTTTGTTATGTTACAGCCTTATTCCAAAATGGATTCAATTCATTATTTTCCTCAAACCTCTACAAACAATACACCATAATGACACCATGAAAGAAGTTTGTTTGAAATCTTTGAAAATGTATTAAAAATAAAAGATGAAAAAATCACATGTACATAAGTATTCACAACCTTTGCCATGACACTCAAAACTGAGCTCAGGTGCATCCTGTTTCCACTGATTATCCTTGAGATGTTTCTACAACTTGATTGGAGTCCACCTGTGGTAAATTCAGTTGATTGGACATGATTTGGAAAGGCACACACCTGTCTATATAAGGGCCCACAGTTAACAGTGCATGTCAGAGAACAAACCAAGCCATGAAGTTCAAGGAATTGTCTGTAGCCCTCCAAGACAGGATTGTATTGAGGCACAGATCTGGGGAAGGGTACAGAAAATTTTCTGCAGCAATAAAGGTCCCAATGAGCACAGTGGCCTCCATCATCCATAACTGGAAGATGTTTGGAACCCCCAGGACTCTTCCTAGAGCGGGCCGCCCGGCCAAACTGAGCGATTGGGGGAAAAGGGCCTTAGTCAGAAAGGTGACCAAGAATACAATGGTCACTCTGACAGAGCTCCAGCGTTTCTCTGTGGATAGAGGAGAACCTTCCAGAAGAGCAACAATCTCTACAGCACTTTACCAATCAGCCCTGTATGGTAGAATGGTCAGACGGAAGCCAATTCTCAGTATAAGGCACATGACAGCCAAAAGGCACCTGAAGGACTCTCAGACCATGAGAAACTAAATTCTCTGGTCTAGTTAAACAAAGATTGAACTCTTTGGCAACAATGGCAAGCTTCTTGTCTGGAGAAAACCAGGCACCGCTTATCATCTGGCCAATACCATCCCTACAGTGAAGCATGTGGTGACAGCATCATGCTGTGGGGATGTATTTCAGTGGCAGGAACTGGGAGACTAGTCAGGATTGAGGGAAAGATGAATGCAGCAATGTACAGATACATCCTTGATGAAAACGTGCTCCAGAGTGCTCTGGACCTCAGACTGGGCCGAAGTTTCATCTTCCAACAGGACAACAATTCTAAGCACACAGCCAAGATAACAAACGAGTGGCTACAGGACAACTCTGTGAACGTCCTTGAGTGGACCAGCCAGCGCCCAGAGTTGAAAATGGCTGTGCATCAACACTCCCCATCCAACCGGATGAAGTTTGAGAGGTTTTGCAAAGAAGAATGGGAGAAAGTGCCCAAAAATAGGTGTGTCAAGCACACAAAAAGTGAAGCGCTGTGAATACTGTGAATAGATCAATCCTGATGTACTGACAGTCTATCTAATTTCTTAAGGCCTAAAAATGTCAGGGCAGTACAGATATCCCCTTTTTGGAAAGTAGACAGTCCAAGGTATTTAGTAAGAGGCATGGCAAGTTTTTTGAAGTTGTAATTTGTCTATCATAATTTTTGGAAAATTAAGAAATAAAAAGTCACAATTTTTCTTTTTACATACTCTAACCAATGCATTACAGCGTTAACATATAACTGGCGTAGCGTGCATCACGGACACTGACTTAGATAATATTTTTTTTTCAACTTTTTAATTTTTTTCTTTTTTATTACATTTTTTTCTTTTTAGATTTTTTTGAACATACTGTGACCAATGCAATATAATGCTACCATAGTAACATTGTACTACTCTGGGGAAGTGATCAGTATTTTTTTTTTTTTTTTTACACATTATGATTGCTTATAGCAATGAATTTCATTGCTTTAAGCAAGCATTTTAGGGAATGAAATCCATTCATTCAGTTTGTTTTGTTGTAATTAGCTGTGATAGGCCAAAGCTAATCACATGGTACAGGTGGGTTGTGATTGGCCCTGTCTGTACCATGTGATCACTGTGACCATGTGACCATTGTAACACTGTCAATGTAACAATCGTCATGTGATCTGCTGTGATTGGTCACAGCGATCACATGGTACCAGCAACAGGATGGCACACTGATCCGTCATTGGCTGTGTCCAGTGGACACAGACAGTGACAGATTGTGGCCTCACAGCCGTGCGCAAGGCTCATTCCTGGGAGGATGTCATATGATGTCCAGCCAGAATGATGAAAGTCTCGCTCAGCCGTCAATTTGCTATAGGCTGGGCAGGAACTGGTTTAGCATTAAAACTGAAGTTTGCCTTTAAAAAATAAAACATTCTCTTTATCTTACCCATAATGAAGTTTGTTCCACATCATGCAGGTAGCTGGATCCTATAGAAATCTTCACTGTAGGGATGCCTGGTCCTCTTCCTATTTCTGTACTTCCAGTGCTGCTGAGTGTAATAGCTTTGGGTCTCTGTGAAGCTCATTTCCCAAGGAAGAACCACCCTTCCACCTATTGAGAAAGTTTATTTAATTGTTTTACTGCCTGTAATACAATCTGTGAATAGGGGAGAGTCCAATGAGTCATGGTATATCTCCCCTTTTCACAGATGATTAAACCTCAGCTTTACCATTCCAGCTGTGATCACACAAACGGGCTTATTACATGAACCTCAGATTTCAAAGAATGGTATCCTATAGCAATCAATAAGACTCCATCACTGCTTTCACTGCATTTATCTGAGTTGTGATTGGTTGTGATAGGGTTCTGCAGTTTGCACATCATCAATGTACTTTGCAATGACATTTCCTGTAACTTATATTCCCACAGCAATTGCAAATGCGTTACGATGCAGACAGCCACAAGAAGAAAATCTCTGTATGTGTTATGATCATGGAATATATGACAGAGAAGAAAATGAGAAAATGTATTTCTGATACATGCTTTACCAAAATGAATACTTAATAAAAATGCCTGGTAGTCTGATGTGTGACTATGATACACTGACCATTTTCTCTACATAATTTACTAACACAGATTACATCTGAGTTTCTCAAAAGTCCTTGCAGGCTGCATTCAAATTACTGGAAGGCCACTAATTTCAATTTTACTGACAATTTCCTTTATTAAATAAACCATCACGTTACAATCCAGAGAAGTAATAAACTGTTAATTTCATTTCAGTTTTCCAGACAACACCACTTTGTTCTTGAAATGTCACTGATCTGTTATGTCATTTTTTATTTTAATTTATTTAATTATTAAAAAATGTGTCATTTACTACAAACTGCACTTCAATGTCCTCTTCCATATTTCTATATATTGCTTTATAAGATGTCTTGCCAGTTACCATGTTAGTCTGTTTTATCTCCTATCACATAATCAATGATCTTCATTTTTATGGGCTATGGGCCATCTGCTGCATGGCTTCAAACAGCTCATTTACCCAAAATCCCCTCACTAAGATAGCAAATGATCTTCAACAAAAGATTTAACATATTCCTTCTTCATCCTATAGTAATTAGGCTGCTTTTGATCCAGAAGAGCAGATTATTTTCATTTATTTTTTGGCAAATGAAATGTAAATTATAACTTTCTCCTCTGACCACTGTTTTCTGCAATTCTGTTAACATATCTTTGCCCCTTATTGATGATCTGAAGAAACGCATGCTTCTCTCCAATGAAAGTTCACTTTCTCTCCCATTGTTTGTTTTCCTGACATACAGTATTTGGCTAAAGTTGACTTGAACTCAAAAAGCAGAGATTTGCATAGTTAAATGGAACATCTAGAAATGTTATTGTTTCTAAAAAGTACAGAAAAATGTTGCTGTTGTCTTGAATTCCTCCTTAAAAAATAGCAGTGTGCTTCCTCAGGCATTCCTGTGCCCTTGTAGCTGTATATCTGCAGTGTGAGATCATCTATGGCAGTGTGCCTCTGTCTCCACCCTCCACCCAGCAACCCCCCCCCACCCTTAAAATCGTATACTGACTTGTTGACCTTCCTGCAAGGTCCATGCTAAGAAGCCTACACACTGCAAATTGTTCCTCTTTTGCACATGCGCATATAAATCCTATTAATTCATCTAAATAGGCCGGGTGCTATTGGGATGCATGATAGGTGGCCTTAGAACGCCTCTCCATTGGAAAACAATGGGATTTGTATGCACAGAAATAAATCACTTAGGAAAGTTTGCACCAGTGTATGGGCAGTCCCCAGTTGGTCTCTCTGCAAGGATCTGCCCAGGGCTTGGATGGGCCAGTATAGTACTTTAGGGGGATGGTGGGGTGTGAGTTGGAGATGTGAGTTGGTGAGGGGGATGAGGGGGTAAAGAAATCTTTAAACCTGAACCCAAAAACAAAAATGTGATTTATTGTAGGTATTAGTCCTTCAATGTCGGGCTGCATTCGTTTTTCTCTTTTTCTGCTTTGAAACTTTTATCTTTATCCGATTTTGCTGTGAATACCGCACGTCCTGTCTGTTCATGTCTACATCCACCTTGTCACTGTATGTATGGAATGAGCGATAGTTGCCATCCAAGCTGGACATGTCTACTTTTGTTAATCTCCATCACATAGTCGAGTTATTGGAATAGGAGTTTACAAAAGAAAGAGAAGATTGTTTTATGCTTCCACTTCATTTAACTGGAACTGACAAGTACACTGCATTTCTGGCAAAATCAGCAAGTATTATCTGTGTTTGCTGAATATGTTCTTAGCCTAAAAAATAAAAACGAACTTCCAAAAAAGTTCCATACTTCCAAAAACTGATAACCTGCAATAGATTAAATTTTCGTTTGTAAATTCAGATACACTGTAAGACAGTTAGGTTATTCTGGACAGATTTTGCTAGGCAGTGTGGAGAAATATATAATATAATATATATACTATATATATATATTTATACACTATATCGGCCAAAGTATTGGGACGCCTGCCTTTACACGCACATGAACTTTATGGGCATCCCATTCTTAGACCGTAGGGTTCAATATTGAGTTGGCCCACCTTTTGCAGCTATAACAGCTTTAAAGCGGGGGTCCACCCACACCGCCTAAAAAAAAAAATATTAAAAGCCAGCAGCTACAAATACTGCAGCTGCTGACTTTTAATACATGGCCACTTACCTGTCCCAGGGTCCAGCGATGTCGGCATGCGACGCCGAGAACCCGCTCGGTTCTCGGCAGCTGCCGCCGCCATCCTGGGTGAGGGAATCAGGAAGTGAAGCGTTGCGGCTTCACTTCCCGGTTCCCTACTGCGCATGCGTGAGTTTCGCTGCGCATCGTAAGTGGTCCCCGCTCTCTCCTGGGAGCTGTGTGTTTCCCAGGAGACAGCGCGGAGGGACAGGAAGAGGCATAGACTCCCATGGGAGTCTATGCCGGAAGTGGGTGCAAATATCTGTCTTAGACAGGTATCTGCACCCCCCTCCCCCCTGAAAGGTGCCAAATGTGACACCGGAGGGGGGGAGGGTTCCGAAAAGCGGAAGTTCCATTTTTGTGTGGAACTCCGCTTTAACTCTTCTGGGAAGGCTGTCCACAAGGTTTAGGAGTGTGTCTATTGGAAAAAAAACATTAAAAAACCCCATTGAAATCCATTCACCCGGGGCCCTGCATGTAGATTAGGGTCTAGATGCGTGGATTAGGGGGCAGCGCCCCTGCGCCCTGCATGAGAGGCTGCCACTGTGCGCAGTCATGTTGGAACAAGAAGGGGCCATCCCCAAACTGTTCCCACAATGTTGGGAGCATGAAATTGTCTGAAATGTCTTGATATGCTGACGCCTTAAGAGTTCCCTTCACTGGAACTAAGGGGCCAGGCCCAACCCCTGAAAAACAACCCCACACCATAATCCCCCCTCCACCAAATGATTTGAACCAGTGCACAAAGCAAGGTCCATAAAGACATGGATGAGCGAGTTTGGGGTGGGGGAACTTGACTGGCCTGCACAGAGTCCTGACTTCAACCTGACAGAACACCTTTGGGATCAATTAGGGGGAGATTGCGAGCCAGGCCTTCTTGTCCAACATCAGTGCCTCACCTCACAAATGCGCTTCTGGAAGAATGGTCAAACACTCCTAAACTTTGTAGACGGCCTTCCCAGAAGATCTGAACCTGTTATAGCTGCAAAGGGTGGGCCAACTCAATATTGAACCCTACAGACTAAGACAGAGATGCCATTAAAGTTTATGTGCGTGTAAAGGCAGGTGTCCCAATACTTTTGACAATATAGTGTATATTGTAGTCTGAAGTATATGCAGCATTCAGTGTTACAGGGGCACAAAGAACATAATTCATTTTTTGTATTCTGTTTACTATGTCAAAAAGGAAAACAGTGAATTATTGCACATCTCTATACAGTTCTATTTGTCTAGCATAATTGCATGGATGAAATAACATTTCCTCAATAGCCATAACAGATATTAGCTCAGACTTTCCAATCCCCATTGAATATTGAAATGCAAAACATCTGAGATAAATCTGCAAATTGTTGGTTTAATGGCTGGTAATATGGGCAGCAGGCCTGCCTGAGCCTGGTCTGGCAAACTCTTCACTCTATTTAGAAAGTCATTGAGCAGTGTAGGAATTATAATGGGATAAAAACAAGATTGGGTATCTGCCTGCTATTACTTTCTGAACATTAAACCCTGGATTATTTCCCCAGACATGCCATTAATTAGCTGAGCTAGACAATCTGAGAATTTAGCAGGTTGATGCAAAATTGAAAGACGCTAGTTGCAAAGCAGATATAAAATGATCATTATTTTCTATTTAGCAATGTATACAGGTAAATAATATAACATGACTGCTTTGTAAAAACAACAATTAAAGTGGTCATATCAATAATGTTGCAAATCTGAAGAAATAATCTTGCAAATCTAAAGAAATAAATTGTGGATAAATCACACCATACAGCAACAGTTTATTCTTAATAAAAAAAATAGCAATGTCTTAAAGGAGGAATGTGGGTGAAAATTAGCACCAGCAAGCATTTTCCCAATTGCCCCTCCTCAAGTGATCAGATAGACTGTATAAATATATCTAAAAAGTGTGCACAGCCAAGTAAACCAAATTGTTGCTGCTCATGTTCCTGTAATGTCAAAAAGTTTTTTCCTAAATATTTTAATATTTCCGGGTTTCAATAAAATCATTTTTAGTGGTCCTACCAGTAAGGTGTATCCCTAGGCACTTCCTTTCCTGGCGTGACACCACTTCCTAAGTTCAGCTGCCCTGTCCTCAGCATTCACAAGTTGGCTTAGAAGCAATACGAGTGTTATCTCCGCATCGGAGTGAATCTGCCCAGGTATGAAATGAATGTTGCTCTCCAGAGATAAGGAGCACCAGGTGCTGGCTAATGCTAGTTGAAGCTATGTGCAAACGGGAAAATCCGGACAGCCGCACTCCAGGAAATTATAATCCAAATTTCTTTATTGTAAAATCAGGAACATGTCGTACAGGACATCATTGACAGAGTGTACAGGCAATCAGCTAATGCGTTTCGCACTTATGCCAAGTGCTTACTCATAGCACTTGGCATAAGTGCGAAACGCGTTAGCTGATTGCCTGTACACTCTGTCAATGATGTCCTGTACGACATGTTCCTGATTTTACAATAAAGAAATTTGGATTATAATTTCCTGGAGTGCGCCTGTCCGGATTTTTCCGTTTGCACTTGGCTTAGAAGCAGCCGTGCCTACGTACGGTGCAATGGCACATGCAGTCATAGTCACCGCAGTAAAACAGTGACATATAGCCACTGTTAGAGCACACACATGTCCACAGGAAGTCCATACAAGAAGTCCTCAGGATGTGCAAAGCTCAAGCAACATGAGAATAAGTAGAGGTAAAAGAAGGAATTATGTCATACTTTTTACAGTGCTCGAAATTTAAGTATCATTTTGTGAGTTTGGTTTTGCTTTAAGTAGACATATTTACACGGTTGTTTCCAGTATCCTAGTTCATCAGTTAGTTGCTGACTATGGAGGATTCTTTTGCAAAGCACATCTTTACTCTTAAGAGACTTTGTCGTCATTGGACAAAAGGGAGGCCATAACTTTCACTCATTTAGAAGGAATGGACCTTTCTTTAAAACCAAATCCTTCAATCCCTTTTCCTTCTCAGTTGTAAATCTTTTTGGTCTGATGAATAGGGATATAGTTTGGGTTTGGTGCACAAACCTTTGCCCTCAAATCTTTGCAGGTTCACCATCAGTAAAAGGAACAACTTATAATGCAGTGCATAGCCTTTGCCACTAGCAGTGTTCATTTCAGTCTTAGGACTAAAATGGCATTTTAGTTTTAGTCCCATTTTAGTCTTCTGAAATTGTTTTAGTTTTAGTTTTAGTTTTAGTTGTATTTAGTCGACTAAATCTCCAGTACATTTCAGTAATTGTAATTTAGTTTTAGTCATAGTCTTTTGACTAAAATGGCATTTTAGTTTTAGCCTCATTTTATTCTTAGGACTAAAATGGCATTCTAGTTTTAGTCTCATTTTAGTCTTTTGACAAAAATGGGTTTTAGTTTTAGTCATATTTTAGTCATCTCAATTGTTTTAATTTTAGTCGTATTTTAGTCAACTAAAATAGTATTCATTTAGTCGACTAAAATGTTTTAGTCATTTTAGTCGACTAAAATGTTTTAGTCATTTTAGTCGACTAAAATGTTTAAGTCGTTTTAGTCGACTAAAATGTTTAAGTCGTTTTAGTCTACTAAATTAACACTGGCCACTAGTCAGCTGGGTCATAAAAGCCAATATTTTGAAGAATGTGTGGGCTAACAGTAGCCATATTGTCAGTGTGTGCTGGAGTGTTTAGAGAGCTGGCAATTCCCTGTAGGCAGAGATACTGATTTATATATGTCCCCAATGTCAGTTTCCAGCTTTCCATAACTTTTTATTTGACAATAGCTTGCTTTTTAGTCCTGCAAATGGGCAGAATTGAATAATAATTATCATAGCTTCCAATTTGTTAACCGCTTCAATACTGGGCATTTTCACCCCCTTCCTGCCCAGGCCAATTTTTAGTTTTCAGAGCTGTCGCAATTTGAATGACAATTGAGCAGTCATGCAACACTGTACCCAAATGAAATTTTTATGTTTTTTTTCCCCCACAAATAGAGCTTTCTTTTGGTGGTGTTTGATCACCTCTGCGGTTTTTATTTTTTGCACTATAAACAAAAGAAGAGCGACAATTTTGAAAAAAACACAATATTTTTTACTTTTTGCTATAATAAATATCCCAATTTTTAAAAAAAAAAAACATTTTTTTCCTCAGTTTAGGGCGATATGTATTCTTCTACATATATTTGGAAAAAAAAAGCGCAATAAGCGTATATTGATCGGTTTGCACAAAAGTTATAGCGTCTACAAAATATGGGATAGATTTATGGCATTTTTATTTATTTATTACTAGTAATGGCGACGATCTGCGGTTTTTTCATGACTGTGACATTGCGACGGACATATCGGACACTTTTGACACATTTTTGGCACCATTCACATTTATAGAGTGATCAGTGCTATAAAATTGCACTGATTTTTGTGTAAATGTGACTGTCAGGGAAGGGGTTAACACTAGGGGTGATCGAGGGGTTAATTATGTTTCCTAGGGAGTGATTCTAACTGTAGGGGGAGGGGACTCACAAGGGGAGGAGACCGATTGGTGTTCCTCTGTACTGGAAACACACCATTGGTCTCCTCTCACCTGACAGTACGTGGATCTGTACGGTATGGTCCTGTTGTGTTCATGGGCAATTGCAGGTGCCCGGCGGACATCGCGGCCACTGGACACGCGCATCGGGTCCTGAGCAACGCAGCATGCATGCCTGTGTGCCCCTTAGACGGCCGGGATACACAGGACCTCATATGACGCCCCCCCCAGGATGGGAGATCACTCCTGCGGACGTCATATTACTATAGACGGTTAATGAAGTGGTTAAAGTGTAACTCCTTTTTCGTGGGGAAAAAAAATAGCAAATAAAAAAAACTAATATAGGGCATATAATTGCGACACTCATCATTTTGTAATTGAATGTTATTAAAAATTACCTTTCCTTTTCAATCTGCAGCTCTGTAATTTTCTGAGAATACATTGCAATATGGCTACCTGGAGTTTTCTGTTCATAGAATGTGTACTGACCACTCCCCAGAAACATAATTTCCTGCTTGTGTGATTGGCTCACCAATTTTCCCAGAAGTCTGCCTAAGATACAAGTCAGATTTCAAGCAAACCTTGCAACAAAAATGTCACTTTTTTGAGAGATACTTTTAATAGGAACACGTCTAAAGGGATGCAGGCCCAGCAGATTTCCTCATTAGTGCGCAGTATCTCCACACCTGACAGTTGATTATGAAACCACTCCCATTAGACCTACTCAGAACAGGCACAGATAGATTTCTTCAGAATAACAAAAAGTAGGAATCGGCAAAAAAGTTTGTTATAATCATGGCAATGTACATTGATCACCCAGAGGGGAATGTTTTTTTTTGTCAGCAAAAGTGAAGTTACACTGTAAATAAATATACCATCAATTCACATATATATAATATAAATGAAATAAAAGTAAAGTGCTCTCTATAACTTGTGCCGTTATAGATATAGCAATCTATAATTGAGGTTTATTTACCAAAGCAAGCTCCGCATTAAAACACCTTGATTCCACTTAAAAATTAGTTCACCTTTTTTCCATATGTAACCTAGACTGTAGCATATAAATGCTGTGGACCTTCTTCCTTTTTTGCTGCTGTGCTAGCCTTCTGCAGTGTGGATAGAATAAACAGAATACTCATTAATGCAGAAGTACAGCAACCATATTTAACCACTTAACAACCGGCCCATAGCCAAATGACGGCTACAGGACGGTTGTTTTACTCTGGGAGGGCGTCCAGGGACGTCCTCCCAGAATTCTGCTCTCGCGCGCCCCCTAGGGCGCGCACTCGAGAGCATCCGTGACCGCCGGGTCCAGAGGACCCGGCGCATCACAGATCCCGGTAAATGGC
Organism: Lithobates clamitans; assembly: GCA_037952925.1. Lineage (NCBI taxonomy): Eukaryota > Metazoa > Chordata > Amphibia > Anura > Ranidae > Lithobates > Lithobates clamitans. The sequence continues at coordinate 1,425,177 of JBBGZY010000583.1, forward strand.
CGCTGATCGCGGCCGTTTACCATGTGATCGCTCTGTCAAATGACGGAGCGATCACATGTCAACAAACCGGCGTCATCTGATGACGCCGGTTCCTCTCCTCCCCCTCTCCTCCCCTCCTGTGTACCGATCGGTACACAGTGACCGGAGAGACGGATGGATGGCTGCAGCGTTGTGGGCTGCATCTGTAGTGCCCACAGCGCTGCACAGAGACATCCAGCCATCCATCCATCCATGCTCAGCCATCCCTACTACTCTGCATGCTCTGCAATTCCCTCTGCAATGCCCCACAATACTCTGCCATACCCCGCAATACCCCTGCAATACTCTGCCATACCCTGGAATACCCCTGCAATACTCTGCCATACCCTGGAATACCCCTGCAATACTCTGCCATACCCTGGAATACCCCTGCAATACTCTGCCATACCCTGGAATACCCTGCAATACTCTGCCATACCCTGGAATACCCCGCAATACTCTGCCATACCCTGCAATACCCCGCAATACTCTGCCATACCCTGGAATACCCCGCAATACTCTGCCATACCCTGGAATACCCCGCAATACTCTGCCATACCCTGGAATACCCCGCAATACTCTGCCATACCCTGGAATACCCCGCAATACTCTGCCATACCCTGGAATACCCCGCAATACTCTTCCATACCCTGGAATACCCCGCAATACTCTGCCATACCCTGGAATACCCCGCAATACTCTGCCATACCCTGGAATACCCCGCAATACTCTGCCATACCCCAAAATACCCCGCAATACTCTGCCATACCCCGCAATACTCTGCCATACCCCGCAATACTCTGCCATACCCCGCAATACTCTGCCATACCCCGCAATACTCTGCCATACCCTGGAATACCCCACAATACTCTGCCATACCCTGGAATACCCCGCAATACTCTGCCATACCCCGCAATACTCTGCCATACCCCAAAATACCCCGCAATACCCTGAAATACCCCGCAATACCCTGAAATACCCCGCAATACTCTGCCATACCCCGCAATACTCTGCCATACCCCGCAATACTCTGCCATACCCTGGAATACCCCGCAATACTCTGAAATACCCTGAAATATCCCGCAATACCCAGCCATACTCTGCAATACTCAGTGATACCCAGCCATACTCTGCAATACTCAGTGATACCCAGCCATACTCTGCCATACCCAGCCATGCTCTGCAATACCCCGCAAAAATCTGCAATACTCTGCCATAACCCGCAATACTCTGCCATACCCAGCCATACTCTGCAATACCCCGCAATACCCAGCCATACTCTGCAATACTTGGTGATACCCAGCCATACTCTGCCATACCCAGTCATACTCGGCGATACTCTGCAATACCCAGCCATGCTCAGCCATACCCAGCCTCTGTATATGACCAGGCTGTGGAAGTCTCACACATGTGGTATCCCCGTACTCAGGAGGAGTAGGAGAATCTATTTTGGGGGGTCATTTTTGGTATATACATGCTATGTGTTAGAAATATTGTATAAATGGACAACTTTGTGTTAAAAAAAAAAAAGCGTTTTAACCACTTCCTGCCTTCCGTCATACGACGTCCTTGACTTTGTGCGGGGATATCTGAATGATGGGTGCAGCTACAGGCATCATTCAGATATCATATTTTTCAGCCGGCGATTCCCTATACCATGAGAATGATCATAGCGGCTGTTACACTGCTTGATCGTTCTTACGGGAGGCGAGAGGGGACGCCCCCCCTCCCGCCGCCCTCCGGTGCTTCTACCGACTCACCGCTACGATCGAAGCCAGGATCTTTTTTTTTTTTTTTTTTTTTTAATTTCAGGAACAGCCTAGAGGTGAGATGTGGGGTCTTATTGACCCCATATTTCACTGTAAAGAGGACCTGTCATGCCATATTCCTATTACAAGGGATGTTTACATTCCTTGTAATAGCAATAAAAGTGATCAAAAAAATTTTTTTTTTGGAAAAAAGTGTCAAACTAAAATAATTAAAGTAAAATGAACAATAAAAAAAAAAAAAATTTTTTTAAAGCGCCCCTGTCCGTGTGCTCGCATGCAGAAGCGAACGCATACGTAAGTCCCGCCCACATATGAAAACGGTGTTCAAACCACACATGTGAGGTATCGCTGCGATCGGTAGAGCGAGAGCAATAATTTTGGCCCTAGACCTCCTCTGTAACTCAAAATTTGTTACCAGTAAAAAATTTTAAAGCGTCGCCTATGGGGATTTTTAAGTGGCAAAGTTTGGCACCATTCTACAAGCGTGTGCAATTTTGAAAGGTGACATGTTAGGTATCTATTAACTTGGCGTAACTTCATCTTTCATATTATGCAAAAACATTGGGCTATCCTTACTGTTTTGTTTTTTTTTAAAGCAAAAAACTGTTTTTTTTCCAAAAAAAACGCGTTCGAAAAATTGCTGCACAAATATCGTGCGAGATAAAAAGTTGCAATGACCGCTATTGTATTCTTTAGGGTCTTTGCTAAAAAAACATATATAATGTTTTGGGGTTCTATGTAATTTTCTAGCAAATAAATGATGATTTTTACATGTAGGAGAGAAATGTCAGAATTGGCCTGGGTGCTCCAGAATGCCTGAAGGTGCTCCCCTGCATGTTGGGCCTCTGTATGTGGCCACGCTGTGTAAAAGTGTCACACATGTGGTATCGCCATACTCAGGAGTAATAGCAGAATGTGTTTTGGGGTGTAATTTGTGGTATGCATATGCTGTGTGTGAGAAATAACCTGCTAATATGACAATTTTGTAAAAAAAAAAAAAAACGAAAAAAAAACAACTTGATTTTGCAAAGAATTATGGGAAAAAATGACAACTTCAAAAAACTCATCATGCATCTTTCTAAATACCTTGGAATGTCCTCTTTCCAAGAAGGGGTCATTTGGGGGGTATTTGTACTTTTCTGGCATGTTAGGGTCTCAAGAAATGAGATAGGCCGTCAGTACTTCAGGTGTGATCAATTTTCAGATATTGGTACCATAGCTTGTGGACTCTATAACTTTCACAAAGACCAAATAATATACACTAATTTGGGTTATTTTTACCAAAGATATGTAGCGGTATAAATTTTGGCCAAAATATATGAAGAAAAATTACTAATTTTCAAAATTTTATAACAGAAACGAAGAAAAATTCATTTTTTTACAGATTTTTCGGTCTTTTTTCTTTTATAGAGCAAAAAATAAAGAACCCAGTGGTGATTAAATACCACCAAAAGAAAGCTCTATTTGTGTGAAAAAAAGGACAAAAAATTCATATAGATACAGTGTTGCATGACTGAGTAATTGCCATTCAAAATGTGAGAGCACCAAAAGCTGAAAATTGGTCTGGTTATTAAGGGGGTTTAAGTGCCCAGTGGTCAAGTGGTTAAGGAGACCACTTTGCCATGCTTGTCTATGAAGTATCTCCAGTTCAGGGGGCAACTATTTTGGCTGGGTCTGATTCAATCCTGGAGGTGATTGGCTGCTGCAACAGAGCAAGGAGAAGTGGGTCTGTAGGCTGGTGTGTAAAGGGGAGAGGAGTGGCTGCAAGCAATTAGGTGTATGGGGAAAAGACTGGGCTCCTGCTGGCTGAACAGAACTCTGCCATAGCTGACCACAGTGAGTGTGATGCCTGGTGTGATCAAACTGTACTAGAGAGCACTCCCACTACTTGTAAGGAAGAAAAAAGAGATCTCAGCAGGATAGAAAGAGAGAGACCACAGCAACTTCTTTCCCTATCTGATTTGAACTGGACTTTTACTGAATCAGAGCATGTGTTTAGAGATCCATAAGAGGGTGCCCTGGGTCTGGTATGAGAATAACATTGCACACGTTAATATGCTATTTGCTGGGAACTATTGTACTTTCCTCAAGAGCCTCAATGGGTTCTTTTTATGTTTATTTCATCAATCAGTGGCCAGTGGGTTAAAACTGGGACTGTTATAGAAAGTTAGGACTGTTCTTATATACTGATGCTAAGTAAATGCAGTTCAGTTCTGTTAATTACAGTTTGTCAGATTTATGCAGGTGTTTAACTATATCTGCAGGTGTTAAAGACTATAGTCTTATTGATTGTTTGCATAAGCACACTTGCTAATCATTTTTTCTTTTAGGCTATGTTTGGCCTAAAAAATTCCTTAAAATACCTTAAGGTGTGTTGGTAAGTGCTGGGTGATCGAGGTGCGCAGAAGAACCACAAAATAATTCACTGTCTGCTCAGGAAGTAGTGCTATGTACCTACCTGTTTGTAAATGTCCTGCCGTAAGCTAACATCTAATGTCTTCTACCAATTTTTGGTTCCAAAAATAAAGCACCAATGGTGCTGAAACCAGGAAACACACTAACCAGCATTTAGGTACATTCAGAAAGAATTGAAGGCATGAGGTAGCCAGTTGCACAAGGTGAACGCCAAAGCAAAAATTAGAGATACTTGGCAAGTAGGCTGAGTCTCCGGAGTGAGTGCATTTGCAAAATATTCTGCAGTGTACCTCTAATGAAGTCTTACATGCTTTCCTCTGGAGATGAGGCAGAACTGAACATGGCTTGCAATAATCAGGTAGGGTAGGGATTAAGAGACAAACAACAGTGAGCACTGAAATGTGAAAAAAACATACCAGAAAATTTCCAGGACCAATTAAGAAATGTTGCCTTTTCCCTGTAGACAAGAGAATACTTTTTCACTGTGTTAAAAAAAAAAAAAAAAACTGTAAATAGCTTAGTGGTTCCAGGTGCCTGGCAGTCATTACACAGGAGATCACTCCTATCCTCCCTTCTCCTGTAAGTTTATTTGCACTGAAGCGCTAAAGTCATGATTGGCTTAGATTGCTGCCCCTCCCCCTATCGCTGCATAGGTAATAGAAGCACATAGTATAGTTCTATACAAAACTACATTTCACTGAATTTTAATCATTTGATTTTTTTTTTTCCATAAACACATAACTGTTTTTTTTTTTTAAATATGCACTTGGTGTTTAGCATTAAGGGCCCATTTACACCATGTGCATTAGACTTTGTTGCTCAACAAAATAACAAGCTGAAATCCATTTTTCCAAATAGGCCCAGTTCACACCAATGTGCTGTGTTTGTGTTGCTGGGTGAAAATGGAATATACCACACAAAAACCTGCAGCGCACAGCAGTGCTGTAGTGTGCATTAAGGAAGAAAAATGTAAAAAAAAATTTACATCAACGCAACACAGAACATTTCAAATACATACTGTATGTTATAAAAAATATATAGTATTTGTTTTGGCAAATGGCATTAAAGGTGAACTAACCTTTTTAAATCGTGTAGCCTGTGATAATGCACCAAGAATGTATCAGAAATGGCTAAATAAAGCCTGGAAGACTATGTTGCATTTCAGTGACCAAACTAGATAATGATTTGTTAAAACACAAAAAGTTTCCCAGCACACTTACAAGCTAACCTTCAAAAAAAATAAATAAATAATAGCGCTGCTTATTTTCTCCTTTCTATTTATCAACTGGTATCACGGTTTGTTAAGTGGCTGCTATTTTTCCTTATTTACAACAAGCGTGGATTTTAAGCTCTTTTAAGAAAAAAAAAATTGGCCCTGTCTAACAATTTACTTTGCACACATTTGCAAATATATGCAGAAGCCGCACTGCCTCACCAAGGCTTCTCTGTTAGTGTAGTCCTAACTCTTATGTTTGAGAGTCTCCATATACAGTATAGCAGTGGATAAATTAAGGGCAGGTATGCCTGGAGGAAGTCTGTGTAGCGCCACCCCCGAAGGAACCGCTGGTTCAATTTTGGGTCCTCTGTCTTCCGCCTCGACTCCAAGAACAAACGCAATCTCTAAAACACCTGGTTAAATGGAAAGACTTCTGCAACCTTAGATATAGACACAATTGAAGAATATCCCGCACCTGGCTGTATGTTAATTTAGTAAATGCACACACACTAGTTTAGTGATCAGCAAGTTGGTATATTGAAACCACTTAAAAGATAGACAGTCTGAGATAACATAGGCTCACACAAGTAAATTACACATAGTCCGCTATACAGAATTTCACTATACCCAAGTAAAGAGTAATCAGTTCTTTGACTTTAAATAGAGTTAATGAGTGAAATGGCAATAAGTTACGTGAATAACCCTTATGAACAGTACAATGTATAAATAACTACACTGTCCTAGAGTGCACTTTTGGGAAATGGAGAGGGGACCAAAGTGTGGTAAACGGGCAAAGATATGGGGCATTCCTTGATCCTGACTCTTCAGACGGCTAAGACATTGGAGCACTTTGTAGCAGTCTAAGGTGTTAGAGATTATATGTTACTGACTGTGTAGATCCTAGCAGCTCTGATGACAGCAGCAAACAGTGACAGTCACAGATAATGGCCGCAAGGACCTCACACCAATCCCAGCGACACAGCAACAATGGTTCCTCTGAAAAGATGTCCTCTCACTCTCGGTTGCCCGTGGCGAGTCTCTCTCTCTCTCTCCCTCTCTCTCTCCTCCTTCAAAATCACCTCAGCTTCCTCAACACTTCCCGAAAACTCCTCTTTTTCCCAGTGTCCTCTGTGTCTCCTCATGTTCAGGAAGGAAAGGTCAGCATCTCTCTATCTCCATTGTGTGGCCAAAAGGAGAAACTGCATAACAAATAGTACATTATAATCTATGCATGTCCTGAATGAGCCATTGGCAGAATGCCTGTTACACACATATACAGTATAGCAGTGGATAAATTAAGGGCAGGTATGCCTGGAGGAAGCCTGTTTCTAGTTAAAGCCACAAGGACACGTTAAAAAAGAAAGAAGAGAGCAGCGCCATCTAAGTGCAGTGTGATAAAAACATTTTAATATAGGACAGACAATTTTAAACTCACAAGATAGTAGAGATTACAGTGCATGTGAAATGGTACAGGAAGTTCATCCACTCCTGGGGGAAGGTGGTCGGCTTGCAGGTGGAGAGGCAGCTGATGTTCCTGGCTGTGCTGGTGGCTCCCAACGCTTCCTGGTTCTCAGATTCGGCTCAGGGGCGACTGGACACGTCACTTCCGAATGGTGAGAGAGTGGGGAGGAGCGCGCGGTCAGAGCATGCGTGCTCCTTCATCAGGCAAATCTGTCCAGCCGCCCCTGAGCTGAATCTGAGAACCAGGAAGCGTTGGGAGCCACCAGCGCAGCCGGGAACATCAGCTGCCTCTCCACCTGCAAGCCAACCACCTTCCCCCAGGAGTGAATGAACTTCCTATACAATTTCATATGCGCTGTAATCTCTACTATCTTGTGAGTTTAAAATTGTCTGTCCTATATTAAAATGTTTTTATCACGCTGCACTTAGATGGTGCTGCTCTCTTCTTTGCTTTTTATTGTCTACAGAACCCCTTCTAGCTTGTTATGAGCCGGCAGCTATCCAGCATCAGCCCACCTGTGACCATCTACACACCTCTTGCTGCATTTGAACTCTCATGCATGGACTCCTCACTTTAGAGAGTAGATTAATCGCCCACTTCTCTCTATTTGAGCTGACAGAGCGCACATGAACATATGTATACAAGGACACATTAGAAGCCCAGTAAAAGCACAATGGCATCTGAAGGCATCCAATGTGTTCCCACACCAAATCCAGAGAGCAAGGTATACAACAATGCCATCCCAATTTATTTTGGAAGTATGGTGCACATGGAAGGGTTTTGCACAGTACAAACAAACAAAAAGTTCTGCAGCACACTTACCAGGAGTGTTGATTTATTACAACCCCCCAAAAAATGACACATTATACAGTCACTGTAAGTACACATTAACCTCCCTGGCGGTATGATTATTTCAGATTTTAGGTGCTGAAAGCGGTACAATTATTTTGCACAGAAATTTGGCATTTTATATTATAGGCCTGTAATTCTTGGGAATAATTCACTTAAATCTGTCCAAACAAGAGTCTAGTAGACATCCTGCTCTCCTGCTTAGTGTGGTCACTTTTTAATAGGAAAGTAGAGGGACTAGCAGGAACACCAGGGATTTCACATAAAGGAAGCAATACAAAGAGAACAGGTTACTTTCTCATCCAAGTACATGGTAAAGTAGGCACATTTCAGGAATAGGAAGTGTCGGGGTAACAAACGCTTTAAGTCGCCAAAAACCTAACATACTGCTGTAGAAAAAAGCAAAAAAGAAATCATTGATCCCAAAAGAGACTGCATGACCTTATACGTACTGGCTGATTTTATAGACAAACTCATTCTGCCAACAAAAGTAAGGGACAATCCCTCAACTCCAGCAGCAAAATGATGTCCAATTACCTGTGCTTCTATTCACATGAGCTACAAACTCACATAATGGACAATCTCTGGGATGGAGGTTACTATGGGTGATCAATAACCAAACAATGTAAACATGTCACAAACCTTGCTGATTCAAACTGAGTGCATGATAAAAAACTACATAGTGTTCCAGATCCCAAGATATAGGCAATTTAAATTATTTGTAATCAACAACATTTCTTGTAATAGTTGGAGCCACTATTTCCTACCTCCCAAACTCTGCCATGAGTTAGTGAGACCACCCATCAAATTAAAGGACAAATAAGGAGGCTCAGGAGTCAGGAAATTTAAAGTATAACTAAAGGCAAGACTTTTTGTTTAGTTTTGGACAGAGTGGAGGGAGATTAGAACCCCTGTCAGTTTTTATTGCTGCCTGTGCCGCCTGTGCCCCTGTTGGGGAGATTCACCCTCTATATTTGTCCTATTTATCAGTATCATTGCAAGTGAAAGTAAAAGAAAATCCAAAAATTTGGGTTGTCCCCAGAAAAGTAATAGAGGAGAAATCTTCCAATGGGGACGCTAGTTCTGGTGATCTGGGGGTCCCCAAGGGATTCCCTTAATTTGGAGGGATTTCCTCTCACTGCTTGTTTGGCTATGGGACAGGAAGTGAAGGGAAATCTCCACAATGGAACACGGATGGAGAAAAAAATTATAAGCGTTATCCAAAATGAAAAAAATAAAAGTTTTGCCTATAGTTCTACTTTAAGCCACCTGGTCTTTTTTAGTATAGGCTAACATTTTAATATAATGTCATCTGCCTATGTATCTAGAAGATATACTGATTGTTTTGAGATGTAATTCCCACTGGATGCAAGCAGCTACTACGTATGCATTTTTTCATCATATCCTCTGTTTCAGGTTTGTGACAGGTTTACTTTCACTAAGTTGGAAACCAAGAGAAATCACTAACCTGATTCAACAAATATTTCTAATAATTATAAATAAATAAAGTGTAACTAAACTCTCTCAATCAACATTAATGCCCTGTACACACGACCGGACTTTCCGGCAGAAAAGGTCCGTCGGACATTCCGATCGTGTGTGAGCTTCATCTGACTTTTTCTTTTTCTTTCTAAAATTCTGACAGACCTAGAGATAGAACATGTTTCAAATCTTTCCAATGGACTCAATTCCTATTGGGAAAACCATTCGTCTGTATGCTAGTCTGACGGACCAAAAACGACGCAAGGGCAGCTATTGGCTACTGGCTATTGAACTTCCTTTTCTAGTCCCATCGTATGTCATCGCGTTCTAAACTAACAGACTTTGGTGTGATCGTGTGTAGGCAAGTCCGTTTCCGCGTAACTCCGTCGGAACTCCGTCGGAAAGACTGTCAGAGTCTACTCTGACGGAAAGTCCGGTCGTGTGTACGTGGCATAACTATTTTTAATCCTGATATTGCGTTTTAGTAAATAGATATGAAGGTATATGATATTTACTTAAACTTTTGATTTACATTTCTTCAGTTGCTTCCTGGTGTCTGGCCTAGGCCAAAATGATGTCATTCATCCCATTAGATTTTATGGGCATTTTTTTCTTTCATCTAGAGGGGGGGGGGGCTTTCTCAACTAGATACACCCTCCTCCCTACATGCTGAACTAAGGCCTGGTTCACACCTATGCAGGTTGCGGTTGATGCTTTTTCCAGGTGCGTTTTGTGATTTTTTTTTATTAACGCATGTTTTTTGATGTGTTTTTAATGCATTTTACGTTTTTGGGAGATGTATGATGTCTTTCAGGAGATGCATCAAAAACTAAAGCACTGCATTTTTATAAATCTACTTTGCATTTCCATTGAAGTCTATAGAACACAAAATGCAACCTGCTTCAGGAAAAAAAAGTCCTTGACCCTTTCCAAAAAACGAACCGGTGGAAAACGCACCGATGTAAAAATGACCCATAGGAAACAATGGTAAATGGACTGCAGTGCGTTTCTACAAAACTGAAAACTCATAGGTGTGAACCAGGCCTAAGGGCAAATGAATTCCAGGAAGTAAATGCTACATGAATCATCTGCCCTTACTCCAAATGGCTGTGGCTAGAAATGGGAGTGTTTTTCAAAGTGATTTCTCAACAAAATAGAACATGGAGACATGGATGGTTGGGTGAGTTTGCTTTGAATATTGAAAAAATAATTAAGTAGCATTTTCAGTTTGTAGCGCTTAGATACAGTTTATTTCCGCTTTAAATACAAGACCAATTCAAATTTACTTTGCAGAAGTCAGACTGGAACAAGATGGATTCTTATTAACTGTTGTTTGGTAATGAACTTAAGAATTTACGAAATGTTTATTGAATAGTATTATCTTATTTTGTACCCAAGTGACAGATCTAATTTAATCCAGTTAATTAAATAGTGAATTATTTTACAACAGCCATAAAGTGTACATTGCAAAGAAATAAGGATGAAAATAGAATTATATAGTTGTGTGCTATCGCATGCTTAGATCTAGAGGACGTGAGAAATAAAGCAGTGAGTAAAAAGACTTTTATTTACTAATGCGTATATACTTATATGCAGGTAGAAATATCTAGCTATTTAGACATTCATGTTGTTATTAGGTTAATAGTGTTCTGTTTGCTCTCATTTTCAGCCAGGCAGGTGTGTAATGGCACAATAGTTGCAGCAATTTCCAACATGTTAGCAGTCCTGTTTGTGCTTAGAGGCTCAGTTATTTATTTTCATGTGCTGCATCACCTTGATTGAAATAAATGACTTTGCTATCCCGTTAAGTAGGTTGACACATCTGTTGGCCCATGAATGCTCAGGTTCTCAGGCATGGTTTATTATTTCAAATAATTGCTGCCATGTGCATATGCAAAGTCCCTCGGAATCAGAGAATAGAGAGGGAAAGCAAAGTGAAATATTGAGACTAACTGAAGTTCAATTTATGTAACTTTTCATGCTTCAATTTCCTTCCAATTGTAAATCCACACAGACACAAAGCAAAAACTCGAGCCGTAGAGGTAACTGTGAAGGCTGAGAAAAATAAACACATACATGTAAACGTACATTCTACAGACGTGTTTAAACATGGTAAAATACCATTGAAATCTAAAAATAAAAATGCCTATTTCTATCTATCTATCTAAAAAGATTAAAAGAATTAAAAAGAACACAACTATGCTTCATGAAAACTTAAAGGGACACTTTATAAAAACTTGTAACAACAGACACTGGCCCTTAGGCTGGGTACACAGGGGCCGAACAGCGGCTGTACAGCTGTCTTTCTAACAGAAGCCAGTCTAAAGGATGGGACATGCTGGAAAAACCAGCATCCGATCAGCGCTCACAGCCAATGACTGCTAGTGCTGATCAGTGTGTTCTAGCGGGAGTAGACCACAAAGGCACAGCAGGGGAGATCGCTGCTCTAACATTGCGTGTGCTGGTACAGCGATCTGTAAGATTTTTTTTTTCGTTCAGCCCACTGGGTTGGATGAAAAATTTATATTACATGTGTACCAGGCTTTATTTATCAATGTGAACCTGTGTTTTGCCCATGCTGCTTGCTGATACTTCCTTTTACTTTCCAAATGCTACATTTGCTCATGGGAGAAAGAAGAAGAAGACCTCTGTAAGCTCCAAGATATGACTTGGAAGTTGGAACGTAAGCTGGCCATACATGGATCAAAATTTTAAAAGATCAGACAAATTTTGATCCATATGTGGCCACTGTGGTTGAACACAAGTCAATCTACCAATCACCTTTTTTCAATCGCCTTGTCTGTATATTTTCAATCAGACAACACTGCAGGGAATAGGCTGTAACTCTGATCTGTGTATTCTAATGGCCTGGAAGTCTCCCTGCTGTCAGAATAAAATGACAAAGCAGGGAGGATTCTCTCATCCACCTCGAATGTGTGGATGGGGGAATCAGGTCGTTTTTTTTTCATTCAACACTGATTATCCTCATAAATAACATCTCTGACAGTGAAGCTCGGGCAACTCTGGTATCACAAGTAAACAACTAAAGAGATCCGATGCCCAAGGACAAGGGGCCACCCCACTGAAATTGGAGAACTCTGGTAGTAATCAGAGAGAACTGCCCTACAGTAGCTAGGTCTTCTGGAGAAGCTACAAGCTACTGGAAAACTGGTTCTGACAGTGAAGGGTCTCTCACCTGACTGCAGATCACTTGTCCAGCTACCTCTGCCTCATCAGGTGTGGCCTCTGTGAGCTGCTAATGGAAGCTGAGGAATTTATACTCCATGGGCTAGTCCAGGAACCCATGGAGTTGTGGGAAGTAGAGTTAAAAAGGGCCTGGGCCTGCATCTGAGCCTGGTGAATATCAGCAGTTACCACTGGGGGTCAGCACTGAAGTGAGCCTGTTGCTTTTGTCTACATTGGCAGATACAAGTTTACCTTAAAACATGAAAAAAATAGCCTTTCAGCCGATCTCATCCCATGTCATTTTGAACCTTCTGCTCAATTCACAAAGCTTTAAAAACAGAATAAGCATCCTTATTTAAAAAACACAACAGTTCTTTTCAGCTCCAGTCCAATGAGAAAATAACAGTTTAAGTGACTGAAAAATAAAGATCCTTTTCTTTTGTGAATTAGGGCTCCTAAATAATTATTAACGTATATATGTAAACCCAACATTTCATATTCCTAATATGTGCCTGCTCTACTATGTACTTATATGAAAAAGTATCCTGTTCTCTTCTTTTGTGTGAAATCCCTGGTTTTCCTGCCAGTCTTTTTGCTTTCATATTAAAAATTGACCACACTAAGCATGAGAGAAAAAAGAGGTCAGTTATCTAGCTGTGCTGGGAACTTAGCTTGCTCTCCTCCAATGATTGGACTTTTGCTGACACCCTCCCCATAGCTATTCACTGGGAAGAGCAGTTTACTGTTGTTTCTTATATGCAGCTGCAAACAAAGTGTATATGATCACCTATAAAAAGGGGAAAGGGTATTTAAAATGTTTTTTACATGTATACATAAATATTTTAAACTGAATGGGTTGTTGTAGAAGGTGAGGGTTTACATACACTTATATAAACCATCAAATATAAACAAAAAGCACTTTTCTTAAAAACAAAAGCCCTCAACTAAGGTACCCTCACTAAATAATCAATAATCATAAATAAGGAATAAGGGGTAGCCGCCATGGAAAGACAATCATATTATATTTATTAATAAATGAAAACCAGGCTTTGGTTATCAACCCCTCTCTCTAATGCAGCGTACACACGGGCGGACTTTCCAACCGGACAGGTCCGACGGACCAAATCCGGTGGACAATCCGACCGTGTGTGGGCTGCATCGGGCTCCCGACGGACCGTTTCGGTAGGAAATCCGATGGACTTTAGATTTGAAACCTGTTTCAAATCTTTACGTCGTAACTCCGTCGGACTCAAATCCTAACGGAAAGCCATTAGGATTTGATGTCACAGTCCTGGGGCATGTTGGGACTGTGACGTCATAAGGGGGCAGGGTCACCGCCTATATAAGTCATTGCGGAGCGCTCACACAGCATTACAGCGGGAGAGAGCCTCGTGTCAACATCGGAAGAAGAGAAGAGGGAAGAAGACGACGCAGAAGTCCGGGCCACCGCTAGCAAAAGAGTGGCAGAAGATAGCGGAGGAGCCGGCACTGAACCGGACACCGGGAGAAGAGACCGGGGAGCGGGAGAAGTACCGGACACTGGGAGAAGAGGCCGGAGAGCGCGGCGAAGTCGGAAGAAGACCCCCGAAGTCTGAAGAAGACCCCCGAAGCCGGAAGAAGACCCCCGGAGCTGTCGAATAAATTGCTTTAAAAACCTGTGTAGTGTGTTTTTTTTATTGACACTTTTTCCCTAGGTGAATGGGTAGGGGTACAATGCACCCCATACTCATTCACATAGGGTGGGAGGCCGGGATCTGGGGGCCCCCCTTATTTAAGGAGGCTCCTGGATTCCGATAAGCCCCCCGCCCGCAGACCCCAACAACCAACGGCCAGGGTTGTCGGGAAGAGGCCCTTGTCCTCATCAACATGGGGAAAAGGTTCTTTGGGGTGGGGGGGCCACGTGGTGCCTCCCTCCCCCAAAGCACCCACCCCCCCATGTTGAGGGCATGCGGCCTGGTTCAGGAGGGGGGCGCTCGCTCGTCCCCACCCCCTTTCCTGACCGGCCAGGCTGTGTGCTCGGACAAGTGTCTGGTATGGATTTTGGCGGGACCCCCACGCTATTTTTCGGCGTAGGGGGTTCCCCTTAAAATCCATACCAGACCTAAGGGCCTTGTATTCCATCGGAAAGTTCGTCGGACCAGTCCGGTCGGAAAGTCTGCCCATGTGTACGCCCCATTAGGGTTGATAGCCAAAGCCCGGTTTTCATTTATTGAGATGTACTGTATAATATAAACAAAAAGCACTTACCATCTTTCCTTTCTGCTTTTCTTTTCAAGCTTGCGGTTGTTTTGCTTTTCCTCTTTCAAAAAAACGTTTTATCAGGTTGCTGTTTTCGGGTGGCTCCATCCTCTTACAGGGTCCCATGGATCCACCTTTGAATAGAAACACATAGCCCTGAGGCCTAGGGGGGAAAGTCACTCCCCTGCGCCCCCTCCCTCCTCCAAACAAGTGATTGACAGCAACTGTAACCTGTGCTGTCCCTTCTGAACATGTGCAGTGAAGTGGTCAGCGTGCATGCTCCCCAACCCTGAAGTTTGGGGAAGTAGCCATGTGTGGCCTGGAGGCGGTGGGGGTTAATAGTAAACAAAGTAAGTGTTTCTGCACAAATATGAAGCAAACATGTACTGTTTATTGTTTAAATAGAATGCATTTAAAGAACATGGAGCGTTACTTTAAAGTGGTTGTAAAACTGAGACATGAAACGTGAACAAAGCACATCCTACCTATTGTATGTACTAACCAGAATCCAAAGCACCAAGTCTGGTTTTTCTCTGATCTCTCCTCCTCCTGCTATCTGCATGACTCACTGATTGAACCGTAAGCTGACGCTTCAGTCTCCCGGGAGAAGGCCCGCCCCCCTCTAGCACACACCGGTTGACTCATAGACTCAGCTCTGTGTTTTCACTCTAGGGTCCTGTTAAGGGGGGGGTGTCCCATCCCTCCAATCAGCTCTCAGATTTCACTCAGTTCTGTGCTCTAGCTCTGTAGTGTGTGTGATATCAGATCTCCGCCCCCTTCTTCCTGCTGCTGAGAGATGCTGTGTAAAATGTGCGCTTTTGGAGACTGTAAAGGAGAGAAGCTTCAGATAAACAGGTACAACTTATGTATGAGGATTTGTTTCATTTCTGTGTAGCACTTCAAGCAGGTCACTTCACTGGGTATACTGTATGTAAGGGTTTACAACTACTTTAAGTGCTATTTAGAACATCTTTGTGTGCTGCTGCATTTTGATGCATGGGAGTCAATGCTTATTTGAGTTCTACCCCCTGGAACAAAATCTCAATACAGGGCTGTCATCATAATGTATTAGCTGTATCATTTGGCACTGAAGGAGACAAATAAAGCATAAGATGAAGAAAGGATGCACTGATAGTTTTAACATATTTTCACCTGCTTCTACACAGTGCAAATACAGTTTTATATATCTTATATTTAGAAAAGTTATTAACAACAAGGCTGATTCCAAACATTTTATATGCAAAAATGAAAATGTAAACACAGATTGTAAGGCCTCATTCACACTGGTGTACTATGTGCACACCTGCATGACGTTTTTTTTTTCCCTGGACGGGATGCACACTGCATTCAGGGATATGCACCCGCACGGCTGTAAAACTGGGACCGGAGGCCAGGTCTGTGCAGCCACTGCATCTAAAAAGACATGAATGGGACTGCCTGCATGTGGATGCAAGGAACACCTGTGCATCCCGTGTAGGCAAAGATGGTCCTTTGCACCGGTGTGCGCATTAGCACTCCTGTGTGAGTTAAGCCTAAAATGTGTAGATTTACGGTATCTATATTTTTAAATATTGGGCTGCATTTGCACTGTAGCATTTTGTAAACACATGCAAAATTGTGTGCATTCACAAAACGCACAAAAAACGGTTGTCATGTGTTCCTTGTCTTTCATTGTTATTGGCACCTCCCAACCGTGCAACAAATGAAAATGAACAGGCTGCACTATGTACCTGGTGTGGGGTCTTACTGTATTTTATTTAGTAAATCACCCTAGGACAGGAAGTGTGTAAGGACTACAGAATATCCCCTCTACCCTACTTCTCATCATCTCCATAACTTAGGTAGAGGAGTTCTGCAGTCCCCAGAGGTGAACTAGGCAGTGCCAGCAACAGTGCTTGAAATAAAACTGCACAAGAACTTCCATCGCACTGCGTTTCTGGCAGCATCAACAAGTTTTGTGTGGTTTTTTTAATTTTTTTTGTACTCATCGAACAGATATAACAAACACTTTCATTAATATATTTAATCAACGAAATCCCATTGTTAGGGCTTATGTACACTTTAAAGAGGTACTCCAGCCAAAAACAGTAAATGAATGAATAGCCCATTAAAAGGTAAAATAACAAAATCAGCTTTTGCTGCCATATTCACGTTCAATCCAGAGATTTCCCCCACAGTACTTAATTTAAATGGCTTCAGTCTCATGCCCAGCATCATTCAACCCCCTTCCTCTAAGTCCAGGCTGTCCTAAACCTGTCCCAACCTGTGACTGGACATTAAAAGGAGAAGCAGCATAGTGATGAGCTCATCTCTCTGTCAATCTGCTTTCTCCACCTGTCAGCATGCTTGTTGTCAGCGCATACAGTACATTGAAAAACAAGAAAGGGGGGTTATTGCCAACTAATTGGGAAAGAGCTAGTTTAGGTCCACATCTCTAATACAACATGTAAAGACTAAGTTCCTCAAAAAGCGGGACTTTAATGGACTAGAAATGCTTAAGGAGTAGGGAATATTATAAAAATACAAATTTATTACAACATGTCAGCAAATTTTATACAGTTGACACACATGATAGTGATAAGAATACACATGAAAAACAAACAATATACATAATACAAAAAAGGAAAAGGAAATCCCAACGCGTTTTCGAAGAATGAGGTAGAGGTCTTCTTCAGGGTAAGTGGGCTGACAACTTCCAGATCAATACATACATACATCTATAATATCAATAGATACAAAATTACAAACGCATGTCAAAATTCATAATTTAACATAACTTATAACATAAAAGTTATAACAGAAGAACAAAATGTGCATGCAGGTATCCATACTGACCTCACGTGTCTTATTTGTCAATCAAAATAGATTCCATGCTCAACAGATAGCCAAAGCAGGAGGGAAAACTGAGCCGTGGCCCCGTAAAAGATTCCCCCGTATTCTCCTGATCCTGCCTCCCAAAAGGGGGCCTGAGCAGCGTCAAAGGAAGATCCAACAAAAATCTAATAAGTTTGAAGATCCAACAAAAATATTATAAGTTTGTATTGTACCAAGGGACCAGAGAATTAATCCGTATTGTCCCTTGGTACAGTACAAACTTATAATATTTTTGATTGTAGGTCTAGCTGCTGTTTGTTCAGCCCTTCTCTGGATACTTGTGAGTGGGATGAGCTTTATGTTCGGGTTGAACATGAGTTCGACTCGAGCATCGTCAAAAACCGAACATTATGGGGCGTTCGTGCCAAATTCGAGCGCGTAACACCCCATAATGCACTGCGGGAGCGCAGTGCATTGCTGTATGATGATTGGCCAGAGCATGCACCATGACCTGCATGCTTTGGCCAATCCCAGCGCCCTCAGCTAAGAGAGCCATGATTGGCCAAAGGCAGGGTGCCAATCATGGCTCAGGGGGACTAAGTCCACGCCCCACACTATATAAGGCTGCCTGCACGGCGGCCCCATGTAGTGTGTTGTTGGCCTGGATGGAGAGAGAGTGTCATTTAGATTGAGCAGGCAGGCAGGTTATTCAGTTAGCTGCAGTGTCTTTAATATATATATATACAGACAGTCTTGTGTGTATATATATATATATATATATATATATATATATATATATATATATATATTATATATCCACTGCATCCAGTTCAGCTATATCTGACTGCAGGCCATTCCTGGTGTACTTTTTCTAATATACTTCAGGCAGGCAGGTTATTCAGTTAGCTGCAGTGTGTTTAATATATATGTATACAGTCAGTCTCATGTATATATATATATATATATATATATATATATATATATATATATATATATATATATATATATATACGTATACATATACATATATATAGTGGGGACGTAAAGTATTCAGACCCCCTTAAATTTTTCATTCTTTGTTATATTGCAGCCATTTGCAAAAATCATTTAGGGTTCATTTTTTCCTCATTAATGTACACACAGCACCCCATATTGACAGAAAAACACAAAATTGTTGACATTTTTGCAAATTTATTAAAAAAGAAAAACTGAAATACCACATGGTCCTAAGTATTCAGACCCTTTGCTGTGATACTCATATATTTAACTCAGGTGCTGTCCATTTCTTCAGCTGTGTTTGATTATACTGATTTGACTTGATTAGGAAAGCCACATACCTGTCCATATAAGACCTTACAGCTCACAGTGCATGTCAGAGCAAAGAGAATCACTAGGTCCAAGGAACTGCGTGAAGAGCTCAGAGACAGAATTGTGGCAAGGCACAGATCTGGCCAAGGTTACAAAAAAATTTCTGCTGCACTTAGGGTTCCTAAGAGCACATAGTATCCTTAAATGGAAGACATTTGGGACGACCAGAACCCTTCCTAGAGCTGGCCGTCTGGCCAAACTGAGCTATTGAGGAGAAGAGCCTTGGTAAGAGAGGTAGAGAAGAACCCAAAGATCACTGTGGCTGAGCTCCAGAGATGCAGTCGGGAGATGGGAGAAAGTTGTAGAAAATCACTGCAGCCCTCCACCAGTCGGGGCTTTATGGCAGAGTGACCCGACGGAAGCCTCTCCTCAGTTCAAGACACATGAAAGCCCGCATAGAGATTGCTAAAAAACACCTGAAGGACTCCAAGATGGTGAGAAATAAGATTCTATGGTCTGATGAGACCAAGATAGAACATTTTGGCCTTTATTCTAAGCGGTATGTGTGGAGAAAACCAGGCACTGCTCATCTCCTGTCCAATACAGTCCCAACAGCGAAGCATGGTGGTGGCAGCATCATGCTGTGGGGGTGTTTTTCAGCTGCAGGGACAGGACGACTGGTTGCAATTGAGGGAAAGATGAATGCGGCCAAGTACAGGGATATCCTAGACGAAAACCTTCTCCAGAGTGCTCAGGACCTCAGACTGGGCCAAAGGTTTACCTTCCAACAATGACCCAAAGCACACAGCTAAAATAACGAAGGAGTGGCTTTACAACAACTCCGTGACTGTTCTTGAATGGCCCAGCCAGAGCCCTGACTTAAAACCACTTGAGCATCTCTGGAGAGACCTAAAAAAGGCTGTCTACCAATGTTTACCATCCAACCTGACAGAACTGGAGAGGATCTGCAAGGAGGAATGGCAGAAGATCCCCAAATCCAGGTGTGAAAAACTTGTTGCATCTTTCCCAAAAAGACTTATGGCTGTATTAGATCAAAAGGGTGCTTCTACGAAATACTGAGCAAAGGGTCTGAATACTTAGGACCATGTGATATTTCAGTTTTTCTTTTTTAATAAATCTGCAAAAATGTTAACAACTCTGTGTTTTTCTGTCAATATGGGGTGCTGTGTGTACATTAATGAGGAAAAAAATGAACTTAAATGATTTTAGCAAATGGCTGCAATATAACAAAGAGTGAAAAATTTAAGGGGGTCTGAATACTTTCCTTCTCCACTGTAAATACACTGCATCCAGTGTAGCCAAGCCTATATCTGACTGCAGCCCATTCCTGGTGTACTTTTTCTAATATACTTCAGGGGGTGTACACCGTGCACCCATAGTGCAGTTGCTACTACTTTTCTGGTGGTGTACACAATACAGTACACCCATAGTTGTTATTACACTTCTGTTGGTGTACACAGTACCGTGCACCCATAGTGCAGTTGCTACTACTTTTCTGGTGGTGTACACAGTACACAATACATACAGTGCACCCATAGTTGCTATTAGACTTCTGGTGGTGTACACAATACCGTGCACCCCTAGTGCAGTTGCTACTACTTTTCTGGTGGTGTACACAGTACACAATACAGTGTAGTGTGGTGTTGCAAAACAAAATTCCATCATGTCCGGAAGGCCACCAAGGAGAGGCATACGCTCACAGGCCACTAAAAGAGGGCAAGCAGGCTCTGTGTCTACAGTCAACGGCACTGGTTATGGACATAGTGCATCTTCTGCAGGTGGCCGTGGGGCACGCTTGTCCTTTTTTTCTCCTGCTGGGACAGGGGCAGAAAAATTGGGCCTTTGGTGGTAGTGGTGCCACAACACTGTAACCCCTCACAGATACTCTTGTTGGGCGCAGGAACGGGCCCTGCTGTGAAATATTAGATCAAAAATTGTAATTACATGCCCCTGTTAAACAGGGACAGAAAAATTGGCTGTGGTGGTGGTGCCCTAAACCAAAAATATTGTTGGAAGCTAGTATCATCAAGATTGAGGAGGAATAGGATAGTCACTCAGCATAGGCAGTCTTCAAGGGATCCCACATTCATAGAAAAATCAATCAGTTACATCAGCATTGGGTGATTGATAGCTGCTGCTGATCCAAGACTGATTGATTTTTATGGATGTGAGCCTATCAACGGAGTCTGTGGACAGACACACTCTATGATCCGTTACAAACCCTCCAGCAGCACTGAATGTGCGTTCAGAAAGAACGCTGGATGCAGGACAGGCCAGTAGCTCAATTGCATATTGCGCTAGTTCTGGCCAATGGTCCATCCTCAAGACCCAGTAACCCAGTGGATGGTCTGTTCGAAAGGTCTCTAAGTCTGCTCTTGCCCCTAGATATTCCTGCACAATGTAATGCAGATGCTGGCGATGGTTTCTTGAACCGATCAGACCTTGGTGCTAAGGACTGAAAATTTGTCTAAAGGCATCGGTCAGCCGGCCACCTTCTCCACTGCTCTTCCTCTGACTGAACGAAGCCTCAGCAACACGTTGTCCAGCACCAGGAAATTGTAACCTCACAGGGTCTGGAAATGCATTGCACAAACCTTTCTTCAAGGCCTCCTGAAGATGTTTCATCCTCTGCTCCCTCTGCAAAGGCAGCATGAGTTCTGCAACCTTACCTTTGTAACGTGGATCAAGAAGGGTTTCCAGCCAGTAATAATCCCTCTCTTTGATACCACGAATCCTAGGGTCCTTACACTGCATGGCCTCCCTGATTCCGCAAAGCCTGCAAAAGTTTGCAGAGGCATTCGATTCTGAGTCCTCTGGGTCACTAAGGATCACATGATCCGTAACAACCTAGTACCAGCCACGTTCAACTCCTTGGGTTTCTGGGGACTGAAAACCATCCCTTGAAGACTGCTGAGTGTTATCCTCCACGTCCATGCTGACACAATCCTCCTCCTCTTCCTGTGTGTTTGGCGGGCCTGCAGGAATAATATCTGGATAAAGGGGGCCTTGAGAGGTAAGGAAGTCCTCCTATTCCTCCCACTGTTCTACCTCAAGTGCCCTGTCCATTATTCCATGAAGCGTGTGCTCCAACAGGAAGACAAGAGGGACAGTATCACTGATGTATGCATTGTCGTTGCTCACCATCCTCATGGCTTCCTCAAATGGTGACAGGACAGTGCATGCATCCTTGATCAGTAGCCACTGGCGTAGCGAAAAGAAGCCAAGCTCCCCTGACCCTGTCCTGGTGCCATACTCACACAGGTACTCATTGATGATTGACTCTGCTGCGTGTGCAGCCGCTGCAGCATTGCCAACGTTGAGTTGAGGCGGTTGGTGGGCAGGTTGCATTCCCTTTGAATGTCAGCCAGCCGAGCACTGGCATTGTATGACCGGTGCAAATGACCACAGACTTTTCTGGCCTGCCTCAGGAGATCTTGTAAGCCTGGGGACCTGCTCAAGAACCGCTGCATCACCAAATTCAGGATGTGTGCCTAACATGGAACATGGGTCAAGTGTCCCTGTCGGAGGGCGGAGAGAAGGTTGGTGCTATTGTCACATACAATCATTCCTGGCTGAAGCTGGCGTGGCGTTAACCACCTCTGAGCCTTCCCCTGCAGAGCTGACAGAATCTCTGCCCCAGTGTGGCTCCTGTCCCCTAAGCAGACCAATTCATGCACTGCATAGCATCTTTTTGCCTGAGTGCTTGCGTAGCCCCTTGAACGCTTACGGAGCACTGCTGGTTCAGAGAACAAATCTGCAGAAGAGGCCATAGAGGAAGAAGAGGTGGGGTGGAGGAGAGAGCTGTGGCAGAATCACCGCTAGCATTTTGGAGGCGTGGTGGTGGAACAAGCTCCAACAATACTGAACCCTGTCCTGCATCCTTCCCAGCTGCCAGCAGAGTTACCCAGTGGGCCATGAAGGAAAGGTAATATCCCTGCCCATGCCTGCTAGACCATGAGTCAGCTGTAATATACACCTTACTGCTGACCGCCCTGTCCAATAAGACAAAAAGATTGCCTTCCACATGCCGGTAGAGAGCTGGAATGGCCTTCCGTGAAAAGAAATGGCATTTTGGAACCTGCAACTGAGGTACAGCACATTCCACAAAGTCACGAAAGGGGGCAGAGTCTACCAGCTGAAAAGGCAGTAGTTGCAGTGCTAGCAATTTGGCCAAGCTAGCATTCAGATGCTGAGCATGTGAATGGCTGGGACCGAATTTCTTTTTACCGTTTAGCAACTAGGGTAGGAAAATTTGCCTGCTAAAATCAGATGGTGGTGTACTGCTAGCAGACTGGCTGCAAGTACTTGGGACACCTATTGCTATGCCTTCATTCCTCTCAGTGCAGGTTTTCGAGAGGACTGGAGGTATAGTAGGGTTGGAGATCCCAGATGAGGAGCAAGGAGAAGTCCGCCTTTTTCTTTGATGTGGGTCTTTCAAGTGCTGTTGCCAACTAACTTGTTGCCTTATGAGTTTATGTGAAATCTCCATTAATAGCTGTAAAATATTGTAATTATGAATATATTTAATTTAGCTTGTATCTATGTAGGGCGGAACATATTATCTTCACAGAAATCTAAATTTACCACCCTAACTCCTCCCACAGCTTTTACACTACATAGACAGTAATATACCGAAACGTGCGGATTGTTCCCGATTGGTGTGCTATTACTTTGTGGAACGTTTCGTCGAATGGTTCACAAAATATTGTCGTTTTTGCGGCAAAATTGGTCCCATAGAAATGAATGGCGAAATGTTCAAAACTAGAGTGGAAGGTGACAAAATCTGACAACCCCATGATCAGCTCAAACATTATGACCACCCCATGATCAGCCAAAACATTATGACCCCCCCCATGATCAGCCAAAACATTATGACCACATGATCAGCCAGAACATTATGACCACCCCATGAAAAAAAAATAATTTGAAAAAAAAACATTTTTGAAAAAAAAAATTTTTTTGAAAAAAAAATAATTTTAGAAAAAAAAAATGAAACATGCGGATTGTTCCTGATTGGTGTGGAACGTTTCGCCGAATGGTTCACGAAATATCGTCGTTTTTGCGGCGAAATTGGTCCCATAGGAATGATTGGCGAAATGTTCAAAACTAGAGTGGGAAGTGACAAAATCTGACAACCCCATGATCAGCTAAAACATTATGACCACCCCATGATCAGCCAAAACATTATGACCGGCCAAAACATTATGACCACCCCATGATCAGCCAAATAATTTATGACCATCCCATTATCAGCCAAAACATTATGACCACAACATGATCAGCCAAAATATTATGACCACCCCATGATCAGCCAAAACATTATGCTCACCCCATGAAAAAAATAATAATAATTAAAAATAAATAAATAAATAATTTTTGGAAAAAAAATTATAATTTTTGAAAAAAATAATAATAATTTTTGAAAAAAATAATAATAATTTTTGAAAAAAAAAATGATTTTTGAAAAAAAAATAATTTTTGGCAAAAAAATAACTTTTGAAAAAAAAATCATTAAAAAAAATCATTTTTGAAAAAATGTTCAGCCCTTTCAGCTAATGATGGGACTTCAACTTTTTTACTACTATTTATACTTTTTAAAAGCTTTTTAACACTTTTCAGTTACTCCAGCCACTCCAACCACACAACAGTTACTCAAGCCACTCCAGTTGTAGACTACTGTAGGTGGAGGTAAGAACACTTCACACAATTTCCCCAGAAATTGTAGCTTTTCTAGTATGTTGTTATAGTGTTATATCTTATGTTGTTATATCTTTCGCTCATGGTCAAAGAACTCATATGTAACCCAAATAATATCTGAGAGATATTAAATCTCAAATATAGTATATGGCAAACAGACTGCATGGGAGGTCGTCATATGTCTGGTCAAGCATGTGGCGCCCAAGCGGCTACCGTTCTGACTGCTTCAGACATAGGTTGCAAACAGGAATGGTGCGTTCTGCTGCACACGTGTCCAAAAGGCCCACACCAAGAAACTTTTCAAAATCAGCAGGGAGTCAGCAGCGCCTTGCACCTGCGGAGCTCTGCTGTGTGATGCAGTAGGGTGGCTGCCCTTAAGCTGCCCCTAGAGGACATCCTGCCTCGTTGAAGTTGTGCCTCCTCCTCTATTCTATCAGGCACCCAAGTAGAGTCAGTGACCTCATCATCCCCTCCCTCATCATCACTGGATCAAACTTGGCAGTATGCTGCAGCTGGGGTAACATGACTGCCAGTTTCTTGTCCTTCTTGGGCACTCCCTCTCTCTAGGCTGACCTTACTCCCTTCCCAAACCTGGGAACCAACATCGAAGCCTTCAAATCGCTGCGCATCCTCCAGCAGCATGTTCCCGACACTGTGGTGGAATAGTTCAGGGGACTCCTCTGTGCATGATAACACGGCCAGCAGCAGAAAAAAAGGACAAGCATGCCCACGGCGACCTGCAGAGGATGCACCATGTCCACGACCAGCACTGTTGACTGTAGACACAAAGCCTACTTGCCCTCTTTTAGTGGCCTGTGAGCATCTGTCTCTCCTTGGTGGCCTTCTGGACATGTATATTTTGTTTTGCAACACCGCACTACACTGTATTGTGTGTACACATTGTGTGTCTGGGTACACCACGAAAAAAGTAGTAGCAACTGCACTACGGCTGCACTGTATTGTAATTACAATTTTTTATCTAATATTTCACAGCAGGGCTCATTCCTGTGCCCAACAAGAGTATCTGTGAGGGGTTAGAGTGTTCTGGTACCACCAACACCTAACACCTAAGGCCCAATTTTCTGCAGAGTGTATAGGGCAGGCCGTATAGTATAGGCGGTCCCCTATTTTCAAACATCCGACTTACAAACAGAGGGAGACAACAGGAAGTGAGAGGAAATCTACTCCTGGGAAGGGAAATTCTCTCCTGTAATGCCCCGTACACACACGGTCGGACATTGATCGGACATTCAACAAAATCCATGGATTTTTTCCGACGGATGTTGGCTCAAACTTGTCTTGCATACACATGGTCACACAAAGTTGTCGGAAAATCCGATCGTTCTGAACACGGTGACGTAAAACACGTACGTCGGGATTATAAACGAGGCAGTAGCCAATAGCTTTCGCCTCTTAATTTATTCTAAGCATGCGTGGCACTTCGTGCGTCGGATTTGTGTACACACAATCGGAATTTCCGACAACAGATTTTGTTGTCGGAAACTTTTATAGCAAGCTCTCAAACTTTGTGTGTCGGAAATTCCGATGGAAAATGTGTGATGGAGCCTACACATGGGAATTTCCGACAACAAGGTCCTATCACACATTTTCCGTCGGAAAATCCGACCGTGTGTACGGGGCATTAGAGTTAATATGGGAAAAAGGTGTCTCCTCCACTGATGCTTTATCACCAATCCTTGTTTCCCTAAAAACCCCAAATTTTCAAAATCTAATTGTCATTGGGACAGAAAGTGAGGTGAAATCTTCTGAACAGGGGCACAGACAGCAAAATAAATATTACAGGGGTGATATTAACCCTTCCCTATGTTTAAAGCTTAAAAATTGATTTTTTGACTGGAGCTACACTTTAAAAATGTACCTGTTCCAAATTACAAACAGATTCAACTTAAGAACAAACCTACAGTTCCTATCTTGTTTGTAACCCGGGGGGTGTTCGGCTCTTCCCTACTTGTGAACATTATTTGCTCTCAAACCTGATATGCAGCATAGCCTTGTTTGACTACAAGTGGCCTTCTACAGTGGGATCTGTCTTTGCACTATGGAGCAACTTCCATGGTGATAGATTCATCTTACAAACCTCTAAATGATAGGTATGGTTATCATTATCACCTGTTTGGACGACACTACTGAGTGTCCATTGTTTTGCTGTATTAAATTTTTGTTTTATAGTATGACTTTTTATAGTATAATCAATTCATCATTGGTCTATTTCTGTTCTTTCTGTTTTTGCATATACCTAGATTTTTGTTAGATCTTTGATGCTGCTCAGGTCCCCTTTTGGGAGGCAGGTTCAGGAGATCATGGGGGGATCTTTTATGGGGCCACGGCTCAGTTTTTCCTCCAGCTTTGGCTACATGGCATTTTACTGACGTTCTAGTCTCCTATCTGTTGAGCTAAGAATCTATTTTGATTGACACATAAGACACGCGAGGTCAGTATGTATACCTGCATGCACATTTTGTTCTTCTGCTATAACTTTTTTGTTATAAGTTATGTCAAATTGTGAATTTTGACATCCGTTTGTAATTTTGTATCTATTGATATTGTCAGCCCACTTACCCTGAATTAGACCTCTACCTCATTTGTCGAAACGCGTTGGATTTCATCTGTCTTTCAGACAGTTGATCTGGGTTTTCCTTTTTTGCATTATGTGTATTGTTCGTTTTTCATGTGTATTCTTATTACTATCATGTTTATCAACTGTATAAAATTTGCTGACATGTTGTAATAAATTTGTATTTTTATAAAATTCCCTACTCCTTGAGCATTTCTGGTCCATTAAAGTCCCACTTTTTGAGGAACTTAGTCTTTACATTCAGTACATTGATTGACTCCTTGTTCTGCTTCTCCCTCCCTCAGCCTGAGTTCTGTTGTACAAGGACTGCTAGAAGCTGATATCAGGCTAACGTTATGTACTGTCTTTACACTGCTTGCATGCAGGAAATACATTTATTGATGAATTAATGAATATAGAGATGTATGAGTTTGTGTTTTTTATATCTGCCCAGAGTTCAGCTTTATTTAATTTATTACAGGTACTTATATAGCCTTATCAGTTTACACATATTTATTGTACATCCAGTCCCTGCCCCTAAGGAGCTTACAATCCAAGGTCAACCCCATACATACTATACAACTTTTGTTGTCAGATTTCCTTTAGATTTACTAAAACCATGTAGTGGAACGGCCTGCCTGATTGCATACAAATTGAAACTCTTAAGGTTTGACCTCATATTATCTGGTTTTGGTAAATCTAAAGAAAAAAAACTACAGAAAATTGTATAGTGTGTATCCAGCTCATTCATTCATACATACACATAGTGGGACCAATTTACACAGGAGATAATTTACCTACCAGCATGTCTTTGGAGTGTGGGAGGAAACCCACAAAGGCACAGGTAGTGCCTTGGTTGGGATTAAAACCAATGACCCTAGTGCTGCCAGGTGAAAATGCTAACCACTAAAGCCCCATACACAAGAAAATGTCTTTTTGACCCCAGATTTAAAAGAACAGTGTGAAAATAATAAATAAAAAGTAAAATAAATAAGAAAGCATTTTTTAATACGCCCCGTCCCGCCGAGCTCGTGCGCAGAAGCAAACGCATACCTGAGCAGTGCCCGCATATGAAAACGGTGTTCAGACCACACCACTGTATCACCATGATCATTAGAGCGGGAGCAATAATTCTAGCCCTAGACCTCCTCTGAAGCTCAAAATATGCAACCTGTAGAATTTTTTAAACATTGCATGGAGAATTTTAGGAGTAAAATTTTGTCTCCATTTCACGAGCGGGGCGTAACTTTGAAGCGTGACAGAATTTACTCGGCATAACATTATCTTTCACAATATAAAAATAATTGGGTTAACTTTAGTGTTGTATTATTTTCTAATGCAAAAAAGTGTATTTTTTCCAAAAAAAATGCGCTTGTAAGACCGCTGCGCAAATACGGTGTGACAGAAAGTATTGCATATAATGTTTGGGGGTTCTAAGTAATTTTCTAGCAAAAAAACTTTAACTTGTAAGCACCAAATCTCAAAACAAGGCTCGGTCCTTAAAGGGGAGGCCCGCCCACCGCTGCCAAAATTTAAAGCCAGCAGCTGCACATATTGCAGCTATTGACTTTTAATAATCGGATACTTACCTGTCCTGGAGTCCAGCGATGTCGGGTGCTGCCGCCTCCATTGCAAGTAAGGGAACCCGGCAGTGAAGCCTCACGGCTTCACGACGGGAACCCTACTGCGCATGCGCGAGGCTCTGCTCCTCTCTCCTACTGGCACGGTGGCCGGGGAAGGAGGAGGGAGCCCGGGCGGTGACAGCAATACCTGTGGCTGAGGCTCCCAGAAGAGGGAATAGGGACACCTGTATTAGACAGGTATCCTGTCCCCCCTCCCCCCTTAAAGGTGCCAAATGTGGCACCGGAGGGGGGAGGAGTACAACTAGTGGAAGTTCCACTTTTGGGTGGAACTCCGCTTTAGATTGTTAACCAGTAGAAAATATCCAAGCAAAGGCAGATATTAAACCGTTGTTCCATATTTATTACTGAATTTAGTTTTGGAAGTCTGCTTGGAATGTTTCTTAATTGTTTTCTTATTAAATAGTAGGCCTTAATGATATTTCCAAAAGTTACAATCTTTTGTTGCACTGCAATTCTTGATAATCATTGGTCGAGTGACCTTATTGTCGTCATTTTTATGTTTTGTATTTATCTTCCAGTAAGAAGTCCGACTTCAATTATCTGTGTGGCCTTGCCAGCAGAAGGAAAAGATTAAATAGTACCCAAGCACTTTCAGCTATTTTCCCTTATCCTTCCCCTTCAGGCATGCCTCCCCCACTTAGCCATCCTGTCAGATGGATGTAATTACATTCCCACTGTTTTCATTTTCTAAACTCTCTTTCTAGTTTCTGGATGCTCTCACCTCTAGTGCACGAATCAATAGCAGCTGCTATGTGTCCATCAAGTCAAGGAGAGAACAAACAGATTTCATGCATTAACACAAAGAGAACTATAAGAACGAAGTGATCTTATGGTTTCTGTAATGTGATTCACTGCACATGAAAAATGTTTGACCTCCTCTGCCATGTTCTTTGGTACAGTCATGGATTGGCGGTCTGCTGAGATGCTTGGTGCCTATCTCAGTTAAATTGGCATATGGGAAAAATCTACAGCCCATAGTGAGGTTTTACTGCTGAATTCCAGGGTGATAGAAGAAATAAATGCAGCTCTGTATTTATTAATACATCGTTAACGAGGAATTCTAGGTATGGATATTTTATACATACTTACATTGGACCAATGTAACCATGCATAAACAATACTGTGCAAAAAGAGAAAAAGAGGATTTGGGGTACTGAGAAACCAAAAGGCACCACATCCCAATAGAAAAATAGTTTATAGGATACAGGAAATGGGACTTTTAAGGTGCCAATAGAAAAAACAATACGTTTTTAATTACAAATAATTTTATTAATTAAACAATATCATTAAAAAAAAAAAACTTTACACTCAGTATTAAGTTATAAATGCATACACTGTTACAGCCACTTTTACTCAACATGCTCTGCAAGAGCTTCTTCAGGAGATTTATAGTGCTGCATGAAGTTTAATACTGTGGAGAGAATATATAATATTACCAATCATGGATAACATTGAAACATCATTACAAATTCATTTTCAACAATAAAATAATACATTTGTAAATTTTACATTTCAAAAAATCAATGTCAGGCTGAGAGAAAGAAATAATGTGTATATATACCTGATAATCTAAAAATAATTCTGGAGAAAACTCTCAAAATAACTAGATCAATCTTCCGAAATCAAGGCCAAGGCAATCTATTGCAACCATAGGGAGAGAAGACTTCATATAAATTGTACAGAAATCAAAAGAGAATTCAGTTGATTGAAAATTTCATGATATTTATAATATTTAATGATTTGCTGTCTAACTTCTACATAATATTCAGGAACTTACCTTTATTTATTGGAATATAGGAATCTGACCAAAAAATTCACTCCTTTCAATTAGAAAAGAGAAATGGATGTAGAAATGAACCGCTTGCTGACTGCCTAACGCACATTTACGTCGGCAGAATGTAAACCACATATATATACGTTGCTTTGAACCTGCCCCCTAGTGGGCCCGCCGCGGTCTCCGTGACCTTGCCTGCGAGACCCGCGGACTCAATGTCTCAGAACGGGGGATGCCTTTGTACACAAGGCATCTCCCTCTTCTGCCTAGTGATACAACACTGATCGACTGCTCCCTCTCAACGGGAGCAGCGATTAGTGACGTGTCACAGTAAGCCACGCCCCTTAACAATTAGAATCACTCCCTAGGACACACTTAACCCCTTTCCCGCCCCCTAGTGGTTAACCCCTTCACTGCCAGTGTCATTTACACAGTAATCAGTGCATTTTTATAGCATCGATCTCTGTATAAATGACAATGGTCCCAAAATAGTGTCAAAAATGTCCGATGTGTCCTCCATAATGTCGCAGTCACGATAAAAATTGCAGATCGCCGCCATAACTAGTAAAAAAAAAATTTATAATAAAAATGCCATAAAACTAACCCCTATTTTGTAGACGCTATAACTTTTGTGCAAACCAATCAATATACGCTTATTACGATTTTTTTTTACAATGACCAAAAATATGTAGAAGAATACGTATCAGCCTAAACTCAGAAAAAATTAGCTTTTTTTAAAAAAAATCGGGGATAGTTATTATAGCAAAAATACAAAATATTGCTTTTTGTCGCTCTATTTTTGCTTATAGCGCAAAAAATAAAAACCACAGAGGTGATCAAATACCACCAAAAGAAAACTCTATTTGTAGGAAAAAAAGGGTGTCAATTTTGTTTGGGAGCCACGTTGCATGACCGCGCAATTGTCAGTTAAAGCAACACAGTGCCGAATCGCAAAAAGTGGCCCGGTCATTTGGCAACCAAATGGTCCGGGGCTGAAGTGGTTAAGGAGCCAGGTAGCAGTACTGTGCAAAAGTTTTAGGCAGGTGTGTAGAAATGCTGTAAAGTAAGAATGCTTTCAAAAATATATATTGTAATTGTTTATTTTTATCAATTTACAAAATGCAAAGTGAGCGAACAAAAGAAAAATCTAAATCAAATCAATGTTTGGTGTGATTAGACTTCTAGGTACATTTGCACACAGTTTTTGAAGGCTTTCAGCAGATAGGATGTTCCAAACATTTTGGAGAACTAATCATAGACCTTCTGTGAATGTAGGCTGCATCAAATCCTTCTATCTGTTCATGCAATCGCAGACAGACTCAATGATGTTGAGATCAGGGCTCTATGAGGGCCAAACCATCACTTCCAGGACTCCTTGTTCTTCTTTACACTGAAGATAGTTCCTAATAACATAAGCTGAATTTTTGGGGGTCAGTGTCCTGCTGCAGAATCAATTTGGGGCCAATCACACGTCTCCCTGATGTGATGGCATGATGGATAAGTATCTGCCTGTATTTCTTAGCATTGAGTACACCATTGATCTTAACTAGACGTGTAAGGTTAGTTGAAATTTGGACGAATTTACATTTTTTGCAGATTCGGATGTATCCGAATTACAATAGTACTGAATTTAAACGGATCCGAAATAATGAAAAAAAATTCGGATGAAATTCGAATTCGAATCATTTTTGAATACTTTAATACTTAACACTTTAATTGTTTTCAAATTTGAATTTGAAAAGATTTTGCATACAAAAAGGTTTTCAAATTCGAATAGTTTTCAAATTAAAATTCAAAAAGTTTTCGAATTCTAATAGTTTTCCAATTTCCAAAGGGAATAAAATAGAATAGAAAAAAAGGAATCAAATAGAAAAAAAATAGAATAGAAAAGAATATAACAGAAAATAAAAGAATAGAATATAATAGAGTAAAACAGAACAAAATAGAATAGAAAATAAAAGAACAGAATAGACTAAAATATAAAAGAAGCAAATAGAATAGAATAGAATAACATAGAAAGAATATAACCATCTTCTGAAATAGAATACATTTGAATTTGAATACCTAAGAAAAGAATAGAAAATAATAGAATAGAAAAAAAAGAATAGAATAGACTATAATAGAATAGAAAAGAATAGAATAAAAAAAAACAATAATATAACCATTTCCCTAAAATCAAATAGAATCAATTTGAATTTGAATAGAAAAGAAAAGAATAGATTAGAATAGGAAGATGGTTATATTCATTGTATTCTATTCTTTTGTTTTTTTCTATATTATTGTGTTATTTTTTTTTCTATTCTACTCTATTCTTTTCTACTCTATGAAAATTCAAATTGATTCTATTTGAGTTTTGGAAAATGGTTATATTATTGCTATTCTATTGTTTTTTTTTTAATTCTATTATTTTCTATTATATTTCGAATTTCAGGAGATGGTTATAATATTTCTATTTAATTCTATTCCTTTTTTTAATTCTATTCTATTCCTTCATATTCTATTCCATTCTTTTATCTTCTATCCTATTTTGTTCCGTTTTACTCTATTATATTCTCTTCTATTTTTCTGTTATATTCTTTTCTATTCTATTCTATTTTTTCTATTCTATTTCTTTATTTTCCATTCTATTTTATTCTCTTTGGAAAGTGGAAAATTATTCGAATTCGAAAACTATTAAAATTTGATTTAAAAACTTTTCAAATTCGAATCAATTCGAATACGAATAAATGAAACAAATTCAGAAAAAAATGAAGCTGATTAAATTAATTTAACTAAACAAACTTATGTAAATAACGAATTGAAACGAAACACATTTTTTGGTTCTGCACATGTCTAATCTTGACCAAATCTCCATCTTCACAGTTGCCTGCAGACACTCATTGTTCCGCTCTCCAGCCCTTTGGAGAACAAACTGCCTCCTCATACAGTCAAATATTGAAAAATTTGACTCATCAATCCAGAACACCTAATGCCATTTTTCTGCAACCCCAGTTCCTATGTTATTGTGCATAGTTGAGCCACTTAGCCTTGTTATGACGTCGAGATATGGCTTGCAAAAGACCGATGGAGCATACACACGGTTGCATTTTCCGATGAAAAACTCTCATCAGTCTTTTGCGGGCTGATATTCCGATCCTGTGTACGCGGAATAATACTATGACAGGGAGCAACGTTACATCTCGACCCATCTAACTGTTGTATCTTGGGTACCTGCAAGTACAGATACAGTACAAACAAAAATAATTGAGAAGGTGTCTCAGGTGCTAAATGTCTACAACTTGATTGGGCACAATTTCTTACCAAAATTCTAAAAAAACTTTTATATGGTTTGAGATGAACCCACGAGAAGCTGAAAATTCCATTTATCTAATGTGTAATAGGGTGGTCTGTATGCAGTGATTTTATAGAAGACATTGAATGCCCAGTAACGCTGTAGACCAAAACTTTGGAGCATTTATAGGAGTATAGAAAAAGTTTACATGGAACATACAAGTCTATGAATGTTACTCCATTCTGCCCTTTCATCATTTACCAAATTATGTCTTTGCCACTGACCACAACAGAGAAAACGCACATGTTAGTAATAAATATGTTTTTTTTGGATACACAGTTCCTAACAGTAGTGATAATCTTATTAAATATACAGTACGGAGCCTCCAGTACGACCCCTGTCCAAAGGGTCACACATTAGGATTTGTTTTTGTAAATGTGTTATTATTATTTAAAACGATTATTATAAAATGTAAACCCCCATCCCGTAGTTTTCTCAAGAAAACCTGTGTACCTCCCAACTTTTGTGAATGGGAACAAGGGACCCCTATTAGCAAAAGTATGTAGGCATAGGACACACTCCGTGCCACGCCCCCTTAAAGGAGAATTATACAAAAAAAAAGATTAGTTAAACCCACAAGTGCTTTTTTCTTTACCCCTACTATTCCTTTATACTGGCCTTTGAAATTTACAAATGCAGCAATTTAGAAATTGGATAAAAGGTTTAGTACTGGGAAACACTTTCTGAAAGATAAATAGTGCATTCTAGATACAACTATATAGATCAGACCAAAATGAGGGACAAATGAGAAGGAAAGAGGGACTCTGTTCCAAATCAGGGACAGTCCCTCGAAATCAGGGACAGTTGGGAGCTATGAGCCTGTAGTTAGTGGGCCTGGCTGGATCCTTCCCATAGCTTTACTGTCTGAACAGGCTATGTGCAGCACAGTGATGATATCACCAGGACTTTTACAAGATAATACCTGGGTTTGTAAAGACAATTGGTACATACAAACTGGGTTTATATCCTTTTGTGGTTATTGATTAATGTATTTAAATGAAAGTTTTTTGTGACCTGAGTTCAGCTTTAAACAAGCTAATCAATTTTGATTCAATGATATCAATGTCAGCGTACTTTATGCATGCATATTATTTATGGCTACATATACTGTCACTTGTGTATTACACCGTATAGACCCTAATCCTAGATGGTATGCCTTCGGTTCACGTACAGTTGTGGTGTAGTCCCTACCCTGCTTATTTTCAGATGATTAATACTGGCACTTAGTATATCTTTTTTTTTTTCTTGTCTTCAGTCTTGGATACTTGATCTGGTCACAGGTTTGTTGTATTTTTTAACAGATTCTGACAAGTGCTAAATATTTTAGCAAAAGATTTATATTTGCATGTTACAGAGCAGGCTGGATCATGTTATGCCAGTCGCATGTTAGATAAGTGCAGAGGAGCATTAAAGGCACAGTGTAACTTATACTTTAAAAGTGTATACAATAAATGTTTTCTTTGTCTCAGCACTTGATATCGGAGCCTAAAAGCTTACAGAGCACTTTCCAGTAGCTTATATTTTCACCCTTCACTGGTGCCAGCGACACAACTCATTTGCTAAGCCTTGATAGTATCAGTGGCAGACATCTGTGTCCACTGTCTGCTAGGACCACACAAGCCAATAGCATGGCAAGGAATTGTACTGCATCCCTAAATGTACAGAGGGCAGGGGGTGTTTGTCTTGAAACAGTTGACTAAGAACATCTCAACAAGCCAAGTATCTAAAAAGGTCAGTCTAAGTCACAGTAGGCAAACATTTGGGCCTTTGCTACCATAACATGGTATCACTAATGACTGTTTTTCACATAGGGAAGTGGAAATATATAAGCATTTTTGTTGACTAGCTAATTTTATTTTAGTGAAAGCCTTTAAAAACACTAAAGCTAACATGGAAATATACACTCATCTGTCACTTTATTAGGTACACCTTGCTAGTACCGGGTTGGACCCCCTTTTGCCTTCAGAACTTCCTTAAAGAGGAACTGCAGTCTGCTCAAATAATTTGTAATAAAAACATTGTTGCCATTCAGAAGCTTCCCTCCAACCACTTTGCATATTATTTTATATATACTGTGATTCTGTAATTGCCAAATATGCTGCAGAAATCTCCCTCCACTGAGTCTGGCTGCATCCATTTTAACTGTGGGCAGATGAAGCTGCTGCCTGTTCACTTCCTGGATTTAAACAGAGTCACGCAGAGGCACACCTCCAGCTCTGCAGCCCTGCAGCTCTGATTTGCCCTCTTATGACTCATCCTCCCTCCCTGGCAAACTCTCAGGAGAGTGCGAGAGAGAGCTGTGCATGATGTCAAATGCCTAGGCATTTTTCCAGACAAGAAACAGGAAGTGGCTTTATAAGGTATTTACTGGCAAAAAAAAATGTTTTAATATTCAAAGCTAAAGCATCAAGGGCAGAGGATTTAATAGATGGAAAGTTGAAAAAATGACTGAAGTTCCGCTTTAATTCTTCATCTCCTGTTCCTCCACATCCCAAAGGTGCTCTATTGGATTGAGACCTGGTGACTGTGGAGGCCATTGGAGTACAGAGAACTCATTGTCATGTTCAAGAAACCCGTTTGAAATTATTTGAGCTTTGTGACATGGAACATTATCCTGCTGGAAGGAGCCATCAGAAGATGGGTACACTGTAGTCATAAAGGGATGGACATGGTAAGCAACAATATTCAGGTAGGCCACTGCACTTAAACAATGCTTAATTGATACTAAGGGGCCCAAAGTGTGCCAAGAAAATACCCTCCACACCATTACACCACCACCACCAGCCTGAACCGTTGATACAAGGCAGGATGGATCCATGCTTTCATGTTGTTTATGCCAAATTCTGACCCTACCATCTGAATGTCACAGCTGAAATCCCTTACAATTCTACTTCCTCCACTCCTCTTCCCTTCTCCGTCGGGGTCCCCCAAGGTTCTGTTCTTGGACCTCTTTTATTTTCAATCTACACCTCTTCCCTGGGTCAGCTGATAACCTCTTATGGCTTTCAATATAATTTCTACGCTGATGACACACAAATCTTTCTCTCCACCCCTCAACTCACTCCATAAGTCTCCTCACGCATCACTAACTTACTAACCGGCATATCTGTATGGATGTCACATCACTTCCTCAAACTCAGCTTGTCCAAAACCGAGCTTATAACATTTCCTCCCCCACGTGCCTCTTCCCCTGACTTCTCTGTCAAGAGCAATGGCACAACCATCCACCTATCCCCACATGTTAGGGTGCTAGGTGTTATCCTGGATTCTGAACTCTCCTTTCAGCCCCACATCCAATCACTTTCTAAAGCTTGCCGCCTCAATCTCCGCAATATCTCCAAACTACGTCCCTTTCTAACCAATAAAACCACAAAGCTCCTGATTCACTCCCTGGTTATCTCTCGCCTTGACTACTGCAACTCCCTCCTCATTGGCTTACCTTTAACCGGTTCAATACAGGGCATTTTCACCCCCTTCCTTCCCAGACCAATTTTTAGTTTTCAGCGCTGTCGCATTTTAAATGACAATTGCGTGGTCGTGCGACATTGTACCCAAACAAAATTGACGTCCTTTTTTCCCCCACAAATAGAGCTTTCTTTTGGTGGTATTTGATCACCTCTGCGGTTTTTATTTTTTGCGCTATAAACAAAAGAAAAGCGACAATTTTGAAAAAAAACACAATATTTTTTACTTTTTGCTATAATAAATATCCCAATTTTTTTAAAAAAAAACAAATTTTTTCCTCAGTTTCGGCCGATACGTATTCTTCTACATATTTTTGGTAAAAAAAAATCGCAATAAGCGTATATTGATTGGTTTGCGCAAAAGTTATAGCGTCTATAAAATACGGGATTGATTTATGGCATTTTAAAAAAAAAAAATATTTGTTTATTTTTTTTTACTAGTAATAGTGGCGATCGCAATTTTTTTTTGTGACTGCGACATTATGGCAGACACATCGGACACTTTTGACACATTTTTGGGACCATTCACATTTATACAGCGATCAATGCTATAAAATTGCATTGATTACTGTGTAAATGTGACAGGCAGTGAAGGGGTTAACCACTAGGGGGCGGGGAGGGGTTAAATGTGTTTCCTAGGGAATGCTTCTAACTGTAGGGGGAGGGGGCGCTCAAGGGGAGGAGACCGATCAGTGTTCCTCCGTTCTGGGAACACAGATCGCTCTCCTCTGAGCTGACAGGACGTGGATCTCTGTGTTTACACACAGAGATCCACGGTCCGGCCCGGTTAACGGGCAATCGCGGGTGCCCGGTGGACATCATGGCCGCCGGGCACATGCACCGGGACCCGAGCAACGCGGCGGCGCGCGCGCGCCCCCTAGGCGGCCGGGAACCCAAGGCCGTCATATGACGTCCACCCAGGATGGGAGATCCCATCTGTGGACGTCATATGTACATACGCGGGTAGGGAAGTGGTTAAATAGACTATTCCCCCTTCAGTCCATCATGAATGCTGCTGCCAGACTCATCTACCTTACAAACCGCTCAGTGTCTGCTACCCCTCTCTGCCAATCCCTGAATTGGCTGCCACTTGCCCAACTAATTAAATTCAAAATACTAACAATAAGTTACAAAGCCATCCACAACTCTGCCCCCGGCTACATCACTAGCCTAGTCTCAAAATACCAAACTAATCTCCCTCTTCGTTCCTCCCAAGACCTCCTGCTCTCTAGCTCCCTCATCACCTCCTCCCATATCCACCTCCAGGACTTCTCCTGAGCCTCGCCCATCCTTTGGAATTCGCTACCCCAATCTGTCAGACTGTCTCCAAATGTATCCACTTTTAGGCGATCCCTGAAAACTTTCCTCTTCAGAGAAGCCTATCCTGCCTCCATCCAACAACTGCACTATTTTCTCCATTAGCTCATCCCCCACAGCTATTACCCTTCTGTATCACTTGACCCTCCCTCCTAGATTGTAAGCTCTAAGCAGCAGGGCCCTCTGATTCCTCCTGTATTGAATTGTATTGTAATTGTACTGTCTGCCCTAATGTTGTAAAGCGCTGCATAAACTGTCGGCGCTATATAAATCCCGTATAATAATAATAATTAGTAATTTGTGTTACCAACAATTGAACAGGTGTATCCTAATAAAGTGGCCGGTGAGTGTATTAGGTTAGTTAATAGCATGTATGAACTGCATCTTTGATTCCTGGTGTTGTCTATAGCTAACATTTTACGACATATGATGCCGGTTACCCAAGATTAATTATGGACATTCAATGTGCTAATAACAGCTAGCCATCACTAAATAATGAATAGGCACCAGAGGCAAAAAATCCATTGAAAATCCTTTCTACTGGTGAATCCATTGCTTACTCCTCTGGGAGAAAATTTGATTAGTCCACAAAAAACTGATGAACTGGTAATTGGAATGCTTACCTGTAAACTAACGGCAGAGTGTACAGTGCTCTCCCATGGGCACCCCCTCCCCCCTTTT
The DNA here is from genome assembly GCA_037952925.1 of Lithobates clamitans. Lineage (NCBI taxonomy): Eukaryota > Metazoa > Chordata > Amphibia > Anura > Ranidae > Lithobates > Lithobates clamitans. The sequence goes on from JBBGZY010000583.1 coordinate 1,464,437, forward strand.
CCACACACACACACACACACACACACACACACACCCATACACCCATAGAGGGTGCCCATTTTAAAAGAGAGTACAGAATGAAATCTATCCCCCATGTGACACTGTTTAGACCCCAAATGCTGCATTGCAAAAAGCCTATTAGCTTGTCACATGCTACTCTATAGCTTAAAGTACCAGGATTTTCATAGAAAGGAGGTGGTGATTGGAGCTATAGGGAGCAATCATAAAGCTGGGGCCCAAAAATAGTGTTTTTTTTTCATTGCAGTAAACCACAAAATAGCTTGTAAATTCTCTTTAGAGTCCTGTTGCGATATCTGTGATGGAGTTTCCTGGTCTGCAGCAGGGACTTGCAGTCAGGGGAGGCAGGTGAGGCAGGGCCTCACCTGCCATGAACATTAAAAAAAGAAATCGAGCTTCAAGGGTCGTGGCTAGGACCCTAAATTTGGGGGATATGTAGCCTAAGTCCTACCCCACCACTGGTAAAATTTGGGGCTCCTATGACCTATGGTTCCAGAGATATGGAGGCTCCTTTCGCAGCCTGTCAGAAGCTAAATACAACTTTAAATACAAGCTAACACACTGTTTGCAGCAGACTGAGAGGTTGAGCTCACAGTGCCTCTCACTTCTTGTCAGAAGCACTGAGCTCAATGAACAGCTTGGAGTCTTGGACCAATGGTAAAGTACCACTAGCTGTCCACTAAAAATGCTGCAGTGGAGGCAAGCCTCTCACTGCAGTGTCATAGAAGGGGCATGTATGTAAAAGACATATGCTCCCTTCCAGCCCAGCCCTCTTAACTACAAGGAAAAAACGTGTTTATGGGTATAAGATTTACCCACAATACCATGTTTTTCTCACACAGTTAAGAGGGAGAAACTGATTCTGTTGAAAAGGTAGTGTTATGTTCAAGCTAAATCATATATTTATATGCTATATGTTATAACATAATATTTTATTATTTATCTATTTACCGTGAAATTACTGGTTGGATGTTATAACTTAAAACTTCAGTAATTTGTCCGTTAAGCCATCTGCTTGAGTACAGTTTTTGAAAATATAGTAAATTACCTCAAAATCAATATATAATAATTATTTGTATAGTACTTACTTTTGGTAATTAATCTCTTGCCACCCAGGCCAATTCTGCCACTTCTCTTCTACATGTAAAAATCATATTTTATTTGCTAGAAAATTACTCAGAACCCCCAAACATTATATATATTGTTTTAGCAGACACCCTATGGAATACAATGGTGGTTGTTGCAACTTTTTGTGTCACACGGTATTGTATCAGCAATTTTTTTAAACGCATTTTTTTTGGGGGGGGGACTGTTTCAAATAAAAATTTAAAAAAAACACTAACGTTAGCCCGATTTTTTTGTATAATGTGAAAGATGATGTTACGCCGAGTAAATAGATACCTAACATGTCATACTTTAAAATGGCGCACACTTGTGGAATGGGGGCAAACTTTAGTACTTATAAATCTCCATTCGTAGATCACTTTCTATTCATAGAAATTATAGTATGGTTTCTATGAATAGCAGAGCCTGACAGAAAGGGCAGGCATAGTCTGGTGCATTTAATGAGAGCCTGTGACAGTTCTATTAACCCTATTTTCAAGATTACAAAGGGGGGGGGGCATGGAAGGAGGAAGATTTCACATAACAGAAGAGGCATCGGCACAAGGGACACATCCTAGTGCCTTTACATTATAAGCCTTGTGCTGATTTTTGTGTTATTTATTTTGATTGAACCATGTAAAAATGTTCCCCATGCTATGGCAACAATCCTCCAGCAGTATAGTGAAGCAAATCGAATTATACATTCAATAGTATAATGACACAAGAGACTTTTTAAGACAATGCTTTTGATCTGTAGCAACGCTGCTCCAGTCCCCTGAGAAAGGATTATTGCAAAGCAGAATTGATGCCATATAAATGCATTAAAGTACTCTCATACTGCAGCCAAATGTTCTCTGCTATGAAGAGATTTAATAAAAGCTTGGATGTTTCATGAAGTCCCACATTGAAGCTCAAATAGGAACTGTGTCAAGGAAACCTAGCCACTTAAATCCTCAAGAGATATAAAGAAGGAATTGGGTACTTCCACCCACTAGAAATGAGTTAAAAGGAAAAAAAATCACATTTGAGTGCACTAGCACTTTGACATGTAAGTTTCTATAAAACATTTTCAATTATAGATTGTTGAAATATTAAAATCATTGTATTCATAAATATATGCCATGTGTGCCAAATTTATATCAACTTACATCTGAACACCGTCCTAAAGTAGTTTTCTTAATTTTAAATAAAGTGGGAGTGGGTTACAACCTCTGTCAGGCTTTTCACTGTTATTTGTGAACCCACTGGGAATATTTTTCCTCACTTCCCGAGTGGTCATTAGAATAGGAAGTTAGGGGACAACTTTTTTGTTGAGCAGTTAGCAGGTTGAGAAGGAACTGGTTAGGAAATTTCAATCTGGACAGGAAGTGAAAGGAAATTTCTCCAACAGGGACACAGTGGTATAAAAGGGCTCTCACTCTCCCACACTCTAATCAAGTTTACTAAGTTTATGACAATTAAAAATATTATAGGGGATCTCATAAACTCTAAATTATAAAACTCGTTTTCAGAAACAGATGTAGTTTTCCAAAATGTGTTATATCAAGGAGGTTTGCACGTTTATATACATGATAAATCTTCTGATACCCTCCCAGGATAGTGAGAACTATGGGATCCTTAATCTGCCATTAGGGGGTATTTGTTCTGGCTCAATGCAAAGCACGGCTAAAGAAATGAAATAACAATTGCCCCATTTGGCAAGTTTTGGCCAGTTTGGGTAACAAATGCATGTCTGTCCATGGGCTACCCCTAGAAAGGACCAGGTAGATTATAAATCCTTGCCCAATTACTAATTTCACCACAGACATAAGCAGCCTTTGAAGGATCTATACACTTTCCCCCTTTTCTTCACAATTTATTGACATAAATATGCTACATAAAGTCAGAAATGCACTTCTATGTTGCATGTTACAGCCCCCAGAGGGGTTTGCATCATAAATACTCAAAAGCTTCTATTTATAGTCTATGAACATCTAAAAGCCAAATTCCAACCAAAACCTTTAATTTTAATAGAATAGAAAGACTTAAAACCTGTTTTTTATTAAATTATTTTATTTGGTCACAAAGCCGGCTGCCAGGGAATTATACTTTCTGCCTGGTGTAGGGTTTGGCTAGCCATACACGGCTTGAAATTTGGCACCACCCAGCCTGAAAAACTACAATTGAAAAAATGTAAGAAGCCAGGTGCAAAACCGCTGTCCAAACAGTGACTGCACATGAACAGGAGCAGCAACTGCTTGAATTTTCGGAAAGTTAGTGGTGCTCAGGCTGTCTTGATACAACAACCATTAGTGCAGATTCCTCCATCCATGCTGCTTAGCGTGGATGAAGGAATTGAATCATTTCTTGTTCAGAAATATATAAATCTAGGGCTAGCATAATTTCATGCTTTGGAGAATTTATAAGTGGATGACACTGGGTGGTGACATGCTTTGTGCTAAGTAGAGGGAAAACACTTTCTATCTAGCATGTGACTACAACCACATAGTTCATGTGACTGAAATCTACTACACTAATTCCACTCTGCCTGGAGTTCAGCTTTAACCTTGCAGACCAAGAAGTAGTTTTAATATTTGCTTGTGCAGTAGTTGCAACAATTTTGTGTTCCTTAGATTCCTGAACATCGCTATCAGTAAAGTGATACATATTTGTTTCTACTTTATTTTTATTACAATAGCAATCATACACATGTATAATATCTCTAAAACAAATCATGCAGTAACTAAAATTAAGAAGACGCCTCCAGCATCCAAATGCATACATGCCAATACTGCTGTTTCAGATATACAGAACCATAATTAAGCCTGCTGTGTCCATGTACACCAGATGGCTGGAGCACGTTCCAGTAGTAATAAGAGAATAAGCCTAGCTGCTTCCATTTAAAATGAAGCGCCGGATTGTAAATGGACTCCATTCTAGAAAACATTTGTTTTTGGCTTAGACACCATCTGCACATTTCCGATATGTTTTGTAATTGCTTGGTTTGTCTGTATACATTTTGATCAAGAAAGGAGCATTGTGTGAAGTGTGCAAAGGTCAGGACAACATGCAACTGGATAGTACCTGCTTACCATGTGAAACTCAATACGACGCCTTGTTTGGGAATTAACAAGTAACTCGAATTCCTGCTCAGACTGACCTGCCATCTCACTTTCTATTTTAATAAGAGTTGAAGAGACACTGATATCAACAAAATGCTGGCACTTTGTTTTAGGCAATAACAAACAGACCATATCTCTGACCTCCAGACAAGGTGATATTGCTCCATGTGCCCACGAGGTTTACGTTTGACCACCAGTAGTGGGGGCTGTTTATGACTATCAGATTTCAGAATTTTATAAAGTTATAATATCTCATAAAAGCGAGTACATCCCTCACATTTTTGTAAATATTTTATTATATCTTTTCATGTGACAACACTGAAGAAATTGCACTTTGCTACAATGCTACAAAGTAGTGAGTGTACAGCCTATATAACAGTGCAAATTTGCTGTCCCCTCAAAATAACTCGACACACAGCCAATAATGTCTAAACCGCTGGCAACAAAAGTGAGTACACCCCTTAGTGAAAATGTCCCAATTGGGTCCAAAGTGTCAATATTTTGTGTGGCCACCATTATTTTTCAGTACTGCCTTAACCCTCTTGGGCATGGAGTTCACCAGAGCTTTCACTCCTCCATGAGGACCTCATGGAGCTGGTGGATCTTAGAAACCTTGTGCTTCTCCACCTTCCACTTGAGGATGCCCCACAGATGCTCAATAGGGTTTAGGTCTGGAGACATGCTTGGCCAGTCCATCACCTTTAGCCTCAGCTTCTTTAGCAAGGCAGTGGTCGTCTTGGAAGTGTGTTTGGGGTCGTTATGTGCACTCAACTTCTTTTGTCAGCCATGGCGAGGCCTGTTTTGAGTGGAACCTGTCCTGTTAAATGGCTGTATGATCTTGGCCACCGTGCTGCAGCTCAGTTTCAGGGTCTTGGCAATCTTCTTATAGCCTAGGCCATCTTTATATAGAGCACCAATTCTTTTTTTCAGATCCTCAGAGAGTTCTTTGCCATGAGGTGCCATGTATAACTTCCAGTGACCAGTATGAGAGAGTGAGAGCGATAACACCAAATTGAACACACCTGCTTCCCATTCACACCTGAGACCTTGTAACACTAATGAGTCACATGACACCGGGGAGAGAAAATAGCTAATTGGGCCCAATTTGGACATTTTCACTTTGGGGTGTACTCACTTTTGTTGCCAGCGGTTTAGACATTAATGGCTGTGTGTTAAGTTATTTTGAGGGGACAGCAAATTAACACTGTTATACAAGATGTACACTCACTACTTTACATTGTAGCAAAGTGCAATTTCTTCATTGTTGTCACATGAAAAGATATAATAAAATATTTACAAAATTGTGAGGGGTGTACTCACTTTTGTGAAATATATAAGTTAGGAATGAAAAAACAAGGATTTTTCTACAATTTTCGTTTGAAAAAAAAAAAAAAACACTGAAAGGCTGTTATTATTATCATTATTATTATAATACAGGATTTATATAGCACCAACAGTTTGCGCAGCGCTTTACAACATGAGGGCAGACAGTACACTTACAATACAAATCAATACAGGAGGGATCAGAGGGCCCTGCTCGTTAGAGCTTGCAATCTAGAAGGGAGGGTCAAGTGGAAACAAAAGGTAATAACTGTGGGGGGTGAACTAATGGAGAAAATGAAAAAACTGTTGTTAGGTGTGGGTCGGGTAGGCTTCTTTGAAGAGAACAGTTTTCAGGGATCGTCTAAAAGCTAATAAAGTAGGAGATAAGCGGACAGATTGGGGTAGGGCATTCCATAGGATTGGAGAGGCTTTGGAAAAGTCCTGGAGGCGAGCATGGGAGGAGGTGACGAGCTAGAGAGCAGGAGGTCTTCAGAGGAATGAAGAGAACGAGTAGGTTGGTATTTAGAGACTAGGCTAGTGATGTAGCTGGGGGCTAAATTGTGGGTGTCTTTGTAAGTAGTTGTTAGTATTTTAAATTGAATTTGTTGGGTGAGCGGAAGCCAGTGGAGGGATTGACAGAGAGGGGTAGCAGACACAGAGCGATTGGTAAGGTGGATGAGTCTGGCAGCAGCAATCATGATGGATTGAAGAGGTGATAGACTATGTAGAGGTAACCCAAAGAGAAGGGAGTTGCAGTAGTCGAGAGATGGCCAGCAAATGAATTAAGAGCTTTGCGGCAAGATTTGGACAGTGATTGGACGTGGTGCTTAAAGGAGAGTTCAGAGTCCAGGACTACACCTAGAACCTTGGCATGTGGGGATGGGCTTATAGTTGTGCCATCGATTTTGACAGAGAGATCAGGGGAAGGGGAATATGGGGGAGAATAAAATTAAAAGTTCGGTTTTGGATACCCAAATCAATTTCTCTACCCCTCAGCTCACTCCCTCTGTCTGGATGTGTGACATCCAGACTGTGTGACATATCAGTCTGGATGTGTGACATCCAGACTGATATATCCGATAGTAAATTAGTGATAAAATAGTAATACGTGAGGAGACAGAGGGAGTGAGCTGAGGGGTAGAGAAATAGATTTGGGTGTCATCAGCGTAGAGGTGGTACTGGAAGCCATAGGAGGCTATCAGCTAACCCAGGGAGGAGGTGTAGATTGAGAGGAGGAAGTAGAGTTGTAAGAAACGCTAAAGGTGTGGTTGGATAAGTAGGAAGAGAACCAGCGAAGAGTACAGTCACGGAGACCAAAGGCATGGAGTTTTTCGAGGAGGAGAGGGTGGTCACTCCACCCAGAACAGAATAACTGATATTTCATTACCGTGTGGTGGCTGACAAGCTGAGTCAAATACTAACTTCTCTCAGGGAAGCAAAATACGTATGTCCAACCTAATTCACAATTCCTCCAATTATAATACCCATTACAGAGTCAAATGAGAGTGCCTCAAAACATGTTCTCTGTAGACTACACAAATAAATAAATAGGTGATCCAACATCAAAACAGTGACATATTGACTATTGCCTTATAGGTAAAGTCAGCTACTCATACTATAATGTTGCTGCCAGAGTCTCCAAGATATATGAGAAACCAATGTGCGATTCAACCAAATGGGGTGCACTCAAAGATGCCACCCAAGACATTTCAGTTTTGGGTGAAGTTTGCCTTTAAGATTTTGCTAAATATGTCTATATTGTTAAACTTTTTAAACCACAATATATGCAGTAAATAGCCCTCAATCTGAGAAGTAGCCCAGAGTCCTCTTTCTTGACCTGTGGAACCAGATGCTTAGGGAGTGGACGTGCCTTGTATTTTCTGGAGATACCTATACTAAGGTTTTGGCTTTACTTTCACTTATGAGTTGCATTTGCCAGATTTAACTCCTTTAAGTTTCTGACATCAGGCGTTTATATTAAATATGACACTACCACTACATACAATAACTTCAAAAAGGTAATATTATTTATTAAGGATGTAAAATGCTATTAATTATTTACTGTATGTCCTGCATTACTTCTTGTTCATTTTCATGTTCACTCTTTTCTTGCATTTATTTTGTGTAATTCTATTTTAAAATCCAAAATTTTATCTTGAGGAGAAATCTGTTAAACCTTCATCTCCAAACTGTCTGAAATGCACCCATAACAGAAAAAACCATGCCTAATGTGCCGAGTTATGACTAAGTTAAAGTCAGTTTAGAAAAAAAGGACATTTGAGAGTAATGAATTTTTTGCCTGTTTGCAAGTTCTGGTGCGAACCGAACCGGGGGGGGGGGGGGGTGCTTTGCTCATCCCTAAGGTAACACCAGTCAACAGCAGAAGAACAACAGCCACTATGTATAGGTGCAGGTTCTACACTCCTTATAATATAGATACTTCAAACATAGAGTTGAAAAAGGAACTTTATTCCATTTTGAGGGTAAAATTAGAAAAATGAGAGCCATAGTATCAATTCTTACTTAAATCCTTACTTGAATTAATGGTTGCAAGAGAGTAATTGATTAGCAACTTTTGGTATTCATCTCTTGGGCTTCATACACACAAACCCTAGGAGGCAATGCTAAGTGTACATTCCTAGTGAACTCCCTGGTGCTTGGCGACATTAGCTGGAGTGACCAAATGTCTCTATATAGTTGGGAATGCAACAAAACTTTGGTGCATGTTGTCATTATTACATTAGAAGGATATTGTGCCTCTGTTGACTTGAATTGCCCATCCCAGCAGGCCCTACAGCCTCATTGACATAGATATGGAATTTGCTATAATTTAGATGTAATGAGAGATAAGAGACTTGCGAAATCCTAGAAGAAAAATCCTGATGGATGTCAGAAAAGGCCAGAAAATATATAAGTAGTGTTTATTGGTACCAAGATGAAGTTTTTTGGTAACATTTTAAAGGTGAACACTGACAAAGCATGACTGATATGATGTGCTGTAGGTAGGATTTAATGCTAGTCATTTTAATAGAGTGATAAAGGAAGTAGCAAGTACAGTAGATGTCTTTTTACAGATTTAAAGAGATAAAACTACTAGCAGGTTTAGCATCCTTTACCCACAAGTGTCCAGAACTAGCACAAATAAAAAGAAAACTTTAACTTATATTGTCAACACTTTCTTACCTGTATGTCTCAATGCAATAAAAGCTAATTTTTCTGCCTGCCAACAGTTTTTATATAGTTGCTTACTATAGTCACCCATGCAGAGCTCAGTAGTAGTTAGTAGTAACTGCTGGCGCATCCCAGGTGGCTGAAAATTCCAGACCTTGAAGAAGACCAGGAGAAGATGTCTTTGGTAGCAACAGAGAGACAAGAGTGCAGTTGTTGCATCACTGGAGGGCACTTTGGGAGGTAACTGTGCCATAAGCTGCAAATACTTTATGTTTAGTTAGTTTGCCATTAGGTCCCTATTATTGAAAACTGGAATTAAAATATGCAACAAAAGTATTTTAGGAGCAAATATAATTTTCTGTGCACTGTGCATGTTTTATTTATTTATTTTCTTTTTTGCTTACCGAAACTGATATGTATTATTTAAAAATGCAAATTAAAGTTAACAGACTATTATTACCATAGGCAAGAAAAGAAGCAAAAGCTGTTTCAGCAACCTGATTAATCTCAGAACCTCTGATTAGTTTCTGTGCAGCTATTTTTGTAAAATTCCTTGTTAGCAGCTTCTGCATATCTTTACGTGCTGTTTAGATCTCAGAGGAAATCTGATCTAGCATTAGCAGCATTTTAATTTTTGAAACAGGTACTGTACATCCTAGTTTTTCCGCTCACTGGGACCATCTGTACAAGTGTTTGACAGCACATCTGCACTGACCCACACTGCGTTTTTCTGGCTGCTTCTCATCTTATGATAACTATTGAAGTATTCAGGGTAATTTGTGCTAGAACACAGACAACATTTGCTCTCCAATGACTTCAAATTAATGATGTTCACTTTCTTTACAAAATAAACTTTCTAGTTTTGGCTGGGTGCACATGATGTGACTCTATACATTTTTTCAATGCCTTTAAAGGGGATTTTTAGGAAAAAAAAAAAACGAAATTTGCCTATTTGTAGAAGCAACAAAGACAATTCCTTACTTCCCATGATCCTTTTGTTAACAGTGCCTGTGTTTCGTCACATATGGCGACCCGTCACATTTGGCTATCCGCTGGACTGCGCATGCACGCCGCCGCCGTATGCGTTCCAACACTGTGGCGATGTACGCTTGTGCAGAATTTTGTGGCCACACCCCTGAGTTCAGGTTCAAGCCCCACCATCCAAGTGGACACAGAGTTAGATTATAATTATGCCGAGCGAAGCGAGGCCGTGCCCGAAGCGTGGTGAGCGAAGTAAGCCTGCGAGGGGCCCTGTGGCAAAGTGGTGTCTTACAACAGTGTTGGAATGCATATGGCGGCGGCGCACATGCGCACTCCAGCGGGTAGCAGAATGTGATAGGTAGCAAAATTTGACGAAATACCTGGCATGCTGACTTTGACCTCAGAAATGCAATGCTTTCTATAGAAAAATCTTGTATTTTGGGGTCATACTACATTATTAGAGTTCACCAGCAGTTGCCACCCAGAAATTTAGATCAAATCCTGTGTTAAAATGGAATCAGTCTGTATAAGTACATAGAAGGAGGCCCGTTTTTTTCTCTTAATGTTTGAATACATTTTTTGATCAATACAATTACTAGAGCTGAATTATATAACTATAAATCTGGAGTAGTTACACACAGCAAACAACAAGACTCAACCATCTCCTAATCTATCCATCATTAGACGATCCCGGAAAACCCATCTCTTAAAAGAAGTCTATCCTGTTACTAACTAATACACTGTCTTACTTTCTCCATCAGCTCATCCCCCACAGTTATTACTTTTTGTATCACTTTGGCAATATATACATTTTGTATAATAATAATAATGTATAGATTCTTAAACAAAAGATGATGGTGTCACAAGTGAAATATAATGACCTCATTAAACTATACCTACAGCAAATGAATGAGCTTATTCAGTGGGCAGCACAAGGAGCAAAGCACTTAATACAAAGTGTAGTATCTTAAAGCATAGTTTTTTTTATAGTTCTGCCTGGAGTTCAGCTTTAACTTGATGCACAGGGTACTGATAAGTGTTTTTCTGAACCACATAACCTAAAGCACAAATTGCCTTGGAAAAAAGGATCTAATGGTATGCTTATTATTTTATCTACAGTAGATGTTATCTATGTTATTTGTATCTGTACCCATCAGTTTTTTATGACTGGTGCTCTGATTCGCGATTTCGGACATGGAGCCACAGAGAAGTAAGGTTACATGTCCAGCTTACACTAGAACGTGTTCCTGCACATTCCGGTTTTGATGGCCTGCGGTACCATGCTATCTGGTGGCCGCAAACATGCTGCGTTTGCAAGATGCATTGGGGTGCCATTGACAATTAATGTGTGTGTCTCTAAAGGGCAGTACTTTTGTGTGCAGTGCGGGAAACGTGCATAGAATTCACACTGTGAACCGGCCCTCAAGGTTAGAAGTCCACCATGAATCACAATGCAGTCAGGGTAGTAGGGATGGCATGGGACAGTTTCAGATAGCAATGAGAATGAGAAATGAAGGCAATATCTTCTGAGATGACAAGGTATGCTGTGTGGAGACATGAACAGGGCCTCCCCTGCATGTACTAAAACAGCTATACCTTAAAAATCTTTGCTTTTGATTTTGACATTTCTGCCTGGCACATTTTTTTTAATTTTCAAAGAGCTGCTCCAGGCAGCAAGTAAAGTCACAGAACAACCTAGTTTTTCATGGAGCAAAGTAGCTGAGCCACAATCAGGAAGATTATATATACATAATTTTATCAAATCAAAATGGCCAGAATAAGCGGTTTTCTAAAAGGTTTCTTGATAGGACTGAAGCCTCTTGTCACATGATTTTGTGATCCCCCCCCCGTTTGATCAAGTGTGCATGAAAGGCTAAGGTAGGCACACATATAGAAGATGGGGCTGGAGCCAGGGAACCTACTTGCTCGAATCTACGAAGATGAGTATTCTAGAAACTATAGGAAAATAACTAGTGAGCGGCCAGGTGCAGGAGATAATTGCCTGGAGAAAAATTATAGCCATTCAGAAGGGAGCTTGTGTCATCTAAATCCATTCAAGAATTCAGGTTTTAACTGGCGTGTCCCTGAACCAGATAAGAATTTGTGAAATTATATATAGCTTGCTATAGCTCTCTGGATAATACATATGAAAGATCAGGTACGTTATGCTATGCGTTAGCAGTTAAAGAAAATCATGAATCATATCCATTGTTAACGTTATAGCAAATCCTTCCATTCACTTGTCTTTAGTCTAAACATTTCTGCAGTCAGTTAACACCTGCTGGGGACAGCAAAACTCAAACAGCAGCCGGTCCCCTCTGAGCCATGTTTGTCAGTACCTGGTTTCTTTGCAGCTGTCATGGCTCAAGTATTGTGCGGAGAGCATGCAACTAGCCCAGACTACAAGAAAGTGAGTGGCTGTGTCATCACTGCTAAGAAAAACTGCAGTGCATCCACCCGGCATAGTATTTAACGTGGTTTAAAAAGAAGAGACCAGGGCTGGACCAGCACACAGCCCTGGCCTATAAAAAGAATGCTCTTGACTCAGCATAATCAAATCTGTAAAGTCTTCATTATTAATAAAGTAGGCATGTTAGACAATGAAAAAAAATAATAAATTCATGCCTGGATAAGTCTCATAAGAAGGTGTTGCATTTCAGGGTCATAATTAAAGTATGTCCATAGATTGCTATAGTAGTGCGCTCGCTGTTCAGATCCAGCAACGTCCCCTCTAGCAGCAGGCTCCCAGCCATATACAAAGACACCGACTCAGAATGCAGTCTTAAAGCTGAATTCTAGATTTTTTCAAACCCAACTACTCTTAAAGCCCTACCACCACTTTCTTTTTAGGACCCTAAACATACACTATATTACCAAAAGTATTGTGACACCTGCCTTTACACACACATGAACTTTAATGGCATCACAGTCTTAGGGTCCCTAGGGTTCGATATTGAGTTGGCCCACCCTTTGTAGCTATAACAGCTTCAACTCTTCTGGGAAGGCTGTCCACAAGGTTTAGGAGTGTGTCTAGGGGAATGTTTGACCATTTCTCCAGATTTATGAGGTCAGGCACTAATGTGGATGAGAAAACATGGCTCGCAGTCTCCACTCTAATTCATCTAAAGCAAGGTCAATAAAGACATGGATGAGTGAGTCTAGGGTGGAGGAACTTGACTGGCCTGCACAGTCCTGACCTCAACCCGACAGAACACATTTGGGATGAATAAGAGCCAAGACTGCGAGCCAGGCATTCTCGTCCAACATTAGTGCCTGACCTCACAAATGCTCTTCTGGAAGAATGGTCAAACATTCCCATAGACACACTCCTAAACCTTGTGGACAGCCTTCCCAGAAGTGTTGAAGCTGTTATAGCTGCAAAGGTTGGGCCAGCTCAATATTGAACCCTACAGACTAAGACTGGGATGCCATTAAAGTTCATGTGCGTGTAAAGGCAGACACCCCTGCCTTTACAATATAGTGTATCTTAAATCACGTAGTCTTCAGGCTGGTCTGGAGGGGTTGTGGGTCCTTCCTGTTCTTCCATGGTAGAGTCAGTGGGCAGTCCCTACCTAACTAAGCAATGCTCATGTAATAACACCTTAGAACCATCTCCTGAAAGTGTGTCCATGACAGCCTGGGCCCACAGGAAGTGTGTTAGCTGACACTGTCTGTCATTTAACCCAGAGGATGAGCATTGTTGGACCTCAATAAAGACATGGATGAGTGAGTCTAGGGTGGAGGAACTTGACTGGCCTGCACAGTCCTGACCTCAACCCGACAGAACACATTTGGGATGAATAAGAGCCAAGACTGCGAGCCAGGCATTCTCGTCCAACATTAGTGCCTGACCTCACAAATGCTCTTCTGGAAGAATGGTCAAACATTCCCATAGACACACTCCTAAACCTTGTGGACAGCCTTCCCAGAAGTGTTGAAGCTGTTATAGCTGCAAAGGTTGGGCCAGCTCAATATTGAACCCTACAGACTAAGACTGGGATGCCATTAAAGTTCATGTGCGTGTAAAGGCAGACACCCCTGCCTTTACAATATAGTGTATCTTAAATCACGTAGTCTTCAGGCTGGTCTGGAGGGGTTGTGGGTCCTTCCTGTTCTTCCATGGTAGAGTCAGTGGGCAGTCCCTACCTAACTAAGCAATGCTCATGTAATAACACCTTAGAACCATCTCCTGAAAGTGTGTCCATGACAGCCTGGGCCCACAGGAAGTGTGTTAGCTGACACTGTCTGTCATTTAACCCAGAGGATGAGCATTGTTGGACCTCAGAGCAGTTAGTTTGCAGGGTACAGTGTCAGGGATATGGTGACTGCAAAAGCTGCTTGTTTATTTTACCAAAATAAGTAGAAAAAAAACTAGAGTTTCACTTCAATTCTCACAAGGTGTGCTTGTGAATTGTATTTAAACAAAATAGATATAAACCCTACAGTAATTGAATGGCATCTAGTTTGCTAATGTACTGTGTATCATAAACAGGGATGAGCCAAATGTACTGTACCTCAGTTCAGTTCAAGGTGGATTTCTGAACTGTACTGAAGTTTGAGTGCTGAATCCCAACCCCTCTGAAGTCAATGGAAGATGGATCTTAGAAAACAGTAATGGCCATTTTCTAGACTTATAAGCCAGGAACTGTAAAATAAATGGCATGGGGAGGGGGGGGGGGGGTTGGGCACTGCCCTGAAGGACATGTTAGATGTCCGCTGACACCCGCTGGCATCCGATCCAGTCCGTTAAAAACAGACAGATAGGGATACGTTCCCCATCCGTCCAGCGGATCGGATGACAGTTGGATGCAAACGGACAAGCAGTTTGTTTCTGTAAGACCGCCCTATAGAGAACAGCGGGCTGTGTCCATGTATGCTCGGCATAGTGGAGCGGACATGGACCTACCATCTGCCTGCTCAGTGGGGATCAGCAGAGAGATCCCCAGCTGAGCAGGCAGATCCGCTTGATGGATTCCACTCCATCTAAAAGAGGCCTAACAGGGAGACAATGCAGTGGAAAATTGATATATAGGGACAGAGCGTGGTCACCCTATTTCAGGATGTACCTGCACAGCATAAGGACCACTATCCATGTGTCATTCTAATCAAAGCTGCAGATTTCAAAATATTGAAAATAATTTTTTTAAATTTCATTAACATTTTAAACTTATATGACATTTTGGTGATTAGGTTGACGCATACATAATACAATTATAGTATAATACAAATATTTTCAATTTCAATTTTCTAAACCTTATTTAAAGTGTATCTTGAGACAAATTCCATGTACCTGACTAGTAAATTGTGTTTTGTTTACTGTGACAATGTCGCATCAACAATATAGCAATACAGCTATTGGCATCAGCATTACAGAATTAAGTACACAACCAGAAGCCCTCTGATGGAATCCTATAAGACATGAAGCAAAACTTTACTGGCTACATTTATGTCTATGTCTTAATATTTCCAGTAAAATTGGTCACTATGCTAGGCATGCTTCCTTGCCTACAGTGTTATTAATTATGTGGCTAAGGTGATGTAATGTAATAGGGCAAGAAAATCTGCTACATTCTTTTACCTTACCTCAATATTATCCCGTATCAACATAATCCCTGAAATATTGACAGCAATGACTGAACTGATATCGATTTTTCCAAGGGGCACCCAGACATTTGCATGCATATGTTGTGTTGGCAAATATAGCCACTTATTTACTCACTTTAATTGAAATAGAAATCTGTGTGGCATTTATATGGATTCTAATATTGTGCTTATCCTAACTTCTCGCTTACATCAGCGGCTTCTCTATCTGTGGTCAATGAACAACTGGTCCTCTCTATAGATACCATGGCCTGTCATAGAAAACCAAACAGCTTTATTCAGGAATTCTTTTCTCTGGGTTTCTGGTATCCCTCTGCATTCTGTGGAATGACTTGAGTAAACAGGTGCTGTTCTTCTACAAATATGCTGGACACATGAGTAACAAGGAACTACACTTTACAAAGTAGTAGGATCAAACTTCATTTATTGGACACTTTTGTAATGCGCTCTCTATATGGCTACACCATGCAATGGTATTGCAAGCCATATTACACCTCAAATCAAAAAAAATGTATTCTACCTCTAACAGACATAATCCTAATTTTTCTCTAGCCGGCATCCGACATGAGCAATAAGCATAAATAAAAAAAAATAAATAAGAGAAGGTGAAACTTGCCTGCCCTTGAAATCTATATTTCAAGAAAAAAGAAAATAAAAATGTATTTCAAGAAAAAAATATTTAAAAAATATACAGTGCATCTCTGCAATACATGCACACTTCCCCATGTTTTGTCTCCTTATAGTTACATAGTTACATAGTTAGTCAGGTTGAAAAAAGACACAAGTTCATCTAGTTCAACCAAAAAAATAAATAAATAAAAAATAATATCATACAGTCCCATATACACAATCCTATACCCACAGTTGATCCAGAGGAAGACAAAAAACCCCAGCAAAGCATGATCCAATTTGCTACACCAGGGGAAAAAAATCCTTCCAGACCCCCAAGAGGCAATCAGATTTTCCCTGGATCAACTTTACCTATAAATGTTAGTACCCAGTTATATTGTGTGCATTTAGGAAAGAATCCAGGCCTTTCTTAAAGCAATCTACTGAGCTGGCCAGAACCACCTCTGGAGGGAGTCTATTCCACATTTTCACAGCTCTTACTGTGAAGAAACCTTTCTGTATTTGGAGATGAAATCTATTTTTCCTCTAGGCGTAAAGAGTGCCCTCTTGTCCTCAGTGTTGACCGTAAAGTAAATAACTCAACACCAAGTTCACAATATGGACCCCTTATATATTTGTAAATGTTGATCATATTCCCCCTTAATCTTCTCTTCTCAAGAGTGAATAAATTCAGTTCCTCTAATCTTTCCTCATAGTTGAGCTCCTCCATGCCTCTTATCAGTTTGGTTGCCCTTCTCTGCACATTCTCCAGTTCCCCGATATCCTTTTTGAGAACTGGTGCCCAAAACTGAACTGCATATTCCAGATGAGGCCTTACTAATGATTTGTACAGGGACAACATGATATCTCTCTCTCTGGAGTCCATACCTCTCTTAATGCAAGAAAGGACTTTGCTCGCTTTGGAAAATAGACCTGGAAAATACAGAAAAATTATCTATTGATCTGCCAGAAATGCATTCAGATACTAAGTCATGTTGTGGGCTGAAAACAGGACCAGGACAAGAGTTGGCAGAAGGGGCACGTGCCCTGTGTGCTGTGTTGAGGGGGGCTCACTGGAGTTTCCTCACTTGTCCCACTCCTCATTGAAAAGAGGGACTGCGGCAGCAGAAGGAGCAGAGGACATTAGCTTCTGGATGGAGAATTCTGCTTTCTCCTCCCTTCAGCCTGCAGTGGGAGCACAGGTGCTGAGACGGAGAACACACTTCACTCTCAGCGTGGCACCTCTAGAGAGTGAGGGCACACTGGTTTTCTTCCTGTCTCCACAAGTCTTCTGACATCCCACATGACCAGAAATGAGAAGGAGAAGCTACCTTCATTCCCAGAGGGTGTCGCACTGAGGCTGTTGCTGTGTGCTCTGGAAATATAGTCTAAGGGGACAACTCAGCCCCAAACCTCCTATCTCCACCTTGGAACCCCCCAGATCCCCTTAGTCTCCTCACACCCTTAGGGCTTGTATGCACTTGGATTAGCCCTATGAAAGACAGTTAAGTCGTGTTTTTACTGTCCACATCCACCCAGCTTAATAGGGAGATGGAGCTGCTCATTCCTGTGAACATTCAGCACAAAGAACGCCTGATCCTGGATAATCAACACAAAACCTGTCTAGAAATTGCAAAAAGAGTTCCTCAGAGGACAGCATTTCAGCACTAATGACGAAGTGAAACAGGCTGTCCTAGGATGGTTCAGACATACTGACAAATCTTTCTATGCCAAAGCTTTCCACGCTGGGATAAGTGTATAAATGTAGCAGGGGAGTATGTCGAAAAATAAATGCAGTTTCCACTTCTTGAAATTTGTTTGTTTATTATATAAACTCAAAAGTCCTGCTTTGACTTGAATGCCCCTCATAATTAAATGCTTCCTCAGAATACCTTATGTTCTACCTCTGTACTATGTTCTACCTCTGTACCATTATCTGTGGAGAGTATTTTAGGCATTTGCCAAATTTCTTACTTACTTCCTCTGATATTCATGCCATATATTTTTTTAATGCTGTGCTTAATTCTAAGCAGGTTTGTGAGCACAGTGCTAGTAATTGAATTGTCTCCAATCACGCTGTTCATTTTGCGAAATTCAGGCCAAGATTTAGCAGTGCCACGTTCAAGTGGAAATAAAAGGTCATTACAATTTTCAATAGGTACGATTAGTATTCCCAGAAGTACTGTATTCTTTTTGCATCTTTAGCCAAAGTACAGATAAGGTTTTTTTTTTTTTTTTTTTTTTTAAGAAACATCATGTTAGAGCGCCACAAACATTTTTCATGGAGTAAAATACAAAGGGACACCATTCTTGGGTTCTGCCATTTTTCAATGCTACCTATGGGTTTATTATAGGACTGCAATGTATGTGCACGTTATATAGAATTTCAATTCAATGTTTTGTTTTAGTAAACAAATATAACAAAGTTTAGCTCTATTCAAATGTTAAAGTAATAAATACATAGTAAATAAATACCTGTAGACATTTAAAGTCTAATGTGCCATTTGGGTTATAGACAGACGTTTATAGTAACTCCTCTCTTCCATGACAGCTCCATGACATCTTCTCATGTGTCTCTTGCTGTACACTCAAAGAACTCACACAATGAGGCTACTAAGGGATTTGAGAACAGTAAAATGTATGAAAATTCACTTCTCAGCTCAGTA
This sequence comes from Lithobates clamitans, assembly GCA_037952925.1. Taxonomy (NCBI): domain Eukaryota; kingdom Metazoa; phylum Chordata; class Amphibia; order Anura; family Ranidae; genus Lithobates; species Lithobates clamitans. The sequence continues at coordinate 1,483,011 of JBBGZY010000583.1, forward strand.
GTGGTTGCTACATCTGCAATCCCTAATGCCATACCTCCCAACTGTCCCTGATTTTGAGGGACTGTCCCTGATTTGGAACAAAGTCCCTCTGTCCCTCATTCCTCCTCATTTGTCCCTCATTTTGGTCTGATCTATATAGTTGTATATAAAATGTACTATTTATCTTTCAAAAAGTGTCTTCCAGTGCTAAACCTTTCATCCAATTTTTAAATTGCTGTATTTGTAAATTTCAAAAGCCAATATAAAGGAAAAGTAGTGGTAAAAAAGCACTTGTGGGTTTAACCGATCATTTTTTTGTACAATTCTCCTTTAAGGGGTTGTGGCAGGGATTGTGTCCTATGCCTACATACTTTTGCTAATAGGTGTCCCCCGTTCCCATCTCAAAAAGCTGGGAGGTATGTCTAATGCCGCATACACACGAGCGGACTTTACGGCAGACTTTGCCCGGCGGACGGGATTTGGTCGGACAATTCGATCGTGTGTGGGCTCCAGCGGACTTTGTTTTCTCAAAAGTTGGACGGACTTAGATTTAAAACATGTTTTAAATTAATCCGTCAAAATCGAGTCCGGTCGAAAAGTCCGCCGTCTGTATGCTAGTTCGACGGACATAAAGCCACGCTAGGACAGCTATTGGCTACTGGCTATGAACTTCTTTGTTTTAGTCCGGTCGTACGTCATCACGTACGAATTCGACGGACTTTGGTGGATTGTGTGTAGGCAAGTCCGTTCATTCAGAAAGTCCGTCGTAAAGTACGTCGAAAAGTCCGCCGGGCAAAGTCTGCCGTAAAGTCCGCTCGTGTGTACGCGGCATAATGCTATGTCACTGGTTGCAAATCTTTCAAGGAAGAATAGAGCCCTGGCTGGCTTTAAAGCTCTTTTCTCCACCTACCTTTAAAGGCCAATAAAAAAGGTTTCTCTTTTGACACTAGTTCCTTCACCATTATTTTTTATATAACCTAGAATTCAGCATAGACAGGCTGGCATTCTATCAGAAGGAGAGCTAGGAAGGTCAGCATAATGGCTGATGAATGACTGTTCACACCAGACCATTAACGACTTACATATTATTTTTTATTGGATTTATCCCAAAAAATACCCATTCTAAAGAATTAGTAATATTTCCTGAACCAAATTTGCTTAACCACTTCAGCCCAGAGCCTCTTTTGAGATTTGTTGCATACAAGTCAAAATAAGGTTTTTGCTAGAAAATTACTTAGAACCCCCAAACATTATATATTTTTTTTCAAACACCCTAGTGAATAAAATGGCGGTCATTGTAATACTTTATGTCACACCGTATTTGCGTAGAAATCTTACAATCGCAATTGTTTTGAAAAAAAAAAAACTTTTTTGAGTTAAAAAATAAAACAGTAAAGTTAGCCCAATTTTTTTCTATATTGTGAAAGATAATGTTACGCTGAGTAAATTGATACCCAACATGTCACACTTCAAAATATTGCCTGCTCGTGGAATGGCGACAAACTTTGGCACTTAAAAATTTCCATTGGTGACGTTTAAAAATGTCTACAGGTTACCAGTTTTGAGTTACAGAGGAGGTCTAGTGCTATAATTATTGCTCTCAATCTAACAATCGCGGTGATACCTCACATGTGTGGTTTGAACACCGTTTTCATATGCGGGCACGACTTACGTATGCGTTCGATTCTGCACGCAAGCTCGGCGAGATGGGGCACTTTAAAAAAATTTTTTTTTTTTTTTTCTTATTTATTTTACCTCTTATTTTTTATTTTTACACTGTCCTTTAAAAAAAATGGGTCACTTTCATTCATATTACAAGGAATGTAAACATCCCTTGTAATAGAAGAAAAGCATGACAGGACCTCTTAAATATGAGATCTGGGGTCAAAAAAGATCTCAGATCTCATATTTACACTAAAATGCAATAAAAAAAAATTAAATGTCATTAAAAAAAAAAAATCCCCTTTAAGAGCATTTGGCGGAAGTGACGTTTGACGTCGCTTCAGCCCTCCAAAGATATGGAACTGAGCGGGACCCATCTTTCCCTCACTCGGCATCCAGGCAGTAAGGGGAGCAGACGTGATTGTCCCCGCCGCTCTGGCAAGCGGTGAAGATGACCGGAGCGCGGCAGGGGGGGGGCCTCTCCTGCCACCGATAAAAGTGATCTCGCAGTAAACCCACTGCAGAGACCACTTTTATCTTAAAGAGAAACGCACGCCATTCCTAAAAATACAAGGGTTATGGCAGCTAGCTTCTGCCATAACAACGGTATTTCGTGTTAAAGCACCGGCGTACAGGTAGAGCGATTTGCGTGAAGTGGTTAAAAACACAATTTTCTCAGCTCTATTGCATTCGTTTTGGGGGGGGGGGGGGGAACAGCACTGTAGCTAAGAATTTAACTGTATTGTATTGAGGTTAGAGTTTACCCAATCAAAAATTACGTTTTGTTTTATTGTTTGTAAGGCATAAAGGCAGTAGCCTTTACCGTGTGAGCCTTGCAGAGTAGTTTGAAAACAACTGACTTGGTTCAATAAATTAAGAAAGAAAAAAATGAATCTTCATCTTTTATATAAATTTCTCCAGTTTTGGATGTGCTAGCTGACATTGTAATTGATTGTAAAGTGATTGTAATTGATTGTAAAGACATATTTTTTTTAAATAACAAACATATTATACTCACCTTCTCTGTGCACTAGTTTTGCACTGAGCAGCCCGAATCCTAACCTTCTTGAGTCCCCCGCCGGCGCTCCTGGCCCCTCCCTCCTGCCAAGTGCCCCCACAGCAAGCAGCTTGCTATAGGGGCTCTATTCACACACAGCAGCTCGGCCCAGCCCCCTCTCTCTCCTTATTGGCTGTGATTGACAGTAGCTGGAGCCAATGGCTCCCGGTGCTGTCTCAGCCATTCAGGAGGGAGAGACCTGGGACAGCTGAGGCTCTTGTGTACATCACTGGATCGAGATAGGGCTCAGGTAGATATTGGGGGTGGAAGGGGGCTAGGGGCTGCTGCTGCACATAGAAGGTTTTTTACCTTCATGCATAAAATGCATGAAGGTAAAAAACCTTGAGCCTTTACAACCACTTTAATTGAGCATTGTCTGACTTTGTTGTTATTAAAAATAAAAATATTGCATAACCTGGACATGTCCAACTAACAGAACATGTCACACTAATAGTGTGCTAACAAGCAGCATAATCTTATTGTGTCCCTACATTGGTTTACCTCCTCCATATTGGGGCATTATGTTTTTTTAATCAATATGTACCCATTTATCAGCAATCAGATGGGCAGGTCAGAAGACCTTTCTAATGAACTTATGTGCAGAAATTTGAACTTTGTGATATAATAGAGGATCTTATAGACTTGACCATAAGCATGTTTGCTTGAATTTTCGTAGCCTCCCTGGCGGTTTTCCCGAGTGTGGCTCGGGGTTAAAATTCAGGACCATTAGCGGTAACCCCGAGCCACACTCGGGATTACATCGCAGGATCCTGGTGTGGCTTTACTTACCTTGTCCCCGGGATCCTGCGATGTCCCCCGCTGTGTCCGAGGGCTCCGTCCTCCTCAGAAGCCTCTCCGTGCCAGGCTCCGTTCCCTGCGAGCGTCGCGACGCACGGGGGCGGAGCCTGGCGGCAAATTAAAAAAAAAGTAAAAATCATAACACATATAGTACTGTAATCTTACAGATTACAGTACTGTATGAAATGATTTCACATCCTTTTTGTCCCCAGTGCTTTGGCCCATGCCCTGCATGCAGTTTTATGTGATATATACTGTTCTTTCTGCCTGGAAACTGGAGATTGTCCATAGCAACCAAAAAGTGTCCCTTTACGTCAAAAGTGGCCTTAGACCAGCTAGAAAACAGCGATAGTAAATTAGAACACTTGCAGAATTGAGCGATAGTGAATCGTAGGGAAATTTATTTTATTACTATTTATTTTTATTTTTTTTAATTATTTATTTTTATTTATTATATTATAATTTATGTTTTTGTGTTTCAAACTTTATCATACCCGGGATATCTACTAGACTCTTGTTTGGACAGATTTAAGTGTGTTATTGTTAAGAATTACAGACCTACAATATAAAACGCCAAATTTCCATGAAAAATAATTGTACCACTTTCAGCACCTAAAATCCGAAATAATCATACCGCCAGGGAGGTTAAAGGTCTCACTGCCTAATTCTGAGATGAGTTTTTCTGTAGGGCTGGTGTGTGACCAGCTTAAGCTTAATGTCAGGTCACCTGAAGCCAGGTTACAGATGCATCCTGTTGGGGTCAGGAATGCACCGCTAAGGTAGTGGACCCTATGGCTGACTGCTGCGGATGGAGCTCTGGGTGGTTCAGGAAAGCAGGTTCTCTGGAGCACCAAGGATCACACTGGGAGCTAGAGCATGAGATTCCCCAGGATGCGGAATCTAAGAGCCAGCAGGTGTTCACCAGAGCCCCTAATCGTGGGTATGGACTTCGCTGTAACTGGCTTCAGGTCGCGGCTACTAGGTCTCCCAGCTCACGCTTAGGGTAGGCTACTGGAGGTTAGAGAGGAAGCAGCAGACCGGGACAACAAGGGATAGTCAGGAGATAAGCCAAAAGGTCAGGGCAACAAGCAGGCAGGGATAGTCAAAGAACACGCCAAAGGTCAGGGTATAAGCCAGACAGAGACAGTCAAGAACAACCAAAGGACAGTAAACAGGATCAGACGTAGAGCACATGGCAAGAAGCACACAGGAAGCCAAAAACAGTACTGATCAGCAAGGCAGGCTTGGACTGCACAATGTTAAATAGTTTATCCTATAGAGGCTAGGGTGGAGCCATGCTCAGGAAAGATTACTTAACCATGCAGGTGTGAGAGTGCAGGCCCTAAGGATGATACACAGACCAGAGGTAGGCAGACAGATAGGGGACGAAAGTATTACTACAGATTCATGACACTTAAGTTAACTTCTAACTTCTGAAATGCAAATTTCTGTTGCATGCTAACAAATCCAGAAAGTTCACAACTCCAAATAAGGGGGGGGTGGGGTAAAAAATCAGTTGCCCAGCACAAGATAACATAAAAAATGCATCATGACATCATTACGTCAACACCTCTCTCTGCTTCATTCAGCACCACCCATTACCAGAGGGATTAAGAGGAGGAGGGGGGCCTTGCTCTTCACATGACTGAAGTCACACCTGGAAAAATTATATGTATCTTAAAGCAAAGTGCAAGGGGTCCCAATGTACAGGGGAGTGACTTGAGGGAGCTTTGTGACCAACCTGGAGTTGCGCTTTAACATTACATTATTCTGTGGCTACCTCTAGCTACCTGTTTTAAAGAAGATATACAAAAAAAATTTCCATGCCCCAAATAAAGAAGTGCTGAACAGGGCAGAGCCACCATATTGCACACTATGCAGACTAGTCAGGTTGTTAAAGCTACAGAATGGTCTGTGAATGAAGTACTAGGTGGGACACCATTTAGAGTCCCAAAGGTTGTTTGCCTGCTGGCTACAATTATGCTAATCAACTGCTGCATAATATAAACACATAAAACCATTTAACAATTAGAATCCTGTATCAGCAATGTAAATATGTTATTAAAACGTTGGTTGAAGATCGCCTATATTAATCATTTTGTTGGTTTCACATGGTTACGTGACTGTATGCCCTGGGCCATTACCTGATTTTACTATGCAACAGAATTACTCATAAATTAGTCTACAGGAACTTACAGGAGTCCCAGAGCAATCATTGAAAGATTAAACACATACAATATATGTATATAAACTGTTACATTATTAATGAATCTGAAGAAGTTGAGTCTATCAAATTCACCTCCACAGATGATTGCTGGACTTATTCCTGCATTAGCATGTTAAGTTATGTAATTAAGCAGGGCCCCCTTGTTGTACCATTGCATATCCCTATTGCACTTAAAGAGGAACTGCAGTCTGCTCACATAATTTGTAACAAAAACATCTTTGCCATTCTGAAGCTTCTCTCCAACCACTTTGCATATTATTTTATATATACTGTGATTCTTACTTGCCAAATATGCTGCAGAAATCTCCCCCCATTGAGTCTGGCTGCAATCATTTGGGCAGCTGAAGCTGCTGCCTCTCCACTTCCTGGAATTACACAGACACACAGAGACATACCTCCAGCTCTGCAACTCTCATTGGCCCTCGTATGACTCATCCCCCCCTCCCTTCCTGGAAAACTCTCAGGAGAGTGAGAGAGAGAGCTGTGCATGATGTCATAAGTCTAGGCTTTTTTCCAGACAAGAAACAAGAAGTGGGCTGTATAAAGTATTTACTGGCAGAAAAAAAATATTTTGCTATCCAAAGTTAAAACAACAAGGGAAGAAGATTTAATAGATGGAAAGAAGAAAAAATGATTGAATTTCCGCTTTAATATAAAGAATCCTTTATAAAATCACCAATTGAAAAGAAATAACTGAAAACCACATTAAAATAAATAAAATAATTATGCCTTATAAGCATAATTTGCTTGTCTCGTCATTTTGGTGTAGGAACCGTACACAACTGTCAAAGTTCAAGAAAACACAACAATGTAGTTAAACAGAATTTAAACAGGTTATTTAAATGTGCTCTTTTTTAGGTTAGATTTAACACATTTTGGGTAACAACTACATTTTTCAGAATCTCAAGATAATGCATCTATCAAACTTACCTTCACAGATAATTGCAAGACTTCTTTCTGCATTAGCATGTCACGTTGTGCCCTTTTGCCATTGCACATCCCTATTGTGCATAATATAAAGAATACTTTATGAAATTATTCCACTATAAGCTATTAAAGTACAACTACAGGTTGAAATAGATAAATAAATCAGATTGATCTATGTAAGCATGCCAAAGGTTCGGGGTCTGTTCAGGAGGGGAATTTGTGTTACTGCCCCTAACATGGAGATGATATCATTTCAGGTGCTATCAAGTTCACTTTATTTCTGTAATTATATTACTGATGTAAGTAGAGATAAGCAAATTAGAATGCTTAAACCGAGACCTGATGTGGATAGGGTAGAAATGTAGATATCTACAAATCTTTCCTGATTCAAATTGAACTTGGGCAAACCCAGTCTTCTGCTGCCTTCAAAATATGAAGGCTACCATTGCAGACCTCTGATTCTGAAAATGCATGCTGCCTGTCTGCCAAGAAGATCTCACAGCTTCATTAATTGTGTGACGCTACCCCAGCAGGAGCTGCTGAAAAAGATGGGCCCTCTGTTTTTTGCTTCAAACTTCCAAAGGGCCACTGACACACCAGGTTTAGTGCAAAAGCAAGTAAACACAGTGAAGTATGGCAAATAATTCCTATTAACGAATAATAATGCTATATCAAAAGCAGGTACCAAACCAGTTAGCAAAGGTAATCTTAATGTATTAGCCCAGTAAAATTGACAACTAACAAGTAGAAACAGATTGGCAATTGTGGTAACACAGTTTAACATACAAATTGTCTAACAGTAAGGGCTAAGCATAAAATGACACATAACACCGAGTTCAGCAAAAACAGTAGCAGCGTCACCTGAAATGCAACAGTGAGCTACAATACAGCTTGATCTAACAAATTGCAGGGACCATATTGCCAAGAGCAAACCTTCTGTAGCAGTCACTCAGGTGCAGAATGCCAGCACATAATTAAGCCATCTTCTCTGGGTCTGACACACTGATCCTGTTTTATAAAAGAGGAACAGTGGTTCAGTAAGGAAAGAGTTTGGGGATTCCCCCTGAGAGAGGTCAATGGAGTCTGGGGCCCGAGAGACACCAGTATGGAAGTAGAGTAGTGTGAACATGCTACTGGTTGCCTGGGGTCATGGAGGTCTAGAAGACAGCCTGTCGGTGGAGTGTGCCTGTTACAGCTGAGGTGGCCTCTGACGGCAGGGGAGGTGTTATTGGCTCTCCTTTAGCAGGCAGTCTGTCTCCCAGGGCAACAAGAGCGGATTTGTGCCACAGCCCCGGCGGGGCCAACTCGGCTACTGGGGAATAGTAGTGTAAAACTCTGGACAGGTGGATATGGATAGGGCTCAGCATGTCCCTCCTAATTGCATGTTAGAGAGAAGGTGTACATTATTATTAATATTATTATTATTCACGATTTATATAGCACCAACTGTTTACGCAGCCCTTTAGAAATTAAGAGGGGGGACAGCACAATTACAGTTCAATACACAAGGGACAGGAGGGCCCTGCTCATAGAGCTTACATTCTAAAGGGAGGGGGTGGTGGTACAAAAGGTAATAGATGCAGGGAATGATTTGATAGGGGGTGGCTCTGGGACAGTTGTTAGGTGGGTGTGGGATAGGCTTCCCTGAATAAGTGAGTTTTCAGGGATCTCCTAAAGGTGGACAGGTTAGGGACTGATCGGATATACCGGGGCAGGGAATTCCAGAGGATGGGAGAGGCCATGGAGAAGTCCTGAAGGCGAGCATGAGAGAAGGTAACAAGGGAGCTAGAGAGCAGGAGGTCCTGGGAGGAGCGAAGATGACAATTTGGGCGATATCTGCAGATGAGGTTGGTGATGTAGCTGTGGGGGGGATGTTGTGGATGGCCTTGTATGTTACGGTTAGCATTTTGAACTTTATACGCTGGGGTAGGGGAAGCCGGTAAAGGGATTGGCAGAGAGGGGCAGCAGTCACAGATCAATTAGTGAGGTGTAAAAGTCTAGCAGCAGAATTCATAATAGACTGAAGGGGGGATAGCCTGCATAAGGGTAGGCCATTAAGGTGAGAGTTGCAGTAGTCAAGGCGGGAAATAATCAAAGTGAAAAAGTTGCTTTGTGGTGTCATTAGTCAGGAAGGGTCAAATTCTGGAGATGTTGCGGAGGTTAAGGCGGCAGGATTTAGCCAGTGATTGGATGTAGGGGCTGAAGTAGAGAGATCAGAGTCAAGGATTACACCCAGGACCCTGGCATGTGTGGAGGGACCAATGGTTGTGCTGTTGCTCTTAATGGTAAAGTCATGGGGGGGGGACCGGGAAGGAGGAAATATTACAAGCTCAGTTTTAGAAAGATTGAGTTTAAGAAAGTGGTATGACATCCATACCGATATGTCATTCAGTAAGTATGAGATGCCTGAGGAGATCGAGGGGGTGAGTTGAGGAGTGGAGATATAGATCTGGGTGTCATCGGCGTAGAGGTGGTATTGGAAGCCATGGGAGGTTATCAACTGGCCTAGGGAAGAGGTATAGAGCGAGAATAGAAGGGGCCCAAGGACAGAGCCTTGGGGTACCCCAACAGAGAGAGGAAGAGGAGATGGAGTTGTAAGTGACACTGAAAGTGCGCTGAGATGAGGTAGGAGGAGAACCAACATAAAGCAGAATCACAGAGGCCAAGGGAGTGTAGTTTGCTGAGAAGGAGCAGGTGGTCAACTGTGTTATAGGCATCAGAGAGGTCTAAGAGTATGAGCATGGAGTAATGGCCATTGGTTTTAGCAGTTAGTAGGTCATTGGTGAGTTTTAGTAGAGCAGTTTCAGTGGAATGTTGTGGTTGGAAGCTGGACTGTAGGGGGTCGGGAAGGTTGTTGTCCATGAGGTAGCGACTCATTCTGTCATGGACAAGGCGTTCGATGAGCTTGCAGGCAAATGGGAGCAGGGAGATGGGTCTTAAGTTAATCAAACAGGTGGGGTCTAGTGAGTGTTTTTTAAGTATGGGGGTAACCAGTGCATGTTTGAGCAGGGAAGGAAAGGTGTCGGAGGAGAGGGAGAGGTTGAAGATGTTGGTTTAGGGAGTTTAGGATAGAGTGGGAAGGTGGTTGAAGTAATTGTGAGGTGACAGGCTCCAGGGGACAGGTGGTGAGGTGGGCCATAGAGAGAAGTTTATCAACTTCATCAATGGTACCTGGGCAGAAGGAGGAGAGTATTGAGTGTGGTGTTGGACCTGATGTGTTGGGTAGGGGAGGAAGTTGAATGCTGGAGATCTCCTTGCGAATTGTGTTGATTTTGCTTTTGAAATGGTTGGCAATCTGTTGAGCCGAAAATCGCTCTCGCCGCCCTAGACCGGATACACATTCCTGTAAGAGGTGACGATTGGAATAAAAGGTTGTTACAAATTGAACAGAAATGGATATACAAACTTGGAGCCACTATATATCCAGGTCTCAATGATTCAATTTCTTATGCTCCCTTTCTCAAGGGCTATAGTTCGGGAAAGACCAGTTAGAATTGCATGACCAGAAGGGCATGGGTATAGATGGAGTAAATGGGGATATATCTCTCTTTGGAACACCATCTGTAATGCTACTCCATGATGGAGAGAGCTTATGTTGATGTACATGTTCCAATAAGATATTTTTATCACCTAGATATGAGATTTAGGTTTCTCCTGGTTTAGCAATACATACATACATATGTTTTTTACATTATGTGTTTAAGAATAATAATAACAAAGGTATCCCCATGCTCTCCATCATTGCATTCATGCAATCATGTACATGTATTCGATACTGGCTATTATACCCTGCAAATAGACTCTGGGAAAGTTTATACATCCCCTTACTGATGCTTAGATTGCCATTTAGATTCTATACAATGTACCTTTATCCATTTATTTATCTAATTTATTGTAATGAATTAAGAAAAATTATAGTAATAAATTAATGATTATACCAAAAAGACTTTGCTCTATTGGACAGACTTTGACTAAAGACCAATGTATATATATATGTAATTTGACAGTGTATCTTTGTTATTATTCACGTTTTTCTTTAACCTCAGATTCTGAACTGCTGTAGTTTTGCCCTCCCTCTGCCTCCTTTGGGGTCTACCTTGGGTCCGGTGGCTTCCCGGCAGGGTAGGGGGATGTGTTTTCATCACACTGTGGGGAGCTCTATCACTGCCGGCGGCGTTCCGTGTTCGCCATCGGACTGGGGGATGACGAGGCGCACGTGCGTGGCCTGGTCTCCTGCACTGTGCGGGGAGTACCTCGGCCGGGCATGCGTGCGTGCGTTTTGTCTCTAGTCACGCGGATTGCGTTGAAGGCAACAGAAGAGTCCAGGACGCTTCCGCCTTTCAGAACGCCGAGGTGGCCACAGAAGGGATCAGCGGCCTGATGGCACCTCCTCTCCTGGGGGGTGGGGGGTGGTTTATGGGGTTGAACCACCTGTGGAGCATCACAGAGTCAGTGACCTGGGTAAAATAAGAGGTGTTGCAACTAGGGACTTTTCAGTTGATCCCTGACGAGCAGAGCATATGCACCTGTCGACTATTGGGTAAGAACATATGGCAGCGGATGGTTATATAGCACCATTGTTGTTACATATATTTCTTCCAATATATATTTTTTCAATATTTCCTACGCTTGTCCCTATTCAGAGTCTCCAGCCATATGCATTTGATCTAACCCCCTGTACCTGATGCCTCCTATCATAGAGGCCACAATGTTTTAACAACTTTTATATAGTAATCAGGTATTCAGCAATGCTGCTATTGCACTCACTTGCACATTATGAAGGACGTTTGCTTTGTGATTTTGCTTGAGAACACATATCACATTTTCTGTGCACTACTATCATTCTTTAGCCTTTATTCTAATTTCATTACTTTTCACAAGGGTTTTCATACGCTTCACACCCCAGTAAACACCTTGCCCATATTTTTAATATTTTATTTTTCAACAATTAATTAATTTTCATTTTTAATTTCTATTTCGAGTTTATCACCATAATCTTTTTGTAATTTTATCATACAATTTTATTAATTATTTGTGACACTCAATATCATGTAACATTCCTCTCTGGGCATAAATGATTATACCGGAGCATAAATGGGAATTGACGACTATAAAAGAACACTTAAAAATAAAAATAATACATTTTGGGAATTTTGCGTTTTTATAGCACACATAATACATTGTGATTTGAGTTTTTCATCTTTTTTCATAAAAGGCCTGCTCCCTGTCCTCTCTTATTGCAACTATTTCCTCTTTAACCCAGCTATTATATCCATATAATACAAAATGAAAAATGCACACAATATATTAATTAGTATAATTATGATGACTTCCAGGTGTTATTGGTCCCCACCCTCTTCTCCTTTTGGGTGCCTAATAATCTGTGACCACTTGTAAGCCCCACGGCCAGGGGTGGCCCCCCTCGGGGTGGGGGTGAGGATGGCTTCTCAGCAGTCTCCGGGACCAACAGTGGGGAAATCGACTGTTTTTTCTGTGCGTGTTTTTTAATAATAAGAAGTCTCTGGATAAGTGAGCCCATTTTGTGGAGAGGGTAAATATGATGTGACTACCGTTTTTTTACATATGATAGATGCACAAATGACTGTGACTGTACATCATATTATACACCATTGAAACCTGTCTTTTGATGTATTCATAGAAATATAAGAACCCCCTGAGGAAGACCGTAAACCTTTAGGTCGAAATGCATTGGGGCTTTTCCTGAACATCGAACAGTACAACCATAATTTAATTATTGTAGGTTGATATTTTTGAAAATACATTTTTCCAAAATTCATATGGTATTGTCAACTTTTGTTTCCCTTTTCCAATCCATTAGTCTCGCATTGTGTATACCAGAGCTCATGTTTTAGCTTCTGTATCTGTATTGTCCAATTGTCTTTTGATAATAAAATTACTTATACTTTTTTACAAAATCTTTTCGACTCATAATTGCTACTAAAAAACCCCACAGGGAATTTTTCCTTTTTTAAACTATTTGTTATTCAGGATGTGCAGCCTCTCAGACTCCGTATATGTGTCATACAATGCTATAATCTGCTGAGCAGTAAGCAAGTTGGTGGGTGGCGGCAGTGGGGGGTGAAGTAAGGAATTAAGGGTAGAAAAGAAGTAAGGAATTAATGGTAGGGTGTACATTGTCACGAAGACCTGAGAATTATTGGAGAACCCTATTCTAGGATAAGGGTCTGGTATAGATAAAGGGAATCTTCAGTTGCTTTGGTTACAAACAGAGATAAGCACCAAAGAGCTGTAGTTTAATCAAAATTGCTGTAGTATGTTGTATACACTTATATATGCACCATGTCACGTTCACGTACCCAGTCTTGAGGCCAGAATGATGTGAGAGTTCTCCTTGTGGCTACGTGAAGACAAGTAGTGCTGCAGTGGGACTTCTGCAGATGGAAACCAGATGATGAGGGCAGCTGGTCCTTCAGGTGAAAATAGGATCATGCAGTCAGGCACAGCAGAGAACAAATCAGGAGCGTAGTTAGGGGCTAGCCAGGGTTATGCTCAGGAAGCAGTCAGAGGCAGATCCATGAAGCAAGCTGAGATCAGAACCAGAAGAGAGTATGGGTAATCCAGGAACTAGCCAAGTTGGTAATGGAAAATCAGAAGTATTAGCACACAGGAAACACGGATAACAGGAACTGAAGACCAGTCAGCAAAGTCTGTGAGCATCTGTCCACCTTATAAAGACCAAAGGGTGCCAAATCAATCATACGTGGCATGCATCAGGGCGCACAGGCGTGCTCTGTGAACGAATGTTCGTGGTCTGTGAACTTATGTTCATGTGCCGGGTGAAACCATGCTGGATATTGGTAAGTGTGTCATGTCTCTGAGCCAATCCCCTTACATGCCATTTCACAGGCAGGTTAAGGTCATCTATAGGCATGGTATTAAAAAGGCTAATTTCACCTTTAAAAAAAATAATGGCACTTTTTTTTTAGCTTTTGGCTCCTAATGCCTTTAATAAGGTTTGGATTCCGCACCTGTTCGACCAACTACTCCAAACTGAACCCAGGTATGTTTGGCTGCTCCCTTCCTAAGACACTTCATAGTAAATTTTGAGCTTGCCTGTTCACTCAAACATGTGCATTAGCCAGTGCAGTGCTCCATCATAAAAATGGGCCAACAGGAATGTGTGGGTGGCAGGAGACAGTGTCTATACTTTTTTAGACATAGAGGGTACCACTAGTTGACTGCACTTTATAACCAATAGCAACTTTACTAGAGATAGAATCGCTTTAAAGCTGACATACTGTATTGTGGCACTGCTGCAGTAGCGATAAGTAATGTGACCAAAAACCAGCATGCCATGGGAGAGAGGTGAGTTTATATTTACTTTAATATCAATACCCAGTACATCTAATGCCTTCATAATTGTTTAAAAAAAACCCTGTCACCAACATAAAAAAAGTACAGGTAAAAGTACAGAAAATCAACTATTTAAATGCATACTTGCAGTTTTTTTTTCAATCCATAAACATTTATAATGCCTTGAAATGTGCCTTTGAATATGCTAAAAAATTTGACTACTCTAGGAAGAGTCAATTCCCTATCGCACTCCGTTCCTTCCTTCCTTGCAGATCATATTTATCTCCTCTTTTGGGAGTGTCTAATTTCTGTCTGTTCTCCATCTCGCCTCTCATTTTATTACATAACCATTTATGTAGCAGCTGGGAGAGAGGAAAAGGGGAATACTACAGAGTGTCACTTGAGTGACAGATCTATGGCAGCCCGTATATGATTCTTTTTTTGTTCAACCAGCAGGTTAAAAAAAAAAGACCTAAAGGATAACTAAAGGCAAAACTTTATTTTTTTTAGTTTTGGAGAGAGTGGGAAGAGATTCGAACCCTTGTCGGGTTTTTATTGCTATCTGTGCCTCCATTGGAAAGATTTACCCTCTCTATTTGTCCTGTTTACCATTATCATTGAAAGTGAAAGTAAAAGAAAATCCCAAATTTTGAGTTGTCCACAGAAATGTAATAGAGAGAAACTCTTCCAATGGGGATACTAATTCTGGTGACCTGGGGCTCCCCAAGGAATTCCCTTAATTTACAGGGATTTCCTCTCACTTCCTGTTTGGCTATGTGACAGGAAGAAAAGGGAAATCTCTGCAATGGGACACAGATGGGCAAAAAAAAAAAAACTGACAGGATTTATAACCACACATTTCAGGTTGATGGTGGAATCCTTTGCTGAGCTTTTGCATTCTGAAAGCGGGGAGACTTCCCTAGTGGAAGAATAAACAGATCCCTACTGCTGGCTATATCTGGTGGCACTGATCGAGTGGAAATTTTCCAACAGGGCAGTTATACATAATTTGATAGGTAGAATGACTTCTGTATAACTACAGTGCCCATACATGGATCGAAATTTGGCCGGTCCTTGCTGAACTGGCCGAATTTTGATCCACGTATGGCCTACTTAGGTCTGTTGGGACTGTTGACATCACATCCAAGATGGCAGCATCCAACCACAGCCTCAGGACAATTGGATGTCTACATGAGGGAGGCTTTTTTTTTTAGTAAATAGCATGCATAAGATATTATAAATGGATCTTATAAATGCAATCTTATGGAAAGCTTTCTGTTGAAGTGAATGGTCAGGAGACAGTGGGGTTAATTTACTAAAACTAGAGCGTGCAAAATCTGGTGCAGCTGTGCATGGTAGCCAATCAGCTTCTAACTTCAGCTTGTTCTTTCCAATATTTTTTATTGAATATAGTGTATGAAAAACATACAATACATATTTCTCAAATATAAACAACAATGTAGAAAAGATTAGAAGAACAGAGCTCGGCCAACATGGCCTACACACAGTACATATAGAAAAATGTAACATTTTTTAACTTCAGCTTGTTCAATTAAGCAGGCCATACATGGGTCAAATTCTGAAAGAATTTTCTTACAAAAATCGTAACAATTTTCTTTAGAATTTCGCACCATTAGTGGGCTGCAGCAACGGCTGATTTGTGGCCATCGAATTTCAGTGATCAGGCATGTTGGACATGTTTGGAAAAACAAACAAATTTGTAATCAATGATGGGAGAATTGTGCTAGAAGTATAATCGAAAAAGTGCAGGAGCTCAAGAAAAGAAAATTCCCAGACAGAAAAGAAGATTTATGGTCACGAAAATTATTTTCTGTAGCAACATGAGGTGGAATTGAAGGCTTGGTTGGTCGAATGTTGAAAGCAATGTTGGCACTATCGGATCACAAAACGCACAAAATTTCTGATTTTCGAAAGAAAATTTGTTCGGAATTTGACCCATGTATTGCCTGCAGTAAGCTTTGGCAAAAAAAAATGGAAGCTGATTTGTTTCTATGCACTCGGATGACGTCTTGATGACGAAACGCGTAAGGCGTGGCCTTGTGACACGCACACGTCGCTTTCTCTTTGTGTTTGTTCCGGTTTCCAGCTGTGGGCGGTGGAACGCACGCCATACCACGCCGCTCAACAGCTGAGTTCCGGGATCTGGAGCACTGTCAGCTCCGGCATTTTTTCAGGATGATTTTATACTTTTTTACCACGTTTGTTAAGGACTTTTAATAAAATTGCATTTTTGTGGAGTTACGCTATGAAGCTTCCTTCTTCCTCACATATGGATGTCTGGTATTGGGGATATCACTAAGGATACTATACCCCTGGACGGAGGAGCGCTCCTTGGACTCGCCACCGCGGGATTTTTCCACACATGCCTTTACCCCTGCAGGGGTGAGGTAGTCCGGTGAGTGCAAGCACGAGTGGGGGTGTAACGGAGGACGGGGACTACACCAGTTAAAACGGAGATCACATTTTTTTCCACCATAAGGACACATCTTTGGGACTTGGAATTTGAACATTTATGTTTCACTCTTTTTTATATACATTTTATTTCCAATTCTATGCACACTTGTTGGGGATTTTTTCATTTTTCCATGCTATAATTGTCTACTTGATTTGCCAATACTATTTTGATTGCCACAATTTTTCATCTACTTGCGAGCATAACTTATCCTTTTTTTATATACTCATATGGAAGTTGATTTATTTGAGGTTAAGGCACATTTACATATCTGTCTAGAAGCACTATTGCACTTTATTGCTTTTTCTGCCAGGGATACTGGTTGTATTTTATATACTCTATTTTTGAGGCATATCTCTCCACGTACACATGGGCATTTGATACATTGATATTAAGGCACATTCTTTATGTTTAGGAGCCCGTTGCACTTTATTATTATCCATTAAGGGTATTGTTTGTATTTGGTACACCACAGCCCCTGTTACGTATTGTTCTTTTACAATTATTCCGTTTATATTCCTCTATGCACATATAGCTGGACAGCGCAAATTCCCCTGCTTAGAATATTATCCATTGTTTCTATGCACATCTGCACCAGATTTTGCACTCTCCAGTTTTAGTTAATCAACCTCAAAGTCTCTTTGAGGCTGGGTTCACATATGTGCGGGTTTGTGCCTGGGGTCCGGTGCCTGTCTGTTCACCAGTTCAGGTGCAATACAGGTCTGAATTCCCACCTAAACTGGACCCAAACGCACACCAATCCTTTTTTCAATCCGGACCGTGGCCATCCCGGACATGTGTGAACCGGCTTCCTTGAGAGCCAGTCACACCTGCCTGTCATGCGAATTGGATGCAGGTAAACCCACATCGAATTCGCATATGTGTGAACCTGGCCTTAATTTTTAGCTTCTTGGAATGTTCACATGAACATAGATACTGTCTGAAAATACCTTTTGTTCAAGAACTCACCTGCAACCAGATATATGACCACTAAAGCTACAGTTTTAAAATAATTCTGTTAGTATTAATGTGGGCTGTTTATTATTTTTTTTCCTTAAAACACATTTTATTCTGAAATAGGTTCCATTTATCCTAAAATAGGTAGACTGTTTTCTATCAGCTTTTAGTGCTCTGTGTTAATTTCCTCTCTCGATATGCTGCTAGGAGTGTTTTGCTGCAGAGGGAAACAAAATTACTACTGTATGGAAAATAAAAGCCCTTCAGTAAATAATAGGCATATTGTGTTTGAATCTAATTTGGACTAAGTTCTGTAAATGTGTACTTTTCAGTGAAAGCAATCACTGCATTGCGGTTTTCTCATTATTTTTGTTTCAGTGGGTGATCACAGCATGCTGAATTGTTTCTTCTCAAATGTTGAGGGGGAAAAAAAAGAGGAAAATGAAAGAATGGAAGTCTGTTGGTAGATCTCAGTCAAAAGATGTTGCCATTCGAGTCTGGCTCGAGTACACAGTGACACAGTGTACACAGTGTGCGCCTGAATAATTGATGCACTGTATGTGAAAAGCTTCAGTAGCATTTAGAGTTTCAACAGAAAAAAAAAAAAAAAGACGAGGTCTGCTCTGATATCCTGCTGCGATATTAAACTCACACGGCCTAACAGCGAGGGAAAGTTTGGCAAAATGTAATATCTGGAGGACAGCCTGTGAAATGTTCTTCAGGCCCAAAGCAAAACATTCCATGCAGTCAGTGCAAGAGACCTGCTGCGATTACAAAGGTGTTCCGTTTTGTCTCACGCTGATCTGCCCTGGCAGCAATGCAACATTTTCAGCCTCAATGTTCTTAAAAACACATTAAAACCGAAAGGAGAGATTTATTCCTGAAAATGTTATGCTTAGAAAGGACATATATCTTATTTATGAGAAAAGTTTATCATTAGATCAGAGGCCCAGGAGCATAAATACAGGCCCATTAATGAAAGCTATCAGCAATGACTTGTCCAGGTGGGGGGTTTTAGTTTTGGGTAGGATTTTCAGTACATCTGTTTCTATATTTTACAAAATACAAAACTATACACATAATTTATGGTTACTACATGCATTGTTCTTTATTGTACCTGTTTACCAATCTGGCTTTGACTCCCATCACTTAGCTAAATGCATACCTTTTTTGGGGCATTCATCTCATTTTGAGTATAGAGTGACTTCCCAGTTCTAGTGTCTATTGTCAGCAACTTCTTGCACCCTAGGTCAGTTGTCTTGTACCCCCCCATTCTACTCCAGCCTACAGGCCAGCCTTATTACACTACCAAGACTAGACATCATAGCCACACAAGGAACGCCAAGGCTGGAGGTGGAGATGTTTGAAGAGCCAATTTGTTTTCTCTCTGTATCCATACCAATATCTCTCTGCCTGTATCTCTGTTTCTAAAACCAATGACTAGAAATAAAACTGTTGCCTTGGGACCTGCGTCAATGTGCGTTGTTCGCAACTCCGTAAGATGGAAGACCCCACTTGAAGTAGGTCAACTGCAGGTCAAATGCACATGTCGGTGAATTCTGCATGTTTGGTACACAGACCCAGTGAAAATGAATTTTGATAACTCAGTGTGCAATTCCATAAAAAAGGCATAGACTGCATTGGGACAGAATCCATGAGGGTTAAGAGAGATTGCACTGGTAGGTAGTTTTTATGAATTAGTATGCATCATTGAGAGTCAATTTAAAATGTGGGTGGTAGTGTGCAACCCCAGGCAGTCCTTCTGTCCAAGCCACAGCCCATGTTGGCTATGCATAAATCCAGCCCTGATTGTCAGCCTCTTTGTTCCCCACATGTCAGATTCTGGCCCTTCCTCCCAGCTAATCACCTACATGCAGTTGATATTTGGGCTTGCTGCATTAAAAAAAAAAACCTTCATAGCACTGTAACAATCCATGTAATAAGAAATATACACAGAGCAGCCTAATGGTAGTAGTTTCCTCAAGGTGCTCTACTAAAAGCTTAAAGTGATACTAAACACACACTGTTTTATTTACATTGTTCCTTTTATGTCCCTCTGTATGTTGATGATGGCAATGTAATTATTTTAATTAAAAAATCCAGGTACCTGTTTCCTAATCGATATACAGCTGTCACATGACTCAGTTCTTTCCGAGCCTATCTGCAGAGAAACATAAGCACATGTTAAAAAAAAAAAATAAAGCCTTTGGAATACAGAGTAGAAATAAACAAATGATATCAAATAAACTGTTTTAAATTGGCATACAAATATATATTTGAAATCAAATCTTTATTATTTTGCTGGAAATAACATGGTGTGGGCCGATTTCTGCCAGTCACAGGCTGTGTCATACCCCTCCAGTCCATAATTTAGAATAAGAGGGAGACAAAGCCTCCATTAATCTATATGTAATATCCCACCCCCATTGTGTTTAGCTGGTTAGTGGGTATGGAAGAGGAGGGAGGAAGTGGGCTGTCATTTACCACTGTGTATACGCCCACATGTGTGAATCGATAGTCACATGGGCTGCTCAGATGTGATAGGGAGGAAAATGAACAGTATGTAATACAGGATTTATTGATAGTTTTTAATGATGTGTGTTTTTTGACACTTTAATCCATACAAGAAGCTTATATGTTTTTTACTCAGGCTAACCATAGAAAATTTAGCTAAATAAAGTCTCACTGCTTCTCCAATAGCACAAGCATGGCTCATGGAGTTCGGACTGTAAGCTCTTCACAAGACTGATGTGATTATAAGCTGTTCAGAAGGCAGTGACTGATCTACAATGTCCACACTGGGGCCCGGACCCAAACTCACTGACATTCCATATTAGGGAACAGTGGCTGTGTCTCTGCAGCCGCATGCCCCAATAGAATTGAATGGGATGTCAGACCGGGAATGCACACAACACGAAACATAAAGTTATATAGTTCAGGCGCAAGGAGTGCATGCAGACAACAGTTCCGATAAGCATTCAGCAGATGAAGCTGTAATAGTCTTTTGTCTTTGATGTGGATGGTAAATCGACTGGGACATAAAATGTGATGTGAGGCACTGAAGGCTGCTGTGCTCAGAGTTGAGCCAGCTCTGTGTTTGAGACAAGAAGGAAGGAGAAAGGGGAAGTGCCACCTAGGTGCATCATCACAATAAAGTATTTAATCCAATGGTTAAAACCACTTACAAGATACGTTTCTTATTGTATGAATAAATAACATATTAGACCGCACGGTCATGTAACATCGATAACTATGTGTCCTCACAAATATAGGATTTGCTTTGTATGGTAAGATGGAAAAAGTTGTTGCTTTTTGTTTTTTGTGTTTGTTTTCAATAAAAATGATCTGATTTAAAAAAAAAAACACTTACAAGAAGAACATCATAAACACGCTTATCGAGCCTAGCAGAGAGCAGAGTGTGTAGCCTGTACATCCCAGCTACCTTCTCCTTTCCTGGTGACGTCACGCCCGCGGTAACATCCCATGCTGGTTGGCGTGGACTTCCTGTCTGTTACAGAGCATCCATCCCCTCCTCTATGATCACCAGTGGACCGGATCCCAGTGGTGCTTGCAGGGTTCAGGATACCCCACTATATGATAAGCGTGCTTATGATTTTCTTAAGTGTTTTTAACCATTGGATTAAAAACTTTATTGTGATGCTGCACTTAGGTGGCGCTTCCCCTTTCTTCTTCCTTCTTGACACAATACCTGTGCATCCCTGTGCTGTTAAAAAGTGAACATGAACAGGGCCCACAG
Organism: Lithobates clamitans; assembly: GCA_037952925.1. Classification (NCBI taxonomy): domain Eukaryota; kingdom Metazoa; phylum Chordata; class Amphibia; order Anura; family Ranidae; genus Lithobates; species Lithobates clamitans. The sequence goes on from JBBGZY010000583.1 coordinate 1,504,183, forward strand.
TGTGAATGGACCTTTAGATCCACTTTAAATTCCAAAATTGTGTAGCAAATATATATGTTATAAAAGTTTTCTTATTATAGTGAGTTTCCCTTTACCTAAATCTGCAAGGTTCAATACAAATGGTATCAGGGTCATCAAGTGTGTTCTGTATACATTTTTAAGAATTGTTTAAAGCTGAACTTCAGACAAACAGCTAAATAGTCAGAGGAAATACAAATATGGGAGGTGTTTTACCTACCAAAGAATTTGTATTCCTGTCCACCCAGTCTTGAGATTTGCACAGCCCTGCTGCACAGCACAGAAATGTCTGGCAGGGCAGAAGATCACATTTTTCTCTGCTGCAGCAATTCACATTTACAGGTGTTGTTCCCTCCACCCTTCCCCCAATCTGTGAATGGACAGTGAAAGGAGAAGCAGACTCGCAATGCAGCACAACTGATTGGTTCTCCTTTTCTCAGACTGTGCTGTACAGGGAGTGCTAGAGGCTGATACCAGACCAATCTCAGGTACATACACTGCTCACAATCTAAAACATATATATAAGGATGGATCAAAGATAAATTCCCAATATAATCCTTATTGCGGTTTGGATCAACGTCACCATCCCTAAAAAAGACAGGCTGATGTAGCATTCGTCTGACAATTTTCTGCCTGGCTCCTTTGATTTTTCAGTCAAAGAATATCAGGTGTTGGGGGGGGGCTAATAAGGCTGCCCATTAAGCAAATTCTTGTCGGTTGCTCAGGAACCTGATGACATTTTTACACTGTATGGCCAGTTTTATTATGCAATAAAGATCATTCTTGGAGTTCAGCTTTAAAGTATAATTAAAGACAAAAATGTATGTTTTAGTTTTGGTTGGGATGCAGAGGGATTGGTGTCTGTTCCTACATTAGAGAGATTCATCCCCTCTATTTGTCCTGTTTACCATTATCACCGAGAGTGAAAGTGAAAGAAAATCCCTCATTTGGGTTGTCGCCAGAACAGGCATAGAAATATTCCCATGGGGACACTAGCTTTTGTGACTCTGGTGACAAACAGTGAGATTTCCTTGATTTGGAGGGATTTCCTCTCTCTTCCTGTTGTGATTATAGAACAGGAAGTGAAAGAAATACTCCCCAGTGGGAGACAGATGGCAAAAAACTGACAGAGGTATAACCCTCTCTTACTTTATGCAAAATGAAAAAATGTTTTCCCTTTAGTTCTACTAAAGAATACAGAGTTTTTGCACTTCAGGAGCTCTTACACCCTGGGTGGATGTCATATGACGTCCTCCCAGTCACGCACCTCAGCACAATCTGTCACCCACTGCGTCCACTGGATAACAGATCATTGTACCAGTCCAGTGGGGGTATAATGTGATCACTGTGACCAATCACAGCGATCACTTGGCAGTTGTACACAATGAATGGATTTTATTCATAGCCATTCATTGTGTACTTTTGTCTTGATCTCTGTGATTGATCTGAGGATTTCACTTCCTCCTCCTCCGCGCTAGTGCTCCTGGGGCCTAAAGCAGCTGCCCTTTGAGCTGAGTCCTGCCGCCACCCTCTTGTCATGCTATGAGTCTAGAGAGTGACAGTCCCACTGGTCTAGGGGAGGCGGGGTGCAGGGCAGCGGAAGCGGAGCTATACCACTACAGCAGCAGCAATTTGAAACAGCAAGCGGCGGCCCCGATGAGCAGCACGAGGCTGGTAGAACCAGGGGCGGACCCAGGGGGGGCAACGGGGCAATTGCCCTCTCTGAGAATGCGGGTGAGCGAGAGAGCTGGCGGGTAGATCCGCGGGTGAGAGAGCCGGCGAGTGGCTCCGCGGATGAGAGAGCCGGCGGGTAGATCTGCGGATGAGAGAGCTGGCGGGCGGCTCCGCAGGTGAGAGAGCCGGCGGGCGGCTCCGCGGGTATGAGACAGCGGCTCAGTTGCTGAGCGGGAAGGTGAGAGAACGGATGAGCAGCTGTGTGGTTCGATGTGTGAGCGGGCTGCTGGCCAATCAGGGAGCCGGCTGGCGGGGGAGCAGAGAGATGACATCCCTCACCGCCCGGCGCCCGCCATGCATCCCTGCAGTTTCCCCCTCAACGTGCAGGCAGCCGCGGCAGCAGAGAGATTACATCATCTCTCTTGCGCCTGACTGGTAATCTGCTGCCTGACTCTGGGACACAACAGACCACCTTAGCAGGAAAGTGACACAGCAAGTGACTGTCAATCTGCAATGTGTGGCAGGTGACGTGGCAAGTGACAATCTGCATCTGGTGACAGGCGACGTGGCAAGTGATGTGGCAAGTGACAATCCGCATCTGGTGGCAGGCGACGTGGCAAGTGACAATTTGCATCTGGTGACAGGCAATGTGGCAAGTGACAATCCGCAATGTGTGGCAGGCGATGTGGCAAGTGACAATTTGCATCTGGTGACAGGTGACATGGCAAGTGACAATCTGCATCTGGTGACAAGCGACGTGGCAAGTGACATGGCAAGTGACAATCCGCATTTGGTGGCAGGCGATGTGGCAAGTGACAATCTGCATTTGGTGGCAGAAGATGTGGCAAGTGACAATCTGCATCTGGTGACAGGTGACATGGCAAGTGACACGGCAAGTGACAATCTGCATTTGGTGGCAGGCAATGTGGCAAGTGACAATCTGCATTTTGTGGCAGGTGATGTGGCAAGTGACAATCTTCATCTTGTGACAGGTGACATGGCAAGTGACAATCCGCATTTGGTGGCAGGCGATGTGGCAAGTGACATTCTGCATTTGGTGGCAGGCGACGTGGCAAGTGACAATCTGCATCTGGTGACAGGTGACGTGGCAAGTGACACACTCGGGGCTTCCACTGATTCTGCATTATGGTGAGTTAAACTATTTAACTTTTTATAACAATGTAATAATAGTAATAATGAGCTTCAATCATCCTGACACCACAACAACTATGGTACCGTTAAGATTGAAGCGCCAACACCAGCCATTTCCCCGATAGATTTACCCCAAAAAAATATATTTTCTGTCAGTGCCCCTCCCGAGACTAGACTCTGGATCCGCTCCTGGGTAGAACCAACAGCCCAGGAGAGAGTGGGAGAAGACCTCACCGCCGGCCACCCTGAACTGAGCAGCAGTGGGTGCAGCATCTCCGGAACCTCCCAGAGCCTGCACACTTTCTCCAGCCTCCTCTCCTAGCTGTCACTGTCATCAACAAGAAGGAAGACAGGCTGAGCAAGGGCCCAGCGGATGAGGATGAACGGGGGCTGGGACAGGGGGGCACAGGAGGGACTGCAGGCAGGGGATAGGGAGTCACTTTCACCCACCCCCTCTCTCTCTTCCATCCCCCTCCTCTCTCCCCCTCTCTTCCTCTCTCTCCCCCTCTCTCCCATCCCCCTCTCTCTCCCTCCCCCCTCTCTCACCCCCTCCCCCCTCTCTCTCACCCACCCCATCTCTCTCACCCTCACTCACCCCCCTTCACCAACCCCCTCTCTCCTTCCAAGTGGACACTGACTAACAGGTGAGAGTTAGTTATCCCATCCCTCCTCGAGCACTGCCACTCATTCATCCCCCCACCCCCTCCACTGACATTGACCTCATCCTCCTAATGAAGGACTACAGCATGAGCCCCTCAGAGCTGAGGATGTGACAAGCCCCTGCAGTAGGTCCGTGTAGTGGTCAGTGTAGGGATCAGATAGGTGTGTGTAATGGTCAGTGTAGGAATCGGGTAGGTTAGTGTAGTGGTCATTGTAGGGATCAGGTAGGTGAGTGTAGGGATCAGGTAGGTCAGTGTAGGGGTCAGGTAGGTCAGTGTAGGAATCAGGTAGGTCAGTGTAGGGGTCAGGTAGGTCAGTGTAGGGATCAGTGTAATGGTCAGTGTAGGAATCAGGTAGGTTAGTGTAGTGGTCAGTGTAGGGATCAGGTAGGTCAGTGTAGGGCTCAGGTAGGTCTGTGTAGTGGTCAGTGTAGGAATCAGGCAGGTCGGTGTAGTGGTCAGTGTAGGGATCAGGTAGGTGAGTGTAGGGATCAGGTAGGTCAGTGTAGGAATCAGGTAGGTCAGTGTAGTGGACAGTTAGGTCAGTGTATGTCCAGTTTTTACTCCAGATCCGTCAGGTCATTTGTATTCCTTTTGTAGTATAAAGTATGGAGTTTTATATACAACTTTAGTGCCTTGGATATAAAAAGAATTTGATTCATGTATGTTAGCCCAACATTGTAAGAACAATTACAGTCTGTGACTCTAAGTGGCCGCCTGCAATGTTGGGCTAACATACATGAAACAAATGCTTCCACCCAGCGACGTCACATGGTGGCACCGCCCCCTTGTGATGTCACCGACCGGTGCATGCCGAGGGGTGTCCCTGAATGGCAGTTTGGAGATATGGTCACCCTACCCTCCATGCACACATTAGTTCCTCTCTGTAACCCCCTGCACATCTGCCACCCCCCCACACACACATATCAGTTCCTCTCTGTACCCCCTGCACATCTGTCCCCACACACACACATATCAGTTCCTCTCTGTACCCCCTGCACATCTGCCCCCGTCCACACACACACACACATATCAGTTCCTCCCTGTACCCCCTGCACATCTGTCCCCCCCCCACACATATCAGTTCCTCTCTGTACCCTCCTGCAAATCTTTCCCCCCCACACACACACACATCAGTTCCTCTCTGTACCCCCTGCACATCTGCCCCCCCAACACACACACACACATCAGTTCCTCTCTGTAACCCCTGCACATCTGCCCCCCCCCCGCCCCCCACACACACACACACATATCAGTTCCTCTCTGTACCACCTGCACATCTGCCCCCCCCCACACACACACACATCAGTTTGTCTCTGTACCCCCCTGAACATCTGTCCCCCACACACACATATCAGTTCCTCTCTGTACCCCCTGCACATCTGTTCCCCTCCCACACACACACACACACATCAGCTCCTCTCTGTTCCCCCACTGCACATCTGTCCCCCCCCCACACACACACACACACATAAGTTCCTCTCTGTACCCCCTGCACATCTGTCCCCCCCACACACATGCACACATCAGTTCCTCTATGTACCCCCCTGCACATCTGTTCCCCCCCTCCACACACATATCAGTTCCTGGCTGTACCCCCTGCACATCTGCCCCCCCCCACACACAAATATCAGTTCCTCTCTGTACCCCCTGCACATCTGTTCCCCCCTACACACACACATGAGTTCCTCTCTGTACCCCCCCTGCACATCTGTCCCCCCGCCACACACATATCAGTTCCTCTCTGTACCCCCCTGCCCCATCTGTTCCCCCCCACGCTCATGCATATCAGTGCCCCTCTGTACCCCCCTGCACATCTGTCCCCCCCCCCCACACACACACACATCAGTTGCTCTCTGTACCCCCCCTGCACATCTGTTCCCCTCCCCACACACATATCAGTTCCCCTCTGTACCCCCCTGCACATATGTTCCCCCCCACCACACACACACACATCAGTTCCTCTCTGTACCCCCTGCACATCTGCCCCCCCAACACACACATATCAGTTCCTTTCTGTACCCCCCTGCACATCTGCCCGCCCCCACACACATATATCAGTTCCTCTCTTTGCCACCCTGCACATCTGTCCCCCACACACACACATATATCTGTTCCCCTCTGTACAATTTTTCATTTCATGTGACTGGGTGCAGGCTGCAGCGCTGAGCGTGCTGCCTATGCTTCCACTATATCAGAGCCAGCAGCAGTGATGGCTTCACCTCCAGGAGAGCGGTGCTGCTGCCTGTCCTTCCATAACAGATCCCGGACTGCCACAGAGGAGGAGAGGAACGGATATCATGGCAAGCCCGGAGTTACATGCAAGGCTTCCATCTCATCCACCCCGGCCGCCCCCCCTACCCTGGCACCCTAGGCAGCCGCCTGACCTGCCTATTGCTAGCGCCAGCCCTGGGAGCAGGTGTGTTACATTTGGTGTTATCGCTCTCACTCTCTCATACTGGTCATTGAAAGATCAACATGGCACCTCATGGCAAAGAACACTCTGAGGATCTGAAAAAAAAAATTGTTGCTCTACATAAAGATGGCCTAGGCTATAAGAAGATTGCCAAGACCCTGAGCTGCAGCACAGTGGCCAAGACCATACAGCAGTTTAACAGGACAGGTTCCACTCAGAACAGGCGTCGCCATGGTGGACCAAAGAAGTTGAGAGCTGGTGCTCAGCATCATATCCAGAGGTTGTCTTTGGGAAATAGACGTATGGGTGCTGCCAGCATTGCTGCAGAGGTTGAAGGGGTGGGGGGTCAGCCTGTCAGTGCTCAGACCATACGCCGCACCCTGGCACAAATTGGTCTGTATGGCTGTCATCACAGAAGGAAACCTCTTCTGAAGATGATGCACAAGAAAGCCTGCAAACAGTTTGCTAAAGATAAGCAGACTAAGGACATGGATTATTGGAACCATGTCCTGTGGTCTGATGAGACCAAGATAAATGTATTTGGTTCAGATGGTGTCAGGTGTGTGTGGCGTCAACCAGGTGAGGAGTACAAAGACAAATATGTCTTGCCTACAGTCAAGCATGGTGGTGGGGGTGTCATGGTCTGGGGCTGCATGAGTGCTGCTGGCATTAGGGTCTACAGTACATTGAGGGAACCATGAATGTCAACATGTACTGTGACATACTGAAGAAGAGCATGATCCCCTCCCTTCGGAGACTGGGCCGCAGGGCAGTATTCCCCAAACACACCTCCAAGATGACCACTGCCTTGCTAAAGAAGCTGATGGTAAAGGTGAAGGACTGGCCAAGCTTGTCTGCAGACCTAAAGTCTATTGAGCATCTATGGGGCATCCTCAAATGGAAAGTGGAGGAGCACAAAGTCTCTAACATCCACCAGCTCTGTGATGTCGTCATGGAGGAGTGGAAGAGGACTCCAGTGGCAACCTGTGAAGCTCTGGTGTACTCTATGCACAAGATGGTTAAGGCAGTGCTGGAAAATAATGGTGGCCACACAAAATATTGACACTTTGGTTCCAATTTTTCTGTCAATGACATATCATTTGCTGGCAATTTTAAACACTTTTTCCCCTTATAAATGCTTTTTTTATAAATACTTGCATCACAGAGATTCCCCCTATGACTTGCAGGATTAAGGCAGCCCCAGATATGTTATCTAAGCAAAGTAGGCATTTTTTTTGTTCAAATGTTTTATTTGACAATGAAATAAAAGATATTGCTTATACAGTACGCCATGTAAGCGCAAACAACATTTTCTCAATGCAGGGAGTGGTAACATGTATCAAGAGTCATAGTGTGGTTACTTTGTGCAGTGCATAAGAAACTGCTCAGCAAGTAACAGCATTAATGCCTATGAAATAATATCAAAAGAAACAAACAAAAAAGGGTATATATTTTCTCACATGTAAAAGACAACAAAACTAGCAGAACGGTGATAGTAGGAAACGGTGGTAACGGTGTAGTAGGAAGGGGAAGGGAGCGGGGGGGGTTGGGTCAAGACAGAATCTCTGGACATAGCTTCTGGTACTCAAGGAAAGGACAGGCAGAAGTCGAGGTGGGTGATACATCTCAAGACTCCAATAAAGTTGTATCAAAGTCTGAAGGTAGGTAGGTGTCAATCCATGCCACCCAACTCTCTGGCATTTAGGAATTTTGTCATACAGGGTTGCCATGGTTTTAGCATGGACCATCGCCTCTGTAATTTTGTGTTCGGTTGCCAAGACATAAAGTGTCGTTGTTTTCCACGATTTTGCTATTGTTTGTTTAGAAGCTGTGGAAACGTACATTAACAGTTTAAACAGTTTTTTGGTCAGCCTCGGTGCATTAGGATTTAAAAGGGCAACCTGGAGATCTGGTTGTAAGGTGGTGTGGAACAGGCGAGTGAGTATCTGGAAGATATCAGACCAGAAACTCCTTATGACTGGGCAGGTCCACCAATTGTGCAAATACCCATGGGTATTACAGCCGCAAAAACAAGAGAACGGGTAATTTGGCACGTACTTCGCAATCCTCGTGGGTACAAGACAACATTGGGACAGCACCTTTAATGTTCCAAACTGAATTAAAAATAAATGTTTTTACAATAATACATGTTTCCCAGGGCAGTGCCCACCTCCATGCTGCTTTTGACACCCCCTTGCCTATTAGCAGAGAAAATGGGCATTTTGATTTGACATTCATTCTGCATCCATTGATTACAATGGGGTTCAGGTTCAGCATCCAAACTTCTTTGAAGTTCGCCGAACCCAAGACAAAGCGTCTCATCACTAATGGGGGAGATGACAGTGCAGGGACTGGTCTAGCTGTATGGAGGATCGAGCACAGCCCTACTGCAAAGGATAATCTTTTAGACTCGGGACCCCAAGTCATGTGACACGTGCAATCCCATTTTAGTCAATGAGAGCTGTCTTAATTAACACTACTGAAGTTGCTCCAACTTTAGAAAAGGTTCCTGTACTACTGTACTACTTCAAAGCGACTTCTATCCCATAGACTTCAATGGAAGCTGCCTCCAAGTTGGATCCTCATCTAAATTGATGTGATTTGGATCTGACATTACAGGAAGATTAAGGAAGTTCACCGCTCACAGATAATTACCTCTCCTAGATTCAGCTGTCTCCACAATCAAACAGGGTGCAGGCTCTGTTTGCAACAGGAGTGATAGGAAAAATAAATAGCTGGATAGCCGCACTCCAAAAAATTCACCTTTATTGTATAAAAATGTATATCAAAGCATCACAAATGGGTACAGACTAATGCCCTGTACACCTGGTCGGATTTTCCGACGGAAAATGTTTGATAGGACCTTGTTGATGGAAATTCCGACCATGTGTAGGCTCCATCACACATTTTCCATCAGAATTTCCGACACACAAAGTTTGAGAGCTTGCTATAAAATTTTCCGACAGCAAAATCTGTTGTCGGAAATTCCAATTGTGTGTACACAAATCTGACGCACAAAGTGCCAAGCATGCTCAGAATAAATTAAGAGACTAAAGCTATTGGCTACTGCCCTGTTTATAGTCCCGATGTACGTGTTTTTTACGTCACCGCGTTCAGAACAATCGGATTTTCTGACAACTTTGTGTGACCGTGTGTATGCAGGACAAGTTTGAGCCAACATCCGTCAGAAAAAATCCATGGATTTTGCTGGAATGTCCGATCAATGTCCGACCGTGTGTACAGGACATAACTGTACAGCCGCTGACGTGTTTCACACCAGGCACGGTGCTTAGTCATAGCTAGATAAGTCATCATCTAGCTATGACTAAGCACCGTGTCAGGGGCTGTACAGTTAGTCTGTACCCATTTGTGATGCTTTGATATCCATTTTTATACAATAAAGGTGAATTTTTTGGAGCGCGTCTATCCAGCTATTTATTTTTCCTATTACAGGAACATTGTACAGGCATTCCCTGAAGTTGTTTCAAAGTCACCTGGCAAAGTCACACTGTAAGTCACGTGACTTTCAGGTAGCGGCAGTGTGAACTGAGCCTTACGTATCCTGGAGTTGGGATTTAAATTACTCATATGATCAAGTAAATAAAAAGATTGCTTTTATTTACTGCCACAGGTTTTCAAATTCAATGACTAAGAATATTAAGGTTGAATATATTTTTTATTGATTTCCAAAAGGAAGAAAAAACAGGAGCAAAGTGGGGTACAGAATGAAGAAAATGGGGATGGGGGAATAGCGGTATACATACATCTCACAACTTACCAAACATTGTAAACATTTGTGCAGGTGCTTGAAACAGTCCTTGATAACACAATGCGATATCTATATTATTTTGGTTACAGATAATACATAACTTGTGAGTTAACATTCGAAGGGGGGTATAGGGGAAGGAAAAGAAGGGGAAGGATACGGGAGAGAGGGGGAACCCAGCAGTATATATATGTTAGATTCCTGGCTTCAGGTATCTCGGACCTTTGGAAGGTGATCTAGCTCTCAGAATTGGGGACCCAAGTTGATGACTAAGAATATTAACCTATATCAGAATTTCAGCAAGCAATTTAATAATGTGATTAAAGAAAAGAGACTGTTCTTGAAGAGCTGTGTACAGAAGAGGACAACCCACATACGAACGGCCTGGTTTTAAAAGACTTCCTTGAAACATTCCCACTTCCACTGTCCACACACCTCACAGTTGACTGCAAAGCATAATGCCTTGCAGGCTTTGACACTCCATACCTCAGATCTGTTTAGGATTGGTTGACATTTCAGCTCTACCACCTGGATTTACTAGGGCCTCTAAGTTGCTGCTGGGAATGTGCCCTAGCCAGACCCAACTGCTCTCCTCTATCACCTTTCTGACAGATTAAAACACAACAGAGTCTGTTGGATGACTGACACATTCCTCCCCTGTCTGAGTCTGAAAGGACTTCATTTAGCAGCTCTAGGCCTCCAGTCTTTGACTGACAGACTGTGGAGGGGAAAAAGTCATTGCGTTCCATTAAACTCAGTGACTGCTGCGGAACAAAACACCTTTACAAAAAGAGGAATGTGAAAAAAGGGCCGGGGAGAGAAAAGAGAACTGGGCTTTTGGGGGAAAAGGAGGATTCTTTTCAGGTTCAAAGACACTTTTTTTCTTTGCCTTCTGTCTATCAATTAGGGCAGCATTCCCAGAGGGAACACTGGTCAGCTCTCATTGGTGTCATTCATCTGCCAATCTGCCTGACATGAACACCAAAGGGCCTCATGTAACTCTGCGGAAACTGTCTGTCAGGCAATCAGCAGCTGCTATGACATCACCTTCTGTGTTTTCATAGAACGTTCATAAGAAAGAAAAACTCAAAAGCTGGTCCCAGAACGTTACATCTTTTCCCTGTATATTTACCTCTCCGTTACTGCCATTTCTTTATGGAAGGAAACAAAGTATGAACGAGTTCATATTTAGGTGCCAAAGTAAACAAATGGATTTCACGCTGTCACTGCCTGCTACGGCTTGAAAAACAGACAATGTAGCCACTCTGGACGGGTCAGAGTTAAAATTAACCCCTTCAGTACCCATGCGCACAGCAATGACCTGATGAACTCAGGCCATTTTATTTAGTGTGGAACATTCAAAATGACTGGGGACCAAAATGTCACATTTTTTTGCGTATCAAGCGCTTTCATGAACACAGAAAGATGACTTAGATTTATATAAAGGATACCATTTTCTTGCTTGTCAGTTTTTCTGTCAAAGCTCACACAACATATGCTTAGCAAAGACAAAGACTGTGAGATTGGAGAATTCTGTTAAAGTATGTACAGTATGTATCCATCCACAAGGCATATGTGCCAAACTAACCAAAAAGATTGTTACAACTTTTTTCTGGTATACAGGTTAAGTTATTTTTTTGTTCAACCAAGAGGACTGACCAAAAAAAAAAAAAAACGAAGGAGGCCTCCTCTGCAAAGTGATGTCAGAACAGCGATTCCCCCCCCCCCCACCCCCCGCTGTGCTATTGTGTTGTGACAAGGGGACCGCCAAACACCTCCCCCCCCACCAGAACACACTGGTCAGTGCTCGCAGCCATTGGCTGCAAGCGCTGATCAGATGCCGATCAGTTGCTGTTTTTCTTATGACAGGCTTCTGTAGGACAAGCAGCTGTACACAATGTAATGGCTGATTTCGGATGATATTAGGCCCATGTGTATGGGGCTTTTGGATTATTTCCACATTGGTACAAGTAGACTTTTAGCTCAATTGGTTACATGGCAGGAATGGTGTTTGGCAGAAACCTACAACAGGTTGCATACTCATGGCTACCTATCCACTACCTCACATATCTAGAGCTCAGGCAGGTTTGCAGTTAAAGTACATGCAACCCCTGATTAGATTTCATTTAGTCTGTTATTTTAATAATAAAACACCATATTCACTTTTTTCATCCTTTTAGTATCTCAGTGCTATTGATCTTCTACAGCCATTACTCCCAACGATTTTCCCTCTGCTGAGTTCAAATCCCTCTGTCCCTCATGCACCCTCAAGTTGTCCCTTTTTGTTGGTCTGATGTGTTCATCTTTATATTAAATTAACTATTTGACTACCAAAAGTGTTATGCTGCTCTAAACTTTTTTGAACCTCTTCTATATTACTGCATTTATTATTTTGAAAAGCCAATGTAAATGAAAAATAAAGGTCAAAGATGTCCTTTGCCTGCATACTGTTATAAAAGGTGTCAGCCCTTATAATTTCAGGAAGTTGTGAGGTATTCTACATCCTGTTTCAGCCATTTCCTGATTACATACATTCCCTTCCTTACAAGGCAGTCCAGGACCAGGGATTAGCCTAGGCGTGTTCAGATCCTAGTCCGTACTCACCTCAGCTATCCCACCAGGAAGTTGTCACTGCACACTGTTAAGCAGTGTGGGAGGCATTTCCCACCCCACAGCCATGCGTATACAAGGGACGTGTAAATGTGTGGCTGCAGGGTGGGGAGTGCCTCAGCTGCTTGTGCAGTGACCAATTCCTGTCAGAATAGCTCCGGTGGGTTTGAAATAGGACCTAAACACGCCAGAGCTCATCCCTGGTCCTGGACTGCCTTGTAATTAGTCATAATGATGGACTATGCATGTGCAATGTGTTGGCATGGCCATACGTAGTATCTACCAGAGGCACATTTCACAGGGTGAACACACAGGGGAACAAATGGGAGACATCAAAGTCGAAAGTGCCCGAACAAGGACCTTTATAGGAGGTATTTTCAAAGGATGGCTTCACACCAGTGCGCTCCATGTGCATGTGTTTTTTTAAAGCATTTCTTTGAAAGAGCGGTTTGTATATAGGGATGTGTGAGTACAGCCTGACATTTTTTTAGCTAGGCCAAGAGCACATAGTCTGTTGCCATAGTCTCTGTAACCATGAATTTGCAGCCCATGAAAAGAAATGCATGTATCATTCATGTTCATGTTGCATGTTACAACCAAAAACGTAAATGTATGTTATTGGGATTTTATATGATAGACCAACAAAAAGTGGCAGATAATTATGTCATGGAAGGAAAATTATAAATGGTTTTCAATTTTTTTTTACAAATAAATATCTGAAAAGTGTGCCATGCATTTGTATTCAGCCCCCCTTTACTCTGATACCCCTAACTAAAATCTAGTGGAACCAATTCCCTTCAGAAGTCACCTAATTTTTAAACACAGTCCAGCTGTGTGTAATTTAATCTCAGTATAAATACAGCTGTTCTGTGAAGCCCTCAGAAGTTTGTTAGAGAACCTTAGTGAACAAACAGCATCATGAAGGCCAAGGAACACACCAGACAGGTGAATCTGTCAACAGGACAACTATTAGTCATGCACTCCACAAATATGGCCTTTATGGAAGAGTGGCAAGAAGAAAGCCATTGTTGAAAGAAAGCCATAAGAAGTCCCATTTGCAGTTTGCGAGAAGCCATGTGAAGGACACAGAAAACATTTGGAAGAAGGTGCTCTGGTCCGATGAGACCAAAATTGAACTTTTCGGCCCAAAAGCAAAACGCTATGTGTGGCAGAAAACTAGCACTGCACATCACCCTAAACACACCGTCCCGACCGTGAAACATGGTGGTGGCAGCATCATGTTGTGCTGATACTTTTCTTCAGCAGGGACAGGCAAGCTGGTCAGAGTTGATGGGAAGATGAATGGAGCCAAATACAGGGCAATCTTAGAAGAAAACCTGTTAGAGTCTGCAAAAGATTTGAGATTGGGGCGGAGGTTCACCTTTCAGCAGGACAACGAACTTAAATATACAGCCAGAGCTACAATGGAATGGTTTAGATCAAAGCATATTCATGTGTTATGCCCTGTACACATGGTCGGACATTGATCGGACATTCCGACAACAAAATCCAGGGATTTTTTTCGACGGATGTTGGCTCAAACTTGTCTTGCATACACACGGTCACACAAAGTTGTCGAAAAATCTGATTGTTCTGAACGTGGTGACGTAAAACACGTACGTCAGGGGTATGAATACTTTTTCAAGGCACTGTATGATTGGTTTTGATTGATGTGACACACATCAACAGTTAAAAAAAAGTACCTGAACTATTTTCGATTACACACCACTGGGCGATGCAGATATTTGAACCAAACCTATTAAAGCAATAGGGTGCCAGGTAAATTGCATTTTTACACTCCTAGAACACATTGGTGTGAACAGGGCATAAGGGACCCTGTAGACAGGTTGCCTACGGGCTATTTAAAAAGTGGCTGACCCAGGCTGGGAAGTGGTTAATGCTGTACTTTGCTGTTTCTGGGCTTTTTGGGCCTAGCCTATCCAACCAGTATTATAAAAAGGGTGAAGGCCGGGGTCCAGGGGTTCCTGCTCAAGAGAACGCCGTCAATACTGCAGGAGAGGGCTGCTGCACCTTGCAGTCTATTGGGAAGCACGGGGGGTCCAGAGACCTACCAGTTCCTGGAGAACACCAAACTTTGGCTACTACCTTACAACAGTATGCCTGAGCAGCCTGGTAGAGATCGTTAGGGGACACTCTAATCTATTTGTTACTTCCTCTTTTCTCCCCTGCAAAGTAAAAGCATAATGGGCTAGTATGCATTGCATACTAGCCCATTATGTTGCACTTACCTGCAAACAAAGCCCGAGATGTCCCAGCTGTCCCTGATGGTGGCCGCATCCATCTTCACCCCTCTTCTTTCCGGGGCCTGTGGACTCCGGGTCTGCGTTCGGGTGCCGCCGGTCGTGGCACGGTCCCATTAGAAACTGCACGATCATGCCCTTTCTTCAGTGCCTGTAGGTAGAAGTGGTGTAACTAGGTTTACAACCACTTTAAGTAAAAGTTGCATCAACTGTCTTAAGCCTAGTCTGAAGTAATTTCATAGAGGTGCATGATGGTTCCCGGCGTATGAAAAAACTAGGGTCAGTAAAGCACATGAAGTAAAGCCACTACAAAAGCTTTAAACAGAAAGTCAAGCAGCTGCTATGGGTAACCATGAACTAGTGCAAGGTTCATTGCATCCAGCCGTGAAGCATGATACCTGGCATTGGTCAAGGGTTCTCCGGTAGCAATGGGGTCAGTGAAGTGGCTCCCTCCCCAGCAGTCGGTCTTCAGTAGCAACTGGGACCAAATCCACTTTATGGAGACCTTAGCCTGGCCACATGGTACGAGAAGGAAGGAGTTAACAAGTGCATGCATGAAGTCTGCGCTATGTACATGGCGGGACCCCATTCTGTCACTGGAAGTGAGGTGGCAGAGGTACTCTGGACTGGTGGAGAGGGCACAGGCTCAGCTGAGTCCCTCCTAAATGCAACCTACTACAGGCAACAGTGTGCAGTGACACAGGACAGCACTTTTTAGAGAGATTCTGTACTTTTGTTACTGCACACAGTGACAGAGCTCATCTGTAAGTGGGGGAGATGCCTAAATGTTTGAATTCTCACATGACCGCAATCCCCGCCTGAGCGTGTTCACGGTGAAAAGCACCCCTATGTGTATGGCAATTTGGTGTAGTCGGCAGGGTACGCCACCCCGTGTCCACAGTTTAGCACCCAACAAATGTAGGCAGGTTGCCTATGGGTTATTTAAACAGTGGCTGACCCAGGCTGGGAAGGGGTTAATGCTGTACTGTAGAAGTTCCCGGGCTTTTTGGGACCAGCCTATCTGCTCTGTATTTTAAAAAGGGCGAAGGCCGGGATCCAGGGGTTCCCAGTCAAGAGCATGCCCTAAATACTGCAGAGGAGGATTGCTGTGCCTTGCAGTCTGTCATCAAGCACCGCATGTCCAGAGATCTAACAGTTCCTGGAGAACACCAAACGTGGACTACTACCTTTTATGTATCACATGGTTGTTATAATATTCATAAGCCCTTTATGTAGACAGCTAGAATTTTAATTCGGTTTAACCCCTCTTGCACACTGGACATTTTTTTTCTGCCAAAATACCACTGCCAGGAGCAAAGGCCTCTAAGAGAGATAGCAACAACTTCCAGTGCACATAATTGGTTTATCATCTGTGTATGGTGTTATTTTTCACTTAGTGTCTACAGTTAGATATAATTCTCTTCATATTGGGGCATCATTTGAACTGGAAAATGTAGAAATTTTTAGCACTGGTGTTGTGGTCCCACTTTCTAATTTTTTAAATATATTTTTTAAATGATTGTGCATCCATATTTACAGTATGTATCCCATTATTATGTTATTTTTATGACTTTATGTAGATAGGCAGAGTTTTTATTTTTATTTTAGTTAAAAGTGGCACAAGCTGGTTATTAATCTATTTTTTTTTTACCATGCGTTGCACATATTCTGGACTTCTTTCTGCTTGCTCCAAAACCAGCCGCCCTCCTTATGGTCCACATCTGCAAGCTCCTCACAGTGAGTATGACTGTGGAGTGGTGTGAGGTAGGCTAGGTGACACTAATTTACTATGTCTGATTATCGCATGTTTGATGTTGTCAAGTCAGTTTTGTTACACATGGGCGTTATGCTGGGTGCGGCCTCTGCATCTATCCTGGCGTACAATAGTTTTCCCATCAGTATACACTTATCTCCAGATATAAAAGATAAAATATGGAAGTCTGCGTTCATTGATGTGAATAAATATAAGCAAATTGATGTTGATGTACAAGATAAGAAACTGAAACAACTTCCCAGTGCATATGGGAACTGGCTACAGAGTTCCTGCGCTTATGTGGTAGTTCTCTACAAAATTTCCACATGTAATCCCATCCCTATTTTCTACATCTATCTACATTTTTTTTGGAGTGTATTGTGGGCAATGCTGGTTTACCTACATTATGCAGTTTTGCCAAAAAATGGCTACGTGTAAGAAGTTTAGCTTTGATTTGCACAGCAGCCTCTGGCTCTTGACCATGTGTCTGCATAGGCTTACTTCTTTTTAGTCCATTGCTTGCTGATCAGGAAGGGTCTGAAAATGGGATGTATGGTGGGCCTAATGCCCCGTATACACGGTCGGACTTTGTTCAGACATTCCGACAACAAAATCCTAGTATTTTTTCCGACGGATGTTGGCTCAAACTTGTCTTGCATTCACATGGTCACACAAAGTTGTCAGAAAACCCGATCGTTCTAAACGCGGTGACGTAAAACACGTACGTCGGGACTGTAAACGGGGCAGTGGCCAATAGCTTTCATCTCTTTATTTATTCTGAGCATGCGTGGCACTTTGTCCGTCGGATTTGTGTACACACGATCGGAATTTCCGACAACGGATTTTGTTGTCGGAAAATTTTATAGCCTGCTCTCAAACTTTGTGTGCCGGAAAATCCGATGGAAAATGTCCGATGGAGCCCACACACGGTCGGAATTTCCGACAACACGCTCCCATCGGACATTTTCCATCGGAAAATCCGACCGTGTGTACGGGGCATTAGACATTGCAATTGATTTCGGTCCAAATACAAATTTGGATGAATTTTTGGTTATTCGGAGATTCAGATGTATCCAAACCTCCGAATGAAATAGTAGCGAATTTCGCTGAAATCCGTTAACGTTTCTTTTATTTATTCATACTCTAACGAATTCCAAATTTTCAGAACGAATCAAATTCGGATCAGTCAAAAAATGATCGACCGATTTGAATTCTGTGTGAAGAATGGCTGGTTGTTAAGCAGCAGGCCGGGATGCCAGCCGCTGTATCCTTAACAACCGATTAAGCAGGCTTCCCCACTGGCAGCTGAAATGTAAACAAAACAATTCCAGCAATACAAAAATGTTTAAAAAAACGGCCCTTTGGTTCTGGTATGGATTTTAAGGGGAGCTCCATGCCAAAATTGTAAAAAATAACAGCGTGGGAACCCCACTTAAAGTTAAACCAAAAAAATGAAAAATTCCTTTAAATATAGTGCCTGGGGGGCCCCCTTAGTTTCCCTGCAATGTGGCAGATCTGTAGCATGTATAGAAAATGCTGCAGCAAAAATTAAATTTCTGAAGAAAAACAAGTCAAATCACATTAAAATTGACTCGTGGTTGCAATTGCCAACACACAGCTATTAAAAAAAACAAAGAAAAAAATGCCAAAATTCAAAAATAAAAAACAGCATGCCCCCCCCAAAATCCTTACCAGACCCTTATCCTAACACTCAGCCTGGCAGGCAAGGAAAGGGGGGGCAAACGAGCGTCCCCCCTGAACCATGCCAGACCATATGCCCTCAACATGGGGGGGTGGGTGCTTTGGGGCAGGGGGATGTTGATGGGGACAAGGGCCTCTTCCCAACAACCCTGGGCGGTTGTTGTGGGGGTCTGCAGGCAGGGGGCTTATTGGAATCTGGAAGTCCCCTTTAACAAGGGGACACCCAGATCCTGCCCCCCCTTATGTTAATGAGTATTAACCATTACTCATTCACCAAAAAAGTGTCAAAAATAAATAAAAACAGTACACAGGTTTTTGACAATTATTTTATTAAAAAAATAATGAAAACCACAATGTGCCCAAATCCATCGTCAATCACGATGCCTGCCGCACCTGGAAAAAAAGAAAAATCTGCCCGTGAGGACGGCTGACCGCTGAATGCCTCCTCTGCGGATTGACAGTTCTTAAATAGGTAAGGGGTGAGGCAACCTGGTGACATCACCTGCTTGCCCCATGTCACCGACCAGTGCATGCTTGGTTGATGACATCACAAGGGGGCGGTGCCACCAGGTGACATCGCCAGGTGGCTCCGCCCCTTATCTACAGTATATAATGACTGTCAAACGGCAGAGCCTGCAGAGTAGGTGGTTAGCCTTTGTTGCCTGCATCCATCGGTGGCGGTGGCGGCAGCGGCGTGATTTGCGATGGATCTACATCAGGGGACATTGTTTTTTTATTTTTTAATAAAGGAATTGTCAAAAACTGTCTTCTGTTTTTCTTTTCTTTTTTTTTACACTTTTTTGGGTGAATGAGTTGGGGTACAATGTACCGGTTGCCAGCAATTGCAACCGCAAGTCAATTTAAATGTGATTTGACTTGACTTTTTTTTCTTTAGAAATTTAGTTTTTGCTGCAGCATGTTCAATACATGCTACAGATGTGCCACTGTGCATGCAGACTAAGGGGACCCCCCCCCCCCCGGCACTAAATTTAAAGGATTTTTTCATTTTTATTGTTTTATTTTAAGTGTGGTTTCCATGCCATTTTCTTTTTACATTTTGATGTGGGGTTTCCCCTTAAAATCCATACCAGACCCGAAGGGCCAGGTACGTATTTGGGAGGCCCCCACACAGTTTTTTTTAACATTTTTGTATTGCTGGCATTGTTTTGTTTACATTTCAGCTGTCAGTGGGGAAGCCTGCTGACAGCTGATGAGCCATTGGTTGTTAACCACTTCAATACAGGGCACTTTCGCACCTTCCTGCCCAGGCCAATTTTCAGATTTCAGTGCTGTCACTTTTTAAATGACAATTGTGTGGTCATGCTACACTGTACTCAAACTAAATTTTTATCATTTTGTTCCCACAAATAGAGCTTTCTTTCGATGGTATTTGATCACCTCTGCTGTTTTTATTTTTTGCTAAACAAGTTAAGAAAAGACTGATTTTTTTTTTTAATGTTTTTCTTTGTTTTTATTATAAAATTTTGTAAATAAGTAAGTTTTCTCCTTCACTGATGGGCACTGATAAGCTGCACTGATGGGCACTGATAAGGCGGCAACGATGAGGTGGCACCAATGAGATAGCACTGATGGGCACTGACGATGGGCACTGATAAGCTGCACTGATATGTGGCACTGATATGCTGCACTGATATGCGGCACTGATGGGTATTGATAGGTGGCACTGATGGGCACTCATAGGTGGCACTGGTGGGCACTGATGGGCACTGATAGGCGACACTGATGGGCACTGAAAGGCTGCACTGATGGGTACTTATGGGCGGCACTGATAGACAGCACTGCTGGGCACTGATGGGCACTGATAGGTGGCACTAAAAGGCGGCACTGATAGGCACTGATGGCTGGCACTGGATTTCACTGATAGGCATCACTGGTGGCACTGGCACTGGTAGGCATTTTTCACTGGCACTGATTGGCAGCTGCCTGGGCACTGATTAGCATTTCCTGGTGGTCTAGGGTGGCAAACCTGGTGGTCCAGTGTGGTGGCCATCCCTGGTGGTCCTGGAGGCATCCTGGTGGGGGGTGGTGGTGGTGGTCCTGGGGCGGGCATCCAAGGGGGGGCTGAGCTGATAAACAATCAGCACAGACCCCCCTGTCAGGAGAGCAGCCGATCGGCTCTCCTCTACTCGCGTCTGTGACGCGACGCGAGTGAGGAAAAGCCGATCAACGGCTCTTCCTGTTTACATCGTGATCAGCCTTGATTGGACATGGCTGATCACGTGGTAAAGAGTCTCTGCCAGAGACTCTTTACCTATATCCGAGTTGCGGTGTGTCAGACTGACACACACCGCAACAACGATGCGCGCCCCCAGCAGGAGAGGAGGGGAGCCGGCTGCGGGGGACGAGGGGGGCCATAAGAGAACAAGGGGGGTGCAGAGAAGGACATGGAGGGGGCTGGAGGAGAACGGGGGGTGGAGAAGGACATGGAGGGGGCTGGAGGAGGACTGGGGTGGAGAAGGACATGGAGGGGGCCGGAGGAGAACGGAGGCAGAAAAGGACATGGAGGGGGCCGGAGGAGAACGGGGGCAGAGAAGGACATGGAGGGGGATGGGGGAGGAGCACACAGAGCAGCTGGGGATGATCGGTGCGGCTGGAGAGACAGCTGTGATCACCAATCTCCCTGTATAGCTTTTTAGCTGACAGCCATGGGAGGGAGAGAAGGAGAAGCGGCTGTCAGCTAAAAATCTATACAAAGGAGATACGTGATCACAGCTGATCCCCGCCACACCGATCATTCCCAGGAGATCAGGAGGCGCTTGCTGGTGTGTGGGAGCCACCGCAGAAATGTGGGAGTCTCCCGCACCTTCCGGGAGACTTGAGATATCTGCTCTCTGAAAGTTCAACCCCTGTAATTTATCTATTGCATTTGTTTAGTGCTCAGATGTTTACAACTGAATATAAATTAAGAACTAAACCTGTTTCACGCATCTCTAATTCAACTGCAAATGCCCTTTCTCATTTTCGGTTTAAACACTTCCAGTCCCTGGCACTGTGGTCTCCACCCCTGGGTTGTCCTTTCCATATATTTTATGGGACCTTGTTTCTGATGCTTAATAGACCCTCTTCAGGCTTCTATTTCTCCAACTATGTGGGTATCATACCAATGGCTTTGGGATGATTGGGTGCCTCTGTTGCAAGGTGAGTTTCCCCTGTCCTTTGCCATTTGGCAAAATATGAAGGGTTGGAAATGTGTAGCCACCTTGTCCTAAACAGGGGCTACTATGTTAATCTAGTTTTTGGCTAGGCTGTAGTTAGCTCAGACTGATTGTATAGTTTTCCCTAATCTTAAAGCAGAGTTTCAGCCATTTTTGTGTTTATTAAAAGTCAGCAGCTACAAAAAGTGTAGCTGCTGAGTTTTAATAAACAGCCACTCACCTGTCCCACGATCCAGCGGTGCACTCACCCCTGCCATTTTCCCTCCGTGTCCTCCATCAGCGGTGCCGGCATCTTCACTATAGGCACCCGGCTGTGACAGCTTGCGCTTCACAGCCAGGTGCCCACTGCACAAGCCCAAGTGGCACTGCACTCTGTGACTGGTCCTGAAGTCTTCTGGGACCTGTCATGTGTCCCAGAAGACTTTGGGAAGGAGAACTAAGGTGACGGGAGTAGAAGTGGGAGTGGGTACCTGTCAAAATCGGGCACCTGTTCCCCCCTCCTCCGCAAAAGCTCAGTCGTTTCACACCTGAATGTATGTAGTGAGTTTGGCTGGCCAGAGACAGAGAGCACTAGATGTTATTTATTCTATTGCATGTGATCGCTCCACGAGACTGCAAGCCATCTGGTTCCAGTTACCTGCTCCTGTACATCTCCCAGTGTTGGAAAGGCTGTTTGAGACCTGACTGAATTTATTCAGGGGTCCACTCGCTGAGGTGAGCGGCTAGCGATACTGGTGGTGGATTCTCTGCACTATATGAGTCACTAATCATTATTGGACATCACTTGCACATTGGGATCTATATCTGGAATTTCTCTCTTTTTATGGAC
This sequence comes from Lithobates clamitans, assembly GCA_037952925.1. NCBI lineage: Eukaryota > Metazoa > Chordata > Amphibia > Anura > Ranidae > Lithobates > Lithobates clamitans. Next base: position 1,526,198 of record JBBGZY010000583.1, read on the forward strand.
ATTATTTTTCCTCTTTATGGACATTTAGTCAATTGAGGATTTTTAGGGTCATTGTCAGCGCTGTACTGCTTGTTTATAGTTTCACATACAGGAGCCGGGGAGGAGGCCTTAAAATGGAACTTCTCCTTTTGGATGGAGCTCTGCTTTAAATTAGCTTTTGATTTCTAACTGTGGCCAGTAGATGTCACTGTCATCACTGATCATAGTATAAGATTTCACAAACAAAACTAAGTTATGAATATTTATATTTTCCAATCCAGTAGGAGGGTTATGTCACTGGTGCATGCTGGCGAAGGATATAAATATTTGGGACAGGCCACATGCTTGCTCTTTTTTCCTGGTCTGAGGCCCAGGGAAGTGCTGCCTGATGAAGCTCTGTTGTTAGGCCCAATAGTTTTGGGGTCTAATGTGTGCTGAAGTGGTCCTGAAGCTGTACCGCTTGCCTGGAGGAAACTGTGCCTAGGAGGAGACCCAGGGGAGGCCTTTTGCTGGAGAGAGCCAGGAAGAAGGCTAGTCTCTCTGAAGGGCCTGGCAACTCACTTGGAGGACACACTGAAATATGGGAATGTGCTTATAATGTTGCCGGGTTAGCTTAAAGGTTTTAACCCCCGCTAGTGGACGAAAAAGGGTTAAAACTGCCTTTTGGCCGCTAGCGGGGGTTAAAACCGCCTGCAAAGCGCCGCTGTAGCAGCGCTATGCCAGTGGTATAGCCACGCTGCCCCATTGATTTCAATGGGCAGGAGCGGTGAAGGAGCAGTGTATACACTGCTCCTTCTCCGCTCCAAAAATGCTGCTAGCACACCACTCCAGTGTGAAAGCCCTCGGGGCTTTCACATTGGAGAGACTGCAGCGGCTATTTCAGGGTGCTTTGCAAGCGCTATTTTTAGTGCTGTAGCGCCTGAAAAGCGCCTTAGTGTGAAAGGGATCTAAGAGCAACAAGGCTGTTAAAGGCAAGCGCATAATCTTGTACACCTGTGCAGGTTCTTTCTGTTCTGTTGACATGGTCTTCAAATGTTTTACTGGTTCACACCCTCTCTCTGATTTTCCTGGTTCACACTGACTCATTCAACCTAAGAAAATTTAAATTTTTGCTAGTTTTTCACTTCTGTCAGGCCAAGTTGGGTGTTTCTAACCCACTTATTCTGCTTTGGTGCAGCATATGTTATGGTTCTTTCTGATGAGTTGAAGTGCTTGTGTAGGTGGGAATCTTCTTGTTTTGCCTAATATGTTCATCCTAATTTTTTGTTTTAATTTTCAGGTTCTCTCTTTCATTGGTTTGGATCGATGATTCCTCCATATATTGGGCCTCTTGAAATGGAGAAGTTAGGAGCTATTGAAAAACAGTGGATTTGCTTTTGCGATGGCTAGGGTGCTGGTGCAGTTTTTGAGGTTTGCGTCGAGCAAAGGTATCATCTGAATGTTTACATCTTTGTAGATATGTCTTGGGTCCAATAGGTTTAGGTATTCACATTGGGGGAAACAACATTGGTCACCTATGTTCAGTGAACCTGCTAAAACATACTTTTGCAATCAGGTGTGCATAGTTGCCAACATTGAAAAAAAAATATGTGGGACACTTTTTTGGCTGTAGGCGGAGCCGTACAATAATTAGGGGGTGGGGCATTCGTTTGTAGGCGTGGCAAAAAATGGGCATGGCTTATGTGAAAAGTGGGTGTGGTTTATGTGAAAAGTGGGCGTAGCTTATATGAACAGTGGACGTGGCTTAAATGGGAGTGGCTCAAGAGGGTGTGGTTAGAGTCTGAGATGAATGAGGGATGGAGAGGGAAAGGGGGAGAAGGAAAGGGGGAGAGGGAAATGAAGGGACAGCAGCCCCAGATCCTACACAATAAAAATATGTGTATTCTAGAAAGTTTAACAATCAGCAGATAAAGATACTCCAAACACCTGGTGTTAACGCTTCAATCATTCCGGCACCATGATTGTTATGGTGTCAGGATGATTGAAGCGCATTATTTCTATTATTACATTGTAATATAAAATTAAATAGTTTAACTCACCATAATGCCGAATCAGTGGGATCCCTGAGCGTGTCACTAGCCACGTCGCCTGCCACCAGCAGAGTCTGTCGGGGGGCACCTGATACAAGGACAGACTCTGGCGGGGGCACCTGATGCGAGGACAGACTCTGCTGGTGGCACCTGATGCAGAGTCTGTCCTCGCATCAGGTGCCCCCGCCAGAGTCTGTCCTTGCATCAGGTGCCCCCGCCAGAGTCTGTCCTTGCATCAGGTGCCCCCGCCAGTCTGTCTAGACCCCCTCAGTGCAGACCCCCTCCATCAGTGCAGACCCCCTCAGTGCAGCCCCCCCTCTATTATTGCAGCCCCCCCAGGTGCCACCAGCAGAGTCTGTCCTCGCATCAGGTGCCCCCGCCAGAGTCTGTCCTTGCATCAGGTGCCCCCGCCAGAGTCTGTCCTTGCATCAGGTGCCCCCGCCAGTCTGTCTAGACCCCCTCAGTGCAGACCCCCTCCATCAGTGCAGACCCCCTCAGTGCAGCCCCCCCTCTATTATTGCAGCCCCCCCAGGTGCCACCAGCAGAGTCTGTCCTCGCATCAGGTGCCCCCGCCAGAGTCTGTCCTTGCATCAGGTGCCCCCGCCAGAGTCTGTCCTTGCATCAGGTGCCCCCGCCAGTCTGTCTAGACCCCCTCAGTGCAGACCCCCTCCATCAGTGCAGACCCCCTCAGGTAGTGCAGCCCCCTCAGTTAGTGCAGCCCCCTCAATGCTGCCCGGCCCCCGCTCAGTACTGGAGCGGCCGGTGTTCTGCCGAGATAGTTCCACTCGGCAATGGAGGACCCCCTGCACTGCGCAGGCGCAGAGCTTGCGCAGTACGGGGCTGGGAGCTTTCAGCAAGACACGGCGAAGACGCCGTATCTTCTGCTCGCTTCAGTGGAGAGGGGAGGGGCCGTGCAGCTAAAGAAGGCGCTTCATTGGCTGCACGGATCGAGCCCCCTTCCTCTCTCCACTGAACACTAGAGGAAGAGAGAGCGGCGGCAGGGGGCCGCCATTTTGCTGGAGCCCGCTGCTCCAAAAAAACAAAAAAAAAACAAAAACCAACATTCCCGAATTTCCTTATGGGAAATCCCGAATTCGGGACACTCTCCAATCGGGACGAGGGTCCCAAAATCGGGATTGTCCCGGGAAAATCGGGACTGTTGGCAACTATGGGTGTGTTGCAGCAATGCACATTACTGCACACCAACTTCCTTTTGAATGCCACCCCAGTGCAGCTATAACATACATGTGTTGTAGTGTACCACAATGCATGGTAATGCACTACCCTGTATTGTGGACAAATAATAAAAAAGCTGCATGTTCGATTTTTGGTTTGCATTGAAAATTAATGGGCTACCTTAATCATTGAAGGACCAGCTTCATTTTGGAATTTAGGTGTTTACATGTTTAAAACTGTTTTTTTTTGCTAGAAAGTTACTTAGAACCCCCAAACATTATATATTGTTTTTTTTCTAACACCCTAGAGAATAAAATGACGGTCATTGCAATACTTTTTTTCATACTGTATTTGCGCAGCGGTCTTACAAACGCGCATTTATTTGGAATAAATTCACGTTTTTGAATAAAAAAAATTAGACAACAGAAAAGTGAGCTTCAAAATTGTACCCCCTCGTGGAATGGCGTCAAACTTTTACCCTCAAAAACCTCCATAGGCGCCGTGTAAAAAATTCTACAGGTTGCATGTGTTGCGTTACAGAGGAGGTCTAGGGCTAGAATTATTGCCCTCACTCTAACGATTGCGGCGATACCTCACATGTGTGGTTTGACCACCGTTTTCATATGCGGGCGCTACTCACGTATGCGTTCGCTTCTGCGCGCGAGCTCGTCAGGACGGGGGGGTTTAAAAAAAATTTTTTTTTTTTTTTCTTATTTATTTTACATAATTTTATTTATTTTTACACTGTTTTAAAAAAAAATTGTGTCACTTTTATTCCTATTACAAGGAATGTAAACATCCCTTGTAATAGAAAAAAGTATGACAGGACCTCTTAAATATGAGATCTGGGGTTAAAAAGACCTCAGATCTCATATTTACACTAAAATGCAATAAAAAAAAAACTCATTTTAAAAAATGACATTGAAAAAAATGTGCCTTTAAGACGTATGGGCGGAAGTGACGTTTTGACGTCGCTTCCGCCCTGCAGTGTCATGCGGACGAGTGGGCGCCATCTTCCCCTCACTCGTCTCCAGGCACAACAAGGGGACAGACGCCATCGCCTCCGCCGCTACCGATGGCTCCGGTAAGCGGTGGAGGGCACCGGTTTGCGGCGGGAGGGGGGGCCCTCTCCCGCCACCGATAAAAGTGATCTTGCGGTGAATCGGCTACAGAGACCACTTTTATCTGAAAGCCGGCTAGCTGCTGCCATAACAACGGTATCGGCTGCCAAACGTAGGACGTACATCGGCGTGCGGCGGTCGGCAAGTGGTTAAAGCAATGCATATTAATGTGTGACACAACATGCGTTAAAGCATTTGCATTAATGGAACACATGGGAATGAAGAAGTGTGAATGAGCCTCCAAACTGTTTCTGGCTAATGGTGGCCATACACTAGACAAAAAATCTTTTGAAAATCTGTAATTTGGACAGTTTGTTTGTTTATCGTCTAGTTAATGGGCACAGATCGAAAATCAGTTGTGACATTTTTGAGCCGAAAAATCAAAGGATAAGTTTGGAAAACTTCGACCAAATGGATGATAAACTGAAAAGTTAATGTGTTTCTCGCCTGAACAGTTTGCACTGGGCTTATGTGACAAAACGAACAAGAAATTGATTAATTTATGTCAGTTGAACAATTTTATCGATCAAATTTCGGTCATTACATGATGGCAAAATTGTTTGCTCTCACAACCATGTGTTCGTTTTTGGAAAACTCGTTCGAACAACTTTTCGACAGGTGTATGGCTAGCATAATTTTAGCAAAGTTAGTTACAAATTAAATAAGGGAATTTTTTTATTTACTTTTTAAGTTATTTTAAATGCAACACCATAGAAATGCACAAAATATATGAAAACAAAAAGTTTAGATTAAAAAAAGCAAATGTTTAGGAAATAAAGTAAACTTAGATGTAGGCAACCTTAAGCTTCAAACAGTATATGGCGAGTTAGTTATAAAAAATATAGAACTTTTAGCATGAAATCGGCAGTTGCTCTTTTAGGGCACATATAATCATATTCATTGCAGGGGGCCTCTGGATTTTCTGTCCCTAGACCCTGCCCCATAATGATACCATCAATTCCAGTAACCGGAAGGAGTGGATAAAATGTATCAAACTGCTAGTCTTCTCTAAAACCAGCCATAGATGGATTGAAATTTGGCCAGTTCAGCAGGGACTGTTTTTTTCCCGAACGATCTGTGCCGCCTGCACCAGCCTGAAACACTGATCATTGTATTCTGACGGTAGAGAAGGCTCCCTACTGTCGAATACAATACCACAGAGGGAGGGATTCCCCCATTCACACTGAGTGTGTAGATGGGGGAATCAAGGCATTTTCTTTTGTTTAATCCTCTGGTTGGATGAAAAAAAAATGCATAATGTATGGGCTGCTTTAGACTGGAAGAACAGAGTGTGCCTAGATACTGTCACATATGCACAGGTGCTTTGCTACTGTAATAAGGCATTATCTGCAAAATGTTTAGAACATAAGCAATGGATGAGCTGTTTACATTTCAGGACTGAATGGACTGTAATACAAATCATGTAACATTAAGTAACATCAACAGAGATGAGCCGAGGCGTGTTCAGATCCTAGTCCGCATCCAAAGATAACTTACTGCGCTCTACCCGGATTCTAATTAGGAACAGATGAGAAAGTTGGTGCTCTGACTCAGGCTCCTGTCAGCCATAAAATAAAGATACTAGAAGATAGTCAACACTCATCAGGATCTCAAAGCAACAAAAGACTTAAAGGAATTAGATTACAATCTATGTAGATCAACGTACATGTTTTAAAAATGCTGAAATGCGTAAGCAGGTCTATAGACATGGATTTTAACCTAATGCCTTAATAATGTATTGATGTTTTGAGATCCTGCTGACTGCCGACTATTATTAATTATCCTGTTGGGATGCACCTGAGCTATCCTGCCAGGAAGCTGTCACTGCACAAAGCCAAACCTAAGCAGGCGAGGCATTCCCCGCCCTACAGCTGCACGTTACGTATACAGTACATGGCCCTTGTATACGTTCGACTACAGGACAGGTAATATGTCCGCTGCTTAGGCTTGGCTTTGTGCAGTGACACATCATGTAAATTAAGTAATATAGCTCCAATATGCAGTATACAGTGCCTTGAAAAAGTATTCATACCCTTTGACATTTTCCACATTTTGTCATGTTACAACCAAAAAATGAAATGTATTTTATTTGGATTCTATGTGATAGACCAACACAAAGTGGCACATAATTGTGAAGTGGAAGGAAATGAAAAAATGGTTTTCAAAGTTTTTTACAAATAAATATGTGAAAAGTGTGGCGTGCATTTGTATTCAGCCCCCATTTACTCTGATACCCCTAACTAAAATCTAGTGGAACCAATTCCCTTCAGAAGTCACCTAATTAAGAAATAGAGTCCACCTGTGTGTAATTTAATCTCAGTATAAATATCGCTGTTCTGTGAAGCCCTCAGAGGTTTGTTAGAGAATCTTAATGAACAAACAGCATCATGAAGGCCAAGGAACACACCAGACAGGTCAGAGAAAAAGTTGTGAAGAAGTTTAAAGCAGGGTAAGGTTATAAAAAAAATATCCCAAGCTTTGAACATCTCACGGAGCACTGTTCAATCCATCATCGGAAAATGGAAAGTGTATGGCACAACTGCAAATCTGTCCACAGGACAACTATTAGTCGTGTATTCCACAAATCTGGCCTTTATGGAAGAGTGGCAATATTTGTGGAAAGAAAGCCATAAAAAGGCCTGTTTGCAGTTTGCGAGAAGCCATGTGGGGGACACAGCAAACATGTGGAAGAAGGTGCTCTGGTCAGATTAGACCAAAATTTTACTTTTTGGTCTAAAAGCAAAACGTTATGTGTGGCGGAAAGCTAACACTGCACATCACCCTGAACACACCATCCCCACTGTGAAACATGGTGGTGGCAGCATCATGTTATGGGGATGCTTTTCTTCAGCAGGGACAGGGAAGATGGTCAGAGTTGAAGGGTGTCAGGGCTGGGCTCAGCCCTTCCTTCCTCTGAGCTGGCCGCTCAGCTGTCGGCTATTTGCCAGATCCTATCTCTCCACAGTGAGTCACCTGTTGATGATTTCCTACTCGTCAGTCCTGCCTACTTAAGCCGCCCAGTCCAGATGATCTCTGCCTTCGCCTTGGTCAACATCACAGAGACTATCACCTGCGTTCCTGTTAAAGACTTGCTTGGCTGACATTCCTTCTGGCTCCAGATCCTGCTTGCTGTTCCACTATGCTGATCTCTGGCTTCCTGACTTTCTGGCTTGTCTGACTATCCGTTCCGGTTACCGAACTTTGGCTATGTTTTGACTACGTTTGTTCTATTTACTTTTATTATTAAACAAGTGTGATTTAACTGTACTTCTGTCTCAGTTTGATTCATGGTTTCTGACAGTAGGCAAAGGCCATGAGTTCAGAAGATGCAGTCAATCCACTTGTTGGCAATATTTTTTCCAGATTGGATGAACAGGATCACTGCATGGATCAGTTTGCCATGACGTTACAAACGCTCCTGAGTCGCACAGCTCACCTGGAATCTCCCACTGTGGCTGCTTCGGTCCATCCCTGCTGCTGCTCCAGTCTCTGTGCAGGCACCCGCCTCGAGTATTACCTCTATAAGAGGTATGTCTGGTTCCGCCCTGCTTCCCCAGCGAGTCCAATGCAGAGTGTTTCTCAACCAGGTTGAGATATACTTTGAGATGCTGCCCCAGGCATTTCCCACGGACAGAAGCAAAGTAGGTTTGGTGATATCTTTGCTTTCTGAGAGAGCCTTAGCCTGGGCAGACCCTCTATTGGAGATGCAAAAACCTGTTGTCTTGAGTTACCCTGAGATTGTGGCTTCTTTTAAAAGGGTATTTGATGTTCCCGCATGCTCCGCTTCTGCTGCCAAGTACCTCATGTCCATCAAACAACTGTTGCTGATTACCCCATTGAATTCCGTACTCTGGCAGCAGAGATTGCTTGGAACAATGAGGCCCTCGTGGCTGCTTTTTCTTATGGTCTCTTGGATACCATCAAGGATGAGATAGCAGCCCGAGATATACCCACTGAGCTGGAGAAGTTGATCACGTTTGCCATCCTCATTGACTTCAGGCTCAGAGAAAGACTCTTTTAAGGAGCGCTTGCAGAAGTCTCCTGTACATTTGTCTCCAAGGTTTGCAGTCCCACCCTTGCCTCCCTCACCCACCACCCATGTCTCCTGGTACCGAGTCGGTCAGTGAAGGTGAACCCATGCACTTGGGCTTCACACGTCTCTCTGCAGATGAGAGAACCCTTAGGAGGAGGGAGAGATTGTGCCTTTATTGTGGCCAGGCAGGTCACTTTTTGAAGACTTGTCCCACCCGTCCAGGGAACCCCCGAACCTTGCGGTCCTGTCACGGAGAGACCTTAGGTGGTGTTGTTTCACCCCAGTTATCCAGAAGGATAAGCCCCTGGTTTCGGTTACCCTTTCTTAGGCTGAATCGTCCATCGAGATACAGGCTCTAATCAACTCTGGGGCTGCAGGCCTGTTCATTGATGCTGCCTTTGTATTGAAGCACTTGATTCCGCTGCAGCTGCGTGACACTCCACTTGCAATTGAGGCTCTTGATGGGAGACCTCTACAGCCTGCCCATGTGACTCATGAGATTGTTCTGTTGTCCATGGCCGTAGGGTCTCTTCACCATGAGATAATCCAATTCCAAGTTATTTTCTCACCTAAGTTTCCGCTGGTTATTGGTTATCCTTAGTTACAGAGGCACAACCCCTCTTTTGATTGACTCCGTGCTGAGGTTCTCTCCTGGTCGCCACAATGCAGTAAGACATGCTTCCAGAAGGTAGCCAAGGTCCTGTGCACCTCTTCACTCTCCTCCCTGACGGAGGAGTACCGCGATTTTAGCGATGTCTTTGACAAAGGTCAAACCAGTAGTTTGCCTCCACACCGGTCGTATTATTGCGCAATTGACCTTCAACCTGGTGCCATACCCCCTCGTGGCCAGGTGTACCCTTTGTCGGTCTTGGAGGATAAGGCCATGGAGGAGTATGTTGCAGATGCACTTTCACAAGGTTTCATCAGCAAATTCTTGTCTCCTGCTGGTGCTGGTTTCCTCTTTGTGAAGAAGAGTGGTGAACTGAGACCTTGTATTGATTATAGGGGTCTCAATCGTTTCACAATTAAGAATGCCTATCTGATTCCGTTAATTACGGAGTTATTTGACCACCTCAAGGAAGCAACGTTTTTCACAAAGCTTGATTTGAGAGGGGCATCTCATGAGGATTAAGGAGAGTGACGAGTGGAAAACTGCGTTTAATACCAGAACAGGCCATTAGGAGTACCTCATAATGGCTTTCAGCTTTTGTCATGCCCCGGCAGTTTTCCAGGAATTTATTAACAATGTCTTCTGAGATTTTTTGCAGTTATGTGCGGTGGTATATCTCGACGATATCCTCATATTTTCCAAGTCCCTGGAGAGCCACCGCACAGATGTCTGTCGTGTGCCTCAGAAACTAAGAGAGAACAATCTCTATTGTAAATTGGAGAAGTGCGAATTCCATCGTGAACAGGTTAAATTCCTGGGTTATGTCATTTCTACTGCTGGTTTTTGGATGGACCCAGAGAGACTTTCAGCAGTCCTACAGTAGCCCCGACCCGTGGGTTTACGTCCTCTGCAGCGTTTTCTTGGCTTTGCCAACTATTATCGGGAGTTTAGTGGTAACATCTCATCTCTGGTCAAGCCCCTGACTGATATGACCAGAAAGGACGGTAACCCACAGAGTTGGTCTCCAGAGTCCATTAAGGCCCTTGAGAGTCTCAAGGCTGCCTTTGTTCCTGCTCCTGTGTTGGCACATCCTGATCCTACGTTACCTTTTATCCTTGAGGTGAGACTGAAGTTGGTGCCCTTCTGTCGTATGTCCTACCTCTGAGAGCACTATGCATCCTTGTGGCTACTTTTCCGAAAAATTGTCACCTGCGGAGTGCAATTATGAGATATGTGACAGAGAGCTGTTAACGATCATTATAGCCCTGAAAGAATGGAGACATCTTCTCGAAGGTTCCACTGTGCCGGTTCTCATTCTTACTGACCATAAGAATCTTACATTCTTGTCTGAGGCTAAATGCCCATCTCCCAGAAGGGCGCGATGGGCTCTTTTTTTGTCTAGTTTCAATTACATTGTCTCATTCTTACCTGGTACTAAGAATGTAAGGGTTGATGCTTTGTCATGACAATTTTCCTCCACTTCCAAGATGGAGTTGGTTCCGATTCCTGTGATTCCTCCTGATCGTATTCTGGCTACGGTTCACACCAGTCTCACTTCTCCTTTGGGTAACAAAATTCTTGCTGCTCAGGTCCATGCTCCTCCTGAGAGACCTTGTGACCGCTGCTTTGTCCCAGAGAGTCTCTGTACTGCCGTTCTCCAGACTTACCATTCTCCCAAGACTGCTGGCCACCCTGGGAATAATCAACTCTTTTGGGCCATTTCCCAACAATTCTGGTGGCCTAGTCTACATGCTGATGTAAACGCCTTTGTAGCTGCCTGTTCCACGTGTGCAAAGAGTAAGACTCCACAACACCTTCCAGTGGGCCTCCTACAACCCATACCCAATGGAGAGAGGCCCTGGACCCACCTGTCTATGGATTTCATTGTGGAGTTACCCAACGCCCAGGGCAACACAATTATCCTTATAGTGGTTGCCCGGTTCTCAAAATTGTCTCATTGTATTCCACTTAAGAAGTTGCCCACTTCTAAGGAACTGGCTTCCATTTTTGCTCGGGAGATCTTTCGCTTACATGGGCTACCCAAGGTGATTGTCTCAGACAGGGGAAGTCAGTTTGTATCCCGGTTCTGGTGAGCCTTTTGTGCACAGTTGGGAATTCAGCTTGCTTTCTCCTCTGTGTATCACCCGCAGTCTAATGGGGCCGCAGAATGAGCTAATCAGTCCTTGGAGCAATTCCTACGTTGCTATATTTCTGACCATCATAACAACTGGTCAGACCTCTTACCATGGGCTGAGTTTGCTCACAATAGTGCCTTGAATTCTGCTTCCTGATTGTCCCTCTTTATGGCGAACTACAGTTTCCAACCTTCCATGTTGCCTGAATCATTTGTTCCGCAGAGTATTCCTGCGTTAGAGGAGCATCTCCATGGTCTTCGTTCCACTTGGGCACAAGTCCAGGAGGCTTTGTGACATGCTAATGATAGGTACACACTCCATGCTGACCGCAGACATCTGCCTGCGCCTTCCTACCAGGTTGGGGACAGGGTCTAGCTTTCATCTCACAACCTCTGACTTCGTGTTCCCTCTCTGAAGTTCGCACCTCGGTTTATTGGGCCTTTCCGTATTCTTTGCAGGATTAACCCAGTGGCTTACGCATTAGACCTTCCTTCTAATATGCCTATCTCTAATGTACTTCATGTCTCCTTATTAAAACCTTTGGTCTGCAACCGCTTTACCACCTCGGTGCCACGTCCTCACCATGTACAGGTTGAGAACCATGAGGAGGAGTATGAAGTACAGTCCATTGTTGACTCCCGTAGGTTCCGTGGGTGCATACAGTACCTGGTGCATTGGAAAGGGTACGGCCGGAGGAGCGCTCTTGGGTCTAATACTCGGACGTACATGCCCCTGTCCTCCTTCGTGATTTCCACTGGTGCTTGGCGCGGAAGGGCATGAGTGGGTGCTTTGGGGAAGGGTGCCCCCCTTCCCCAAAGCACCCATCCCCCCATGTTGAGGGCATGCAGCCTGGTACGGTTCAGGGGGGGGTGCTCACTCGTCCCCATCCCCTTTCCTGACCGGCTGGGCTGCGTGCTCGGATAAGGGTCTGGTATGGATTTTGGGTGGGGACCCCACGCCGTTTTTTCGGCGTAGGGGGTTCCCCTTAACATCCATACCAGACCTAAGAGCCTGGTATGTTCAGTTCCCTGTCCTGGAGGCGACTTCAAGTCCTGTTGTAAGTCGCGCTGAAGTCGCGCCAAGTCGCGCTGTGATTCATACTCAAGACGTGTCCAAGTTGCCTCCCAAAGTCGCGCTGGAAGTCGTGTTGCCCCTGTGTGAATAGGCTCTAAACAGTCTTGAAAAACACACTTAAATCTTTTAGAGGGAAGTAAAAATAAAAAATAAAATAATGTGGTTGCATAAGTATGCACACCCTCTGGGGGTGTAGCTGTGTTCAGAATTAAGCAATCGCAATCAAACTCATGTTAAATAGGAGTCAGTACACACCTCCCATCATTTAAAGTGCCTCTGATTAACCCCAAATAAAGTTTGGATGTTCTAGTAGGTCTTTCCTGACATTTTCTTAGTCGCATCCTACAGCAAAAGCCATGGTCCGCAGAGAGCTTCCAAAGCATCAGAGGGATCTCATTGTTAAAAGGTATCAGTCAGGTGGAAGGATACAAAAGAATTTACAAGGCATTAGATATACCATGGAACACAGTGAAGACAGTCATCATCAAGTGTAGAAAGTATGGCACAACAGTGACATTAGCAAGAACTGGACATCCCTACAAAATTGATGAAAAGATGAGAAGAAAACTGGTCAGGGAGGCTGCCAAGAGGCCTACAGCAACATTAAAGGAGCTGCAGGAATATCTGGCAAGTACTGGCTGTGTGGTACATGTGACAACAATCTCCCATATTCTTTATATGTCTGGGCTATGGGGTAGAGTGGCAAGACGGAAGCCTTTTCTTATGAAGAAAAACGTCCAAGCCCTGGTAAACTTTGCAAAAACAAATCAGAAGTCTCCCAAGAGCATGTGGGAAAATGTGTTATGATCTGATGAAACCAAGGTTGAACTTTTTGCCCATAATTCCAAAACATATGTTTGGCGCAAAAACAACACTGCACATAACCAAAAGAACACCATACCCACCGTGAAGCATGGTGGTGACAGCATTATGCTTTGGGGGCTGTTTTTCTTCAGCTGGAACAAGGGCCTTAGTCAAGGTAGAAGGAATATTAACAGTTCCAAATACCAGTCAATATTGGCACAAAACCTTCAGGCTTCTGCTAGAAAGCTGAACATGAAGAGGAACTTCATCTTTCAGCATGACAATGACACAAAGCATACATCCAAATCAACAAAGGAATGCCTTCACCAGAAGAAGATTAAAGTTTTGGAATATCCCAGCCAGAGCCCAGACCTGAATCCGATTAAAAATCTGTGGGGCGATCTGAAGAGGGCTGTGCACAGATGTCCTCGCAATCTGACGGATTGGGAGTTTTTGCAAAGAAGAGTGGGCAAATATTGCCAAGTCAAGATGTGCTGTGCTGATAGACTCATACCCAAAAAGTCTGAGTGCTGAAAAAAAATCTCAAGGTGCTTCAACAAAGTATTAGTTTAAGGGTTTGCACACTTATGCAACCATATTATTTTATTTTTATTATTTTTACTTCCCTCCACCTAAAAGATTTCAGTTTGTTGTTCAACTGAGTTGTACAGTTTATAGGTCACATTAAAGGTGGAAAAAGTTCTGAAATGATTTATCTTTGTCTCATTTTTTTTTACATCACAGAAACCTGACATTTTAACAGGGGCGTGTAGACTTTTTATATCCGCTGTATATGTATGTATGTATTATGTATGTATGTGTGTGTGTGTGTATATATGTGTATATATATATAAAATATGTGTATTATTATACAGTACTTATATAGCACCAACAGTTTAAGAGCACTTTACAATATAAAGGGGATAGTACAATTACAATATAGTTCAATACAGAAGGAGTAGGAGGGCCTACTGTATATATTTATATATATCATCTGTGTATATAGCTATTTGCTATGAGTTTAGCTTTAAAAAAACATCCAGGCTCCAAATCTTTTTACAGGGTATTAGGCATTGCATTATTTGTCATGAAACCTTTTTCTGAACTATTCTGTCTAAATAATGCATGTTTTTGAGATGACACTGCTAGAGGAATCAAAACTGAGCAAATAGTTTTACCAGGATTTAACGAGTCCCTAAGCCTCCAACTTTCCTCCAGGCAAATTGCCACAAAAACTATCTGTATTATGCTGCAGTAAATATTGCCCTTCCAAGTCTGTGGAATCTGAAAGAGTCTTGTGGTTATGAATATAGCCCCCAAATCCTGGAAATATTTTCACATAAATTATAAAACAGTTAATCCAGGCTTAACGTTATACAAAACTGACAAGGAACTAAGTTGATGACAAGTTCCCCAGCAATCAGTGTACAATATTGATGTTTATCATCGCTGCTACTTATGTTTCTGAATCATAAATTTACCAAGCATACGTGTAAATAAGCTTTTCTTACCCGCAGTCGTGGTGAAGGCACGGTAAATTTTGGATTATGGACAGGGCTGAATCATTGCCAGCTATAATGCATTTTTCTCTTAATCCTGTCAGTTTTTCTGCATTCTAAACATCTCCAAGTTTAACAGCCAGGGCTGTGATACAGTAACTGCGTTTACTGTGTGAATTAGAGCATTATGTTGCAAGCTGGAAGTATATCAGTGAAATGCAAACCTACTCAGAGCAGGAAACAGAGCACTTACATTGTTGGTTCTGGAAAAGGCTTACCGTCAAAGCTTCCATCTATATGCAGTAGAAAGTATTAGTCACAAAAAATATATAGCGTATAAAATATGAGAGGCCTATTTATAAACATGCAATTAAAAACACGATTTTTCGGGTATTATTCTCTGTATATTTTCAGACCAATGCATAAAGGGTAGTTTGCCACTGGTTATAGTAGCAGTAACTTGCTGCCTCACCTCTGCCTTTCAATAACATCTGTCAAAAAGGCCCCAAACAGCACATTTTCTGGTGTCAATTGTAATTAAAATTAAGAGATTATCAAAAAGTATGGCACTAATTTTGAAAATGAGGAAAGCTAATGGGGAATCCAAAGTGGACAGGATCAGCATTAGGAGTAACACAATTATCAAAATACCTTATCTGACCCCAAGCTACTTCCTGTGCTGATCAAGTGATCAAAAGCCTAAAGCCTAGTACACATGATCAGAAAATCATCCGAAAAATACCGCTTTTGAATCGATCGTATGATAATCTGATTGTTTTTTACTATCTGGGGTGAACAAAGTTGACCGTTCATTTGTAATTGACCATCTATTCTTTAACCACTTTACAACCAGCCCATAGCCGAATGACGGCTGCAGGGCGGTTGCTTAATTCTGGGATCACGTCATATGACGTCTTCCCAGAGTTCCCTCTCGCGCGCCCCCTGGGGTGCGCACCTGAACATATCCGTGACCGCTGATCGCGGACGTTTACCATGTGATCGCTCCGTCAAATGACGGAGCGATCACATGTAAACAAACTGGCGTCATCTCATGACGCCAGTTCCTCTCCTCCCCTCCTGTGTACCGATCGGTACACTGTGAGCGAAGAGGGGGATGGATGGATGGCTGCAGCGCTGTGGGCTGGTTGTGTAGGGCCCACAGCGCTAACCAGTGACATCCAGCCATCCATCCATCCATGCTCAGCCATCCCTAATGGTCTGCAATGCCCTGCAATACTCCGCAATGCCCCAGAATAATGTGCAATACTCTGCAATGCCCTGCACTACTCTGCAATACCCCCACAATACTCGGCAATACCCTGCAATACTCTGCAATACCCCTGCAATACTCTGCAATACCCCCGCAATACTCTGCAATACCCCTGCAATACTCTGCAATACCCCTGCAATACTCTGCAATACCCCCGCAATACTCTGCAATACCCCAGCAATACTCTGCAATACCCCCGCAATACTCTGCAATACCCCGCAATACTCTGCAATACCCCCGCAATACTCTGCAATACCCCCGCAATGCTCGGCAATACCCCGCAATGCTCGGCAATACCCCGCAGTACTCTGCAATACCCCGCAATACTCAGAAATACCCCGCAATACTCGGCAATACTCTGCAATACCCCGCAATACTCTACAATACCCCACAATACTCTGCAATACCCCACAATACTGTGCAATACTCTGCAATACCACACAATACTCTGCAGTACCCTGCAATACCCCACAACACTGTGCAATACTCTGCAATACCCCACAATACTCTGCAATACTCTGCAATACCCCACAACACTGTGCAATACTCTGCAATACCCCGCAATACTCTGCAATACCCCACAATACTCTGCAATACCCCACAATACCCCACACCACTGTGCAATACTCTTCAATACCCCGCAATACCCCGCCATACCCAGCCATACCCAGTCATACTCTGTGATACCCAGCCATACCCAGTCATACTCGGCGATACCCTGCCATACTCAGTCATACCCAGCCATGCTCAGCCATACTCGGCGATACCCCGCCATACTCTGAAATACCCCACAATACTTTGAAATACCCCGCAATACTCTGAAATACCCCGCAATACTCTGCCATACCCAGCCATACTCTGCAATACCCCGCAATACTCTGCCATACCCAGCCATACTCTGCAATACTCTGTGATACCCAGCCATACTCTGCCATACCCTGCCATGCTCGGCCATACCCTGCCATGCTCAGCCATACTTTGCCATGCTCAGCCATACTCGGCTGTACTCGGCCCCTGTATGTGGCCAGGCTGTGGAAGTCTTACACATGTGGCATCGCCGTACTCAGGAGGAGAAGGAGAATCTATTTTGGGGTGTAATTTTTGGTATGTACATGTTATGTGTTAGAAATAATGTATAAATGGACAACTTTGTGTTTAAAAAAAAAATGCGTTTTAACCACATCCTGCCCCCTGGCTGTCATACGACGTTCTTGACTTTGTGTGGAGATATCTGAATGATGGGTGCAGCTACAGGCATCATTCAGATATCAGCTTTTTTAGCCGGCGATTCCCTACACCATAAGAATGATCATAGCGGCTGTTCCACTGCTTGATCGTTCTTATGGGAGGCGAGAGGGGATGTCCCCCCCTCCCGCCACCCTCCGGTGCTTCTACCGACTCACCACTACGATCGAAGCCAGGATCTTTTTTTTTTTTTTTTTTTTTATTTCAGGCTTCCCAGCCTAGAGGTGAGATGCGAGGTCTTATTGACCTCATATCTCACTGTAAAGAGGACCTGTCATGCCATAATCCTATTACAAGGGATGTTTACATTCCTTGTAATAGGAATAAAAGAGGTAAAAAAAAATGTTTTTTTGAAAAAAGCATCAAACTAAAATAAATAAAGTAAAATGAACAATAAAAGAAAAATTTTTTTTTAAAGCGCCCCTGTCCCTGTGTGCTTGCAAGCAGAAGCGAACGCATATGTAAGTAGCGCCCACATATGAAAACGGTGTTCAAACCACACATGTGAGGTATCGGTGCGATCGGTAGAGCGAGAGCAATAATTTTGGCCCTAGAACTCCTCTGTAACTCAAAACATGTAACCAGTAAAAAATTTTAAAGCGTCGCCTTTTTGAGTAGCGAAGTTTGGCACCATTCCATAAGCGCGTGCAATTTTGAAAGGTGACATGTTGGGTATCTATTTACTTGGCGTAACCTTATCTTTCATATTATGCAAAAACATTGGACTAACTTTGCTTTTTGTTTTTTTATTTTGTTTTTTTTTTTAAAGCACAAAACTGTTTTTTTTCCAAAAAAAAGCGTTAAAAAAATTGCTGCGCAAATACCCTGCGAGATAAAAAGTTGCAATGACCGCCATTGTATTCTCCAGGGTCTTTGCTAAAAAAACATATATAATGTTTTGGGGTTCTATGTAATTTTCTAGCTAATAAATTATGATTTTTACATGTAGGAGAGAAATGTCAGAATTGGCCTGAGTGCTCCAGAACGCCTGAAGGTGCTCCGTGCATGTTGGGCCTCTGTATGTGGCCACGCTGTGTAAAAGTCTCACACATGTGGTATCGCCACACTCGGGAGTAATAGCAGAATGTGTTTTGGAGTGTAATTTGTGGTATGCATATGCGGTGTGTGAGAAATAACCTGCTAATATGACAATTTTGTGAAAAAAAAAAAGTAAAAAAAAAAACTTGATTTTGCAAAGAATTGTGGGAAAAAATGACAACTTCAAAAAACTCAGCATGCATCTTTCTAAATACCTTGGAATGTCTTCTTTCCAAAAAGGGGTTATTTGGGGGGTATTTGTACTTTTCTGGCATGTTAGGGTCTCAAGAAATTAGATAGGCTGCCAGTACTTCAGGTGTGATCAATTTTCAGATATTGGCACCATAGCTTTTGGACTTTCGCAAAGACCAAATAATATCCACCGATTTGGGTTATTTTTACCAAAGATATGTAGCGGTATAAATTTTGGCCAAAATATATGAAGAAAAATTACTAATTTTCAAAATTTTATAACAGAAACTAAGAAAAATGCATTTTTTTACAGATTTTTCTGTCTTTTTTCTTTTATAGCGCAAAAAATAAAGAACCCAGCGGTGATTAAATACCACCAAAAGAAAGCTCTATTTGTGTGACAAAAAGGACAAAAATTTCATATAGATACAGTGTTGCATGACTGAGTAATTGTCATTCAAAATGTGAGAGCACCAAAAGCTGAAAATTGGTCTGGTTAGGAAGGGGGTTTAAGTGCCCAGTGGTCAAGTGGTTAAGCTGCCTTTTGTACATCATATGCTGCTGCCTCGTTTGAAAGGGGAAAAAAAGATACAAAAACAGTATGCACCAAAACCACCTCACATTATATTCCCAACACTCAATGCACCCCCTATCCCCATAAATAAAATAAAAGTTAGCCATACACCAGTTAGTCTTGTTATCCCTGAATAAAACTGTCTTGCTGATGTCCAATTTTACACTGCTATATCCTCTGCAGTATCTTAATTCTTGTAGTAAAACCCCAATTTGCTCTAGTAAATTTGGAACTAGCTTCGCTTAATAAAATTGTCTTACAGCTGGTTAAATTAACACTACAGTATGACCTTCAGCCTTTACATTCCTATAGTTAAACACCTTCCAGTACTTTATGTCTCTAGTAGTAGCAGGACAACTTTAATAAGGGATAATTTGCCCAATTGTCCTTTTATTAAAGCTATCCTGTTAATGGCCCATTTTACACTCCTGTATCCCCTGCACCATCTTAAATCCTGTAGGAAAGCCCCAGCTTGTGCGATTTGTATCTAGTTAATTTGGGCCCTGTCCCTGCTATTAAAAATCATCTTGCTATTTGAAAATGTTACACTGCTGTGTTATCTGTGGTCTCTTAATTTCTGTAGTAAAACACCTGATCTTTTTCTTTAGTATATTTTTCCAATTCTTTCTCATCTGAGGTCTCATAATTCTTAATGAGGGCTTGATAGAAATTTGCATTAGCTAGAACAGGGACATTAGCCACTAGTCAAACTAGTGGCTAATATCTATCTGCCATTTTAAGTGGGCCTATTACCCTTTGATGAAAAAGCATGTGCAACTGTCTGCTAAAGGTAACTGAAAAAAGCCTTTTTTAAAAACCTAAATTAATCAGACTGGGGGGGGGTTGCAGTATGTAAGCCAAGCTAAATGTAAAAGAAGAAAATCAATACCACAAACAAATATGTACTGCCAGTGTGTAAGGGGGCTTTTGGTTGGCTAAGTTTTGGCACCAACGAGTACCGGCTGCTGCGGTCTCCTCTGACCCTTTCTTTCTGGTCATCTTACCTCCCTCACCCCTTGGGACTTCAGGAACAGAAGATTATACAGTCTCTGCTATATCTTTCTTCCCAGATAGTGTGATAGTATACTATTAACCCCAAAGGAGAACCGCCTCCAGAAAGCCAAATAGAACTTGCAATGAAGTGCTAGACAGTGTGCTCACTCCCCTCCTCACAGGGACTTCTCCAGCCTTCAATGTTCTCCTCCCCACACTTCAAAATAGGAACTCACCGAAGGGCGCCCCCAAGGGGAAGTTTCCAAGAGTCTTGTCCAGGGAGATCACCATCAGGTTTTCCCAAGGCATACAGCACACAGCACACAGCGTACCTGAACAATCTTCCTCACCACACCATCTGGTCAGATAAGGGTACAGTTAACACTTTGAGGAATAGGAACTATCAAGAGCAGTATCACTCAACTCACACCTCGTATTCGAGGGGGGTGAGTGTGCTGATAAATACTGGGTTGGTTTTCTCCTGCAGACAGAGTAAACTGGACAAGTATGGTCGGTATGTTTTTCTCTACTGTAATATTGAGGGGCGGGACTGTATTCTTGCAAGCGTGTATATTCCTCCACCATTCAAAACAGAGATACTCAGCGAATTGATACGTTTTATAGCGGCTAAACCTGGGGCGCCGGTTATAGTGACGGGGGACTTTAATATGGCCATGGATAATTGCTTAGATAGATTTCCGACAAGGTTGGCTCCTGGAGGTTTATCTAAGGGTCCGCTCCTCCAATTTTGTGAGGAAGTAGGATGGGTGGATATCTGGAGAAAGTGGCATCCGGGTGAGAACCAATATTCATGCCATTCGAGGACGCATGCTACTTTATCCAGGATTGATTTAGTGCTCTGTAATGAGGAAGCCCTGAGGGTAGTGGAAGGGATAGACAATGAGCTAAGGGGGCTCTCAGACCATTCTCCAGTAGTCTTTTCAGTTATAACGAGTGTTGGAGGAGGGGAGTGGAAATTGAACCCCTTTTGGCTTAAAGTAATTGAGGATAATGGGGGGATTGTTGGTAACCTGAAAGAATTCATAAATTTAAATCTAGGATCCACCCCGCTAGGTATAACTTGGGACGCCCTGAAGGTGTTCCTTAGAGGGGTTTTTATACAGAAAATCTCCTATGTTAAAAAGAAAGCATAGGTCAGGGAACAAAGAATAAAGGAAAAGGTGAGGGAGGTAGAAGATAGATACTTGGAAGAGCTAACTATAGCTAGATATGAGGCTTGGGTAGAGGGTCAGAAGGAATACAGGAAATTAGTCAGAAACAGAATTTTTTTGGTGAAGGGGAATTAGTGGGTAGAACTTTGGCATTGATAGCCAGGGCAAATGGCACCTCATCCACTATATCAGCAATATGGGATAGGGACAGGAGTACTATAAGAACTACCCCTGGTATAGTGGAAGTGTTTAAAGACTACTATGAAGGTCTGTATAGGGCCCCACAGTTGGATGTAGAAGGGGAAATGTGGGAGTTCTTTGAAAAACTGAAAATAGTCCCACTATCTAGTGAGGAGAGAGATGCCCTGGAAACCCCATTGACACTGGTGGAACTGCAAAGAGTGGTAAAGGAAATGGCGAATCAAAAAGCGCCAGGACCTGACGGCTTGCCCATAGAAATTTATAAGAGATACGGGGATGTTTTGCTTCCAAAACTATTGGAAGTCTTGAACGGAGCCGTGGTGGAAGGTAGATTGTCCATGTCCATGACAGAAGCCACTATTATAATTTTGTTAAAAGAGGGGAAGAACCCGTTGGATGTAGCCTCATACAGACCAATCTCACTTCTATGTACAGATGTTAAGATTCTGGCAAAAGCCCTAGCAAACAGGTTAAAAAATCATTTCTAAAGTAATACACTCGGACCAAACCGGTTTTATACCGGATAGATCGGTGAGCATTAATATCAGGCGAATGTATGGTAATGTACAAGTACCTACGGAGAAAGAAGGTAATAGAGCTATCTTATCACTAGATGCAGTCAAGGCATTTGATAGCCTTGAGTGGCATTATTTGTGGAAAGTACTGGCAGAGTTCAAATTTGGCCCTAATTTTGTGAATTGGTTGAGTCTTCTATATGACAAACCAAGAGCCAGAGTTAGGGTCAATGGTGAGTGCTCCGAGTGGTTCCAGTTGGGGAGGGGGACGAGACAGGGGTGTCCATTGTCGCCCCTTCTCTTCGCCCTTGCACTGGAGCCTTTGGCTGTCGCTCTAAGAATGACGCAAGAATTCCAGGGTTTTAAAAGAAGGGGCGCAGAGGAGAAAGTCGCAATGTATGCGGATGATATCCTGTTGTTCTTAGAAGATACACAAGCCTCCTTGCTAGCGGCCATGAAACTGATTAAAGAATTTGGGCGCTTTTCGGGTTTGAGAATTAATTGGGAAAAATCAGCTCTTTTACCGATAGACCCCCTGGTAAATCCGCTCCCAAGACAGGTGAATTCTATAAAAATTGTAAACCAAATGAGGTACTTGGGGGTAAATATAACCAAAGACCTAGGGCAGTACATAACAGGCAATGTAGTACCACTAATGGTAAAGTTAAAACAGAAGAGCCGGGTGTGGGGTGGTCTTCCTCTCTTTGTCGCCAGTAGATGTAATCTTATCAAAATGATATGGATGCCACAAATTCTATTTGTATTACGCAATTCTCCCGTCTGGATTCCAAGGCATTGGTTTAGGAAACTGGATAGTTTGTTTAGGGAATTAATTTGGAAAAACGGAGTGGCAATAATTGGCCTGAAGGCACTGCGGCGGCCGAGAGAGGCGGGAGGCCTGGCACTACCGGTCCCCTGGAGTTAATTTTTGGCAGCCCAAATACAGTTTATGAGAGGCAGCAACTTGTCTGAAGAAAGGGTAGGAAGAAATAGTATATGGATGAATAACATCAGTCACGATACAGAGGTGGAAGCAGTGGAGGCCGAATTTTTTGGACATAGCTGCCCTACAATTCAGCTAATGATCAGATGCTGGAAGGCGGTAAAGGCTGTATTGGGATATACGGGGTTCTCCGAGTTCTCCCCGATATGGAACAACAAAAATTTGAAAGAGCTTAGTGTGATGGGGAAAATAGAAGAATGGGATAGGAGGGGTATCCACTGCTTGGTGCAACTGTACAGGGCAGGGAAGTTGAGATCGTTTCAAGAGATAAGAGAGGAGTTTGCAGTGCCCAACAGATTGTTTTTTGGCTACTTGCAAATGAGGCACGCCCTGGAGGTACAATTTAGAGGCAAGGAGATAGAGTGGAGTAAAATGCCCTTGTTAAGGAAATTGGTAAACACTAAGGGATCTAAAGGGCTGATCTCAGAAATGTACAGGAGTATAAACAAGGCGGGGCAGAAAGGGGAAGTGGAGTCCAGGAAGAGAACTAAATGGGAGGAAGAGGTTGGTACAATAATGGAGGAACAATGGAAGTTCATTCTGGCATTAGGGCCAAGGATATCTCTATCACCGTCACAGGGGTCTCTCATCTGTATTTGATTTATAGACTTTATTACACACCAGAAAAATTATTTAGGTTTGGAAAGAGGCAGGATGCGAAATGTCAGCGTTGTGGAGACGGGAGAGGAGACCTGATACATATGTTCTGGCGATGTCCCAAGCTATATAGGTACTGGGAAAAATTAGTGGAGGAAATTAATGCAGTATTTGGGTCCTCACTGGAAATGGAGGCTCGAACTTGTCTTTTGAGTTTATTAGAGAAAAATGATATGCTGAAAGATACCCAGACCGCAATTATAAGATGCCTGTTTCAGGGAAGGAAAATCATAGCGCGGAAGTGGCAGGCGAAAGAACCCCCAACAGTAGGAGAATGGAGAAAAGAGGTTAAGGATATGATAAAGGAGGAACTCTGGTATAGAAGGAGAGGTAGCTTAAAGAAATATAAGAGTATATGGAAGTTATGGCTGGAGTATGAATGGTTTGGATAGGTATAAGAGCATTAGGTAGAATGGGTGGTGTGTGCATGGGGCGAGAGGAGGGTGGAGGTGAACGGGGTGATGGGGGGAGGGGAGGTTGGAAGGGAAAATGGAGGGCAAAATGTTTGTGGATACCACTGAAGATTGTACATGTGGTGTCTACATTATCTGCTTGGTTGGATACATTTTTTACTTTTAATTATAATGATTAGGATTAATAAAGATAAGTTGAATATCAGCCACAATGATGTGAAAAAAAGAGATGGGATAAATTTTGATTTCCAAAGTTGATACAACACTCACACACTCACTTAGGTTGAACTGGATGGACTGGTGTCTTTATTCAACCTTACTAACCATGTAACTATGTAACTGCAACAAGATCTGTGCATACGTAGTACAATTCCTCCATACAACGTCTCTTAGAATAAATTTCGCTGAAGTGGTATAAGGAAAAAAAAAATGCCAATGGTGCCAAAAATGTGTCAAAAGTGTCCGATCTGTCCGTCATAATGTCACAGTCACGACAACAATCGCTGATCATCGCCATTACTAGTAAAAAAAAATAAATAAATAATAAAAATGCCATTAATCTTTCCCCTATTTTGTAGATGCTATAACTTTTGCGCAAACCAATCAATATATGCTTATTGCGATTTTTATTACCAAAAATGTGTAGAGGAATACATATCGGCCTAAACTGGGGAAAAAAAATAGCTGTAAAAAAAAAAAAAAAAATCGGGGATATTTATTATAGCAAAAAGTACAAAATATTGTGTTTTTTTTTCAAAATTGTCGCTCTTTTTTGTTTATAGCGCAAAAAATAAAAACCGCAGAGATGATCAAATACCACCAAAAGAAAGCTCTGTTTGTGGGGAAAAAAGGACAACATCACATGACCACAAAAAAGGGACACAGTGCCTTATCTCAAAAAATGGCCTGGTCATTGAGCAACCAAATCTTCTGGGGCTGAAGTGGTTAAATAACAATTTTTTGCATTGGTACATTTCCCACATGGCAGTGCCTAGCTTCCTATGCCTTTTCTTTACAATAGTTTGCATATTAGCCCTTAACATTTGCAGAATTTAACAGCAATAGGATTCTCCTCTAAGTTCAGGTTCAAATTTTGAACAACATTCTTCAAACCCTTGGCAATTTGTAGCTGGGCAGATTTGCCATCACTATACTGGAGAAGGGTTCATTTTAATGCTTTAAGGGGAATCCTGTTGATAAAATTGTGCCAAAGTTCCTTTGTTTTGTTTGCCATGTGCGTAACAAAAGATTAAACTATGGTGATGGGGCCTGGATAGACTATTTTAGACCTATATGGACTAATACATGTTTGGATGTTTTGTATTTTTGTTTTAATACTATGCTTGCACCAGCTATGTGATCCACATCCAATCTGATTATCTATAGGTTGTTATGTACCTTAGAAACACCAGACATGCATCCTTTTAATGTAAGGATCTATGCGTATAAACCCCAGGCTAGATTTGGGGCAGCTAACATTGTAGGCATGGTTGGATGATATTGCAACAGAACTCTAGAACATAGAGCAAAGAGAAAAAACCCAGACTTGCTAGGCCTAACATTGGACTGATTGAACCATATACATTTATTGTTGCCACTAGAATATTATATAATCACTTATTGGTAAAGGTAATACTAAAGATTATCTTTTTATTTTTAAGATAAGTAGTGCTGTATATAAAGAGACACATATCTTAGAATAACAATAGCTGTGTTTTGGAACAATGCTTTGTTTGGTGTCTATTCATATATTGCCATGTTAATGCTCTGGATATATATTTTTCTGCCCCCAACCATTGCTGCCCACACACTTGCATTGTTGGTAAAAAGTGAGTAGGAGTATTTAACAGATGGTTCATGAGTACAGTCAGAGGTCACATCAATCAGGTCCTGCATTAGGTCTGTACGCACAGGGCTTAATTATGGATAATTCATGGTCCTCTTGAATTTAATTGCTCTTTGAAAAGGGAATATGGTAGGGGGGGTCTATTGATCTCACACATCATCCACATTTTTAAATATTTAAAATCTAGCTAATATGGTTTTGCTGCACATTTGATTCAGCCAGTATAGCAATATTTTAAAATCTTACTACTTACTTTTTATGTTGTGACTATATTTTCTGATTGAACTTTAACATAAGAAATTATTGCTGTCATGGACTGGCGCAAGCAATTGCTGTTATACAGGGATAGCGAATCCAGTTATATGCATTCATTTCTTACTATCTATGTTTTTTCATCTCAGTCCTCTTTTTTTTTTTTTGGTGTTGTTGTTGTTGCTTAATGCCCTGTACACACGATCGGAAATTCCGTCAGCAAAAGTCCAATGTGAGCTTTTGGTCAGAAATTCCGACCGTGTGTATGCTCCATCGGACTTTTGCAGGCGGAATTTCCGTCAGCAAAAGATTGAGAGCAGGTTCTCTATTTTTCCGACGGAAAAACTTCCGATCGGAAATTCCGATCGTCTGTAGCAGTTCCGATGCGCAAAATTCCTACGCATGCTCGGAAAGAATTCGACGCATGCTCAGAAGCATTGAACTTCATTTTCTCGGCTCATCGTAGTGTTGTACGTCACCGCGTTCTTGATGGTTGAAAGTTCAGAGAACTTTTGTGTGACCGTGTGTATGCAAGGCAAGCTTGAGCAGAATTCCGTCGGAAAAACCATCCAAGATTTTTCCGCTCGTGTGTACGAGGCATTAGTTGGGCTTTCTGGTAAACCACCATCACATTCAATTTTACAAAAGTTGTCTAACAGTTTGTGTAAAATGCTACAGATTAGAATATCAGATAATGATTAATTTTTTTTTTCTTATTCAAATATTAAAAAATTTAAAAATAATGTTTCCCATAAGCCCAAGTTGCAGTACAATGTGCATGTCACAAGGTATAATTATGACATTAGCTTTTCTATTCTACACAACTGGTTCATGATTTTTCCTATAGTCTCCCTATTAAATCTTGGATTTGAGGGGTGGTCCTATTGGCCAAATGAGATGTTCTAGAGGTGGAAGTGGAAAAGACCAGGCTAGATTTTTACAGGGAAAGTAATTTACACATATAACTTTCACTAAGGGTAACCTCTGCTTAGCAATTTTTTATCATTTTCCCAGTTTGAATTGCCAGGCTTGTGGCAGCTTTACCTAAATGTGTAGAGCAATTCCATTGATTTGTGCATAATTATCTCTGATAGTTCTACTGCTGCAACTACTCAAGCACCCCTAAAAATGTTAGATTGTCCTAACCACTGAATGTCACTAGCTGGACAACTAAGTGTGTATGTCAGACCTCCATTATGCATTTTTTTTGCAGATTTTGTTGGCTCAAATGTCTAGGAGATAGAGGGTTGGAGGTACAGCATACCCTAAAATAGCAACAAAATTTACCTTTCCTTCTGACCTCTGCCACAGGTCAAGGTTGAACTCTTTTGAATAGAATGTAGAATAATTAGGCCAGATGGACAGCTAACTTCTAGTATCTGCAGCCTCTCTCACTAAGTAGTACTCCCCTTCAGGTTAAGCCTTCTTCTCCAGGAAGAAGAATTCTCTATGGAGAAATACATTCCCAGGCAACAAGCCTAAGAAGCAATGACATTCTTCTCACATTCTCCCCAAGCGGCAGGCCTAAGAGGCTAGACTGAACTCTCAGGATGTACATCTACCCCAGGCAAAGATTGGGAGACTAAGGAATGCATCTTTGGGCTCAAAGCCTGGAAGGGAAGGACCCTTCTATAAGCTCTCCCAAAATAAGTATTTCCTGAATGAACCTCTCAGTGTTTGGCCACAACAGAATATTCTATTCTTAACTCATTACATTGTGTCTTTTAACTCTACTGGGGAACACTCAATATCAGCAGGCAGAAGTAATCAATATCCAATGCTCAGGGAGAACCCAACAAACACAGAAAAGGTAAACAATCAGAGCATATACTGGCCACAGACTAGCTGCAGCACTAAATGTGGACTAGAGACACTCTTACTTAAGGCAGGGTGCCTACACTAAGTCCACAATTTTATCCAGAGAACAGTGAGAATTCCAGCAGAGGGGTTTACAAGATATGATATATTCAGAAAGACAGTGCCGTAACAAAGATGAATATCCTCTGTAAATGTCAAGAATACTAATAACATGCATACACAATTATAAAGAGACTATTGTACCATTTGAGAACAATTTCTGTTCTGACTTAACTGAAATAAATCACTGTGGACTGCTTATATCTAGAGCAATGGCTTTTAAACAGTTTAGCCAATATGGGGATTGAAGGGTTGAGCAGACAGATGTGACCTATTGCTATGCTTTGCTTGAAAGAGCATATTAAGTTAAGGTTAAGGCCCAGAATCCATGTCTGAGTGAAAATGATCTGCCATCAGTTGTGGTCCAGATGTGAAGTCACCTTATGGGTTAGTATAGGTTTCACATGTCCGTGGTGTTTACTGGGTTCAGAGCATGTCACAATGATGCAATCTTCCAGCTCTTGTCATGCTAAAAAATGTGTTCATACTCAGACATTTTTCCTATTTACTGCTTAAATATGGGTGAAATCATATACAGGCACACTGGATATTAATACAGACAAAAGGCTAAAAATAAATGACCACAAGTCTGTAAAAAACATATTCTGATTTGCATAGTCTCATTATAATTCCATACTCCACAGGGTGGGATTTCTTTGTTGGTGGCTAATGTACTCATAGAAAGCTCTAAAAGTGACATCACCATCTTTAACGAAAAATATTCCAAGGAAATAGCATCAGAGGTTGCAGGGATCATAAAAAACAACCAATAACAACCAGCTGTCAAGTGAAATGTATCCAGCATTGCAACTCATTGCTTCTCCTCCTGTCAGGAACCTTGTGCAGCAAGTGCTAATTTTTGTGCGCATGTACAGGGTGCAAGCTCATGCACCTGCCATGTTGCACATGTGCACACTCAGGCGTGCCCACAACTCCTAGTGCCCGGAGGCCTATTTAAACCTAGCCTAGCCTCATTGCTGGATTGTCCTCAGCTCTGATCCCTGAGTTCTGTATTTCTGAAAACCTTGCTTCTGACATGGCTATGTCTGACACTTCTCTTCTGATGCCCCTTGCCTGTTATGTCTGCTACTAATCCATGTTACTGATCCTGGCCTGGACTTTTGGCTAAGATTCTGCCTTCTGATTTTGTACCTCGCTGCCAGCTTGTTGCCGACCCCTTCCTGTCTATGACCTGAATTGTGATTGTGATTCTGAACCTATCTGCCTGGCTGTTGCCAAACTCGACTTGTGACCTGACTTTGCTTCTGCTAATCCACCCTCACATCTCCAAGTTTAAGTTCACTGCACCAGCTGGCACCTAAGTCCTTCCGTTGTCCTAGTAGTCCCTATCTCCACTACCAGAGGTACTTGGATGGGAATTGTGCAGGAGACCATTATCATTATCCCAGGCTCTACAGTCAGGTACGTGACACTACCGCATGAACATCTCTAATTAGAGTGATTTAAGTCTCTGTAATTAGATACTCTTTATTGTATTGGAAATATTCCTATAATCAAAATGCTTGAAATTATTTGTTAAAAAAAGAGCCAAAGTGACTGCAGGATACAGTGACAGGATAAACTGAAGCATAATGCAAACCATTTTCTGAACCCATTTCAAGGTCATCCTGGACCCATCCCAATCTGTTACTGGACAGTGAAAGGATAAGCAGCACAGTGATGTGTTCATATCCTGATTGCTCTGCTTTCTCTTTCTATCAGCATGCTTTTTGTCAGCACATGAAGTGACTGGCCTTTTATGCTGCTAGTTCCTTTCACTCTCCAGCTCTGTTAAACAAGGATGCAAGAGGCTGATACCAGGCGAAATCTGTGTACCCACACTGCTTGCATTTTACAAATACATTTAAAGCGGTAGTAAACTGCTGAAAAAAAAAAAACTTGCAAGACAATGGCATAATCCGCTAGTATGCATAGCATACTAACACATTATGAATTACTTACCTTAGAACAAAGCCCTTCCAGTGGCGCCTGGTCACTGCTGAGGGGGCTGACACGTTCCCCCGGCCTTCCTTACTGGTTCACGGGCTCCGGTGTTGTGAGTGGTCAGAGACGCAATGACGTCACTCCTGCAGATGTGCGCAGGAGCCCTCAAGAAGCTCTGAAGGTCTGGCAAGGTATGCCGGACCTTCAGAGCGCATGTGCTGCTGATGTCAGCGGCTGCATGCAGGGTTAATATCTCCTAAACGGTGCACTTTTAGGAGATATTCATTTCACCTACAGGTAAGCCTTATTATAGGCTTACCTATAAGTAAAAATATCAAAGAGGGGTTTACAATCACTTTAAGAATGTTCTATTGAACTTCCGGCCGGATGTGATCGTGGCAGCAAGCCTCCCTTCACAGCTCCGTCTCTCCTGTATGAAATCCGCGGCAGTGGAGTGTTCACAGCAACCTGCCGAGCTTACCACTGGATAGAGGAGAGAACGCTGAATCTAGTGATGCCATCCTCTACCGCAAAGAAGTCTGCTAAGGCACCGTCGGATCAGAGACAGTCTCGCTCCATAAAGGAAACGGAGCCTAGCCCCGCCCCCGCCATCTTGTCTTCTCCGCCGAAGGAACAGCGCGCCAAGACGGCTGCTGGTAAGATGGCACAGGCTAAAGATACAGGGGGAGAAACATCAGAGAATGCACTGGCAAAATCAGTGGACATAGAAGCGATCACCAGGCCAATATTAGAGGCGATAGGTGCTAGCAAAGCAGAACTCATGGGGCGCATAGATCACCTCTCCTCTGAATGTAACCTAATAAGACACGACCTGGATAAGTTCAGAGGCAGGATGACCACAGTGGAGACACGTGTCTCTGAGATAGAAGATACCTCTCATGATCATGGTGCTCAAATAGCTGAGCTAAGAGACCAAGTTAGGTCACTACAAAACAAAGCCATTGACGCAGAAGACCGCCAGAGGAGGAACAACATCCGCGTGGTGGGACTTCCAGAGGGAGCTGAAGGAGACAAACCTGCCCAATTTGCGGAACGGCTTTTCAAGCAACTTCTGTCCCTGCAGGATATGCCTCCTACCTACGTAGTCGAGCGAGCTCACAGAGTTCCAGCAGGCCGCAGACCCCCAGGAGCATACCCTAGACCTTTTTTGGTTCGCTTCTTGAATTACCGAGATCGTGACATGATTCTGTCCCAAGCCAGGAAAATACAAGAGCTCCGACATGAAAATGAAAGAGTGATGCTGTTCCCAGATTTCTCAGCAGCGACACAGCAGAAAAGACGATCGTTTACTGAAGTTCGTAGACGCCTGAGAGAGAAGGAAGTCAAATACAGCATGATGTATCCCAGCAAGCTCGGAATACAACATAAAGGGTCGGTGAAATTTTTTGAA
Organism: Lithobates clamitans; assembly: GCA_037952925.1. NCBI lineage: Eukaryota > Metazoa > Chordata > Amphibia > Anura > Ranidae > Lithobates > Lithobates clamitans. The sequence goes on from JBBGZY010000583.1 coordinate 1,557,302, forward strand.
CACCCAGAGGAAGCCTCTGAATGGATGTATAAAGAGCTCTAAAGTCTTAACAAACGACATGCTGGCAGGCAAGTGAAGAGGAGATGCCTTACGGTAAACTTTGTTTTTGTTTTTCTTGCTTTTTTGGCTGCTTGTTTTTTTGGAGTTTTTTTTGTGAGGGGGAAAATTTTCTCCTCCCATGAAGGGGCAGGAGAATCCCAGCCCTCACTGTTTAAGAGCCCTGCAGCGCAGGTACAATACATGAGGAAAGTCTCAATATCCAGGATACAACTCTGGTGGTATGACCGACACCCTCTCCTCACACACTGCAGACCGTGGCAATGGCCAACGAGGGGTTTTTTTTTTTGTGTTATCACGGGGATCACAATCCTGTTCTTTATTTTCTATTTTGTTTTTTTTTAAGCTCTCCTTGATTTATTTATGATTTTTCTCTTCTCTGTCTACATATTACCTGAGAATTTCACTTAATCAGTGTCTTATGTAATATCATAAGCACATCCACTTCTTCTGACAGGAGCTAGTGGAGGGGACATGGACTACAAAAGGAACTGCCGAACTTTCGATTACTGCGGCGGGAATTCACCGCAATTTTTTTGTTGCTGTTGTTTTGTTCAGGGATCAAGCTATGTACCGGTATGGTTTGGTTGGTTGCTGGTATAAAAGCAAGGGTGGGATGTTCTAGGGCCACAGCTCGACTTAGGGGTTATTATTATAAGTATGTTTTCCTCACAGATATGCTGGATATTTCAATTGGGGCTAGTCCCCCTTGGCGGACGTTGCTCTGGCCAACATTTGACAATGAAAGTTGTAATGGTGGATGATATTAGGATTGTGTCTTGGAATGTTCGAGGCCTTAACCACAAACTTAAGAGGGCCTCAGTATTCCAATACCTCAAACAGATCCGGCCGCATATCATACTTCTACAGGAAACACATCTGGATGGCAGTAGAATACTTTCGCTACGTAAACCATGGGTTCAAAAAGCCATACATTCAACATACTCCACATTTGCTAGAGGTGTTTCTATTCTAATTTCCAAATCTATACCGTGCACGATCCATCATGTGTTTACTGATCCAGAAGGCAGATATGTGGCTATAGTTATAGAAATCTGTCACAAAACTATCATACTAGTGAACGTATATATGCCTCCGCCCTTTCGGGTCAAGATGCTATATGACCTCTTGACGAAACTGGCGCCATATGCTCACCTCCCTGTGGCTGTGTTGGGGGATTTCAATGCCATTCTGGATGCGGTGTTGGACGCCTCCAACCCGGCTAGGGGGGGTTCGGCTGACTTAAATGGTTGGAGGACTGTAGCGGAGCTTACGGAGCTGTGGCGATGGAAGCACCCAGATGATAAATGTTTCTCACATGTGTCAACGACTCATAGGTCTTCTGCAAGGATAGATTTAGCATTTGGGAATAATCTACTACTACCTTATATAAAAGATATCGTATATATGGCTGGTGGTCTGACAGATCACAACCACCTTGCGGTTACCCTTTCATTCACTGCGGAAGCAAAGGGAAGATGCTGGCGTCTCGCCCCTGGATGGATACAGGACGAGCAGGTCTCCGTCCAGGTGACGGAGGCCATCCAGTCTTATTGGTCATCCAATGTCGACACAGCAAATCCTCATATAGTATGGGATGCTTTTAAGGCAGTGACAAGGGGAGAATACATATCTGCTATAAAAACAGCACGAAAGCAGGACAGGGAAGAAACGGAGCTCCTTCAACAGAGGGAAAGGGAATGTGCCAGGGCCCATGCGGAGTCTTCCACGAGGGCCTCGTATGACGCCCTACTGGAGGCGAGACGCTCCTTATCCATACACTTTACGAGCCAAGCCCGAGCCGACATGACTAAGAGGAACCACACAGTCTTTGCGGAGGGGGTTAAGAACGGGAAACTGTTAGCAATGTTGGTTGCTGATTATCACCCGTTAACCAACATCCCAGTCATAAAAGACCAGAGGGGAAACTTGCTAAACAAACCAGAAAGTATCATGCAGGAATTTATTAAGTTTTATTCTTCTCTATACTCACCTATTCCTTCCTATGACTCAACTGAATTGGACTCCCTTTTAGGAGACCTAACACTACCAAAATTATCAGAGACCGACATGGACAATTTAGAGGCTAAAATTACAGTGAAAGAAATTCAGACAGCAATTTTCACTTTCCCTCAGAACAAGGCCCCTGGGCCAGATGGGTTCCCAATTGATTTTTATAAGGCTAACGTGGAAGTCTTGGCCCCTAGACTTAACTTACTCTTAGAATACTGCCACAAACATGATGCCCTGCCGGACTCTATGTTAGAGGCTTACATGGTTCTTCTACTAAAACCAGGGAAAGACCCAAAGGAATGTGCATCGTACCGGCCGATAGCTCTGTTGAATACAGACTTAAAAATTTTAACAAAGATTTTGGCCATTAGACTGGCGGAAGTACTCCCCTCTATTATTAACATAGATCAAACAGGGTTTATGCCGGGGAAATCAACAGACACTAACTTAAGGAGACTGTTCACTCACTTACAAATACAGTCAGGGGCTTCCAACACTAGAGTGGTGGTCTCTATTGATTTTGAAAAGGCCTTCGACTCTGTAGATTGGTCATTCATGTTTAAGGTCTTGGAGTTTATGGGTTTCGGCCCAAGTTTTAGGAAATGGGTGGCCATGCTCTATAGACGTCCGAAAGTGGCGGTCCGACTAGGAACGTTCACCTCGGATTTCTTTGAAGTGGGTAGGGGAACCAGGCAAGGCTGCCCGCTGTCCCCTTTCTTGTTCGCCCTTGCCCTGGAGCCACTGGCGGTAGCACTTAGATCCTCTCCATTAATTAGATCCATACGAGTGGGTACAATAGAAGAGACTCTGGCACTATACGCAGATGATTTACTATTATTCCTTGATGATCCGGGAGATTCCTTAAGAGCGGCACTAGAAATCATAAATCATTTTGCGACCTTCTCGGGTCTAAAAGTAAATTGGGGAAAATCATCCATCCTACCAATAGACTCAGGGGCCAAGGAAAGAGCAGATCCCCACTTACCGCTACAATGGGTCACGTCCCTTAAATACCTGGGAGTACAGATCACCCCAAACGTTCAGGACTATATGCTACTTAATTTACTACCCCTGATAACGGTATTGAAGCAAAAAGTACAAACTTGGACAAAACTTCCGTTATCCTTAATAGGGCGCATCAGTTTACTAAAAATGAAATTTTTACCGGTTATACTATATTTCTTGAGACATGCACCTGTCTGGATACCACGGTCATTTTTCCGGAAGCTAGACAGTATTGTCTCATCTTTCATTTGGGCTCCTAAGGCTCCCAGAATAGGACTCAAAGTACTGCAAGAACCGGAGGAGCAAGGGGGATTGGCACTGCCTGATTGGCACAAGTACTACATAGCGGGGCAGATGGTGTTCGCACACAGGTGGTTGGTAACAGATGATGGAGATGCGGCTACAGTCTTGGAGGCGGCTCACCTGGGATCCTACGACAGTCTGCGTTTTGCTTTGTTTAGGGGTACCAGGTCAGAGTTGCCCCTAACGCTAACAATGAAAGCCACTATTAAGGCCTGGGAGACAGCAGTAAAACTGGCGTGCCCTAGCTATGGGGGGGTGTCACCTTCAACTCCTATTTGGATGAACCCGACTTTACCCCAATTTTACAACTTGCCAGATCCTATGATCTGGGCTAGTAGAGGAATCAAGACATTAAAAGACATAACAACCTTTGGTGAATTACTGACCTTCTCCCAAATGCAGTCGAGACACGATCTCCCCAACTCATACTTGTTTCGTTTTTTACAAGTTAGACACGCTTTTCAGACGCAGTTTGGAGAGAGGAAGGTGGAATCTCTGCCCTCGTCTCTTGAAACGCTGCTAGCCGATGAGAACCTGACAAAACCCCTTTCAAACACATATAAAGAACTATTCAAAGTAACCCCACTGGCAATTACCAGATGCAGGGAAAAGTGGGAGGTGGAGGTTCCAGATATACAGGGTGAGGACTGGGATGATCTATGGACTCAACCATTCAAACATCTGGTGTCTGCAAGGGACAGGTTAATTCAGTTCAAGTTTTTACACAGAAGCTATTACACACCAGCTAGACTAAAAAAGATTTTTCCCACAGCCTCGGCAGAGTGTTGGAGATGCTCTCACTCACCTGCAGATGCCAACCACATCTTTTGGCAATGCCCCCAGATTCAAAGATTTTGGACTGATATCACAACCTGCATAGCGGAATTAATATCAACACCGATCCCATTGACAGTCAGGGTTTGCCTGCTTGGACTGGTAGATGAGGTAGTACCCACACGGGCCATGCGCACAATGCTGAATGTTCTGTTTTTTTATGGTAGAAAGGCTATTTTACTGGCATGGAAAAGACCAGAGGCACCGAGTATCTCCTCCTGGAAAAGCCAAGTGAACTCCATGCTACCCTTTTATAAAGCTACTTATGAATCCAGGGGGTGTAGGAAAAAATTTGATAGGGTATGGCAATCGTGGTTTAATTCCAACAACACGGTGGGGTAGTGAAAGAGAGTACTGAATAGATATAGAAGTACTATACATAACATGTCCCTTGGCGGAAATGCGCAATATGAGGGTTTTGACTAGGGGGACGCCTGTTGAAATTATCACTAGTATACGTATTTAAAAATGTAAGCACAAATTTTTGATCTAGAAAAGGTGGAAAACTGAAGATCCGTTTTATGTCGAGCTGTGGTTCGGGGGGGGGGGGGGGAGTTGGGGGAGGGGACTATGTTTAGTTAGTAGGCCTCTGTTAGATAGGGATATGGTCATGTTGACCAAGTATGGATGGTGTCCAAATGACACGTCCAAATGTTGTATTTATATGTCTTTTAAAACAAGAAATAAACAGAATTTTTCAAAAAAAAAGAATGTTCTATTGATTACAGAGTTGCATTAATGTGTTTCTTTATATCTGCCTAAAATTCAGCACATGAATGTTAAGTAAGGTGTGGGTGTGGTCAAGAAACCACAGTACTCTTCTGACAATGTGTTCATCTTTTGATCTCCAAAGAAGACTAGCACCATATTGTTCAGGCATAATCCAGCTTCACTAATTCCTGAACTGAGATGGTATGATAGACATAAATCATGTAAACTATGATTTCTAATCTTTATTTTCTTGGCCGTTAGTACAGATCTCACTTAGATTAGCCTCTCATCATGTCATCTGCTAGAAAGAGACATTGTAACAGTCCCATTGAGTGATCACTCAGAGGGGAGGCTGCATTCAGAGTCATTCAAAGTGTTATGTTAAAAACAGCAAACGTGTCAAACGTAAGAAAGGGATGCATCAGTTTTTAGCTTCCAGTAAAGTTTTTATTCACTACATTTTACAGAGATAGTCCTCTTGGACAAATTTTTATGTAATAATAATTTTCCTATCAATATGTTGAATACACAAATATAAATATCTCTTACTTATGCCTCATACTAACACATGACATATTTACTACAGTAAACCTGTTGTCACATCAAACAGCTAGCATCTTTTTTAATCATTAAAGTGGACCTTACATGAAAATGCTTTAAAGCATATCTAACCCAAAAAAACTAAAATGTAATATACTGCAGATTAATAGTCCTTAGATAAGGTGAGTTGGTTCTTTTTTTCAATTTTTTTCCCTTTATTTTCACCTGTTTATCCTACAAATAACATGATTTCTGTGCCTTTGTGTCTACTCTCAATTCTCCATGGCATCTATGGGAGGAGCTATTGTTCTCACATAGGCTAGACTTTAAACACGCCCGTCTTTCCTCATCTCCATTACATGGTGGATCAATAGGACTAGTAGTTTACAGAAAAGAGGTAACATTGTTTATGCTGACTTTTTAGATCACAGGGAGTTACAAGGACATTGTATTTCTGGAAAGATCAACGGGTATTTTCTGTACAAAAAGAAGACTAATGCATCCACCACATCTAAGGACCGGAAAGCTGCAATATATTACATTTTTGGCTTTGGGTTTAGATACATTTTACACCCCCCCCCCCCTCAAAAAATGTAAATAATGGAGCAACAAACAATAATTAACCAAATTAATCATGAGAAATATTTAACACTTGGAGAAAAAAATAACCTATACCTTTTATTATATGAGCTACAGGGGCAATACTTGGGGTCTTTTTGCAGGATCATGGGATAATTAAGAAGCCAACCAAAATCTAGACGATGCTCCAGCACTGTGCAGGAGCACATTTTTGCAGAATCTTGGATCCCCAGCCCAGAGGATCCCAAAATTAAACCAGTGACATCACTCCCACCTAGCTGAGCCCTGGGAAATATGGGTATAAGAAAAATGTATAATATCTATAAATGTTAGAAGCAGTATGTAATTCCCCCCTGCCTTCCACCCATTTTTACCCCCCTTACATGTTTTAGTTGGGTCTTTTAACAAAACATACTCGCCTGCCCAGCAAATTCAGCATTGTTCTGCAGTGATCTGCTGTTCCTGTGTCAGAGCCTCCATCCCAAGCTGCCATCTTGGTCCTCTTCAGCTAACCGGCTCTTTCAGAATCATACAGCTCCTCCAGGCCTTTCACCCTGGCCTCTTTGTGAATGAGCTCCCGCAGACTCCTGTAATATGGAAGAGGTTATCCCAGAGGGCTGCTGGAGCATGACATGTCATTCTGGCCTAGGTTACAATGGTGACAGGGGATGTAGTGCCATAAGAATCCTACAGAAATACCCCTCTCCCCAAAAAAATAGCTATTATTATTGCAGAGGTGGGAGCAATGCCAAGTACTGCAAGCTTTAAACTTGCCCGTGGAATAGAATATACTCCTATGTAAATCACTTCTTCACTTTCACAAAATTCCTATTGTAAAAGATCAATAAGCAGTGCTAGTTTAAGGAAAATACATGAAAGTCACAAAGTTCTCATGCAAGGAGCAATACCTTCCCTAATAAAAATATTAGACTCTGGTTGGGACTATGAGAACCTTTTTTGTGGATTCTGTGCTGTGCTGTCTAAATGCAGATTGGCGAAAGATCTCAGCTACAGGAATCTGAAGTGATATGTCTGTTTGTTTGGGAGAAATCACGTTCTGTCATCATCCCAGTATCAATTTGGTTTTTCTTGTCTCAGCTTTGAATGAGTAAAAACAACTTAGAGGACTGTGCTGACAGCCAAAAATGTGTGAAGAAATGCCTGTCGATACACTCGCTACTCCCCGTTGCTTGTTGAAAGGTACTTTCCTTGGTGGCTGCACACAAGCTTTTAGTATGCAAAGAAAGACTTCTAGGGCTCAAAGGAACAGGGATACAAAAGGTGGCCAGCACAGGCCTAGAAGACATGTTTTTCTAAGGATGATCTGACATCTCAGTGTTTCAGCTAAAATAATAACCTAAGAGTAGGAAGAGATAGTACAAATACTGAAGCTGTTAATAAAGGGCAACTGTTTCCTATCAACCACACTTGTACATTTTCCACTACTGGCACAGTTTTTAACTTTTAAAGAGAATGTCATTTTTTAAATATTTTCTGTGTTCAGATGCAATGTGTTCAGAAGTTAAAAACTACACCTTAGAAATATTTTTTTTCATTTTTAACCAGATAAATGCAATAACACTTATGCCCCGTACACACGAGCGGATTTTTCGGTAGACTTTGCCCGGCGGACGGGATTTGGTCGGACAATTCGATCGTGTGTGGGCTCCAGCGGACTTTGTTTTCTCAAAATTTGGACGGACTTAGATTTGAAACATGTTTTAAATTAATCCATTGAAATCGAATCCGGTCAAAAAGTCCGCTCGTCTGTATGCTAGTTCGACGGACAAAAAGCCACGCTAGGGCAGCTATTGGCTACTGGCTATGAGCTTCCTTGTTTTGGTCCGGTCGTACGTCATCACGTACGAATTCGACAGACTTTGGTGGATTGTGTGTAGGCAAGTCCGTTCATTCAGAAAGTCCGTCGTAAAGTACGTCAAAGTCCGCCGGGCAAAGTCTGCCGTAAAGTCCGCTCGTGTGTACGCGGCATAACACTCACCAGCCACTTTATTAGGTACACCTATTCAATTGCTTGCTAACACAAATTGCTAATCAGCCAATCACATGACAGCAACTCAATGCATTTAGGCATCTAGACGTGGTGAAGACAACTTGCTGAAGTTCAAACCAAGCATCAGAATGGGGAAGAAAAGGGAAATGTGACTTTGAACATGGCATGGTTGTTGGTGCCAGACGGGCTGGTCTGAGAATTTCAAAAACTGCTGATCTACTAAGATTTTCACGCACCATCATCTCTAGGGTTTACAGAGAATGGTCCTAAAAAGAGAAAATATCCAGTGAGCGGAGGTTGTGTGGACGAAAATGCCTTGTTAATGTCAGAGGTCAGGGGAGAATGGGCAGACTGGTTTGAGATGATAGAAAGGCAACAGTAGCTCAAATAACCACTTTGTTACAACCAAGGTATGCAGAATACAATCACTGAACGCACAACCCATCGAATCTTGAAGCAAATGGGCTACAACAGCAGAAGACCACACCGGGTGCCACTCCTGGCAGGAAACTGAGGCTACAGTTCATACAGGCTCACCAAAATTGGACAATAGAAGATTGCCTGGTCTGACGAGTCTCGATTTCAGCTGCGACATTCAGATGGTAGGGTCAGAATTTGGCGTAAACAACATGAATGCATGGATCCATCCTGAATTGAATCTACGGTTCAGGCTGGTGGTGGTGGAACAGGAGGTTCGCATCATAGATGTGCAGCCGACAAATCTGCAGCGATTGCGTGATGCTATCATGTCCATATGGACCAAAATCTCTGAGGAATGTTTTCAACACCTTGTTAAATCTATGCCATGAAGAATTAAGGTAGTTCTGAAGGAAAAAGGAGCTCCAACCCGATACTAGGAAGGTGTACCTAATAATAAAGTGGCCAGTGAGTGTATATCCTCCCATAACAAGTACCATTATGAAACAATTACACATTAAGTTTAAATCCAGAAACAGTGTTGGAAAATCATTCAACAATGTTTAGTATAAGACCAGGATCTTAGGTTAAAATATACAGATAAGGACCTACACTATATCACCAAAAGTATTGGGATGCCTGCCTCTACACGCACATGAAGTTTAATGGCATCCCAGTCCTAGTCCATAGGCTTCAATATTGAGTTGGCCCACCCTTTGCAGCTATAACAACTTCAACTCTTCTGGGAAGGCTGTCCACAAGGTTTAGGAGTATGTCTGTCTATGGGAATGTTTGACCATTTTTCCAGAAGCGCATTTGTGAGGTCAGGCACTGATGTTGTATGAGAAGGGCTTGCTCGCAGTCTCTGCTCTAATTCATTCCAAAGGTGAATTAAGTTCAGGCCTCTGTGCAGGCCAGTCAAGTTCCTCCACCCCAAACTTGCTCATCCATGTCTTTATGGACCTTGCTTTGTGCACTGGTGCACAGTCATGTTGGAACAGGAAATTGTCCACAATATCTTGGTATGCTGATGCCTTCAGAGTTCCCTTCACTGGAACTAGGGGGCTAAGCCCAACTCCTAAAAAACAATCCCACACCATAATCCCTCTTCCACCAAATGATTTTGACCAGTGCACAAAGCAAGGTCCATAATAACATGGATGAGCATGTTTGGGGTGGAGGAACTTGACTGGTCCTGACCTTAATCCGATAGAACACCTTTGGGATGAATTAGAGCGGAGCCAGGCCTTCTCACCCAACATCAGTTCCTGACCCCACAAATACGCTTCTGGAAGAATGGTCAAACAATCCCATAGACACAGTCCTAAACCTTGTGGACAGCTTTCCCAGAGGAGTTAAAGCTGTTATAGCTTCAAAGGTTGGGCCAACTCAATATTGAACCCTACGAATTAAGACTGGGATGCCATTAAAGTTCATGTGCATGTACAGGCAGGCGTCCCAATACTTTTGGTAATATAGTGTATCATACCCATCAAAAGCTTTTCCAATGGCAAAGAAGGGACTCCCCTTTGTTTGAGAGGTGTGAGGTTGACACGGAAATCCTGATTCGTATGCTTTGGAAATTCCCAGAACTTTTTTGATACTGGAAACCTATTTTGGATGCCATTAATGCAATTTTTTTGCACCAATTTACCACCTGACCCAAAGTTTTGTGTATTTGGTTGGCTGGATGAAAAGCAGTATACTTTAAACACATACAGTGCCTTAAAAAATATCCATACCCATTGAAATTGAATGTTACAACCAAAAACTTAAATGTATTTTATTGGGATTTTATGTGATAGACCAACACAAAGTGGCACATAATTGTGAAGTGGAAGGAAAATTATAAATGGTTTTCAACATTTTAAATATGTGAAAAGTGTGGCGTGCATTTGTATTCGGCCCCCCTGAATCATTACTTTGTAGAACCACCTTTCGCTGCAATTACAGCTGCAAGTCTTTTCGGGTATGTCTCTACCAGCTTTGCACATCTAGAGAGTGACATTTTTGCCTATTCTTCTTTGCAAAATAGCTCAAGCTCTGTAAGACTGGATGGAGAACGTGTGAACAGCAATTTTCAAGTCTTGCCACAGCGTCTCACTTGGATTTAGGTCTGGACTTTGACTGGGCAATTCTAACACATGAATATGCTTTGATCTAAACCATTCCATTGTAGCTCTGGCTGTATGTTTAGGGTCATTGTCCTGCTAAAAGGTGATCCTCCGCCCCAATCTCAAGTCTTTTGCAAACTTTCTTCTATAATTGGCATGTATTTGGCTCCATCCATCTTTCCATCAACTCTGACCAGCTTCCCTGTAACTGCTGAAGAAAAGAATCCCCACAAATTGTTGCTGCCACCACCATATTTCACAGTGGGCATGGTGTGTTCGGGTGATGTGCAGTTTTAGTTTTCTGCCACACATAGCATTTTGCTTTTAGGCCAAAAAGTTTCATTTTGATCTCAACTGACCAGAGCACCTTCTTTCACATGTTTGCTGTGTCCCTCACATGGCTTCTTGAAAACTGAAAACGGGACTTCTTACGGCTTTCTTTCAACAATGGCTTTCTTCTTGCCACTTTTCCATAAAGGCCAGATTTGTGGAGTGCACAGCTAATAGTTGTCCTGTGGACAGGATCTCCCACCTGAGCTGTGGATCTGTGCAGCTGTGCAGCTCCTCCAGAGTAACCATGGGCCTCTTGACTGCTTCTCTGATTATTGCTCTCCTTTCCCGGGCCTATCAGTTTAGGTGGATGGCCATGTCTTGGTAAGTTTGCAGTTGTGCCATACTCTTTCTGTTTTCGGATGATGGATTGAACAAAACTTGGGATATTTTTTTATAACCTAACCCTGCTTTAAGCTTCTCCACAACTTTATCCCTGACCTGTTTGGTGTGTTCCTTTTGCCTTCATGATGTTGTTTGTTCCCTAAGGTGCATTAACAAACCTCTGAAGCCTTCATAGAACAGCTGTCTTTATACTGAGATTAAATTACACACAGGTGGACTCTTTAATAATTAGGTGACTTCTGAAGGTAATTGGTTCCATTAGATTTTTTTTAGTGGTATCAGGGTAAAGGGGGCTAAATACAAATGCACGCCACACTTTTTTTTTTTTTTTGAAAACCATTTATCACTTCCACAATTATGTGGTACTTTGTGTTGGTCTATCACATAAAATCCCAATAAAATACATTTATGTATTTTAAGCCCTCCAATATCACCTAAAAAATTGTTGCATGCAAGTGAATAGCATTTGAGATGTAGGTTCTGCAGAGTAATACATGTGTCATTGTTATGGCACTAGAGAACTGAATGCTGGAAGTAGAAATAAATTGTACCTCGAGGGAGGAGGAAACTATTTTTCCCAATCATGGAGGCAAAGTACCAATGAATAAATGGCTCAACGTATTTCATAGCAAGAATCACTTCATCATAAGTTGCTAATCATGCTGAAGGGACCTTGCCACAAAATCAAAACCTATTGTTCGTAAGAAGATATCTGTCCATCAATAGGCACACTTGGGCAAGCGATGCTGCCAGCTATTAGGCAATGTTAATGACTGACAAATGGGACATGCTAATTAGAGATTCTGCAAAGGATGGAAGAGGGTTACTGAGACCTGTCTTGTTCACTAACTCTAGTAATAGGCTATATTAGCAGAAAAGTGGTTGTATCACCATACTTCATCTTGTTTTAAAGTAAACTATTACAATTTAGTGCCCCTTAACACTGAAATTGATTTTCAAAGTAGAAAAAACAAAACAATGATAAAAATGTGCATATCAAATTTTGCTTTCAGTTAGAATATGTCAAGATCTGGAAGACTTCCAACTATACCTACAGTATAGGCAGATGGGTGAAAATATCCAATTACCAATTCTGAGGAAAGTTTACACTAATGTCTGCATTATGTCCTCTAGTCAGCCTGATGCTAGCAGGGAGACATTTTCTCACATTCCCATAAACCATTATTAGCACTTTCTGGACATGTGTCAGTGACTACAGTCATTGGTAATCTGCTAGCCAATGCTAAAACTTCAAAATGCATGTTTTTTTTACCTTGTGAAATGCCTTGCTTCTAAACCTGTTACACAAAAGGCAAATAAAAACGTGGGAGTAAAAAATAAAGGGTATAACCAAATCTGCTATCTTTATTATAAGTAAACTAGCAGGTTTTGATCACCTGCTGGTTTGGTTAAAATGTTTTGGCCTGGGTGACAAACACAATCGGCTGCCCCTTTCTTGGTAGGGATGGCTTATGGTGGCCTAAACAAAGTGTGCTAAGATGATTCAGTGATTAGTGGTCATGGTAAAATTTGGATGTTGTCGTCAAGAACATGGTTTGTTGTAGGATACCTTTTTACCTATATATTCTAAAACAGGGGGATCGTACCATGAATTGTAAAATTAAGAAGTTATTTACAAGCAGTGATATGATGCTTTATGAAAATTATGTAGACTCACCTATATAAATTACTAAATAAAATACTATTCCATGTAGGGATACTAATTTTGCAATAATACTCAGCAGTAATGTCTTCAATATCCAACCACAAGGGCATAGAACCAGGTTAATACCTTTTATAGGATCAGTCCAGGGACTCCCTAATATCTCTTGCCCTAAGCTTCCCTCCCGCTCCAAGACACAATTAAGAGAAAATCCTTCTTGCAGGGAGAACCGAGCCCCATGCCCCCTCCCGTCCATCACGACTAGGGATGAGCCGAAACACCCCCCGGTTCGGTTCGCATCCAGAACACGCGAACGGACCCAAAGTTTGCGCAAACGTTCGAACACCGTTAAAGTCCATGGGACTCGAATGTGAGAAATCAAAAGTGCAAATTTTAAAGGCTAATATGCAAGTTATTGTCCTAAAAAGGGTTTGGGGACCCGGGTCCTGCCTCATGGGACATGTATCAATGCAAAAAAAAGTTTTAAAAATGACCGTTTTTTCGGGAGCAGTGATTTTAATGATGCTTAAATTGAAAAAATAAAAGTGAAATATTCCTTTAAATATCGTACCTGGGGGGGTGTCTATAGTATGCCTGTAAAGTGGCGCATGTTTCCTGTGTTTAGAACAGTTCCTGCATAAAATGACATTTCTAAAGGAATAAAAGTCATTCAAAACTGCTTGCGGCTGTAATGTAATGTCGGGTCCCGGCAATATGGATGAAAATTTGTGAGAAAAACGGCATGGGTAACCCCCCAGCCCATTACCAGGCCCTTTGGGTCTTGTATGGATATTAAGGGGAATCCCACACCCAAATTAAAAAAAGAAAAGGCGTGGGGCCCCCAGGCCCTATATACTCTAAAAACCAGTATACAGGCGATCCCAGGAAAGACAGGGACTGTAGGTTTGTTCTTAAGTTGAATCTGTTTGTAATTTGGAACAGGTACCATTTGTAAGTGTAGCTCCAGCCAAAAAAATCTATTTTAAGCTTTTTGGATAACATAGGGAAGGGTTTTTACCCCTGTAGGATTTCTTTTGCTGTCTGTGCTCCTATTCAGAAGATTTCACCTCACTTTCTGTCCCAAAGACAATTGGATTTTGAAAATTTGGGGTTTTTAGGGAAACAAGGATTGGTGATAAAGCATCAGTGGAGGAGACACCTTTTTCTCATATTAACTCTTACAGGAGAGAATTTCCCTTCCTATGGGGTAGATTTCCTCTCACTTCTTGTTGTCTCCCTCCGTTTGTAAGTAGGAGTCGTTTGTAAACCAGATGTTTGAAAGTAGGGGCCTGCCCTATATACTTTGCAGAAATTTGGGCCTTAGGTGTTGGTGGTACCAGAACACTATAAGCCCTCACAGTGACTCTTGGTGGGCGCTGGAACGGGCCCTGCTGTGAAATATTATATCAAGAATTGTAATTACATGCCCCTGTTGAACAGGGTCAGAAAAATTGGGCCTTTGGTGGTGTGGTGGTTTTGCCACAACACTGTAAGCCCTCACAGTTACTCTTGGTGGGTGCAGGAACGGGCCCTGCTGTGAAATATTAGATCAAAAATCGTAATTACACGGCCCTGTTGAACAGGGGCAGAAAAATTGGGCCTTAGGCACTGGTGGTTAGGGATGAGCTTCGTGTTCGAGTCGAACCCATGTTCGACTCGAACATCGGCTGTTCGGTCGTTCGCCGAATTGCGAACGATATGGGCCGTTCGCGCCAAATTCGTGTGGCGCGTCACGGCCCATAATTCACTGCGGCATCGCAGTGCATTGCTGGCTGATGATTGGCCAAGCATGCACTATGACCCGCATGCTTGGCCAATCACAGCGCCGTCAGTAGAGAGAGCTGTAATTGGCCAAAGCCAGGGTGGCTTTGGCCAATTATGGCTCAGGGGATTTAGTACACACCCCACACTATATAAGGCCGCCTGCACGGCGGCCCTGTGTAGTGTGTGTTCCGGTGTGCTGAGAGATAGAGAGAGAGAGAGAGAGACAGTGTCATTTGATTTGAGTTAGATAGATTAGGCAGAACAGTCAGTCAGTTAGCTGCACTTACAGTGTATTGTGTATATATATGCATCCCAGGTGTTGCATATATATATATACACTGTATTCAGTTTAGCTAGATCCGTTCCTGTTATCTTCTATCTAGACTATTTACATTTAGTGCAGTGTGTCCTGCTCACAGTGTTCAGCTAGATCCGTTCCTGCTATTTACATTCAGTGCAGTGCGTCCTGCTCACAGTGTTCAGCTAGATCCGTTCCTGGTATTTACATTTAGTGCAGTGCGTCCTGCTCACAGTGTTCAGCTAGATCCGTTCCTGCTATTTACATTCAGTGCAGTGCGTCCTGCTCACAGTGTTCAGCTAGATCCGTTCCTGGTATTTACATTTAGTGCAGTGCGTCCTGCTCACAGTGTTCAGCTAGATCCGTTCCTGCTATTTACATTCAGTGCAGTGCGTCCTGCTCACAGTGTTCAGCTAGATCTGTTCCTGGTATTTACATTTAGTGCAGTGCGTCCTGCTCACAGTGTTCAGCTAGATCCGTTCCTGCTATTTACATTCAGTGCAGTGCGTCCTGCTCACAGTGTTCAGCTAGATCCGTTCCTGCTATTTACATTCAGTGCAGTGCGTCCTGCTCACAGTGTTCAGCTAGATCCGTTCCTGGTATTTACATTTAGTGCAGTGCGTCCTGCTCACAGTGTTCAGCTAGATCCGTTCCTGCTATTTACATTCAGTGCAGTGCGTCCTGCTCACAGTGTTCAGCTAGATCCGTTCCTGGTATTTACATTTAGTGCAGTGCGTCCTGCTCACAGTGTTCAGCTAGATCCGTTCCTGCTATTTACATTCAGTGCAGTGCGTCCTGCTCACAGTGTTCAGCTAGATCCGTTCCTGCTATTTACATTCAGTGCAGTACGTCCTGCTCACAGTGTTCAGCTAGATCCGTTCCTGGTATTTACATTTAGTGCAGTGCGTCCTGCTCACAGTGTTCAGCTACATCCGTTCCTGCTATTTACATTCAGTGCAGTGCGTCCTGCTCACAGTGTTCAGCTAGATCCGTTCCTGCTATTTACATTCAGTGCAGTGCGTCCTGCTCACAGTGTTCAGCTAGATCCGTTCCTGCTATTTACATTCAGTGCAGTGCGTCCTGCTCACAGTGTTCAGCTAGATCCGTTCCTGGTATTTACATTTAGTGCAGTGCGTCCTGCTCACAGTGTTCAGCTACATCCGTTCCTGCTATTTACATTCAGTGCAGTGCGTCCTGCTCACAGTGTTCAGCTAGATCCGTTCCTGCTATTTACATTCAGTGCAGTGCGTCCTGCTCACAGTGTTCAGCTAGATCCGTTCCTGCTATTTACATTCAGTGCAGTGCGTCCTGCTCACAGTGTTCAGCTAGATCCGTTCCTGGTATTTACATTTAGTGCAGTGCGTCCTGCTCACAGTGTTCAGCTAGATCCGTTCCTGCTATTTACATTCAGTGCAGTGCGTCCTGCTCACAGTGTTCAGCTAGATCCGTTCCTGCTATATACATTTAGTGCAGTACGTCCTGCTCACAGTGTTCAGCTAGATCCGTTCCTGTTATCTTCCTACTGACAGGCAGGCTTGTCTGGTTACAGTATATAAAGCTACCTGAAGAAAATTACAGGTGTTCTTTTTGATCCTATTAGTACCACGGTCAGGCAGCTAGACTATTTACATTTAGTACAGTGTGTCCTGCTCACAGTGTTCAGCTAGATCCGTTCCTGTTATCTTCCTACTGACAGGCAGGCTTGTCTGGTTACAGTATATAAAGCTACCTTAAGAAAATTACAGGTGTTCTTTTTGATCCTATTAGTACCACGGTCAGGCAGCTAGACTATTTACATTTAGTACAGTGCGTCCTGCTCACAGTGTTCAGCTAGATCCGTTCCTGTTATCTTCCTACTGACAGGCAGGCTTGTCTGGTTACAGTATATAAAGCTACCTGAAGAAAATTACAGGTGTTCTTTTTGATCCTATTAGTACCACGGTCAGGCAGCTAGACTATTTACATTCAGTGCAGTGCGTCCTGCTCACAGTGTTCAGCTAGATCCGTTCTTGCTATTTACATTCAGTGCAGTGCGTCCTGCTCACAGTGTTCAGCTAGATCCGTTCCTGGTATTTACATTTAGTGCAGTGCGTCCTGCTCACAGTGTTCAGCTAGATCCGTTCCTGCTATTTACATTCAGTGCAGTGCGTCCTGCTCACAGTGTTCAGCTAGATCCGTTCCTGCTATATACATTTAGTGCAGTACGTCCTGCTCACAGTGTTCAGCTAGATCCGTTCCTGTTATCTTCCTACTGACAGGCAGGCTTGTCTGGTTACAGTATATAAAGCTACCTTAAGAAAATTACAGGTGTTCTTTTTGATCCTATTAGTACCACGGTCAGGCAGCTAGACTATTTACATTTAGTACAGTGCGTCCTGCTCACAGTGTTCAGCTAGATCCGTTCCTGTTATCTTCCTACTGACAGGCAGGCTTGTCTGGTTACAGTATATAAAGCTACCTGAAGAAAATTACAGGTGTTCTATCCCAGCTTAGTGCAGCTACAGGCCATTAGTATGTCTGGAAGGCCAAGAAGGAGAGGCAGACAGTCACAAGCCAATAAGAGAGGGCAAGCAGGCTCTGTGTCTAGTGCTGGTCGTGGAGACGGTGCATCCTCATCAGCACGTGGCCATGGGACACGCTTGGCCTTTTTTTCGGCAGCTGGCCGTGTTGAGCCGCAACATGCGGAAGACTTGGTCGAGTGGATGACCAAGCCATCCTCATCCTCCTCATCCTCTCTCACCCATGCCCAGGGTGCTTTGTCTGGCAAAGCAGCGGCCTCTTCCCTCAGCTCAATGTCATCAGTGACTCCTTCCCTAGCTCCACCATGTCCTCATGAGGATTCCCTCGAACTGTTTGACCACAGTGTTGGGTACATGCTCCAGGAGGATGCCCAGCGTTTGGAAGGCTCTGATGATGATACTGAGCTTAATGAAGGCAGTAACATGAGCACGGACAGAGGGGGTGCCCAAGAAGGACAGCAATCTGGCAGTCATGCTCCCCCTGCTGCAGCATACTGCCAGGTTTGCTCCAGTGATGAGGAGGGAGGGGATGATGAGGTCACTGACTCAACGTGGGTGCCTGATAGGAGAGAGGAGGAGGAGGAGGAGGAGGAGGAGGTGGCACATCACCAACTAGGCAGGATGCCCTCCAGGGGCCAGCCTAAGGGCAGCACATTGACTGCATCACACCCCAAAGCTCCACATGTGCAGGGCGCTGCAGTCTCTGCGCGTTATTCAAAAAGTTCTTTGGTGTGGGCCTTTTTTGAGACGAGTGCATCAGATCGCACCGCTGCTATTTGCAACATATGTCTCAAGCGTATCTCGCGTGGCCAAAACATCTCCCGCTTGGGTACCACATGCTTGACCAGACATATGTTGACCTGCCATGCAGTTCGTTGGCAAGCGTATCTAAAAGACCCACACCAAAGAACAAAGACGATCTCTCCTTGCTCCTCATCAGCTGAGATTTCCAACCCCACTAGACCTTCAGTCCTCTCTGAGACCTGCAGTGAGAGGAATGAAGGTGTAGAATTAGGTGTGTCACAGCCAAGTACTTGTGGGCAATCTGCTTTTGGTACACCGACGTCAGATTGTACCAGGCAAATTTCCCTGCCCCAGCTGCTGCACCGCCGAAAGAAGTTTGCTCCCAGCCATCCACATGCCCAGCGGTTGAATGCTAGCTTGGCAAAATTGCTAGCACTTCAACTGCTGCCTTTTCAGTTGGTAGACTCTGCCCCCTTCCGTGAGTTTGTGGAATGTGCGGTTCCTCAGTGGCAGGTACCCAAACGCCACTTTTTCTCACGGAAGGCGATTCCGGCTCTCTACCGGCATGTGGAAGGCAATGTCCATGCCTCGCTGGACAGGGCGGTCAGCGGTAAGGTGCATATTACCGCTGACTCATGGTCCAGCAGGCATGGACAGGGACGTTACTTAAGTTTCACGGCGCATTGGGTGACTCTGCTGGCAGCTGGGAAGGATGCAGGACAAGGTGCAGTAGTGTTGGAGGTTGTTCCGCCACCACGCCTCCAAAATGCTGATTGTGACACACCTCTCTCCTCCACCCCCTCCTCTTCTTCTTCCTCCATGGCCTCTTCCTCGGAACCAGCGGTGCTCCGTAGGCGTTCAAGGGGCTACGCAAGTACGCAGGCCAAAAGATGCCATGCGGTGCTTGAGCTGGTGTGCTTGGGGGACAGGAGCCACACTGGGGCAGAGGTTCTGTCAGCTCTGCAGGGGCAGGTTCAGAGGTGGTTGACGCCACGCCAACTTAAGGCAGGAATGGTGGTTTGCGACAATGGCACCAACCTCCTCTCTGCCCTCCGACAGGGACAACTGACCCATGTGCCCTGTTTGGCTCACGTCCTTAACTTGGTGGTGCAGCGGTTCTTGGGCAGGTACCCGGGCTTACAGGATGTCCTGAGGCAGGCCAGGAAAGTCTCTGTGCATTTCCGCCGGTCATATAATGCCAGTGCTCGGCTGACGGACCTCCAAAAGGAGTTTAACCTGCCCAAGAACCGCCTAATCTGTGACATGCCCACCAGGTGGAACTCGACGTTGGCCATGCTGCAGCGGCTGCACACGCAGCAGAGGGCCATAAATGAGTACCTGTGCGACTATGGCACCAGGACAGGGTCAGGGGACCTTGGTTTTTTTTCCCCACGCCAGTGGGCCATGATCAGGGATGCATGCACTGTCCTGTCACCATTCGAGGAGGCCACGAGGATGGTGAGCACTGACAGTGCATGCATCAGTGACACTGTCCCCCTTGTCCACCTGTTGGAGCACACGCTGCGTGGAATAATGGACAGGGCACTTGAGGCAGAACAGAGGCAGGAAGAGGAGGACTTCCTTAGCTCTCAAGGCCCCCTTTATCCAGACAGTGTTCCTGCGTGCCCGCCGATCACACAGGAAGAGGACGAGGAGGAGGAGGAGGAGGAGGAGGAGGAAGATTGTGTCAGTATGGAGGTGGAGCCTGGCACTCAGCATCAGCAGTCTTTAAGGGATCAGTCCCAAGGAACACATGGACTTGTACGTGGCTGGGAGGAGGTGGCTGCGGACGTTGTTGTCCTTAGTGACCCAGAGGACTCCGGACCGAATGCCTCAGCAAACCTACGCTGCATGGCCTCCCTGATCCTGCAAAGCCTGCGTAAGGATCCTCGTATTCGTGGTATCAAGGAGAAGGACCAATACTGGCTGGCAACCCTCCTTGATCCACGTTACAAGGGTAAGGTTGCGGACCTTATCTTGCCATCGCAGAGGGAGCAGAGGATGAAACATCTTCGGGAGGCCTTGCAGAAAGGTCTGTGCAACGCGTTCCCAGAGACTGGGAGGTTACAAACTCCTGTTTCTGGACAACGTGTTGCTGAGGCTTCGGTCAGTCAAAGAAGGAGCGGTGGAGAAGGTGGCCGTCTGACCGATGCGTTCAGACAATTTTTTGGTCCGCAGCCCCAAGGTATGATCGGTTCCAGCAACCATCGCCAGCGTCTGTTTTACATGGTGCAGGAATACCTAGGGGCAAGATCAGACTTGGACACCTTTCCCACCGAAAATCCTCTGGGTTACTGGGTCTTGAGGATGGATCACTGGCCAGAGCTTGCACAGTATGCAATTGAGCTACTGGCCTGTCCTGCATCCAGCGTTCTTTCGGAACGCACATTCAGTGCTGCTGGAGGCGTGGTAACCGATCACAGGGTGCGTCTGTCCACCGACTCGGTCGATCGGCTGACCTTCATAAAAATGAATCAGTCTTGGATCACCACCAGCTACCAAGCACCTGATGCAGATGTAACCGAATAATTTTTTTTGAAATCTCAGATCCCTTCAAAGACTGCCTATGCTGATGCTGAGTGACTATCCCTGAGTAATTATCCTCTTCCTCCTCAATCATCACGCTGATAGCTTGTAAGAACATTTTTGGTTCTGGGCGCCACCACCAGTGCCTAAGGCACAATTTTTCAGCCCCTGTTTAACAGGGGCGTGTAATTACAATTTTTGATGTAATACTTTGCAGCAGGGCTCGTTCCTGCATTCCAACTAGAGTGTCTGTGAGGGGTTGCAGTGTTGTGGCACCAGCACCAGTGCCTAAGACCCAATTTTTCAGCCCCTGTCTAACAGGGGCGTGTAATTACAATTTTTGATGCAATACTTTGCAGCAGGGCTTGTTCCTGCGTTTCAACTAGAGTGTCTGTGAGGGGTTGCAGTGTTGTGGCACCAGCACCAGTGCCTAAGACCCAATTTTTCTGCCCCTGTCTAACAGGGGCGTGTAATTACAATTTTTGATGCAATACTTTGCAGCAGGGCTCGTTCCTGCGTTCCAACTAGAGTGTCTGTGAGGGGTTGCAGTGTTGTGGCACCAGCACCAGTGCCTAAGGCCCAATTTTTCTGCCCCTGTCTAACAGGGGCGTGTAATTACAATTTTTGATGCAATACTTTGCAGCAGGGCTCGTTCCTGCGTTCCAACTAGAGTGTCTGTGAGGGGTTGCAGTGTTGTGGCACCAGCACCAGTGCCTAAGGCCTAATTTTTCAGCTCCTGTTCAACAGGGGCATGTAATTACAATTCTTGATCTAATATTTCACAGCAGGGCCCTGTGAGGGCTTACAGTGTTTTGGCCACAGCAACACCTAAGGCCCAAATTTCTGCTGAGTATATAGGGCAGGACCCTACTTTCAAACATCTAACTTACAAACGACTCCTACTTGCAAACGGAAGGAGACAACAGGAAGTGAGATGAAATCTACCCCTAAGGAAGGGAAATTCTCTCCTGTAAGAGTTAATATGGGAAAACAATTTCTCCTTTCCACTGATGCTTTCCAATCCTTGTTCCACAAAAAAACCCAAATTTTCAAAAAACATTTTTCATTGGGACAAAAAAGTGAGGTGAAATCTTCTGAAGAGGAGGAAAGACGCAAAACAAATGTCACAGGGGTGATAACCCTTCCCTATGTTTTCCAAAAAGCTTAGAAAAGATTTTTTGGCTGGAGCTAAACACATTAAAAATGTTCAAAATTACAAACAGATTCTACTTAACAACAAACCTACAGTCCCTGTCTTGTTTGCACCGCCTGAATACTGCTGTTCAGAGTATATAGGGACCTTTCCTTATTTTAATTTGGGTGCGGGGTTCCCCTTAATATCCATACAAGACCCAAAGGGCCTGGTAATGGACTGGGGGGTACCCATGCCGTTTGTCTCACTGATTTTCATCCATATTGCCATGACCCGACATGACATTAAACCCGCAAGCAGTTTTAAATGAGATTTTTTCCTTTAAAAATGACATTTGGTGCAGGGACTGTTCTAAACATGGGAAACACGCGTCACTTTACAGGCATACTATAGACACCCCCCAGGTACGATATTTAAAGGAATATTTCACTTTTTTTTTTTTTACTTTAAGCATCATTGAAATCACTGCTCCCGAAAAAACGGCCGTTTTTAAAAGTTTTTTTTGCATTGATACATGTCCCCTGGGGTAGGACCCGGGTCCCCAAACCCTTTTTAGGACAATACCATGCAAATTAGCCTTTAAAATGAGCACTTTTGATTTCGAACGTTCGAGTCCCATAGACGTCAATGGGGTTCTAACGTTCGTGCGAACTTGCGGTCCGTTCGCGGGTTCTGGTGCGAACCGAACCGGGGGGTGTTCGGCTCATCCCTACTGGTGGTGGTGCCACAACACTGCAACCCCTCCCAGATACTATAATTGAGCGCAGGATCAAGCCCTGCTGCAAAATATTACAGCAAAAATTGTAATTACACGCCCCTGTTGAACAGGGACAGAAAAATTGGGCCTTAGGCACCGGTGGTGGTGCCACAACACTGCAACCCCTCACAGATACTCTAGTTGAGTGCAGGAACATGCCCTGCTGCAAAATATTACAGCAAACATTGTAATTACATGCCCCTCTTGAACAGGGGCAGAGAAATTGGGCTTTAGGCACTAGTGCTGGTGCCACAACACTGCAACCCCTCACAGATACTCTACTGTAGCGCAGGAACAAGCCCTGCTGCAAAATATTACAGCAAAAATTGTAATTAAACGCCCCTGTTGAACAGGGGCAGAAAAATTGGGCCTTAGTCACTGGTGGTGGTGTCCAGAACCAAAAATGTTCTTAGAAGCTATCAACATGAACATTGAGGAGGAATAGGATAGTCACTCAGCATAACAGGATAGTCACTCAGCATCAGCATAGGCAGTCATCAAGGGATCCCACATTCATAAAAAAATTAGTCGGTTATATCAGCATCAGGTGCTTGGTAGCTGGTGATCCAAAACTGGTTCATTTTTATGAAGGTGAGCCGATCAACCAAGTCGGTGGACAGGCGCACTCTGTGATCGGTTACAAAGCCTCCAGCAGCACTGAATGTGCGTTCCGAAAGAACACTGGATGCAGGACAGGCCAGTAGCTCAATTGCACACTGTGCAAGCTCTGGCCAGTGATCCATCCTCAAGACCCAGTAACCCAGAGGATTTTCAGTTGGAAAGGTCTGCAAGTCTGATCTTGCCCCTAGGTATTCCTGCACCATGTAAATCAGACGCTGGCGATGGTTGCTGGAACCTATCAGACCTTGGGGCTGCAGACTAAAAAATTGTCTGAACGCATCTGTCAGACGGCCACCTTCTCCACCGCTCCTTCTGTGACTGAAGCCTCAGCAACACGTTGTCCAGAACCAGGAATTTGTAACCTCCCAGGCTCTGGAAACGCATTGCACAAACCTTTCTACAAGGCCTCCCGAAGATGTTTCTGCGACGGCTAGATAAGTTCCGCAACCTTACCCTTGGAACGTGGATCAAGGAGGGTTGCTAGCTAGTACTGATCCCTCTCCTTGATACCATGAATCCGAGGGTCCTTTCGCAGGCTTTGCAGGATCAGGGAGGTCATGCAGCGTAGGTTTGCTGAAGCATGCGGTCCGGAGTCCTCTGTGTCACCAAGGACGACCTGATCCGCAGCCACCTCCTCCCAGCCACATGCAAGTCCATGGGTTTCTGGGGACTGTAAAAGATCCCTTGAAGACTGCTGCTGATGCTGAGTGCTAGGCTCCACCTCCATGCTGACACACTCCTCCTCCTCCTGTGTGATCGGCGGGCCCGCAGGAACACTGTCTGGATAAAGGGGGACTTGAGAGGTAAGGAAGTCCTCCACTTTTTCCCTCTGTTCTGCCCCGAGTGCCCTGTCCATTATTCCACTCAGCGTGTGCTCCAACAGGTAGACAAAAGGGACAGTATCACTGATGCATGCACTGTCACTGCTCACCATCATCGTGGCCTCCTCAAATGGTGACAGGACAGGGCATGCATCCTTGATCATGAGCCACTGGCATGGCAAAAAAAAGCCAAGCTCCCCTGACCCTGTCCTGATGCCATAGTCGCACAGGTACTCATTGATGGCCCTCTGCTGCGTGTGCATCCACTGAAGCATGGCCAACGTTGAGTTCCATCTGGTGGGCATGTCACAGATTAGGCGGTTCTTGGGCAGGTTGTATTCCTCTTGGAGGTCAGCCAGCCGAGCACTGGCATTATATGACCGGCGGAAATGCACACAGACTTTCCTGGCCTGCCTCAGGAGATCCTGTAAGCCCGGGTGCCTGCACAAGAACCGCTGCACCACCAAATTAAGGACGTGAGCCAAACAGGTAACATGGGGGAAGTGTCCCTGTCGGAGGGCGGAGAAGAGGTTGGTGCCATTGTCGCAAACCACCATTACTGCCTGAAGCTGGCATGGCGTCAACCACCTCTGAGCCTGCCCCTTCAGAGCTGACAATCTCTGCCCCAGTGTGGCTCCTGTCCCCTAAGCACGCCAGCTCAAGCACCGCATGGCATCTTTTTGCCTGAGTGCTTGCGTAGCCCCTTGAATGCCTACAGAGCACTGCTGGTTCCGAGGACAAATCTATAGAGGAAGAGACCATGGAGGAAGAAGAAGAGGAGGGGGTGGAGGAGAGAGGTGTGTCAGAATCACCACTAGTAGCATTTTGGAGGCGTGGTGGCAGAACAAGCTCCAACAATACTGGACCCTGTCCTGCATTTTTCTCAGCTGCCAGCAGGGTCACCCAGTGCGCCGTGAAAGATAGGTGACGTCTCTGTCAATGCCTGCTGGACCATGAGCCAGCGGTAATATGCACCTTACCGCTGACTGCCCTGTCCAGCGAGGCCAAGACATTGCCTTCCATGACAAAAAGTGGCGTTTGGGAACCTGCCACTGAGGTACCGCACATTCCACAAATTCACGAAAAGGGGCAGAGTCTACCATCTGAAAAGGCAGCAGCTGGCGTGCTAGCAATTTAGCCAAGCTAGCATTCAGCCGCTGGGCATGTGGATGGCTGGGATCGAATTTCTTTCGCCGGTTTAGCAACTGGGGTAGGGAAATTTGCCTGCTACAATTGGACGTTGGTGTAGCGATAGCAGATTGCCCACAAGTACTTGGCACACCTAATTCTACACCTTCATTTCTCTCAGTGCAGGTTTCTGAGAGAACTGAAGGTATAGTGAAGTTGGAGATCCCAGCTGATGAGGAGTAAGGAGAGGTCCGCCTTGTTCTTTGGTGTGGGTCTTTTAAGTACGCTTGGCAACGGACTGCATGGGAGTTCGACATATGTCTGGTCAAGCATGTGGTGCCCAAGCGGCTGCTGCTTTGGTCACGTTTGATACGCTTTAGACATATGTTGCAAACAGCAAGGGTGCGATCTGCTGCACATGTTTCAAAAAAGGCCCACACCAAAGAACTTTTGGAAAAACGCACGGAGTCAGCAGCGCCCTGCACATGCAGAGCTCTGCAGTGTGATGCAGTCAGTTGGCTGCCCTTAAGCTGGCCCCTGGAGGGCATCCTGCCTCATTGGAGATGTGCCTCCTCCTTTCTCCTATCAGGCACCCAGGTAGAGTCAGTGACCTCATCATCCCCTCCCTCCTCGTCACTGGAGCAAACCTGGCAGTATGCTGCAGCTGGGGGAACATGACTGCCAGTTTGTTGTCCTTTTTGGGCACCCCCTCTCTCTGGGCTCACGTTACTGCCTTCCTCAATCTGGGTACCATCATCTGAGCCTTTAAAACGCTGCGCACCCTCCTGCAGTATGTACCCAACACTGTGGTCGAACAGTTCGGAGGACTCCTCAAGGCATGATGGTGGGACTAGGGAAGGAGTGACTGATGACATTGAGCCAATGGAAGAGGCCGCTTTGGCAGCTGCATTGGCAGCCAAAGTACTCTGAGCCTGGGTGACAGAGGATGAGGAGGATGAGGATGGCTTGGTCATCCACTCTACCAACTCTTCTGCATGTTGTGGCTCAACACGGCCAGCTGCCGAAAAAAGGACAAGCGTGCCCCGCGGCCACATGATGAGGATGCACCGTGTCCACGACAAGCAATGTTGGCTGTAGACACAGAGCCTGCTTGCTCTCTTTTAGTGGCCTGTGAGCGTCTGCCTCTCCTTGTTGGCCTTCCAGACATACTGTATTTGATGTATAGGTACACCAGGAATGGCCTGCAGTGAGATGTAGCTGCACAAAGCTGGGATGTATATATATACTGAATATACTGCAGCTAATTGAATCAACTGCCTGCCTGTAGTATATTAGGAAGAGAACAACAGGAACAGTCTGCAGTGAGATCTAGCTGCACAGGATACAGTACTGAATATACTGCAGCTAACTGAATGAACTGCCTGTAGTATATTAGGAAGAGAACAGGAGCGGTCTGCAGTGAGATCTAGCTGCACAGGATACAGTACTGAATATACTGCAGCTAACTGAATGAACTGCCTGTAGTATATTAGGAGGAGAACAACAGGAATGGTCTGCAGCGAGATCTAGCTGCACAGGATACAGTACTGAATATACTGCAGCTAACTGAATAAACTACCTGCCTGTAGTATATTAGGAAGAGAACAGGAACAGTCTGCAGTGAGATCTAGCTGCACAAGATACAGTACTGAATATACTGCAGCTAACTGAATGAACTGCCTGCCTGTAGTATATTAGGAGGAGAACAACAGGAACGGGCTGCAGAGAGATCTAGCTGCACAGGTTACAGTACTGAATATACTGCAGCTATCTGAATGAATTGCCTGCCTGTAGTATATTAGGAACAGAACAACAGGAACGGTCTGCAGTGAGATCTAGCTAAACTGGATACAGTATATATAATATACAAAGCCTGGAATGTGTGTATATATATATATATATATATATATATATATATACTAAATATACTGGAGCTAACGTAATCAACTGTCTGCTCAATCTATCTAAATGAAATTAAATGACACTGTCTCTCGCTCTCTCTCTCTCTCTCTCTGAACACCGGAACACACTACACACGGCCGACGTGCAGGCGGCCTTATATAGTGTGGGACATGTACTTAATCCCCTGAGCCATAATTGGCCAAAGGCACCCTGCCTTTGGCCAATTATGGCTCTGTTTGCTTACAGCGCTGTGATTGGCCAAAGCATGTGGGTCATAGTGCATGTTCGAGTCGAACTCATGTTTGCTCAAACTCTAATCACGACATGACTGGCAGCAAATTATTAACTCAGGTTTATCAGTTTACCTTTTCTAACAGGGGCGCCCTACAGGGATTTGAAGGAATTTGGGGTCCTGGTCTAGCTCACTACTTACAGCTACTTCCCCTGATAGATAAATATCTCCTGATTTATTGTCTAACATTGTCACCCAACTCTTCACTGGTAAGCTATGGATACTTCTTAACTTGTATGTTTTAACCACAATCTATGTAGAAGCCTCCTTCGTGTAAACAGTAACGAAAAACAACAGACTTTAGTTTTCTTTAATTTAATTTATTGTTTGATAATGCAATATTCTATGTCTGCAACAAACAAAACGATCCCTGTTAAAAATACCATTATTTCATCATTAATAATCAATATCATTCAGCTTCTTAGCAAATCACAACACATTTGGCAGTTTTGAATTATTCCAGCATTGATTTCCTTTGCTTAACATTTCAAAACTGCAAAGGGATTGAAAGCTGGAACACCTTTCTCTGCCAAGTACTGTGATTACAGGTCTGAACAGAGAGCTGAGAGCTATATAATACTAGCAGCTGTCACTGACTGCAGATCCTGCTCTGATGAAGGTTTTTGAATGGGATGTATCACCAATTAGGTGCACCAGCTCAACTTATGACAAGTGTCCTCCTGCTCCCCAAACTTATCCTACCCTGCATACCAATGAATAGCTTGGTGTGACCCAGTCTAATAAATCAATAGGATCATGCAACTAAACAAATGAGCAACATATGAATATAGGTAAAAAATTGCGCAATACAAATCAAATTAAATTAAAGTCCATATGTGTACCAAAACAAATGATACGTGTGAAAGGTAGTCCATATTAATGTGACAAAGTAAATGGTTTCATATCTGTGTCCATCACCAAATTTCCCAGTGAATCCACCACCAGCTATGGAAAGTCTTACAAGCTCCAGTGGACACCTTGTTACAGGGGGTTAGTGAACGCCTGCAGCTTAAACCCAGCCAGGGCCTTTCTCCCGACTTTAGGATCACTCCACACCCTGGATGGTATCATTGGAAATGGATAGAGGGTTGCCACCAAAAAAGAAATCAAAACGGCTCCACATAGTGTAAAATACTGCGTCACCATCTTAAATACAAGAAAACCAAGCCTCGTTCCGGGCCTTAGCCAGCCAAATGAATGGTGTGCACTCAGAAGCATACATAAAGAACACCATTTAGATTACCACTTAAACTGAGGGTATCTCTCCCCGGTAACCCATGAGGTATTAAACATACATTTTTACTTATAATTAAAAAGCTAATACAAATGAATATAATAACATAAGATAACATAAATGGTAAAAACACGGTCGTCCTAAGGCTCGACACCAGGTTCACATATCATTAAATACATCAGAAAACATATAAAAACCATCAACACTACATCAGAGGTTTTAAAAGTTTGATCATGGGTGTCACCCCCACTGCCACCATAGAGCAACCCAAACATACAAGGACTGCAGGTTCAAGGTGGATCAATTTTGTGGTGTCTCTTCCAAGTCTGCATGAAACAATGTGGAGCAAGTGCTCTGCTGAACTGTAATCAAATTATAGTGGATCTCCAAGCAGTGGCATTGCTAGGTGGGTGCAGACAGCACCCGGGTGACACCCGCCAGATGGGTGACACCCGCCTGAGGGGTGAGCCCTGTCGGCAGGGACACTGCTAACACCTCACCAGCATCTGCATGTCTCACTGAGTTGCCCCTGTCCCACTGTCCCCGCTGTCTCTCCTTAGTGGAGGGGGGTCTGTACTGAGGGAGGAGGGTCTATACTGAGGAAGGGTGATCTGTACTGAGGGGGGTCTATACTTAGTGGAGAAGGGGGTCTGTACTGAGGGAGGGGGGTCTGTACTGAGGGAGGGGAGTGGTCTATACTTAGTTTTAGAGGGGGGTCTGTACTGAGGGCGGGGGTCTGAAATGAGGAGGAACTATACTTGATGTAGAAGGGGGTCTGTACTGAGGGAGGGGGTCTATTCTTAGTGAACAGGAGAGTCTGTACTGAGAGTTGACTATACTTGGTGGAGGGGAGGTGATACCATGTTTTACCGCACCAGGTGACTCCAACCCTATGCCACTGTCACCATACAAAATGTATTTTAGTTATAGATTAGGAGGAGGGAAGGGATAGTACCACTGCCAGATTTATATTTTCTGTCTGTGTCTGCTTTTGACCAAATGATCCTAATTTCCCGTCCTGTTGACTGTGAAATTATCCTATTGTTTTGAGTGAAAAAGAAGGGGCTCTCAATTCAGAGATACTTCTAAGAAATGCTAGTTCCCTGGCTGCAAACTCAAAGTTAAGTAAAGACTCCTGAAATTTACAATAGTCCCAGAACAGTGGCTCAGAGATTACTGGAGCCAAAGAATCAGCATGCCAGGCAAACAGCATTTTCAAAAGCACAGGTCTGAAGTGGCTACCTACATATTTTCCTAGTACAGGTTCTCTTTAAACTATCATTATCATAAATCTATTATTCCCACAATGAACACTAACACCATGTTAAACAACATTTGGTGTTGCATATGTGAGTCTGTTGTGAGTTATAAAACGAATCCTGCCAAGATTTAGTGGGTAGAGAAGCCAAAGCCGTAATTTTCACATTTGTGCTGAATATCTGTGTTTATATGACCCTCTCTGCATCCCATATTCATGTGCGGTTCAGTTATGGACCACAAATATAAACATAATTATTAATGGGAAGCCGCTTCTTAAACACACCGGCTGACAGTTTGAAATAGCAGATTTTAATACATTTGGAAATGTGTTAATTGGTACACTAAACTGAAATCATAAATTTGTAATGTTTTTACATCACTTTGAACCAAATCTAGGCCTCCGTACAGATTATATACATATCCTTCTAGGAAAAATGCAAACAGTAATGGGAGTTTTTATCAATACCAATGTTAGCCATAAAAACAATTCCCAAGTTGTAATTGGTTAAAATACTTGTGATATCAAAATGTGAATGAAAACCTTCAAAACATTAATTTTTTTTTTTTTTAATGTGTACTAGTTATTTGTTTATTTACTTAAGGCTAGGTTCACACCTATGTGAATTGGATGCTGATTTCTCTGCATCCAATTCGCATAGCAGGAGAATGTGACCGGCTCTCTATGGAGCCAGTTCACATGTCTCCGGGGGCGGCTGCGGAGCGCAGTGCACAGAGACGATGTGCGTTTTTGCCTCCATTTCAGGGCGGAATTCAGGAAAAGAATCTGCCCTGATTCGTCCCTGAAACGGAGAACAGGGACAGACAGCGTTGCTGTGCGATCCGCAGCCAGTTTAGGTGTTAACCGAGCCTAAGGTGATATTAAAGTCTTTTTTTTTTAGTTAAAATAACAAATATTCTTTGTCCACGCTGAGGAATCACTCCCCTGCCCCCAGATCAAAACAAACAGGCCTAGCTCACAGCATAGGCCTGCTTAAATGTACCTGTGCTGGCAGCTTACACAAAACCCTAAACTAGCACCTACCTATCTAAGGTAGAGAGTGCTACATATACAAATACACATGAATGGTATTTTAGTCATAACACATACTTAACCTGGGGGGCGTGTCCGAACTAGCTACAGAGAGGATGTGTGGAAGCTGAGCTCCATCCTGAGCATTAGAATCCAGCCATCCCAGCTCATCTCAGGCTTTTAAAGCTTCATCTCACTGCCTAAAGTGCTTGGCTTTCCTCTACAGCTGTTCCTGGGAGACATTAACTGTTTTTGCTGTACTTTCCGGTCCGTGGACTGCAGTCAGACTTGAGCCCTGCGATTCTGCCGCCATCTTGGGGCCTACTAGGAGGCCGAAATCTGCCGCTTCCCTCTCCTGCGGATTGAAGGATCGGAGAGACTTCTCTCCCCTGGCTACCAGGTTGGATCGCCATAGTTTTTTTAATGTGTACTAGTTATTTGTTTATTTACTTAAGGCTAGGTTCACACCTATGTGAATTGGATGCTGATTTCTCTGCATCCAATTCGCATAGCAGGAGAATGTGACCGGCTCTCTATGGAGCCAGTTCACATGTCTCCGGGGGCGGCTGCGGAGCGCAGTGCACAGAGACGATGTGCGTTTTTGCCTCCATTTCAGGGCGGAATTCAGGAAAAGAATCTGCCCTGATTCGTCCCTGAAACGGAGAACAGGGACAGACAGCGTTGCTGTGCGATCCGCAGCCAGTTTAGGTGTTAACCGAGCCTAAGGTGATATTAAAGTCTTTTTTTTTTAGTTAAAATAACAAATATTCTTTGTCCACGCTGAGGAATCACTCCCCTGCCCCCAGATCAAAACAAACAGGCCTAGCTCACAGCATAGGCCTGCTTAAATGTACCTGTGCTGGCAGCTTACACAAAACCCTAAACTAGCACCTACCTATCTAAGGTAGAGAGTGCTACATATACAAATACACATGAATGGTATTTTAGTCATAACACATACTTAACCTGGGGGGCGTGTCCGAACTAGCTACAGAGAGGATGTGTGGAAGCTGAGCTCCATCCTGAGCATTAGAATCCAGCCATCCCAGCTCATCTCAGGCTTTTAAAGCTTCATCTCACTGCCTAAAGTGCTTGGCTTTCCTCTACAGCTGTTCCTGGGAGACATTAACTGTTTTTGCTGTACTTTCCGGTCCGTGGACTGCAGTCAGACTTGAGCCCTGCGATTCTGCCGCCATCTTGGGGCCTACTAGGAGGCCGAAATCTGCCGCTTCCCTCTCCTGCGGATTGAAGGATCGGAGAGACTTCTCTCCCCTGGCTACCAGGTTGGATCGCCATAGTCTGCACGGAGGGCTCGTGTGCCGGTGCTACATTGTCTGAGGTCCCTCTCTACCGCCGCCGGTTCCCCTCATCCGGATGCCATCTTTGCGGCCTGCTGATCCGGCCTCTGAATCATTGGGACACAGTGAGTACTACTTCATCCGCATATTCCTCCCCCTGCCTACGGACTATCCTACGAGCGGAGCCTTGAACTTTGGGCCCTACAGCAGCTCCCTAGATTAGCAGTGGCGCTCACTCAGCCATATACGGCCGTCAGGAAACTCCGTGGCTTCGGCCTACTACTGGAGGTCGGTGGCCATCTTGGTGCTCCAAGTACTCTCCTTTCCACTCTGCTCCACTATCTGCCTCACTAGACCCTCTTATAGCACTCATCCATCAGCAATATCCACCTCCTATAGCGCTGGGCCATATCCCTTCTGCTGTGACTCTGCATCTGCATCTTTTTAGAGCCTTGTGAGGCCTGCACATTATTGCTACTCCCAGCCGGCCACTACAGCTAGGAGAGTCCGCGGCTCCGGCCCACTCCTGGAAGCCGGCGGCCATCTTTCTGCTCCCAGTGCTACCTAACTCATTCTTAGCAGACACATCACCTACGCAGCTTCTGTTACTATAAATTTTTACTCAAGATAATTTTTCTTGCTCCTCTCTGTAGCTGATGGAGAACATTTAATGCTACCTGCTTCCAACCTATATTTCCTCTACATGCTAGCAACATTTTGATGTAGGCACAATATTGATCTGATGTGAGTAAGAGGTGCCCTTTACAGCTATCGGCCATATAGTACCAGATATGCCCACCAAAACGCCGAAACTCCGGTCTGCCACAGTCAAACGTCCAAGCAAGAGATCACTGTCTATTCCAGTTTCTACAGGTTCCATTCAGTAATACTTGGCCAACACACGTGGCGACCAAGCCCGAACCTCGAGAACAAGCGCCTCTCCATCATCCCACGCTGCTTCGGTGAGAGAGAGCTCTCCGGCATCCTCCTATTGCTCGGACCTTGTGGACGATCCTGGTTCCCCCGCGGGTTCTGAAATGTCTACACTCATGAGCGGTCTCAAAAAAGAACTGGCAGGTATGTTTCATAGTTTGGAGAAATCCATTAAAAAATAAATCACTGCTGTTAGATCTGATATGTCACATACCCTGGTCAGAGTGGAGGAAACGGAACAACGGCAAGACACACAGGCGTTAGCCATTAAAGAACTAGAGGACACTGTTACCCAACTGGCATTTGACCATCGGGCATCTTTGTATAAGCTTGAAGACCTCGAGAACCGTAACTGTAGAAATAATATACGTGTTAGAGGTCTGCCGGAAGCAACTGGAGATTCTGATCTTGAACCTTATATAAGAGGCATTTTTAATACTATTCTGGGTAACCCTGTCACTGCACCGTTATGTTTCGACCGTGTGCATCGTGCCCTGAGATCCCGTAATGCTAACTCAGACCAGCCCAGGGATGTTATCTGTCGCCTGCACTACTTTGAAGATAAAAATGTTATCATGACGAAGATGCGGGGACTGCCTAACATTGACTTTGACAAGGCTACCATTACCATCTATCCAGACCTCTCTAAGGATACTTTGGATCATCGTCGAACCCTAAAGCCGCTTCTTAACCACCTATGCTCTGATGGGATCACATACAGATGGGGCTTCTCTGCCTGCCTGATCGCCACAAAGAATGGGCACTCCCATACACTAAGATTTCCTGAGGAACTCCCAACTTTCTTGCAGGATCTTCATCTCCCGCCCATGGAGCTTCCAGGCTGGCAGGATCCAATCCCCAAATTCTCATGCCCAATGGATCCTCTTTGGAGAAAAACCCCCTCAAAGAAAAGGCGTACTTCTCTTCCAGGATCTGCACAAAAACATGGTTGAAACATTTATTCTTTCACCCATACTAATGTCAATAATGTAAACAATCTCTCTCCTACAAGGTTTTTACTACAGAGTCCGGTTTTGGTTGCAGTTTTTTCTACTTTTACCTGCCTTTATATAATCAAAGCGGACCTACCATTACACCGACCAATGTTCAATTTTTCTCCTTTTTTTCTTTTTCTTTTGTTTTTTGGTTCACGTTCCCGGTTGGTCTACATTTGTGTTTTCTTGTAGAATGCATACCGTTTATAATGATCCTGGTTCTACATGAACAGTTTCTCATATTCCTAACTGGAACTAATTGTTTACTTGTAGTTACAAGCTATTTGTTTTTCTTTACAGGCCGTGTGCTGTCAAGGCGCACTTCCCTCACTACCTCTCCCCTACAGCATAACCCCGTCCCCATCTCCTTCTGGGGTTGGCGAGTGTGAACGGCCCTGCAGTTATCCTATTCAATCCTTGCTCAGCGTTTAGGATGGCCTTTAGCTCTCTCTTTTCCCAATGGGACCACTGCAGGTTTCTGCGTGATATTCATTTGTTTCCCACAAGTTCTTTGATTTATGTATATACTCTCTGTTTATGCTTATCTTCTTACTTCTTTCTTCAGCTCTCTCTCTACTTTTCCTCTCTTTCCCCTTCCCCCCCACTTCCCCCTCCCTGCTGGCATGCATGGCAGGATAGGCTGAAGGACCACATTTTATCCTATCAATAGCTAAGGTAAAGATTGTATCCTATAATGTTAGGAGTCTTAATGTCGCTGCTAAACAACACCAAATATTTCGGGAACTGAAACAAGCCACATGTTACATTGCCTTTCTTCAGGAAACGCATTTAACTCACACAACACCTGTTAAACTAACATCACCTAACTTTCCACAGTGGTATTATAGTCTATCGGACACCAATAAGGCCAAGGGAGTAGCCATTGGTTTTTGCAGAAATGTGTCCTTTAGGCTATCTGATATGCTGGCGGATGATCATGGCCGCTTTCTTTTTCTTAGGGGATTTATTGGAAACACTCAATGCACTCTTGCAAATATTTATTGTCCAAACCATAATCAACCCGCTTTTTTCTCCCAAATACTGACTAAATTGTCACACTTTGCTAAGGGACTTACTATCGTAGCGGGGGATAAAAACATGTCATTGGACCCCACTATTGATACGTCACAGGGCCGTTCTAATATCTCTTTCAAACGACTGAAGTTTGTAAAAAAAAGGCTTCTGGATCTTCAATTAATGGATGTCTGGTGCCTCCTCCACCCCAAGGAGAAGGATTTTTCACATTTTTCCTCAACACATAAATCATACTCCAGAATAGACAATATATTCTTAGGCCATTTTCATCTCCCCCTTCTACAATCTACTCACATAGGCACCGCATCTGTTTCAGACCATGCACCTGTGTCAATGACATTGACCATGCCTTCCCTACCACGTCATACCACCAACTGGAAACTTAATGACTCCCTTCTCTCTAATGAAGCTGAGGTTTCCATGTTGGCCTCTCATTTATCGCAATACTTTAAGGAAAACAAACCCTCTGACACCTCCCCCTCTATCATATGGGAAGCTCATAAGGCTACTTTTAGAGGCCGACTCATTGAGCTTGGTGCTCGGAAGAAAAGGGAACATGGTCAACAAATTAACCAGGTTTTACAACAGATAGCGGTTCTTGACAAGCAACATAAACTCTCTTTGCATATTGATCACCTCCAATCCCTCACATTTAAGCGAGAGGAATTAAAATCCCTCCTTAATTTAGACACCAAGAGAAAGTTCCAACGCCTGTCACAGAAATTTTATGAATGGGGGAACAAACCAAGTAGATTATTAGCTAGATCATTAAAGACTAAACAGTCGAAATCATTAATTCCCAAAATCAAACTTTCAACAGGTGAACTGGCTCATGCAACTCCGGACATTGCTAAAGCCTTTAGAGAATACTATTCGGACCTATATAACGTCAAAAACGACTTATCCTCTCTTCCTCATAAGGAGAGAAGAAACCGTATGCTTTCCTACTTGAAAGAAGCCAATCTTCCTAAATTGCCCATATCTGTCCTTAAAGAATTGGAGGAAGACTTCTCGGTTAAGGAATTTCAGGCAGCATTAAAGTCCTCCCCATCTGGTAAAGCACCTGGACCTGACGGGTTCACTATTTTATATTATAAAACATTCAGTGACATCTTGCTCCCTCGTCTCTGTGCGTATGCAAATTCTATTTCTCACTCCTCAGGTCTACGCCCAGAATCACTTTCAACTTATATCACTGTCATTCCCAAACCAGATAAGGACCCTACCCTATGTAACAGTTTCAGGCCAATATCATTAATAAACGTCGACAATAAATTATTCGCCAAAGTAATGGCAAACCGCTTACTCCCCCTTATACCCAGCTGGATCTCGGCAGACCAGTCAGGTTTCATACACAATAGAGAAGCAAAAGATAATTCCCTTCGTGCAATCTCCCTAATCCAATATGTTCAGCGATGCGCCCAGCCCACCCTACTCCTTTCCACCGACGCAGAAAAAGCTTTTGATAGGGTGGACTGGGAGTATCTTAAGCTGACCTTACGACACTTCGATCTGGGTCCTAAAATGTTTCATCGTATCTCATCCCTTTATTCTAATCCCTCAGCACTAGAATTAATGGAACGTTAAGTGACCCCTTTGTCTTACATAATGGAACTAGGCAAGGCTGCCCCCTCTCCCCTCTCCTTTTTGCTATTACTTTAGAACCCTTCTTAGCTACAATTAGGAATAATGTTAATATCAAAGGCATACAAATAGGCAACAGATTCCATAAATATGCAGCTTATGTAGATGATGTACTATTTTTCATTCAACAGCCACGTATTTTGATTCCCAATTTGATGTCTGCATTTTCCACGTTTCATTCAATTTCTAACTTCAAAATAAACTTATCCAAATCCGAAATTTTAAACATTAACATCCCTAAGTCCGAGGCTCTCTCTCTCAAACCCCTCTTTCCCTTTAAATGGGAACCAAAATGTATGAAATACCTAGGTATTTATCTTACTTCTAATCTCCAATCCCTCTTTCGATTAAATTATATTCCCTTGCTAAACAAGATCAGAGGTGACCTACGAAAATGGTCTAGCCTGTCCCACACATGGTTAGGGAAAGTAAATATAATTAAAATGAACGTATTACCTCGTATCCTCTTTCTCTTTCAAATTCTTCCATTGTGTGTTCCAGTGGGGTTTTTTACTATTTTACAATCCATGATTTCCCGCTTTATTTGGAAGAACAGTCACTCCAAATGCTCAGGTGGTCTGGCACTTCCTAGTTTTAAAGCATATTATCAAGCGACTGTATTGGCCAGACTAGCTGATTGGAAATATGCTCTTAACTCGAAGCTATGGATACAAATTGAATATTTCTTAAGTGGCGTGGATCTCTCAATAGCTCCCTGGATACCCCGTTCTCACAGGAACCTTGCTCGTACTACCTCGGCTCTTACCATATCCTCTTTAGATGTATGGGACGCCATACATAAAAAATTTTCCTGGAACTATGATTCCCCCCTATTACCTCTCCTTAACCACACATATTTTCTGCCAGGCCTTCTTGATCCAGGCTTTAAATCATGGAGGTCAGAAGAGCCCCTCTTATTACATCATATTCTAAATGGCAATATTCTTAAACCATTACATACGATCCTCGCACCTAACCCTGCCACGTTTCTAGATAAATGGAGATACCACCAACTACAACACTTCTTAAGCTCTCTTCCTACTCCACTTAGGGGTGTCAGCGACTTAAACGATATAGAAGTAATATTTCATCCAAAAGACCCCCCTCTACATAGCATTTCCTTATTTTATAAAGCCCTTATTGCTCTTCAAAACCCGACTTCCCACCTTTCCTGACTAAATGGGAAATCGATTTCGATTCTTCTCTGACTGACAACCAAAAGGATAGGATCCTACAATTAGCCCACACTTCATCCATAGCCTCAAACATGTCAGAGGTCAACTATAAATTGCTCACTAGGTGGCATTACACCCCAGTTAGATTGCACCAAATGTTCCCCGCCAGTTCCCCATTGTGCTGGAGGAACTGTGGGAACAAAGCTACTCATGCACACATATGGTGGTTTTGTCCACTTATTCAACCATATTGGGATGTCATTCGTGATCTGATTGTCCAGATTGCTGATTTAAATATACCAAATGACCCCTGGGCTATCCTTTTTCATGTTACAAAAACTCCTATAAGGTTGTATAAACGCTCAATCATCCCTCATCTGTTGAATACTGCCAAGGCCTTAATTCCCACTTTATGGGGCCAACCAGTATCCCCTTCTATAAAAGTTTGGCTACAAATGGTTGACAATGTACCCCTCATGGAGAGTATCACCCACAATATTAGAGGGACCTCCAAGAAACATTCTCTAATCTGGGATCCTTGGACAAAATTTCAGACCACTTCCTCATATAGAGACCTTATTGCACAAACCCCTTAAACCTGTCAATCAAACTTAGCCATCTAACATTTAATTCCTGATAACTCTCCCCTCTTTTCAATAAGTGGTTATGCATGCTGGCAACCCACCACCTCCCTCTCCCTACCTTTTACCATTTCTTCTCTCACTTCTTCTTCTTTTCTTTTATCCCATCTTCTCTCTTTTCTATCTTCTCTTCTTCCCTACTTTCCCCCCGCTATCCTTTCATATTCTGTATTTTCATTAAACCAAAGCAACATTTTTTCTTCTCAAATACGTTCGAATTATAGTGCTCACATAGTAAGCATCCTTTGTCTAATTAGAGAGTACGTTGACTCTTTGTATTTTTCTAGAGACACTTATTGTATTATTAACTTACATTTATTTGTTGAAATCTCTGAGTACTGTAATCTATGGTATTGTTATTATAAAAATGTTTCCTATTTTGAGATGTAATTATATCTTTGTTATATTTTCCTTTCATAAAAATGTATTAAACAAAAAAAACACATACTTAACCTCATCAAATTGTTCTTAGGCAACACACAAAATTAGTTAAATCGACAGTATATGTGAAATTATGATTTTAAAACAAGAACTGATATCATCATTAATCATTATGTTGTTGCTTATAGTCTGAGTGTTTGCTCAAATTCGTGTAAGCATGGTATCTGCTATGTGAGTAACAATGTAATAAGAAGTATAGGAAAGTAGTAGAGTTGAAAGAGAAAAATTGGGAAAAAGAATAGAAAAGAGGTAGAAGGCATAAAGCAGGGGTCCAGGCGTTGCCTTGATTAGGTTCCAGTCAGTGAGTCATAATCTGTAGAGTATTGGAAGATGACCCAGGGTTGCCATGTTTAGTTAAACTTTTCAGTTGTTTTGTGAGCAGTTGCCCTTATTTCCTCCATTGCGTAAAGGTAAAGCTGGTGAAAGCTGCGTTTGATGTGCTTGACATCTTTGGCTCACTCCTATCTCTACACAAATCCACTTATTTAATATTCCCTACTTTCTGGCAGAGATTGGTGAGATTGGGGAGAGTTAACCCTTTCTTCTCTGAGGGTATTATACTCCAATGTGGTTTTGAGGATGTTTTATTTTTGTTTTTTCTGTTGCTGCTTCCATGTACACCTGGTGAGGGTTTTAGTCCCCTGGGGCGTTTCCTGCGGTGCATGCGCATCCTTCGGCGACTCTGGGTAGGTTTGTTTTTTTTAGGAGTTTTCCAGTCATGCATTTTCTGTGACTCACATTAACATGTATTTATATTGTATGTCCTAATTATACAGAATCTAACATGTATGTATTTATTTTGTTGTAGAGATTTTATTGTGCTTCCTAACTCCTGAAGAAGCAACGACAGACCACAAAACATGTAGAGATGTAAACTGAGCTGTCCATGCGTTATCACTCTGCGTTTTCAGCATACTGACTGACCTTACTATCTACATCTTGTGATCAGCGATAGGTGCCACTTTATTGTGCTGCACTCAAATATTCTCTTGCAAATGGTTGACAGT
This sequence comes from Lithobates clamitans, assembly GCA_037952925.1. Classification (NCBI taxonomy): domain Eukaryota; kingdom Metazoa; phylum Chordata; class Amphibia; order Anura; family Ranidae; genus Lithobates; species Lithobates clamitans. The sequence continues at coordinate 1,597,442 of JBBGZY010000583.1, forward strand.
AACCTGGTGCCAAGATTATATTAAACGTGGTATGTCAAAATAGAGGTATAAATTGGATTGAAAGTTGCATCAAGCTGTCAATATAATGACCTTTAATTGTTGACTCTAAGAATGTTGTTAATGAATTTGGGCTTTGCCTGTTGTCGTACTGTTGGGATACCCATCACAACACATTTTTTGCCTCCAGAGCACCCTGAATTCTTGCTACATGGATTCATCAAAGTGCTGTTAATATTCCTTGGAGATACAGTTGTGTTCATAAGTTTACATACCCTGGCAAAATTTATGATTTCATGGCCATTTTTTAGAGAATATGAATGATAACACTAATGCCCCGTACACATGAGCGGAAATTCCGCCCGCAAAAGTCCGATGAGAGCTTTTGGTCCGAAAATGCGACCATGTGTATGCTCCATTGGACTTTTGCTGGCGCAATTCCAGCCAGCAAAAGATTGAGAGCATGTTCTCAATTTTTCGGTCGGATAAAAGTTCCGATCTGAAATTCCGATCATCTGTACCAATTGCGACGCGAAAAATTCCTACGCATGCTCGGAAACAATTCAACGCATGCTCCGAAGCATTTAACTTCATTTTCTCGGCTTGTCGTAGTGTTGTACGTCACCGCATTCTTGATGGTCGAAAGTTCAGCAAACTTTTGTGTGACCGTGTGTATGCAAGCCAAGCTTGAGCAGAATTCTGGTGTAAAAACCATCCAAGTGTGTACACGGCATAAAACATTTCTTTCACTCATGGTTAGTGTTTGGCTGAAGCCATTTATTATCAATCAACTGTGTTTACTCTTTTTAAATCATAATGGCAACAGAAACTACCCTAATGACCCTGATCAAAAGTTTACATAGCCTGGTGATTTTGGCCTGATAACATGCACACAAGTTGACACAAAGAGGTTTGAATGGCTATTAAAGGTAACCATCCTCACCTGTAATCTGTTTGCTTGTAAATATAGTGTGTGTATAAAAGGTCAGTGAGTTTCTGGACTCCTGACATACCCTTGCATCTTTCATCCAGTGCTGCACTGACGTTTCTGGATTCTGAGTCATGGGGGAAGCAAAAGAATTGTCAAAGGATCTGCGGGAAAAGGTAGTTGAACTGTATAAAACAGGAAAGGGATATAAAAAGATATCCAAGGAATTGAGAATGCCAATCAGCAGTGTTCAAACTCTACATCAAACAGCACAAAGACAAGCCTCAAACCTTCTAGCACATAGTCATTTGGAGTGATGAGACCAAAATTTAGCTTTTTGGCCACAACCATAAACGCTTTATTTGGAGAGGAGTCAATAAGGCCTATGATGAAAGGTACACCATTCCTACTGTGAAACACGGAGGTAGATTGCTGATGTTTTGGGGATGTGTGAGCTACAAAGGGACAGGAAATGTGGTCAAAATTGATGGCAAGATGAATGCAGTATGTTATCAAAAAATACTGGAGGAACATTTGCATTCATCAGCCAGGAAGCTGCGCATGGGACGTACTTGGACATTCCAACATGACAATGATCCAAAACGCAAGGCCAAGTAGACCTGTCATTGGCTACAGCAGAAAAAAGTAAAGGTTCTGGAGTGGCCATCTCAGTTTCCTGACCTCAATATCATTAAGCTACTCTGGGGAGATCTCAATTGTGCAGTTCATGCAAGACAGCCCAAGAATTTACAGGAACTGGAGGCTTTTTGCCAAGAGGAATGGGCAGCTTTACCATCTGAAAAGATAAAGAGTAGGGATGAGCCAAACACCCCCCCCCCGGTTCGCTTTGCTTCGCACCGCACCAGAACTTGCGAACAGGCAAAAAATTCGGACGAACACGCGCACATAATTAAAGTCTATGGGACATGAACATGAAAAATCAAAAGTGCTAATTTTAAAGGCTTATATGCAAGTTATTGTCAAAAAAAGTGTTTGGGGTCCTGCCCCAGGGGACATGTATCAATGCAAAAAAAAGTTTTTAAACGCCTGTTTTTTCAGGATCAGTGATTTTAATAATGCTTAAAATGCAACAATAAAATTGAAAGATTCCTTTAAATATCGTGCCTGGGGGGTGTCTATAGTATGCCTGTAAGGTGGCGCAGTTTTTCCGTGTTTAGAACAATACCACAGCAAAATGACATTTCTAAAGGAAAAAGGTCACTTAAAACTGATCGTGGCTGTAATGAATTGTCGGGTCTCAGCAATATAGAAAAAAATCATTGAAAAAAACAGCATGAGTTCCCCCCCCCCCCCCCGGTCCATTACTAGGCCCTTTGGGTCTGGTATAAATATTAAGGGGAACCCCCAACCAAAATTTTAAAAAAAATTGCATAGGGGTCCCCCCAAAATCCATACCAGGCCCTTTAGGTCTGGTATGGATATTAAGCGGAACCCTGCCTCAATTTTTTTTTTTTTAAATGGCGTAGGGGTCCCCCCAAAATCCATACCAGACCCTTATCTGAGCACGCAACCTGGCAGGCCGCAGGAAAAGGGGGAGCGAGAGAGCGCCCCCCCCTCCTGAACCGTACCAGGCCACATGCCCTTAACATGGGGAGGATGCTTTGGAGTCCCCCCAAAATATCTTGTTCCCATGTTGATGGGGACAAGGGCCTCATCCCCACAACCCTTGCTCGGTGGTTGTGGGGGTCTGCGGGCGAGGGGCTTATCGGAATCTGGAAGCCCCCTTTACAAGGGGACCCCCAGATCCCGGCCCCCCCTATGTGAATTGGTAACAGGTGCATTGTACCCCTACCAATTCACAAAAAAAGTGTACAAAATAGTAAAAATGACAGGAGACACTTTGGCACAAAAAAATAAAATAAAAATGTAAATCCATCTCACGCCACCCAACAAACCAAAAAAAAAAAAAAGCAACAGCTTCGCCTCCATGGGAGGCTCCCGCCGAGTGATGCTTCTTCTCGATGACAGCTGTTATATAGTTGAGGGCAGGGCCAACCGGTGATGTAAACGGGTGACTCCGCCTTCCTCTGACGTCAAGTGGCTAGTTTCTGTTGTCATTATGATTTAAAAAGAGTAAACACAATTGATCGATAATAAATGGCTTCAGGCAAACACTAACCATTAATGAAAGAAACGTTTTTGTGTTATTCATATTCTCTGAAAAAATTACCCAGAAATCATAAATTCTGCCAGGGTATGTAAACTTATGAGCAAAACTGTACTTATTCTTGCCGTATCCCTCCCAATCCCAAAGATTAACACCCTGTAAGCAATATTCTGACCATACCTGCAGCAGAAACCGAGGTTTGTCTAACCAAGCAACAATTTACTAATCTTCACTTGTAGTTTTTATGATTCAGTGCCCAGTGTAGCCTTAAATGACAGCAGTGAAATCCAGAGTGGTCTTCTACACTTGTATTGCGTCTTCTTAGAGGTTTGATGAGTGGGCTAAGGTGCCCTTCTGTACAGTATAGTTGTACAAATTGTATAAAGAGGAACCTAACTATAGCTGAGCACTACAAACTGAAAACACTTTTTAATTCATGTTTACTGTTCAAAGAAAACTTACCCATCCATCCATATCTCCATTAAATCACTTTGAAAAACACCCCCATATAATTTCTAGTCACAGTAACTTGAGTAGGGGCAGATGATTCATGTAGCATTTACTTCCTGGAATCATTCTGCCCTTAGATCAGGCATATAGGCAGGAGGACATGCTTAGCTGAGAAAGCCCCTCCTTTTCTCCTACAGATGAAAGAAACAAAATTCCTGAGATTTATTACATCATTTTGGTGTAGGCCAGAAACCAGGAAGCAACCAAAGAAATGTAAATTAAAAAAATTTAAAACAAGTAAAAATAATCTACCATCCTATTAAAAGTAGCAGGGTCCTCTGATTCCTCCTGCATTGTATTGTAACTGTACTCTATGCCCTCACATTGTAAAGCACTACACAAACTGTAGGTGCTAAAGAAATCCTGTATAATAATAGTAAATGTTGATTTTAGGAGTTTTTTCTGCTTTAACCGAGCAGCTGTGGACTTCATGTCAGTTTGAGTATGTCTGACAAGTCTCATCTTATGCCGCGCACACACGAGCGGACTTTTCGATGGACTAGGTCCGGCGGACCGGACTCTGACAATTCAACCGTGTGTGGGCTCCAGCTGACTTTTTTTTCCCAAAAGTCCGACAGTCCTAGAAATAAAACATGTTTCAAATCTTTCCGACGGACTTGAGTCCGGTCAAAAAGTCCGCTCGTCTGTATGCTAGTCCGACGGACAAAAATCAATGCTAGGGCAGCTATTGGCTACTGGCTATGAACTTCCATATTTTAGTATGGTCGTACGCCATCACGTACAAATCCGTCGGACTTTGGTTGATCGTGTGTAGGCAAGTCCGTTCATTCGAAAGTTCGTCAGACCTAGTCCGTCAAAGTCCGCCCGTGTGTATGCGGCATCACAGTTACAAGGGATTTCCACCTACAGAATTGTTGCTGTCTGGTTTGTTTTAGTCCACCAAGGATGGATTTACCATTAGGCAGAGTAGGCATGTGCCTATAGACAACAGAGTCAAATAGATGGTTTTTCAGAATTCTTTTTTTTTACTGTTGCATTAAGTACTGTACCTCCCTGCAACACTGATGTTGGCTATCATACGACAACCTAATTGGCTGTGGGTACACAAATGTCAGGTCCACCTGCTTTTTATCTCCCTGCTTAAGCACATGTTCATTAATCATTCCTATTCTATACAGCGGGTACAATAAGTATTGAGCACATCACCATTTTTCTAGGTAAATACCATTCTAAAGGTACTATTGACAAGAAACCAAGTTATATGTAATAAAATTGAATGACAACGGGAAAATGTATTGAACACATGAACAAAGGGGGGGTACAAAATGCCTGGATAGCCAGGACACCAGCTGAAATCTATCAGTAATTAGAAAGCAATCCTGTCCCTTGTCAGTGCAAATAAATATCAGCTGGTTCAGTCTCAACTGATGGCCTGTAAAAAGGTGTCTCATTACCAAGGTACGACACAAGAAACCTCTCATGATGGGTCAAAGCAAAGAGCTCTCAAAGACCTTGGCAACCTTATTGTTGCAAAACATACTGATGGCATAGGTTACAGAAGGATTTGTAAACTTCTTAATGTTCCAGTGAGCACTGTTGGGGCCATAATCCAGAAGTGGAAAGAACATCATTTCATCATAAACCGGCCACGACCAGGTGCTCCTCGCAAGATTTCTGACAGAGGAGTGAAAAAGAATTATCAGAAGAGTTGTCCAAGAGCCAAGGACCACTTGTGGAGAGCTTCAGAAAGACCTGGAATTAGCAGGTACAATTGTTTTGAAGAAACCCATAAGTAATGCACTCAACCGCAATGGCCTGTATGCACACTCACCACTCCATTGCTGAAGAAAAAGCATGTTGAAGCTCATTTAAAGATTGCTGCACAATATTTAGACAAGCCTGTGAAATACTGGTAGAATACAGTCTGGTCAGATAAGACCAAATTTGAACTCTTTGGATGTCATAACACACACCAAGTTTGGATGTCAAATGGCACTGCACATCACCCTAAAAATGCCATACCAACAGTGAAGTTTGGAGGTGGGAACATCATTGTGTGGGGCCATTTTTCAGCATATGGTACTGGCAAACTTTATATAATTAAAGGATGAATGTACCAAAGTGTACAAGACCTTCTTGATAAAAATCTGCTGCCATCTACCAGGATCAAGAAGATGAAATGAGGGTGGACATTTCAGCAAGACAATGATCCCAAACACAAAGCCATGGAAACTCTCAATTGATTTCAAAGAAAGAAAATAAAGCTGTTAGAATGGCCCAGGCAAACACATGACTTGAATCCAATAGAAAATCTATGGAAAGAACTAAATATCACAGTTTATAGAAGAGGCCCAGGGAACCTTCAAGATTTGAAGACTGATTGTGTGGAAGAATGGACCAAAATCACACCTGAGCATGCGACTAGTTTCTCCATACAGGAGGCATCTTGAAGTTGTCATTATCAACAAAGGATTTTGTACGAAGTATTAAATAAATTTCAGTTAGCATGTTTAATACTTTTTCCCAGAGTCATTCCATTTTATCACACATAACTTAATTTTTGAACTTGTTTGTTTTGGTTTCTTTGTATGTATGGAATGCATGGGCTGTTACCGACATGTGGTGAATATTTCATGTCAATAGCACCTTTAGAAATATATTTACCTAGAAAAACGGTGATGTGTTTTTACTCTGGCTTTGTCTGTTACATAAATAGGTTGGTGGGGAGCTGGACCCTAGGATCTAAAAGTATTTTGTGTCCTTGGAGAGAAGTATAGAACTTTGGCTTGATACAGGAATAGGTTGAGGAATCTCTGGACCCTAAAGCCTGGTACACATTACTAGTTTTTTCATTTAACCCAGCGGGCTGAATAAAAAAAAAAAGACAGCTCAGAAGGAGCCGCTGTACTAACTACCCAATGTTAGTACATCAATCTCCCCTGTTGTGCTATTGTGTTCAGACTGCGGCACAATAACACTCTGTTCATGACCCTTTGACAGAAGCCGGCTGAACGGAAGGCTTCTGTTGGACCGATTTCTATTGAACTGGCCGATGCCGCCCGGCATTCAGCCCATGTGTACTAGGTTTAACTTTGGTAAGTGTCTGCCTTTAACAGAGGTGTTTATTTTGTCCCAATTAAATTGCATATACAGTATACCGCTTTTGTGTCTATAGTTCATTGGCCACCAAAGAAGGCAGATCATCTATAAAATGTTTCTTCCTTATTACACCCTTTTTGTAAAGCTACTCTTGAATAAATAGGTTGATGTCACCTGATAATGACAATATTTCTTACATGCTGTCTTTTTACTACAAATTGTTTGTACTGAGGTATTTGCTCTGGCATTACCTGAAATCCTCCTTTATTTATTTTTCTTAAAGAAATGGATGGCGTTCCCCTGGTTCTTGGCCTCATATTTTTTCCCATCATCAGTAGAAATACTATTATCTCATACATGTTTATTTACAACCTGTCACAATATTCTAAGTCAGGTGTGGATCAGTAAAACAAGAAAAAATTCTGTTTAAAAGAGGTAATCCAAGCAGAGGAGTGTTGTTTTGGATAGCAAAGGTTGTATGCCTAAAGGCTCCAGTGATTTAAATCTAGAAAATAAGGTAAAAATGTCTGAAGGTCAGCAGTTTTCAACTACCAAACAAATGGCCACTGCCCCCAACTATAACTGACCTTTGCAGCAAGGGGCACATGGAAGGACGACTCATGTCAAACAAAACCAATGAAAATTCCCTGCTCAACTTACCAACCAGTCTGCAACAAACCGAACAGTGGTGGCCCATGCATTAAGGACGCACGGGCGCCGCCCCCTCTCTCCTGCCACCCCCTCTGTGCACTATGGATAGATTCATGCATAGCACCGCGGCCACCCCCCATTCAGACATCTGGCCTCTCTTCGGGCACCGGGCGCCTGAATTACAGCGGCAGGGGTCTTTTATGAAGCACCTGATTAGAGCCATAGGCAATTAATAGGTGTAAAAAACGGTGGCCTGCGAGCGCTCGCAGTTCACTCAGCTGTGTTAGGAAAGAGAATGAATATTCGCTTTCCGAACACTGAACCGCCTCTCCGCCAATCAGGTGCTCGGGTCTGTTACCTGTCACCTGATTGGCTGAAATGACAGGCGTCTCTATTGAACGCCTATCAGGAGGAGAGGACGCGAGTTGGGAGATGAGGACGGCAGGAGACGATGGCTTGAAAGACCCCGCTCGTCGCCATCACCCGCTGCCCCACCAAGACATGGTAAGTGCCGGGCAGACGGCGAGCGGGTGGGGGTGGCAGCATTTAATGGGCACACTGGCAGCATTTGAAGGGCACACTGCTGCAATTAATGGGCACACTGGCAGCATTTAATGGGCACATTGGCAGCATTTGATGGGCACACTGGCAGCATTTAATTGGCTCAGTGGCTGCATTTGATGGGCACACTGGCAGCATTTGATGGGCACACTGGCTGCAATTGATGGGCACACTGGCAGCATTTGATGGGCACACTGCCAGCATTTAATGGGTACACTGGCAGCATTTGATGGGCACAGTGGCAGCATTTAATTGGCACAGTGGCTGCGTTTGATGGCACAGTGGCTGCATTTAATGGCACAGTGGCTGCAATTGATGGATTTTTTTTCAGAATTTTTCAGTTTGTTTGCGCCCCCAAAAAATTTTGAGCACCAGCCGCCACTGCAACCAAATTATCCTGTCTAACAGTATGCATTAAAAACAGAGGTTTACTTTGCATACATTTGAAAATACACGCGTAAGCTGCAGAGCCTCTGCATGGAACCCCTAGTATTATCTGCAGTCCTAACTCTAAATTTTTAAAGCCTCCACAGTGGAAGCACATGCATTATAATTGATAGGCAGAGGGCAGGGGAGCACACTGGACATCCAGCACATAGCACAATGGCAGCAAAGGTGTCAATTGCGTCCCCTCACCAGTATTTCAACAGTACAAACAAATGGCCACTGCCCTCACTTATAACTGGCTTTGCAGCAAGCAGCACATGGAAATGTGACACATTTCAAACAAAACCAAAGAAAGTTCCCAGCTCAACTTACCGTCCAGCCTGCAACCAACTGAATTATCCTGTCTAACAGTATGCATTAGAAACAGGGGTTTCATTTGCAAACATTTGCAAATACACGCGTAAGCGGCAGAGCCTCTTAATGGCACTCCAGTATTATCTGCAGTCCTAACTTTAAATTTTGAAATAAAACTGGGGTGCCCTAAAGAAGCTCTGCAGTTTCCGCGTGTATTTGCAAATGTGTGCAAAATAAACCCCCGTTTTTAACACACACTGTTAAACAGAATAATTTGGTTGGTTGCAGGCTGGTCGGTAAGTTGAGCTGAGAATTATCTTTGGTTTTGTTTACAGTTCTGGTACCAACAAGTATTCCACAGCCAGAGTTGTTTAGATAACACAATTTCCCAATTATAAAATCTAGTGAGCAACTTTTTGATCAAATCTGTGTGCTATTTATTTCTATTAATGAGCAACTTACTGGTTCTTGGCTAACAGAAAGTAAGTCATAGATGGATGTCTTCCTTTCAGGTGGCTAGGAGCAACAATGTTGAAAATATTTGTTTGTGGAAATAGATACACGTATCACTATATGCTGCTGAGCTTTATAACTTTGGGGCCTGCAGGGACCAAGCACAGCTGTATTGTCCTGTAACTGTACCACCAATTAATATGTTGCAGGCCCAAGAGCAGGGCTTCTGACATGACAGCCAAGGATCAACATTTCATCATTAAAAAACAAATATATTACTGAGTCTATATATAGGTTTATTAGGTTTATAGGTTTATTAGGTTTATTATACCCCAATTTCATCCGAGAACAGTGGAGACATATGACAGCATTATTTCACGGGATACATAGAACACCTCTTACCGCTATGAGACAGTTTGTCACCTGTGTATATGCAGGTAATATATTTATTTTATGCTTTAAATATAGATTTAAAATGCTAACAGTTGAAAAGAAAAGCTGCCCTAGACACTAGACTAGCGGAACAGGCAGAAATGATCTCAATGCTTTCAAGTACTAGAGAAGTCCAGCACTCCTATACTGGAGGTATAAGGATTATATTGGTAGAATACAAATATTCCCCCTAAAATATATATTCAAAATCATTACCCGCATCTATTACCTTTTGTACCACCACTCCCTCCCTTTAGAATGTAAGCTCTACGAGCAGGGTCCTCCTGTCCCTTCTGTATTGAACTGTATTGTAATTGTGCTGTCCCCCCTCTACATTGTAAATCGCTGTGTAAACTGTTGGCACTATATAAATCGTGTATAATAATAATAATAAAATATTCAGATATACTAATTTAGGAACAAAGTTGGCCTTTTTAAAAATAGTATCACCCTCTTACCAGAGGTCCTGATTCTCAGCCTAGAACAAATTAGATACTTTTTGAAGCCAAAGAGAGAAACGTCTTTTATTTCATTACAAATATAATCAATTTCTAAATTATTCGGCTAAATGGCTAAACTTTAGGAATAACAATATATATAAAAATTGTGTCTGAGGTGATAGACTTATAAACAATAAACAAAATATCACTTCCTCCAGTTCTATATTTCTTATATTCTTTGTCTGTAATCTATAAAGTATAACTAAAGGGAATTTTTATTTTTTATTTTGGATAGAGTGGAGAGGGATTAGAACACTTGTCAGGTTTTTTTACTGTCTGTGCCCCTGTTAAGGAGATTCACCCCCTCCACTTGTACTGTTTACCATTGAAAGTGAAAGTAAAAGAAAATCCCAAATTTTGGGTTTCCCCAGAAAAGTAATAGAGGGGAAATTTTCCAATGGGGACACTAGTTCTGATGACCTGGGGGTCCTCAAGGAATTCACTTAACTACTTCAGCCCCGGAGAAACTTACCCACTTCGTGACCAGGCCATTTTTTGCGATACAGCACTGTGTCGTTTAACTGACAATTGCGCGGTCGTACAAAACTGTAGTCAAATGAAATTGATGTCCTTTTTTTCCCACAAATAGAGCCTTCCTTTGGTGGTATTTGATCACCTCTGCGGTTTTTATTTTTTTTGCTATAAAGAAAAAAAAGCGTCAATTTTGAAAAAACAAAAACAATATTTTTTGCTATAATAAATATCCAAAAAAAATGTAAAAAGAATTTCTTCATCAGTTTAGGCCAATATGTATTCTTCTATATATTTTTAGTAAAAAAAAGTCCCAATTAGGGTATATTGATTGGTTTGCACAAAAGTTTGGCATTTTTATTATTATTTTTTTTACTAGTAATGGCGATGACCTGCAATTTTTAGCGGGACTGCGACATTGGGGCGGACAGATCGGACACTTTTGACACTTTTTGGGACCAGTGACATTTATACAGCGATTAATGTATAAATGACACTGACAAGGAAGGGGTTAACACCAGGGGCGATTAAAGGTTAAATGTTCCCTAGGGAGGTGCTTTCTAACTGTGGGGGGAGTTGACTGACAGGGAGTAGAGAGAGATCGCTGTTCCTAATCACTAGGAAAAGACAATCTCACTCTACTCCCCTGACAGAACGGGGATCTGCTTTGTTTATACTGGCAGATCCTGTTCTGCCTCTCTGAGGAGTGATCGCGGGAGTCTGCCGGACCCGTTGATTGGCTCCCCCACTAGCAAAAGGGCACAGATCACCGTGTACGCGCCCGACGTACAATGACGGCGATTCCGCAGCCGAGACAACCTGATGCAGTATAACTGCGGCGGCTGGTCGGCAAGAGGTTAATTTGCAGGGATTTCCTCTCACTTTCTGTTTGGCCATGGGATAGGAAGTGAGGGGAAATCTCCGCAATGAGACACAGATGGTGAAAAAAATCTGACAAGGGTTATAACCCTCCCTTACTTTATCCAAAATGGAAAAAAAAATTTGCCTATAGTTCCACTTTAACATTACTGACTTTTGTTGGAAAAATAGCTTTTGTTTTGTAACTTGTTATGTTACCAGCTAATAAAAAACATATGAAATAAAAAAAAAAAAATCAAGGTGGTAAATAGGAAGGAGCCTTGGTGTACCAAGGAAAAGTATGTCCATGCAAAAGCCTCCTGTATGGAATGACAGTATACAGCGGTTTGTGGAAAAATAGAAGAAAAAGCAGAGCATAAGGTGTACAACAAAAGCACTTGTGTATGGCGCAGTGTGCAAGCTATTGCCTACCAGGACCAGGTCTGGTAATGGTGAAATTGCTGTTAGTGTGAATAAGACCTTGTGCCAGTCAGTGTGTGTCTGTTTTGATTCACAGTCAGAGAGATAGGGTTTATTTACTGCAATTACAGACAGAGAACCTAAATTGCATTTATTAATCTAAAAATGTAATTAAGGATGAATGAAAGGTGACAAAATATTAAAAATGGAAAACCTTATGCATGTGAGCTTACAAGTTGCTGGGAGAATAGACGTTAGTTAAGATAAACTAAGATTAAAGTAGTTGAGTTGTTTTGACACAAGTAAGTATAAGACATTGTAGTGCAGAAAAGTATGAGAATGTGACATTAACAACGATCCTAGAGATTTGATTTTCAGTGATTATAGCACAGTGACAAGAAAAATCTGCTGATAACAGATAACATCAGTTATGAAATATAGAGTGTTTTATGTGACGGTGGACCCGTTTTTCTACTTATGGAACAAGTGAGTCTTCAAAGTTTCACATTCCATTGTCAAGAAGTTATTGGGGCTGTTATCCTATATGTCCTCTGCTTGAGTTGGCCGTTTTGACATGATTTTGGCACTTGAATTTAACTATGTAGCCCAGTAAATCTGTTGTTTTTTTTTTAGATGTTTAAAGTGAGCTTTAAATAATACACATTTTAACAAAGCTATCCATTACATTACAAAGATGTTTAATTCTTAATAAATAGTAATAAAGTTTGCAGATACAGGTCAGGAACCATTTATGGGACCTGAGGCACATTTACTGAAAGTTGCTGTGTTACTATAAACTCTATTCTTTAGGTTTTTCTTACGTCTTATTAGGAATTTAATTTGTGAATTTGCTGAAACGTCATAAAAAATGTTTGCATTATTTTATGATCTACTGAAAATTATCTGCGGATTCAAACTAACTGTATTGATTATTGAGTATGTCCTATTTATTCAAGAATTTATGTTTCATTAGGGCAGATTCCAGTGAGTCATTTCCTTTTTTTTTAACAAATCGGGAGTACTTACTTGAAGAGCCAAACAATACAGGGTAAATAATCAAATAAAATAGTACAGTGCCATACATAAGTAACAAATAATAGCAAGTCATTAAAACCAACCATACAATACCATGGAGCATATACCACATACACCAACAGAAAAAAAAAACATAATAACACCTGGGGAATTATCCATCCAACAGTAGATATGACCGTTAAAGCAGGCAATAAGGGAGGGAGCAAAAGGAATAAATGAAGGAGGGGTAGCTGAAAATAAGGGGGAAAATGGGAATCAGCATAAAAAGAGATAGGGGAAAGAGAAAAGAGCAAGAGTGAGGGGTGGGAGTCGCCAAATGCATCTCAACTTGAGGTTCAAGGAGACCAAACATAATCGTATTTCCAGGGGAAGCCTCGGTTAGGAGTAATTTATTATTTAAAGTGAACCTGTGCCCATACTATGCGCATTACAGTATTAAAATATTATTCACCTCTGTAGCTGCAGGTATTGTGGAGAAATTCAAAATCCTTAGGCTACTTTCACACTGAGGCGCTTTACAGGCGCTATAGCATTAAAAATAGCAGCTGCAAATCGCCTGTAAAGCGCCTCTCCTCTCACTCCAGTGTGAAAGCCTGAGTGCTTTCATACTGGAGCGGTATGCTGGCAGGACGCTAAAAAAAGTCCTGCAAGCAGCATCTTTGAGGCGCTGAAGGAGCGGTGTATACACCACTCCTAAAGTGACCCTGCCCATTGAAATAACCGGGCAGCGCCGCCGAAGCGCCAGCAAGGCGCCGCTGCAGCAGCACTTTCCGGGCGCTTTTAACCCTTTTTTGGCTGTCAGCATATTTAACTACCGCTACCGAAAATCGCAGCAAAAATGATGGTGATGCTCACCCCAGTGTGAAAGTGCCCTTAATGTGGTGCTGAAATGACAGATCCTTTCCCCTTTATTTTCTACGAAGAGCAGAATTTTAGCAGCCTGCCATCTTCCAAAGTAAACACAAAGATAGAAAGGTCAGGGATTGCTTATTTTAAAGCTATTTTAGTGCTTGTTAAGCTTATGTAAATTCTTTATTGCCCATAGTCTGGGCACAGGTGCACTTAAAGTGCACGTAAAAAAGACCTATTCTCCTTTTGTAAAAGTTGCTTAGGGAAAATTCAGGTTTTCTGATATGTCCATTTGGTGGTTACTCCAGATTTCTGACCCTTTTTAAAAAAATGATCTGGGGATTAAAACAGATATTTGTTTTTTTTTGTATACGGTATTTGTTTTGCTATTTTTCACTTTTTTTTTCCAAAAAAAAATGACTCTTGTAGTGAGAAATACTTGTCTCAGGTTTTACAGCAAGAGAGGACAGCTCTAAATTGTTATTAAGCATAAAATGTATTCCAATTGCATATAACAGACCTTGACAGGACTTTTTTGAGCTCATATATAAGGCACCAGGTGGAACCTGTGAGATAGGATTTATTATTCGGATCCCCAATCAGCAGTTTGCTGACATTTAACAAGAGGTCTGCTTGGAGAGCAGGACTGGGGATAGGGTAGACACTTTGGTGCTTTCATATTGTACTCTGCATATCTGTCAAGGTTAAGATAGAGAAGATATCATCCAATTGTTTATATAACCCAACAACAGGGCCCTGCTGCCCATGAGGCCAATCGAGGCAGCTGCTTCAGGCAGCACAAATAGAGAAGCGTTGGGAGAGCAGCAGTGAGGTCAGAGTTTCCATACTGGACACTCCATCCTCAGAGCATGTTCAGCCCTGTGTATGCTCAGCCCCTATAGCAATCAGTAATTCTGTGTGGCCCAGCCACCTGCATTCTGGCAAGTAATGACAGGGACAGGGGAGCATCAAAAATGTGCCCAGGCATGGCCCTACACAACAGCATAAGTTGACCTATCAGAGATGTCATGTACCTCATCCTTCCATTGAAATGTGTGAATAGCGTAGTGACATTCTATCAGATATATAAGTTATTTAAAGAGTAACTCCACTTTTGTAGAGAAAAAAACATTCCCCTCTGGGTAATCAATGTAATACAAGGTTTTTAACAAACTTTGTTGCAGATTTCTACCTTTTGTTATTCTGAAGAAATCACTGTGTTTGTCTATATATATATATATATATATATATATATATATATATATATATATATATATATATATATATATATATATATATATATATATATATATATATATATATATATACACGTATATATAATATATGTGTGTATGTGCATATATCCCCAGAGAGCCCCCCACTTACATCAGGGTCCCCAGAGAGCCCCCCTTTACATCAGGGTCTCCAGAGAGCCCTCCCTTTACATCAGGGTCCCCAGAGAGCCCCCCTTACATCAGGGTCCCCAGAGAGCCCCCCATTTACATCAGGTTCCCCAGAGAGCCCCCATTTACATCAGGGTCCCTAGAGAGCCCCCCTTTACATCAGGGTCCCCAGAGAGCCTTCCCTTACATCAGGGTCCACAGAGAGCCTCCCCCTTACATCAGGGTCCCCAGAGAGCCTCCCCCTTAAAATCAGGGTCCCCAGAGAGCCTCCCCTTTAGCATCAGGGTCTCCAGAGAGCCTCCCCTCCCCTTGGGGACTCCTGCAGAGACTCGGGGCTATGGGCCCCAGATTTGGGGCTATAGCACCAAAAGCCACCCCCTAGCAACGCCACTGGCATCTACAAACTATGGGATATTTTTATTTATTTTTTCTTATTTTTTTTTTTTTACTAGTATCAGCGATTTATAGCAGGACTGTGATATTGTGGCGGACAAATCGGACACCTAACTGACACTTTTTGGGACAAGTGACACTAAGATAGTGCTCAGTGCTAAAAAATATGGACTGTCATTGTACTAACTCAGGGGCGATCAGAGGGTTAAATGTATGCCTAGGTTGTGCTTACTCACTGTGGGGGAGGTGATTTAACTAGGGGAAGGCAAAGACCCATGTTCTTGCCTAGCAGAAACACAGGATCTGTGCCTTTCCTTCTGACAGAAGGAAGATCTGCCTGTGCCCTGTTCAATCGGTGGGTGTCGGCAGACATCGAGTCGAGTGTGTATAATTACAGTGGGTCGCCAGCAGCGCGCGCCCCAGACCCACAAGTGCCAGATCCCGTACTATGTACATGATCTGGCGCAGGGTGGCCGCTCTGCCGCAGTATATGTGCGGTGGGCGGTCATTAAATGGTTAAAGCAGTATTAAACCCCAAACCAAAAATGTAATACTTTGCAGCTTACTAACCATTAGATGTGGTGGCTGCATTCATGTTTTTTTTTTCTAAGGCTTATTAATTGGTAATAGTGTGTTGAAAGTGTTTAATCAGTGAAATATTCCACTAGCTGTGTCTCCTTTAAGGGTGTGAATACCACCATTGGGTATAGCCTTCACCTGTAATATTCTACATAAAACATTCTACTGGTCAGTGGCAGCTGGTGCTGTGTATTTGGGGGGCAGCAAAGACTAGACATGTTATAGGTCCAGTACGCCTGCTCCTCAATGTCAGGAGTAGTCAGATATGTAGACTCCTTTAAGGATGGTCCCCACTCAGAGTCCTTCGGCATCACCTCTCTCCTTATCCAGTTAGTCTCATGGATATCCCTGTGGTAATCTCTAGAAAGAGCTCATAATCACAGAAAAACTACTATAGTGACCAAGAATAACAGCTGCAGATTTAATGTATTTAAGTGAGCTTGTGCTTTGTCCTGGCAGAACAGTGCAACAGGTTCACTATAAAGGCCCCTACAACACATTCACCTTTCCTTTACTCCCCTCCCCTCCATTTAACTGCCGGGAGCAATAGAAACAGCCATTACTTCCTAGTACAGGGAGCATGCTACTCACGCCCCTTTCTCCCATGTGACAGTGATTGTGCTTGGTGATTGGCCCAGTGCTGTTACATGGGGTTGGGAGACTGTTAGCTTTGTGTAAGCTCAGATTGAAGATCCAACTGGAGCTTCCACAGGGCTTGTTTTCCTCATTCCCAAGAGTTATGGGAGCCAAGGAAAGGTATGTTTATGCTGCTGGGGGGGGGGGGGGGTTGGGCTTTAAAGCATATGTGTTTCTTTGTTCTGCATAGACAAAACACAGGTTCACTTTAAATATATAAATTTTGTACCACCCACCAAAACATAATTAATTACCAGCTTTAGCAATACATTAATTTTATTTGCTCCTGTTTGGTCTCTTAAACTGACCATTGAAAGCAATTTATTATATCTGTTTGACATTGCAAAAAGTAGCTGTTCATCCAGCCAGAAACCTTGTGAGTGGATAACTTCCTGTACTCTCTGCCTCTGGATTGTTATCAGGTAGCATTGTTTCCTGCTATCTCTATGGACTAAAAAAAGGACTCCCCCTATTATGGAGAAGAAAGAGAGCTGTTAAATTAGTCCTAACACACTCCCTTTCCTAGGGTGACAATGCTGTTTATTATAGTTGTCGCCCTAGGACTAGACATGTGCAATTCTTTTCGGTCCAAATTAAAATTCAGACAAATTTTGGGTTATTCAGAGTCAGATGTATCCGAATCTCCAAATGAAAATGTAGCGAATTTCGTTGAAATTAGTTTCGTATATTGTAGGAACGATTCGAATTCGGATCGGTGGAAAAATTATCAACAGATTCAAATTCTGTGTGAAAAATAACTGGTTGCTAAGGAGCGGGCCTTGAAGCCGGTCGCCGCATCCTTGACAACCAATGACTCTTCAGCTCTCAGAGGGCTTCCCCGCTGAGAGATGAAATGTAAACAAAAGAATGCTGGCAATAGAAAATTCAGAAAAAAACAGTGTGCCCCCCCCCCCCCCATCCATACCAGTCCATTCGGGTCTGGTATGGATTCTAAGGGGAAACCCATGCCAAAAAAAAAAGTGTAGGGTGCCCCCGCCAAAATCTATCTTATCCAAGCATGCAGACCAGGAAAGGGGAGGACAAGCAAGAACCCCCCCTCTTGAACCATACCAGGCCACATGCTCTCAACATGGAGGGGTGCTTTGGGGCAGGGGGGCTCTGCCCAGGGTTGTGGGGGTCTGTGGGCAGGGGGGGTTATTGGAACCTAGAAGCCCCCTTTAACAAGGGGGCCTCCATATCCCCCCCCCCATTTGTATGAGTATAGCCCAAATTTTGAAAATGTCCTCCGAAGTAGATCCGTCGTCAATCATGATTTCCACTGCCACCGTTGGACCCAAAAACCCGAAGGGTCTGGTATGGATTGGGGGGGGGGGGCACTCTGTTTTTCACTGACTTTTCTGTTGCTGGCATTCTTTTGTTTACATTTAAGCTCTCAGTGTGGAAGCCTGCTGACAGCTGAAGAGTCATCGGTTGTTAAGAATGCGATGGCCGGCTTCCCAGTCCGCTCCTTAACCGCTTGCCGACCAGCGCACGACGATATACATCGGCACAATGGCACGGCTGCACAAATGGGTGTACCTGTACGTCCCCTTTAAACCACGTGAGCGTGCCTGCGGTTCCCGCGGACTCGATGTCTGCTGGTGGCCCGCGATCGTGGCACGAAGAGGCAGAACGGGGAGATGCCTACGTAAACAAGGCATTCCCCTGTTCAGCCTGTGATTGGGAGCAGTGATCTCTGTCATGTTCTAGTGAGCCCATCCCCCCTACAGCTAGAACACAGTGAGGGAGCACAGTAAACCCCTTGATCATCCCCTAGTGTTTAACCCCTTCCCTGTCAGTGTCATTTACACAGTAATCAGTGCATTTTTATAGCACTGGTCCTAAAATAGTGTCAAAAGTGTCTGATATGTCCTCCGCTATGTTGCAGTCACGATAAAAATTGCAGATCGCCGCCATTACTAATAAAAAAAAATTAATAATAAAAATGCTATAAATCTATCCCCTATTTTGTAGACGCTATAAATTTTGCGCAAACCAATCAATATACACTTATTGGGGGGAAGGGTTTACCAAAAATATGTAGAAGAATACATATTGGCCTAAACTGAGGAAGAAATTTGTTTTTTCGATATTTTTTGGGGATATTTATTATATCAAAAAGTAAAAAAGATTGCTTTTCTTTTCAAAATTGTCGCTCTTTCTTTGTTTATATTGTAAATAAAAAACGCAGATGTGATCAAATACCACCAAAAGAAAACTATATTTGTGGGAAAAAAAGGACGTCAATTTTGTTTGGGTGTAACGTCGCACGACCGTGCAATTGTCAGTTAAAGTGACGCAGTGCCGTATCGCAAAAAGTGCTCTGGTCAGGAAGGGGGTAAATCCTTCCGGGGCTGAAGTGGTTAACAACAGCTATTCTTCACATAAAAAAATCATATTATTGCAGCCACTACATCTAGGGACTGGTAAATTGCAATACTGTAATTGTTCTTGGGTTTACAAACACTTTAAGTTTGTATCACCAGACATAGCATCTGATTTGAGTAACTCCTCAATGAGCAATAATTATTTTTTTATAAAGAAAAATATAATATTATTCAATGCAACATACAAAGTTAAATCATTAGCATCGTTTCACTCAACAAATAGCTGTCATCCGAGAGTTTAGTTTCTGCATAACTGGTAATGTAGAAGTGTCATGATTCCATTTCAGTGAGTACATAGAACTTCTAAAAAGTTGAAAAAGTGATCATTGCAAACAGATCATAAAGGGTGGTGTGTTTATGACTTTAGGTAGAGTCAGTCTGCTCTCTGTCAGCATACATATGGGACTATCAGAGTCAGTGTGGTCACATATCACATGCTAGTTATATACAGACATGAGTCAACAAGCACTTGACAACCTGTCAAAGAATCAAGTACAACTGTCATTTAGTGGTTTTAATTATACATATTTTCTTTCACCATTCTATCTAACATTAAAGGAAAAGAGCTGCACAGGGAGGGATGCTGTTTCATAATGAATGCTGCTTTATTATTAAGGTTATTCAGGACTCATTTATTATTTTAATGAAATATGTTGCCAGCAATGTTGCTAAGATTCTGGAGCACCAATGGGTACCATGCAGGTGGAAAGTGGGAACACTGGAGTGCCTAAAATATTGTTAAAGGAGAAGTCCAGCCTGGGCACATTTGGCTGGGCTTCTTCGTTTTGCACTCCTGAGATCTGTTTTCAGCAGAGAACAATCTGAAGTCCGCTCTCTGCTGACATCACCAGGATCAGTCCAGGCACCGCGTCATCCCGACTCCGGAAGTCTGGATCCACCAGGTTCCTGGACTGATAGCAGTCTCAGCCTCTCAGCAAGCCGCTGAGATGGCCACTCCCCACCCCTTCACAGCTCAGTGCTCCAGTGAGCGTGGAGGAGCAGAGCAGGAGAGCTGCTGACTGACAGGCAGCAACACTCCGCTCGGGTAGGTGAGAAAACCGAGCCATTGGCGGTGTTCGGTGGCTCGGTTCTCAGTGAAGGGGTGGCGGGGGAAAGATGTAGCATCGATCTGCGTATAAATAAGGGATAAAAAAAAGTATAAATGTGGGATAAAAAAAAGTATAAATATGGGATAAAAAAAAATCCCTTACTTCTCTTTTAAGATTGAATCAACATAGCCTAAAGCTGAGCTCCAGATAGATAAATACACACATGAAATGCATATATGACAGGTATTGTATTTCTGCCCATCCAGTCATGGGATTCACATGCATCATCCCCTGTCCAGCAGGGAAGGGGATCCTATCTTTCTCTTCTGCAGTTTCACTTTCATTTACAGGTTCATTAAAATGATGACTCTGAGAGGATAAGATTAAAAACACTTACAAGATGATAGAAGATGCATGCTCTTCAAAGTAAAGTGCAGTCCTGGCATTCCACATGGCTCTGTGGGTCCCACCGCTGTTCTGGATAGCTGAAAAGCATTGAGCAGCTGGCTGGAATGGATCATAGTGTTTCTCCAGGGGCAAAGGAACCAAGCAGCTCCACACAGACCAGCATGGACCGTGGAACAGGAAGTGATGTCACCGGCGTCTGATTGGACCAAGGCAGGGCTTGAATCTTGTCAATCAGGGCTGCAGTGATGAAAGGCTACGCGCTCGGAACTGACTGCTCTTTCTACTGGCCAATAGAAGGAGCAGTCAGCTCTGAGCGCGTAGCCTTTCATCACTACAGCCCTGACATTCAAAGAGAATGCAATCTGCCCAAAAACCACCTCATTAGTGACATGCCCACCAGGTGTAACTCAACGTTGGCAATGCTTCAGCGGCTGCACACGCAGCAGAGAGCCATCAATGAGTACTTGTGTGAGTATGGCACCAGGACGCCAGTGGATACTGATCAAGGATGCATGCACTGTCCTGTCACCATTTTAGGAGGCCACAAGGATGGTGAGCAGTGACAATGCATGCATCAGTGACACTGTCCCTCTAGTCTTCCTGTTGGAGCACACACTTCTTGGAATCATGGACAGGGCACTTGAGGCAGAACAGCAGGAGGAAGAAGAGTACTTCCTTACCTCTCAAGGCCCCCTTTATAGAGATAGCATTCCTGCGGGCCCTCCAAACACACAGGAACAAGAGGAGGAGGAGGAGGATTGTGTCAGCATGGATTTAGAGGTTAACACTCAGCAGCAGTCTTCAAGGGATGGTTTTCAGTCCCCAGAAACCCAAGGTGTTGTACGTGGTTGGGAGGAGGTGGTTACGGATGATGTGATCCTTAGTGACCCAGAGAATTTAATGCCTCTGCAAACTTACCCTGCATGGCCTCCCTGATTCTTCAAAGCCTGCGAAAGGACCCTAGGATTCGTGGTATCAAGGAGAGGGATCATTACTGGCTGGCAACCCTTCTTGATCCACGTTACAAGGGTAAGGTTGCAGAACTCATCCTGCCTTCGCGGAGGGAGCAGAGGATGAAACCTCTTCAGGAGGCCTTGAAGAAAGGTTTGTGCAATGCATTTCCAGACCCTGGGAGATTACCATTTCCTGGTGCTGGACACAGTGTTGCTGAGGCTTCGCTCAGTCAGAGGAAGAGCGGTGGAGAAGGTGGCCGGCTGACCGAAGCCTTTAAACAATTTTTCATTCTTCAGCGCCAAGGTCTGATCGGTTCAAGCAACCATCGCCAGTGTCTGCAAGAGCAGACTTGGAGACCTTTCCAACAGAGCATTCACTGGGTTACTGGGTCTTGAGGATGGACCACTGGCCAGAACTTGCTTAATATGCAATTGTGCTACTGGCCTGTCCTGCATCCAGCGTGCTTTCTGAACGCACATTCAGTGCTGCTGGAGGGTTTGTAACCGATCAAAGAGTGCGCCTCTCAGACTCCATTGATAGGCTCATATTCATAAAAATGAATCAGTCTTGGATCAACAGCTATCAAGCACCTGATGCTGATGTAACTGATTGAATTTGCTATGGGAACCCTTGAAGACTGCCTATGCTGACTATCCTATTCTTCCTCAATCTTGATGATGCTAGCTTCCAACAATATTTTTGGTTTAGGGAACCACCACCTAAGGCCCAATTTTTCTGCCCCTGCCAGGGGAATGTAATTACAATTTTTAATCCAATATTTCACAGCAGGGCCCGTTCCTGCGTCCAACAAGAATAACTGTGAGGGCTTACAGTGTTGTGGCACCACCACCACCGCCCAAGGCCCTGGTATGGATTTTGGGGGTGACATCCATGCCATATTTATTTGGTATTTTTGATATTTTTATCTACATTGCCGGGATCGAAAATACATTACAGCCGCGAGCCATTTAAATGACATTTTTTCCTTTAGAAATGTCATTTTGCTGTGGCACTGTTATAAACATGGGAAAGATACGCTACTTTACAGGCATACTAAGGACACCCCCTAGGCATGATAGTTAAAGGAATATTTCATTTTTATTGTTTCACTTTAAGCATTATTTAAAATCACTGCTCCAGAAAAAACTGACATTTTTAAAACTTTTTTTTGCATTGATACATGTCCCCTGGGGCAGGACCTGGGTCTCCAAATACTTTTTATGGCAAAAACTTGCATATAAGCGTTTATAATTACAACTTTCGATTTTTCACATTCGTGTCCCATAAACTTTACTAGTTTTTGCGTGTTCTAACAAATTTTTTGCCTGTTCGCATGTACTGCTGCGAATCGAACCGGGGGGAGTTCGGCTCATCCCTAGCGCTGAGGCCTCAGGTGGTCAACCTGGTTCCAGGGTTAGTTCTCCTCGTTTCTTTCTATCGCAGATCTTTGTATTGTATTCCTGCGTCTTGATCATGGTCTCTTGTAACAGTTTGATGTTTCTACAGAAGAAGTCCATTGTTTCAGAGACCGCAGGAATTGAGCATTCTGGTGTGGTGCTGGGCAGAAATGAGAAGAGTTGTTATAGGCGAACTCGGCTATAGGAAGCAAATAGACCCAGTCATCCTGCGAGAAGGATGAGAAGCAGCGCAGGTACTGTTCCAGGGTCTGGTTAGTTCTCTCCGTTTGCCCGTTCATCTGGGGATGGTATGCGGAGGAAAAGGACAGTTCAATCTCTAAAGATCCGCACAAGGGTTTGCAGAACCTGGAAGTTAACTGTACTCCCCGGTAGGACACGATGTTGGCTGGAACTCCATGGAGCCTTATTATTTCTTTAATGAAGATTTGTGCTGTTTCCACAGCCGAGGGTGTCCCTTTCATTGGCAGAAAATGGGCCATTTTTGAAGTCTATCTACCACCACAAAAATGGTAGTAAAGCCCCCTGCCCGCGGAAGTTCCACGATGAAATCCATTGAGATCATTCTCCAGGGTCTCTCTGGAACAGGAAATGGCTTCAGCAAACCATAAGCCTTGACCTTATTATTTTTACTTCGGGTACAGATGGTGCAGGACTCCACATACTTTTTACAGTCGCCTACTACCTGAGGCCACCAAAGCATGCGTTGCACAAGTTCAGCCGTCTTCAGGGCACCGAAGTGTCCGGTCAGTGTTGTGATCTTGGCAGAGCTCCAATACTGCAACCCTTAAGTCTCTAGGTACAAATATTTTACCTTTGTGCCATAGTAGGCCATCCCGTGCCTGTATGCTGGTTTCAGGCTTTGTATTCTTCGACCCCGGCCTGTAAGTTATGTGGAATGTAAATCTAGAGAAAAATAGTGCCCACCTTGCCTGCCATGGCTTTAATCTCTTCGCCGTCCTCAGATATTCCAAATTTTTATGGTCTGTATAGACTAGAATTGATGTTCTGCACCTTCCAGTAAGTATTGCCACTCTTCTAATGCAGCCTTGATAGCCAGGAGCTCACGATCTCCCACATCATAGATCCTTTCTTCTGTCGATAGTTTGCAAGAAAAGAATGCAACTGGATAGAGTAGTTCCTTGGACCCTTGTCGTTGAGAAAGCATTGCTCCAACTGCTATCTCAGAAGCATCAACTTCAAGAACAAACGGTAGGGCAGGGTCAGGGTGCTTCAAGATGGATGCTGAAGTGAACAACTTCTTAAGAGTTTCAAAGGCAGTCTGAGCTTCAGAAGATCAGGGAAATCAGATTACCTGCCAGGTTAGTTCTGTAATGGGAGCAATAATGACAGAAAACTCCCTGATAAATTTCTGATAGAAGTTGGCAAACTCGATGACAACGTCTTGTCTGCAGGTGCTGGCCAATCTAAGATGACATTGACCTTCTGGGGGTCTACCTTAATGCCCGCAATTGACATGATCAATCTCAAAAACTGAATGCACTGTAGTTCGAATTCACATTTTTCACATTTTTACAGTTTGGCATAGAAGCCATGTAGGAGCCCGGTTAACACATTTATGACATGCCTGTGTTGGTCATCCTTTGAGGAGGAGAAAATCAGGATGTCATTCAGGTATACAATGATGTACGGGTCTAGATAATCTCGAAAGATGTCTTTGACAAAGTACTGAAAAGTGGTGATGCATAAACCAAAAGGCCTGATCAGGTACTCGAAGTGCCCAAATCGGGTACGAAAAATTGTTTTCCATTCATCTAATTCTCGGATGCGAATATCAAGTTGTATGCTCTCCCGAGGTCCAGCTTAGTGAACATGACCGCAGCTCCCAGCCTTTGAAACAGTTCGGGCACAAGGGGTAGTGGGTAGCAATTTTTGATAGTAATTTTGTTTAATTCTTGGTAATCCACGCAGGGGCGTAGAGAGTGATCCTTCTTTTCAACAAAGAAAATGCCTGCGCCTGCCAGAGAGGTAGATGGGCGAATAAACCCCTTTTTCAGATTGTCATCTTTTAGCATGCCCAGTTCAAGTTCAGTTAAAGGGGAGATCCTACTGAAGGGAACCTCAGCCCCTGGTAGGATCTCAATTGGACAATCATAGGGTCTGTGGGGAGGAAGGGTCTCCGCACCCTTCTTACTGAATATGTCTAAAAAATTGTGATATGCCACTCTAAATGATTGACCTAACTCAGAGTCAATGTCCAGACAGAGTAAGGGTGAGGGGTTGCCTGTGGCTTCTTGTAGACAGCGTTGCTGGCAATAAGTTGAGGGAAATTAGATTTTTCCAGTGGCCCAGTTGATGTGGGGGTTGTGGGCCTGCAGCCAGGGCATACCTAGGATGGTGGGGAATAAAGGTGAAGAAATGGCATCCAGGAGTAGTAATTCTTGATGATGGGAAACGATGATAGCCAGTAAGGGAACAGTCTCCTGTGTGACCGGACCTGACTTAATGGTGGACCCATCAACTAGCTGTATAGATAGTCCCGTGTCTTTGGTTGAAGCGGAATGAGGTGTTTTGCTGCGAAAGTCAAGCAGCTGCAGGCTCTGGAGTCAAATATGACGGATACCTGGATATTCCTTTCTGGAAGCTGTAACAGGATGGGGAGAGCAAGATGAGAAGATTGCTTGGGTAAGGCAGGAACATGCAAAGAAGAGATTGACAGGCACTTATGCATCTTCGCTGGACAGGATCTCACGTAATGCCCAGGTTCTCCATAATACATGCACAGATTGTTTATTCGCCGGCGCTGTCATTCTTCCGTGGTGAGAGAGGACGAAGCAAGCCCAATTGCATGGGCTCAGATGTATCGGGAGCCCAAACTACTGGAGCTGGAGGAGCGTGGATGGGGAAGCTGGGAACTTTGGGCAGCATCCACGTTAAGACGATATTGTCCTGAGTATGTCTCGGATCAACATTCTCTTAGGCGTCAGTCGATCTGTATCGATAAGTTGATGAGGATATCCAAGGATTGGGGTATTCCTACCCGTGCCAGTTCATCTTTTAGAGGATCCGAAAGGCCTATTCGAAATTGGTAACAGAGGGTCGCATTGTTCCAATTGATGTCAGAACTCTAACGCCTAAATTCGGCCACATAGTCCTCCGCCGCTCTGTGGCCTTGCTGGAGGGAATGTAATGCTGCCTCAACAGTGGCAGTTTGCTGGGGGTCCTCATAGAGCTGAGACATGGCGTCAAAGAACGTGGTGAGGTTTGTTAAGGATTCGGCTTTCTGTTCCAAGAGGCGGTGTGCCCAAGTTTGAGGCTCACCTATCAACAGTGAATTGGCAAAGCCTACCTTGGTTGCTTCCAGAGAGAAGGTAACTGGTTGTAAAGTGAAATAAAGTTCACAGGCATTACGAAATGCTCTATATTTGCTGCATTCACCCGGAAACCTTTCCAGCATGGGTACCCTTGGCTCTGGTGGTATTATCACTACCACAGGTGCAGATGAAGTACCAGCTGAAGTAGAGCCTTGAGGATTGGTGGGAAATGACAAGACTTGTACCCGTTCTTCCAGCCGGGTGGACTCCTCTTGCAAATTCTTGACAGCTTGTGTCAGACCCGCCAGGTGTCGGCACAGTTCTTCCATGGGGGAGGTTCCTTGCTCGGGTTTAGACTGGCTGTCTGATACTTTCACATTCCTGTGTACCTGATGGATGAGCCCGATAGTGCTGTCTCGCGGCCCCTGATAGAGCAGACAGGTGGCTCTGGAGTGCAGAATTTTCTTTTACTTTCACTTTCAATAATAATGGTAGACAGGACAAATAGAGAGGGTGTATCCCCTAAACAGGGGCACAGACAGCAATAAAAACTGACAGGCGTTCTAATACCCCTCCACTCAACTAAAGGTTTACCTTTAGTTATACTTTAGGTTTAAAAGGATGGCATAGAAACCAAGATCATAGAGGTCATAGAGGTCAAAGATGTGATCAAGCCTCAAGATAAGAAAGGCCTTTGTTATGTGCCATTCCTCCTAGAACCTAGACATCACAATCTGACTAGTAAAGACATGCCCATTTATGAGCATCTCTAATACAGAATCACTCAGAGTGCTTTGACTGTTACTAAGCACACAGAAGCACTAATTACTGCTTGAGAGTTTATGATCAGTGAAATTGCCTATGTGCTATCAGTGTTTCTTTGGACAGACATGCTAATAGCTTCAGCAAAGAAGCTGAAATCTATTGTAATGGTATAGTATAATGGGATAAGTTTGTTAGCATATATAAAGGTACCGCAATATAAGGAATCCATTAAATTGTTTTTAATCATAACGATATATAACAAATGATGACATCAATAACATTTTATATGCACTAATATTAATAACATAATATAGACAACACTGTCCATACAAGTGTGGTAGCACCACATTCATCCGACTTTAATCGAGCACTAGCCCACCAAAATGAAGCGTCTACGTGGGTCTCTATCAAAATAGCAACAAACTAGAAAAATGGGAACCTCAAGATACTGTGCCTTGATAGAAATCCTGAACAGCCTCTGAAGCAGCCAGCAGAGGTCTGGCGGAACCGGTCAGGCTATGGTTTACACCAGGGGTCGGGAACCTATGGATAGCGAGCCAAATGTGGCTCTTTTGATGGCTGCATCTGACTCTTGCCTCTCAATCCGTGGATCGGGTGGTGTGCCGATCCGCGGATTGAGCCCATAGGGAAGGCCGCGGCTTCGGCCTAGATCCAGAGCGGCGGCCATCTTGGTACACCCGGCAGCGGTCTAGGTGAGCGGCGCTCTGACGTCATCATCACCCGCCCGTGTAATGGTAAGCAAGCAGACAATTAACCACTTTAGGTCCACCCTATAGCTGTTTTACTGCTACAGGGCGATAGCTGTGTGCCACATCACGTATATCATACATGTATATTATACACAGCGGAAGTCAATAGGTGGGTGCAGGGTACTCCATGTCCCCCAGCACCCACAGACCATCAGGCAGAGAGACAGAACTGCAATCTGCCTATAACAATGATAAGGGCAGAGACAATCAACATTTAGCACCGCATCCCATAAATTTTAACAAATAAAGAGGAAGGGGGAGAAAGGGTTGAAAACAACCCCGGGACTTTCTCCCCCTTCCTCTTTTTTTGCAATCTGCCTATGTAAACAAGGCAGATTGCCGTTCTGACAGGGGGCAAGGGATGGAGATTGTGTCCCTTTGCAGGGAATAAGTTCCATCTCTTCCCCTAGTAAAAGCACCTCACACAGTAGAGTAAAACACAGGCTAAGCAAACAGTTAACCCTTTGATCGCCCCTGATGTTAGCCCCTTCCCACCCAGGGTCATTAGTACAGTAACAGTGCATATTTTTTTAGCACTGATCACTGTATTAATGTCACTGGTTTCCAAAAAGTGTCAGAATGTTCGCAGTCCCGCTATAAGTCGCTGATCGACGCCATTACTGGTAAAATAAATAAATAAAAAGGCTATACCTTTTGTTTATTTAAACCAAACAATATACGCTTATGAGGATATATTTACCAAAATTATGTAGCAGAATACATTTTGACCTACATTTATGAAGAAATTTGATTTTTTGTTTTGTTTATTGGATTTGTTTAATAGCAGAAAGTAAAACATTTTTTTTTCAAAGTTCTTTTTTTGTTTATAGTGCAAAAAATAAAAAAGGGCAGAGGTGATCAATAACCACCAAAGAAAGCTCTAATTGTGGTATAAAAAGGACATCAATTTTATTTGGGTACAGCGTTGCATGACTGCACAATTGTCAGTAAAAGTAACGCAGTACCGTATCGCAAAAAATGGCCTTGTCATGAAGGAAGGAAAATCTTCCAGAGGTCAAGTGATTAATTGCTTGCATTAGCAATTTCAAATTTAAAATAATATTCTGATTTACAAAATAGATACATTCAATTGATCAGACTACAAAGCCACCAGCTAACATTGTTAGTATTATTAAAAGTGAATGGTAGAGATGAAGTCTTTGATGCTGATTTATTCTTACAGCAAGGTACAATGACACAGTTAATGCTTACCCAGAACAGAGGCTCAGTGAGTAGTTCTGTACCTGTCACAGAAGTTCCTTCATTTAATTAAAGGTAAATTTTAGTACTTTTATATTTAGCTTTTTAATCACCCTGGGATATCTATCTCTGAAGCCAAAGGAAGCATATGCATTAGTTTCATTTTTTTACTTGTCACGCATCATAAGTTACATTTCTGTGGCAGTGTCAACGAGGGAAAAGCTCCAAGCTCCAGGAAAGAATGAACTCTTTGTTCCAGACGAGCTCTGATGCCGGATTGCTGGTGCACTTTGGTGCTGTCTAATCAAAGAGGAGCACTTGAGACTTGTTAGAATAAAAGTCAAACAAGTCAGCCTGAGGCGGTTGTGACGACCAACAGTACCTATGGAGCTGCTGGGAAGTTATGGTACATGATTCTTCTTCATGAAAAATCCCATGCACTAAACATAGATTCCAGATTTTCGATTGAGAACTTGTATTGTCCAAAGTGGTAAATGTCTACTTCCAAATCCACCTGTTGATGATGTTTCTTTGCTGTTTTAATGCACATCAATATGCTTTTGTGAGTTAATGTGCAACGTAAAGAGCACAGCAATGTGTGCACTTCATTTAGAGTTCAATGAAAAGTGTATCAGGCATTAAGTAAATCAAGTTTTAAAGTGTATGTAAGCTTTAAAATGTGTATATACCAAACCTTCATGTTGGTGCTTAATTATGGGTTTCGATATCAATACTACATGAAATATATTACTGACCTGTGTTGGCCCCTTAAAGTAGTATGCGTATCTATACTAGGGTTGCCACCTCATCCCTTTAAACCCGCACACATATGAATTACACAGGTTGTGAGGCTATTTTAATGTAGATTAGATACCAAGTGAGTTTAATTACCACCTTAATCAGCCACAGAACCCATGTAATTATTATGTGTTTGGTTTTAAAGGGATGAGGTGGCAACTCTAATCTAAACCCAGAACCAAAAATGTAACACACTGCAGCTTAACCGACCTTAGATCTGGTGGCTGCAGTGGTTTTCTTTTTTTCCACCTCTTTTTTATTCGGTTTGTGATTTTGACAGTAACACACTTCCAATCCTAGGATGACAACACTCGCTCAACCTACTGTACCAGGACATCAGGAACAGCATCAGACTTGAAGTGATTGTAAACGATGACCTTGTAAAACAACCCATTCACATACACCCAACTGTCCCTGATTTTGAGGGACTGTCCCTGATTTGGAACAAAGTCCCTCTGTCCCTCTTTCCACCTCTTTTGTCCTTCATTTTTGTCTGATCTATGTAGCTGTATATAAAATGCACTATTTATCTATCAAACAGTGTTTCCCAGTGCTAAACCTTTCATCCAATTTCTAAATTGCTGTATTTGTAAATTACAAAAGCCAGTATAAAGGAATAGTAGTGGTAAAAAAAAGCAACTGTTGGTTTAATTAACATTTTTTTTGTAGAATTCTCCTTTAAGGGGGTGTGGCAAGCGGTATGTCCTATGCTTAGATACTTTTGTTAACAGGTGTCCCTCTCTCCCATCTCAAAAAGTTGGGAGGTATGCATTCAGTTTAAAATAGAAATTAAAGTCAAAACATTTTTGTATAGATATAAAAATACATTATAAATACATTTTTTCCCTTTTTTATACAGTCAGGTCCATAAATATTGGGACATCGACACAATTCTAATCTTTTTGGCTCTATACACCACCACAATGGATTTGAAATGAAACGAACAAGATGTGCTTTAACTGCAGACTTTCAGCTTTAATTTGAGGGTATTAACATTCAAACCAGGTGAACGGTGTAGGGATTACAACAGTTTGTATATGTGCTTCCCACTTGCGGACCGCCGCACGCCGATGTACGTCCAAACTTTGACGGTGGATATCATTGTTATGGCAGCAGCTAGCTGCCATAACCCCAGTATCCCCGTTTTCGTGCGGCGGCCGGCTTTCTGATAAAAGTGGTCCCTGCAGCGGACTCGCCGCAAGATCACTTTTATCGGTGGCGGGAGAGGGCCCCCCCCTGCCGCGATCCGGTGCCCTCCGCCGCTTACCGGAGCCGTCGGTAGTGGCGGAGGCAATCACGTCCTTCTCTCTTCTGTACCTGGAGACGAGTGAGGCTAAGATGGCGCCCACTCGTCTCCATGACACTGCTGGGCGGAAGCGACGTCAAAACGTCACTTCCGCCCACGCCTCTTAAAGGCATATTTTTTTCAATGTCCTTTTTTTATTGCATTTTAGTGTAAATATGAGATCTAAGGTCTTTTTGACCCCAGATCTCATATTTAAGAGGTCCTGTCATGCTTTTTTCTATTACAAGGGATGTTTACATTCCTTGTAATAGGAATAAAAGTGACACAATTTTTTTTTTAAACAGAAGCGAACGCATACGTGAGTAGCACCCGCATATGAAAACGGTGGTCAAACCACACATGTAAGGTATCACCGTGACCGGTAGGGTGAGAGCAATAATTCTAGCCCTGGACCTCCTCTGTAACACAAAACATGCAACCTTTAGAATTTTTTAAACGTCGCCTATGGAGATTTTTGAGGGTAAAAGTTTGACGCCATTCCATGAGTGTGCGCAATTTTGAAGAGTGACATGTTGGGTATCAATTTACTTGGCATAACATTATATTTCACAATATAAAAAAAAAATTGTACTAACTTTACTGTTGACTTATTTTTTTATTCAAAAAATTGTGATTTTTTTACAAAAAAAAGTGCGCTTATAAGACCGCTGCGCAAATACGTTGCAAAAAAAAGTATTGCAACGGCCGCCATTTTATTCTCTAGGGTGTTAGAAAAAAAAACATATAGAATGTTTGGGGGTTCTAAGTAATTTTCTAGCAAAAAAAACTGTTTTAAACATGTAAACACCTAAAATCCAAAATGAGGCTGGTCCTTAAGTGGTTAAGGGACCAAAGTAATGGGACAATTGGCTGCTCAGCTGTTCCATGTGTTATTCACTTATTATCCCATTTACAAGGAGCAGATAAAAGGTCCAGGGTTCATTTCAACTGTGCTATTTGCATTTGGAATCTGTTGGTGTCGACTCTCAATATGAGATCCAAAGAGCTGTCACTATCAGTGAAGCAAGCCATCATTAGGCTGAAAAAACAAAACAAACCCATCAGAGAGATAGCAAAAACATTAGGGGTGGCCAAATCAATTGTTTGGAACTTCCTTAAAAGAAAGAACGCACTGGTGAGCTCAGAAACACCAAAAGACCCGGAAGACCACGGAAAATAACTGTGGTGAATTCTTTCCTGGTGAAGAAAACACCCTTCACAACAGTTGGCCAGATCAAGAACACTCTCCAGGAGGTAGGAGTATTTGTGTCAAAGTCAACAATCAAGAGAAGACTTCACCAGAGTGAATACAGAGGGTTCACCACAAGATGTAAACCATTGGTGAGCCTCAAAAACAGGAAGGCCAGATTAGAGGTTGCCAAACAACATCTAAAAAAGCCTTCACAGTTCAGGAACAACATCCTATGGAGAGATGAGACCAAGATCAACTTGTACCAGAGTGATGGGAAGAGAAGAGTATGGAGAAGGAAAGGAACTGCTCATGATCCAAAGCATACCACCTCATCAGTGAAGCATGGTGGTGGTAGTGTCATGACGTGGGCATGTATGGCTGCCAATGGAACTGGTTCCCTTGTATTTATTGATGATGTGACTGCTGACAAAAGCAGCAGGATGAATTCTGAAGTGTTTCGGGCAATATTATCTGCTCATATTCAGCAAAATGCTTCAGAACTCATTGGGGGGCGCTTCACAGTGCAGATGGACAATGACCCGAAGCATACTGCGAAAGCAACCAAAGAGTTTTTTAAGGGAAAGAAGTGGAATGTTATGCAATGGCCAAGTCAATCACCTGACCTGAATCCGATTGAGCATGCATTTCACTTGCTGAAGACAAAACTGAAGGGAAAATGCCCCAAGAACAAGCAGGAACTGAAGACAGTTGCAGTAGAGGCCTGGCAGAGCATCACCAGGGATGAAACCCAGCATCTGGTGATGTCTATACATTCCAGACTTCAGGCTGTAATTGACTGCAAAGGATTTGCAACCAAGTAATAAAAAGTCAAAGTTTGATGGATAATTGTTAATCTGTCCCATTACTTTTGGTCCCTTAAAAAGTTGGGAGGCACATATACAAACTGTTGTAATTCCTACACCGTTCACCTGATTTGGATGTAAATACCCTCAAATTAAAGCTGAAAGTCTGCAGTTAAAGCACATCTTGTTCGTTTTTATTTCAAATCCATTGTGGTAAAAGATTATAAATGTGTCGATGTCCTAATATTTATGGACCTGACTGTAAGTGATCACATTACTTTTGTTCTCAGCTGCATAAGAGCTGGGGGGGCAGGAGAGGCAGCAGGACACTGAGCTTCCCAATGAAAGGCTGTGAACGGGGGCGTGTCAGGACAAGTCTGATCATTGGAGGAGAGCACACTGAGTTCCCAGCATAGCTAGAACACTGACCACAGTGTGCTCTCTTGCTTAGTGCAGTCAGTTTCTAATAGGAAAGCAGGGGAACTGGTAGGAATGCCAGGGATTTCACACAAAGGAAGCAATACAAAGACAACAAGATACTTTCTTATACAAGTACATAGTACAGAAGGCACATATCAGGAATATGAAGTGTTGGGGTAACAAAAGCTTTAAGGACACCACCCCTTTCTCTATCTTCATGAAATGGAGATGGTGGTCCTATAGTTTGCAGAGATAGCTGAGAACACTGTAAATGACTACAGTCAGCACAGGCAGAAAATTTTAGATTTCTAGCAGGATCAACAGGTATTTTCTGTACCTATTAAACAGTTATAACAAAGTGTTTTCTGGTATTTTTACCAGACCAAAAGAGACCAAACAGGAGAAGCTTATTGTCAAGACATATGTACCCTTTGATGTACAGTTGGGCTCTGGATACTGCTAGCAACATATAGCTCATGTAATGGTAAAAAAATGTAATTACTCTCCTGGAGGCAGCAAGTTTTAACTAGGCAGCTTTATTAAGCAATTATTTTAATAAATACATTCATGAAGTTTACTATTAAATTATGAAAAAAAAAGAAAAAAATTCCATCAGAAACAGTTTTCCTTAAATGAGGTCTCTGGTTGTTATGTTAAAGACAGCCTGGCATCCCCACAGTTAGAATATATTTACAGTAATTTGGCCTCTGCGGAGCACAGTGCATAATTTAGTGCGGTTGCACCAATTGCTACGTTACCTTTACACAGCCCTGCACTGCTCAACACACACACATCCAATTTGTTATGAAAAAAGAAAACAAGTTATAAAGTACCTAAATAATTTGAGACATATGTCATGATTTCATTGGCAGTGATCTGGCTGCCCTTTGACCCCATTCTATTGCCTTGCAGAGCTCCATTCCCACAAGAACTGGGAACTGCAGGTCACGGCTTACAAAGCTAGGAATCAAATCAAGATGTAACTTTTGATTTATTTGTGGCTGTTTTCAGTCATTACAAACTATGCTGGCCATGAGAACACATAATCGCAGACTTAAGCTAAACCGAAAAGAAAAAAACAAAAAGGTGCCAATGAAACCGCTTAGCTGGTATGTAGACTACAAATTTAAAGTTCACAAAAAAAAAAAAAGACCCAACATTCTTCAGTCAGTAGTAATAACAGCCTGCCCATTGTCAGAGAGCGGAGAGCCCCCTGCAATGTGCTGACACATGGTTTAGACTTAAGTTGTGAGAGTGGTTTGCAAGATCTAAGAATACAACTTGTCGAAAACCAAATATGACATTAAGAAAAAAAGATGTTGGCAGCATCTTTCATCCTTCACAGGCTGGAGTTCTGCCTGACTTACAGCGCAGGGATTTAAACCTTCCACCTTTACAGGGGGAACACACAGAAAGGCTCTCGGCTCAGCCTATGTGAGGGTGTCACTCATGCTATGGAGTTAAAGCCCCCTGGGACCCGAGCAAAGTTCACTTCATTCATATTCACTCCATGCCATTTGGATACTGCCAACCATTGAAATGAGAGTTTGGAAACTCATGCCCTTGACAGCTAATACTAGACTTTCACAGGCATCTAACCTTCACTTCTAGAAATAACTTGAACTTGTAAACCAAACCACAGGGGCTAACATGTCAGATAAAGATGCTGATGTCCAAATCAAATGTTCCAGTGAGGCTCAGATCTTGTTTCACGAATTCAAGAAAACACCGAACTTACCAAGATCAATACTGTTTGGATAGCGAAAGTGAAGCTGACGCAGAAGTTCTTAATCTGTTTTTGTTTCATGCGGAAAAAAAAGCATGCCAGACAATGCAAAAAGTTTCAAGAGGTGCTTGTATTAATATGACTGTTGATGAGAATTTAGAGAAAGATTCCTAAGCCTAATTGAACAGTTAGGTGTGGAAATCTTTCAATATGATAACAAAAATAAGAAAGATGCTTTAAAAAAAAAAAATCTGTATAGATTAATCATTGATTGACATCCCTACTTCTATAATGCCTAAAGCTAAATTAAAGGCTTTTTTTTTTCATTTTATATCCCATAACTAACATACAAAATTAAAGGAAATCCCTCCAAAGTGAAAGAATCCCCGACTGTCACTAGGGTCACCAGAACTAATGCCCCCTTTGGTAGAAATCCCCCCTCCACATTCTTGTTCTGATGACAACACAAAATGTGGGATCTTCTTTCATACTCACCTTCAGTGATAATGGTCACCAGCACAAATAGAGAGGGTGAATCTCCCTAATGGGGGCACAAACCCGGGCAAAAACCTAAATGGTATTCTATTCCCTCTCCTCTTTAGTTATACTTTAAATATATGTGGATGGTTCCTTCGCAATGTTAGTTACCTGTCTTCATTGTCTACTTCTAGCATAGTAAAAAATAGGTTCTGAGACCTATCTGGTTTCTGTCTTATCTAAATAAATATTTTTAGCCATTCATTGACTTAGGCCAGCCATAGACGGTTTGCAGGAAAGAAAATGACTTGATTCCCCCATCAACACTGACTGTCCCTCCTGCGGAGCTATTGTGTTCTCCCGGCGGGGATGGGTATTACAGCTGCTAGCAATAATCGCATGTAAAATCAGACAGGCTGGTTGTACCCAAGTTGATTGATTGATCAACTTGGGTACATTTAGCCTGTCCATACATGGTTTGAATCTCGGCTGGTTCCTGCTGAAGCGGCTGAGATTCTAACAGTCTGCGTCGGGCCTAATACAGTACTTCTCCAAATTCATGCAGTTAGTTCAGGATTCTGTTTGTTCATGTGTCCTCACAGGGAGACTTTCCAGAGGCAAAGGTCTTTCCTACTAAAAAAAAAGGTTTTATTTTTGTCTACCATTCAAGAGATTTCTCTGAATTCTTGTCCTGGAGAGCACTGCTTTCATGACAGGAAGTAATCGGGAAAACTCGCTCATTTATCTCTTTATGGACCTTGCTTTGTGCACTGGTGTGCAGTCATGTTGGAACAGGAAGAGGCCATCCCCAAACTGTTCACACACAGTTGGGAGCATGAAAATGTCCAAAATGTCTTGGTATGCTGATGCCTTAAGAGCTCCCTTCACTGGAACTAAGGGGCCAAGCCCAACCCCTGAAAAACAACCCCACACCATAATCCCCCTCTACCAAATGATTTGGAGGGGTGGCTCAATACTTTTAGCAATATACAGGGGGTCCCCGGGTTACAAACAAGATAGGGACTTTAGGTTAGTTCTTAAGTTGAATCTGTTTGTAAGTCGGAACAGGTACATTTTTTAAGTGTAGCTCCAGCCAAAAAATCTATTTTTAAGTCTTTTAGATAACCCTTCCCTAGGCTATCACGCCCTGTAACATTTGTTTTGCTGTCTGTACCCTGTTCAGAAGATTTCACCTCACTTTTTGTCCCAATGACAATTAGATTTTGAAAAATTGGGGTTATTAGGGAAATAAGGATTGGTGATAAAGCATCAGTGGAGACATC
The DNA here is from genome assembly GCA_037952925.1 of Lithobates clamitans. Taxonomy (NCBI): domain Eukaryota; kingdom Metazoa; phylum Chordata; class Amphibia; order Anura; family Ranidae; genus Lithobates; species Lithobates clamitans. Next base: position 1,634,254 of record JBBGZY010000583.1, read on the forward strand.
TTTTTCCCATGTTAACTCTTACAGGAGTGAATTTCCCTTCCTAGGGGTAGATTTCCTTTCAATTCCTGTTGTCTCCTTCCGTTTGTAAGTAGGAGTCGTTTGTAAGTCTGGTGTTTGTAAGTAGGGGACCCCCTGTAGTGTGGATGAGTGAGTTTGGGGTGGGGGAACTTGACTGGCCTGCACAGTCCTGATCTCAACCGAACATCTTTGGGAAGAATTAGAGCAGAGACTGCGAGCCAGGCCTTTTTGTCCAACATCAGTGTCTGACCTCATAAATGTGCTTCTACAAGAATGGTCAAACATTCCCATAGACACACTCCTAAACCTTGTGGATAGCCTTTCCAGGAGAGTTGAAGCTGTTATAGCTGCAATAGGTGGACCAACAAGGCAAATGTCCCAATACTTTTGGAAATATAGTGTATATATACTATATATATAACTATATAACTATATAACTATATAACTATATATATATATATATATATAGTGCTGCTATGCACCTATTATTTAAGTCAAAAAGTATATCCCAAAAACCGCTTAATGGATTGTTCCTATGCTGAGTGATCTCACTTCATCTGCACTAGTAATACGTTTTAACCACTGGAAATGCTATTTGGCTTATCACCCAGTTTTCTGTTACATGTTGTACAATCGTTAAGTTGTTCCCTGTGTGCAAACAATTCATCATTTTAAAACAAGCTGGACAAATTAAGCAAGGAAAAAGAGTCTGCGGGCACGTCTTTGGTGACAGTTATTTTATGAAAGAACAACAAATTAAGCAAAAGGTCATTGGTTCTAACAATTCTATGTATAAAATAGGACAGGTACATTGTAATTACAGCTGTCCAAGTTCAGAAGCCAACAAAATAGCAAGATCTGGAATGTGTATGAAAATATGACACCCCTTTCATGCACAACGAGTATTGTTACACTTTTGCTGCTGAACGGTCAGGAACAGAAAGACAGGAATCATTCTAATCACTTTAAGGAGGTACGGCTTGATCCTGTCTTGGGACAACATGTTGCTAATTTCATGCATTTTCCTCTTTGGCTTTTACATTGACCTGCAGATATGTGTACATACAAATATTCACCTTGTTTCTCTTGTAATATAGAAAGTAACAATAGTAAGAAGAGCCGGCAAGACTGTAATCCTTGAAGTGTCGTTTATTGGTACGACTAAGGCTATTGACAAAACGCGTCAGCATTACTGTTTTATTGTCACTCTGATGTACAAATAAACGACACTTCAAGGATTACAGTCTTGCCGGTGTCTTGCCGAAAAAGTTCCAAAGTTCCCCTGGCGGATAAGGACCCCCCCCGTACTGCGTAGGTGCAGCGCTTGCGCAGTACAGAGCACTACTGAGCCGATATGACAGTGTAGACCCGCCCCTTGCAGAGTAGCAGGAGCATCGGGAGCGTGCGCCAGCGTCTGGCACAATGTCCTGCTCATTGCACAGGCGCCGTGAACAGCTCACTCACAGCTGTTCAGCTTCGGATATTTTCCGCGGCTCCCTTGTTTTTCGCACTGCGCAAGCGCTGCGCCTGCGCAGTACAGGGGGGTCCTTATCCGCCAAGCGGAACTTTCTCGGCAGAACACCGGCTCTTCTTACTTACTTGTTGCATTCAAGTGTGTTGGGATACATCGAGCCATGGCACCTGTGACTGGACCTGGTGTATGGACTGGGTTGTCCCTGCAGAAAGCGCTGTTACCTTTTTTCTTTTAATATAGAAAGTACAGTAAATCTAAGTTGTTTTGATCAAGACCAAATTTATATCTGCCAGATTAAGATTTTCGCTCCAGTTTTGTGCTCCCTACCTAGAGCTTCGCTGTAACATATGCATCATGTGACTACGTCGGGACATTTCCTGGATTTTGTATAGGGGGTGATTTACTAAAACTGGAGAGTGCAAAATCTGGGGCAGCTTTGCATAGAAACCAATCAGCATCTTTTTTTTTTGTCAAAGCTTAATTGAACAAGCTGAAGTTAGAAGCTGATTGGTTTCTATGCAGAGCTGCACCAGATTTTGCACTCTCCAGTTTTAGTAAATCAACTCCATTGTCTCCTATTTCAATATGTACACACATGTGCTTCATAAAACAGCAGTGTACCTTATGCAGTGCACCCCTTATCTGAGAAATATAAACAAGCTCACAAAACAGTAATAAGAGGCATATCAAAAAGAAGTCAAAATTATACATATTATTATGCTTTAACATTTTTACACAACTAAAACTAATCAAAAAAATTGAAAACACAGCACTAATGTTTAAACCACAAGGCTGTGTAGTATTTAAAGGAATATACCCAATAAAGCTCCCTTTGGTATACCAGCAAAATACCCTAGCAAGCACCTCATGTACTGGTAAAGAGTAATTAATGGTTCTTTATTTCTCTTAGATTGACTATAAGCTGCTCAACATCCACAAATAATGATCTTAGTTCAAGCATAATTGGGCCACCTGATTTACCTCGGGGTTAATAACCAGATGCCAGAGGCACTTGTTATCACACACTGAGACTTTTTTCCACTACCAAAGTGATGTTTCAGGGACCAAGCCATTTCTCTTCTTGGCAGAAAATGGATAGATCAAACTTCCACATGTGTACCACTGTCAGTGCTAGTCATGATTTCAGGTCCTGGTTCTCCAGTAACTTGTTTCAAAGTGCCAGATGTTTCCCTTTCTTTTATTTTTTGGAACATGTCTGACCATATTTGGAAAGCCTTAGAGCAGTGGTTCTCAACTCCAGTCCTCAGGACCCACCAACAGGCCAGATTTTAAGTATTACCTTGGGGAGATGCAGACTAGAATACTGCAATCACTGGGCAGCAAATGATATCCCCTGTGATGTATTTCAGTCATCTTGCAAACCTGGCCTGTTAGTGGGTCCTGAGGACAGGGGTTGAGAACCTCTGCCTTAGGGTAAGGAAGGCTTTGGCAGGGTGGGTTCCTTGGGTGTTGAGAAAAGCAGAGATACAATCAAAGCAGTACATGTTCTATGAGGATAATTTGAATGTGATCAAAGTTTCTCATCTAGAATGCTGACCACACTCCATAATATCAGGTGTCTACTAACGGAAGACTCTTCAAATCTGAGTTCACAAAATGTGGAAAAATTATGTAACCAAATATGTACTTCAAGACCATACACTGTGGTATAAGCAATCATTTTTGCATATTTTATACAACACAGTATTATGTATAGCATTTTCCATATGAGACCAGATGAGAGTCTTAGCATAGGCAGAATCTTGTTAGAGTGGCCAAGGTTGTTGTTGTCACATTGCCACCTTGCCTACAGTAACTTTGTAGATTGGTAGGTGCTTGTATAGGTTGAGGTCTTATTCTCCTAGTGCAGTGATAGCGAACCTTGGCACCCCAGATGTTTTGGAACTACATTTCCCATGATGCTTTTGCACTCTGTAGTGTAGTTGAGCTTAATGGGAAATGTCGTTCCAAAACATCTGGAGTGCCAAGGTTTGCCATCACTGTCCTAGTGTGTGTGTTTACAATTGGTATTTGTGTAGGTCGAGGTAGGGAGTATTGGAGCCAAGGCTTAACAAGAAGAAGCTGAAATGTTACTTAAAGGTAAAGAGTCTAAAGAGTCGGTGTAAAAAAATTGGAATAAGAATTTGACGAGAATTGCAATATACAGCACTTATTTGCTAGGATCACCTATTTTACACAATGCATTTTCTCTTTTTTTACTGGTCCCAATCTGGTTTGGATCATTGTTACAATGTGTAAATAAGATTTTATCAGTTGTCTCTTTTATTAACTGATGGGGAAAAAGTGTGTGGCCAACGGCTATACAGAAAAAAAAGCTACCCTTTTGCCTCTGCCTCTTATAGGCAGAGGCCTACTGTGCCTAATCCTATAGCCACCCCTTGCACTATGGAATGTACACTATCCCAAAGTGATGAATCATAACTGGAATCTGATTGGCATTTATTCCTTGCTCCGTGTCAACATTGCTCCTTGTGTTGCTTTACCAAAAAGTCCAACAATTAAAAAAAAGAAAAAGAAAAAAAAGAAAAAGATAAATGATCACTTGAAACAGCACAGCTGTTGATGAATAAAACACTGCTGACTGAACAGTAAACACAGAAAATACATTTTATCACAATAGAAAATTATAAACGTGTTTAAATATATGGCTGTTATAGAGACAAAATGCCAGGATTAAAATAAAAGGAAACAGTGCAGAACAAGATATATTGTCATTATAAAAAAACACCATTTCTAGTCACGCCACAGATTACACTTCTGTTAGAAAGGAATTTTGCGCAAAGAACCAATTTAATTAATGTTCTATAATTTTTAGCTTCATCAGCTTCATCAGGTCAAAAGAAGAATAAGTTAATAATGCACCTAAAACAGACAATAATGTTAGTGTTGCTTAACTATGCATAAGATGAAGGCCAGCTATAACCAGTTATCCGTCATTCAATGTGCTAACCTTTTCATAAATTCCAGCAAGTTGACTGTTCTTTCCAAATAAATAATGTGCTCTATTGTTATAGACAGAAGTGATAAGATTTTCAAGTCTAAAGTTGGCCATACTTGGATCTAATTTTGCCTGACTCCTTCTGAGTCGACCAAAATTCAGTACAGGGATGGCCCTGTCAGAACCAATTAGCTCAGCAAAAGTTGATTTTTCAATTGAAGAAGACAGGCAGGCAATTTTTGGTCAAACAATGCCTGCATCCAATCAGATGCAGGCACTGTTTTAGTATTCAGCTGCAGTGCCTGCTGTCAGAATACAATAGCCAGCACTGCAGACTCATCCATTCACGCTGTGTAGCATAGCCACTGGGCTGAATCAGAGAAATCATAATGTGTATGGCTAGCTTAATTCTAGTCTTTTTTTTAATTCAAATTATTTTAGATGTGTGACTAGACAATCAGGTTGATTTACTAAAACTGAAGAGTGCAAAATCTGGTGCAGCTCTGAACAGAAACCAATCAGCTTCCATTTTTTTTTTTTTTGTTAAAGCTTAATTGAACTAGCTGAAGTTAGAAGCTGATTGGCTACCATGCATAGCTTCACCAGATTTTGCAATCTCCAGTTTTGGTAAATTAACCCCGGAGGGGCTGTGAGTGTGTGGTGAAAAGTGCCATGTACAGAGAGGTGAACTAGGTGCAACTCACTACAACCAGATTTTATGGCACACGATAAAAAACGTTTTACCCGCAGGACCACCTTTAAGGCAGAGCAAAAGGGGCAGCTGCCCTGGGCCCTGTCATTGTTGTGGGGCCCAAAGCAGCTGTCTCATACTTGCCAACTATCCCAGTTTAAATTCCCTTGTCCCTTGAAGTTTTAGTCCTGTGCTGTGTCCTGATATCTCAGTGTGAAGTGCTGGTACTAATGCTGCCCAGCTCTGCCCTATTGTTGTGTACAGATGACTCACCTGCAGACCCTGTGTTTATATGTAAATAACCGTCATTCATATGTAAATAGTGGGGTAAGTGCGGGGCCCCGACTACTGACCGACCAACTCCATGATTTGACCAACCAGGGCATTTTAAAGTGTGTCTAAACGCAAAAACAAAAAATGTTATATATTGCATCTTGCCAGTCCTTAGATGCAGTGGCGACTGGGAGTTTTTTTTGTTGGGGGGGGGGGGCGGCAAACAATCCACCCAAACGGGTTTAGACACACTTTAAAATCTTCAGTCATTGTTCTTGCATATTGGAAACTGCATTCAAAGCAAGTTCCTAACTGTGCAAAAATGCAAATGCATAGTAGCCCACACAAACAAATGAGGTATTTGATTTTACTGTATACATTACACTGAATTAATCAAAGCTATTCGTTATGGCTGATTGGTGCCTAGGGCAAATAGCAAATCCGCAGTCTCACTTCATCAGTAAAAACTCACCAATGTCACTTTGCTTCTGTCTGGTACAATAATACATAAGTATGCTTTTGGTCTAACCAGCCATTTTCAAATCAATATGTGCGACTGCCTATAAAATAAATGTTTATTAATTCATGTGAAAAAGCCAAATTAGTCTCTCTACAGGATTTCAAATGGTCATAAGACGAAAACAGTCAAAGAGTCACACTGTATCCATGGTAGCAATTATCCCAAGGCAGTGATCAATGAAGGTCTGCTGTTAGCGAGGGCTCTATTGACTCAGGAAGTCAGAGTTATATTGGGTTAGGTTAAGCTGAAATGGCTTGGCAGACTTGCCCTGAGCGGCTCAAAGACCACCAGACTTCACTTATCCCATTAATTATTCCTGTCCACATGGTACAGATTGATATGGTTCACAATAAGGGGAGGTATGAAAGGTCACAAGGAAACAGTACGTCTATTTACAAAATTAGAATAGACACTCATTTATTCTGAAGTCCAGGCTTCCTATGTACTGCAATGACACAGCCTTATTTAGATAGTTTTACAGGTCACAGACAAAAACATAACCAGACTTCAAACTTAGCCAGCCGCAGTGAAGCTGATGGGTCTGCTCGTTTTTTAGGGTTATATGATGTATAGCTGAAATGAGACATACAGCAACCTCACATTATAGAGATTGTCCCACTCATAGACATAAAGGAAAACTCCAGGGAAAACCCAAAATTCAGTTATAATTGTGCAGTGGAAGCAATTGTTCATACACATCTGCTTTTAATTTTTGGACTCGCTAGTTATAGTTTTGGCAGGCTGGAAGCCTTGGTGTACATCATGTCTTGGCTTGTATTCGAAGTGGACACAGCATAGCTACTGAATGCAAGCATACCTGGGAACTTTTGTAAACTTGAATGCTAGATTTTGGGTGCAAGCAAATTGTGCTTAAAAGCGGGAGAGGTTTAAAGGTTGGGTCTATAGAGTCTTCACAGACCATTCCGTGGACACTGACAGTGCACTTGGCTCCCAGCTATCCACCATTCTAGCAACGCTAAAGCCTCTGTCACATGGGCCGAGCTGCTGACTTGTGATCTGCAGTGGTTCACGTTGTCAGCAGAATCTGGCCCATGGTTAGCAGGCAATCAGGAGGCGATATGCCCGCTCCCGTTTGAAGGACGATTTCACACTGAAATCTCTCTTCATAACCACAACCAATTCCATTAGACCTCTCTGGCCAAATTTACCTCTATGGGGCATGGTGGCGGGTGATATCACCTGCCAGAGACAACATGCCCTGTTTTTTTTTTTATTGCCTTGCCAATGTATATGGAGGTTGTCTGCCAGCCCTTGCCTGGTTTTGACAGGTGGCTGAAGTGATTGCCACCTGTTTGCCACCTGACAGTACCCGTGAAAAAGGAGCCTAACAAAGTTACTTCTTGGTGGCAGCCAGATGAAATGTCAGTGTTACTAGAATAGTGAATTGGTGGAAACCAGGTGCACTATGTGTACGCCGTTGCGGTGACACTGACAGTGCGATTTGGTTGACATCCACCTACCCCTATGATTTTGGTGAAACCTTTAGTGTATCTGGTTGCCACCAGGTAAGGTACCCATTTCTCTGAGTCCCTTACTGGCCAGCCCAGCCCCTCCACTTGCCCCTATGACCACCACCTCAGCTACAGTGAGTCTCCCTAACCTACTGATCTCTTATTTTGTTGCTGGTTCACTGGTGACCACAATTGGAGAGACCTCCGGCCAACCCCTTCCTCTGTTAGACCTCTGGTTGCCATGCCTTATCCTCTCCAGGCTTTAACTCATTGCAGAGAATAGCATGCATGGATAACAAGAATGATGTCACATACGTTGCCTGTATGTTTACAAATATTGCAGGCCTGCCGTCTGTGCATAATGGTCCACATGTAGAGAAGAGTTAGGACTTTTTTAAAGGTTTTTTTTTTGCTGGCAGTTTGTGTCTCATTTGGGAGATTTCCTCTAAACTTTTGTTTCTGCCTCTAAGACAGAAAGTCAGAGGAAATCAAGAAAATCAACATCAACAAAGACAAATTTATGACGGAGGAGTTAGACCCTCTGGGTGTTTTTTGCTGTCTGTGTCATAAGATAGATTTGTCTCTTACTCCACTCAAAAAAGTGATTTAATGATGTCTAAGCAACATGGGAAGTAAGCAACCGGAAGTGATACAATGGGGATACAGATGATAATAAAACCTGACAGAGTGTTTTTAAGCCTTTCTCATTCTGTTAAAAAAAATAGTTTTGGCTGACATTGCACAATAAATTCCATAGTTATTCTTCCTCCACAGCTGCCAATAGTCTCCAATTTCTAAGAAAAGTTCCAGGCTCAGAATCTTTCTCATTATTTTTCAAACTTGATCAGCTATAGCACGAAATATGCTTTTTTCTCTACAGATCTAAGTCCTATCCTATAAATACATTTTCTTTTATCCTTATTAGTGAAAGATGATTGGGCACGTAAAAAAACAACACTTAATGCAGTTATGTATTATTTTAAAAAATCATTAAAGTATAAGGATGTAAGAGGGGTTTCTTAAACAGTGATTGTTTCCATGTGCTTATCCTTCCCTCCTGGCTTGGTACAGTCCTCTCTGCCCTTGCCTTTGGGGGGGGGGGGGGGGGCTTGGGGAGGTTATTATATTGGACAACAAAGATTTTGCTTCCTGAACCCTTTTTGGTGTATTCTAAATTTTTTTGCCAGTTTATCATGAAAAAAAACTGTAATTTAACCTATCATGTACCGTTTATTAGGAATGTTCTATCTTTCCCATTTGCAATACCTGTTGGCTCTGCTGCACACATAAAGAAACATATGAAAACATGGAACAGTTGTTGAAGCAAATCCAGTACACCAAATGCAACTGGAACATCTGTGAAGATCTGATAGTAGTGGCTCTGCCACTTGGAATGCAGCTTATATACCAAGTACTGTTGTTACATATGCAAATGGGTCAGCCATGCAAGAGAGTTGCAATACATTGAAAAGAAATGGACACTCCAAAATAATTTTGTTCCAGGACAGAAGAAAGTGGCTCGTTGACCCAACAAAGATATTTTTGCCTCCACTTCACATAAAACCCAGACTGATGAAAAATGGCATGAAATTGATGAACAAGGAAGGTTAATGCCGCGTACACACGGTCAGACTTTTCAGCTACAAAAGTCCAACGGACGCTGACGGACTAAAGCTGGCTGGTAATCCGATCGTGTGTGGGCTTCTCCGGACTTTCAACGTACTTTTTTAGCCTCAAATCCGACGTACTTTAGATTTGAAACATGCTTTAAATCTTTACGTCGTAACTACGACGGACCCCGAAATCCGCTCGTCTGTGTGCTAGTCCGACGGACAAAAAGCCACGCTAGGGCAGCTATTGGCTACTGGCTATCAACTTCCTTATTTTAGTCCGGTGTACGTCATCACGTACGAATCCGTCGGACTTTTGTGTGGTCGTGTGTAGGCAAGTCCGTTCGTTAGAAAGTCTGCAACAAGTCCGCCGCAAGTCCGCCGAAAGTCCGCCGAAAGTCTGTCGGACCGGCTGTCGGACTTTTGTAGATGAAAAGTCCGACCGTGTGTACGCGGCATAAGGCTTTCATTTTGAAGATCTGTTAGTGATGCCAGGGAGAATAGCCTTCAAGGATATTGTTGAGAATTTTCTTGGCAACTACAGAACACCAAACTACATTAGGCTGGTTGACAAACTTCTTACAGTATATTAGACCATGAAGAGCAACATGTCACTGAAGATTAATTTTCGCCATTTACACTTTTTCTTTCCCCAAAGTCTAGTTGCAGTCAGTGACGAACATGGTGAAAGGTTCCACCACTGACACAATAGTAAAACTGTATCAAGGCAACTGGAATCCATCAATGCTGGCTGAGTATTGTTGGACACTGCAGTGAGATGCACTGGATATGGGCTACAAACGAAAATCAGCAGAAAACACTTTTGGCCCTGTTTAACTCATGCAGCGTGTCAGAAACATTATGCAATTAAATACTGTACATTATAGTCATTAAAACTTAATTTCATATTTTTCAAGATTCCCTTGTAATACAGTTATTCTGAAAATATGTTTGTGTTCAGTTTAAACAGGTCTATCATAATCACCAACAATTTTACAGGAAACAAAATTTTTGGAAAACATTTGTTGCCCAGTGTTATCAGTTGGTGGAGCTGAGAGGGAATGTTGGAGGCATGGGGAGGCTACAGCCTCCTGGAAAGAACACGTGAGTGTTTATTTGGACTTTTACCCCTTTTTTGGCCTGCCAAGAGGGTCAGGACCTCCATTATGGACTTTGCCTTAGACTACAAAATGATATATGTGTAGGAGTGCCTCACTACTGTGGGAGGACAATATAGCACTGCAGCCCCCTTTCCTTCTTGCCTAGGTTGGGAAGTAGACTTTGGCAGCCTGGGAGTGAAATAAGATGTGATGATGTTCTGTTGAACTGTTATAAATATCCTGTTCTGCAAATGTTTGTACCATAATTTAGAATCTAATTTAAAAAAATACTTTGCATTACACCACCTTATTTGTGTATCACACAGTGTTATAGAAGTGGGCCTCAGTAAGCCACAGCACAGCCTATAGAACTAAACAGGTGATGGAACTATAGTAGCAGCCAGCTCAGGACGGGGGTAGTGGTGGCCACCAGCTAGTGATTAGTCCTGATGGTGAGATAGTCTGAGAAAAAGACAATGATGCACCCCTCAGGGCAGACAGGCTACTGTACAGCAGTGCTCAGCTATGACCCAGGACAACACCCAGGGACCAACACTGGTACCTTGACAGCAGCAAGACTTGCTCGAGTTGATGTATTCTCAGTGGTTCCCTTCCTTGTTCTAGAGCAAAAGTGTATTGTGTTGTGAGGAGTTAGTAGGAGGGCTTGGACTTTGCACTTCCCTTCCCGACATGCAACAAAGGGAGGACTCAGATTACTGGTTTGTAACCTGGTTCAGGTGTTGCTAGTAAACAAAAGTAATTTCTTCACCCATGTAAGTACCTATTCTGAAGAAAGGCCACATCTACCTCCTCCTGTTAGGGGGATTTCTATTGGGCAGTGCAGAGATAGCTTACATGAGTGTTTAGCAGAACCAAGATCGGTGGCCTATAATTAGAATTTAATGAGGTATATTATTTGGAGGCAGCCAGCTTTCCTTCCACATTTTGCCCTGTTATACATATAGTAATAGGATTATCCCCTTGATTGCTGGGTTGCATTGCACAGTGGGGATTTGATAATGTTCCTACGAAATCTCCTCTACACTCTCTCTCTTTCTCTTTCCAGATGGGTAGGTGCCTCCATGCATATGGGATTACTTGCTAGACTTCGTTGATTTTATTCATTTTATCTTTATTCCTGAAGAAGTTAAACTCCTTTCAACGACACGCATTTTGGATCATCAAATTTTTCACAATTGTTGTTGTATAACGTGTCAATGTCATTAAAAATAATATTCATATGAAGACATCTTATGATATGATGCCCAATATGATGATTTATAAGATGTGACCCAGGCGTTGTAGGCTTTTTTTGTATCGGATCGGGTAATGCATATTTTTAATGGATTAGAATGAAATTAGTATGATTTTAAAATTCATGTCTAATCTTAATATCTTTTTTAACTTGAAAGTCCTGCTTATTTTACTCACATCTTTAACTGGAGTGATTTTCTAACCTACTAGCTCGAACTTAGAACACCTGTATACATAAAAGTACCTGTGGAGGCAAGTAGTTTATCAGTAGTAAATAAACCACAAAGAAGGATAAATGGAGATGTTTTTATTAATCTACAGCATTCCAGCTGTCATATTTTTAGTCCACATTAGAAAAAGAGAGGGTAGGATTTCTAAATTTTAAAGACATTTATTTAACTTGCAAATTTCTTTTTACTCTATTTATGATTAGCAATCTCCCGAACAGGGTTTAGGCGTTAACTCACTGAATTTCAGCATTTCTTAAGGGACCTCTGTTCTCACAAATAATGTATTTCAGGAACTTCCTGCCCATCTTTTCCTGCTGACTTACGCCATTGAGAATCCCCCTGTGGTATTGGGAATCCCTCACAGTCGCTCTAGTAGGGATACATGTTACACAATGAGCCCAATTATTTTAGAAAGTGTTCCACCGCTCAAAGGTGATAATGGTACACATCACCTGATCATTGCAGAGTACTGACGGGAACATGGCAGAACAATTACAGGGGGCTAAAAGGAGATTCAAAAAATGTTTCCATTGTTTATTTCAGCACTGGATGGTCTTTGTTACAGTTTATATCTTTATATGATTGTTTAGGAAAACTAGACACCCTTTTGTAAACTATCTCTAAATCATTGAATCATTATCTCTAGTGTTACTTGTTTTTTTTATTTATTTTTATGTATACTACTTTCAAACTACATTAACCAGGTGGCACTTTTGATTTACTAAAGGCAAATAGACTGTGCACTTTGAAAAGTGCAGTTGCCCTCTGCAAGTGCAGTTGCTCCTGAGCTTAGTAAATGAGGTAAGGCTTCACTTTGCAAAGAGTACCCAATCAGGTGTAAGGAAAATAAAAAAAACAGCATTTTTGCTTGCACATGATTGGAAGATAGACGTCAACAGAGCTTATGCTTTACTAAGCTCTGGAGCAACTGCATTTACAGAGTGCAACTGCACTTGCAAAAGTGCACAGTCTATTTCCCTTTAGTAAATCAATCCCTTAGTGTGCTAAAGCACTTTATCATAATTAATTTCCTTTTTTTTTTTAAACATAATTCATGTTTTCACCTTTTTTTTGCCTTTGTTACATCCCAGCATTGCTGAAGTCGTGTAGCCTTTTTGCAGCCACTTCCTGTCTACGCGTATTGCTTCAACTGCTTCAAAGCAATTTTCAGGCCAGACTTGCTGATGACAGCATCAGTGGTCCATGCCTGTGCAATATACATTAGCACTGACTCCTGTGGTCTCCATTGGAGAGCATGTGACAAGGCGACAACACAAGAGAACAATTGGGAGTAGGAAGAGAGCATTGTCACCTGAGAGCAGGAAGCAAATTTACGAAATCCTTTGTGGCAGGACCATCAAGCATAGCTCCCAACTGTCCCTGATTTCGAGGGACTGTCCCTGATTTGGAACAATGTCCCTCTGTCCCTCATTCCTCCTCATTTGTCCCTCATTTTGGTCTAATCTATATATTGTATATAAAATGCACTATTTATCTTTTAAAAAGTGTTTCCCAGTGCTAAACTTTTCATCCAGTTTCTAAATTGCTGCACTTGTAAATACCAAAAGCCAATATAAGGGAATAGTAGTGGCAAAAAGCACTTGTGAGTTTAACCAATCGTTTTTTTAATACAATTCTTCTTTAAGGGGGGCGTGGCAGGGGGTGTGTCCTGTGTCTACATACTTTTGCTAATAGGTGTCCCTCATTCCCATTTCAGAAAGTTGGGAGGTATGCCATCAAGTATTATTTTAATGAAAGCTGCAGAATAAATAATATTGAAAATGACTTTTGAAATGACAATAACATATTAAAGAGTATACCAGATTTTATTCTGATTTTATATATGGGTTTAGATATATTTTAAGGCCCAAAACAAACTTTTTTGATGCCAGTGCCACATAGGGGCAGCCAGTATTAAAAAGAAAAAAGAAAAGGAAATGTAAAGATGTTATGTACTATATGTCATGCATTAACATGACAGATGGATTCTGATTGGTTACTAGTGTCATTTGCTGTATTGTTTTCCACCAATAAAAAATCATTTAAAGCAGGAACCTGACCTTGTAATGATGTTCATTTAGCTTGCAATCAACAGGACATTAATAACATATAGAACTGTGTTGCTTTGATACAAGGGGCTGCAAGTGCCACTCAAGAGAGACACATTGAGCAAACAATGACCGAAAATAGCGAAAAGTACTACATCAAGCTCCTCATTCACATTGATTAGTGGAAGAGGATGTGACTTCTGAGGCTTACTATCCTAGCTTCTGTATATTATGATCTATGCAGGGTCACCGCACAGAAGATCAACATCACATTAATCTTCTGGAGATGGGGATGGCAAACCTGGAGCATTTTAATCAGCTCCACTGGGGATACACTGGCTTTAGAAATGATGCATTGACATGCATAAGGTTCTGCTAGGTTGGCTTGTCTGAGGGAGGTACAGAGCTCTCTCTCTCCCCTGCTGTAATTTGAGCAAATCAGATGGGGAGCAGTCAAGGGAGGTTTACAAGTTCCTTTGCGCTGAATCAAGGCACTGCACATGTGTGAACCATTTACCATTTATTTATACATTTGACTTTGTGCACGTATGGAAATCCTTGGCAGCTATGTCTGAAGGAGATGCAGTTTTCGTCTTGTTTTCTGGCACAGAACGCGCGTCTGCTGGAAAGGAGATGATGAAGCTACCGCACACATGCAAACGATTTGCCAGTTATGTATACTTTGAGCTGTGTGCCTATGAGACTGCGGAACACAGCACAAGATCTAGGATGGAAAAAAAAAATCTTTGCATCTTCTGAGTGCAGAGGGGGCCCTGCATTTCTGAAGGGAAAGAGGACTCGTACATGTAGAGAAAAAGCTTCAGAATACTGATCTGATTTCAACTGCACCTCTGTGTAGTATTATATAGGGGTTGACTTACTAACACTGGAGAGTGAAAAATCTGGTGCAGCTCTACATGGGGGCCAATCAGCTTCTAACTTCAGCTTGTTCAATTAAGCTTTGACAATAAAACCTGGAAGCTGATTGGTTTCTGTGCAGAGCTTCACCAGATTTTGCACTCTCCCGTTTTAGTAAATCAATCCTATAGTGATAAAAAGCAGTATATGACATAATGGGTGAAAATGGTAGTAAGGCTAGTTGTTGACCTATGTGTCCCTCTAGGCAAAGTATTTTACTGTCTTCTATAATACTGATTGTGTGGCAAAATTAAAGAACAAATAGTAAAACTAGGAGAATAAAGTGTGGCAATTCATACCATGAACAATTCAAAAATGATTCTGCACTCAATAAAGTCAGCGCAGAAAACCTGAGTATAAGCTGTTTCCAGAATTTAGCCATTTTCCATTCACAATCTGTAGGGTAACATTCTCCAGCATGATGATAATTAACATTACCTCTTGAAACTAGGAACCTGCAACAGTGCAATCCCCTAGTTTCGGAAATTGCACTGCCAATGATAGCATTGATCTCTAAAAACATACTAGAGGTATTTAGCCGTCTTGAGTTATTCTGGATTTCTCATATGTCATTTTACCTTTAAAGAGGATCAAGCTTCCTCCAGGATACATATGCTCTGAATATATATTATATATATTTTTATATCTATATATATATATATATATATAGATAGATATATATAGATATATATCTATCTATATATATATATCTCTATATATATCTATATATATATATATATATATATAGCTCTATCTATCTATCTATCTATCTATCTATCTATCTATCTATCTATCTATCTATCTATCTATCTATCTATCTATCTATCTATCTATCTATCTATCTATCTATCTATCTATCTAGATATATGTATATATATATATATATATATATATATATATATATATATACTGTATATATGTATATAACTACACACACACTCACTGGCCACTTTATTAGGTACACCTTGCTAGTACCAGGTTGGACCCCCTTTTGTCTTCAGAACTGCATTAATTCTTCATGGCATAGATTCAACAAGGTGTTGCTGTAGATTTCATCCCAAAGGTGCTCTATTGGATTGAGATCTGGTGACTGTAGAGGCCATAGGAGAACAGTGACCTCATTGTCATGTTCAAGAAACCACTTTGAGATTTGTGACATGGTGCATGCAGAAGATTGGTACACTGTAGTCATAAAGGGATGGACATGGTCAGCAACAATACTCAGGTAGGCCGTGGTGTTTAAACAATGCTCAATTAGTACCAAGGGGCTCAAAGTGTGCCCAGAAAATATCCCCCACACCATTAGATCACCACCAACAGTTGATACAAGGTAGGATGGATCCATGATTTCATGTTTACACCAAATTCTGACCCTACCATCTGAATGTCGCAGGTGAAATCGAGACTCATCAGATCAGGCAAAGTTTTTCCAATCTTCTGTTGTCCAATTCAGCTCTTCTTAGCTGACAGGAGTGGCACCCGGTGTGGTCTTCTGCTGCTGTAGCCCATCTGTTTAAAGATCGATGTGCTCTACCTTGGTTGTAACGAGGGGTTATTTGAGTAACTGTTGCCTATTCTCCTCTGACTTCTGACATCAACAAGGCATTTTCACCCACACAACTGCCACTCACTGGATATTTTCTCTTTTTTGGACCATTCTCTGTAAGCCCTAGAGATGTTTGTGCGTGAAAATCCCAGTAGATCAGCAGTTTTTGAAATACTCAGACCAGTCACTTATAGCCCCTTTCTGCCCCATTCTGATGCTCAGTTTGAACTTCAGCAAGTCGTCTTCACCATGTCTAGATGCCTAAATGCATTGAGTTGCTGCCATGTGGTTGGCTGATTAGCAATTTGTTTTTCCAGGCAATTGAACAGGTGTACCTAATAAAGTGGCCGGTGAGTGTATTTAATCACTACTATTATTATTATTATTATTCAGAAAAAAAGCAAATGAACCTGCAGTATCCACTATCCGATAACAATCACCTAGAACAGGCATTCTCAACCAGAGTTCCATGGAAGCTTAGGGTTCCTCCAGAGGTTGCAAGGGGTTTTTTTTAGCTCTGGCTGATCGAGTCAGCAGCTTACAGACCACCACTAAAGGGGACATTCTTCCCTCCAGCCACCAATCTAAGAGGCATTTTTCCCACTTACCATCAATGATTTTGTTTTTAGCGCTTTACCCGAGACCTGGAAATTATTTCAAGGGTTCCTCTGGGGTAAAAATGCTGAGAAAGACTGACCTAGAATCTCTCTATCACTGGTTTGGCTTCAGTAAACTAACATCTGATTGGTTGCTTTGGCTTTGCTATGGGATTGCTTTTGTATACTTGGTACATTATAAGTGTAGTCTGATTGTGTTTATTTATTTACTTTTTCATTTAAAAAAAATTACACTTTCATGTATGTTATATTAAAAAGTTCACCAATAATTTATAATGGCAAATGGCTTGCAGAAAAGAGGAATTTTGTAATACTGCATTGTTGAACTGCAATTGATCAACAATAAAAAAACAGGGACATTTCCAGCAACAAAGACGAAAGCTAAAGCCTTCCATCAGATGGCTAATATGTGATAAAAACATTAGCAGTTCTAACTCAGCACATCTGCCGTGGATTATGTGTGTCCACAACCAGCTACAAGTCACCCATAATGCACAGCTGAGCTGAATGGTAATCAGCATGATCACTTCTCTGTGCATTTTACTGCACTTTGCTCCCCTTTTATACATTTATGTCTCTACCAAATGGAAGAGGAAATGTCTTCAGTATAAGATTAGTAACACGTTAACACTTATATGAGATTTTATAGTTGGCTTTGCAATACACAGCAAAGTTGACCGGTAAATAGAAAAGTTCAACTGTGCATTCATTTAAAGGTTCAGTCCACCCAAAACTGATATTTTAGGTTTTGGTTGCTGCTGGAGAGTTAAACCATATGATAAGTTTCTATATCTCTCAGGGACCCAAATAATGAGATCTCTGTGCTTAAAGTGTAAGTAAACCCCCTTATCGTTTTCAGCCAAGGAAGCTGCCATCTTTGCCTCTGTTTAATCTACAACTGCCATGATGCTACACATGTGATCAGTTTAGACACCAGCCATTGGATGGTTTGACAGTTTGGTTGAGAGCACAACCAATGGGAGTGTTACATTTCCGGCACGTGCCGGAAATGAAACGGTTTTATGGATGGGTTTACTTCCACTTTGAGTTCCTGGGTGTGCATATCTGCTGTGGCCATTATGAAGGGTTCTCAATCTACCTGTTTGATTTTGATTATATATAATGAAACTACTCCAGTGATTGCTACGAGCTTCTGGGTCCCATGCCAAGCAGCTAACCTGTTGCTTACTGAACATGAGGTTGCTCACTTAGCATGGGAGCCATTTAGAGAACGAAACAAAATGTTACCCCAGCTGCCAATATAAGAGTCCATGAACTGTGAACTGTAGCCGGGGCGTTCAGGCCCCACAGGTGCAATTCTTGAATCAGGAAGGCTGCATTTTGAACACTGGAGGTTCCTCATTCACTCTGCATGGGCACCTTTCAGGCAACACTTTGCATTTTCTCAAAGCTGGTGCAATTCTTGAATCAGGAAGGCTGGCAACTCTGATGCTCTTGAATAAAAGTATTTTATTTGTTACATGAATACACGGCTTCATAGCAGAAACGCGTCAGCTTATAGCCTCTATTGATCAGGACCCTCTGATTCCTCTTGTATTGAATTGTATTGTAACTGTACTTAATTTTGTAAAGAGCAGCACAAACTGCTGGCGCTTTTAGCGCTATAAAAATCCTGCATAATAATAACAATGGATGAAGGAAACTGTTCAATATCTTTGTTTCAGCTTGCAGCCTGAATCAAAGAGATTTATGGGTTTATGGCTAGCCCTAGTGTTGGGTGTATGGTCAGCTCTAGTGTTGGGTGTATGGCCAGCCCTAGTGTTGGGTGTATGGCCAGCCCTAGTGTTGGGTGTATGGTCAGCCCTAGAGTTTGGTGTATGGCCAGCCCTAGCGTTGGGTGTATGGTCAGCCCTAGTGTTGGGTGTATGGCCAGCCTTAGTGTTGGGTGTATGGCCAGCCCTAGTGTTGGGTGTATGGCCAGCCCTATTGTTGGGTGTATGGCCAGCTCTAGTGTTGGGTGTATGGCCAGCTCTACTGTTGGGTGTATGGCCAGCCCTAGTGTTAGGTGTATGGCCAGCTCTAGTGTTGGGTGTATGGTCAGCTCTAGCGTTGGGTGTATGGCCAGCCCTAGTGTTGGGTGTATGGCCAGCCCTAGTGTTGGGTGTATGGTCAGCCCTAGTGTTGGGTGTATGGTCAGCCCTAGTGTTGGGTGTATGGCCAGCCCTAGTGTTGGGTGTATGGTCAGCCCTAGTGTTGGGTGTATGGGCAGCCCTAGTGTTGGGTGTATGGGCAGCCCTAGTGTTGGGTGTATGGCAAGCCCTAGTGTTGGGTGTATAGTCAGCCGTAGAGTTGGGTGTATGGCCAGCCCTAGTGTTTGGTGTATGGCCAGCCTTAGTGTTGGGTGTATGGCCAGCCCTAGTGTTGGGTGTATGGGCAGCCCTAGTGTTGGGTGTATGGACAGCCCTAGTGTTTGGTGTATGGGCAGCCCTAGTGTTGGGTGTATGGGCAGCCCTAGTGTTGGGTGTATGGCAAGCCCTAGTGTTGGGTGTATGGTCAGCCCTAGAGTTGGGTGTATGGCCAGCCCTAGTGTTTGGTGTATGGCCAGCCTTAGTGTTGGGTGTATGGCCAGCCCTAGTGTTGGGTGTATGGCCAGCTCTAGTGTTGGGTGTATGGCCAGCCCTAGTGTTGGGTGTATGGCCAGCTCTAGTGTTGTGTGTATGGTCAGCCCTAGCGTTGGGTGTATGGCCAGCCCTAGTGTTGGGTGTATGGCCAGCCCTAGTGTTGGGTGTATGGCCAGCTCTAGTGTTGGGTGTATGGCCAGCTCTAGTGTTGGGTGTATGGCCAGCCCTAGTGTTGGGTGTATGGCCAGCTCTAGTGTTGTGTGTATGGTCAGCCCTAGCGTTGGGTGTATGGCCAGCCATAGTGTTGGGTGTATGGCCAGCTCTAGTGTTGGGTGTATGGCCAGCCCTAGTGTTGGGTGTATGGCCAGCTCTAGTGTTGTGTGTATGGTCAGCCCTAGCGTTGGGTGTATGGCCAGCCCTAGTGTTGGGTGTATGGCCAGCTCTAGTGTTGGGTGTATGGCCAGCCCTAGTGTTGGGTGTATGGCCAGCTCTAGTGTTGTGTGTATGGTCAGCCCTAGCGTTGGGTGTATGGCCAGCCCTAGTGTTGGGTGTATGGTCAGCTCTAGTGTTGGGTGTATGGCCAGCCCTAGTGTTGGGTGTATGGCCAGCTCTAGTGTTGTGTGTATGGTCAGCCCTAGCGTTGGGTGTATGGCCAGCCCTAGTGTTGGGTGTATGGCTAGCCCTAGTGTTAGGTGTATGGCCAGCTCTAGTGTTGGGTGTATGGCCAGCTCTAGTGTTGGGTGTATGGCCAGCCCTAGTGTTGGGTGTATGGCCAGCTCTAGTGTTGGGTGTATGGCCAGCCCTAGTGTTGGGTGTATGGCCAGCTCTAGTGTTGGGTGTATGGCCAGCCCTAGTGTTGGGTGTATGGCCAGCTCTAGTGTTGTGTGTATGGTCAGCCCTAGCGTTGGGTGTATGGCCTCCCTAGTGTTGGGTGTATGGCTAGCCCTAGTGTTGGGTGTATGGCCAGCTCTAGTGTTGGGTGTATGGCCAGCTCTAGTGTTGGGTGTATGGCCAGCCCTAGTGTTGGGTGTATGGCCAGCCCTAGTGTTGGGTGTATGGCCAGCCCTAGTGTTGGGTGTATGGCCAGCTCTAGTGTTGGGTGTATGGCCAGCCCTAGTGTTGGGTGTATGGCCAGCTCTAGTGTTGTGTGTATGGTCAGCCCTAGCGTTGGGTGTATGGCCAGCCCTAGTGTTGGGTGTATGGTCAGCTCTAGTGTTGGGTGTATGGCCAGCCCTAGTGTTGGGTGTATGGCCATCTCTAGTGTTGTGTGTATGGTCAGCCCTAGCGTTGGGTGTATGGCCAGCCCTAGTGTTGGGTGTATGGCTAGCCCTAGTGTTGGGTGTATGGCCAGCTCTAGTGTTGGGTGTATAGCCAGCCCTGGTGTTGGGTGTATGGTCAGCCCTAGTGTTGAGTATATGGCCATCTCTAGTGTTGGGTGTATGGCCAGCCCTTGTGTTCATGATCATGGCCACCTTTAGTGAACTTTGGCTTGCAGAGCTCCATGCCCGGCGTATGTAAATGAATTCCCTGATTTGTTTGCTGCTCTTTAAAAACATCACTGTTCAGAAGCAGGTCAGTAAAAAGTACAACTTGTATTAAACTGCCATAAACAAATTAATGGGAAATACTGTCACAATCGTTCACACAGCGTATTACATTTCTTACACCGCAGCGTAATATCTGAAACAACAAGCAATTAAAACAGGCAGCAACAACACTAGCATGTTTATACTGGTGTCTTAATACCAAGCGAAAAAAAAAAAAAAAAAAAAAAAGAAAAGGCTTCCAAAAATATACTCGACAGCGAGCAGCGTAACTGTGAAAGCTTAGCTTCTAGACACACCTTTGGAGTTGTGTTATTTTATGCTATTCATACCACTTCTGTTGTTTATATAAAACATTTTTTGTTTTCTTTTCCAGGAAGAATGCTGCCAGTCGCTAGGGGCAGGAGTGTTTATCAAGCCGTGTATCTTGAAGTCTGACATAAAATCCGTGGCCTTTGGTACAGCTGAAAAACATTCTGTCAACACCTTACAGAGAGCAAACCCATGGTGTTGGCTGGGGACCAGGCAGCTTTTTTAGGACAGAGCACAGGGAATGGATGAAAATTTGATTTCAGGCCAAGAGCTACAGAAAAGAGGGAAAGTCAAATTCAAGACATGCAAACCTTTTCCATCGACTCTGTTTAATTTCTAGAAAGCATCCAAACCACAAATCAGCCAGCCCTTATGTGAAAAGACTCCTCTTTCTCCATTTTGGAAAAGTGCTTTTGACTGCAGTCAGATGAATAAATCATTATATTAGACCTGAAAGTGTCTGTCAGTGGGACTTCAAACTTTGTGAGAATAGTGTGATCGGTGATTGTACAACTGAACGTTCAATTTAAACAGCTAATGATGAGAGAAAGAGAAAGGCATCGCAAATTTTGATGGATCATAAAAGTAGCGTATAAACTCTGTTGCCTTTAAAATATGGTATTAATTGTATTATAGGTTATCATATGTAGCTGATGTCTAACAATTCTGAGAATCCCAATGATCAGTATCGGTGCATAGTCTGTTTAAAGGTGCTTATACAGTAGCCTTTCGTAAAAGAAGAATTCCAGTTATGGATATTTCTACATACCAATGAACCAATGTAACTATGCATATACAATACCCGTGGGATCCTTCTAGGAGCTGAAAATCACTGAAGTAGGCACCGCTACTATAACCAATAGGTCCTGCGCCCAACGACTGCCCTACAGCATTGTGAACACAGGAGGTCTACTGTTCAGCATGGGCACCATGCAGAGATCGTTTTGCATCTCCTTAATGCATGCAAAGCTTTCTCTGATTGGATGAGGTGGACAGGTGGGGCAGTGATGTTACACTATCCACCTTATCAGTTGGTGTAGAAATAACCCAAGAAGTTTCTCACCATTCATCTTTGCACTGCTATCCCAATAAAACAAAGAAAAAAACTTGCTGAATACTACAAAAACATGTGCATAATAAAAAGCTGCTAACACAATACCCTAAGAGCCCTTTCACACTGGGGCGGTTTGCAGGCGCTATTGCGCTAATAATAGCGCCTGCAAACCGACCCGAAAGTGCCGCTGCTTTGTATCCAGTGTGAAAGCCCCGAGGGCTTTCACACTGGAGCGGTGCGCTGGCAGGACGGGAAAAAAAGTCCTGCCAGCAGCATCTTTGGAGCGGTGAAGGAGCGGAGTGTATACCGCTCCTTCACCGCTCCTGCCCATTGAAATCAATGGGACGGCGCGGCTATACCGCCGGCAAAGCGCCTCTGCAGAGGCGCTTTGTGGTGGTTTTTAACCCTTTCTCGGCCGCCAGCGGGGGGTAAAACCGCCCCGCTAGCGGCCGAATACCGACGGTAAAACGCTGCTAATAATAGCGGCGTTTTACCGCAGACGCCGCCCCTGCCCCAGTGTGAAAGGGCCCTAATACAAGGCATATAAACAAATAAATACAAAAAGTGCAGCTCTAAAAAGTTTGAGTGCTATACAGTGCAGAAAGAAAAAAGTCAGTGTAAAAACAGTTTTGTCCATGAGTAAATAGTCCATACCTAAGCAAAATTGCAAGTGACTGGTGATAGGTGTTATAGAGTTATATCCCAAAAAAGAGCAGGCTCCTAAGATTCTGTGCTGAGTGCTGCTAAATTGAATCCCTCCAGTGAATACAAGGTGGGGCTTACCAGATATTTATGACCCTCAATGAAGAGAAGTCAAACAAGCTTTAGTAGGTATATGATAGCTCCTCAGGATATCCAATTTCCTCGCTGACCGAGTGATGTGTGTCCCAACATATTACAGTATGCACTGGGCAATAAAGCTTCATATGCCAGTTTTGACCACGTGGGAAAAAGAGAGTATTCTCCATAGTGCAAAATCATTTTAAAACAACAAATTTTAATAAATTATTGCACTTACAAAGCTCAGGAAATAAACAGGCATGTCAAACAGATCATGGCGCATGCGCAGTACCGCATACCAGCTCCACCCTATGCGTTTTGTCATATGTGATGTCATCATCACAACCCCAGTACCGGCTCCACCCTATGCATTTTGTCATATGTGATGTCATCAGGGATACTGCTATTCCAATGCCCGCCTCTGTATCCTCGCCCACAGCTCACCTCTGCACTCTTTATCCTCTGTTTGTCTCTGCAACCGTCCTTCCCAACTTCCCAACTTGCAACTAAGCAAAGCTCATCTGCATGCCTCTTTCACAGCTCCCTTCTGCACCCCGTCCTCACGCCTTCCTCACTCTAGGCACAGCTTCCCCCTGCACCCCTCATTCACAGCTCCCCTCATCCACCACTTGCATCTGCACTAATCATCTATAGCTCACCTCTGCTCCCCTCATCCACAGCTCACCCCCTCACATCAACACAAACCCTAGTCAAAGTCTGCCTCTGCACCCCTCCTCCACAGCTCATGACTTCACCTCTTTAACTACCACTTAATTCAGCACCCCTTGTCCACAGAACTTCTGTTTCCCTCATCCACAGCTTATTTGCACCACAGCTCACCTTCACCCGTGAATCCTTTGTACATAGCTCACCTGCAACCTCCTCTACAGCTCACCTGCATCACTGTACCCCGTGTATAAAGCTCACCTGCACCCCTGTGCCCCATGTATAAAGCTCACCTGCACCCCTGTGCCCTGTGTATAAAGCTCACCTGCACCCCTTTGCCCCGTGTGTAAAGCTCACTTGCACCCCTGTGCCCCCATGTATAAAGCTCACCTGCACCCCTTTGTATAAAGCTCACCTGCATTCCCGTGTCCCATGTATAAAGCTCACCTGCACCCCTGTGTATAAAGCTCACCTGCATCCCCGTGTCCCATGTATAAATCTCACCTGCACCCCTGTGCCCCCTGTGCATAAAGCTCACCTGCACCCCTGTGCCCCCTGTGTATAAAGCTCACCTGCACCCCTGTGCCCCCTGTGGAAAAGCTCACCTGCATACCCTATGCATTTTGTCATATGTGATGTCATCAGGGATACTGCTGTTCCAATGCCCGCCTCTGTATCCTCGCCCACAGCTCACCTCTGCACTCTTTATCCTCTGTTTGTCTCTGCAACCGTCCTTCCCAACTTCCCAACTTGCAACTAAGCAAAGCTCATCTGCATGCCCCTTTCACAGCTCGCTTCTGCACCCCGTCCTCACGCCTTCCTCACTCTAGGCACAGCTTCCCCCTGCACCCCTCATTCACACCTCCCCTCATCCACCACTTGCATCTGCACTAATCATCTATAGCTCACCTCTGCTCCCCTCATCCACAGCTCACCCCCTCACATCAACACACACCCTAGTCAAAGTCTGCCTCTGCACCCCTCCTCCACAGCTCATGACTTCACCTCTTTAACTACCACTTACTTCAGCACCCCTTGTCCACAGAACTTTGTACATAGCTCACCTGCAACCTCCTCTACAGCTCACCTGTATCACTGTACCCCGTGTATAAAGCCCACCTGCACCCCTGTGCCATATGTATAAAGCTCACCTGCATCCCTGTGCCCTGTGTATAAAGCTCATCTGCACCCCTTTGCCCTGTGTATAAAGCTCACCTGCACCCCTGTGCCCCCATGTATAAAGCTCACCTGCACCCCTGTGTATAAAGCTCACCTGCATTCCCGTGTCCCGTGTATACAGCTCACCTGCACCCCTGTGTATAAAGCTCACCTGCATCCCCGTGTCCCATGTATAAAGCTCACCTGCACCCCTGTGCCCCCTGTGTATAAAGCTCACCTGCACCCCTGTGCCCCCTGTGTATAAAGCTCACCTGCATTCCCGTGTCCCGTGTATAAAGCTCACCTGCACCCCTGTGTATAAAGCTCACCTGCATTCCCGTGTCCCGTGTATAAAGCTCACCTGCACCCCTGTGCCCTGTGTATAAAGCTCACCTGCACCCCTTTGCCCCGTGTATAAAGCTCACCTGCACCCCTGTGCCCCCATGTATAAAGCTCACCTGCACCCCTGTGTATAAAGCTCACCTGCATTCCCATGTCCCGTGTATACAGCTCACCTGCACCCCTGTGTATAAAGCTCACCTGCATCCCCGTGTCCCATGTATAAAGCTCACCTGCACCCCTGTGTATAAAGCTCACCTGCATTCCCGTGTCCCGTGTATACAGCTCACCTGCACCCCTGTGTATAAAGCTCACCTGCATCCCCGTGTCCCATGTATAAAACTCACCTACACCCCTGTGCCCCCTGTGTATAAAGCTCACCTGCACCCCTGTGCCCCCTGTGTATAAAGCTCACCTGCACCCCTGTGCCCCCTGTGTATAAGGCTCACCTGCATTCCCGTGTCCCGTGTATAAAGCTCACCTGCACCGCTGTGTATAAAGCTCACCTGCATTCCCGTTTCCCGTGTATAAAGCTCACCTGCACCCCTGTGTATAAAGCTCACCTGCACCCCTGTGCCCCCTGTGTATAAAGCTCACCTGCACCCCTGTGCCCCCTGTGTATAAAGCTCACCTGCATTCCCGTGTCCCGTGTATAAAGCTCACCTGCACCGCTGTGTATAAAGCTCACCTGCATTCCCGTTTCCCGTGTATAAAGCTCACCTGCACCCTTGTGTATAAAGCTCACCTGCACCCCTGTGCCCCCTGTGTATAAAGCTCACCTGCACCCCTGTGCCCCCTGTGTATAAAGCTCACCTGCATTCCCGTGTTCCATGTATAAAGCTCACCTGCACCCCTGTGCCCCCTGTGTATAAAGCTCACCTGCAGTAACAGGTTCACTTTAACCCAAACCACCCCAGCAAAACATATTTTTCTTCCCTGCTGCTGCCCTGCTCAGCTGCTAGCAGAGTCACCTATAAGGGATTTCACATAAAGGAAGCAATACAAAGAGAACAGGATATTTTCTCATTCAAGTACATGGTACAGCAGGCACATATCAGGAATATAAAATGGGGTAACAAACGCTTTAAGGTTCCTCTTCTTCTTTATCAATCCGCCATGGTAAGCTGTAAATTTTATTTTTTGGGTGCCACGGTAAGAAAGACTATTCCTGAAAATGAGTATAGTCCCCTCTCTGCCCCCAAGCCTTTGCTGCTAAACTGATGGGGCCTGGGGAACTTTTATTCACCCAAGGGAAGGAGGGCCCTGTCAGGCCAGCAGTATGGGACCACATGATTTCTAATGATGGTTCCTCATGTGGCAGCATCGATTGGCACAGCACTGTCACATGGAGTGAGTCACATGATCCTCCATACTCAGAAGTACCAAATATTTCCATCAACTTCTAGCGCTGAGCAGACAAGCAAGTGGAATGTAGACATAAGCTGCTGGACATGGGGAAGATGAAAGCAAACTTTGCTCTGAATGGCCAAAGCACAGGTTTACTTTAAAATCCTTTCTTTTCTATAGTTTCCAAAAGGAATACGCAGTTTGAAAACCTTCATCAGTCTTTTGATATAAAAGTGCAGTTGAAACTCCATAAGTGGCACTATATACATATTTTAACACATGCAGAAACAAAAGGTTCAAGCATCGGTTTCCATGAAGATTTTTTTTTCTTTTACTGATACCCAATGGGAAACGCTTATTGATCTACTTGTAGTCAAAATATCCAGAAATAGGATTCAAACTTCTATTAGGCATGTTTCAGAGAATGGAATGGATGTTATAAAACTGCAGTTCTCTAACATCCATGTATACCCCTGAAGGAGACCTATGGTTACAGCATACACATTCCTTCTATAACATCAGCATTGTAATAGCAATACAAACAATAGTTATTTTTGAAAATCCAATATAAGTTTACTTGGAAAATGTCTTTTCATTTGAGATTGCTGTCTGTCTGCTGGTCACCTCTTTCCACACCTCATGGATTCCCTGCATGCTTTGCAACTTCTGTTCTGCTGTTTACTTTCAATTTCTAAGGACTCCGTATCCCATGGTACCTTGCTGTCTGCAAGCAGTGATTCCTGTACTGACTCCGCCTCCTGAAACTCCTCCTCTCTGCTCCTCTGTAGTTCAGAAGGCTGGCTCTGTGAAATGTATGACACAGCAGTGCCTACACACAGGACATTAGTTAAAGTGTTACTAAACCCAGGACCCTGCATTCACTATATCTGGTCTCCCACAGTACACAGAACATGGAAATGCAATTATTTTAGTTAATATAAATTGCTAAATACCTTTTCTCATCAGCAGTTAGAGCAGTCTTGTGACTTCTATCAGTGTCTGGTTAAAGCTTGTAGGAGGAGTTGCAGGACCCCTGACCCTCTGTCTGGACAGTGCTGATTGGCCCTGTGCTGATCACATGCATCCCAAGAAAAAAAAACTCTCTAGCAATACACACCAAACTGAGCATGTGCAGCTTATCCCCTAGCTCTGTACTATCAGGAAATGATTACGGGACAGTGAAAGAAGAGGAGGATCAGAGGAGACAGGATCAAACAGCCTTTTTCAGAGTATTATCCACTTAGGTTCCACAGTGAGTATAACAAGTATGCTTTACTGCATATACAGACTGATTTTACTGTTATGGGTTTAGTAACACTTTAACCTCTTGCCGACCAGCCGCATTATACTGCGGCAGGTCGGCTCTCCTGTGCAAACCACCGTAGGTGTACGTCGGTCTGTGCAGGGAGGCTAGCAGGCACGCGCGCGCCGTGCTGTAGGAGCATGCCCACGGGTCCCGCGGACTCGCTGTCTGCCGGCAACCCACGATCGCGGTCTACAGAGGCAGAACGGGGACCTGCCTTTGTAAACAAGGCGATTCCCCGTTCTGCCTAGTGACATATCAGAGTACTTCTGTTCCCAGTCATCGGGAATAGTGATCTCTGTCATGCCCTAGGTAGCCCATCCCCCTACAGTTAGAACACACCCAGGGAACACAGTTAACCCCTTGATCGCCCTCTAGTATTAACCCCTTCCCTGCCAGTGACATTTATACAGTAATCAGTGGCTATTTTAAGCTCTGATTACTGTATAAATGTCCCAAATAAGTGTCAAAAGTGTCGAATCTGTCCGCTGCAAAGGTCGCAGTCCCGCTAAAAATCGCAGATCACCGCCATTACCAGTAAAAAAAAAAAAAATAATAAAAATGCCATAAATCTATTCCCTATTTTTAGACGCTATAACTTTTGCGCAAACCAAACAATATACGTGTATTGCGATTTTTTTTTGCCAAAAATATGTAGAAGAATATATATTGGCCTAAACTGATGAAGAAATTTATGTATTTTTTTTGAGGGGGGGGGGGGGGATATTTATTATAGCAAAAAGTAAAAAATATTGTTTTTTTTTTTTTCAAAATTGTCAGTCTTTTTTTGTTTATAGCGCAAAAAATAAAAACCACAGAGGTGATCAAATACCACCAAAAGAAAGCTCTATTTGTGAGGAAAAGAGAACATAAATTTTGTTTGGGTACAACATCGCACAACCGCGCAATTGTCAGTAAAAGCAACGCAGTGCCGTATCGCAAAAAAGGGCCTGGTCATTAAGGGGGCAAATCCTTCCGGGGCTGACGTGTCACAAAATTCAAGAAAGTAAATGTGTGGGACTCCTATTATTCATTCAGATTATTAAGGGTAGGCTAGAAACAATTGAAATACAATATGGAGAATAATATATGATTTTAAATTTTAATCAAAAATACGCTTTAACTGCCAATCTGGATTAACTGGAAATTTTACAAGAGCAAGGAATGCAGTGATTATTGTAATCTCTCATCATCATCTGTCCTTGTAATTAGTACAGTGGTCTTATTCCAAGGTTTGGGTACCAGCCATGCATAGGATATAACTATATCATGTCCCATGAAGTCAGCAAACCTGACATTTACGCAAAATATATTATTTTTCCTATTTACTGACAGGCTTGATATGTGTACTTAAAAACAAGAAGCCATACCCCACATGAATACACTCCAGATAGGGCTCCAGGAAGTTTCATTCACAGCGGAGCCCTGGTTATAACAATCAGACCACAGCAGGGGAGGGAAACTTCTCCACGAACATCACAGTCAGCAATTAATACAAGGCAGATGATCAAACTGTTCTCCACTCTACATCTGCCCATGGACCTACGAGGGTGGTGAGATGTGTATGCCTCAGGCAGAGGGGATTGGCTGATGGATCCATAAGAAAAATGTTCCTGTGAATGAAGGGGGGAGGAAATGAACAACACTGGCAGATCTCAGGGGGTTGATTAGTGGGCAAGTTTTCTAACCAGCTCAATTGAAGTTCTTACTGAAAGTGGGGTGGTCAGGGGCCTCCTATGGACATGAATTTGACTGTCATTAGATGTGGGTACCCCACACTAAAAACAAAATTGATTCAAGCTTCATACATTTTACTCTACAATTGTGACATCTTATTTAGTTACCTGTGAACACAACATTTTAACAGTTTTTTTTTTAAGTAGATATTAATACTGGCCAGCAGAACTGCACACTTTTCTCACCATTATTAAATCATATTTTTTACCCACCGGCATTTTTTTTTTTTTTTGGCATTGTAAACAATGTAAAGAGGAGTGCAGACATTGCAGGAACAAACTGGGACCAAAATAGCTCTTTGACCTTTATCCTTATAGGAAAAAAGACATCGACACTCCCCAGCCCATCTGACAGCCGTCGTGCCACCAGATATACCAAACATATCCTGTTGCACAGATCCATGTTTAATCTATGTACTAACAACAAGATGTATTTCAAATTTCCACTTTAAACAAAGAAATCTGCAATCTACTTTGTCACTGCTTCCTGGAGTGTTAGGATGGTGGTCTTTGCTAATTTTACAAGAAAAAAAAGGGCGACTCCATTGTCCTGTCTCTGTTTTAGTACTACACGGTCCTGTCCCTGCTAAAGTCACACACTCCTGAGGAGGCTGGAGAGAGCTCAGCCTACTTTGGCTGTTTCTTTATGCTGTCAGTTACTGTGAGCAGCCTTTGACCCTAAGGCCAAGGGATGTGGGAATAGTAGATGGATCTCAGGAGATGAAGGGACATCCTCATTTTTGCCTGGCCTAGGACCATGTCTCCTGATGTGAGGTTTCTTACTGCAGTTTAAAACAAAATCTTTGTGGATCAGATCATTGGGAACCAAAACAACCTAAAATATCCTCTTTTCCAGGGAAATAATGAATAGCTTCTGGCCAAGCAAAGGGAATTTCCTACATTTTAGATAATCTCTGCAAACAACAACAGTCTGCAAGCCCTTGCTGGCACTCACAATAAGCCTGAAGTAGAGTTTCATGCAATGTACTCTTAAAAATTCTCCTAACCCCCTCCAAATCTATTCTGACTAACCTGTGTAAGAAAGATTGGTGTACTTATGTATTTTCAGGCTGCTCTGGTCCAGTCACATGATCCATAGCTCTGATGAAAAAGGGATGATCCCTTCGAAATGCGTTAGCTGATAGTGATGCCTGTGCGTTCCTCCACGATCTTTGGAAGGTATGGCTCATCCTAGGTCGCATGCTGTTAGTCGGTGCACTTTCACGTTGTGCCTTCCTCTACCAATCGCTTGTGAGTTGTTTCTTTTTATCATTTTTATTCAATAAATACTTTAAAAGATAATGCACAAGGCTGGTGCGCCCCTTTTTCTCTTTTCTCTCGGTGTCTACTAGGATCCCCCGTCCTTGAGGGCAGCAAGGTCTGTGTCGTTGTACCATTTGTATGGTGATTCACTTGTGCGCAGGAGTCGTTTTTTCTTTTTGCTATTTCACCCCCTTGTGTCAGCCTGTGGCCGCTGCAGGGGAGAGGAGAGAGCGTTGACAATGAATGGACAATAGGAGCCTCTCCCAGGCATTACCAGCCACTGTCAAGCACTCCTGCCTCTCCCCTGCAGCTGCTGCTGGCTGACACAGGGAAGGTCACATGACCAGACCGGATCGGCTTGAATATAGATAAGCATACAGATCTTTCCTACACAGGTTAGTCAGAACATGTACTAGAAGGAAGGAGGCAGTATTTTTAACTGCCCCATGCTAATACTTGCACACTAGTAGTGGTTAGCAATTCTGCTTTGCAGCGCTAAGTTCCCTTGTTCAAAACCTGGTCCCGTCATGGTTTGTATGTTCTCCCTGTGCTTGAGTGGGTTTAATCCTAAGCTCTAAAGACATGGTGGTGGCTTACTTGGATCTTCTCTAAATTCACCCTAGTATATATGTGAAATAGGAACTTTAGGTTGTAAGCTCCTTGAGGGCAGGGACTAATATCAATGTGCAATATTTAAAATGCTGCATAAGTTATCAGTGCTATATAATATCTGTGGTAAATAGTGAGGACCATGCCTGAAAAAGTTCCTGTTGCCAGCCCATTCATTTCAACAACAGTCTCGCCAAAAGGCTATATGTGCATTTTACATATTTTAGGGATGTTATTTAGTAAAAGTGCTGTAGACATTGAAAAGCCCTGAGACTGCTGCTAGATGTGATGTCAGCAGCCCCAGTAACAGGGCCATAGATAAGGGGAAACCACCAGTCCTCCTGTACAGGGCACAGGCCAGCAGGGGGGCCCACACAGCAGGGTGACTCATGTATGTGCAGGCAGGGAGATTGGTATGGCAAGGGGGCAATTACTGGAACCAATTCCCTGTATGGCTCTCTCTGCAGCAGCTGAAACCTGGCTTCTTCTCCTCCCCCTCCTGTTGGCTTTCAGCTGCTGCAGAGAGACCCATACAAAGGATTGGTTCTAGTATTTGCACCCACCCCCACCCCGCGCCACACCAATCACCCTACCTGTGCACCATATGTTTCTACCTGCTGCCCAGGTCCCCCTGTGTGCCCAACCCCCCCCCCCCCCCCCCCCGCTGCTGGCTTTCCTCCTCTTCTTCCCACTGGCAGGCAGCTGCAAGCACACAATAGGATCCTTCAAGATTGAGAGTGGGGTGAAGGGCTTGATAGGGAAAGCCCAGAACTTAAGGACTTTCAATAACGTTGACTGCTGAAGCCAAATTATAGATGATGTATTTAATATACAAGCCCATAGTTTTAGCTATAGGCAGGGAGAACAATACAGTAAGTACATGGTGACATTCAACATGATTGTTCTGACTGAAGCTTTTATATCAGGCTACGTAAATATTTCATATTTACCAGCCTCTTGAATCAGCACAATGAGTGATCGGTACCAATCACTCACTGTGTTCATTCATAACTGAAGAATTGTAATTGTCTGTATGGGGCCCCTTGGCTTCTAACAGCAGCCTTGCCCAGGGTTGTCAGTTAAAGAAAACTCTACATTATTTAACTTCCCTTTTTCCCAGCTACATAAAAGGTTATAAAAAGAGGGGGGTTAGAGGATATAGGCCAGCACTTTCTGGTTTCTAAATTTCCTAGTACATTCAGAGGTACATTTTAGGAAAAATCATTTTTATGGGGATTAAAAACACTGCAAGTAAGCATTCAAAATACTTTATTTTTTCTGTGCTTTTACCTGCATTTTTTTAGGTTGATAAAGGGGTCTCTTTAAGTTGGTCATTATTATCCACACCATCTGAAATGTTTGAATGCATCTGTTAAATGTTGTGGGCTGCTGATGACTATCACACCCAGCAGTTATCAATTCAGACAGTATTCTGACAGAACGGAAGATGCAGTAATCCAAGAACCACATCATTGCATATGTGCATTTCCTGAGCAGTGGTTTCTATTATGGCCTACGAGATATGAGTGGTCAGCACCTACTGTTATTTTTGGCCTCCCTCGTGGGATGGCTATATCTGCGGCAGATCAGATGGCCTTTTATCAACAAACAACTTAAAAGATAAGTGCACTTTAAGACAAAGTACATTTATCCTTTTTTCCCCTACCCATGATCCAACCAAACCTACCTTTCTCTTGCAGAGATACATAATTACCTTGATTTAGAGCCCATGTTTGTTGACATCTACTACCACAAGTCTTCCTGTCCTGGATGGTTCTGCGTATTAAAGCCTTACTATAGGCTTCTATGAGGCTGTGTCTTAAGGCTGGAGAAGAAGGGAAACAGCCTCATAAAATCTAATGTAAGGACAGTGAGACTTGTGGCACTTAATGTAAGCAAATTCTGCAGGCTGAAGCCATCAAATCAAGGTTGAGATACATCTGCAAAGGGGAGGATGAATTAGGTTACGTTAAGATCAATTTAAAGCAGTGGTCTCCAAAGTGGGCCCTTTGCTTGCCTTTATCTGGCCCTTAAGGCACTATTCCTCCCACTGATACAAGGCACTATTCCTTCTAATGATACCAACTATAAAGCACTTTGCTTTCAACTGACCCTAACAATGTGGCATAATTTCCCCCACTATTCAATGAAGGGGCACTATTCCTCCCCCTGACACTAATGGTGGGGCACTATTCCTCCCGCTGACACCAATGGTGGGGCACTATTCCTCCCCCTGACACCAATGGTGGGGCACTATTCCTCCCCCTGACACCAATGGCAGGGTACTATTTCTCCCACTGACACCAATGATGGGGCACTATTCCTGCCACTGACATCAATGATGAGACACATTTCTTTCCACTGACACCAATTATGGGGCATCATTCCTCCCACTGATACCAATGATGGGATACTATTCCTCCCACTAAAAGCAATAACAGGGCTCTATTCCTCCTACTGATTCCAATGATGGGGCACTATTCCCCCCCACACACACACACACTGATAACAATGATAGGAAACTATTCCTCCCACTGATACCAATGATGGGATACATTTCCTTCCAGTGATACCAATGATGGGGCACTATTCCTCCCACTGATACCAATGATGGGGCACTATTCCTACCACTAAAAGCAATGATGGGGCACTATTCTACCCCCACTGGCCATAGTCTGCCCCCCACCCCAAGTCTAAAGGATAACAAACTGGCCCTTTATGTAAGTTTGGAGATCATCGCTTTAAAGCAAACCTGTACTTTGCCCCTGCAGGCCAAAGGACTGGATTTGCCCTAATCTCCATCTCTGCCATGGCACATACTTACCTTTTTTTCTACCCCCTTTGCTCCATTCAGCTGCTAGAAAAGAAACATGGTGGAACATGTGACTCACTCCATATGACACCGCTGATGCGGTCAACAAAGACCAAAACTTTCATATCGGCAGAGTCCATGGCACTTGAGCAACTTTTCCTTTACACAGGGCTGCTTGTCTTACCCCCAATAATAAAAAAAACCCTCAAATAAAACACAGGGAGTGAATAAAAGGTGAGTATGGGCTGCTGGAGAGTGAGAGAATAAAGTCAACCTTTTGCTTTCAATATACACTTTATACTGGTGCAAAAAAAATGCAAGTTCATGCTTAGTGCTAAGAGGATGAAACAGCAGACACCTATGGTTCAAATTATTCTACTGTCCATAGTAATAAACTTTTTTGGGTGGGTTCCGCCCCATCACCTTTACCCGGCTGCACCTTGTTTACGGTGATGTCATTTCCAGCCGCTCGGACTGCGTTCCACACCGGTGGTCAGTTCCTCTTTCCTGCTTCCTGGTGGCCACAGGATGCTGAGGACCACATCCATCTATCCACACAGCCTGGAGAGTGACGATATACCCGTATGGATGCCAAATAGGCTGGACATCTCCCTCATCCTTGGACTTATGAGCCTGAATTACTTTTGATCCTGTAATGCCCCGTACACACGGTCGGATTTTCCAAAGGAAAATGTGTGATAGGACCTTGTTGTCGGAAATTCCTACCGTGTGTAGGCTCCATCACACATTTTCCATCGGATTTCCCTCACACAAAGTTTGAGAGCAGGCTATAACATTTCCCGACAACAAGATCCGTTGTCGGAATTTCGATCGTGTGTACACAAATCCGACGCACAAAGTGGCACGCATGCTCAGAATAAATAAAGAGATGAAAGCTATTGGCTACTGCCCCGTTTATAGTCCCGACGTGCGTGTTTTACGTCACCGCATTCAGAATGATCGGATTTTCCGACAACTTTGTGTGACCGTGTGTATGCAGGGCAAGTTTGAGCCAACATCCGTCGGAAAAAATCCTTGGATTTTGTTGCCGGAATATCCGATCAATGTCCGACCGTGTGTACGGGGCATAAGTGTTATTCAGCTGTTGCTCTAATAAAGCCTTTTAATCTCTGCACTTAGGTGGCGCTTCCCCCTTTTCTTCTCCCTTCAACCTTTTGCTTTGCCCAACATGGACCTTTGGTGCCCAGTGATAAATATTACCATGTCTACAGTGCACAGTAATTATACTTAGGCAAAAGTGGACAAATTTAAGACCTCAGCATGCGGCCAGTAAAGTTTAGCAGTTAGCACACATTTTAAGACCAATGTGTTCCAGCTAGAAAAGGCTCACCAAAATTATTCACCATCTGTAAAGGTTTGGACTCAAAGGCTACCTGAATTTAATTTTTTATCCGGCTCCAGAAAGTATAACATACACTATTGTCAAAAGTATTTGAACGTCTGCCTTTACACGCATAGGAACTTTAATGGCATCCCAGTCTTAATTTGTAGGGTTCAATATTGAGTTGGCCCACCCTTTGCAGCTTTAGCAGCTTCAACTCTTCTGTTAAGGCTGTCCACAAGGTTTTATGGACCTTGCTTTGTGCACTGTTCCAAATAATTTGGTGGAAGGGGGATTATGGTGTGGGGTTGGTTTTCAGGGGTTAAGCTTGGCCCTTTGTTCCAGTGAAGGGAACTCTTAAGATGTCAGCATACTAAGTAATTTTGGACAATTTCATGCTCCCAACTTTGTGGGAACAGTTTGGGGATGGCCCCTTCCTGTTCCAACATGACTATGCACCATTGCATAAAGCAAGGTCCATAAAGACATGGATGAACGAGTTTGGGGTGAAGAAACTTGACTGCCCTGCACAGAGTCCTGCCTGTCCTCAACCTGATAGAACACCTTTGGGATGACTGGAGCCAGGCCTTCTCGTCCAACATCAGTGCCTGACCTCACATATGCGCTTCTGGAAGAATGGTTAAACCTTCCCAAAGACACACTCCTAAACCTTGTGGACAGCCTTTCCAGAAGGGTTAAAGCTGTTATAGCTGCAAAGGGTGGACCAACTCAATATTGAACCCTGCAGACTAATGCCACGTACACACGATCGTACAGTCCGACAACAAAATCCTGGATTTACTTCCGATGGATGTTGGCTCAAACTTGTCTTGCCTACACACGGTCACACAAATGTTGTCGGAAATTCCGAACGTCAAGAACGCGGTGACGTACAACACGTACGTTGAGCCGAGAAAAATGAAGTTCAATAGCCAGTGCGGCTCTTCTGCTTGATTCCGAGCATGCGTGGAATTTTGTGCGTTGGAATTGTGTACACACGTTCGGAATTTTAGACAACGGATTTTGTTGTCGGAAAATTTGAGAACCAGCTCTCAGTTGTCGGAAATTCCGACAACAAATGTCCGATGGAGCCTACACACGGTGGGATTTTCCGACAACAGGCTCACATCGAACATTTGTTGTCGGAAATTCCGACCGTGTGTACGCGGCCATTAAAGTTCATGTGCGTGTAAAGGCAGGCGTCCCAATACTTTAGGTAATATAGTGTATCTGTTGCTCAAAATTACATAAATTGTAGAAGCTATTTTTGCACTGCAGGCTGGAATGAAATAGAATCTTAAGCTATGAGACCTTTCTCCTATTATACACATTTTATACAGGAGGACTTTGTATAAAGTATGTGACATTGCATGGAACAGATACAACATAAACAACAACACAGTTGAGCACTGTCTGTGATACTTTTTTTTTAAATTTGAACTAACAGTTACATTTTCAGGACAAGCTTTTGGGGTATTCCTCCTTCTAAGCTTGGAAAAAAGGGGATATATACAGTACTTGTTCTGAAAAATGCAAACGCAAATAAAAAAAAAAGTATCACTGACAGTACTCAACTGTGTTCTTGTGAGTGCACTAATACGGCTACGATCAACCTAAACATAAACAACACTAATACTATTAGGAAGATCATAACTGTTTATTTTCTAAAGATTGTGCCGTCTATGGATTATGACACAAAGCAACTGACTTCTAAGACAACCAAAACAAAACCCCTTCCGTTTTCATGGAAATTGTGCTTGTAATTGGCTGATAGTTCAAACAGACATTGCCTAATCTGGTAGTCATCAGTCAATGGTATTCACACCCAGCTAGACTTCCTGTATTACAGCAATGTGCAAGCGATTGTCATCTCAGTTTATGTCGTCTCATCTCTCCCCCAAGACACCGTCGCGCACATTGGGCACTGTGCCCTGCTGTGACTGATTGTGTCGTTTGCTTTATGTGCATATCCAACATTCCATGAAATCGATGTCATTAGGGCTGTGAAATGGCTAAACATTACTGAAGTTGCCCTCTCAAGAGGCATTTCTGTTTTTTACAAATGGCCAATATTTAAAACGGAGTGCAGACAAACAAGTCCCAGGTCTGCAACTCTCTTGTTTAGTTCCAGGAGAATTATGGCTTATGTCTGAACTCCAAAAGGCTATACAATGGTTTAAAAGGACAGGCATATTGGTATAGAATTACTTGTTGGTGTAGAGTGAACACATGTGCTTTTTTTCTTACCCCAGGCTGTGGAAGAGATGAAACCTAAGTCCCAGGGAGTGGCCTTTTTTTTTTTTTTGCACAAATAAATAACCTGGCCTAAGCCCTTTTCCCATGCACCAAATGAGTAACACAAACTCACAATAGAAAAGATAGCTAAAGGCTTTCTTAATGGAAACGGCTTCCTTTTGTGTGGTTCAACAAAAGAAAAACCACAAGAAGGCAGCGTAGTAATCTGAACTTGCCTGCATGTGTGCGCTCATTTGAATGGTCAACTTTCCACTTTATACCATACATGTGTACACTTTGTACAACCATTACAATGATTAACTGGAATTCTGGGGGTCTGGAGAGCAAAGAGTAAAATACACCGGCGTGTGGTTTAATTTAACATTAGACACGATCTGACCCTTTGAAAATTTTCTTTTGGCAAGTTAACTCATTTTGCAAGATGTACAATATTTTAATTAGAAATTATACATACATTTATGATTCATTTATTCTTTATTTGTTTTTGTTTTTTTATTTTTGCTTGACAATTGTAATAAAAATTTTGCTGGCTGATTGGAACCCTATGTCCGTGTCAGGAGCCTTGCACCCCGGGGAATCAGGGAGAGGTCCAAACCCTTTGGGGAGTGGACTAAAGCATGCCCTTAAGTGCGCTTTTTAGTGTGTGTTTCACATGCATTTTTTTGTTCATTTAACCGCTTCAGCCCCTGAAGATTTTACCCTCTTCCTAACTAGAGCATTTTTTGTGATTCGGCACTGCGTCACTTTACTGACAAGTGCACGGTCTTTCGGCGTTGCACCCAAACAAAATTGGCATCCTTTTTCCCCACAAATAGAGCTTTCTTTTGGTGGTATTTGATCACCTCTGCGATTTTTATTTTTTGCGCTATAGACAAAAAAAGAGCGTCAATTTTGAAAAAAAATCAATATTTTTTACTTTTTTGCTATAATAAATATCCCCCAAAAATATATAAAAAAACACATTTTTTCCTCAGTTTAGGCCAATATGTATTCTTCTACATATTTTTGGTGAAAAAAAATCGCAATAAGCGTATATTGATTGGTTTGTGCAAAAGTTATAGCGTCTACAAAATAGGGGATCGTTTTGTGGCATTTTTATTATTCATTTTTTTTATTAGTAATGGCAGCGATCTGTGATTTTTATCATGACTGCAACATTATGGCGAACACATTGGACACTTCTGACACTATTTTGGGACCATTGTGATTTATACAGCGATCAGTGCTATAAAAATGCACTGATTACTCTGTAAATGACACTGGCAGAGAAGGGGTTACACACTAGGGGACGATCAAGGGGTTAAGTGTGTCCTAGGGAGGTGTTCTAACTGTGGGGGGGTGGGCTTCAACTCACATCACAGTGATCACTGCTCCAGATGACAGGGAGCAGTGATCTCTGTCATGTCACTAGGCAGAACGAGGAAATGCCGTGTTTACATAGGCACTTCCCCGTTCTGCGGCTCCGTGACACGATCGCCAGGAGACCGTAGGACATTGAGTCCGCGGGTCCCGTGGGCACAGTCGCACTGTACGCGGCGGGCGTGCGAGTACCCGCTAACCCCGCCAATTAAAGGGGACGTACAGGTACGCCCATTTGCCCACCGCTGTCATTGTGCCGAAGTATATTGGCGTGCAGCAGTCGGCAAGTGGTTAAAGAGGAAGTAAACTTCCTCTGCAAACTTTTACCTACAGGTAAGCCTATAATAAGACTTACCTATAGGTATTGAAAATATCTGTACCTGTACAGTTTAGGAGATATTTCCAGTGCATGCAGCCAGTGACATCACTGGCGCATGCACTCTGAAGAAACGGTCCACGTGGGCCGATCCTTCCAAGCCTGTGCCGGGAACGATGGCTCCCCCGTGCATGCGCGGGAGTGACATCATCGCAGTTCCGGCCAATCAGATCGCCGGAGCCCGTGAGCCCAGAAGAAGTTCTGGAAAAGATGTTGGCCGTGACAGCGGTGTGTGGGGACTGCTGCAACAGCTTCGTTATGCATACAAGCTCATTATGCCGTTGCAGGTTTTTTTTGGGGGGGGATTTTTTTTTAGAGGTTTTACAACCTCTTTAATGTTTTTTCTGTTTCAGGTTTTTGCACCACTGCGGATTGAAAAATAAATACATTTGCTGGCTAAAATTTAATAAAATTGACCCTTTTTTTTTTTTTGGATCTACTTGCAAACAATTGAATACTGCATGTCTGGCCACAAATTCTCCAATGGGAGATTTTGCAAAACATCAGCAGCTTTTGCTATCCCTAATAAACTAAAGTTCCAAGCAGAATTTTGATTTAATTGAGGTACTTCCTTGAGTTTGTATTCTGCGTAGTTATGTTACTAACAAACATCTGGATTTTTTATAGGCTGCCAGTAATTAAAAGCCATCTGAAACGCTTATTAATAAGTACTTGATTGTGATCGCTTCAATTCGCTAAGAGCGTTTTGTGTGGGATTTGAACGAATGTAGGCTAAACTTCCGTTGAGCTGCTTTTACTACTCTGTGAGAGTGTTAATTCCTTGTATAGACTGGCTTGTAAATGTATGAATCCATTGTACTCCGAAAATGTGTTCGTTTATAGGGTGAAAATGAAGAAAGCATGTTTATTAAAGGAAACTGGGCCTTCGCTGCCAAAGATGCATTGGCAAAGCCCATAATTCATATCCAAAATTGCCAACAGAGTCGATTTGATGTAATTCTGGTAATCATATTAACCCATTTGAAGAAATGCTTCCATTCACAATTAATTCTTTAGCCAAAAAAATGCAGAAACATAAAATATAATTATATATATATATATATATATATATATATATATATATATATATATATACACATACATATATATATATATAGCATTGGACAACTTCAAACTTGTGATGAATTGTTTGCAGAGATTGGGTTTTAGCGCCCTCTAGTGCTTCTGTATAGTTTTCCAGACCACAATATGGCTACAATTTCTGTTCTAATCAAACTCATCTGTAAAAAAAATTTAAAAAATCTATATATATATATATAATGTATATAATATGATTTCACGTCTACATAGCTCTTACTAATTTTGCAGTTAGAAATACTAAAACAATTTTTTAATGTTTCAGTGAATAAAGACATGAAAGATGAATATAAACAAACATATTTTAATCCAGTAAAGTATTTACGGTATTTAAAAAAATGTGAAAGCAGTTTCTTTTTTAGAACTAGCTAGTTTTCTGTAGAACTAGCATAAGTACTTGAATCGGTTTTGATATGGTATTAATCTCCTGTAATTGTACAGCAAGACTCAGGCTGGGAGAGGGAGTGCCAGCACTCTGAGCTCATTGGGGCTCTGTTGCTTTGCACAATGCTGTCAGTCCAGCACAGTGACCCTTCTTACTGGAGAGAGCACAGAGATGGCCTTATTGTTGTGCTACTGCTGCTTCTTCACTGTCCTGTCTTAGGCTCCATATTGCTTAACTGCAGTGTAGTCTATCAGGAAGTCAGGGACATGGCTGTACTGTCTGGCAGGAGGATTTGAATCACAAGACTGGCTTAACAGAATTGCAAATTGATTGGCATTAGAAACAGTTTGCATACATGTATTACAGCTAAGTACATACAGCACTGGAAGCAGATGTGCATATATATATAGATTGTAAGCTCCAACAAACGAGGCAATCCGATCCCTCTTGTATTGAACTATTTTGTAACTGTACCTTCTCCTTCCATTTTGTACAACACTAAGCAAATGGTTGGCACTATATATGCCCTGTATAATAATAATAATATAATTCACTTATTCAGTAGGGAAGGGGGTCGAAGAGCTGAATGACTAGAACTGTATCACTATACGCTGCCAGCTACTACAGTCTATGTTAATTTCATATGAGAAGCTTTGCCCAGTATTTAATGGCATCAGTGTAATCTGTATTAATTGAATGCCAGGGAGCACATCCTGCATGTCAGAAACACACATGCAGTGCTCCCTTTTCACAAATGTTTATATGAATTCTAATAGTATTGCCAGGATAGGTTACTAAATCGGGCCATACACAAAAAGAGTGTGGATTGTCTCCCTTTAACTGATACCTCTTAGAGCTGAAAAACATCCGATCAGGCTATGCAGCACATTAGTAAAATATCTCAAAAGAAGTGTATGCGCCACTTGCTGACTGCAAGTGGGAAATATGGAATATTTTCTAGATAATCCAAAAGAGAGAGCAGCACTCACGGGTCTTGAAAGGTGAATGCACAATGAAGGTTTTATTTCGACAAGGCAGAAGCTTGTTTTCCCCAGGAATATTTTTTAGGTACAACTATATATTTAATGCACTAATATATATATATATATATATATATATATATATATATATATATATATGTAGTATGTTAAAACATTTTGTTGTCCTAAGTACAATATTTTTTTTAATTGAGTGAGTGCATGCAAAAAAAAAAATTTGTAACATATAATAATGCATCAGCTTTTTATTAGAAGTAAATGGATTGCAGTCACCTAAGATCAGTCCTTTACAGATTCCCTATAAGCAATTAATAGGCTTGTGAAGTATTCATGATGAAGCTGGTAATGGAGTCACTATGAGCATCACTGAAGCATGGTACAATTCATTGATGTCAGATCAACCAACAATATAGCAGCCACTCCTGTTAAATCGGATAAGTGGTATTTATTATTTAGTGTTTCTTACCTTTTCCCCGTAAAAATGAAGGGCCCATTTAAAAGGTGCACACACCACCAATACAGTGTAGTTTTTACTTGGCACTTCTTGAACATTTTTATTTTAGCAAATGAAAAGCTAGTTATTAAGACAAATGCGCAGCTCTGCTCCAAAACAAAGCTCGTGTACTTTTTGAGCTTCAAGTGACAAGCTTCACGCAACAGGATGCTCAGGTGTGATTGGGGACCTTCAAGTATAATGGCAACCTTGATGTTGAGCGTTGAATCGCTTCAAGAAACAGTTCAAATCGCTCAGGCGTGAACTAGGCCTACAAGTGATGGTGCTGACACACATTGTACAGGCATGGTCCATCATAATCAATTCAGGAAACCAGTCCAAAACAGTAATGTGCAACTGACACTGGAGTAAGTTTGTATAGATGTAAGTGGCAGAAAAAGACTGGAGCAGATCTGCAGCACTGACATGGAGAGAATTATGGAACAAAAAGTATAAAACAGTATTTTATTTAGGGACTAATGTGAATGTACAATATATATAGATTTAAAGCACTGTGTAAATTGATGGAGCTATATAAGTACCTGTAATAAATAAATAAAATAAATAAATACATTTTTTTTAATTGTTTGTTGTTTAAGATACATAGTGTGGTGGAGATTTACTAAAACTGGAGCACTCAGAATCTGGTGCAACTGTGCATGGTAGCCAATCAGCTTCTAACTTTATCTTGTTCAATTAAGCTTTGACAATAAAAACTGGAAGCTGATTGGTTTCTATGCAGAGCTGCACCAGATTTTGCACTCTCCACTTTTAGTAAATCTCCCCTACATTTTATAATAATTCACTCTTTATAATTACTAACCTTGCTGCATTTCTATTGTGAAAAAAAAACCTTGCTGCTAACAACCCCTCTGGGGGAACTTTCCCACATTGTACTATTCAGGGTGTGCAGCACCATTATCTCTCCTAATATGTGCCTTTCCCATGTTATATCTCCCCTACATTTAGCAAACTAAATGTCATCCAATTAGGGTTTACATCTACTTGAATGCTGATTTAACACTAAACATACCACAGGACATCGGTTTCGCCTGTAGTGACTTCAGAGTTTAATAAATATGTCATAGTTGGAAATGTGATGTCCTGTAATGTGCAACTAAAATGCATTTTTTTTACAATTCTTATAAATAGGCCCCTTATTGCATAAAACAAAGCAGAAGTCTCTACAATTCAGCTCAGCTTGTCGGATTTAGCGAGCTCAGCTTTTTGAATCTGTTGTATATTGTTTGATTGCTTATTGCATTGTACTACTAATTGCACACACACTAGAAACTAATGGAAATAATTGTAATAACATTTCAGTGGCAGCAAAGTTAACTGTTCTCTGCAATTAGTTGATGACTCCTGTAGGTATGAATGGGTTACATTCTCTTTCTTTCCAAACATTTTACTGATGATTTACAAGAGTGCATGTCAAAAGCTTCTGGAACCCAGCCAGGCAGTTGAAATTCGATATATGTTAGGCCATAGACCTTGCAAACCATGTCAATCGTCAGGAGGTAGCCTGCTAGGCATCAGACTGCTTGCAAAGAGGGTCGGGATTAGTGTGAGAGCTAACAGCAAATACATCTCTGGGGACAGGGAGAGGTGGAGAGAGAGAGGAGAGGAGCGCAAGGGGCTGAGAAGGAGAGAGCAAGGGGGTGGAAAACACAGCCAACTAGAGGAAATAAATTTAAAA
This sequence comes from Lithobates clamitans, assembly GCA_037952925.1. Classification (NCBI taxonomy): domain Eukaryota; kingdom Metazoa; phylum Chordata; class Amphibia; order Anura; family Ranidae; genus Lithobates; species Lithobates clamitans. The sequence continues at coordinate 1,678,495 of JBBGZY010000583.1, forward strand.
AAAAGACAGGTAAAACCAAATGTAAAAATCACAGTAAAAATAACACAAAATTCATATTATTATTTGTAACAGTAGAAGTCACTGAAGAATAGTTGCAGCTATATAAGCCCAAAGTAAAAGTAAAATATATATATATATTTTTTAAAAATGTATTTAATAAAAAAAGAACATATTTAATGTTATTTTTACTAATACTTTTTTTTGGTTTAACAAAATCTTTTTACAAGGGGAGCTTTATAGAGATATCCTAGTCAGCCGGATTAGTAGCGGTAGAACCTAGTAATTGTAAAATGTAATATTTTGCATAAAGCTGAACAGTTGGAGTATAGGAATACATACCTATTGGTGCAGTACAAGTGGGGAGAAGTCTCTGATCAAAAATGTGCAGATTGACTATCAGAGGCAGTTTTTTCACCAGCTAGGCAAGCCCTGCATGGCCCAACCATTGAAGGGGGTGCACAGATTGGGCCAGAATTAGGCTGTGTATGGTGTCACAAAAATGGAAAGAAAGAAAGAAAGAAAGAAAGAAAGAAAGAAAGAAAGAAAGAAAGAAAGAAAGAAAGAAAGAAAGAAAGAAAGAAAGAAAGAAAGAAAGAAAGAAAGAAAGAAAGAAAGAAAGAAAGAAAGAAAGAAAGAAAGAAAGAGGAAGGGCCTTTAGGAAAAACATTACTCTATATAATAAGCCATACATAAACTGATCTTTATTTAATCTCTTTAAAATAAAATCTACACTATCAATCAACCCACCAAAAAAAAAATCATCATTTAATGGTAAAAGTAGGGAAAAAAACTTTACAGGTTAGAAAATGTTGTCATCTCTTACAGCCTAACCCTAAACCATTTCAGTTTAGTGTCTTAAATGCAATAAAATGATCACATGCCTGCTCACAGACATTTATAAAATAAAAAAAATTAACATTGACAAGGTCACATCAATACATGTAAAGCCACCTATATATGTTTTACTTCTAAGGTGAATTTTACTTTATTTCTTTCATTTAACAAAATGTAAACACTACTACTGCTACCAATATAATTTGTATTATTTTTTATAAAGAAAATAAATATGGTTATTTGTATATTTGTCCTCTAAGAAAACTATGATATTATGTCTAATCACACAGGTTACATTAAAAAAAAATAAAATGAAGAAGTTAATTTAATTTTAGTAAAAATGATAAACACAAATGTTAATAATATTATTTGTTTTATAGTAATAGTAGAAGTAGATGTAAGACTGTATATGAATGTCGAAAGTGAAATTTATTAAGCCTAGTTATATTTAACAGGCTAAATATATATTCCGCTCTGAGTACTCTGAAATCCAGCATGAAAAATTAGCCTTAGCTGACTCCAAAAATAACATCTTCTGTGTTTTCTCTAATTAAACGTCTTGCAGGCAAATATTACATCTGATATTTTTTAAACACTTAAGAAATTAAGCGGCAGTAGCTTTCGTGGAAGTTGATGTTGGAAAAGAGTGGTTAGAAAGAAAAAAAAAAAAAGTTCCTAATTGAATGCTGTGGAATTCTTTTCTTTGTGCAGAGGAAAGTCATTGGAGAGTATGCAAATAGCTGAGATGGGGCTGAGAACAATGTCTGCCTCTCACTGTGCTCAGGACAACACAAAACTAAAATCTGCATCCTCTCAATTACTGAAATCAGGATCAGATCCAGTTTTATAATGATGGCAAATACACCGCAAGTCATAATGAACATCACACTTGCTTTGGGGGGAAAAAAAATAACAGACCTGCAAATCACCTCCATACTATAAGATTACTGTCATAATATTACCAGTGAGGATTAATTATTTTGATGTCATTTTTATAAATGCTATAAAGTGTCACTATCAGGGAATAAGTAAAAAAAAAAAATATATATATATATATTATAAATATCTATATATCTATCTATGTATATATATATATATATAGATATATATATAGATATAGATATAGATATCTATATCTATATATATATAGATAGATAGATATCTATCTATATATATATCTATAGATAGATAGATAGATAGATAGATAGATAGATAGATAGATAGATAGATAGATAGATAGATAGATAGATAGATAGATAGATAGATAGAAATATAATATATCATGAAATCCTAATCCTAGTAAAGCATAAATTACTATAAAAAGATTCCTTTTAATATCTGCATCAATCTTTGTAAAATAAATGACTTTTATATGAAAATGTTACTGGCAGTTTTTATTCATCTCCATTGTAATTTCGCATTACTGTATCAGTATTTTTTTTCAGCTGTACCTCCACTTACATTATATAATGTGATAATTTAGTACTTATGATTTCTTCATTCAAAAATGGTTTCTGGCACATTAAAACTGTTATTTCGTTTATAACATTGTAAAAGTTTTACGTCCATTTTTAGGAAGAGTGCTTAGACTTATACACGTAGAAGACCGTCTTGGCGCCCCCGTGTGGTAGACTCATGAATAGCATGTCTATATAAACTGCAATCTGTCTACGATAATCGATGTTCATGTAAACGGCAGCGCATTTATTTGCTCATTCCTGTGTAATACTATTTAACTTACATATTAATATCTGGCATAAAATACACGTCATAATTTCGTTAATAAAATGAATAAATAACACATTTCACATGAAACATGTAGATTACATCATATAACACTGGAGGGCGCTAAACTCGCTGATCGGAGGCCCTCCCCTTACGTCACCAGTGCAACCCCGCCTGTCATTTACATACAGCGCTTGATTGGTTGTACGTACCATAAGACGTCATTTTTTGGGTTGTACAGCTGCGAGCCAATCGCTGCCTAGGAGCAATGCGATTGGTAAGCGACATAGCTGTCAATCACAAAAAATTTGCATACTGAGGCCGAAAAGTCTGGGAGCTATCAGTGTGCTGCTAACCACGGAGCAGGCACGGTGTAGTCATAGAGGAGTATAGGAGGCCAGGCACAGAGCGAGGCAGGGAGACGGGGGCTACTTCCAACACTATACATAACAATGTGCAGGCTGCAATATACCACAATGTCACTACACAAGGACTGCTTATGGCCCACAATGTATTCATGTGTTACCAAGTCTATTTATTGGGAACTCTGATTTACTATGTCATTATTAAGTAATATTACTCTGATAAAACATAATTTTATCCAAAAAATGAATATAGTGCTATGTAATTATATATATATATATATATATATATATATATATATATATATATATATATATATATATATATATATATTAATTACTGATGATGATTAATTGTGCAAAAAATAAAACACACACACACATTTATATTTTATATAGGCAATTAAATTATACTAATACAAATAATGATAATTATGACTAATAATAATTATTGTTATTATTTATTCACTGATAGTAATATATATATATTAATTTATTTATGTATTCATTTACTTTTTTTAAGAAAACTGCAAAGCATCCAGGCTTCATTTTCTTTTGCAAAGACAATTCAGAGGGTTAAAATCAATACTTAAATAGTAATATATATATATATTATATATATTTATATATATATTATAATTTGCAAAATAGCTAGGCCATGCAAAAGTCCATGTAAAACTTATTCGGGGGGATTCTCTGTCCTTTTTCTCCTTTGCAAAGAAAATTCAGAAGTTTACAAATCAATACTTAAATAGTAATATATATATATATATATATATATATATATATATATATATATATATATATATATATATATATATATATATATACTATTTTGTTTAACATAAGTTGCAAAATTTTTGTCCATGCAAAAGTCCATGTAAAACTTTTTTGAGGGGACTCTCTGACCCTCTTTTCCTTGGCAAAGAAAATTCAGAGGTTTAAAAATCAATATTTAAATAGTAATTATATATATATATATATATATATATATATATATATATATATATATACTTATTATACAGGATTTATATAGCGCCGACAGTTTATGCAGCACTTTAAAACTTGAGGGTAGACAGTACAAATACAATATACTTTAATACAGTAAGAATCAGAGGGCCCTGCTCGTTAGAGCTTACAATCTAATATACATTTTGTAATCTTGTCCATGCAAATTTCCATGTAAAATGTATATGAGCTGATTCTCTGTCCTAGTTTAAGTTGGGGAAAAATAATTCAGTGGAAAAAATATATTTAAATAGTAGCAATATAAAGTGTATATATTTTACTTATTCTATTATAACACACACACATATATATATATATATATATATATATATATATATATATATATATATATAATGTTGTGTTACATTCAAAGTATTTAGGCCTTTTCCCTCCCTTGGCTAAGAAAAAAAATTTAGAGGAAAAAAAAAATAGCTAAAGGGGTGAAAAATAATATATATGCTGAAAATATTAATTGACAAGTACATTAAATCGAATTATATGTACTTATTTTATATTACTGAAACTCCAAAGACTATTGCAAAAAAATCCAGTGGAAGTCTGTTTTTCACCTCATAACAAACTAATATAATAAATATTTAACTAAAAATCGTAAACCCCCCCCCCCCCCCTCTCTCTCTCTCCCAACCTAACCACAATTTATGAACTCCTAGGTCATAAAGCCGACCGACCTCTCCCATTGGTGGCAAATCACGTTCATTTCCAAGTGCGCCATGTATAATTGGTGACTTTATTTTTATTTAATAAGAGGTCACTATTTACATGTGTAAACTTCAGGAATTATTTTTTCAGGAGTGCTCACGTTAAATATTACTTTTATTTGCACAGCTCATCAGCACTTAACATTTCATCTGCCTGTTTTTCTTTTTTTTTCTCTAGGTGTATGAAAATGGTAAATATATTTTTTGCTCCAGCTGAGTGGCTGTGAGAGACCACAAATTGCACAATTTGGCCATGCCTCAGCCAGGAGATTTATGTGGAGGAAGTGTACATTGTTTCAGCACTTGGCAGTGATCAAAGCACTTCCTCCACACACACCAAAACCCTGCTGGAGTAAAGATTTTTTATGATCTGATAGAAGGAAGCCTTGCACTAGATGGGGTCTCATATCTTTGTTAAACATATGTTAATTTGTGTGTGTGTGAGGTGAGTTAGAGGGAAAGGCTACTATTGCCTCCTTCACACTTCCCCCCCTTAGTAGACACAGCTGCTCTCCCTCTGCCCACAATATGCTGGTCATTATTGTTTCCCCAGGTTGTTCTTGGCTGCCAAGGACTGTCCTTCCTGTCAGTGGCACAGAGCCCTATGTCAGCAGTCTGCCACAGACACACTTCTCCCTCTTCTCACATCTGCTGTCAATCAAACGTGACGTCACTCTACAACTGACCAACAAGGGCTGGCTCTCCCAAACTTGCTTAGGAGAGTGATGGATTAGGATTAAAGACCACTGGCTGGTGCTTGATCAGCTTTAGTGATTGCAGCATTCAGATATTTAGGATCACTGTATTCTTCATTTATATATCTAAAACTATAAATTGTCAAATAAAAAACAAACAGAAAATAGAGTGAAACCTGCAATGACTATATATCACCAGCAGGTGGGGCTGTAAGTGCTCAGCTTTCTGGCATTCCCTAATGTTTCTAACCTACATAAAACATTGTTTTTTGCAACGTAATAGTTATTTATTGTTGACAAGTAACACAATCTCTATAAGATAATGAAAATATCCTACTTTTTTTTAATGCAGATATCATACAATACTGTTATAAAAAAAAATATATAAGACTACTAAATATAGTAGGGCATGCTGAAACTTGTAGTTCCACAAAAGGTTCCAACCCCAGGTAACACAGTCATCAATTAGTCATTTAAAGTTGTGATTTATGCATAGAATAATCATTTTAAGTGCATTTGAATTACATAAAGGTGTAATTACATAAATCATTCAGGTAACCTCCATTAAGCAAGGATTTTCTCATCCCACTGTACTATGTGCTGTCATCATTTGCCAGCATCATTTGGTCTGATCTATATAGTTGTATATAAAAATCACTTTTTTCCTTTCAAAAAGTGTTCCCCAGTGCTAAATCTTTCATCCAATTTCTAAATTGCTGCATTTGTACATTTCAAAAGCCAATATAAAGGAATAGTAGTGGTAAAAATAAGCCTTGTGGTTTAATTAAGCTTTTTTTTGTTAATTTTCCTTTAAGGGGGTGTGGTGGGGGCGTGTCCTATGCCTACATACATTTGCTAGCAGGTGTCCCTCATTCCCAACTCAGAATGTTGGGAGGTAATGGTACCCATATGGTCATCAGCTTATCCAGTCAATTTGAGCTGATTTAGGCACCAGTCACTTTCCTTGTGGATACCTTGTGATTAGAGCACAGCCTCAATTTAAAAGCTTGGCATGCAAGCAGAAAGCTGGGCTGGATTTTTCTAATTGATATTATTTACCAAAGTTAAAGCGTTACTAAACCCAGGAGCCTGCGTTCACTATAACTGGTCTCCCATGGTACACAGAACACGGAACTGCAATTATTTTAGTAAATATAAACTGCTAAATACCTTTACTCATCAGCGGTATATAGCAGTCTTGTGACTTTTATCAGTGTCTGGTTAAAGCTGGTAGGAGGAGTTTTCATTCTCTCCTGGTTGTCCTATGAGGCTGCAGGACCCCTGACCCTCTGTCTGGACAGTGTTAATTGGCCCTGTGCTGATCACATGCACACTCTCAAAAAAAAATAAAAACTCTTTAGCAATATACACCAAACTGAGCATGTGCAGTTTGCCCCCAAGGCTCTGTTCTATCAGCAGGTAGATTGGGGACTGTGGAAGAAGGGGAGGATCAGAGAAGACAGGATCAAACAGCCTTTTTACACAATGCAGAGGATTAGCTTCTTAGGTTCAACAATGAGTATAACAAGCATGCATTACTGCATATACAGACTGATATGACTGTTGTGGGTTTAGTAACACTTTAAGGCTGGTATCAGGGGAGTCAGCATAGTGCATAATCATGCATGCCTGGTCATTAAGTGTGTGCACTATTGGTATTTTTGAATACAAGTTTGGTGATCAGATTGCAGAGTCCTATCTGAATGCCATATTTTATTTGCGTCCCCTTATGGTGTAAATTTGCAGTACAGTTCTCTAGAAATGTAATAACAAGGTGAGCAACAATATAGAGAATTGAATGACCAGCCAGTAAATTCCAGGCTGGCAATGGAGGGAATAGCGGGGTGCTGGAAAGGTTACTCTGGGCTTACAGCTTACACTGAGATGTCTAAAGATGACCACAGGGTGGTTGGACGTGCATGCATTACATAACCTCTAAAGCTCACCATACACTTTACAATCTCTGTACAAAGTAGAACTATAGGCAAAACTTTTTTTCCATTGTGAACAGAGGAGGGTTATAACCCCTGTCATATTTTTTTTTACCATCTGTGTTCCATTAGGGAGATTTCCCTTCACTTCCTGTCCCATAGCTAAACAGAAAGTGAGAGGAAATCCCTGCAAATTAAGGAAATCCCCCCAAGTCACCAGAACTAGTGTCCTCACTGGAAGATTTCCTCTCTATTCCTTTTCTGGGGACAACCCAAAATTTGGGATTTTCATTTTACTTTCAATGGTAAGCAGGACAAATAAAGAAAGTGAATCTCCTTGACAGGGGCGCAGACCACAATAAAAACTGACAGGGGTTCTAATCCCTCTGTACTCTATCCAAAACTAAAAATAAAAGTTTAACCTTTAAATATACTGTTAAGTTTACAAAAACGAGTTCGATTTGTAGGTATTTTCATGCTGCAGCATGCTCCTGAATACACTGCTGTTGATGAATGTCACAGGGAGAAACAGTAATTGGCTGGGTAGGCTCTCTTACTTACCCAATTGATTGCTTCACTCAAGCCAGGCAATAGGATATAGGACCTTCTGGTGTTGCAGTGAAGTCTCACTCCTCCAGCTGAATATTGTAATAAACATGAATAACCCAACAGAAGGTTTGGGAGCAACTCATAATGCTGTGGGACCTGGGCACAAAGATGAATTCCCTGAGATGCAACTCAGAAACATCTATCCTAAACTAAAATATCTGCATTGTCTATTACCATGTTCTATAGCTGCTTCCAAACACCATATACAACTGCAGAGTGCCTTCTTTCCCCTCTGCATGATGTACAAGTCCATTATTCTGTACTGATGGGGATTATCTCCATTTAAAAGCAACAAGTCCTGTTCATTTTATGCACGCTAATTACAAAAACAAACTTGTCAGTGAAAGGCTGATGGATATAATGGGATGGCTTAGATCATGTTCCCTGTGAGTGACAAGGACACACCACCACCACACAGAATAATGAGTGGAAAGGTCAGCAAATGCCTAAAGATGCCTACAGACATTAGATGGTAGTGAGCCGTGCATGTATGATCCAACTACTGAACAACCTTTTTTTATGAACAATCTTTGTACAAACATGCAAGTGTGCATGGGGTTCCATTGCATGTCTGCACATATAGAGGGGGCAGGTATTACTTTATTTTGGGGCATACAGTAGTGATCTATCTTGACCAATCAATTCTTCCCCTAAACAGGCCTGCCTGTCATATTAGAGAAGGTCTATAATGTTCCCCAGCTAGAATCCAAAACTGCTTATACAGTAAAACCTTGGTTTGAGAGTAACTTGGTTTGAGAGTGTTTTGCAAGACAAGCAAAATTTTAAAATAAATTTTGACTTGATTTACAAGCGATGTCTTGATATACAAGCAGCGTCATGTCACAACAGAGTATAAAAGAGAAGAGAGGTGCCTCTAAGTGTAGCAATGTGGTTACATTTAATGAAGGTACAACATTTAGCTACACTTGTAGCTCCTGCTGGATTTTGCTTCTAATCCCCTTGTGGAGGATTCCATTTGTGGATGGACATTTTATGGTTACACAACCTGGTCACATTGCTATAATCTCTTTATATAGACTATAAACTGAAGACCCTATGAATAAATGGTTGTGGAACGAATCATTTGAGTTTCCATTATTTCTTATGGGGAAATTTGCTTTGATATTCACATGCTTTGGATTACAAGCATGTTTCTGGAACGAATTATGCTTGTCCAAGGTTTTACTGGGTATGTCTAAAGGGCCTATTTATAAAAACATAACTAAGTGTAAATAGTGAGCTACTGTTTATAGTACTTTATTAGAATTATATTTTAGTTTGAAACATTATTATTTTGCAACTGCCAAAATTTGGCCCAAGGGGAGCTAATATCTTGCTAGTTTAGCATTGCTTGTTAACACAAGTTGGCACAGAGAGGTTTAAGGTAACACCACACAGGCAATCAGTAGCCACAATAAATCTCTGACAGCCACCGAGCCAATCTTGTAAATCTCTGGGATACTCACATAATGCACTTCCTAGCAATAAGTGTATCCAGTAAACCTAACACCAAGAAGCTGGAACCGGCCTATGAAGAAATATTACACCGTGTGAAGCACTAAGAGATCTGTTCAAAGCCCCCTACACATTATATGACCCCCCACTCTTATCAGATCGCCACCCCCTATCCGGGTGTATCATCCAAATCCTCTGATCTCCTGCAGAAATGTGTGACCCACAGCTCTGCTTTCACTGGTAGTTTGGTAACCCAAGGCAAGGCTGGTTTTCTGCTGCTAGTTGATATGCTCATAAACCTGCATTATAGAATTAGCAATGCCTATCTGGAGCATGCCATAGACACTGGTCACTGGAAAATGGCTCCACAGAGATAGGAAAACAAGATTATTCTATTATATCTTAAATATACATCAGCTCCAGTAGGGTGGCTAAATGGGTGGGCTGTATACAATGATTTTTTTTTTAATCTAGCATGCATCCTGTGGGTAATAGGAGTGTATAATTCCATACATATAAATCTGGAGGTAAGAATTAGTCTGGGTCATTTTCAGCCCCTGGGGAGTTACAGTTGGATCAATGAGGGGAAAAAAAAAAATATATATATATATATATTTTATATATTATATATTTATATATTATTGGTGGTGTCAGTAGATTTGGGGACAGCTTTGGTCAGGAAATTATTGGTATATAATATTATTGGTATGTATATAATATGAATTATTATTAATTATTAATATATATATATATATATATATATATATATATATATATATATATATATATATATATATATATATATATATATATATATATATATATATATATATATATATATATATATGTTATATAAAAAACATCAATTTGCTGTGAATTTCGAAAGAAAAATTAAAATGCCTTCTGTCATATATTATAAAATATCAATAATATATCAATAAAATATGACATAAGTGTCAAGTACATGTACAGATCTGCAAGAAATTAATGCATTCAAATGCAAAGATAGAAATAAATATAATCTGCCAACCAGTTTACGTGTTAACTGTCCCTAAAATTTCTGCTATAACCTTTTTTAGCCAAAGGAGCTGCTTCTGTGTCCCTCTTTAAAACTAGTCTCCCTTTTTTAACTACTGGCCTGGCTACTCAACTTTAGGGCTAAGCCCCAGAAAATTGGCACGGGCCATTTTAATGGGTGTGCCCTTACTGGCCACTGGGGTGATCTCATTAACAGGGGTGGCTTTTTTTATAGGGTACAGAGGCCACAGTAACAAACTGAAACTAGTTTCAGAAGGGCACAAAGAGAAAGCCAGTAAAGGTAGTGGGCATCCTGCGATGGGTATGTTTTTAGGCTAGAATAAATTATTATAAGGACTTACAGGTTTTTTTTTTTTTTAAGGTTAACCATATACTGCCCAGGCAGCAGACTGGAGTAATGCTAGTCCCTTTCCCAGCACGTGTACGTATTAAAAGTACTTAGGGATTTCTTAGTGTGTTAAAAAAATCATCAAATAATAACCAATTATTCCCCTTTTCTCCAATCGGAGTGAGTGGAGGTTGGAGAGAGAAATCCTCCTAGATCACACTTCTCTCCAGGCATCAACTATCTTTGGATCCATCTAATCAGGACCGCAGTCAATAGATTTATATGGCTAAATACTATTTAAAAAAATATATATATGGAAAAGATAGTGCTAGAATCATTTATTTTTTTTGGGTTGCGGCAGTGCATGTCCAGCATAACCAGTGCGGATCTGTGATGCTGGGAGAAGATTGCATGGTGGATCATACATGTCACGTCTACTTCATTGCTCACAGCCTATTCCCAACACCTATGTAAGCAGAGCACCAGTCCTGTCTCCTCAGTGTGATTCATGTCTGTCATCCCCATTTCTGTCGGACGGGCAGGGAAATAGGAAAAAGAGGCTGAGGAATGAAGGCTGAGCAGACAGAGCGCCCCTGGCAGGGAATGCGGGGAATGAGGAGACACCGCCGGACACCTGCACTGCGATCTGCGCCGCTTTTATGGCGAGGCTTCGCCTAAACAAGTCACCTATAGAAAGGGAGAGACTTCCCGCAACTAACCGGACACACAGCACTGCCCGGGGGGACACAAGTCTCAGCACACTCACCTAGAAGAGATAGATAGATAGATAGATAGATAGATAGATAGATAGATAGATAGATAGATAGATAGACAGACAGACAGACAGACAGACAGACAGACAGACAGACAGACAGACAGACAGACAGACAGATAGATTAGTTGATTCGGTATATATGGGTTATTGAGCAGTTGACTGGCAAATAATTCAATTATATAGGATATACTGATGATAGATTTTAATACATAGATCGAAAAAAAGATAAATAGATAGATAGATAAATAGATTCAATATGACATATCAGCGATATTGTTCGATTATATATAGGATATTCCGATAATAGAGATAGATAGATAGATGATAGATAGATAGATAGATAGATAGATAGATAGATAGATAGATAGATAGATAGATAGATAGATAGATAGATAGATAGATAGATAGATAGATAGATAGATAGATAGATAGATAGATAGATAGATAGATTCGATATGATATGTGGGTCATTGAGCAATTGATTGGGAAATATAGATTATATAGGATGTACTCATGGTAGATTTTAATACATAGATCGAATGACAGATAGATAGATATAGATAGATATACTCAATATGACATATTTGATAGATATATTGTTCTGTTATATATAGGATATTCTGCGATAGATAGATAGATAGATAGATAGATAGATAGATAGATAGATAGATAGATAGATAGATAGATAGATAGATTTAATATGATTTTGATAAATAAATAGGGATAGCTAGCTAGATAGACAGATAGATGTTAGAATTGTAACCCCCCAGTAGCTGGCTGCGCAAGTTTTAAAAAATAAACCATGATATATTAATTGTGTAATTTTATAACACAAGTATATTTGTATTGCATATTTAGAATTAGGTAATGGTCGCCATAATACCTACAGACCAGTACACGAATTATTTTTTACTTGTGTTCGTTTGGTTTGTAAAATCAGCACTGTGTCAAACCATGATCGCTTTGTTATTGTGAAGAATTAAGGAAGAGTATCTATAGGTATATACGGAGTATTCAGAATATCTATATATGTATTCCGAATATCTAGGTTACATGTGCAGTCCTTTATTTCAGTGTGACTATCATCAAGGTGTGACAGTCCCTCATCAGGCTGGCATGAGATCATGTCTATCTAACAGATAATATCAATGACAGTATAATATATATATATTTATATAGGGAATCCCACATGTCAGCACTACACCCCAAAGATCAGCTCCTCGGACCGATCTTCCCAGCAGTAATGAGATCAGATCGTCTCTATAGAATGTTCTGTCCTGGCAGTCGCTGTGGTTTTCCTACCTGTCATTTTTTGCTTACAGGAAAATTGCAGTAATTGTTGTAGTCACTAATAAAACAGCAGCAATTATAATATGGGTTACAGCCCTATTAAATCCACCAAATTACAGATTTGTACAATGTCATCTACATAGAGTTTAGGTAGGACACTCCCTCCTAATCACTACAGCCAAGGCTGAATATGATACAAAGAATGAGAAAGACAAACCAGTAAATACATAGCTGACATCTGAAGCATATAGGACTGTAAGGTCGTGCAGTAATGCTAGCAACACACATTACAATCCGATTGTACAATCTACTTACATTTATCATTAAACCAAGGACAATACCTAGGCAATAATTTCACTGAACAGACAATAAACTAGGCCCACACTAATAGTTATTGATAGATCCTAATAATCGAATCTTGCTTTGCCCAGTCTATGAAGAATCCAATGCACAGACAGCCATCTGTATGTCGGTACCTATTTTAGGACTATGGGTATATGAGATTATTAGGGTCAGCTCCATTGGCAGGATCCTAACACTAAGGCTGGATTCACACCTATGCATTTTTTGTGCTTTTTGCATTTTGCAGCTTTGCACTACAGAACGTGTTCCATAGGAAACCATGTTAAATGGACTGTAGTGCAAATCTGAAAAATGCAAAAAGTACTAAAACTGATAGGTGTGAATCCAGCCTTAGAATGAATGGCAGCCCCCATGCGTTTTCTCACAGCAGCGTGTTTTCACTTGGGGTGGTTGCAGGTGCGGGAATCGCTGCGATTCCCGCAGTTATACGCAGAGGTGTGAACCAAGCATTAGGGCCCATTCACACCAGAAACTGCACATAACTACTCGTTTTTGACTGCATGTTTTCATGCATTTTGCTTGTTGTACGCTTGAATGTGTTTTGCATGCATTTTGTGCTGCACTTGGCATTGCGTTCAGAGTGTATTTCTCTATCCATTTTTGGGCTTGCCTTTCTTTGCTAAAAGGGGTGCATTTCAAGTGCATTTGTAGCGTGTTCCCTGCATTTGCGGTTTGGAAAAATGCAGCATTTTCTACTTTATATAACTGCGCTGAACAGTACTGCAATGATGTGAACTATGCCCATAGAATTACATAATAAAACTCCCCTGTGCTCTAGATAATTTAAAGTTAGTAAAACTCAATATACTACTACTACTACTACTTCTAAAAATAATAAATATCAAAATAAGTGAAATACAGACATGTATAATTCGCACATATATGTGAATCCACAGTAGAGCAACAGTTGCGCTACTGTGGATTATTATTATTATTATTCAGGATTTATATAGCGCCAACACATATATGTGCGAATTCACATATATTCACATATATTCACATATATGTGCGAATTACACATGTCTGTATTTGACCTATTTTGATATGACCATAGGATTACCTTGATTTTGGGTTGTCTTTGCATTTGGAGTGCAGTTCCAAATGCATCCAACTGCATTCGCTGTGAAAGGGCCCTTAGGCTAGGTTCACACCTTTATGTTTGTGGCTGCATTTCCATGGGCATATTCATTTGAATGGGCTGCTGAAACACAGGGAAAAAGTTCCTGAAACATTCCAAAAGTGTGGCAGCAAAATTGCATGGCGCATCATGCATTTCCATTTGCAGGAAACCACTCTGCGGTTTCCAGTGTGTGGATACCATTAGGGTTAAAGGCACCACAGGGTGTCTGCCTAAAAACTGCGTGCTTTTTATGCGCCTGGCTGCGGATGCAGGAACACGTATGAACACACGCCTTCCCACCAGGGTTGCCAACCGCCAGTAAATTTACTGACAGTTTGTAAAAATCTGTGTTTTATTTTACAACTGCCAGTAAATATCAGGGGCTTTCATGCTGTGTTACATAGTTACATAGTAGGTGAGGTTGAAAAAAGACACAAGTCCATCAAGTCCAACCTATGTGTTGACTTTTATATAAGGCAAATTACTTTATAGGTATTGTCAGTGTTTCCATATCATGTTTATATTGGTCAAATATTCACTGCGTTAGTTTTCAATAGGAGTTCTGTCATTTCTCAGGCTGCCAGTAAAAAATGTGCTCCGCCAGTAAAATGTCCATGTTTTGTCAGTAAAAAATGCTGCAGGAGGTTGGCAACCCTGCTTCCCGCCCCGGAATAGTGTGAGCCTAGCTTTAGTAAAAAAGGAAATTGCTTGTCGCTTTTCCATCACAGATCCAGTAAAAAGGGGTTTATTCTTCATTTTAGAATAGTAGGCGGAGCCATGTAAATCATTCCTTTATGTCCCTGTGGCCAAATGTACTTCCAGGAACAATATGGTGTACAGTACAGATATTGCCTATTGTTTGGATTGTTTGGATCTGTGACGGAAGTGAGACAAGCAAATCCCCTGTGTGTTAAGGCAAGCTCCCCATGTACACTAGCACATGCTTCAGGCTAGGTTCACATTTGTGCATTAGGGGAACGCATGCAAAACTGTGCGCTTACCCACAACGCACATAAAAATGTGCTGCCCTTTTGCAGACGTGCCATTAATTCTTAATGGCACGCCATCTTTCTAGTGTGAACAAAGTACCATGCGTTTAGGTGTGGCGCAATTTCCCAAAGGGTCACGCACTTTTTATGCATAGAGCATCCCTAAACACGATGATTGGAAATGCGCAAACATGCGTCCAGACCCTGTAGTACCCGAATAGAAGTGAACGCAGTCTCAGATGTTGGTGCCAATTGTTGGCAGCCATGACTTGTATGGGAAAGGTCTGTGTGCAAAAATAACGATAAATGTGTCCAAGCAGATCCATGGGGAGAATGACATTTTCATGGAGATCAGTTGTCCTTCCTTTTATTACAATGACAGCAATCAGTAATAAAAACAACAACACGGATGGTAAATATTAATAATAATAATAATAATGTATATGAACACTGCTATATTCTGTACATATAGTTCTCTCTGTGATACTGAGCAGATGTAGTGAAGGCCATCACAGATCACACATTACACATCACAATATTTCTAGTGGAGGGGAAGTGGCCGATGAAAGCTCGCTGTCCTCTGCTCTATTGGCGGACCACACAAGAAGAAGCCAATGAATACTCTGGGGAGTGACGGACAGCAGCGGCTCCATCACATTCCTTTGGACTAGGCCCGGGGAGGCGCTAGAATTAATCAGCCAATAAGAGCTCTTCTAGAACCTGTCTCCGCCTAACATTCAATTACGTAATGACGCAGGCACAGATTTGAATACGCTCGCTTATTGGCTAAATGACGTTGTGAATAGGCGGGGTTTGTCCATAAGAGGCAAAAGGTCCGTCCTACATATAGACGTCATTGCCGCTCTGGCCAATACTCGTAGAGCTCTACTTCTATGTTAGTGGAAGTATTTGCATAGTGCAATCTGCGTTTAGCCATTGGACGTAGAACAGCCAATAAGAAGTATTCTACTCACACAGGGCGGTCCTATACGTCACAGAGGGCGGAGGCACTGGATGTGACTCTCCCGGGTCCGTGCTGTGATAGAGTAGTCGGATTGTGTTGTTGACAGGGAGCTGATTGGTCGTCTGTCTTTTCAATACAATTCTTCATACACCGGGCATAGCTGTCTATACTTATACGGATCGCATATGCCCTACGGGGATGTCTGCAGTACCTATCTATACAACTGGTTCTATGTCCGTATAGAAGGAGAAGGAGCCCATAGACATCCCGAGTGCGGGCGGGGAGAGGAGAAGACGAGCGGAGACCATGAGATGATGATGGACTTCATATGGACAAGACTGATCCATTACTGTACATATATACTGTATATACACACCATACACCTCTACCGATGTTACATGCCACACCCATGGCCATAATACCACACAACCATCATCACACTGATAACAATAATATTTACAGCAATCATAATAAAAATGCACTTATGAGTATATATTAATACAAACTATAATAAACAAATACACAAAAACCAGGGAGGTAATTATAGATAGATACAATAATAATACTCCATTCTGTATAGATAATACACCCATAAGTGTATATACACATATAAATAAAAAGTATATTACATAAAAAAGAGATACCATAGCTATATAGACAATGATAATAGTTATCATCATTATCATCATATAACTAATCCTTTTATTTTGGAGAAAGAAAGAAAGAAAGAAAGAAAGAAAGAAAGAAAGAAAGAAAGAAAGAAAGAAAGAAAGAAGAGAGATCATGATAACAAACAAAAAGCTAAAGAGATAAGAGATAGATGGATATATATTGATAGAATAAATGACCAACAGACATGATAGTAATATAAATAGATCGATGGTGGGTTAGTAGACATAAAAGAAAGAAAGAAATGATAATAAACAAATAGCCAGAGAGATAAATGGATAGATAGATAGATGATAGATAGATAGATAGATAGATAGATAGATAGATAGATAGATAGATAGATAGATAGATAGATAGATAGATAGATAGATAGAATGCATAGACCAATGAACATGACAGTATGAAAAATAGAAAATAGATGGATAGTAGGTTAGTAGATAGATAGACAATTTTGAAAGAAAGGAAGAGATCATGATAATAAACAAATAGTCAAAGAGATAGATGGATAGATATAGATAGAATAAATATACCAACAGACATGATAGTAATATAAAAAGATCGATGGTGGGTTAGTAGACAGATTTGAAAGAAAGAAAGAAATCATGAGAATAAATAGACAAAGAGATACATGGATAGATAGATAGATAGATAGATAGATAGATAGATAGATAGATAGATAGATAGATAGATAGATAGATAGATAGATAGATAGAATAGATAGAATAGATAGATAGATAGATAGATAGATAGATAGATAGATAGATAGATAGATAGATAGATAGAATAAATAGACCAACAAACATGATAGTATGAAAAATAGATCGATGGTAGGTTAGTGGATAGACAGATTTGAAAGTAAGAGATCATGATAATAATAGCCAAAGAGATAGATGGATAGATATTGATAGAATAAATAGACCAACAGACATGATAGCAATATAAATAGATCCATGGTGGGTTAGTAGACATGAAAGAAAGAAAGAAAGAAAGAAAGAAAGAAAGAAAGAAAGAAAGAAAGAAAGAAAGAAAGAAGGAAAGAAAGAAAGAAAGAAAGAAAGAAAGAAAGAAAGAAAGAAAGAAAGAAAGAAAGAAAGAAAGAAAGAAAGAAAGAAAGAAAGAAAGAAAAAGAAAGAAAGAAATCACGATAATAAACAATTATCCAGAGATAGATAGATAGATAGATAGATAGATAGATAGATAGATAGATAGATAGATAGATAGATAGATAGATAGATAGATAGATAGACAGATAGATAGATAGAATAAATAGAGCAACAGACATGATAGTATGAAAAACAGATCGTTAGTAGATAGATAGACAGATTAGAAAGAAAGAATTTCCTGCAGGCTCATGCTGCTAGCTGTGTGCCGCCCCCGCCCCCCCCCCCCCCCATGGTGTCCGATGGGGGGGGGGAGGAGGCTGCCAGTAGAGGTGGGTCGGTGGGAGGTGAACAGAGGGGGGTCTGATTAGCAGGGATGGTGTCAGGCTACCTAAAGATGGCTTGTTAGGCATCCTGTGTGTCCAGGACTGGTTGCTCCTGTCTGGTGTACATATATTTGGATTATTTGTATGTGTTTGCTCTGGATTATTCTCTGCTGCAATTGTTTCACCCTCATTACTAGTATAGGATTTAGAACTCTGGTCCAATGTAGGTAGGTATTTGTAAACAAGGCGATCTATCTATCTATCTATCTATCTATCTATCTATCTATCTATCTATCTATCTATCTATCTATCTATCTATCTATCTATCTATCTATCTATCTATCTATCTATCTATCTATCTATCTATCTATCTATCTATCTAGAATCTCTCCTCTTCATGTGGGTAGTGTACAGCGACCCCCCTGTGTCCTCCAGCTGGAGGAGATCTTGAGCTTGTCTGGAGGCACACAGGCTGGACAGAATAGAGAACACATGTGCTGATTTATGGCAGTCTGCCTTTCATGGTCAGAGGAAAAGAAGTTACTTTATAGATGGAGATATTTTAAAGTGACTTACATAGCAGCCGATATTATTCATATGTCTCCGGGATGCTGGCCTGACCTCTGCTGATTATACGGTGCTGTCATATCTTCTTCTAATCTGCTACCCAACCTGTAATCAGATGACTCTTCTTGTGTCTGATGGACACCTAACCATGTCATGGAATCAACGTTTACTGGAATTCAACTACTTGAAGGTGAATGAGGTTTCTCCCGCAAAAAAACATTGCTTAAGCAGTACAGTAAAAAGCAGAATTACATTGTTCTAGGGGAAAAAATGTTTAACTGATTCCAGAGATAGAATCCCACATTTCACACTCCGATGTGTTGGCTGTAAACGTTCAAACAGCTTAAACTTCAAAGGGGGGAAAGGAATTTGATCTCACCCAGAGAGAGAGAAAATCTGCTTTGCATTTCACCTCTTCTGTTTGTTAGAAAACAAAAACCCACCTATAATATATATAGATATATACATCTATATCTATCTATCTGTCTATAGATATATATCTATATATCTCTATCTATCTATCTATCTATCTATCTATCTATCTATCTATCTATCTATCTATCTATCTATCTATCTATCTATCTATCTATCTATCTATCTATCTATCTATTATTTATTTTTTTATTGTTTCACAGTTTACACACTATATGCTATGTTTTTAGGCTTTCCTGAGTGTTGTCTGTATTAATACAATGATTATTATTACACTTACTCAACATTTATTTATCTGTTAATTTTCGAAGGTGACTACATACATACAGACATATATATAGATAGATATATATCTATATATATAGATATATCTATCTATATATATATATAGATAGATATATCTATATATATAGATATATATATATATAGATATATCTATATATATATATCCTTAAGAATTAGGACAGTGTCAGATATACCTTTTCATTTTGTGTGACAAGAAAATTGACATGCCATAGGCTACAATTTAAATCCCCAACACTTTTGCAGAAAGCAGCCTATCATCTATGTATTGCCACAGTGGAGTTGATTTACTAAATAGAGGCTGATTACTTTTCATTTTTCATTTAACTTCAACTCATTCTCTAAGCAATGTGAAAAATCACTTTGCAAAGTGCACTATACTTCAGGGGTAGTTACATGTGGCACTCCAGCTGTGGTAAAACTACAAATCCAATTAAGCCTTTACCTCTGGGAGTCATGCCTGTGGCTGTCAGAGTTTTGCATTGCATTATGGGACTGTAATTCCACAGCAGCTGGAGTGCTACGGTTGCCTGCCCCTGCTCTACTACTTTAGTTAATCAACCCATTGGGGTTGATTTACTAAAACTGGAGCATGCAAAATTGGGTAATCAGCCAATCAGCTTCTAACTTTAGCTTGTTCAATTGAGCTTTGTAAAAAAAAAACTGAAAGCTGATTGGTTTGGCACTCTTCGATTTTAGTAAATCATTTCAACTGAGTTCTGACTACTTGATACTGTGCTGTGCCTTAAGCTCGGATGAGACCAAATGTTTCACCACTGCCAAAATTGCTAAAATTCAGCTTCCATTGTTACTTCTGGAATTGGTTCCATCAGCTGCTGGAAATTATGCTGAGGCTCAATCAGTAACCAGGGATCAGTAGTGATGTCACTCTATAAGTGTTCAAACGCAAGTTTTCAGTGTGCCCCCACGTGTTGGCACGTTTTCAGTGTGCTCCCACGTGTTGGCAGCCTATTCATTTTAATGGGCTGCCCTATGCGCAAGAACATGAAAAAGAAGTCCCTGACTCTTTTCCAAAAAATGCACCGCACTGCTTCAGCAACACGTGGTTTGGTGCATACAAATGCATGGGGGTGCCATTAACAATTAAGTACAGCATGTTTCTCTGCATGTCAGAAAAGGGAAAGATTTTGTGCATGTTCCCGACACACATAGATGTGGACCTAGCCTAAGGTAATGTTAGCTGAATGTTAGCATCTCGGCTGCAGATGAAGTGTCCCCAGTTATAGAATCACACTTAATATTATATTTTTAAAGTGTAGAGATAAGATGTGTTAGCAGGAATCATATTATTGTATTTTAAGTAAAAACTGTTGCATGCAATAGCTTGGACCAGTGTTTCTCAACGCCAGCCCTCAAGGCGCCCCAACAGGTTATGTTTTCAGGATTTCCCTCAGAAGAAACGGCTGTGGTAATTACTAAGGAAGTCAAACTGATCAAATCACCTGTGCAAAATAATGTAAATCCTGAAAACATGACCTGTTGAGGCCCCTTGAGGACTGGAGTTGAGAAACACTGGCTTGGACACACTCCACTGCAATGCACTATATGCATCTGCAGATTCCTAGATTGTAAGCTCTAACGAACAGGACCCTCTAATTCCTCCTGTATTGTATTGTATTGTATTGTATTGTAACTGTACTGTCTTCCCTTATGTTGTAAAGCTCTGCCCAAACCGTTGTTGCTATATAAATAATGTATAATGATATAATAATAATAATCCAGATAGTCAAATCTGCTATAATGGTACAGGACAGAAATTCAGTATTACAAGCAGTGTGCAGCTACAGCAAACCACTCTGCAGCACTGATATGTGAACTAGCCCTTATTTGAACACACAAAACAAGCTTGTATTTGACATTAATTATGACCCTAACTGGACACAAACATGGTACTTTGTCCAATTAGCATTTGCTGTGCATTCAGCTGCTTCTTTAGGTGACAGATTCTCTTTGGCGAGGAATGTGTCCTCCAGCAAAATCTGTTTAGTATTTTCATGCAATCCTGTGTTTGTGGAAAATGCCCAATCAGACTCAGAAAAATATATATGTATGTATATATATATATATATATATATATATATATATATATATATATACATTTGGGGGGCTTAATTGGGTATTTCAAGGAACACTGACTGTAACTGCTGCAACTGCTTTAGTAATTCAACCTCTTATGGCAGCTATAGACATGTGGCAATCCTTGCCCTATTTGATGGATTTTGCATTGATTGCATTGATTGCATTGATTAGATGTCAGTGGGGACATGCAAATTAGTTTTCTGAAGATCTAGGAAAGTGCATGTTTGTGGGTGGGAGGGGGTAGGGGGGACTGGACAGGTGAAGATACCCATAGATGTAAGTGACTGAACAAAAACTTGTAAACTCAAGTTTATGGTCCTGCTGGCTAGACATAGTGCTTTAAGGTGGTTGGATTGTGTATGCATGACTGCCCTCTTATGTCTGTGGGTGGCCTTAGAAAAACTCTTTTAGCTACTGTTCTCCTGGCGTTGGACTTGTCTACATACACCCCATACCATTACACCTCTGTAACCTAAACATGAATCATTTGGCAACCCAGACATTTCATTTTATGCCTGAAGTTGGACCTAAAGACACCTTAGCACCATATTGTCCAACTGTCATCTTCCCCAGACCACTGCAGTTGATGCTAAACAAATGACTGTTGAATTGGTACATGTCTAATGCCCCGTACACACGGTCGGACATTGATCGGACATTCCAACAACAAAATCCTAGGATTTTTTCCGACGGATGTTGGCTCAAACTTGTTTTGCATACACACGGTCACACAAAGTTGTCGGAAAATCCGATCGTTCTGAACGCGGTGGCGTAAAACACGTATGTCAGGACTCTAAACGGGGCAGTAGCCAATAGCTTTCATCTATTTCTTTATTCTGAGCATGCGTGACACTTTGTGCGTCGGTTTTGTGTACACACGATCGGAAATTCCGACAACGGATTTTGTTGTCAGAAAATTTTATAGCCTGCTCTCAAACTTTGTGTGTTGGAAAATCCAATGGAAAATGTGTGATGGAGCCTACACACGGTCGGAATTTCCGACAACAAGGTCCTATCACACATTTTCCGTAGGAAAATCCGATAGTGTGTATGGGGCATAAGAATTCTTTCATTGACAAATTTCCAGTTGAATATTCATGAAAACATTTAGAAGTTTTTAATAACCAGGATACCTTGTGCTGTCACAATGGGGTTGGTCTACTAGGAGCAGAAACTGTTAACTTTGCAAACTGAATTTACATTGAGCTTAGTAAATATGGTAAGGCTGCGTTCATTTGAATAATTTGTACATCCTTGCACATTATTAAATGTTCAAAGTGAAAACAATATATAGATAGATAGATAGATAGATAGATAGATAGATAGATAGATAAATAGTTATAGATATAGTAATTTTTCTAAGATGACCTCACATTTAGATGTCATTGGTAAACACAATCATGTATAGACAGGGAGTAAATTAAGCCTCTATAAAAATATATAGACTATATTAGCATGGGAACCCCCCCCCCCACACACACACACACACGCACACACACACACACAATTTTCAGTTTTGAAAATGAAAGTGTGCACAAACATCTTAATGACTTTACTTTGAACTTAAGTGCTATGTATTTAATGCAACTAAAACAAAAATCTATTTCAGATTAATGTCTTATATGTGAGCTGTGGAGCAGAGTGATACACTGCAGAATTTGCTCTTTTTAAATTCATTTTGTCTATTTGATGAAATTAGCAGGCATTAATCATTAGTATTGGAGCATTTTTATATTAGTACCCAACAGTTTTTAGATGAATAGCTTTAATTTGTGCAAAGAAAGCATGCAGTGGGATCTCCATAAATGATACTGTCCCTGAATACATTAGAGAGTTCCTCAATATTGCTTGGCTCTTACAGTGAAATATTGATTCAAACACAGTCTCTGCAAAAACTTTATTTTATCTAATAAATCCCAGCATAACCAAAAGTTTTCATGGGTGACGAACAGTGTTTTAGCTTGAAATCTATCACTAGAAAACAACTGAATACAAAAAATGTACAATAAATGTGAATAGATGCATTAGCATAACAAATGGATAAAATGTAAAAGGTGAACCGCAACATCAATGAAAAAGTAAAAAAAAAAATAATGCTGTTGTTTAGACGTATCCTCACTTTTAGTTTTGTAGATCCTGAGAAAAAATGTTGAAGGTTAATAACTAATGCGATTGTTTTTCTCTGCTTGAGTGCATGTTTCAAATATCCCATCAAGTTCAGCAGACATTTCTACTTTGGTTGAGTGTTCCCCTGAGCCAGTATAAAATTTACTTTTCAATAAGACTCTTTGACAGTAGATCTCAGAAATACAAAGCTACACACACATACACTCAAAGCTGTAGAAATAAAATATATTTACAAAATGCATCGAACATATATTTATAAATCTGGGATTTATTTTATTAAGCAAGAACTGCAGAAAAGTATAAAAAGGAAGTGTTTGTGAGTTTATGCTACAAAACATGCTTTTTTACCCTAGACTGCATATATGAAGTGATTTTATAATAATTCTACAAATATTTGCAATAGCAAACGCAATCTTTGTAAATATACATCTTTGCAAAGAAAGAAATTATCTTCTTCTTAAGCAGCCCTTGTTGCTAATGCTATCCTCCATGTACTATGTGAATGTGAAAATAAATAATAAATTAGTGTAGCTTTGTCTCTTCTAAATTGATTTTTAGTTCCCTTATGGTAAACCATCTTAGCAACAAAAAGTTGCAAATCAACTCAATTTATTTGGTCATGAAACCATTCGTGGAAACTCGGCTCTAAACGCTTTCTGTTTGGACACAGACATTTGGTTAACACATGAAGAAACATGTATCTTTCATTCAGACCATCTACTATGACTTCTTGCCTGTTTAAATCTATTATTCATTTGTATTAGCAGCATCAAGCTTCAATATCTTATTGAAATAATTCTGTAACAAAGAAAGTGAAAGTACTGATTGCTATGCATTTTTTGCACTTATCAAACAGAAATGACAAATGCTTTCATTGGTATAGGTAACTAAATGTAAGATGTTCATTGTTAGGGATTACATAGACTTTCATGGTAGCATTAAGCATAATAGTCACTATATTATTGATAGTTGGTGCTATTATGTTAAAACTACCCATTTACTCCCCCTGTATACATCACAGTATTCCTTTATTATCTATCTATCTATCTATCTATCTATCTATCTATCTATCTATCTATCTATCTATCTATCTATCTATCTATCTATCTATCTATCTATCTATCTATCTATCTATCTATCTATCCCATCAGTATTGCCAGGAGTGGACAATGGGGCTGATTTACTAAAGGCAAATACACTCTGCACTACAAACAAGATCTACAGTGACCGCACTTGCAGTGCACTTGTAGTGCAAAGTGGATTTGCCTTTAGTAAATAACCCCCAATGTATGCAAGTTCTCTGGATGCCTATGACTGCACCACAAATCACCAACCAATGGATTTCCTAGAGGAAAACATTATAGGAATTATTTTGGGTAGTAGAAAGTAGGGGTTGATTTACTAAAACTGAAGAGTGCAAAAGCTGATGCAGCTGTGCATGGTAGCCAATCAGCTTATAATTTCAGCTTGTTCAATTTAGCTTTGACCAAAAAAAAAAAATCTGAAAGCGATTGGTTTCTATGCACAGCTGTACCATATTTTGCACTCTGCAGTTTTAGTAAATCAGCCTCTATTTCTCCCTGGATATTAGAGTGGTGCTAGGTCCATTTTTTTCACATTTGCACATTATTAGCCCTTGTATCTGCATAGCAATGGGAGTGATTTACTGAAGGAATGAAGACAGTTCACTTATCTTCGCCTTATTTACTAAGCTAAGAGAACATTCACTTTACAAAACTGCACATTCACTTTCCAAGGTGAACCTTTACTTGCTTAATGAACAGTCTCATTTCCTTAAGTAAATCTACCCCACCGTGTTGAGTTTGGCTCTCTGTGTGTTTATACATTTAGCTCCTGTTAAATGTCTATGGCAAGATAGATCTGTATTAACCCCAGAATAACCAACATTAAAGGATTTCTCTGTTGTTACTGAAGGTGTGTTTCTTTTTTGGAATTGTCAGCATATTCTTTATTTACTAAGGTGTTTCTCTTACCTATAATGGGAGTGAAAGCTTTACATAGGCGTGTGAAATGCTGGCTGCTAATGCAAAGCTCCTAATTCTGTGATTGTAAGATTTATTATGTGAAGAGCCTGTAAAGTTCTGATGACTTGATTTAATTGCTCATGAAAACCAGCAAGAGGA
The DNA here is from genome assembly GCA_037952925.1 of Lithobates clamitans. Classification (NCBI taxonomy): domain Eukaryota; kingdom Metazoa; phylum Chordata; class Amphibia; order Anura; family Ranidae; genus Lithobates; species Lithobates clamitans. Next base: position 1,704,468 of record JBBGZY010000583.1, read on the forward strand.
AAATAGTAAGTGCCATGGTGAAATGTTCCAAAATACTTGAATCTGAAGGATATACAAACACATATGAAATGCATCTGCTTATGCACCTGTTTGGGTGCATTTGGCATGAACCGACAAGGTCAATGTGGAATGGAATTAAAAAAACATGTAATCCCTATTTAAACATATATCTATATGACCCCAGATATGTATATGTTGAGCATTGATCATGCATGCATTTTGTGCACTTTGTCACTCTGGTACATTTTGCTAAGTATAAGATTTATTACACATTTTGTAGTATTTCATTTACAAATACAATCAAATCACTAATATTTAAAATGCATCCTAACCCAAGAACAAAAAATGTAAAATATTGCAGATTATTATTCCTTAGATATGGCAGTTACATCAATTTTCTTTTTCATTTATACTTTCTTCCTTCATTTTATACCTGGTTATCTTTTTTTTTTTATTTAAAGGAGAACATAAGACCATTCACTGCGGTCCCCACCTCTGAAGTAGCTTTTGTTCTAATGTCCCAAACAAAGAAAGACTTGCTGTTCTTGAAAAGTGAAAGGGATCTAAGGCACCCAGTAGATAGACACAAACATAGGGAATAAAAGTTCAGAAATTATCCTTCATGGAATAAAGTGCTCCAGGACTGCCAGGCAAAATCAGTTATGATCTTTATTGTTTTACTATTTATTCCAACCTGAACCAAGCATAATATTCACAAAAAATCTTCATCAGCCTGCTAAACATTTCTCAACAGGAAGTTAGGTAAGTTTCATCTTCTTTTCCATAGGCAATAAACAGTGAAGATGTCATGAGTTGTGTTAGGGCCTTGCTGGAGATAAGGTATAGAAAGGAAAAAAAAATACTTTTTCCACTTTTTTTCCACGTGTCCATTTTACTACTGTGCACAGTGCTGGATTTATAAGGGGGCAAAAGGGAAACCACCCAGGGCCCCATGAGAAACGGTGACCCCTCTATACAAAATTAATATAAAATAATATAAAAAAATACATAAAATAATAACCAAATAATAAATAATACAAATTAAACAATATAAAATATATAATAAAACATTACTTTTTTAAATTAAATGTATCTTGGAAAGTTAAATTTTGCTGGCGATCATCTGTAAAAGTTTTTATTCTGAACTGGTATATAGTATTGTTTTTAAAAACAAATGTTGACAGTTCAAGCAAACCACACATAGAGCGCTATGACTACGAGTGTGTTATGCATTTTACAAATGTGTGACTATCATTGAAAATGTAAACATGTGCATGTGGGCCCCCTAAGGTCTAAATTTGACCCTAACTGTATACCACCCCACTTGTATATCTATAGTTTTTGGATGCTAGATTGTCTAAATAGTACCGCACAACCACACAATTATATGGTTTACAAAACAGTACTGACTACATGAGATTTCATGATTATATACTATAATGTACAGTATGTCTATATGGGTTATTATTTTTTAGACAGGCATGGAATTATTATTTTATAGGAATATTTTTTTACACTGAGGCTAATAAATCATTATGTGCCTTGAACATCTAGTGAAACACTAATGTCCCCATTGTTGATGGGGTATTTCAAATACACATGCAGTTGGTTAGTTACTAATGGTGATATTAAAGGTACTGAGAAGATTCACATAGCACGGTTGATTTACTAAAGCTGGAGAGTGAAAAAATCTGGTGCAGTTCTGCATAGAATCCAACTAGCTTTCAAGTTTCTTTGTCAAAGCTTAATTGAACAATCTGAAGTTAGAAGCTGATTGGCTACCATGCACAGATGCCCCAGATTTTGTACCCTCCAGTTTTAGTAAATCAACCCCAGACTCATTGCGCCTACCTCTACTGGTCAAGGAGTTATATTTAGTCCATAGTAAATCACCCCTAAATTTTTATATCTAAAGTATTAAGTAGCAGTGTTGCTTTTAATGACCTTACAGTGGTACCTCCCAAACCAAAAGTGGTCGGTATTTTCTTTAGTACATTTGGGGCGAATTTCCAAAGGTGGATAACTTTTTTTAAATAAATTGATTTTTTCTATTTTTCTTTCTACATATGCGGACATTCATGTGTGACACTTTGAACAATTGTGAATAAAAAAAACTTATTGTTTCATATGAGACCTTTTTTACTTCAGTCTGGTGCACAATTTCGAGCTTGTCTCCTGTAGATTTTAGACTGCAGCAGCACCATATCTGATTAATAGGGGGAGTTAACAAAATAAGCTCTGTTCTGACTAGGGATGAGCGATTCTGCTCAGATTCAGTTTGTGCAGAGTTTTGCTGAATCCACCGTGATGTTCGTGAAACCCAAACTTAGCATCAAACCCACATGAAGTCTATAGGAGGCAAATCTTGATACTAAATTCTGGCTACTGTCAAGAAAAAGAGCACTGGATACAGGGCACTGCCATGAAGATATTTACTAATGCGAAAAAAATGTATACCGGGGAAATTATGTTTTCATGCGGCTTCAAGGGCAACATTGAAAATACGTAAATCCTTTGCATAACATGCTTGGGGGAAGTCTTAAAACTGCATGTGGCCTCATGATTTACACAGACAGTACACTGGAAGCACATATTTGGCTGTGGAATTTTTCTACTTTTACATTTCAGTTTGAATGTATTAAGTAAAATAAAAAAGAAGCATATAATTGACATCACTTATGGCATCCGCTGATGTAAATCCAGCATCAATAAAGATGACTTGGCACCGCTGGTCTGCTACAGGGGGAGGCTGCAGGTCTGGATAAGGGTCTAGCTGGAATATTATTATTTTTTTCTGTCTTTTAAAAAAAATAAATGTTCTATATACTTATTCATGTACTTTGAATACTATATATATTGTCACTTTGATTTTAACCATTATCAGTCTCTAGGATTAAACATTATTTTCTTCATTCATTATTAAGGCAAATCATTAAAGAAGTCCAGGAATCTGTTAATAATGTATAATGCCACTGCTATGAAGGGCTGCTGCAATTAGACATGTTCAAGCAACATTATTAAGTATGCTTTTGCATCGGGTGGTAATAAGCCCGCTTTGACCAGCAGATAGAAATTGGCCAGTACTTCAAGCTGTCACTGTTCTCTCTGATGGAAAACTGTCCTGATGCTATCCTATTTGTATCAGACTCTCATTATCACCTTGTAAAACAACCCATTCAGTTTAAAATAGAAATGAAAGGCAAAACATTTGTGTGTAGATATACAAAAAAAAATAGTGATCACATTCCCTCTGTTCTCAGTAGCACAAGATCTGGGGGGAGGAGAAACAGCAGCACTCTGATCTCCCCAGTGAAAGGCTGTACAGGTGGGTGTGTCAGGACAAATCTGATCATTGGAGGGGAGCAGGCTGAGTTCCCAGCATGGCTAGAGAAATGACTGCGCTGTGCTTTCACACATTAGTGCCCATCAGTGCTGCCTATCAGTGCCATCTAGTGGTCAGTGGTCAGTTTTTAATAGGACTGGCAGGAACACCAGGGATTTCAAACAAAGGAAGCAATACAAAGAGAACAGGATACTTTTTTTTATACAAGTATATGTTACAGTAGGCACATATCAGGAATATGAAATGTTGGGTTTAGATATTTTTTTAAGAATTAAGAGACCGCATCAGTTGATGTGGACAATACTGGTTTAGATCTGGATTTATCAGGTAGTTCACCATGTTTGAATACCTCAGGGACTGCCTTTTGTATTATTGGCCACTGCTTTTGTGTGGGAACATACTGTATTATTTTCAGATGTTAAATTTGATTACAAATGTTTATTTGTTTTGTACAATGCATATTGAAAGCAAACAAAATTAATTTAGCAAAAAAGAATTAAAAGACCGAAGATGGTACAGCATAAGGGGGAATTGGCTGAAATGTACTGAAGACAAAGAATAAAGACAGTTTTTTTACTACAAAAATAAGAGAGAATGCAGATAACAGTGTAAAATTTGCCAGCAGCAGGTCAATTTTTTTGAGCAGGGCTAAGCCCAAATTTACTAGAGACAAAGAGCACACGTTGGGGTTTTACTACAAGAATTAAGATACTACAAAGGATCCTACAGTGTAAAATGTGCCAGCAACAGGACAGTTCTAAGTAGGGAAATGAGGCCCAATCAGCGTTTGTCCAACAATTTTTTACTATTTTGTAAGAGGGGAGGTTTGGTCAGTGATTATGGGTGATTGTGTACAGTGATTTTGGTGCATACTGATTTTTCTCTTTTGTGTGTTTTTTTTTTTGTTTCTTTCAGTGTGCTGCAAATAAAAGGCCGCTACCAGAACAGATTGGCAACACAAACAATGCTGCATTTTTGAGAACCCCAAGCATAAATAATGGCCTGTTATGAAAATACAGTGATACTCAAAATGCCCCAAAAGAAATCGAAACCCAAAAATAACCCTCATCTCCCCCAAAACAATAGCGCCATTTTTTTTTTTAAAGGAAAGACTGGCAGCCAAAAAAGCAGTTGAACCTAAAAAAAAAATCACTATCACTATGCAATAAACTGATATATCCACAAAATAATACCTCATGGAAAAAAAGCTCACTTTTTTAGGGGAGCCTTACTGGAAAAGAACAGAATACATAAAATAGAGGCTTCTCAACATAAATTAAAAAAAATAAATAAAATAAAATAAATGAAAACCCCAAAATACTGTCCCTAAAACCAACGCCCAGTTTTGGCGGCAAAAAATAGTTTGCCATGGACAGAAGAACAGCTAAAAGTAACCACTGACCTTAAATCAACCACAAAATAAAATGAACGATAAATAGGGCCATAATAGTAAAAACAAAATAAAGGCAGCAAAGGGGTTGATTGCCCAAAGTGCTAGCAATCAGAATTAAAGTACAGTTTCCTAATTGAACCAAATGTTTCCTTATGCAATTTGTTAGCTTTCCCTATACTTTCCCTACAGCAGTTTTCAATACATTGACAGACTACGACTGCTCCGTGTCCCTCTTTTAAAGTGGGGGCAGGCACATAACAAAGCTGGCATTATTGGCCCTTCTAATCCAGCTAGCTTAAGTTTAAAGGCCATTATAGTACACTGTGGTGTCAAACTATTCTGACAGGCAAATTCCTGAAACTGTTCACCAGGACGGTGAACTTCAAATGCACAGGAATCATCCATGTAGACATCATAGACACTTGAACCCAATCCCTAGTGCTCACCTTAGGTTTGTCTCAGCTAATTAACATTGCTTCTATTCTGTACTGGATCTTTTACATTCTTTAGTAATTCCCCTTGTCCCCTTGTAAAATTATTTCCTGTTATCAACATTTAAATTGGACTTTTAGAACATTAAACACAATTAGATTCTGCAAAGTCAAAATAAATTAGAGACAGATGTGACATGTCAAGATCAGATATATCCAACTGCAATAGTTGTAATATTATTTATTTTTCTATTTTTATATTGCTATGCCCATAATTACCAAATACTTTACAATCAATTCTCTGATGTGTCTTTTTATGTTTTTATTTATCCGTTACCAACAGTTAAGTGCCTGAAGAGATTAAACTGAGGACAAGATGGTGATGACTTTGATATATAGTACATTTCTGTTTAAATTAATTATGTATCTCAAAGCCCCTTGGCAACTTTATTAAGTATCTACTACATAATTATGTTTTGCTGCATTAGGTAAATTGCAGAAAGACAATAAATTGAGGTTTTATCAGGTTTTGAGTATCTGTTGTTGTCAAGGCCAATGAGTCACTATAAATACGTAAAAAGAATTTGTCTCTCTGGGGTAAATGACCAATGGCTTATCTTTTATGATTTTTTTTTTATATTCTTTTCATTATATATTCAGTTTTACATTACCTAGTGTGATACTCAAAATTTTTGCTAAATTGTCTTTAAGAGTTTTATTCTTTAAACTGATTCTGTAAAAGCTATGCCAGAGTTGTAGAACATTTTGCACTTTATCAGATACCTGTCTGTACATTAAACTAAACCTGGCAGTAAAAATTGGTACAGTGTATAAAGCTGGGTACACACTATGATAAAATTGGAGTAAAAATTCCCTACAACGCACGGTCAGTCAATTTATGTATAGTGTGTACCCAACTTTTGACATCCAATTCAGACTTTCCATATGAAAGTTTCCAAAGAGACAAACTCCAAAATATTTCTTCTACATAAATTATTTTAGTTTAATGTGTACTGTTTTCGCACGGGAAAAAACAGATACAAAAGACTGCGCATGATCAGAAACAACATACAACAAAAAAAAAAGCCTTTGTCACATGAGAATTATCGTACATTATTTCCATCCTCGGTTTTGACTTGTTGTCAAACATCAAGGAAAACAAGATGATTGTTCACCTGATTATAGTGTATACCCACCTTAAGTATCTAAACGGTCCTCAGATGTCAAAAGTGGGCATCCTTGAACGTTTTCCCAAGCACATCAGGTTCCCGTAATTCTCATTTTTAAATCAATATCATATACTCGATTTAACACTTTCTAGCAGTTTAACTACTTCCCATCTATTAGAAAATTACTCAGAACCCCCAAACATTATATATTTTTTTATTAGAGACCCTAAGGAATAAAATGGCGGGCGTAACAACTTTTTATGTCACGTGGTATTTGCGCAGCAATTTTTCAAACGCAGTGTTTTGGGGGGAAAAAACAGTTTTATCAATAAAAAAAAACAAAATACTAAAGTTAGCCCATTTTTTTTATAATGTGAAAGGTGATGTTATGTCGAGTAAATATATGCGTAACATGTCATGCTTGAAATTGCGTACACTTGTGGAATGGCGCCAAAACGTCAGTACTCAAAAATCTCCAAAGGCAACGCTTTAATTTTTTTTACAGGTTTAGAGTTACAGAGGAGGTCTTGGGATAGAATTGTTGCTCTCGCTCTAATGTTCGCAGCGATACCTTACATGTGTGGATTCAATGGCGTTTACATATGAGGGTGCAACGTACATATGCATTCACTTCTGCGTGCAAGCTTGTGGGGACGGGGGCACTTCAAATATATATATTTTTTTTATTGTTCATTTTTTGATTTTTACATCTTCCCTTTAACCACTTCAATACCTGGCACTTCCCCCTTCCGTCCCAGGACAATTTTCAGCTTTCAGTGCTGTCGCACTTTGAATGACAATTGCGCAGTCATGCAACACTGTATCCAAACTAAATTTTTTATCATTTTCTTCCCACAAATAGAGCTTTCTTTTGGTGGTATTTGATAACCTCAAATATTTTTTGCTAAACAAACTAAAAAAGACTGACATTTTTGAAAAAAAAAAGTTTTTCTTTGTTTCTGTTATAAAATTTCGTTTTCTCCTTAAGTGATGTGCACTGATGAGGCTGCACTAATGGGCACTGATGAGGTGGCACTGATAAGGTGGCACTGATGGGCACTGATGAGGAGGCACTGATATGTAGAATTGATGGGCACTGATAGGCGGCACTAATATGCAGCACTGATGGGCACCCATAGGCTACACTGATATGCAGCACTGATGGGCACTGATAGGTGGCACTGATGGGCACTGATAGGCGGCACTGATGGGCACTAATAGGTGGCACTGATAGGCAGCACTAATGAGCACTGATAGGCAGCACTGATGGGCACTGTTAGTTGGCACCGATGAGCACTGATGAGGAGCTACTGAGCATTACTGATTGGCATCTGAAGGGCACTGACAGGCATTACTGATGGGGCATTAATTGTCACATTTATGGGCACTGATTGCACTCTGATGGGCACTGACAGGCGTTACTGATGGGGCACAGACTGGCAGCTGATGGGCACTGATTGGCAGCTGATGGGCACCTCTCATAGGAGCTTCGCTGATAATCAATGTGCTTATTGTCAGCGCAGACCCCCTCTGACAGGGAGAGCTGCTGATCAGCTCTCCCTGCCAGTGTGAACGGAGGAAAGCCTTTTACCGGCACTTCCAGGTTCACGCTGTGATTAGCTGTGATTGGTCACAGCTGATCATGTCATAAGGAGCCTCCATCAGAGACTCCTTACCACGATCGGAGATGCGGTGTGTAAGAGTGACACACAGAACCACAGATCACCGCGCTGCGTATCTACGCGGGCGCGCACCGGCATGTTATCCTGAAAGACATCATATGATGATCAGTCAGGATAACAGAACCACCGCCCAGCCGTCATTCTGCTATAGGCTGGGCGGGAAGTGGTTAAAAAAAAATGTTTTGGTCACTTTTATTCCTATTACAAGGAATGTAAACATCCCTTGTAAAAGGAATAGTGTGTGACAGGTCCTTTTTATGGACCCCACATCTCTCCTACAAGCTGGAAAGCCTGAGATAAAAAAAAACAAAAACAAAAAAAAAAAACAGGACGATCACGGCTTTCCAGCCGAATACATGGCAGTATTTGCAACTGCCAGGCCGGGCGTGATGTCATAATGTCCCGCCTGGGCCTCCGAGAGTCTTAGAGATGACTGGGGACCATCTGTTACCTGGAAATCTCTATAATCAACTTCCAGCGCCGGTGGTAGAGGCACCGGAGGTCGGCAGGAGGGGGGGGTTATCCCCTCCCGTCACCTGTAAGAACAATCAAGTGGCTGAACTGCCACTACGATTGTTCTTACAGTGCAGGGAATTGCCGGCTGAAGAGAATGATACCGGGTTGATGCCTGTAGGTGCAGGCATCAGCCCTGTATAACCACTGAAACAGGCCATTTTCTGCCATATGGCACTGCTATATTTTAACTGACAATTGCGAGGTCGTGCAACACTGTACCCAAATAAAATTTATGTCCTTTCTTTCCACAAACGATGGTGGCATTTGATCACCTCTGCGTTTTTTTCTTGCACTATAAACTAAAAAAGACCAACAATTAAAAAAAAAAAACAATATTTTTTTACTTTCTGCTATAAAACATATCCAATAAAAAAAATTGAAAAAATTTAATTTCTTCATCAATTTAGGCCAATATGTATTCTGCTACATATTTTTGGCAAGAAAAAAAAAAAAAGCTTATATTGATTGGTTTGTGCAAAAGTTATAGCGTCTACAAACCATGGGATATTTTTTTTTTATTAGTAATAGCGGCGATCAGAAACTTATAGCGGGACTGCGATATTGCGGAGGACAAATCGGACACTATCTGACACTTTTGAAACTTTTTGGTGACCAGTGACGCTAATTTAGTGATCAGTGCTAAAAAATATGTTACTGTACTAATGACACTGGCTAGGAAGGGGTTAACATCAGGGGCGATCAAAGGGTTAAATGTGTTCCAGTGCTTGTTTACAGTGGGGGAGGTGCTTTTACCAAGGGAAGGCATTGATCCATGTTTCTGATCTGCAGGAACAGAGGATCAATGCCTTCCCTACTGACAGAGCGGTAATCTGCCTTGTTTACATAGTGTAAACCCTATAATTGATGGGTACCGCAGACTCGATGTCTGTCAGCACCCGCCGCTGAGCTCCTGCTTTGGTACAGACTCAGAAGTGTCAGATCACGTACTAGGAACATGATCTGGCACAGAGGGGCCACCCTGCCACAGTATATGTGCAGCGGGCGTTAGTAAAGTGGTTGATTAGGATTTGAAAAAAAAAAAAAACCTGACAGCTGATTGGTTTATATGCAGAGCGCACCAGATTTTGCACCCTCCAGTTTTAGCAAATCAACCCCACAGTTTTCATAGTTGTACACCATAAAAGACATTTCCATTTTTCACACACTTTCAATGCTAAGAATCATGGTGCTTCTCTATAGGCTGCTTCTTTTTCTGTTGAATGCCCTTGTTTATAAGCATTTCAGTCTTATTCAGTACAGCAAGAAAGTGTGCTAAACAAGCAGCCAACCACAATTAATCTTTGAGTCATCAGGCTTCAGTAATCAGCAATGGTTTCTACAGGCAATTGGATTTTGTCGTTTAGCTTGGATCTTTTACGGCCTTACATAATAAACTTTTGCCCGGTGCATCTTTTGTCTATCCTTCTTTGCATCAAAAGTGCTCTTGAAAATGTTTCCAATTTCTCACTCTTGCTGATGTCTAGTTTACTACACTACGGGGTTGATTTACTAAAACTGGAAAGTGCTCTATCTGGTGCAGTTGTGCAAGGTAGCCAATCAGCTTCTAACTTCAGCTTGTTCAATTAAACTTTGACAAAAAATCTGGAAGCTGATTGGTTTCTATGCACCAGACTTTGTACTCTGCAGTTTTAGTAAATCAAACCTCATGAATCTAAAGCTGTTCATACATTGTTCGATTTTTTTCACTCAGTCGTCCAGTTGAATGGAAAAGATTGAACCGATTCCCCCACCCATACACTCAAGGTGGATGTGGGAATTCTTCCCGCTGTATCATTGTTTTCTTACATTGGGACTCCCTCAGTTCATGAGAAGTCAATCCATAGATCAATTACTCATGAATGGGAAGGGCCATACATGGATTGAAATTCGATTGCTTCCTCCTGAACCGGACAAATTGTGGTCCATTTATGATCACCTTAAGTGGCCTTATTGTCTACAGCAACACTTGGATGACCTATTTGGAAAAAACATTCTGTACAATTGAGTGTATGGGTGTGGTACATACATTTCTTGTAGGAAAGGTAACTCTAGGTAAGTGGGAGGTTTAAACCAATTATATTTCTTATCTTTACAGAGATGTGGGGATTTTGGCAAATATAAGTTCTATACACTGCGGTAGGACATGTCAGAAAAAGGCATCCATTGTGTACAACCATTATCTTTTGGATCAGTATTTGGGCTTCTGCCAGTAACAGCCCAGTTTTTAAATATAAGAGGTGTATCATTTTCTGGACATCAATCATAAAGGTATAATGCATCTACTTGAGTTAAGCAACGGAAGGTGATTTACACATTTTGATTTATGAGATCTAAACTGTACAAAGAAGATGAATTCTTCGGCAAAAAAAAAAGACCTGATATGACTCCAGAACACAAGACCTGTCGGGTATTTTGCATGTACCTCCAGGCAGGAGGTCGCCCTGGCTGAGCTTGGCTTTTTACAAATATCAGACATATTTGATGGTTCTAAGATGGGTTTGTTTTTCTAACTATATTTAAAGAGGCACTTTGGGCAAAATAAAAAAATACATATATCATACAGCCAGTCACTAGCAATAACACTGCATTACTTACGACAGTCTGCATGCAAATGCAGCCTGTTTAGAAATGTCCAATCCTCCAGACGGATACCCACCCATCAAGACAATTTAATATTTCAGCCCTCTGCTTGCATCAGGATTGAAGGCTCCTGAGAGGAGTAGTGGAGCAGGGTGCTGTGATGCAGTGTTAATTTTGGCAGCAAATTTCGATTTACCGTATTTATCGGCGTATAACACGCACAGGTGTATAACACGCACATTAATTTTAAGAGGGAAGTTTCAGGGAAAAAATTAAAATGTAATAAGGATTTGATATTTAAGCAACATAAGGGTCAGTGCCCATCTACAGCCTCACCATTGCCATCAATGCAGCCTGATTAATGCCCATCTGCAGCCTCACAAGTTCCATCAATGCAGCAGCCTCACCGTTGTCATCAATGTAGCAGCTTCCTATTACAGAGGCCGCCAAGTAAGCAGGAGATTCTCACAATATTTAATCTGATGGCACTTGTCCCGCCCCCCTCCCTGTCCACTCCGAGGCAGCTAAAATTGAAGTATTGGCATATAACACGCACACACTAGTTGCACCCAATTTTCATGGTGAAAAAGTGAGTGTTATACGCCAATAAATACAGCAGGTTTAGTCTTAGGAATAAAATGGCATTTTAGTTTTAGTTCCATTTTAGTCTTCTGCAATTGTTTTAGTTTTAGTTGTATTTATTCGACTAAATCTCCAGTACATTTCAGTCAACTAAAACTCATTTTAGTCGCCTGAAATTGAATGGGTATTATTAAATTGTAATGCATTAGTTAACATTTCTATACAATTTCCAAACTCATTATATACTGCTGGAGAGAAAAATCTCATCTGTTATTTTTTAAGGTATTGAGGTATGAACATGCACTAAAGGCCAGTGTTAATTTTGAAGTCAAATTTTAATTTAGTTTTAGTCATAGTCTTTTGACTAAAATGCTATTTTAATTTTAGTCCCATTTTAGTCTTTTGACTAAAATGCCATTTTAGTTTTAGTCATATTTTAGTCATCTTAATTGTTTTAGTTTTAGTCGTATTTTGGTTGACTAAAATAGTATTCATTTAGTCGACTAAAATGTTTTAGTCATTTTAGTCGACGAAATTAACACTGCTGTGATGTTATCAGGAAGTTATGTACAGCACCCTGCATTCCTCTCCCACCAGTTTGGATCTGCCAGCATTGAATAAGGAAGCACAGAGACACAATAATGACATAACTGGTTCTAATATAAGTTATGTAATGAAAACAAAAAGGTTTAATTTAAAAAACATCATTAGCATGTTTATGGGGGAAGGGGGAGGAACCCGGAAAGGCAAAATATAAACTGATTCAACTTCAGCTTTAAGTACCCTTCCAAGCTCTTGTTACACATTAGGCTCTCAGCATTATCTCACCGAGAGCAGCAGTGCTCATTAACCATAGAACAGGCCCACACCTGTATGAATTAACATGTTCATCTTATAAAAGCCACACCATGTTTTCCTTCAGGAGCCAAATGTAATAAAACAGTTTATTAGGATCTTTTATAATGTTCAGACGCTTAAAATATCCAAATTCTAGGAAATGTGCCCTAAATGACATATACCAAGAATTACCAGGGACAAAAAAGTATATATATATATATATATATATATATATATATATATATATATATATATATATATATACACACAGTATCTCCCAAAAGTGAGTACACCCCTCACATTTTTGTAAATATTTTAAAATATCTTTTGATGTGACAACACTGAAGAAATGACACTTTGCTACAATGTAAAGTAGTGAGTGTACAGCTTGTATAACACAGCCATTAATGTCTAAACTGCTGGCAACGAAAGTGAGTACAGCCCTCAGTGAAAATGTCTAAATTGGGCCCAAAGTGTCAATATTTTGTGTGCCCACCATTATTTTCCAGCACTGCCTTAACCCTCGTGGGCATGGAGTTCACCAGAGCTTCACAGGGTGGAGTCCTCTTCCACTCCAGAACATACAAGTTCCAGGCAAGAGTGCAAAGCACTGTTCTCTCCATTTATCATATCTTGAATTTGAAGCTTTTAAGCAATAAGACATTGTAGATTTGGCTCTTACAAAGTGAATCTATTTGTAAGAAAATAGTGCCTGGATATTGTCCTCATCATTAATTGGATAAGATAACACTGCATCTTATGTGTTTCGAATACTCCAATAGTAAAATCTTCCTGACAAAGTTCTGAATTCTCTTCCTTTTCACCTTATGCCCCGTACACATGATCGGAAATGCTGCCAGCAAAACTCTGATAAGAGCTTTTTGTTGGAAAATGCGACCGTGTGTATGCTCCATCCGACTTTTTCTGGCGGAATTCCAGCCAGCAAAAGATTGAGAGCAGGTTCTCTATTTTTCGGTCGGAAAAAGTTCCTATCCAAAAATGCGTTCGTCTGTATGCAATTTCGACGCACAAAAAACCAAGCATGCTCGGAAACAATTTGGCACATGCTCAGAAGCATTGAACTTTATTTTCTCGTCTCCTCGTAGTGTTGTACGTCACCGCGTTCTTGACGGTCGAAAGTTCAGAGAACTTTTGTGTGAATGTGTGTATGCAGGCCAAGCCTGAGCGGAATTTTGGTGGAAAAACCATCCGAGATTTTTCCGACAGAAATTCCGCTCGTGTGTAGGGGGCATTATAGTTTTGGATGATCCCACCCAGGTGAATATTCATTTTGTAAACAGTAAACCCTGTTCCTTTACTAAATCAGACTAGCTGTCTCTGCGCCAACTCCTAATAGTAAAAACTGCGGAGCAACAAATGTACTTCCCTACAGCTGCACAACAATCCACTAATTCCACCAATCCACTAATCCCCACATAGAGCTTTCATTATATTTACCTTTTAGTACAAAAGCTTTTTCCCAGGTTTGATTCGTTTAATCCCCATCCTTTCTATCAGTGTGTGCATTGTTCTACTAATGGAAGGATTAATGGACGATGGGGGCTTAATACCTCCTAATTCCTCAAAAGGAAAAACCCACATGCCAGCAGCAGTAAATTCACAAATTATTTTTAACTTGGAATAGTATTCCTGTACTGATGGCAGGGATTGCCAGAAAAGGAAATGAAATCTCCAATGGAGGCACAGGAATCAAGATACATTTTTATTCGTATGGATGTGAAAACCCACCAACTTGGAGGTCACTTTAACCGGAAATTGGGTGAAAATGACCCCAATTCAGCAGAGGTTCTTATGCTTCTCTACTCTATCCAAAAAATGCTTGGGCTGGAGTTTTATTTTTAAACACTAGGTTTAACTTTTTTTGGTGTAAAGGGTATTTAAAGCAGAACTACGCTGCATCTCAGCACCACAATCCAAAAATACCATTTTATTCATTTTTAATATTTGAAGTAAAATCATGATTCATGTAGGAATTGCTGGAATCCATCTGCCCTTAGCTCAGCTAGGAGAGTGTGCTTAGCTGAGAAAACGCTTCCTCCTCTCCCCCTCTCCTGAAGATCTTGGGATCTCCTGGGATGTATGAAAACACTTGCCTAGGCCTAGAAACAAGGAAGTAACTGAAGAAATGTAAGAAAAAAGTTTAAAACAAGTAAATATATACTTTTCTTATCTATTTACTATTAATAGCAGCATAAGGATTAAAAATAGTCAATGTTGATTGAGCCAGTGAAATTCCACTTTAAAGCCCAAGTCAAGGAAACTTGACAATTTTCCCTTGCGTTAATTACTCTGTTATGTCTAGGGGGCATGGAAAAGTAGGTTCCTCCACGCTGCTAGATGGATCTCCACAGTGCCTTCTCCAGCGATCCAAGGTCCTGATGTCATCAAGACTGACGCAGGGTCCAAAGCCTTGCTTTGGACGGAAGGACACCAAGGGACAGTCCAATGCTGACACATGGATGAGCGTCGTCTGCCAGGGCACGGAGCATTGGGTAACTAAAATTTCTTTTATTCTCCCCTAGACCTAAATGAGCAGTTAACCCTTGTAGTGTGGGTGCAGTCTCACTGCAAGGGAGAATTTTTAGATTTCCCAGAGTTGAGTTTTAACCTAAAAGTCCTTAGTAGTAGTTGTGACTTTCACATTTTTCCTTCATGCCGTGCCAAAATATGCTGACGTAGGCAAAATGTATCTTGCCTATGTGTATGTGGGTCACCTTTCTATGGTCCAAAGGCACTTTACCGTATACAATATTCAAATGTTCAGACGGCTTCTCAAGGGAAACTGATCACATTGGAATTTTACAGCTCTGCAATTTTTATTTCGTTCATAGTAAGAAAACCATACTGAGGTTAATTATAAAGCGAAGCAAGGGTTTATTAAACCACATATAATAACAAGTCTCATTTTTATGACATGTCCTCTTGCAGCTAGTAGATGTAGTTTATGGTAGCGCATTTAGCACACAGAAGCTTTGTGGTATTTTGTGCCTGTTTTATTGGGAACAGCGTTCACCACATGACAGCTGCATTTTATATACATACCAGAAATGCCACAGCTTTATATTTACAAGACTGTAAGATCCACTATCATTTAACAGTATTTTAGAGATTTGTTTTACAAGGTTTCTGGGCCTTTTTTACCAAACGGTGCTACTATGGAATGCTTGGTGTGCATGATTCAGTCTTCCCAGGGTAGAGGAGAATGGAGTCTGGAGTAATGAATGGCAGACAGAAGAAGCGATACACATAGTCTGTCCCATGGCATTGTTGTGGTTTATAAATCAATGTAAATGTTGCCAAAATGTCATATGACTCCGGGAAGGGTGCCACTGTCTATACACGAGCCCTATAGCAAAATGATACACGGAGGCCCTAAAATTAAGATTATACAGCCTTTACATTAATGGCTATTTCACTACTGAGACCTGGTCACTCTGACATTTATCTTTGTAGCCAAATGTCTATTATATAATGTCTAATAATTTTATTTTAAGCTGGCTTCATATCTATGCATTGCGGTAAGTAAACTATCGGGTGGATTTACTAAACCTGGAGAGTGCAAAATCTGGTGCAGCTCTGCAAGGAAACCAATCAGCTTCCAGGTTTTTTGTAAAAGCTTAATTGAACAACATGAAGATAGAAGCTGATTGTCTACCATGCACAACTGCATCAGATTTTGCATTCTCCAGTTTTAGTAAATCAACCCCAATATGTCATATCTTAAAATTGTATTTGCTTGTGAAATGGCAACACATTGTACTCAAAATTGTCCCTAGGCGATGCTTTAAAAGTGTATGCACTCTCGAGTTTTAGTAAATCAACCCTACTGGGTATCTATTAACTTGGCACAATCTCACCTTTAGTATTATACCAAACAATTTTGGAATATAATGTGTTCTTGTGGACTAAAAGTGTATTTTTTTACCAAAAATATGAGTTTGATAAAGTGCTGTACCATTATCACATGACGTAAAGATTGAAACTACTATCATTTTATTTTCCAGGGTCTCTGTTTTCAGAAGGTATATACTGTTTTAGATATATGGTAGATTCCGCGCTTAGGATAATGTGGGTTGCAGCCTCCCCCTGTTGGGTTCCCAAAGGAACTTACAAGAGTAGATATAAAAACGGGGTAATTGGCGCTACCCTAAGAAGCACTAAATGGTTACTAAGGAGTTAAGACTAATGTAAAATATTGGGCTAAATCTCCCTTATGAGCCAAAGTAAAAGCGTGCATACCCCCACATAAAAGTGTGATAAGCAAATGTGAACTTATAAAAGGTGTAGCAAATCATAACTGAAAAATGACAAGAGGTAATAAAGTAAGTATGTGTTAGAGTGTGTCTAAGTAAGGCCGGGGATACAGCTCACATTATTAATTACTGAGTCGCATAATAATAATAATAATAATAATAATAATAATAATCTGAGCTGTATCCCCGGCATTACTTAGACATACTCTAACACATACTTACTTTAGTGCTTCTTAGGGTAGCGCCAATTACCCCATTTTTATATATACTGTTTTAGGGTTTTAACTAATCTGCAGGCCTAAAATGTGCATTTTAACAAAGTAAAAAATTGCACCAGGACTGAAGGGGTTAATAAAACCCTTAACCATTAACTTAAATGTTATTTTTCAACTGTTAAATAAATGCCCATTTCTCAAGGTTGAACTAGTTCTCAGTTGATCTAGTACCGATTTTTCAGGTGAATTAAGACTGATGTTATTCAGATGAGAAATAAAAATGGGCACCAGTTTATTTTCCAGCTTTTAATAAATGTCCCCCATTGAATACAATGCAAGTTTTCCTCTTTAATTCAGATGTATTATTTTATATTTAAACAGAACTTCACTCTTTTATTCATCATTGACTATTGTTATTCCTTATGCTGCTAGCATTAGTAAATAGATAGGAAAGCGTATGATATTTACTTGTTTTATACTTTTTTTTTAACATTTCTTCAGTTACTTCCTGGTTTCCAGGCCTAGGAAAATGATGTCATACATCCCAGGAGTCCTCAGGAGTGAAGGAGGGGTTTTCTCAACTAAGCACACTCTCCTGCCTGCATCCCTGAGCTCATCATCAGCCCTTACTCAAGTTGCCCATGGCCAGAAATGCTAGAGGGCGTTTTTTTAAAGGCATCATTAAAATAAAGCATGGAGACAGTTAATTTGCTTTGGATATTAAAAATTAATTAAAAAGTTTTTTTGGCTTGTGGTGCTAAGATGCAGTGTAGTTCCACTTTAAGAACTGTATTCCTGCAAATATAAAATAAACATGGTTATTGAGTGGCCTAATTTCAGTTCTTCAGTACTAATAAATTATGGCAATATAGTGATTATTTAACACAGAAATACATCAATCCGCAGAATAAGAGAGGAATGGTGAATGATGCAGCATTATATCCCTCTCCTTTTCCTATTACAATTTGTCATTCTATCTCATAGTTCACCGTTGCCGACAAGTTATTACAGATTTGTGTGATTTGGGTGTGGAGTGGGTCGGTGGCCCTAAAGGGTATTCTGACCTTGGCACTATCCCCAGCTGTATCCTTTAGCCTGTGATGTCGGACAAAGGTGGGGCTGACAGGCAGCTTGCCTTGTTGATGGACTGATTGCTTCTTTTTTCCAACTAGTGTCATTGCTTTTTTCTTTTTTACTGAATTCTTTCCAATTTTTTTTTATTTCACCTGGCAGCTTTTTTTGCTGATTAGGATTTTGTTGGCTTAAACAGGATGTACAGGAAAATAAAAAGTGATAAGGACGTGAGTTCAGTTTTTGAAGGAAGCATGGCGCCCATAATTGTAGGGTTCAGCAGAATGTAATGCCTCCCATTGTGAGTCAGCAAAATTATACAGAAAACTCCTAGTGAAGACCAGATTTCTATCCCTGGTAATCTATGTGGAGAGAAAAATGGAGCTAATCATAAATGCAAAGATTGGGTCACTTGACACTTTGGGGTTGATTTACTAAAGGCACATAGGCTGTTCACTTTGCAGTGGAATTTTCCCTTAGCTTAGTGAATCAGGGGAAGCTCTGCTGACTTGTATCATTCATGTGCAACCAAAATACTTCTTTTCCTTGCTTTTGATTGGCTATTCTTTGCAAAGAAATTTTTCACCACATTCTCTAAGCTAAGGGTAAAATTCTCCTTGTAATGTGCAAATTTCCTTGCAAAGTGAACACTCTATTGTTTTTAGTAAATCAGCCCTATTGCCTTTAAAAGGGTCAGCTCACTTTGCACCATATTTGGACTGATAAAATGTTCAATACATGTACCATATAACCATATAACGTACAACATTTCTGAATCCTGCAGAATAATACAGTCTGCAACTTAGGATTCACTGGGCAATGGGGGACACAAAGGGGCTTACAGGTATAACACTAGAGAAACAAAAATGGAAACATAACTGGAGTGGCTGCCCATGTTGACCAATCAGAGGCTTATTTCTTTTTTCCAGATAATAGATGAAACCTGATTGGTCTTTTCGGGACACATCTCTGCATTTGTTCTAATTCTATTCTCCTGTTTTTATAAATGGGCCCCAAAAACATAGTTTTGGTCTACAGTAGGCATATGCAAAATTTCTTACTTCATAAATAAAATAATATGACTTTGAGATTTACTAAAACTTCCACTTGTTCATTTAAGCTTTGACAACAAAACCTGGAAGCTGTTTGGTTTCTAAGCAGAGCTGCACCAGATTTTGCACTTTACAATTTTCATTTCCACTTTCCATTATGACTGAAATGACATCAATGCAGTTCCTGGATCCATGAGGGAAGTGACAATATGCATGTATCTATGTTCAATTATTACAATCAAGTAAAATAAAACAATATGAGCCTCAGTTCACACTGATGTGAGGCAGGAAAAGCAGCAAATCCTGTGCATTTGCCGTACCGCATTGAGTTCATGCAATCTGCTGCGGGTGTTAACAATACCCCAAAACAGCTTGTAATATACAGTGCGATTGCCAGAATCAGAGCTCATGGGTGTGAACACGAAAAAAAGGGCCCTGCACCATTTTGGTGTAGTTGCAATGCGATTTGAGCCATACAAAATTAATGTCTCAAATCCCACCGCACAGACATCGCATGTGATTTGCACAAGAATGCGGTTGTCCCGCACCGCACAAGTGTGAACCCAGGCTGTGTTCTTGGCAATAATCCTTTTGTGCGGCTTTCTATTTTTTTTCTAATATCCTTATCCAGTTTCCTTTGTGCAGTATAAACATTATTTATAGTGCCTACTTTAGTAAATATTATTTTTTGAACAGAAGTTTTATGATCTGGAGCAAATATGGAGGAAAACCAGTTAAATATTTCTAATTTGACAACCATCAACTCAAGACAATGGGGGAGATTTACTAAAACGGTTGCACTCATAATCCGGTACAGCTGTGCATGGTAGCCAATCAGCTTTTAACTTCAATTAAGTTTTGACATAACAACCTGGAAGCTAATTGGTTTCTATGCAGAGCTGCACCAGATTTTGCACTCTCCAGCTTTAGTAAATAACCCTCACAGTGGGGTTGATTTACTAAAACTGGAGAGTGCATAATCTGGTGCAGCTGTGCATGGTAGGCAATTAGCTTCTAACTTTAACTTGTCCAATTAAGCTTTGACCAAAAAAAAAAAAAAAATGGAAGCTAATTGGTTTCTATGCAGAGCTGCAGCAGATTTTACACTCTTTAGTTTAGTAAATCAGCCCAACTTTGCCCAATGTTATGTTATTTTATGTCATTTCATTTTACTATCACATTTTTATTAACAGTTAATAAAAGTTTAACTCCCCACTCTTCCTGTTTCACACTTTTGCCCCATTGCCGCTCACCCTTTTCCAGAGTCACTCTCTCTTACTTTGTCCATCCTGTGATCTGCATCTGTTTCATTAGCTGCACCATTCAGTGTTCAGACTTGTCTGACTGCAAGGAAGTCCTCACAATTTCTCTTTCATTTATATTAAGGAGATCGGAATGGGCCACCGACATAGAGGATATTAGAAACAAGGCATTTCCTCCTTCCTGTCTAATTCTCTTGACTTTTTTTAGGGAGATTTCTGTTTTTAATTAATTGTTCCCCAGCAGGCCCACCAAAGCTTTGTGATGTCTACCTCAATTTCTGGTTGCCATGAAATCTTCTTATTACTTGTGTGTGTTTAACCTCTAATAGAGACATGCCTGCACTTAGTGTTACTTTCCCTATTCATTGCTTTATGCTTTATTCTTCACAAATTAAAAGTTTACATGTGCTAAAAATGCTGATTTTAAAAATGTTTCAAAATATTTTATATACGTATGATATTGTACATTCGCATCTATACCTGTTCTTAAGGAGCTTACATATGGGAGGATTTCCTCTCTCTTGTTCCTCTGACAATTTAAAGCGGAGTTCCACCTGTTATTTCGTTTATTAAAAGTCAGCAGCTACAAAAAGTGTAGCTTCTGACTTTTTATAAACAGACACTTACCTGTCCCACGGTCCAGGGATGCGGGCACCCGGAGCCTCACTCCTCTCCCCCTCCTCTCAGTGGCACCGTCATAGCAACTGTGGGCACCCTGTCGTGACAGCTTACGGCTTTACGGCCGAGCACGCACTGTGCATGCGCGAGTCGTGCTGTGCTCTGCTATTGGCCAGGCATTCTTCTGGGACCTGTAACGTGTCCCAGAAGATTGCAGAGAGGAAGAGGCTGCCTAGGGGAGAGGAGGAGTCCAGCGATGTTGTATGAGAGTCTCAGCTGTCCAGGACTCTCCCTCCTCATTGGCTAAGGCAGCACCGGGTGCTGCTGTCAGTCAAAGTCAGTGAGCCAATGAGGAGAGAAATGTCTGAATGGACACAAAGAACAGCGGCTTGGCTTGGGTGCCCCCATAGCAAGCTGCTTGCTGTGGAAGCACTCGGCAGGAGGGGCAAGGAGTCCCAACGAGGGACCTGATAAGAGGAGGATCTGGGCTGCGCTGTGCAAAACCATTATACAGCAGACATGTGCATTTGTTTTCGTCCGAATGCATTTTTGCCAGAATTTCGGGTATTTTTGTAATCGTTTTAACAAACGATAATGAACGTGCAGAATCCGAAAAAACCGAAAGATCCGACATAAACAAATGCTTTATTTTCGTTTTCATTGCGACAACAGTTCGATATGGATAGAAGATTCGACATGACGCTGACAAAAGCGATCTGTGTCCATCGAACCTGTGATGGAATGTGCCTAACCTTAACTCTATTAGTCCAAGATTATTCTACATAGAGAGAAAAGATTCCACATTATAGAGACAATAGCACAAAAGTTCGAATGTGCCTAACCTAACTCTATCCGTCCAAGATTATTCGACATAGAGAGAAAAGATTCGACTTGAAGATTCGACGAAGCAGTCGCCGCGAGCGGACATTTATGGTCAAATGCTCCGCCCATAGGCTATAGAAGAATTCTAATGTTGGTTGACTAGTAATAATAATTAATAAATATAATTATTACTAGTATCATACAACATTAGAATTCTACTATAGCTTGTAGGAGGAACATTCGACCGGAAATGTACGATTGCGGCGTCGTACAGTTTAGCTACTCCGTCGAATCTTCTTAGAAAATTCGACAGACACCATAAGCCTTCAATGACAGATTCAGCCTTAATTATTTCGGCTTTTCGGACGAATGCATCTTTTAACTAAACAAAATAAATAAAAACAAATTTCAGGAGTAACTAAATACATTTATTTTTCGGACGTAAATGAAATTCCGAAACAAAATATTTCAGTGTGCACAGGTCTATTACACAGAGCAGGTAAGTATGACATGTTTGTTATTTTTGAACTAAACAAAAACAAGACTTTAGTATCACTTTAATCTTTCGGTTATTATATATATGCTCCAGCTTTGGAGACTCTCAAATTATAGGTTTAGGGCAGCAGTACGCTGGGGTGCCGTGATGTGGTATTTGTAGCTTACGCATGCATTTGCAAATATGTGCAAACTAAACTCTTTGCTTTTAATGTGAATTGTTAGGCAGGGTCAGTTTGGTTTGTTGCAGGCTGGCTGGTAAGTGAGATGGGAATTTTTGTTTGTTTTTGACATGCCTTTCCACGTGCTCCTTGCTGTAAAAGTCAGTTATAGGTTGGGGTGGTTGCCATTTATTTGTATAGTTAAAGCGGTGTTCCAGCCAACATTTTTTTTTTAAAGTCAGCAGCTGCAAACACTGTAGCTGCTGACTTTTAATAAGGACACTTACCTGTCCAGGGAGCCTGCGATGTCGGCCCCTCGAGGCCGATCCGTCCATCGGATCGGGTGCAGGCGCCACCATTCCAACTAAGGGAGTTAGTTGGAATAGCGGCAGCCTCACTGCCGGTTTCCAACTGTGCATGCGCGATTCCCGCAGCGTTTTGTGAATGGCCAGCTTGTCTTCTGGGACACACACATGTCTCAGAAGACAACGGGGGGCTCGCCGCAGAAGAGGATGTGACTTCCTCGGACGTGGCCCGGCTGGATCAGAAGTACTTTTAGTACTTACAAAAAAGGTAAGTTAGAAAGTTACAAAAACATTTTTAAATATCCAAAAACGAGGGATGGAGAGGTGGTCTTTCATTTAAGACCACCTCTCAAAATTGTGTGGAACTCCGCTTTAATAAAAAAAAAAAAAGAAAAGCTGATAGGAGTTCTAATGCTGTACCCAAAATTTAAAAAAATCTTGACTTTACATACAATTCAACAGGATAAAACATAAAAAATACAAAGATACATAACTGAATCCTGCCCTGGTATAATCTACAAAGTAATTTGTACAGGAAATGTATATTGTTTTTAATGAACTCCACATTGCCACCTGCTGATTACAAACGTAATAGCAGCAACAATATGTGTGGTAGATAACAGAGAATCCTTTCAAAGTCCTTATACAGATGATCCCCATCCCCGATGATAGGTATATTATTTGTAATGTATTTTTCTCAGAAAGAATGTAATTACACTTTATTTTCAAAATAGGAAATATCTATAAAATCCTCCAAAAAAAGGATTTAAAATATAAATTAGTCAGTCCCAATCAGTTTATCTACACCACAGTCAATATTGCCTTATAGCTTCTGTATAGATTTTTTCCAATCCAGATGTGCACATAAAGAATACACGGTGCTAGGATTGGTTCAGTAAATAGAATTTATTGTGCTTCGTTCCTGCATTGTTGTAATTGCCTCCCTGCTTTGGCGTAGTCACCCGGGCACTATTGTGGATATTGATAATCCACTCCCTGACACGACCATTTGTGTTCCTTTGTCTGGCAGGTAATAATGTGCAGTATTTTGTTTCCAAAATTGTTGCTTTAATGGCCAGGCTCCAGGGAGAGCCGTCCAATGGTTAGTGACTGCACAGATTTATCTTGGTTGTACATCTCATGAAGGGTGTATTGTGGGTAATTAGTGTTTGTTAGAGAATTCCACCAGCAGCAGCCTGAATTTCTGCTTTACTAGCTACAGAACAAAAGTTCTTTTCGATAAGTAGATAATGAGCTGCAACTGTAGGTATATAATGATTGACTATTGGGGATGCAGGGGGAGAAACTTTCCCCTGCAGGTAATGTATGAAAAGGGTATTTGCCTTAGAATGTATGTAACCCCTAACAATGATCTTCTGATATTTGCCCTCTTCTGGTCTGTTAAATATAACATTGAAAGTGTTTCCTTCTAATTGTTCGATAAGTGCAAAAAAAAGAAAACACACAAAAAACTGTTGATCAAGACAAAAATTTAGACCTGACCTTTGTCTTGTGCACAATTCCAGTCTTGTCTCAAGGAGTCTAATTAGCCCTTCTTAATCTTATCTTGGGACTTTAGGATTTGAGTGGTTTAGCAAAAGACAACTGGTCAGGGCTGACACTAGTCCATAATTACACAATTACACTAAAACTGGTAACACAATCTGGTGCAGCTGTGCATAGTAACTAATCAGCTTCTAACCTCAGTTTGCTCAATAAACCTAGAAGCCGATTGGCTACCACGCACAGCTGTACCAGATTCAACGTGCATCAGTTTTAGTAAATCTCCCCCTCTATGTTGTTGGCTCACAACAGAACTGAAGCTGATCATACATTGGTTGAAATTTGGCCAGTTCAGCAGGGGTCGGCCAAGATTTAATTCATCTATGGGCAGGCTGATTGTACCCAAGTCAATCCATCGATCATCTTGGGTACAACCAGCCTGTCGGATTTTTCACATGCCATTACTAACGGGGGGCTATAACTGCTAGCAGCAATCATTGTGTTCTGCTGGCCGGAAAGGCTCCCCATACAATAGCACTGGGGGGTGGCATTCCCCCATCAACACTGACTATGTTGAATGGGAAATTGAGTGATTTTCTTTCCTTCCACCCAAAAAAAAGCTTCTAGGTAACCAATTAATGGAAGAAGAAGACTGGACAGCCGCACACCAATGCAACACCTTTATTCATGTAAATAAGATCCAGACACCCACAGAGGTACAGGTTACAGATACAGGTAGCTGACGCGTTTCACACCGTTATTGGTGCTTATTTATAGCTTATATTGTGCAGTTGTGTGAACAGTCCCCTGGTGGTTCTGGTCCTTGTTTTACAGAGGTGGATATTTTATTATTTTAAAAGTCCCTCACTTGGCACTGATGCCATTCACAGAGCACTTTGTTTTTTTTCAATAAATACAAGACATTCTCTAATTAGACATGGTGGAGATAGTGATGTCACCACCCCACCTCTCCATCTTGTTCAATTAGAGAATGTCTTGTGTTCCTTGTGCAGATCGAGAAACCCCCTGTGGTCAGTATGCAGTGAGGCACCCACATAGGATCTGCAAGATGACAACGATCACTGTAGTAGCGCCAACTACTACAGTTATTGTGAGCTTCCACAGCAGTCCATCAGGTGTTAGAAATGCATACTTATAATTAGGATCACACCTGGAGTTCAACATTAAAATGGTACTCCATGCAAACGTTTTATTTATATAGTTGTAGGGTTGAAAAGAGTTAGCTTTCCTCTGTTAGATATTTATTGGTAGAAGCAGTAAGGGCACCAGACCTATGGTCATAAAGCCCAGGAGGTTTTTCTTTATTATATGACCAATGTAATAAGAAGGCTAACACATGTCGTGTTTGCAAGGGTCCCCCTTCTCCAGGACTAAAATTATACACATTATATTGTGTAGTCAATTAAAATAACTGGTCACAAAAAAAGTACATATTGTGCAATTATGCTTCTAAAATGAATTCATTAAGAAACATTAACAAGAATTAAAGGAAGACTAAAATAAAAGCTACTAAATAATTAATCTTATCCAGGATAAATATTAACCATTAAAAATGCATATGATTTTAGTGTAAAATATATAATACTTAATATTCCTGATCCAACACTAATTTGTGCAATTTGGTATTGTCTGTTAGAGGTAATAAATTGCAATGAATATAGTAGATAGTCAAATTAAAAGAAGAAAAAAAAAACCAGAGAGCAGGGAAAGCGACTTACTTTGAAAATCTGTTGAAACATAGTAGCAAATTAGGAAGACACAGTAAGGTGAATACATGGGGGCGAGTTATAAATGGGTACATGTGAGCAGTCTCACTAAAGTGAGTCAACTTGATCAATTATACAGTCATTTACAATTGATATTCACAATAGGAGATCTAGCGCCTTTTACGGATTTATCCCAGATATATATTGCTGCTTGTGTAAGTGCAAAAATGTACCCCTTACTTTCTTGGTGACCACTATCAGTGAGGACAAATTTCCCTAATGGAGACAAGAGCAGTAAAAACTTGGCTCAGGTTCTAATTCTTCCCTACTTCACCACTGACACCTGTGTATCTATTAAAGTTTACTATTTAGTTCCTGTTAGGATGACCCCTGAAAGATCTCAACAGGTGTCTCCTCCAAATAATTGTAAAATGTTAGATGTATTTGGAATTCATTGTTTGTTTTAAACTTAAAAAAAAAAAGGAATGAGTATTATCGAGCTTCTGGTGCAGGAATCATGCATTCAACAGCACATGCTTCAGGAAGTACATTCTCAGTGACCCTGTGAGGAGCTCCCTGGACTCTTGCTGTCATGGATTAAAGAGAGATCTCAGTTTAAGGTAAATCAAGGAATTTTGTTATAATGTTAACACATCTGCAGAGTTTACTGGATATAGCATTAGTAGCTCATGGATTCGTTTTTCTTGTTGCTACTCCAAGTTTCCTTTTCAAAATGGCCGCTTCCATAGATTGACATTTTGTGTTTGCCCCCCGTGCTGCCCTATAGGGGTCTCCTCTATGTGCACGCTCCCACTGAAATTTCAACTGTATGGGCAGCTGTTCAGAGTGCCATGTGCACAGTTCTAGCCTCAGCGTGAGTGCACACTTCACAGACTCAAAAAATATTGAAGCCAGAGGGTCTGGCAACTATTATTTTCAGAATTAGGTCAGCCTTAGAGGCCCTTTATTCCTATCATGACAGGGTCAGTTTAACCAGCAGACTGTACATGGATCCAGAGCCATAATGGAGAAGACAGTGTCCTTATTTGGATACAGTGTTGAAATGGGAATACAGAGGTGTGTTTGTGGATACATTCCTGGCCAGGCCTGGGCAGTGACAGTGGGTACAGGTAAAGAGGTCTTATAATGGTGTCAGTATGGTATCTGTGTACATTTTA
Organism: Lithobates clamitans; assembly: GCA_037952925.1. Taxonomy (NCBI): domain Eukaryota; kingdom Metazoa; phylum Chordata; class Amphibia; order Anura; family Ranidae; genus Lithobates; species Lithobates clamitans. The sequence goes on from JBBGZY010000583.1 coordinate 1,731,684, forward strand.
ATAGTTGGGGTGGTACTCAATGTTTGTAATGGTGGAGTACAGTTCTGAAAATATTGTAATGTACAACCAACCTTACTGTTCATTAATTTCATGCTGAAAGTGGAACTAAACCCCCCTCTCCTTTATAACCAAGGAAGCTGCCATCTTAGGCCTCATGTACATTGATACTGGTAAACAGACACTTAGGAGCACTTGGGAATTTTTTTCAACTGTCCCTGAACTCTCCTCTGTTATCTTATCAGTACATGTACACAGGTTAAGTTTAGAGGCTTTTTTTGGAGCCCCAAAAAAATGCGTTCAGAAGCTGTGTTTAGAGGCATTGCAAGCGCCAAACACTGCTAAACGCAGCTACCCACATTTGGGCGTGTTTTCGTCTAGAAGCATTTTTAAAGGGAAACATTTTATTAATTACTTTTGAGCCTGGAAAATGCTAAAAACACCTCAAAAACTCAATTATTACTGTCTGCAAGCTTGATATACCATCTGATATTCCCCTCATCCGCCAATTATGCTGTACAATACACGACTTGCATTACTTGACGCTGAAGTTGAGAGTCACCAACAGACGTTCCTCTGGTGGCACGCTTTTCCTCATGTTGGTGTCCATGCAAACTAGATGGGGTCCAACCTTTTCCAAGAGAACATCAAAGGTGGCAATTGACATGCGTGTAAAATGTAAAAAAAATTCTCAGGGTAATTACGCAGCTGTACATACATATTAGAAAGTATCCTGTGAACATGCGTTGAGCCATCAATGGATGTGTCCAGTAACGACAAACTCTGGTCCTCTCATACAATTTTCTACATCTTTGGAGCCTCAGCAAAAAGCAACATCAGGAGCATTTCCTCACACATGCTCATCATGGGATCCATATTAACAAACCAACCAAAAAATAACAGCTAGCTACAAATACACTGCTTTCTCAGCTGCTACTCACACTATTCTCCCACAGAATGGCTGAAATAGTTAACAAATACTTGTTTTTAGTGCTTTCTAATTATTTGGGAGGGTTTCCTGAGGTTATCTTTAGTAAACGCTTCTGAACGCAAACGTGGCTAAACGCCGCTTGTAAACGCTGTTAAACACACGTTTTTAAACGTGGATTACTAACTGTGATGTTCCAGCGTTCAGGAGAGGTTGAAAAACGTCCCTTGTACATAAAGCCTTAAGCCCCGTACACACGATCAGAAAATCGTACGGAAAATACCGCTTTCCAAACGATTGTACAATATTTAGATCGTTTGTAGAGCTTTCGAGAACCGATCAGGACAGTTCATCCAATATTTTTCTATTTTTCTATATCGGACATGCACAAAAAATGTTTTCGTACGATGCCAGATCATACGATTTTCGTTTAATCAGTACAGCTATCGTTCGAAAATGCAATACGAATGCATTACAACACATAACATCACTTCCGAATTTTAGTTCTGTCGCGCGGGAATTTTCGTGACTTTAGTAAACTCATCAGATTCGATCTGAGATTAGCATGCAATAAAAAACGAACGATCATTCGTCCGATAATCTCATAGTGTGTATGGGGCATTAGCCTGTATTTGACCTGCAGTTACCATGGCGCTGCACATGCGATCAGTTAGGACACCAGCTCTTTGATGGCTTGACAATTTGGTTGAGAGCACAAGCAACTGTGACAGCTATCATTCCCAGCATGCCTTGGACATTTTAATGTAACCAGTTTTGGAAACTGTTAAATTGGTGGCTTTAGTATCGCTTTACCTGTTGTCATTAGTGCAAGAAAACCTTTAACAAGTATAGAAATTTACAAATCAATGTCATTCATTTGATCTGATGCGAGTGTCTATATAATCCTAACGACATCCCAAATGCAGATTACAAATGCAATGCATTTGCCTGCACCAGATTGTATTGTACCACTGTACCATAAGATCCAGCACAGTGCGTTTATTAAAAATAGTGCATGCACTACTTTTGGTACGATCCAGTGCAATTTCAAAATCAAACCACATTGAGTTGCACACGAATTGCACAGGAGTGCAGACTGCATTCCGATTCAGGTGTGAACTGGCCCTTAATCCTCAACCACAAGATTTGAAATCACAATTTAGACAAATGCAAGACATCATTGGGTCAAGTGTAAAATCATCTATTAACAAATTGCAAGATAAATGATATGAGGTATCCCATATCCTCCATAAATAGATCAGAATATATTTGTCAACATCACAGAATGGGCAAACGAATACAATGCATAATTCCCATCTGGAAAGCTTGAAGTTACAGAAAAGATTTATGCAGTTACTGCAACTGTACACTAGGTGGCACCATTGGACTACAAATACATCATTCAGAACAGGGCAGCTTAACATGGACACATATTTGTTTATATTCTAAACCAGCCTTTCGCAACCTTTTTACCCCAGGGGAACCCTTGAAATAATTTTCAAGTGTCAGGGAACCCCTGCTAAGCTTAGTTCATCGGGGGGTCATAGGGAAAATGCCCGTTAAATTGGTGGTGATCATTGGGAAGCATGTCCCCCCTTATAGTGGTGCTCAGAATGTCACCCTTGCAGTCATGCCATGTGATGTGGGACCTGGAATTGTGCAGACACCATCAGATGGGGGGGGGGGGGTCAGTTACCCATTGAACCCCTAGACACCTCCGGAGGAGACCTGCATCACAATGGCTCATCTAAATGGTTGTATTGGATTGGATTTCACTTACCTTTTAATGGATTCATATGTTTTCAGTGAAAAGGCTTCCATTTATTTGTTAAACACCTAGGCAGAAAAAATGTATACTAAGAAAAATATGTACACTTAGTGAGATCTTTACAAAAGTCTGGTTGCCTGGTTGTTTCTGCCTTGACATGACAAAAAACAATATCCTTATTCTCCAAAAATAATCCATACACATCCACTCCTTAATGGTCCTGCAATCTGTTCTGCATCGTTTGTTACTGTGTTTGTCTTCCTCCTTGTAATGTCCTCCCTAAACTCCCAAACCTCTCCTTTCCCCCCTCAGTTTGTTAGTTGTGGTCATTAGCACTTCTCTAGACACACTACAAATCCCATATTCCATAGTCCATTTTAGGAGTGAGCAGGAAAGGGTGGCTACATTTCTGTATACAGCGGGACCATGGAGAACGAACGTAGCCACCCTCTAACAGGAAGTCAGATCACACCCCGAAAAAAAGGAATTTGGAGACTTAGAGGTGGCTGAGAGCAAGAGAAGATATGTTTTTGAATTATGAACACCTTCTGAATAGAATTGTTGTTTTCTAAACCAGAGTTTAGTGACTAAGGACCGGTTCACACCAGATGCTGTCCAGTGCGTTTTTATTCTGCATGGAGTTGTTTAACATGGATTCCAATGGCCCTAGTTCACACCAGTGCAGTGAACAAAAGTAGAACATGCCGCATTTTTTTTGTATGGAGTGCCTCTGGAACGTTGGAAAACACATCAAAAACGCACCAGAATGCACATTTCCTCAATTGAGTAAAAAAAAGCACTGCAATGTATCATATATGCATTAAAAAGGGACATGTCCTCAATTGAGATGAAGAAAGAAAAGAGGGGGAAAACACCCTGGAACCCATCAAAAATGCACCTGTACCATAAAAAATGTGCATGCACAAATGCATACGGAACACAGAAATTGTAGTGTGAAGCGGCCTGTTCACACCGCAATTTCTGCATTCCAAATGTGTTTCTGCATGTGTGTTTTTGATGCATTTTTGATGCATTCTAGTGTACTCCCCCCCTTTTTTTTTCTTCATTTTAATCAAGGACATATGCATTTTTGATGCATATTTGATACATTACAGTTCTTTTTATTACCCAATTGAGGACATGTGCTTTCCAGCACATGTTTGATGCATTTTGCCACAGACCATACTGAAAAAATTCCACTATTTCTACTTTTGTTGACTGCACTGGTGTTAACTAAGGCCATTGGAATCCATGTTAAACACTCTCCACTCATTTTTGATGCAGAATAAAAATGCACTGGACTGCATCTGCAGTGAACCAGTCCTCAGAAAGTATTGAAGTCACTAAAAGGAGGAGTCAGAAATTACAGCCTGTGTATATCTCTCAGCTTATAATCCCCTCCTAGGGAAGGTCTATATGGTCCTATTTTTGTCAGATGCTGCATTGAGCCATCAAACTGGTGTGAAATTGGTCCATTTATAGCCTATAATACATAATAAGTACATGCACAAAAGCATTGGTGTATATGCAAAGACAAGAATATATAGCCAATCACTCCTATGGCTAGCTGTACATGCCACCTGCGGTGTGGGATTTTTTTGGTGAAGATTTGGATCTGCACAGAGCAGAGTGACGCTCCCCTGTGCTGGGACATGGTGTTTTTGATGTCACATAACCAAGTGGGGAGGACAATTGAAGATTGAATTGAAGGTTTGGCACCTCATCCCTTTAAACCCGAACACATATTAATTACACAGGTTCTGTGGCTGATTAAGGTGGTAATTAAACTCACGTGGTGCCTTATCTGCATTAAATTAGCCGCAGAACCTGTGTAATTAATGTAATTAGTGGTCGGGTTTAAAGGGATGAGGTGGCAACCCTACTTGAAGAGTCATTACTGATGGTACCTGACAGAAACCCCACTCTGTTTCATTGTAACTGGGAACTCATTAGGGGAGTGAGAGCTATCCTCCCTTCCCCAACGGATCATGGGTCTAGTCATGGTGTAGCTTCTATGAATGTATAAACTTTATTCGTACATCACAAAAGGACAGGTATGATTAGAAATACACAATACTGATCTGTGGGAAGAAAAAGTTACATTAGTAAATACATTTCACAGTATTGCAACATTTACAACAAACTGTATTGATGGGGTTTAGTATTAGGGATGTTCAGTACAGTGTTGATCAGGATGTTTATGGATGATAAAGTGGCCATAATCAGTTTGGAATGTATTGTACAGATCCTGCTGAGGAGGCTCCAAACATAGCTGTCCTAAGCATGACAATATGGCGGAGCCCAAAACACATTAGCGGTATTATATACTCTCATTCAGGGGTCTTCAAACTTTTCAGTATGAGGGCCACATTGTATATTTTTACACATATTCACATGCCAATCAGTTTTATAAATAAAAGAAAACACTCCAAGTAATAATATTATATGAGAAGCCCCCCATCCCATCAGAAGTCCTTTCTTCACATAGACAGAGTCACCCCTTACATCAGGGTCCAAATTAGAAGCAGAGACCAACTGATCTGAATCCTCAATCTATGCACAGAGTCTAGTACACACGGGCTGAATGTTGGGCGGCATCCGCCACTTTAATAGAAACCATCCGTCATTCGGCCTGTGTGTACTGTGGTTGGTCCAACAGAGGCCGGCCTTCTGTCAAAGGGACATGACCGAAAAAGGTCTGCTGATCGACTCCCAATGGCTGAGAGCGCTAACCAGAGCGTGATTGTTTGTGTGAGATTGTTGTACTAACGTCAGATATTTAGTACAGCAGTGCTTCCTGAGCTGTCAGGTTTTTTTCGTTCAGCCCTGCTGGGTTGAACGAAAAAAAATGACTAGTGTGTACTAGACTTAAAGATATGCCACCGACCCCAGCTGCAGGCTCAATGATACTGAGTAGTGCATTGGATATGTTCCACAGGCCATAGTTTGTGGATCCCTGTACTAGTCAATCACAAAAAATTCCAGTCAGGATAAAAAGTCACCAACAAGCATATACAAGAATAAGTTACATGCACATAGGCCCCAAGGGCTTTGCCAGGGTCAGATGCCACACATTTTTTACATGTATCCAACTGGTCCTTATGGCAAAAATGGCCACACAGGCAGTTGCACTGCCTCTGTGTGTGTGTGTGTGTGTGTGTGTGTGTGCGCAACCTCACACACACACACAGTGACACTGAGCCTGTTAAAAATGCAACATGAGGCCAATTAAGGTGGCTGCCTCAGGCGGCAGTCATGGAGGCATGGTGGGGGTGGGTGACACTGAGGTCTTAACACTTATAACTGACATTCTATCCAGGTAAAACCTGAGCTCGCTGCCTGGCTGCCGTGCTTGTCATACAGTCTGGTACAGTGGCTGGTGCTCATTGACACTGAACTTGCACTTTTTAACAGGCTCTGCATCACTAAAACAGCTCACCTGCTGTGTTTGCCTATGTGACAGGTGCAGCTGCTGGGCAGGGAGCTCAGTAATGCTGGGCCTTTGGTTTTACCAGGATGGAACAAAACATATGGGCACTCTGTCCTCAGTGCCACCCCTTATCATGCCTCTATGATTGCTGCATGAGGCAACCACCTCAGCAGCCTCTCAGGCAGCAAGACTCCATTTATAATGGTATCACTATTCACACTATGCTGGACACCACAGCATTTACTTCAAACTGTGCCTGTGTTTTATGTGCAGTGATCTCTGCCTAATGCTGTACAGAGCCCTCCATGACAGGAAAAGACGCTCCTACCTTGACGTGCTCTCTTTTTTTATATTGATTGAAATGAATGAGGCTTTGGTGGCCTGAGGCAAGAAAAGTTCTAATCACATTTATAATGCACAGCAGTGTGCTTTTTTTCTTTTTTAAATATACTTTATTTTATATAAAAACAAGTTACTTCAACGGTGTACATTCCACCCTGTACTGCGACGCAGCGCATAAATACACTACATTACAATACAGTTTTAATCACACAAAAAATGTATGATGCCTAACGTGTTGTACAGAGCAAAGTTCCCCCAACTATCATGTCATGCATGGTGCCACTTCCCCCGAAACCATTGGTGTGGCCCCTAAGGTACCACCGAAATACCCAGCACACAATGTCAGCTGTGCAGTGAACCCCTGTCCTCTACATCCTACATGGCACCACAACTAAAACCAAGCAAGCAACATTTTAAGATTCCAAAAACAATTTAATAAACAACTGGTGTGATGGTGGGTAGGAGAGAGGGATAGGGGAAGGGAAAAGAGTTCACAAGCCTGAAGCTTTATTGAAAGGACAAAGACACATAAGGGAAGTAAGGGAAGGGGAAATCACACATCCTCTTCCTCAGTCCATCAGGTTATAGTGTCTGAGTAGACTGTGGACCAGTCTGCGACACTTCTCAATGGACATCCTCTCCCACTGGTGGATGAGGCCTATAATGTTTTCTACTTCATTACAAGCTGTAGCTGCAAAATACACAATAAATTAAAGCGGAACTTTACCCATAACAACTTGTTTTAAAAAAATGTTTTTTAGCATGGAAACATACATTCCACATTAATAATTATGCTACTAAAATGAGAATGTGCTGTAAATTGCCTCCAGCATTGCTACTGTTTCTTCTTGCCAGAGGCTGCCATTTTCCTGAAGCCCAGAGCCCCTGAACAGAAGTAAATCATAAAGCATAACTAAACCCATCGTTTCAAAAAACAGTTACATTCCTGGAATGCTGGGATTGCTAACTGTCACATTTGCTTGTGTTCTCATTCAAACCGTCAACCTATCAAATGGTTGGTATCATAACTGATCACATGTGACGCACCATGGCAGTTGCAGATCAAACAGAAACAGCTTCCTTGGCTGTAAATAATAGGAGGGCTTTATTCCGCTTTAAGGCTGTCAGCAGGCCGGCCTCTACAAACTCGACAGTGTCTAAAATGCCTAAAATTGGGAGCAACTGAGTATGTGCAGAACAGGGTGAAACAGTGTATTACTGGATTTCAAACAGTATAGGTACTTATGTTTATTGTTTTACATAGCTATACCCGCAAAATGGGCGAGCCTGAAGTGATCTAGCAGAACTTATTCTTCTGACTAAAGTACAACATTAAATCAAGTTCTTTTAATTCATTAAAGAAGGTAGTGGAGGGTTTACTTTTGGATCAAACTACACTTTGAGTAATAGCCAGTTTCTTGTCAGGGCATTGTCTCATATAACCTTCTTTGCCGTTACAGGCTTAAAATTTGATGGATCTCTGATGTTGAGAAGAAAATGAGAGCAACCAATCATAAATTCTGCTTGCTTTTCCATAAAACGAAAAGGGGAATCTGATTGGCTGCTATGTGCAATAACACCACTTTTGCCCTCTTGTTCAAGATTATAAAAAAGTATATACCCTCAGAGAATAGCCTTTGTGGTTATGTTAATACATTTATCTCTTAAGACTCCTTTAGGCTTGTGGTTGTGGCATGTAAACCCCCCCCCCCCCCCCCCCTCAAGCTGCAAAGGCAATGGACGGGGGTGTTGACATGCCGCGGTCACAATGCTTTGCTATGTACCCGTGGCAAAAACCATCACTGCTGTCGGCAGTAAGCCTGCTGAACTCAACCTATTCATTTGAATGGGAAAGCTCTGCAAATGCCTCACGGCCAGGTGCAATGCCCACAGTTGTGGCGTATTGGTTCGGCAGTTGTGGGGTTAAAACAGCGATGTGATGCCACCTTACCACCTGTCAAACGTCTCTGAAAAGTGATTTGAACGCAAATTGGTTTTCAGAAGCATAGTGGTTTAGACACAAGGTAAAATTTAGCCTAAGGTAGAATATTTGATTTTCATTTAAATGAAATCTGTACTGAGAGAACTACACTGCTAACCCCCTTCTAAGAATGCTAGTTGCCTGGCTGTTATGCCAGTCTACTTTCTGAGTAAAGCCTGAAGACTGGAAAGGCAGAATGAATTCAGAATTTTGATTCAGGTGAACCAGAAAATACTGAAGCCATTAATTCAATGGGGCAGCCAGGCAACCAGCATTTTCAGTAGCATACATCTGCAATGACAGCCTCCATTGTTTCTCAGTACAGGTTCTTTAACTTCAGACTTTGCTATGTTAGTACATTTGATCTAAAGCACAGCTAATCATATATTCTGTATTCTAAGTAGAGTTTTTCCACCTCTATGGAGAGGCCAAGTGCATAATTCTTACTATCTCAGCGAGTAGCTTTTTTCCACATTTGCAGAGTCGGAGCATGACCTCCCCTTCCAGTACATATCTTACCCTGAAATATGCTTCTAGCTGGATTGTGCTGGAATAGTTACAAGAAAAATGAAATGAGGAAAATGTTCCTAAATGACAATATATAAAATAACAAGGCCAGAGTTCTCTGGAGTTGTATGAATGCCAGATGGAGAAGTTCCTCATTCTAACAGTTGTTTTACATTGTAAAGTGTAAAATCTGCATACAATTTAGACTGTAATATCTGTGTATTTTTACCCCCAATTGGAGTTCCACGGTCTAAAGCTGATATAAGATGGCCACATATGGAGGGATCTATGGACAATCCTGTCTTTACATAATGTGCACTAGCATTAATTAGTGCATGTCAGCCTGTTACTGCCTTTCAGACAGAACATGAAATACAACTTGTTGCCAAATTAAAGTGGAATTTTACCTAAGAAAAAAAAATTGCTAGCAGGAAAGCTTTCTTTGCAGATCATACATGCATTGGGGGGGATTTACTAAAACTGATGCACTCAGAATCTGGTGCAGCTGTGCATGGTAACCAATCAGCTCCTAACTTCAGCTTGTTCAATTAAGCTTTGACAATAAAACCTGGAAGCTGATTGGTTTCTATGCAGAGCTGACCCAGATTTTGAACTCTCCAATTCTAGTAAATCCCCCCCAACTGTCTCTTCTACGATAAATGCTTCTAACCTGCCTCCTGGACTTCTGAGCCCAGTGTACAGTCTCGGCATGTCTTGCTGCCAGGATGAAAAACTCCCAAGTACATGCTACATTATCCTGGGCCGGCCAATCAAGATGGCCAAAGATGCTGAATCCTGAAGAAGACCAGGTGAAGATGCAGAAAACAACAAAATCCTAGGAGTTTTGTCTCATGGTCCACCATTGCACTCAGTGTTTCTGCCCATTGACCACATCATCACTTCTCCAGTGCCATAGAGGTTGGTGGGAGGAACTACCACTGTCCAAAAATGTAAAGGGGCCTTCTCCAATGACCACCCATGTAAGGAACAAATTCTCTACTGACTACCAATGTAAGGGGACCCTTCTCCACTGACCACCAATGTAAGGGGACCCTTCTCCACTGACTACTACTTAAAGGGGGCCCTTCTCCACTGGCCGCCAATCATGTAAGGAGACCCTCCTCCACTGATGTAAGGGGATCCTTCTCCACTGACTGCCAAAGTAAGGGAGCCCTTCTTCCATTACCGCTTATGTAAGGGGGCCCTTCTCCACTGACAGCCAATGTAAGGAGGCCCTTTTCCACTGACCACCAATGAAAAGGGCCCTTCTCCACTGACCACCAATGTAAGAGAACCCTTTTCTCCTAACCACCAAAGTAAGAGGGACACTTCTCCACTGACCACCAATGTAAGGGGACCTTTCTTCACTGACCACCAAAGTAAGGAGGCCCTTCTCCACTGACCACAAAAGGGGCCCTTCACTGATCATCAATGTAAGGGGGTCCTTCTCCACTGACCACTGATGTAAGGGGACCCTTTTCCACTGACCACTAATGTAAGGGGGCCCTTCTCCACTCACCACCAATGTAAGGGGTTGCTTCTCCACTGACCACCAATGTAAGGGGACCCTTCTCTGCTGACCACCAATGTGAGGGGACCCTTGTCCACTGACCACCAATGTAGCAGACCCTTCTCTACTGATCATCAATGTAAACAATCACTTCACCACTGACCAACAGTATAAGGGGGCCCTTCTCTACTGACCACCATGGGTAAGGGGCACTTCTCCTCTGACCTCCAATGTAAAGTAGCACTTTTCATCTGACCACCAATGTGATGGGGCCCTTCTCCACTGATCACCATAGTAATGCTACTGTTTTAATGGTCAGTGCTTCTTTTCGGAAACAAGGCAGGGATGAGGTGCTGGATATGGATCATCAACCAATAGAAATTTAGTCCTTAGTGGAGGCCAAATGTTTTATGTTTGACTGGTTTCCACAAAATGGGGGCACTTCAACAATGGGGATCACCCCTATTGAGTAGTTTGTATGCAGTTGTACCAGAAAGTGCGCCAAATGAATGACCCAAGAGCCCAAAAATGATTTATTGGTTCAGTAAATTACCAGGCAAAGGATGACAAACAGACAGTACACTGTCAGGGGCCCAGATATTACCAGGATCTGTGAATTTATGTAGCTCCATTGCTGATCCATCAACTCACTTAGCCTGGACATATCTGACTTTCCACGCAGTTGGCAACCAAGCTCAGGTGAATCATTTCATTCCATTTCAATGCACTTAAGACCTGAGGAAGGGTGAGACCTATGGGCCCCTGGAATGTGTTTTGTGTTTGTTGTCGTTTCTCTGGTCATTTACTAAACCATAATTATAATAAAAAGTATGTATAAAAATAAATATAATAATAATTTGGACTCTCGGATCATTTGTTTGGCACTCTTTCTGGTGCAACCGTGTTTCACTTCTGGTCATGTATTATCTCCATTTCAAGAGTTCCTTTAAAGGCTGATAAAGGCTTTTGGGTGTTTATGTTGTATAATATCTTTTTTAGAGTGCTGTAAATTGTTTTCTATTATATTGCAGATTTCACCGGTGTCATTAGTAATTTCCTAAATGTTTTCCTTTGTCGTTTGTAGCGGTTATATTTTTCTTCCACGTCTATAGAGTAATTATTGCTAAATGTATTTATTTCACCCATATATATAACACACGTTAGTCAGTACTTTACATAGTACATATAAAACAATTGACATCAGTTAACACCCAAGTAGAGCCTACAATCTAATGTCCTTAGCACAGTCACACATTCCAATTAACCCAGCAGTATGTTTGTGAGAAGAAACCAGAGCACCCGAAAGAAAATATCTCACACACACACATCATACAAACTCCATGCAGATAAGGTTCTGTCGGATTGAATCCAGGACTTCAGCAGTGCAAGGGGGGATGTCTTCTGCTTATATTTCTTATTGCTCATTCAATTTTTTTTTAGACTATATAAAAACACTGAGCTGCCAGAGGACAAGCCACAACAGTAGAATCTCATTTGAAAAGCACAGCTCTCTGACTGCCAATTAAAATAAAAAGAGAGATGCTATGAAAATTAAACCAGATAGTGGAGGTGATTAGCAATAGGGAGTTTCCATAGCAACAGCAAAGCAGCAGCACTCTGGAGACAAAGCCGGGGTAAGGTACAGGCAAGTACATCACAGCTGTCTGCAGTCCTTCCGCCTGAATGGGATATGTTCTTTTTATAACCAGCAGCCATCAGCCACAAGCTGGAAGCAGAGTCCAAATGCGTATTCTTCAGTGTAAAAATATCAACAGTCAATCATAAAAAATAAAAATAATAAATGTAATGCAAAAAAAAAAATGCATTTTATTAAAAAAAAAAAAGCCTTTCTGAATGTTCTATCTCTACACTGACACACCTTATCCCCTGCAGTGAGTGATCAGTTGCAGGATAGGAATGGCTGCTAGACAATAATACTTGCACCTACCTGGATATGTAAGGAATTTTCAGTATTCCTCGCATGAATCCCTGACTCTTTAAACTTGGTTATTATATATATGCCCCTGCAAACAGAGGACCCGTAGAGATAAACTACATTAGATTTGAATTTATTATACAATCAAGTGGGATATATACATACATGCATACATATATACTGTTGAAAGGATTCCCCTCAGTGTCAGCTGTGATTTGAATGTTATTTACCATTTAAGGCCACTCATGGGTATGTCTGTGCTCCCTTTCCCTCTGTCTCACATTTAGTCTGTGTGACTTTCCATGGGTTGATGTGGACCCGTTCCATACTCCTTGGACGGATTACCACCTGGAAACGACCCCGCCTATATGTTTTTAATCTACTCTGGTCATTCACGATATTTAAATTTGAAGATGTCTTCATCCCCCTGATGAAGATCAGAACAATATATGATTGAAACGCGTTAGAGCTCTTCTGTGGGCAATAGCATTTAGTGTTAAGAAACTCTTTTTTGCTATTTGCAATATTGACATTTCATGTTTGGATACCATGCATACCAGAGCTCATGCAGTGTTTAATTCATGTGTTTTTTCTTTCATATATTTGTACGTAACAAAGAACTTTTATTGATATATTCTATTCAGTCCAATATTTTTCTAGCTGCCTATAGGCCCTTGGGAGCAATTTTTCAAATGAATCATGTTTTGGGCTAGTAGCACTTTCTCTCCACCCAGGTGGGTGGGTTTCACTTGATTACAGGTTCTGAATGTTGTATTCCAAACCTGAGAAATAAACAATATAATATTGTCACCCTTGTTCCCTTTCACTGCATTTTACATGTTGCATTGTCATTATAATTCTGTAATATTGTGCACTATATAGATTTAACTATGGTGGTGAAACATACATATTAAAAGCTACTGCAAATTAAACAGAAGGTGTTGCATTCTATGTGTTCAGCTTGAATATTGTACATTATAGTCTACAGACACAGTAAGCGATCATCAAACATGTATTTGATGCAGTGAGGAAGGTGAGCGTTCCCTTTTCTACACCAGATTTTGATTAGTGACATTTACAAAGCTGCACTAGTTATTTTCTTTCAGTTTGTAATTACCATACTTTTCTTATCAAAATGTTCATATCACAAAAATAATATTGCATTTTAGTGGATTCTTTGCTTTTCCACAATACATATTGGGTAGGATTTGTATTTCTGCCTACATAGTCCTGAGATTTACACAGCCTATCACCTGACTGGCAGGGCAGTTTCACATTCACTTACAGGTCTCCTCCTCACCCTACATTGTGACTGGACTGAGAAAAGAGAAGCAGCACACTAATGAGCTCTTCCCTCTGTCGCTCTGCTCTCTCCACATATCAGCATGCTGCTTGCACTGCAACACACTTGATTGATTTCTTGTGCTTCTTCCTCCCCCCTCCCTAAGCTCTTCTGTACAGGTACTGCGAGAGGCTAATTAACCCCGACCCCACCTACCACCAGCTTTCTAAAGGCTAAGTTCACCTTTAAGTTAAAAGTAATACATGCTCTTGTTTTAACAGGTAAATACAATGAGCATTTATTCTTTTTTTCTACAGGAGCTTGCAAAGCATTGTACCTGCAATCAGTGAATTGTGGGTGCAATTCCAGGCTCCTGCACACTCTCCCTCTAGATTTCTGCTCGTACCTCTCTATGGGCTTTCAGTTATAAAACTGGAGGAAAATTCAACAGACTGCGCTGATCAACACACTTATAGTCTATTGAGAACTAAAGCCGTCTGCTGCAGTGGAAGACAAGACCTGTAGTTCATTCACAGATCTGTGTGTTTGTGGCAGGGCCCTGTACCGTCACGCCAATTTTAAATGTGGCAGCATTTGTGGAGGAGAGGAACCCATAACTCATAGCTGTGTACAGCCGCCTTTACCCATCCATGTCTAATGATGGCGGTATGAAGCACGAAGTCATCGAGGGCACCAAAAATAAGCAGTATGTTAATGCTGCACAAGTGAATGCGTGGCGGGTGGAAAACATTTTTTGGGGGGGCGACAAACAGTATTTTTTTTTTCATTTTCGATCTGATTGTTGAGAAATATGAAACATTCAATATGAATATCTGATATTTACATTTCATCCAGCAGATGGTACTGTAATCTCCTTTTCACATGTTTCAAGACTATTTTTAACTACTTTACTAGGGAAAAAAAAGAATTAAAACACACACAGGGTGTGCTACACCAAGGTGATGGCTCCCAGTGAGCCACTGGTGCAATCCAAATCACAAATAATAGTCACCAGTGTAAAAACTGTGGCTACAAAACAAAAGAATAAGCAAAGCACACTGGATAGTGCAGTTAAAACAATGTATTAACAATAATAACAAAAACTGTGAATTGTTTTTTTGTTTCTTTTTTTCTTTTATTCTTGTTAATAATTGGTTTTGCTTGCACTGTCCAGTATACTTTGCTTGTTTACCTAATAAAAAAATAAAAATAAAAAAAGCCTGTTGTTTACAGAGCTTAATAGCTCAAGCTGAAATGTACACACACAATTAAATGAGTTAGAGGAGTGTCTTTTTCTCCTTCCTCATCCTCCCTGCCTGCACTACTGAGAACAGACCATATGGAGAGTCTATTAGAAAGGGGTGATTTGAAAGCAAACTGCTACTGCTGTACTCTTTGTTTAGAAAACCCACAATGCTCTGTCACACCTATGCCATTTCTGAACCCTGTAATAAATATTTATATATGTTTGTAAAATGAACAATTTATATAAATGGTAAAAATTACAAATCATCAAATTAAAAATATGCACCTAAATATGTCCCAAATACTACTGTCATTTCCTAGTGGCTGCCATTGCCACCTCTTGCCTACTTGCCTTACTCTTATGCTGATGCAACAGTTTCATTATGCTGCAAGTCGCTGACATGTAAGAGATATGCAAATCACGTTCGGATTTCACTAGCTGCATGCTTACTACGGCTCACTCAAAGAGTATTAAAGCTAGAGACAGCCAGGCAAATAGCATTTTCTGACAGAGGACAGCAATAATATCCCGCATATACAGGTGTCATTTGTGTAGGCAAAGAATGATGTACAAAGTGCAGTGATCTATACCAGCTATTTAGTAATCATCTTTCATTGCTCATTGCACTAAATTGATAGAAGGTCAATTCACCCGAAATTGATATTACAGTGTTTGGTGGATGCCAGAGAGTTAAAATATATAACAATCTCTTATAACTCTTTGGCACTATTGGCGGTATTATGTCAGCGCTGAATTCCAGGGTCTGCATATCTGCTGTGGCCATTGTGAGGGGATCACACTAGTCCAGTTGATTTTTTTTTTTTTTTCACATTATAAGGAGTGAGAGTCTATGAACACCCAAAGGTAGGTGGGAACACCCTAAATTCCTCTGTGGATAGCAACAGAATTGTAAATGATGGTAGAGAAAGTTTACTGTTGAAAGATGCAATGAAATGCAAGGGGCTGACTCCATCCAGCCTGCTCCACCTATAACTAAAATATCACTTTTTGTGTACTGAAGCTTCAATAATGGAATTTGATTGGTTGCCAAGAGTTACTGCAGTTAGAGCATGATTGGCCCTCTTTGCATTATCCTCAAAATGACATGTATTTTGTATTTGATGAAGGCTTTATTTGGAGGTAGGCCTCTCTGACCTTTTTGAAGTTAGGAAGAAACCACTAACACAATTAACAGTGATCCTGAGATTCTAGAAAATTCTCTAAGTGGGCCCAATGTGCTAGAAATATTAGTGCTTTTTAATTCAGCCACTAGGCTGTGCTGTTTGTTCACTTTTCAAATCTCCAAACACTCATCAGAGGCCTAGAAAAAGTGTTGGTTGGGATGAGATATATAGTTAAAAGAGCATACAAGTAGCATCAAAATGATACATATTAAAAGGTAATTTATTCTAAGTATTATAGTTATTAAAATTCTGAAAATACTTACAATAACTAAAGGCAAAACTTTTTCTTTTTTTTCTTTTTTTTTTTTTTTTTTAATTCTTTATTTTTTGAATATCATGTATTACATGCCACATGAAACATTTCATTTAATCTTCGTGTCCACTCATATAACTCCCTTTTATCATAATATAACAACATAACACATTTCCTTACAAAATGATTCTAAATCTCCTCTATTCCAAAGGCATGTATATTTTCCCTTTTCTTTTCCCGTACCCCTTGTACCCCCACCCTCAAACCCCCCCCCCCCCCCAAAAAAAAAGGAGCACTGTCAAGGGGTACCCCCTCCTCATTTCCATTCGATCCTACATAATTCACCTCTCCTGTTCTCTTTTCTTTAGTTTTGGATAGAGTGGTGAGGGATCCGTTTTTATTGCTGTCTGTGCCCCATTAGGGAAATTCCCCCTCTATATTTGTCCTGCTTACCATTATCATTGAAAGTGGAAGTAAAAGAAAATCCCAAATTATGGTTTGTCCTCTAGAAAAGTAATAGGGGGAAATCTTCCAATGGGGACACCGGTTCTGGTGACCTGGGTGTCCCCAAGAAGTTACTTTAATTTGCAGGGATTTGCTCGCACTTCCTGTTTTGCTATGGGACAGGAAGCGAAGGCAAATTTCCGCAATGGGGGACATATGGCAAAACAATTTGTCAACTGGGGCCATAGAGTGTACAGTTCAGGCATATTTCCCTGTCGGGGAGCTACAGGTGACACATACAGCTGCCGCATATACATGAATGGCAGTATGCAGCTGTAGGTGGGTATACACTGGTAACACATGCGTACAGATGTAAGACCCTGATTGCAGACAGTCTGCTTCTATACACCAGAGTTATTTCTGTACCCATGCACAAGTTTACACGTACAAGTATGCAAAGGTGAGGAAATACGCCCAAACATTACGCCTTATGCTGTGTGCATGAGCCCATGAACTAAGATTGGCAGTTGTTGAGGAATGTGAGTCGTCACATGTGACATCTTATTTTGGCGCTTTGAATGTCAAAAAAAAGTTCATTTTGACACACACTGGAATATGTTCCTGTCTTGCTCTTAGTACACTGCACACCTCTATTGCATCAAATATTAACAACCTCATTTCCTGTACCATTATTTATTTGACACAGACTAATGCCCTGTACACACGATCGGATTTTCCAACAACAAAACCGTGGATTTTTTTCAGAAGGATGTTGGCTCAAACTTGTCTTGCATACACACAGTCACACAAATGTTGGTCCAAAATTCCGAACGTGGGAACGCGGTGACGTACAAGACGTACGACGAGCCGAGAAAAAGGAAGTTCAATAGCCAGTGCGGCTCCTTCTGCTTGATTTCAAGCATGCGTGAACTTTTGTGCGACCGACTTGTGTACATACGATCGGACTTTCAGACAACAAGTTTTGTCGTCGGAAAATTTGAGAATCTGCTCTCATACATTTGTGTGCGGAAAGTCGACAACAAATGTTCAATGGAGTATACACACGGCCGGACTTTCCGACAACAAGCTCACATCGAACATTTCCCGCCGGAAAGTCCGATCGTGTGTACGCGGCATATGGGATTTTTTGTGCTGCACTTGGAATTTGTTTTACACTTGGGGCACTATATATAATATATTTAATTTCAAATCCTACAACATGAACTAATATTTGGTGCATCCAAAAAAAAAATTTTATGCAATAAATATTTGGCTCACGGACAATAGTTTATCCAGGCCGCTGTCTTTTTTACCTACTCATCTGACAAACTGGTAAGCATAGATTTAGACGTGCATCCAAAGCTACATCTCTTCTGAAGCCCGATCTGCATTCGGATCACACTTCAGAGGGAATGGACAGGTGGTGAGGAGGTGATGTGACACATTGGATGTGTGAATGGTGGAATCGAGTCATTTTTTTTCATTGAAAAAACTGATACATGTATGGCCAGCTTTAGGCCTCATTCACAGAGGATTATATTGCCAGCTGTGCCAAGAATCCAGTACCTGGACTCACAGGTGGAGGCGGGCGTTGTGATTGACGATGGATCTACACCAGGGGATATTGCTTTTTTGTTTTCTTAATAAAGGAATTGTCAAAAACTGTCTCTGTATTTTTATTTCTTTTTGACTTTTTTTGATGAATGAATAGGGGTACAGTGCCCCCTCTGCCCCAAATTGCTCGCTTGCCTCCTCCCCCCTTTCTGGCCCGCAAGGCTGCATGCTCGGATAAGTGTCTGGTATGGATTTTTGGGGGACCCCATGCTGTTTATTTTTCGGATAGAATTTGTGTTATTCAGATGTGCGATTCAGATGCATTCCAATAAAAGGCAATGAGCCTGGAATTTGCATTAGAAAACGCACAAGACTCTTTTTAAAGTTACAGTGAATTCACACTGCCTCTGCACCGCATATATGTGAACCAGCGCCATAGAAAGCTTATTTGATTCACATGTCATGTGAATCGGATGCAGTTCAAAACGTATCAAATTCCTATTTATGTGAACAGAGCCTTAGGGCTCCATCACCAATGTCACCACCTTTATTTTAAAACACAGCCGTGCTCTTGAGCGCCTGTGGCGTAAGATGACATCTCAGAAAGATTTCAACCAGTATAAATCTGCCCTCCAAAAATACAATTCCTGCCTCCTCACTGCCAAGCAGACCTATTTTATCTCTCTCATTACCACCTTATCATCCCATCAACTCTTCTCTACCTTCAACTTTCGACTCTCGACCTTCACTGCCTCCACCAACTCACTCTCTGCTCAGGAGATCACTTCAAACTAAAGATTGATATAATTTGCGAGGAGATCTCTACTGTTCAGATACCCTCCACGTTTTACACTTCATGCCCACAGGCACAATCATTACTTCCCTCCTTCAACCCCACCACTATAGACGAGGTTGCTAAACTACTTGGTAATGTCCACCTTACCACCTGCTCTCTGGATCCTGTTCCCTCACAAATGCTACGTTCACCCTCTGGCTCTATGCTACACTCTCTAACCCACATCTTCAATCTTTCCCTCTCTTCTGGCATCTTCCCCAACTCTCTAAAACATGCACTTGTCAGACCCATACTTAAAAAGCCCTCACCAATGGACACTATTCTGTACTCCTACTCCTGGACCTCTCTGCTGTCTTGGATACAGTTGACCACCTGCTCCTCCTCAAAAAACTTCACACCTTTGGCTGTACTTTTCACTGGTTCTCTTCCTACTTATCCATCCGCACCTTTAGCGTTACTTACAATTCTACTTCCTCCTCTTCCTTTCTCTGTTGGGGTCCCCCAAGGTTCTGTTCTTGGGCCTCTCCTATTTTCAATGTACAACTCCTCCATGGGTCAGCTGATAGCCTCCCATGGCTTCCAATACCACCTTTACACTCACGGCACCCAAATCTATTTCTCTACCCCTCAGCCCACTCCTTCAGTCTCCTCACGTATTACTAATTTACTATCAGATATATCAGTCTGGATGTCACACCACTTCCTCAAACTTAATCTATCCAAAACCAAACTTATAATTTTTCCTCCCCCACATGCCTCTTTCCCTAATCTCTCTGTCAAAATCGATGGCACAACTATAAGCCCATCCCCACATGCCAAGGTCCTAGGTGTAGTCCTGGACTCTGAACTTTCCTTTATGCTCCACATCCAAACACTTTCCAAATCTTGCCGCCTCAACCTCCGCAACATCTCCAAAATATGCCCCTTTCTAACCAATGACACAACAAAGCTCTTAATTCCCTCCCTGGTCATCTCTCGCCTCGACTACTGCAACTACATAGTCTATCCCCCCTTCAATCCATCATGAATGCTGCTGCCAGACTCATCCACCTTACCAATTACTCTGTGTCTGCTACCCCTCTCTGTCAATCCCTCCACTGGCTTCTGCTCACCCAACAAATGATATTCAAAATACTAACAACTACTTACAAAGCCATCCACAACTCTGCCCCCAGCTACATAACTGACCTAGTCTCAATATACCAAACTAATCGTTCTCTTCGTTCTTCTCAAGACCTCCTGCTCTCTAGCTCCCTTATCACCTCCTCCCATGCTCGCCTCCAGGACTTTTCCAGAGCCTCTCCAGTCCTATGGAATTCCGTAACCCAATCTGTCAGATTATCTCCTACTCTATTAGCTTTTAGATGATCCCTGAAAACCCTCCTCTTTAGAGAAGCCTATCCTACCCACACCTAGCAACTGTATTAAAATTTTCTCCATCTGATCATCCCCCACAGCTATTACCTTTTGTTCCACTTAACCCTCCCTTCTAGATTGTAAGTTCCAAAGAGCAGGGCCCTCTGATCCCTCCTGTATTGAATTGTATTGTAACTGTACTGACTGTCCCCATGTTGTAAAGCTCTGCGCAAACTGTAGGCGCTATATAAATCCTGTTTAATAATAATAATATTACTATGCTTCTGATTATATAGCTGAGACACCCAAAACTGATGGCAGTCAGAAATATTGGAAGGTTACCTTAGGGCTCCATTCACACCAATGCATTTTTTCATTCTGTTGCAGAAACGCAGGACATTATTTTAAACATGGGTTCCTATGAAACACATTCACATCAATGCATTTTTCTGCCTCTGAGTTTTTGGAAAGGGTCAGGGACTTTTTTAAATGCAAAACGGTGCTTTTTTTACTTTTTTGGTTCAATGGCGAAACTGCAGAAAAGCTGCGATTTAGCCGGGATTCACGGTTTGCATTTTTGAATCTGTCCTACAACAAACTTTCCTAAAAAAAAGCACAAAAAAACGCAAAACGTGAATCACAGCAAAATTGCACTAAAATTGCGGTAAAATAACGCAAAAAGCACTGCAAAAACGCTTAAAAGCAAACTGCATTGGTGTGTATGGAGCCTAAGGCTAAGTTCACCTTTTTTTTTTTTTTTTTAATAAATTCCAGCTCCCATTTGTACCAATATACCTTTATTGTGCCTCTGTTGCAGAAAAGAAAAAGCTTTCTGTCTTTTAGGACAGGCCTTACCTCAGTCTCTGGTGTGTTAATTGAAAACTCCTCCATTACTTCCTACTTCATCCTGGAATGTGGCTTTTAAAGGGGTTGTAAAGTTAATTTTTTTTTTTTTTTTAAATAACAAACATGTTATACTTACCTTCACTGTGCAGCTCGTTCTGCACAGAGTGGCCCCGAACCTGGTCTTCTGGGGTCCCTCGGCGGCTGTTTCAGCTCCTCCCCGCAAGCATTTACCACCTTAATGCGAGCTCCCTCGCACGGTGGTGAGTGCTGGCGGGCGCGCTCCCGTGATACAGCCGGC
Organism: Lithobates clamitans; assembly: GCA_037952925.1. Classification (NCBI taxonomy): domain Eukaryota; kingdom Metazoa; phylum Chordata; class Amphibia; order Anura; family Ranidae; genus Lithobates; species Lithobates clamitans. The sequence continues at coordinate 1,753,342 of JBBGZY010000583.1, forward strand.
GGCTATAGCCGCTCGCTGTATCACTCGGCCCCGACCCCCGGCGCGCCGCGTCATCGGATGTGATTGACAGCAGCGCGAGCCAATGGCTGCGCTGCTTTCAATCCATCCACTGCAGCCAATCAGCGACCAGGCTGAGCTGCAATGAAGATGACGAGGACGAGCAGCGAAGATTCGAGGCGTCAGGTAAGTAAAACGGGGGGCCTGGGGGCGGCGGTACTGTCAAAAGTTTTTTCACCTTAATGCATAGAATGCATTAAGGTGAAAAAATTTTTACCTTTACAACCCCTTTAAGCTCGATTCACACTGCAGCGATGCGGGAACCCTGCAAATCCACTGCGGGTTCCTGCATCGCATGTCTCCTGGCAGCAGTTCACACTGCCCTATGCAAACTGCTGGGAGTGTCAATTGAAAGTTAATGACACCCCCAAATCAGTTAGCATATAGCATATATATAGCTGAGACACCCAAAACTGATGGCAGTCAGAAATATTGGAAGGTTACCTTAGGGCTCCATTCACACCAATGCATTTTTTCATTCTGTTGCAGAAACGCAGGACATTATTTTAAACATGGGTTCCTATGGAACACATTCACATCAATGCATTTTTCTGCCTCTGAGTTTTTGGAAAGGGTCAGGGACTTTTTTAAATGCAAAACGGTGCTTTTTTTACTTTTTTGTTTCAATGGACTTCAATGGAGAAACTGCAGAAAAGTTGCGATTTAGCCGGGATTCACGGTTTGCATTTTTGAATCTGTCCAACAACAAACTTTCCTTTTAGGACAGGCCTTACCTCAGTCTCTGGTGTGTTAATTGAAAACTCCTCCATTACTTCCTACTCCGTCCTGGAATGTGGCTTTTAAGCTCGATTCACACTGCAGCGATGCGGGAACCCTGCAAATCCACTGCGGGTTCCTGCATCGCATGTCTCCTGGCAGCAGTTCACACTGCCCTATGCAAACTGCTGGGAGTGTCAATTGAAAGTTAATGACTCCCCCAAATCAGTTAGCATATCGCAGCGCGAACCGCAAATTCGGACAGGAATCGGATCGCATGGGTTTTTTACCAATTCTGCTGCGGACCAAATAAAGGGTCCTGTGCGAGTTCGGCCCGAATGCAATGCAAATTCAGTCACACTATCTGTATAGCTGAAATTGCATTGCACAGAGATTGCATGTGATTTGCACTGCAGTGCGGTGCGAATCACATCGAATGTCAGACATCGCACCATGGGGAACCGGGCCTGAGGACATGAAAAGCGTTAGAAGGAAGTATGCCATCAGCTGACCTCATTAACACACATCCCGTAACTTGTCCTCCTCCTCCAGGAGATTGCTCCCGCCCACATCTGTACTCACATGCAATCAATATCAGTCTATATAGCATTATCTGTTCTCACTAAATACATAGCCAGTGATCAATTTTTTTGTTTGTTCCTTCATCTTGCACAGATCGTTCATTTGGCAGTGTGTAGGAGCTGAGTGATCACATGTGGAGCAGAGCTGTAGTATTGAAAACAGGAGAAATTTGTCCCTGAAAGTCTGTAAAGCTCACCATACATTATACAATCTGATTGTACAATCTTTAGATCTACAATCAACTATGTAGTGTGAGAGCCTGCCTGATTGGATACAGGGTGATTGGATAGATATGTGTGTCCTCTTATTATATAGTTTTGGTAAATCTAAAGGAGATTGTACAGTGATTTTACAATCAGATTGTACAGTATATGGCCACTTTTATACACTTAACATGAACTAGTCACGCTTTCAGGCCATTAATTGTTATTAACACCCCAAACGCAGAAGCCAATACACATTTTGCTACATGAAAAAATGAGCGAAAAACATGGCAAAATGTCCCATGAGCTATTTTGCCATGTGTAGCGCAGCCAATTGAAATCAATGGGCTGCCCTATGTGTGTTACAGGAAAACTGAGCAAAAAAACGTGCGCTCCCATGACACTAGTTGTGAATGGGGTTTGAAAATGAAATTGATGTTGACACAAGAACAATGAGGCTCCATTCACACCTGCACGTTTCCAAACGCACTGCAAACTGCACAGAAAACATGTGCTTTGGCGCACGTTTTGGAAACGCGCATTACACTTGCAGCGCAGTTCAATGTTAATGGTACCCCAGGTGCGAGTAGCAGGTGCGTGTCTGCCATACAACAAACACGCTGCAAGTGCACCAAAAAGTGTGGTAAAAAATGTGCCACGCTCTGACCTAAAAAAAAATTCCTTTATCCTTCTTGAGGCATTTGTCATGCATTGGATGGGCTGCCCTATGCGTGATGAGTAGAAACGCTCCAAAATGCATGCTGGAACGTGAGTTCCTGCTATGTGGAGATGTGAACGAAGCCTGACAGCTGAGTGTCTCTGTCCACTCCTCCTATTTACTTGTATAAAGATGGCCATACACTATGCCATCTGATTGTACAATCTCTGTACAATTTCTTTTACAGTTACCAGAACTATGGAATAAGATGACACCCCTGAACAATCTATTAACCACTTTAATACAGGGCACTTTTATCTATTTCTGTCCAGGCCAATTTACAACTTTCAGCGTTGTCACACTTTGAGTGACAATTGCATGGTCATATGACGTCCAGTCAGAACAATTAAACCACCGCCTGGCCATCATTTTGCTATAGGCTGGGAGGAAAATAGCTAAATTTGTATCAAATCAGACAGACACTTGTACTACATAGTTAATGGTAGATCAAAAAGGAGATTGTACAATCAGATTGTAGAGAAAATGGGTGGACATAAAACAAGAGGTGGTAAAGTAATGATGGAGGTGTTGTCCAGACTAGTAATACACAAACTATTGTGTGATGTACTAAAGCAGTGCATGATGGGAAATGATTTACAGGAAGTGATGGAAGCAAAAACCATTTTTTTTTACATGCAAACAGAAAAGCGAAAATTGAAAGCTTCCGTGGACGAGGTAAGTGAGAGTTAAACACATTGGGATGGTTGGGGCAGAAAGAACATTAGAAGAGGCTGCTATGCATTATTAAAAGTGAAATTCTGTTCTAAAAGGTAAACTTAGCCTTTAGTATAAGTATAAACAGTGTAAGCTCTAACGAGCAGGGCCCTCTGACCCCTCCTGCATTGATTTGTATTGTAACTGTACTGTTTGCCCTCATGCTGTAAAGCTCTGCCCAAACTGTTGGTGCTATATATAAATCCTGTATGATAATAATAATAATTACTACTTCATACCAGTGGCAGCTGATTCTCCATCTTTTGGGGGGGGGGGGGGGGGGGCGGGAAATCCACCCCCCCCCCACACCGAACGGTCAGTCAATCTCCCATCGCTCAGTCATCCACCCACCAGCCCCGCACTTACCCCATCCAGATCGCGGGCAGCTTTGTCCCCTTCCTGCATCTCCTCCTCCTCGGTGGCTTCCTCCTCGATGGCCAATATGGTCGCTTCTCCTCTCGGGCCAATCGGGTCCTAAGACCCACTTCCTGATTTTCTGGGAGGAGAATCAGGGACGCAGTAGCGAATTTTAATTCGCTACTGTCACACAACTGGGTGGGCTTGGGGCGCAGTGCTCTGCGGCCGGAGACCACCCTTTTTTGAATTCAATTAGAGCCTCCGGATCTAATCATGCTTCCAGAAAAAAAAACTATTGAAATGAATGCCTTTGGTGCCCTGCATATAGATTAGGAGCCGGGCGCATGGATTAGGGGGGCTGCGCCCCGTATGGACGGGCCGCCACTGCTGCATACTTTTAGTATAGCTCCCAACTCTCCCTGATTTCAAGGGACTGCCTCTGATTTGGAGCAATGTCCCTCTGTCCTTCATTTCTCTTCATTTGTCCCTCATTTTGGTCTGATCTATATAGGTATATAAAAAATGCACTTTTTATCTATCAAAAAGTGTTTTCCAGCGCTAAACCTTTCATCTGATTTCAAATTTGCTGCATTTGTAAATTCCAAAAGCCAATATATAAAGGACTAGTAGTGGTAAAAAAGCACTTGTGGGTGTAACCAATCTTGTTTTTTTGTACAATTCTCCTTTAAGGGGGCGTGGCAGGGGGTGTGTCCTATGCCTGCATCTTTTTGCTGATACCTGTCCCTCATTCCCATCTCAAAAAGTTGGGAGGTATGCTTTTAGGTTATTATATTTAGATAGCAGATAGGAGCTTCAGGGCCATAGAATGTTGATCTGTAATAATTATTAAATAAATAAATGAAGGGCAGGAAGAGACAGTTCTTCAGTCTTGGCACCACCTAGGACAAATAGAGTAAAAGAAAGTGAGAATATTAGAATTCCTTGCTGGGTCTGAGCCCTGGCAGCCACATGGCCTTCAATGAATGCCACTGAACACATTCATTCGAGATGTTTCTTGAATTAGTACAGCATATGTCTGATGGAGAAATACAGTCATCTGGTTGTGTCAATAGGCTATACAAGCCCATGCTCTGAAAAGCGATCCACTCTGGACCATGTTCCCATGTGCAACTAAGCAGCCACTAACAGATGTTCAGGAGGCAATCTAGTCACCTCCTAAATGTCCTTTTTTTTATTCTTTTTTTTTTAGGCTAAGCAGCAATTTACAATAACGCTAATGGGTGCCACCGCAGGCCAGTTGCAGCAGGGCCCCATTGACTTGAATAGCTGAGACTGAAAGACAGTGCTGCAAATTTTTACCCGACATGCAGTGTTACATTTTTTTTGTGAACAGCCCCGCCAGCTCTACTTTAGGCTTTAGGTGGGCGGTCAGGCAGAGGTAAAACTGTGGCTCAAACGCCTGTTGTTACCTCCCCCCTCCAGCTACCCTAAAGTGTCATAAAATCCCAGGGACGTATTCCTGAGAGGTTAACCTCACACACAATCTGATGAGTGACCAGAGGAAAGGCCTGTCACCCACATCTAACATGTGACACCGGGGTCATATTTATGTGTACACTGTGGATAATCTTCAAAGAACAGAGACAAGGCACCACATCTCGTGTCATGTAACAAAAAAATGAACGTGGAAAATGTGTCAATCACTATAAAACCTATAAAGCCAGGATTACACATAATATTTGGATTGTATATGTCTGGGACTGGGCCATCCGACAGTATGAGCAGCATGAGAGCATTATACTGTGCACATAGTAAATGCATCCCAGTGTATGGAAGAAGAGCTTGTATGACAATATAATAATTCAACACTAATATGTGCCTGGAAGAATTTTTTGATATCTGTATTTCTAATAAGATTACTTGAATTGCTTGTCACAACCCCCCCACCCCACACTTCTTCCTGTTATGGTATGTGAATGCATGAAAATTAACGTGGATAATTTTCATCAGACATGAAATATAAACAAAGCATATCCCTCCATAGTGTGTACTTGTCTCAATTAAAAGCACTAAATTTCATTTCTGTCTGCTGCTTTGTTCCTCTGCTATCAGCATGAATCACTTCTGACAATTTTTCCTGACACCAAGAGAAAAATGGTGACAGGGGAGGAACCTTCACCAAAGTGACCACTTCGGCACTGTTTCTGTGTGCTGTGTGAAGGAGGTGTGTCCTTTCCCTCCAATCAGCTCCCAGAGCTCTCCTCACTGAGCTCTGCAGAGTGTAACATCAGCTTTCCACCCCCTTTTTTCTGAACTCTTGGACAAGCTTAAAAATTCAGCACTTTGAACAGATGAAGAGAAGGCTGCAGATAGACAAGTACAACTTATGTAGGAGGATTTGTTTCATCTCTGTGTATCACCTGAGGATAGTCCCTTCACTGGGTATATGTAAGGGTTTACAACCACTTTAAAGCGGTAGTAAACTGCAGCGTTAAAAAAAATCCCCTGAAAGGAAATGGCATAATGTGCTGGTATGCATCGCACACTAGCATATTATGAAATACTTATCCTAGAATGAATCCCTCCAGTGGCGCACTGTCATCGCTAACAGGGCTATTATCTTCACCCGGTCTCCTTCAGGGTTTGCGGGCTCCAGCAGCTTGAACGGCCGAGCCACGATGAGGTCACTCCTCCGCATGCGCAGGGGAGTCCAGGCTGCAACACAGTGCTCTGGAGGAACAGCATGGGTATACCGTTCCTTCAAAGCACATAAACTGGTGACTTCACTGGCTGCCAGGAGAGCGAATATCTCCTAAATGGTGCACTTTTGGACATTTTAATTTTACCTATAAGTAAGCTTTATTAAAGACTTACCTGTAGGTAAAAATCACAAAGCGGACTATCGCTTTAAATCTCTTACGCTGATGTCAGATATAGTAGGTGACTCTGCCAGTAGTGATTTTGCCACAGTGCCGCTGAGTTTCAAAATCACTATCGCTAAGAGGCTGCCTGTTGGTCCCAATGAAATTGCGCCCTCTGTAGCTGGGGCAGCAAGATGTCACTGTCATCACTAGCGATCGATATTCAGCAGCGTTCAGGTCAGTGTCAGAGTGATATCCCGCTGCATCTGGCTATAGGGAGCGATTTCATTGGGACAAACAGGCAGCCTCCTTGGCAATATTGCCGCTGGCTCTTTGTCTCTAGCATAGTTGCCAACATTGCAAAAAAAGTTTGTGGGACACTTTTTTGCCTGTGGGCGGAGCTTATAATAATTAAGGGGCGGGGCATAGCAATAAAAAAGAAAACTGCAAAAGATGGGCGTGGTTTGCGTGAAATAGTGGGCTTACTTGGGCGTGGCTCAAAGGGTGTGTGGTTAGAGTCTGGGATGAATGAGGGCTAGAGAGGGAAAGGGGGAGAGAGGAATGACGGGACAGCAGGCCCAGATCCTACACAACAATAGAAAGAAATATGTGTATTCTAGAAAGTTTAACAATCAGCAGATAACGATACTCCAAACACCTGGTGTTAGCGCTTCAATCATCCCGGCACCATGATTGTTATGGTGTCAGGATGATTGAAGTGCATTATTTCTATTATTACTTTGTAATAAAAAATAAAATCATTCAACTCACCATAATGCCGAATCAGTGGGATCCCTGAGCGTGTCACTAGCCACGTCGCCTGCAACCAGCAGAGTCCTTCCTTGCATCAGGTGCCCCCAGCAGAGTCTATCCTTGTATTAGGTGCCCCCCGGCAGAGTCCCTCCTAGCATCAGGTGCTCCCAGCAGAGTCCCTCCTTGCATCAGGTGCCACCAGCAGAGTCCCTCCTTGCATCAGGTGCCACCAGCAGAGTCAGACTTTACACCAGTGTTCCCAGCCTCAGTCCTTAAATCAGTGTCCCAGGCAGAGCCATAGTTACCCCCCCCTGTACATAGTTACCCCCTCCCCCTGTACATCGTTTCCCCTCTCCCCCTAGTTACCCCCCTGTACATAGTTACCCCCCTGTGCATAGTTAACCCCCCTGTACATAGTATCCCCCCCTGTAACTAGTTCCCCCCACTGTACATAGTAACCCCTCCTGTACATAGTTAACCCCCCATTCCTGTATATAGTTAACCCTCCCCTCTCCTGTACATAGTTAACCCTCCCCCCTCCTGTATATAGTTAACCCTCCCCCTCCTGTATATAGGTAACCCTCCACCTCCTGTATATAGTTAACCCCCCTCCTCCTGTATATAGCTAACCCCCCTCCTCCTGTATATAGTTAACCCCCCTCCTCCTGTATATAGCTAACCCCCCTCCTCCTGTATATAGCTAACCCCTCCCTCCTGTATATAGTTAACCCCCCTCCTCCTGTATATAGCTAACCACCCTCCTCCTGTATATAGCTAACCCCCCCTCCTGTATATAGTTACCCCCCTCCTTCTGTATATAGTTAACCCCCCTCCTGTACATTAAAGTTAAATTGCTGCAGAGACAAGAGCCAGTGGCGTCACTACAGCTGGTGTCACCCGGTGCGGAAAAAAATTGGTGTCACCCCCCCTCCACCAACTATGGTCCCCCTTCAGTACAGACCCCCCTCCCTCATTAAAGACCCCCCTCACTAAGTACAGACTGCCCCTCCAGCAGTATAGATCCTCCTCCCTCAGTACAGACCCCCCCCACTAAGTACAGACCCCCTCCATCAGTTTAGACCCTCTCAGTACAGACCCCTCTCCCTCAATACAGACCCCCCTTAGTGCGGTCCCCCCCCCGCTCTATTAATGCAGACCCTCCTCAGTGCAGACCCCCCCTCTATTAGTGCAGAACCCCCTCAGTGCAGCCCCCCCTCATTAGTGTAGGCCCCCCTCACTGCAGACCATCCCCTCCATCAGTGCCAGTGCAGACCCTCCCATTACGCCCCCCAGCACACGTCCAGGAACTCCAGGAGCGGCCGGTGTCTTGTCGAATACTGGCGCTGTGTGTTCAGTGGAGGGGCCGATCCGTGCAGCTAAAGAAGCCGATTCATTGGCTGCACGGATCGAGCCCCCTTCCTCTCTCCACTGAACACAAGGGGGAAGATATAGCGACGGCGACGGCGGCCATTTTGCTGGAGCCATCTGCTCCAAAGATTAAAAAACAAACATTCCTGATATTCCTGATGAAAATCCCGATTCGGGACAGCCTCCACTCGGGATGAGGGTCCCAAAATCGGGATTGTTCAGGGAAAATCGGGACTGTTGGCAACTATGTCTCTAGCAGCAGAGTTGCCTGGTAGACATACAGTAAATAGTTTTTCATTAGACGTTTACACAGGCAGCCAGGAGCATATCGTTTGCTAAACACCGCATCTGGATGCAGAAATACTTTGTGCTATGGCCACATACAGTATAAACTGGCTTATTAGCTGCGGCTAGTTTGTATGGGATTAGAACTCCGCAAAGACACCAACCCTGGACGCACACTGTGGGTGTTCAGGATCGTTCAGAGGCCACTCAGATTTGATTAGTACAGAGTACAAATTCAACAGCTGACAATGTGTGCATGCATACTGTAGTTTGGAACCACCAGCAACAATCTACTGATTCTCACCAATGGTTGCCCTTGTGCGGCCATGTGAAAACATCCCTAAACCATAATAGCAATTCTTCTTTTTTCTCTGCATTAAGCGAAAAAATGTCCCCATGGAAGTATAGCCCTCTCAACTCCCTTTATACTTACCTGAGTCCTATCTTGATTCGACGCTGTGCCTGTCTGAAGCAGCACTGGTCTGAGCCACACTGTGCATGTCTATAGATGCACACAGCACAGATCAGGAGCGAGCCTGCAGGTGCAACTCCATGGGAAGTGGCTTCCTATTTTGGTACTCTGAGAAGAGGAGGAGCCTGGAAAATCAGCAGGGGACTCCAGAAAAGGAGGTTCGGGGCTGCTCTGTGCCCTATAAAAAAGACTGCATTGCTTCTGCCAGAAGCGATCAGCCAGGAAACTGTCGGGAGGAGAGCCGGCTGGATCATGCAGAGAGAGAATCAGTGTGCTGTCTATCATAGGAGCCGGTCCAGGGGGCGGGACTTTGTTTGGCAGCGGCTGGTGTTTCAGATCCAAGCTGTGTCACAGTGGGAGATTCTCTCTTTGTATGATCCAGCCAGCTCTCCTCCTGATTCCTTCCCGTGATCCCCATGCAGTGATAGACTGCATTGTTGGGCACTGATGAAGCTGCACTGATGGGCACTGATAAGGCTGCACTGATGGGCACTGATAGGCTGCAATAATTGGCACTGGTAAGGCTGTACTGATGGGCACTGATAAGGCTGCATTGATGGGCACTGATAAGGCTGCATTGATGGGCACTGATAAGGCCGCACTGATGGCCACTGATGAGGCGGCACTGATAAGCTGCACTGATAAGGTAGCAGTGATATGCTGCACTAATGGGCACTGATATGCTGCACTGATTCACACTGATGGCGCTGCACTGATGGGCACTGATGAGGCTGCACTGATGGGCAGTGTGAACACCCATGGGATCCGATTCCAGTGAAAAAAAAGTTTCCTGCAGCATTTTCATGCGAATGCAATGCAAGTTCAGCCATATAAACTGTATGGCTGAATCTCCATTGCACAAACATCACATGTGATCGGCACAGCAATGCGGTGCGAATCACATGCAATGTCTGTGTTCGCAATAATGTGAACCCAGGCTTAATCCCAAAGGAAAATTTCTAAAATAGTTACATTCAGACAACACAAAAATCACAACAAGACACAACGACAATAAAATTACCAGTAACAGCAATGAATACCAAATAAAACTAAAATAATACTGTACTGTAATTAGCCATACCATCCTATTAAAATACTACATAGAATAAATAACACTGATTGAAAAAATAACAGAAAATCAAACAGCCAAAATGCAAATATTACACCACTTTCTCTAACATTACCCAAAAATCATTACACATAGTTAATTTAATACCAATATATTATAATAACTACATAAAAATCTGGATCACAAGCCAGATTAAATCCTCAGATCCAGCACTCACAGAGAAGAATTATACAATTTGATGGCCACGGGAAAAAATGACTTCCTGTGTCGCTCTGTGGTGCATCGTGGTTGTAACAATCAGTCACTGAAAATACTCCTCCTGATCCCTGAATGTGTTAAAGCAGCCAGCACAGCAAGAGACAAAGTTTTATTCAGTGGAAAAAGTTATGTGCAGCGCTAACAAATGAACAAACAAACCTGTATGGCTACAGTGCAATCGGAAAAGTGAACCAAACACTAAAAAGTGCCTTTGTGATTATTGTGTCTATCATAAATAGTGTTGAACATGTAATGACACATAATATCAAACAGAATAAATAGAAAAAATATATAAAAGTCAAGAAAAAAATGTTCAGTGCGTCCATATGTGAAAAACAAATGTTCTTTGAGGTTTTCAAAGAAGAAAGGGAGATTGAATCACAATGCAAAGTGAAGTGAAGGAATCCACCACCAATTATGAAAAGGCTTATCAGAGTGAGTGGACTCAATAAGGCTTATACCCCATGAGTCAACCAAGCAGGAGGTGTAATCACATCAATGGAGGAGCTTCCACACCACTAGTGCCGGCCACAATGGGAGATGATTCCTGGGTCATTGATGTAACTTGGTCCCGTGATGGTTAGCTGGACTCAGCAGGTAGCAGACCAAAGACATACACTATATCCGGATGGCACTCAGACAATATATCCAAGAGAAACAGAGAAACTACACATAGTGTGAATCCGTAGATAAAAATGTATTGTAAAAAGGTCAAGAACACTCACATGTCCATGGATAAATAAGCGCTTAAAATACAATCAGCATAATGCAATGGCACTAACTGAGCTTGAACCGACGCGTTTCTTCTGAATAGACATCATCTGGGATATGAGCCTGTCTTGGTCATTACATTTAAATAGTAAATATGACCCCGAAATGAAGTACCAACCTGTGACACAACGTGCATTGTTTGTATGTAATCTAAACATTTACTTCCTGGATAAGAAAATGGTGCAGACACGTGCGGGTCAAGCCTCGCTCTGATGGCAGGACGGGGCTGGCCACTACGTCCATAATAATATCAATCACTAATATCAATGGCGCAAACGTTTATGGGCCAAACCTTGTTACTGAAAGAACGGGCTGGCAATTATTAGCTTCCTGGAAGGGAAAGATGGCGCGATCGTTTGCGGGCCAAACCTTGTCTCTGAAAGAACGGGCTGGCATCAACATCCACCGTGTCATCAATCCATTTCCTTTGGAAATAATAAAGGTAAAGCCAAGCTTCAATTTGAAGAAATAGCACAAAAAGAAGAAAAGGAAGGGGATAAAACTTATAATAATTTAAACAACGCGTTGAAACAAATTAAAAATGGTGTGTAAAATAAATAATAACTAAATACTTATCCACGGCTGGTAATTCATATCGGTTCCTGATAACCAATAATATAAATATAGTATAAAATTAGAACGAATAAAATAACAACATAAATAATTCAATAGTGTCTTAAATCATTATTTTATGTTGTTAAGGGGCACTACTTACTTATCATGCTTGATTAATAAAGGCATTAATGTCCCACTCCATGTTCATACCAGACGGGGATAGGGCAGTAACTCGTAACTCTTTTTTCAACATGGGAATGCAGGCGACACCTTTTACCCTCTCCCGAATACCAACTTATTTAATAGATAGAAAGAAAACACAAACAAATTTTGATGGCATAAAATTGGCCATGGTACATTTATTGGTATAAACCAAATAAATAATAACATCATACTGATAAATAATTTAATAATAATTAAACTTACAAATTTTATGAAATGAAAATCAAATAGGTCAGTCACTCAAGACCTTTGCTGTTTGCAGCTCTTCTATAGGAGAACTTAGTGCATTGCAGCACTCATGGGTTGTGGAGGTGTGTTTGGGCGCCATTAGACATGAATATCACTGTAGCGTACTAACCCATATGGCTTGGGGACATTTTTCTGTAAATATTCAAGTCTGTAATGTGTATGTAAACATGACAAAATTGGTTCTGCGACCTGAGCTGCACAAAAATGCCTAGCAGTGACCGAGTTAAATCTTATGTTTGTTGCAAAAGAGGCCATATTTCTTCAATCATGGCATGCATGCATTGTCTCTTTATAATACAGAACATCTGTTAAACATACATGAATGCATGGAAAAACTGAAAACACTGTCAAATATGGTTTAGGAGAATGTATTATTTTATGTTTAGGCAGCAAATGCTCTTTATGCTAAAACTGCAAAGTCATCTTAAAGTGTATGTGCAGTTTTTGTTGAAAAACTAAAAAATTGCTTCTCCCCTTACCCTTATGCCCCGTACACACGATTGGAATTTCCGTTGGAAAAACCTTAGATGGTTTTTCCCACGGAATTCCGCTCAAGCTTGCCTTGAATACACACTGTCACACAAAAGTTCTCTGAACTTTCAACCGTCAAGAACGCAGTGACGTACAACACTACGATGAGCCGAGAAAATGAAGTTCAATGCCTCCGAGCATGCGTCAAATTGTTTCCGAGCATGCGTAGGAATTTTGCATGTCGGAATTGCTACAGACGATCGGAATTTCCGATAGGAACTTTTTCCGTCTGAAGAATAGAGAACCTGCTCTCAATCTTCCGATGGAGCATACTCACGGTCGGAACTTCCGACCAAAAGCTCACATCGGACTTTTGCTGGTGGAATGTCCAATCGTGTGTACGGGGCATAAGGCTCCTTAAGCTGCCCTACCTATAGAAACACAAGTAAAGAAGATACTTTTATAAAATCCCGACGCGTGATGGAATCACATGGTACTGCCGTACTATGCAGTTTTGCATGCATGGAAAGGCAGGGGTTTTGTATAGGTGTGCCATTAAGAATGAATGGGTTGGGGATGCATGAGATTTTGCCAACTGTGAACCTATCCTTAAGGCTCATTTACACCATAATCTCTGTGTTCACTGTGCATTTCTGCACCCGCATTTGCTTGGATTTTCAATGCGTTTGCTGTGCATTTGAGGTGCACATTTTGGAATATTTTTTTTCACTTATTTCAAACAACCATCCAAAACTATCTAGGTAACATTCAGTTGCAATACCAAAAATGGATAAACAACATCCACAAGAGCCAATTATGTCGCCCCCACTAGTATTGCATATGCAAGAAGAATTACATCCTACAGAGCCAAGTCCTGAAGTCAAAATTCCTTGACAAAGGCTGTAATCAAGAACTGGTGGAGGAAGCATACTCCCACTATATCATCACATCCAATATTGACAAGCCCAAGAAGAAAAAGAAAAAGACATCATATTCGTCACACAATTTTAAACCAAGTACAGATAGATAGAATTTTTTTTGCTGTAAAGCATTTGTTACCCCAGCATTTCATACTCCCGATATGTGCCTGCTGTACCATGTACTTGTATGAGAAAGTATTCTGTTCCTTTGCAATGGTTCCTTTGTGTGAAATCCCTGGTGTTCCTCCCAGCCCCTCTGCTTTCCTATTAAAACCTGACAACACTAAGCAGGGGAGTACATCGTGGTCAGTTCTCTAGCTATGCTGGGAACTCAGCCTGCTCTCCTCCAATGGCCAGACTTGTCCTGACATGCCTCCTTTGCACAGCCTTTCACTGGGAAGATCAGTGTGCTGCTGCTTCTCCTCCCCCCAGTTCCTATGTAGCTGAGAATAGGGGGATGTTATCACTTATAAAAAAGGGAAAAAAGGTATTTCAAATGCTTTTTTATATCGATACAAAAATGTTTTGGCTTTCATTTCTATTTTAAACTGAATGGGTTGTTTTACAAGGTGAGGGTTTAAGCATTGGTCCATCCTCCCCCAGGATTCTTATCTGAAGTCATCCATTTCAAGAAAATCTAAGGTCTCCTATAGAAGAGCTTCAAACAGCAAAGGTCTTATCACACATAGTAAGTTCCTAGTCCTACCTAAACCTAAAGCACAACCCAGTAGGCTGTTTGGCAGCCTGGTTGGCATGTACCAGTGCATCCTCCATTAGACTTTTTCTGAATTTATCACTCAAGTTCTCTTTATTGACATGGGAGCCAGAGGAGACAAGTATCCTGCTGCCAACTGTTCATAAGGCTAGCTCTCCATGTGTGTGTCACTGCAGTTGATAAGTGTGTATTATTCTCAGGCATAGATGGTAGGATGTGGATCTACGGGCCTACCCTGAAATCTAGGGGAAGGATATGTGGCCCTCAGACTTCTTCTTCCCCTGCCTTTCGGAACGGGGGGTCTTTTTGGTGAGACCCCTTCACCTAGTACTCAGTGTTCAGCTTTGGTTGATCACAAGGGGTGGGGTCTGTCAGGCTTTCGGCTTGGTGGACCTGTGTGTTCCTCGCCCAGGAGTCAGTAGTCTTGTTCCCCAGGGGGGGGTCAGGTCACAGCTAGTCATGGCAGCCAGCCAGTGATCACCAAAGGTGATAATTATCCCAAGAAACCCCGCATGTACAAACCACTTAGGGTTCCACACTAGCCTATATGGTAAAAGGCATGTAGCACACCCCACGTAGGAGCTGCAGATGAACAGGGATCCCCCCCACTCCTGCACAGCCAGGCACACCAAATCTTCACAGGCTCACAAAGTCAGAAAACAGTCCGCAGCTTGTTTTTCTTTTTGTTGTATATTAGGGGGTTAACAACTTGGAGGTTATGGGGTGCCTATCTGAGGGCAACAATAACTTTAGGGACATCTTCCTATGTACAACTTTAAGTGCTTCAGGCAATGCTAGCCCACCTGACTGCAGCTGCCTCTTTCACCAGCCTTCCTTGCTGTTTCTTCACCAGCCCAACCTGCTGACTCTCTACACCGGTCCACCTGGCTCACTCTTCACCAGCCCACCCAGCTGACTCACTGGAGATATCTTAGGGAAAGTCAGAAAACTTAAGCCCACCACTGTCTTCAAGGGAGACTGGCTTCATGTGGCAGTCTCCCTCCTTTGTTAGTCCCCACAGTGTTGAATTACTCACTCTGTCCTCTCTTTGCTCCCATGCCTCCAGGAAAGCCTCCTCCCTTTGTTTCTTTGGCAGGATCCTTCCAGCACCTGAGCCCCGACCCAAGGCAGGACACATCCCCCCAGACTAGGGGGTACCCCTCAGGGCCACCGACAGCCTCCTCAACACTTCATCTCCATCTTCCACCCAAAAGCCCCTTCTGGCACAACTCATCAATATTTAAAGGCTCCCTGGATCCCTCCCATGCCAACTCCCGGCGATTGACCACGGACCTCCAAATATGCTGAGCAGCCCCTTCTAGTCTCCACCCACTGTCTTCCAGGACATTCTCCAACACTTTGGAAACAGGGGGAAACACCAGAGTGCTGATGAGTCATTCAGCCCTAAACTCTAATAACCCTGACCCAATTGCAGACTCTCAAATTTGCAGCATGAGTCAGGGTATGGTTTGCCTGCTCTACTTCTAGCACACACTAGAGGGTGCTACACATAGGTGCAATGATGTTTGTTGTGTAGGTGCATTGAGGGGCGGAGCAATGTGCTTTTGCAGTGCCTCACAGTTTACTTTTGTATTTATTTTAACTTTATTGAAATCACAAAATTGCATTTCATTCAGCTCTATGCACTACAGTACTTTGAAACCTACTGGTGAAGGTCATGGTCATTTTGCACACCAGACTTTCCTGAACTGAAGACATGGCTATAATCTCTTTACAACAGGTGTGACAAGTTGAGAAATTCTCACACCAGTGTGTTTTTCAGCTCATCTGGATAGACACACACCTTCTCTTATGAGCAGACAGTAATACTGTAAACTCTGCAGACTGTACAATTGGATATTAACACTCCTCTATGTTTTCACACAAGTTAATCATTGTACACAGTTTAGCCATTGTTTTAAGAGGTGTCAGTTCACATCTCTACGACGTGTTGGTTAAAGAAAAAACATCATATCTGTTTTAAGATGTGTACACAATTAATGCATGTATGTTAATGTATAAAACATGCACAAAAGGACCCAAGGACCCCATCGGACCTATGCGCTGTGGTAACCCATAGTGGGTGGAATTCAATAAAACTGCTGTGCAATTTTCTGGCATTAATCTCTCTTGTTAATATGTTGCTCTAAAATTCATGAAGCATTTATGCCACTTTTGGTTATCCTGCGCCAAATTTAGGTAGTTCTCAAATGCGCCACATGCCTGCGCCAAATTCAAAATAAAATACTGACAGTTTGTACCTTACGAAAGTGGAGCCGATTAAGACCAACTCTCTTTTAGCGTACAGAGAGAGACCCTGGCTCAGACAGATTTTACGAAAGGGCATTCTAAAAGCGGCACAGCATGCACCAAATTCAAGTATAAGTTCTAAACAGGTACATGACATTGGCGCATGCTGTGCCACTTTTAGAAGGCATGCGGGACACTTTCGCAAAATCTGCCTGCCCCAACCTTTATGAACTTCAGGGAGTTTTTACCATGCATTATAGTGCCATAAGCTGTAGTGCATTGTAAAAGTATAGTAGGTGCCAACTGATGCACACCGTGCAGCATATCACAACAAGCATGATGCAGTGTTGAAGAAAAAAACAGCTTAATCAAAATGAAATGGTTGCCTTAACACACAACTGACCACACAGGTGTGAAGGGGGCCTTAATAAGAGTAATTGTAGAAAATGTTTTAACATAATGCATCTGGAAGTCAGAGGTGTATGCAACTACCAAAGTCTGTGGCTCCATTGGGGAGATTTCCTTTTACTTTTAATCTTTATGATGCTAGGACAAGATGCAAAAAAAAAAAAAAATGCATTCTCTGCCAAGATATACTGTGGGTGTTGTAGACGAGCCTCTTTAGAATTCCGCCATGCCTCAACACAACAAATGATGGTGCACACACACCGTAAACCACCAAAGGAGTCTTGTAGTGCGGCGGATAGAGTCTAAAGGGGATTCAGCAGAGACACTAGTTACCCGTCAGGTTAACTCCCCTTGTGATTCACATAGGGCAGAGGGTATATTACATAGCCAATAGAGAGCCTGCTGTTGGCTGTAGACTCCACGCTCTTTATCAGAAGGAGAGAGTGGACCTGATGGGGAACTAGTCCCTCAGCTTCCCTATTGGTTTCTATGATTCAGACAGTGTCTTTGAGAATCATTGACAGGTGTGGAGGGGGCAGTGGCAGCAAACATGCCACTCTGCTACAGTGTACAGAAAAAGGCACTCTGTCTGTCTCTGTATGCCAAGTAGAGTGGGTCTTTTAATCCATAAACTGGATACAATTCTTTGAATTTGTTGCAGCCAATGCACCACTATTCCAAAGCCTACCTGAACCTCCTGTATGTTTCAGTAAAGCTACTGAATCTGGTAGCAAGACTTTTTTTTAAATCTGGCACAGGCCTTCTTAAAGGGCTATACTGCCAGAAAAGTGACACAAATGTTTTATTGAATTCTCCAGAAGGATGTTACATATTTTTAGGGCATGTTTCACTATTATATCAAATTGGTTTGAACTTTGCTATAATTGTCACACATAGCACCCATCCTGAGATTTGCAAATCCCTGTATTGAGCATTTCAACCTCACATGGCTCTAGTTCTTGTCATTACCTGTACATTTCATCAATAAAAAGCAGACCTTCAGTGCCAGCCAAGTGAATTAAAGTTTTACTCCAGCTTTGCTATCACTTTAAAGAGGAAGTAAACCCTCATAGGTTTTACTTCCTCTTTTTCTCCCTGCAAAGCCTGCAAATTAAAAGCATAATGGGCTAGTATGCATCACATACTAGCCCATTATGTGACACTTACCTGCAAACAAAACCATCGCTGTCCCCTGTGCAGGCTGCGTCCATCTTCGCCCCTCTTCCTTCCGGGGGGCCGTCAGTAATGGCACGCGCTGGGGGAAGAAACAGCACGGAGGTCCGTTTCGTCACAGCACATGCGCCGATTACATCATCGGCGCACTACAAGTGAAATATCTCCTAAACGGCGCACGTTTAGGAGATATTTCCACTACCTATAGGTAAGCCTTATTCTAGGCTTGTGAAAATGTAATATACTCCGCGCCAACAATTAATACAATTAGTGAAATTAGATAAACAGCTGCTCCCCTAATAAAGTAGTGATACTTAATAATATTTAAATACAGTGCAGAGGGTGCGCTACCTTCTCACGGCTCAGTATCTAGCCTACTTAGTGCATCCATGTGAGAGCTAATAAACTCATTGACTATTTATACACAGACACTAATTGTGATTTAAAAAGCCACAAATGTGGGAAATGAATCTTTTAATTGCCATTTTAACCTTTGTGTGCCACCTTCTGTGTCTGTACCAAGGCCAAACATTCCAGGGTATGTAAACTCTTTATCACTGCCATTTGGGTGCTTTCTGTTATCATTATGATTTAAAAAGGATTCAAAGAACTATGTGATAATAAATGGTTTCATGTGATTGCTAGCCATAAAAAAAACAGTTTTTGGCATGATCAGTCATATTTTCAATATTAATACCAAAATTTCACAATATCTGCCAGGGTATGGAAACTTTTGAGCACGAATGTATGATGCTACATAAAATATATGTACAGCGCTGACAACTGCTGCATATACTGTATTAGTAAAGAAAATAGTTAATTTGAGTCAAACTAAAGTGATAGCAAGCTGGAATAAGGCTTTGACCTAGGCTGGATGTCTTCAGTCTGCTGCAGTTAGGAGGAACTATTTTCACAGTCTAATCGCCTTCTGTAACCAGACAGCAAGACTAACTTTTTAGCAAGTCACAAAGTAAAAGGCTGCAGGCAAGGGTTGATCTATGGGTGAGAGCATGTGAGAACATAACCCAGAACTGTAAAGGTACCAGAATTTACACATTTATATTATCTGACCCACATCTTTGACCAGGAAGCATACCTCCCAACTGTCTTTGATTTCGAGGGACTGTCCCTGATTTGGAATAAAGTCCCTCTGATTCTTCCTCCTCTGTCCCTCATTTTGATCTGATCTATATAGTTGTATATAAAATGCACTACTTATCTATCAAAAAGTGTTTCTAAATTCCTAAAGCCAGCATAAAGGAATAGTAGTGGTAAAAAAGCACTTGTGGGTTTAACCAATTTTTTTTTGTACAATTCTCTTTTAAGGGGGGCGTGGCGGGGGTCCTGTGCCTACATACTTTTTCTAATAGGTGTCCCTCATTTCCATCTTAGAAAGTTGAGAGATATGAGGAAGAACCACCTTCCCAAGAACAATGCCTAAAATAAAATGGTGCTGACCAAGTTGGGAGAAAAGTAGATTATTAGGGGGAGTACTGTGATGTCTATGAGAGGTAATAAATACCTTCAAGTGTGGCATAGACATTGCTTTTCATGCTTGCAACTTTGCATGAGGAAAAAAAACATACATGATACTAGTTCTGCTTGTAGACTAGGTTTATCAGCACTTATATTGTTTTTTTTAAGAAATATTTACCGTATATACTCGAGTATAAGTAATTCCGAGTATAAGTCAAGGCCCTAATTTACCACAAAAAAATGGGAAAAACTTATTGACCCGAGTATAAGACGAGGGTGAGAAATGCACAGCTACTGTAAGTGGAAAAGAGGGTCAACAATGCCCATTTGCAGCCTCACTGTGCCCATTTGCAGCCATAGGTCCCCCTAACTTCAAACTCGGTAGTTAAGGGTTCCTAGATGCCCCCTAGCTGCAGCAAATATTTGGGGTCTCTGAACCCAAAGGGTCCCAAAATGACATTGCTGCAGATGGACACAGTTGACCGAATTTGGGGCCCCGTATCTTGAGGCCACTTAGAGCTAAGAACCCCAAATTTGGTGTGCCAACCCAGTGGAACTAGCACCATAAAATATCCAAAGCTGGGGTTTCTAGCACCAAGTGGCCCCGAGATACAGGGCCCCACAAATTGGTTCAGAAAATGTCAAGCACTTTTCTGTAGCAGAGAATGACATTTTTCGAACTGGCTTTGGGGCCCTGTATCTCGGTGCTACATGGGGCTAGGAACTCCATCTTTGGATATGTTGTGGTACCAGTTCCTCTGGGTTTGCACACCAAATTTGGGGTTCCTAGCACTAAGTGGCCCTGAGATACAGGGCCCCAAATTCGGTTCGGAAAATGAAATTTTTTGCTGCAGAAAAGTGCTTGACTTGAGTATAAGTCGAGGGGGGCACTTTCAGCACAAAAAAATGTGCTGAAAAACTCGACTTATACTCGAGTATATACGGTATTAAAAATTTTGCACAACAGCAAAAAACAAACAATATACAGGCGGTCCCCGGGTTACAAACAAGATAGGGTCTTGTAGGTTTGTTCTTAAGTTGAATCTGTTTGTAAGTCGGAAAAGGTAAATTTTTTAAGTGTAGCTCCAGCCCAAAAAAAAAAAAAATGTTTTAGTTTTTTGGATAGCATAGAGAAGGGTTGTCTGTGCCCCTGTTCAAAAGATTTCACCTCACTTTCTGTCCCAATGACAATTGGATTTTGAAAATTTTGGGTTGTTCTGGAAACAAGGATTGGTGATAAAGCTTCAGTGGAGACTCCTTTTTCCGATGATAACAATTTCCCTTCCTAGGGGTAGATTTCCTCTCACTTCCTGTTGTCTCCCTCCGTTTGTAAGTAGGAGTCGTTTGTAATTCTGATGTTTGTAACCCGGGGACTGCCTGTAGGTTATAACCATAACCAGACTCTCAAGTTCCATAGGTAATATGCACACGAAAAAAAAAATACACAGTGGAAAGATAATAACATATTTCAATTTTACCGAGACATGCGGGAAAGTAAAAGTCAATAGTAGTGATCAGTCTCCTGAACTCACAGATGCCAAAGTAAGAGAGCTGGACACCCATTTATGCCATATTTTTTCAAAAAGAAGCGGTCACTTTCGGAGTTCAAAGGTAAGCTTATACAAAGGTAATCTATTATTAATCAGTTGAAGCCAAGTGGTTATAATGGGTTGGGAATTTCCTTTCCAGCTCAGAAAAATAGTCCTCTTGGCGTAAAAATATAAAATGCGTAACAGTCGTTTTATACACAAATTCGGTCCAGTCTTCTTTAGTGATCTGGATATTCAAATGAGCCCATCAGGCCTGCGCAGTCGCAAACCGTGGCTTAGAATCAGCCATTAGTGCAGAGTAATATTGAGAAATCAATTTAGTATTATCTGAATTTCTGAGTAACTTTTCGAGTGGGGCCATTTGCAGTGAGAGCGAGAGGGAACCAAATTACGCTCTAATGCCCCGTACACACGGTCGGATTATTCGACGGAAAATGTGTGATAGGACCTTGTTGTCGGAAATCCCGACTGTGTGTAGGCTCCATCACACATTTTCCATCGGATTTTCCGACACACAAAGTTTGAGAGCAGGCTATAAAATTTTCCAACAACAAAATCCGTTGTCGGAATTTCCGATCGTGTGTACACAAATCCGAAGCACAAAGTGCCACGCATGCTCAGAAAAAAAAAAGAGATGAAAGCTATTGGCTACTGCCCCGTTTCTAGTCCCGACGTACGTGTTTTACGCCACCACGTTCAGAATGATCGGATTTTCCGACAACTTTGTGTGACCGTGTGTATGCAAGACAAGTTTGAGCCAACATCCGTCGGAAAGATAGAAAAGCATTATGTGGTGAGGGATGTAGCTAAGCATGCACCACAACTAGTTGGGATGCTAAGTAATACAGATAGAAATTTGGAAAGGCTAAACCAGCCAGGTGAGAAGTTAACCTCAGGGTCTCCAGTGCCACTTTAGAAGCACAACAATTCCAGAGGAAACTCTTGCAAAGGTAATCAATGCTTTGGAAAAGAGATTTTGAGGTTTTACAGGGAGTATTAGCCAAAAGTTTTGGAAGAAAAATCTTTTTAATAAAATGACTCTGCCTATGAGGTCTAATGGATGATCCATCCACTGTTCTATGCGTTGCTGCAGTTGGGTAATAATAGGACATAAGTTCTTTGTTATATAGGAGTTCAGCAGTAATTGCAGCACTGCCAGATAACGGAAGGAATTAACCACCTGGAGTTGAAAACCCAGAGACATCACCTGCCCCGGGATCTAATGGGAAAAGACTGGATTTGGACCAATTGATCCTGAAGCCTGAGAATCCACCAATATCCTCCATCTCTTGTAGCAAGGAGCAGAGAAATACAGAAGGGTCAGCCAAATATATGAGGGTATCATCAGCATATTATGAAATTCACTCTTCTATAAGTCCCGTGATGGAGGATGAAGAGTGAATACAAATGGCCAGAGGCTCAATGGCCAATGCAATGAGAAGCGGAGACAGGTGGCAACTCTGCCGCGTTCCTTTTGAAATGGAAAACGTTGGAGAGACAGAGGTATTAACACGAATCCTAGCCACCGGGTCAGTGTACAGGAGACATATCCAGGCAATCATGCGAGGACCAAACCCATATTGGCGTAACACCGGTTAGCCAGAACATTTGCCAAAATGTTGCCATCCACATTAATTGGTGATATGGGCCCGTAAGAGTCACAATCCAATAGGCCCTTGCGCGGCTTAAAGATAAGGATCATTAAGGCCTCACACATGGAGGGAAGAAGGATACCTGCATCCAAGACCGCTTCAAAGGTACGCAAAAGATGAGGGCTCAACAGGTGTTTAAATTTATCATACCACCAGGGGTTTTATGTGATGGCTTTTGTGCGATAGCCAACACTATCTCCTCCTTAGTGAGAGGGGCATCCAATTCATCCCTACGCTTCACAGTTAGTAAAGGGAGGGATATATCATCTAAATAGTCAGACAACGTAACATGATCATATTGTACAGTTAAAGAGTATAACTGAGTATAGAAGGACATGTAAGCATCCAAAATGTTGTGTGGGGCATACAGTCGCATCTGGGGAGATACGAATTTGAGGTATAGAAGTATGGGAGTACTCCGGACGTGCCAGATAAGCCAACAAGCCCTGCCTTAGACATGTGCAGTTCGTTTTGTTCTGAATTGAAATTCGGATGAGTTTTCCGTTTTCTGAAATTTGGATGTATAGTACAATAGTACAGAATAGTACAGAATTTAAACGAATCCGAAATAACAAAAAATTCAGATGAAATGATTCGAATAGTTTTCAAATCAATTTTGAAAACGATTTGAATTCGAAAAATTTTCAAATTCAAAAAGTTTTCGAATTCGAGTAGTTTTCAAATTGTTTTCCAATTTCCAAAAAAGAATAAAATAGAATTGAAAATAAAGGAATATAATAGAAAAAAAATAAAATAGATAGAAAAGATTAGAATAGAAAAGAATAAAAAAAACAATAGAATAAAATAGAAAGAATATAACCATCTTCTGAAATTTGAATTTCAAATAGAATACATTTGAATACATAAGAAAAGAATAGCAGAGAACAGAATGGAAAAAAAGAATAGAATAGAATAGACTAAAATGGAATAGAAAAGAATAAAGAAAAACAATAGAATAGAACAGTAGTATAGAATAGAAAGAATATAACCATTTCCCAAAATTCAAATAAAATCAATTTGAATTTGAATAGAATAGAAAAGACTAGATTAGAATAGAATAGAAAATAACAGAATAGTATGGAAAAAAACAACAGAATATAATAGAATAGAATGAATATAACCATCTTCCGAAAATTCTAATTTTGAATAGAATAGAATAGAATAGAAAATAATAGAATAGACCGGAAAATAATAAAATAGAAAAGAATAGAATAAACAAATAGAAAAAGAATAGAATTCAAAAAACAATATAATAGAATACAATAGAAAGAATATAACCATTTCCCAAAATTCAAATAGATTCAATTCAAATTTGAATAGAATAGAAAAGAATAGGAAGATGGTTATATTCTTTCTTTTCTATTCTATTCTAATCTATTCCTTTCTATTCTATTCAAATTTAAATTGATTCTATTTGAATTTTGGGAAATAGTTATATTCTTTCTATTCCATTCTATTGTTTTTTTAATTCTGTTCTTTTGTATTCCATTCTTTTCTATTCGAATTTTAGAAGATGGTTATATTCTTTCTATTTTATTATATTCCTTTTTTTATTCTTTTCTATTTTTTCTTTTATTTTCTATCATATTCTATTTTGTTGATTTCTGTTATATTCTTTTTTATTCTATTATATTTTTTTCTATTCTATTCCTTTATCTTCTTTTCTATTATATCCTCTTTGGAAATTGGAAAACAAATCGAAAACTATTCCAGTTTGAAAACTTTTTGAATTCAAAAACTTTTCGAATTTGAAATTAAAACTACCGTATATACTCGAGTATAAGTCGAGTTTTTCAGCACATTTTTTTGTGCTGAAAGTGCCCCCCTCGACTTATACTCGAGTCAAGCACTTTTCTGCAGCAAAAAATTTCATTTTCCGAACCGACTTTGGGGCCCTGTATCTCAGGGCCACTTAGTGCTAGGAACCCTAAATTTGGTGTGCAAACCCAGAGGAACTGGTACCACAACATATCCAAAGATGGAGTTCCTAGTCCTAAGTGGCCCCGAGATACGGGGCCCCAAAAGCGGTTCGGAAAATGTCAATCTCTGCTGCAGAAAAGTGCTTGACATTTTCTGAACCGATTTGTGGGGCCCTGTATCTCGGGGCCACTTGGTGCTAGAAACCCCAGCTTTGGATATTTTATGGTGCTAGTTCCACTGGGTTTGCACACCAAATTTGGGGTTCTTAGCTCTAAGTGGCCTCAAGATACGGGGCCCCAAATTCGGTCAACTGTGTCCATCTGCAGCAATGTCATTTTGGGACCCTTTGGGTTCAGAGACCCCAAATTTTGGCTGCAGCTAGGGGGCATCTAGGAACCCTTAACTACTGAGTTTGAAGTTCGGGGGACCTATGGCTGCAAATGGGCACAGTGAGGCATGCAAATGGGCACAGTGAGGCTGCAAATGGGCATTGTTGACCCTCTTTTCCACTTACAGTAGCTGTGCATTTCTCACCATCGTCTTATACTCGGGTCAATAAGTTTTTCCCATTTTTTTGTGGTAAATTAGGGCCTCAACTTATACTCGGAACGACTTATACTCAAGTATATACGGTAATTGAATTTGGGAAATTCAAATCGATTTGAAAACGAACAAATGAAATGAATTCCGAAAACGAATTAAACAAATTTAACTAACTGAATTTATGTAAATAGCAAATCAAAACAAAACTAAACTAAATGATTTTTTTCATTCTGCACATGTCTACCCTGCCTTATTGCCATGTTCAAATATTTTTTGTGAAGTATATAACATGTGTTTCCGTGTGAGGTTCAAAAGGCAGAGCTCATACGTTCTACGGGAATGCAACCAAGTAGAATGTATTTGAGAGGTGGGAGTATCATTATATTCAGCCTCTGCTTTAAACATGTCGGACTTTAGTTCTTCGGTACATATTTTAGTATTCTTTCTGAGCACGCCAGTAATGGACATAAATGTATCACGGATTGAGGTCTTAAAGGCCTCCCATTCTATAGCAGGGTTAACGGTGTTAAGGTTACATTGCCAATATTCCATTACGCCTTGTGTGCAGGCTCCGGGGGTGCATGGTCAGAAATACCTCGAGGTAATATAGTTGGAAATAAGAGGGAGGGTTAAGGATGTGATAAAGGCTAGGTCAATACAGGACATTGCACGGAAGTCCGAATGGCAGGTAAATTGTTTAACTTCTGGATGCTCCAAACATCAGTGAGATCATATACTCATAACCAATCCAAAAGAGTTTGAAAACTTTTCCCCTCATCCCGCAAGCGATCCATAACAGGGTCCATTACCACATTAAAGTTGCCAACATATATCACTGGGCCCCTAATGAGATCAAGTGTTAAAGAGGTGACCTTAGTGACACTTTCAGCAGAAAAAGGTGGAGGTACATAGAGGTTAACTAAATTTAGTGTGGACCATCCAATCTGTATAGATAATAGGACGAAGCGACCCTCTGGGTCAGTTTTACCATGAAGAATGTCAGCCGGGAGTGATTTGGCAAGCAATATGGAGACCCCCCTAGAATGGGAGGTATGGGAGGCATGAAATGAGAATGCTATTCAAGCGTTTTTAAGTGCAAGGAACTTAGGGGCCACTAAATGGGTCTTCTGCAGGCAGATTAAATGTGGTTTATACTTTTTAAGGTAGGAAAAGACCAGGAATCGCTTACGAGGTGAGTTTAGACCTTGAACATTCCACAAAAGAACCTTTAGACTCTTATGCCTCGTACACACGGTCGGACTTTTCGTCTACAAAAGTCCGACGGACGCCGACGGACAAAATAAGGCTGACAATCCGATCGTGTGTGGGCTTCCCCGGACTTTCAGCGGACTTTTCCAGCCGCAAATTTGACGGACTTTAGATTTGAAACATGCTTCAAATCTTTACGTCGTAACTACGCCGGACCCAGAAATCCGCTTGTCTGTGTGCTAGTCCGACGGGCAAAAACCCACGCTAGGGCAGCTATTGGCTACTGGCTATCAACTTCCTTATTTTAGTCCGGTGTACGTCATCACGTACGAATCCGTCGGACTTTTGTGTGATCGTATGTAGGCAAGTCTGTTCGTTAGAAAGTCTGCCGCAAGTCCGCCAAAAGTCCCCCAAAAGTCAGTCGAAAGACTGTCGGACAGGCTGTCGGACTTTTGTAGCTGAATAGTCCGACCGTGTGTACCCGGCATTAGCCATAGTGATATAAAATAAAATTATCATCACTTGCAAGATCTCACGCAGGGTATCTAGCATGCCTCAACAAATATGACACAACAAACGAGGTGGATGAGACATTAGAGAGGCACAGATCATCAAAAAACAGCAGTATTAAAAAAAAAGAAAAAAAACAAGAACACATTATAAACCCAACCCTCCCACCTTGCTCTTCCAATTATGGAGAGCTAAAGTCCCGAACAAGAAAAACAAGTCAACAGAACCTGTGATGAAGACATCACATCTAGGTAGGGGGTCATATTGGGAATGAGATGTGCAACATCAGGTTATGTCCTCTCTGGAGATTACACTATATTCAGTAGTTATATTCGTTTTTCATGCTTTTTATGTGCTCCCATTGAAGTCTATGAGGCAAAAAAATGCACGGGGGGGGGGTTTACTAAAACTGGTGAACACAGAATCTGGTGTAGCTGTGCCCAGTAACCAATCAGATTCCAGGTTTAATTGTTAATTGTCAAAGTAAAAGAATAATGGGCTAGTATGCACTTAGCTGCAAATGAAGTCCGCAATGTGCCCAAGGTCCCCTCTGGTGGCCGCGTCCATCTTCACCCATCTTCCTTTTGAGGCCGTGGATTCCGGCTCTGTGACTGGTCTGGAGTCACTTGACGTCACTCCCGAGCGACATGGGCCCGTGCAGGTTTAGGAGATATTTCCATCACTTACAGGTAAGCCTTATTTTAGGCTTACCGGCTAACCTGTAGAGAAAAGTGGTGTGTAAGGGTTTACAACCACTTTAACCACCTCAATACCGGGCACTTTCACCCCCTTCCTGCCCAAGCTATTTTTCAGGTTTCAGCGCTGTCACACTTTGAATGCCAATTGTGCGGTCATGCAACATTGCACTCTAATGAAATTTTTATCATTTTTTCCCCACAAATGGAGCTTTCTTTTGGTGGTATTTGATCACCTCTGCGGTTTTTTTTTATCAAAAGAAGAGGGACAAGTTTGAAAAACTCAATATTTTTTACTTTTTGCTATAATAAATATCCAATTTTTTTTTTTTAAACAAATTTTTTATCCTCAGTTTAGGCCGATATGTATTCTTATTTTTGGTATACATATTTGTATATATATTTTTGGTAAAAAAAAATCGCAAAAATTGGTTTGCGCAAAAATTATAGCGTCTACAAAATAGGGGATAGATTTATAGCATTTTTATTATTATTTTTTTTTTTTACTAGTCATGGCGGCGATCTGCGATTTTTATTGTGACTGCGATATTGAGGCGGACATTTCGGACACTTTTGCCACTTTTTGGGACCATTCACATTTATATAGCGATCTGTGCTATAAAAATGCATTGATTACTGTGTAAATGTGACTGGCAGGGAAGGGGTTAACACTAGGGGGTGATCAAGGGGTTAAATGTGTGTCCTAGGGAGGTGATTCTAACTGTGGGGGGAGGGGACTGACTGGGGGAGGAGACCGATCGGTGTCCCTATGTACAAAGGACACACCATCGGTCTCCTCTTCTCTGACAGGACGTGGATCTGTGTGTTTACACACACAGATCCATGGTCCTGCTCAGTTACTGGGCAATCGCGGGTGCCTGGTGCAACAGGTCCCCAGTGACACGGCGGGCACGCGCGCGCCCCCTAGTGGCTCGGGAAGGCGATCAGGTCATATGACGTCCGCTCAGAGCGAGAGCTGCCTAGTCCCACCATCATATGACACTGGGCGGGCGGCTAGTGGTTAAAGCTTAACTGAACAAGCTGTAGTTAGAAGCTGATGGTTACTATGCACAGATTCACCAGATTCTGTGCGCATCAGTTTTAGTAAACCTCACAGTGTAGCGTCAAAAGAAGCACCTGCACCTTTTCAAACATTGCACTACACCATGTTGCATTGATGTGAACAGGCTCCATAGTGCAGGGCCGATCCTGGGTGTGTGCGCCGGGTGCAGTGCACCCGGGCGCCGCAGAGGTGGGGGCGCCGAAGCGCCAGAGTGCTCCCCTCCCTCCTCCTCTCCTTGTCTGTGTCCAGAGGCGGCTCTCTCCACCAGCAACTGACAGAAGCAGATCAGAGGAGGAGAGTGAAGCAGCCGGAAATTGGAGTGGCTTTCTCTGTGTAGAGAGGGACCAGCCACAGGCTCTTCTTTCCCCTCTCCCTCTCCTCCTCGCGTGCTGCTGCAGTGGCATCGCTAAGGGGGGGTTTGGGCCACACCGGGTGACACCCGCCAGAGGGGTGACACCTGTGAGCAGCAGCATCGCTAACACCGCACTGTCCTCACCCGCCAGCTGTCTCACACAGCAGAGCGTAACAAAGCCACCTCTCCCTCCTCTCTGTTTACATCTACACAGGAGGGGGAGGTGGCTTCGGTCCACTCCGCTGTGTGAGAGGGAGTCCGAGGGACACTGCTGTGCCTATCCTGCGCTGTTCTGAGGTAGTTTAATGCAATAAAAATGAACATGTGCTGGGGGGAGCTATGGGAGGGGAGAGGGGGGTCTGCACTGATATGGAGGGGGATCTGCACTGATGGAGGGGGGGTCTGCACTGAGGGGGGTCTGACTGGTGAAGGGGGGTCTCCACTGATTGAGGGGGGGATCTGCACTGAGGAGGGTCTGAACTGATGGAGGAGGGGTCTGCACTGATGGAGAGAGGGTCAGCACTGAGGGGGGTCTGCACTGATGGAGAGGGGGTCTGCACTGATGGAGGGGGGTCTGCACTAATGGAGGGGGGTCTGCACTGAGGGGGGTCTATACTGATGGAGGGAGGTCTGCATTGAGGGGGGTCTGCATTGAGGGGGGGCTATAATTAGTGAAGGGGGGTGACACCAATTTTTTCCACACCAGGTGACACCAACCCTAGTGACGCCACTGCGCTGCTGTACTAGTGAGCGGCGTTTGCCAGCACAGCCGCCCACTATGTTTCTTCCCCCGCCTTAATATCGGCCAGGGAAGAAATAGAATAAAAAAAGGAGCAGAGAAGAGGATTGTGGGACATATAGTCCCGATGACTGGCGGCCCCACTGTAACACGGAAACTACCAGGCCAATTCTGAGATTTCTCTCCTACATGTAAAAATCATAATTTTTTTGCTAGAAAATTACATAGAACCCCCAAACATTATATATGTCTTTTTAGCAAAGACGGTATTTGCGCAGCAATTTTTCAAATGTGTTTTTTTTTGAAAAAGAAAACAGTTTTGTTCTTAAAAAAACAAAACAGTAAAGTTAGCCCAATGTTTTTGCATAATGTGAAAGATGAAGTTACACCGAATAAATAGATACCTAACATGTCACACTTTAAAATTGTGCACACTCATGGAATGGCGCCAAACTTCGGTACTTAAAAATCTCCATAGGCGACGCTTTGAAAATTTTTACAGGTTACCAGTTTAGAGTTACAGAGGAGGTCTAGGACTAGAATTTCTGCTCTCGCTCTAACGCACGTGGCGATACCTCACATGAGTGGTAAAAGGCGTTTACATATGTGGGCGGGGCCTACGTGTGCGTTCGCTTCTGAGCGCAAGCTACCAGGGACAGGGGCGTTTTTTAAAAGAAAATGTTTTATTTATTTTTTTATTTTACTTTGTTTTTTTATTTTTACACTTTTTTTACATTTAATTTTTTTTTTTCACTTTTTTCCTATTACAAGGAATGGAAACATCCCTTGTAATAGGCATCTATCATGACAGGTCCTCTTTATGGAGAGATGCAGGGTTAATAAGACCCCAAATCTCTCCTCCAGGCTGTAAAGCAGTGTTTCTCAACTCCAGTCCTCAAGGCGCCCCAACAGGTCATGTTTTCAGGCTTTCCATTACTTTGCACAGGTGATTTGATCAGTTTCACTGCCTTAGTAATTACCACAGCTGTTTAATCTGAGGGAAATCCTGAAAACCTGACCTGTTGGGGCGCCTTGAGGACTGGAGTTGAGAAACACTGCTGTAAAGCATAAGACTGGAAAAAAAAATTCTCTGATCTCATGCTGACAGCCGCCCCCAGACACTAACTTTCTGGATAGAAGTCTTTGACTAACTAAGCTAGAATTGTCAGTCTCCATGTCACCTGAGTTGGCCCTCCTGGGGATCCCTGATGATGACCAAAGATCCCACCATAACAAACTCTTAATTTCGTATTTAATGTTTTATGCAAAAAAAGATGATCATTTGCAAATGGTCCTCTCCTACTCCGCCCACTCTGTCCTCCTGGCTGGCTATGATTGATCCTGCATTGCCACTTTACAAATTGGCATACATTAGTTGTGGCTGCTCCTGGAAGTTTGATAAGGTGTGGTTGTCTTGGACGTCGGTGTGAACAGGGCCTCCTCATAGATCCTTTTGTAGTGCCTCCCGGGCCTGAGCCTTAATTTCGGTACGCTGCTTATTCCCTCCCTTGGTACCTCCTAGAAGAAGTCTCTGCTCCTTCCCTTGCCTACTGGGCCTTTTGCGGCTAGACATGCTGCCTGTCCACAGGAGGTAGAGGACTCTAAAATTGATGTAAGGTGTGTTGTAGTGGTTCCATTATTGTTACCCTTCATGATACAAGAGCCTGGAATCAGATCTATATGTGGCTCCCCCCTCTACCTCATGTTTTTCTGCATATTAGGTTACTTCTTGTTGTATACTATGGTATTCTAAATCTGTGTACTGCGTTAACATGTCATGGTTGGCTGTTTCAGACATTGTTTATTTGTTCAGCTACTAAACCTTCAATAAAGAAATCCTGATTGTTTAAAAAAAAACAAAAAAAAACTCACCTCCCAAACAAACCAAAAAATAAAGGAAAAAGGTAATCCTTATAAGTGCTGACTTACCAATAAAAAATCATTTACACCTGTGTTAGTCAACGGGGGAAGTGTGGTCCCCAAATTGTCCAGAGGGCCACAAAATAGAATGTACCGTATATACTCGAGTATAAGTTGTTCCGAGTATAAGTCGAGGCCCTAATTTACCACAAAAAAAATGGGAAAAACTTATTGACCCGAGTATAAGACGAGGGTGAGAAATGCACAGCTACTGTAAGTGGAAAAGAGGGTCAACAATGCCCATTTGCAGCACCACTGTGCCCATTTGCAGCCATAGGTCCCCTGAACTTCAAACTCTGTAGTTAAGGGTTCCTAGATGCCCCCTAGCTGCAGCCAAAATGTGGGGTCTCTGAACCCAAAGGGTCCCGAAATGACATTGCTGCAGATGGACACAGTTGACCGAATTTGGGGCCCTGTATCTTGGGGCCACTTAGTGCTAAGAACCCCAAATTTGGTGTGCAAACCCAGTGGAACTAGCCACATAAAATTTCCAAAGCTGGGGTTACTAGCACCAAGTTGCCCTGAGATACAGGGCCCCAAAAATCAATTCAGAAAATGTCAAGCACTTTTCTGCAGCAGAAAATGACATTTTCTGAACCGGTTTTGGGGCCCCGTATCTCAGGGCCACTTGGTACTAGGAAGCCCAGCTTTGGATATGTTATGGTACCAGTTCCACTGGGTTTGCACACCAAATTTGGGGTTCCTAGCACCAAGTGGCCCTGAGATATGGGGCCCCAAAGTCGGTTCAGAAAATGTCAAGCACTTTTTTGCAGCAGAGAATGACATTTTCCGAACCGATTTTGGGGCCCCGTATCTCGGGGCCACTTAGTGCTAGGAACCCCAGCTTTGGAAATTTTATGTGGCCCCAAAGTCGGTTCGGAAAATGAAATTTTTTGCTGCAGAAAAGTGCTTGACTCCAGTATAAGTCGAGGGGGGCACTTTCAGCACAAAAAAATGTGCTGAAAAATTCGACTTATACTCGAGTATATACGGTAGTAAATTTACATGCATTAATTATGTGCACCATATAGGATTTGTGAGTGTGCCGTAATGCATTGTTAATGCGTGGCGCAGTGTGTTTTTTTTTTCTTAGAAACACATTACTTTTTAAACAACATGAGCTGCAGTGCATGAAAACCTGCTGCAATTTAATGCTGCCGGCCTCATCTTTGTCAGTGCAGAGCAACATAACTAATTAAGCAATCCAAAATCCTAGATTGTAAACTCTAACGAGCAGGGCCCTCTGATTCCTCCTGTATTAAATTGTATTGTAACTGCACTGTTTGCCCTAACGTTGTAAAATGCTGCGCAATCTGTTGCCGCTATATAAAGTCTGTATAATAATAATATAATAACTAATAATAATTATGCCTCACCATCACCTATCCACCCTCTCCCTGAAAACTAGCCTGCAGCTAAGGACCACTGGTCTCTCTGTGGTGGTCCAACATGCCTCCCTGCTGAGACAGACCAATAGCAATCAATAAACTGACTCAGCAGGGGTGCTTGTCAGACCACCACAGAGAGACCAGTGGTCCTTAGCTATATGCTGGCATCAAGTGACAGGGTGAATAAGTGGCAGAGGGATTTGCTTGCACTGGTTTAAGACATTTTGGGGTACCCTGGACTGATGGGTGTGTTGTTTGTTTTTTTGTTTTTTTTTAAATTACATAAGGTTAAATGGGACTTTAAAGTAGTATTAAACCCAAAAAACAAACATGTATTTTATTGAAGCTTACCAATTCTTAAGGTGCCTGCATTTGTTTTTTGTTTTTTTTTTAATGCTTTGTTTCCTTTATTTCTACCTGGTGATCCAGCCAGTAAGTCTGTTACTTTTCAACTTCAACAGACCAAGCTGTTTCCACAACAAAGTAGTTACACTGTTGAGACAAACCATTTAACACTTACAATGCTCAACTTTTAATTGGTTTCATTTGTTAAAACCTTTTTCCTAAAAGGAAAAAATAATGTTGTTAACTTCTTATAAAGTGAAAGCTGGAGTTTAGCTTTAATTTGTTAGTCAGTGGAGGGTTTTTTTCATTCAACCCAGCAGGCTAAATGAAAAAAAAAACTGAAGAGCTCGGGAGGAGCCGCTGTACTAACTATATGATGTTAGCAGCCCTCACATTTTCCACTCGCCTACTCGCATTTTGCGAGTAGAAAATGAGGGCTGGTGAGCATGGGCTGCCTGGAAGCGGGGGGTGAGCACCGCCGACAGGTGGGATTGAATGGGAGCCGTTCTCCCAGCGATCGCTCCGGGGAAGAGAGAGTAGAGCAGGCGGCCGGATCATCAGAGGGCCGAGGAACATTGCTGTAACAGCTATTATTAGAATTTCTGAGCGTTCCCCGCCCTCGCTGTCACACACAGCCCCGCCTCCTGGCCTGGGTACTTAGATGGACAGATCATCCATCCAATGCTGGGATGTGTGACGTGTATCAAAGTACCCGGGCCAGGAGGCGGGGCTGTATGTGACGACGATCGGTGGGAACACACGGCAATTCAAATGAAAGCTGTTAAAGCGATGTTCCTCGGCTCCCTGATGATCCGGCTGGCAATCTTCTTCCTCTACTTTCTCTTCCCCTGCACAAGTAGGCTGAATTGATGGGCACAGGTGAGGCTGGATTGTTGGGCACAGGTGAGGCTGCATTGATGAGCACAGGTGAGGCTGCATTAATGAGCACAGGTGAGGCTGGATTGTTGGGCACAGGTGAGGCTGCATTGATGAGCACAGGTGAGGCTGCATTAATGAGCACAGGTGAGGCTGCACTGATGGGAACTGATAAAATTGTTGTTAATATTTATTTTTGTAACTTAATTCTGCATAAAACATTTAAGTGTTATTTCATGAGATAATTTATAAGGGCGTGTTTAGGGGTGGAATTAGGGGAGGAACAGGGTAGGGGTTGGGTGAGGCAACTGGTGGCGAGTAACTCTTAAGGCCTGACTAGTAGCTCAGGACTTGGAATTTTGAGCCCTGATGTTATTACAGTGATCTCTCCTGCTAAACTATTATGTTCTTCTGACAGGGGGATTGCCCCCACAAGAACACACCGGTCAGCGCTCTTAGCCAATGGCTGAGAGCAAGGAAAAAAAATAACTCTTCCCACCCTGAAAGATAACCAATTCAGGGTGAGACATTTACGCACAGGAGGCCACTGGCACTGCTTACCTGACATCCAAGCTATGTTTGAGCCTTCTCTCCCTCTGTGGAAGGTGCTGCAACTGCGTCACTTCCTAACTCACCACTGGGAAAGGGTACTCTCTTGCGACCCTCATGGAGTTTGAAAATCTTTGCTTATCAAAGGAAGCGATTGTTCATGAACAGTCCTATAGAATATTATCACTTCCTCAGAGCTTGTTGCCTCCGGAGTACCTTCTCAAATGGGAACGTGATTTTACAGAATAGCAGAGGGACATAATTATACAGATGACTCACAAGGCCTCCATCTCTAGTAAGATCCAAGAAACTGGAAACAAACTCCCAACTAGATGGTATAGCGTCCCCAAAACCTTACATCAATTGTTCCCCCAGAGCTCCTCATGTTGGAGATGTCAAAGGGAGGTGGGCTCCATTCTCCAAGTTTTACAGTCCTGTGAGGGACTTAAAGATTTCCGGTCACAAATCAAAAACTGGATTCAGAAGTTTACTGATATCCAGATGCCAGATGATGCAGTCGATTTTTCTATTGCATTTGACCCCCATGTCCGTGAAACGTTAGAAGCGCTCCCTTTTACTTCATTTGCTGAATGCTGCAAAGGCATTTATCCCACTATTCTGGAAACAAACCACACCCCCTTCCATTAAGACTTGGTTTGCCAAAATCAATGAAGTTCAACTAATAACAGATCTCATGGTTGTGGCACATCATAGAGAGGAACGGGTTCGTAAAACATGGTTTTACTGGATGAAAATTACTTTCACATCTGAATATTGGGATATTCTGGGCTCTTAACACCCTTGACCGTTCCTTTTGAGGTGATGCCTTTGACACCAACAAACTTCCTTGAGCCAACACTACTCAGGCAGCTTTTCCCTAACCCCGTCTCCCCCCTTTTTTTCTTCCTTCCCCTTCTCTGTTTTTTTCCTTCCTCCTTACTTTTTCCTTTTTTTAGTCCTTTTCCGTTTGTACTGAAAACGTTATACGGGATATAAGCTTGTCAGGGTTCCTTGGACGAAGGTCACTGCACGGCTACTGTTTGGATAGACCTTATATCTGGCTGATTCTACTGTTGACTTTGTTTCTGTATGTGTACTATGCTTCTTGCCCATGCTGCTTGTTGTTTGTGGGAGCCTGTAGGCAGGGCCATCTTAAGAGTATTATAGGACCCCGGGCAATACAATCACGCACGAGAATAAAAATGCTTATTATAAATAAGGCTATATTTATAGGTACCTGATTCCTATACTGACCACTACACTGACTCTTACACTGACCTACATGATTCCTACACTGTCCACTACACTGACCCTTACACTGACCTTCATGATTCCTACACTGACCCTTACACAATAGTACTTACCAGCCTTATTCCTACACTGACCACTACACTAACCTACCTGATTCCTACACTGACCTACCTGACCACTACACTAACCTACCTGATTCCTATACTGACCACTACACTGACCTACATGATTCCTACACTGTCCACTACACTGACCTACATTATTCCTACACTGTCCACTACACTGACCCTTACACTAACTTACAATGTTCCTACACTGACCTACATGATTCCTTGACTGATCACTACACTTACCTACCTGTCCACTACACTGAATAACCTGACTCCTATACTGACCAGTACATTGACCTACCTGTCCACTACATTGACCATTACACTATTGTCCACTACAATACCCACTACACTACATTGTCCACTACAATACCCAGTACACTACACTGACCACTACAACGCACACTACACTGACCACTACAACAAACACTACACTGACCACTACAACACACCCTACACTACACTGACCACTACAACACACACACTACACTGACCACTACAACACACACTACACTGACCACTGCAACACACACTACACTGACCACTGCAGCACACACTACACTGACCACTGCAACACACACTACACTGACCACTGCAACACACACTACACTGACTACTGCAATACACACACTACACTGACCACTACAACACACTACACTGACCACTACAACACACACTACACTGACCACTACAACACACTGACCACTACACTACACTGCAATACATTGACAACTGGAAGCCTACAGGCATGGAGAGCTAACCAACAGCCAGACGGTGCACTGGTGGATCATGGAAGGGCATCAGCGACCATGCTGGGGAGGATGGAATCCCTGTCTGGAAATGTAGCACCCTATGGCTGCAGGCTATGTGCAGAGATGCGGCAGTGTCTAGTAGATGGTGGTACCTGTGGTGCGGGAGGACATGGGGCCAGCCTAGGCCAAGCTGGGGTCTGAGGGGTCTACCAAACAGAGCCATGTCTCTTGAAAGTGGAGAGCCAAGGACCAGGGGAGCCGAGCTGAGCCAAAGGTGTCCGGTGCGCGACAATGACTTCAGCACCGAGCGGTAGGTGGAAGAGGAAACTCGCACATAACCCCATTCGCCCAATCACAGGGGCAGCCGGAAAATTAACATGGCGGCTGGAGCGCAGGCCGCGAGGACAAAGGAAATAGAAAGTTTGGGGGACAAAGCCGGGATTTCAACGCCACTGGTCGCTGGGCAGGTGGGGCCCCCCAGGCAAGTGGGGCCCCCGGGCAACTGCCCAGCGTGCCCAGTCGAAAAGACGGCCCTGCCTGTAGGCCCCGATGATCTCTGCATGATGTAAAAACTGATAAAGATTATAAAAAATTAAATGACTCTTCTATTTCAATATTTTTTATTAGGGATGCACCAATACAATTTTTTTTACGATTACCAATATCGATACGTTTTTTAGTACTCGCCGATACCAATTTCATGTTGGTCAATAAAAAAACCTGGGGGCTTGTTCACATTGCGGCTTCTTTCAGACAGGCGGCAATGCTTACCGCCCTCTGAAAAGTGGTCTGCAGTGGATATCTTTTCAGAGTGTGGTATATCAGCGGTTGGTAGGTG
This sequence comes from Lithobates clamitans, assembly GCA_037952925.1. Taxonomy (NCBI): domain Eukaryota; kingdom Metazoa; phylum Chordata; class Amphibia; order Anura; family Ranidae; genus Lithobates; species Lithobates clamitans. The sequence continues at coordinate 1,791,189 of JBBGZY010000583.1, forward strand.
TCCAGGTGTTGATCCTGCCACATCAAGTGTCTGCTTTTTTTTTTTTCTCCTCAATTCCAAGGGGGATTCTGAAATAGAACACTGCACTGCACACACAAGTTGAGCATTTGGCTCGTTGTTGCAGTGCACTCCCATTGAGCTCAAGGGGCGTCTTTGACAGGAAGTACAAAGTAAAAATGCCATGAAGCAGTATCACATCACGTGTACAGCCCTGTCAGGCTGTAATGTTAGCATTTGGTCGAGTGGCGAGGGTGGAGTGTAGTAAAACTGCAGCCCAGCTGCCCGTTTCTACCCCCCCCCATGAGTCCTAGGTATAGACCCGTGTTTTGCAGGAGAACGCAAGTCTCTGCAAGAGCATACAAATAAAAAAAAATCTATCCTCCCTATTCACACTAAAATGCTGGTATCATGTGCGCTGCAAAACAGAAATATGCACACAAAGGCAGGTAAAATGCATATAAATATGTGTAAATGCAACACAAGTGACATTAATGTAATGTGAGGACACAGGAAATAGCGGGAAAAAAAGCTCATCAGATGTTAAAGTGCATCAAAACACACATTAACCTGTATTAATGCATGGGGTTGATTTACTAAACCTGGAAAATGCAAAATCAACATTGCGGGCTAAAGGTAAGTGTCCTTATATTAAAAGTTAGCAGGTACAGTATTTGTAGCTGCTGACTTTTTTTTTTTTTTTTTTTACAGGCTGGAACTCCGCTTTAAGCTCTGACAGAAAACCTGGAAGCTGATTGGTTTCTCTCCAGTTTTCGTAAATCAACCCCAATGTGTTTTTCGTGAGTTTTTATGTATGTAAGCCTAAATGAGACCCTGGGCTTCATGCCAGGGGTTGAAAACACATCATATGTGCACTTTTATGTGTTATTATGGACTTCTATAAGCCTCAAAACACATGAAAGCAGATGAGAAAAAAAACAGCTGCAGCACAGCGCAGTGATGTGAACAGTTTCCATCTATAACACTGCCTTTGATGACAAGTTTTTAGCATGTTCCAGTGCATGCATTAAAGCGCAATGTGTGAGCAAAACCTTAGAAAGTGGAAAACACGAAAATAAAATCGATGCATGAAAGCCATACTTGCTCCCATATGGTCAACACTTTGGTAGAAGATCATTTTCCTGTACTACAGATAAGTAGCTAAAATTAATTCAATTTATTTAAATGATAGGAAAAACCAGACGGTTGTTCTAGAAACATCTTGATCAAGATGAACAGTTTAAATGAACAACTAAAAAGCCCAGCAAATGTACCATATGTGTGTCCCAATCACAGCTGTTCAGAGAACGGAGGATGGGACAATAAAAATGGGGATTCCATATAGAACTCGTGCGATTTCCATGACAGTGGTATACCGAAATAAGAGCACAGATTGTATCCAGACCAAAAATAATTGTTTTAACATGTGAGGCAACTTGAAGGATCTAAAATATGTGGTAGGAAAAAAAAGTTTGACATTTTAATGTAAATCGTTCCCAACGCTCTGCGCTTTTACTCCTCACCCTCGAATTTCCTCTTTCAAAGTTAGGGCACGTCTTTATGGCCTCTTTACAAGAATTTTTAATGTACCAGTTTCACAACCTACCTATCCCACTTACTATACATAACATTTGGGTGATCTATTCAAAAGTGTAAATCGTAATCAGAGCGCTGGGCCTGCATTGGGGTTGATTTACTAAAGGCAAATTGTCTGTGCACTCTGCAAGAGCAGGTGCTTCAGAGCTTTAGTAAATGAGCAAAAGCTCTGCTGACTTCCATCATCCAATCATGTGCAAGCAAAAATGCTGTTTTTTTTTAAATTTTCCTTGCATGTGATTGGGCATTCCTTAACCCCCCTGGCGGTTTTCCCGAGTGTGGCTCGGGGTTAAAATTCAGTCCCATTAGCGGTAACCCCGAGCCACACTCGGGATCGCATTGCAGGATCCTGGGGCGGCGTTACTTACCTTGTCCCCGGGATCCTGCGATGTCCCCCGCAGTGTCCGTGGGCTCCGTCCTCTGCCCGAAGCCTCTCCGTGCCAGGCTCCGTTCCCTGTGAGCGTCGCGACGCACGGGGGCGGAGCCTGGCGGCAAATTCAAAAAACTGTAAAAAGCATAACACATACAGTACTGTAATCTTACAGATTACAGTACTGTATGAAATTATTTCACATCCCTTTTGTCCCCAGTGCTTTGTCCTATGCCCTGCATGCAGTTCTATATTATATATACTGTTCTTTCTGGCTGGAAACTGGAGATTGTCCATAGCAACCAAAAAGTGTCCCTTTATGTCAAAAATGGTTTTAGACCAGCTAGAAAACAGTGATAGTAAATTAGAACACTTGCAGAATTGAGCGATAGTGAATCGTGGGGAAATTTATTTTATTATTATTTTATTTTTATTTTTTTAATTATTTATTTTTATTTATTATATTATAATTTATGTTTTTGTATTTCAAACTTTATCATACCCGGGATATCTACTAGACTCTTGTTTGGACAGATTTAAGTGTGTTATTGTTAAGAATTACAGACCTACAATATAAAACGCCAAATTTCCATGCAAAATAATTGTACCGCTTTCAGCACCTAAAATCCGAAAGAATCATACCGCCAGGGAGGTTAAAAAATGAGGCCTAAGCTCATTTACTAAGCTCTGGAGCAATTGCACTTGCAGAGTGCAACTGCACTTTGCAAAGTGCACAGTCTAGTTGCCTTTAGTAAATCAACCCCATAGAGTCTTCACAAAACTCAGAGCCCTGATCCAGGTATATAATGGTTGTTTTTGACAATGTAATTTCTATTAAAAAGAAGGAAAAGAAAAGAAATTGACAGGCATTAAAGGAAACGAGTCGCAAGAGGGAAGCTATTAATGCTAGTAAAAAATAAAAATAATAAAAAGAGAAAGAGAGTATTGATGTATAGAGGAGGACAAGAATCTTAGGTGAAGGCATTTTTAACCTAATGCCTCGAACATACAATGAGATTATCGGACGAATGTCCTTCCATTTTTTGCTTTTTTTTTTTTGTATGCTAGTCTCCATATGAAAAATCAAGAGGTTACTAAAGTTATGAAAATTCTTGTACGGTAGAATAAAAATTTAGAAGTGATGTATTGTATTCTTGGAGGAAGACTGTACCGATTAAACAAAAATCGTACGAGAAAAATTTTTGTGTTTGTCCCTTCAAATAACATTGGAGGAACTGTTGTGACCGGCTCTCATAAGCCGTGTACTAAAACGATCAGATTATCCTACGATTGCTTCAAAAAGCGTTTTTTTCCACAGGATTTTCTGATCGTGTGTCTTTTGTGATGTCAGTTTTTCAGATAGAGAGCTTAACCACTTCAATACTGGGCACTTTCACCCCCTTCTTGCCCAGTTTAATTTTCAGCTTTCAGTGCTGTCGCATTTTGAATGACAATTGCGCGGTCATGTAACACTGAATGTAACAAATGACATTCTTTTTTATTTTCTTTTAGACATATACGGGTTCTGGGAGGACATCCACGGACGCCCTCCCAGACCAGGAAGTCTATGCTGTAGTACGGGCCCTAAGGTTGCTAAGGTTCTAGATTTTGTTTTGAAATTTCCCCCTAGATAGAAACATGAATAAGTTCAACGCTTACTTCGATGCAAAAATGAATCCGAAAACGAAATATTTTAAAAAATTATGTAAATAAGCAGAGTATGGAGAATCAAGTAAATTCAGAGTGCAAGCACAATGGCCTGAGAAGCCAGCCCACTTTTAACCCCTAAAAGGAGGGGTAACCAATTTATGGATGTTTTTAGAACAATGGTGGTACAGGATATCCAGGGTATAAATATAGACCCAATTAGAGGGAAAGATGAAATATGGACAGGAATTAGAGAGTTAGAAAGAAAAAAAAAAAAAGAAAAAAAACCCATAGTTATTAGCGAGGGAGGGGGAAATGTTGTTTTGAATAAAGCAGATTATGAGAGTGAATGCAATAGACTATTGGGGAACCCAGAAACCTATGGATTACTGAGGGAGAACCAAGTAACAAGCTTAAAGTGGAGTTCCACCCACTTTTACAACTCTTCAGCATCCCTCACTAAACTGTGCACTGTAAACAAATTGGATATTTTTTTATTTTTTTTTCTCAGCACCTACTGTATATCTGCTGTATTCATTTTTCACTTCCTCCTCCCTGGCCGCGGCCCATCGCATCATTTCCTGTTTGCAATGCCTTCTGGGAAGGGGCAGCAACTTCCTCTGAAACTGCCGTTGCTATGGAAACCTGACCTGAAACCTATTACACTGCTTGTGCTGCACTGAGCATGTGCGAGATCTGCAAGGATGAGATACAGGAAGAAATACAGTCTGGCTTCAGATGCCCACACTTAAGATGGCCACGGCCTGCTGTAAGTTTATAAAATAACAAACTACTGCTATAAACTAACAAAACAGACTTTAGTTTACAGACTAACTTTACTAGAATACATTACGCTTGTGTATTATAGGGGTATTTTTATTTAAAAAGTATAATTTCGGCCGGAACACCACTTTAAGGGTACTTTAAGAAAATGATCATGAAAAGCCAAAAAGGAGGTATATTGAACACGAAAGAGGCACCAAGAATAACCGTGATTTATCAGATGCCCAAGATACATAAAAATGCACATAATCCTCCAGGCAGACCTATAATCAGAGTGAGTGTACATATTCGCCAGCACACTATGGATCAACAATCGCCATCCAAACGTTTCTTTATTTTAGAAAGATCACATCACAGAGATAAGTGCAATGTTTCGGAGACACGCAGGGCCCCTTCGTCAGGCAAGAAACGTTTCACTTATCTCTGTGATGTGATCTCTCTACAATAAAGAAACCTTTGGATGGTGATTGTTGATCCATAGTGTTCTGGCAAAAATGCACACTTGCTTGATGTTTCTAGGATCCAACTGGTAATCGCTGCAGCACCCACCATTTTATGAGCCTTATTTGCCAGGAATGTGTGGGATAAGAATATTAAAAAGACTATAATCAGTTTGAACTCATTGTTCGCCAGATTAGGGGAATACCTTGATCACTACTAGGAGCTGATGGTACAGGAATTTCCCTCATACATGAGAGACAATAAAATCTTAATATGCTGAAAGAAGTATCTGTAAATGTGAACTGTACTCTAGCCACCATAGATGTGGAACCATTGTATACTAAGATCAAACATAAATTAATGGATAGAAAGGAATTACTGAAGGATAAGCATAGGAAAACTGACAAATATGAGGTAGTATTTATTAGAGTTTATTCAACAGTAGAATCATAGGGAAACACTGGCCCATATTTCTTAGGGATAACAAATGTATTTATAGGAGGGCCCCTCAAACCACTCTAAGTAACAGATTGGTCCCGGTAGGGTTCTTTAGGTGTTGTAAGTTCATCCCTCGCAGAATGTTCAGTAATAGTGAAAGGAAGAGCACTCACCTTGTATCCAAAACTACAAAGAAACAATATGAAATTAGGAAATTCATCATCTGCGACAGCACCCATGTACCATACCTATTAGAGTGCCCATGATAACTATGTAAATAGCATTAGAAAAGTATTTTTTTTAATCATTTCAAGCTGCAGTATAATAGGCCCCAGAAACCTGTCCTTTTGTGATATAGACAAGGTAGAAAGGCATTAGAAGGGCACAGATATGAAGAAAGCTATATCACAAAACAAGACCTGTTGGATATAGGAGATGGGGCAGGGCCGTCTTTAATATTGATTGGACCCTGGGCAAACATTTTCTTGGGCCCCCCCTTAAATCAGTTTACTGTATCAGATCAGGCAGCAATTGCGATTGGTTGCCAGAGGTTACAGTGTATCATTACCACTTCCTGACTGGTAGCTAGAGGTTACAGCACACATTATGGCTCACTGATTAGTTGCTAGATGTTACAGCACATGGTTTCTGCTTGTTGATTGGTTGCTAGAGATTACTGTACAGTAATACTGCTCACTGATTGGTTGCTAGAGGTTACAGCACATCATCTCCTCACTGCAGGGGGCATGATATGCATATGAATGCCGCCTTTATTTACATATCTATGCCGCCGGTTGCAGCTATTACCATATGAATGCTTCCGCTATTTACATATGATTGCCGGTTATTTACATGTAAACACAGGGTCTGCAGGTGAGTCATCTGTACACAACAATAGGGCAGAGCAGGGCAGCATTAGTAGCAGCACTTTACACTGAGATACCAGGACACAGCACGGGACTAAAACTTCAAGGGACAAGGGAATTTAAACTGGGATAGTTGGCAAGTATGAGGCAGCTACTTTAGGCCCCGCAACAATGACAGGGCCCAGGGCAGCTGCCCCTTTTGCCCTGCCTTAAAGACGGCCCTGAGATGGGGACATTGTGCCCAGAAGCTCTCAATATAGAGAGTGACTTCATCTGCTTTATTTCCAAATTCAAAGAAGCTGGGGGTTATAACACCTGGTACCACCATTTAATTTATGTTCCTTTTTTGGAATATTCATTCTTAATATTGTCTTAATAGACACTTTAACATGAATATTGTCTTAATAGACACTTTAACATTAGCTGCATTTAGCTGTCTGTACTCTAAATGGTGCAGGATAACTTTTTATATCTATATATATATAAATTAGTACCTGATCACCCCTCATATATGTCATTCCATAGTTTTAGGCTGATTATAAAAAAGCTGATTGTGATTTTATGAAATAGGAAGTTCTTTACATGCTTGGGTGTAGTGGGCAAGGTTTAGTCTACATAAACAACGGAGGTAAAGCCGAGTGCGCCTGCTCCTGAAGACCTCCAGTACTGTGATGAAATGCGTTGGATAAGGCTTCTGATAACATTATTTCTGTTGATTGGAGCAGACTCTGGGCAGCCCTGCCTGGTTTGCATATAAATTATATTCTGACATATTGTGAGTGCACAGCCTTTTACTTATTAAACAATATTTCACCATGGAACACTTTTTCTTTTTCCCTTTGTGCATCATATGCTCTCTTCTGCCTTATTTATGAAATACTGGATCTGTAAGTGCAGTGGTCCTGGAGACAGTGGGTCTATTGGAGTTGTCCATCTTTGGAGAAGTTGGGGGGTCATGTGCAGTGGATTTTTGAGCACGGACACAGCTTACACCATTGAACTTTATGATGAGAAATTACACTTGTGGATGGATGGAGAATAACACACAGCACTGAGCGCGAATTATTGGACTTTCTCGCTTGGAAAGTAATTGCTACAGAGCACATTCATATTGATTAAGTTGCATATATCACTGGTGATGTGGTGGTTGACAGCACTATACTCTTTATGGGTTTATACATAATAAATGTTAATACTAGTTTCCTGGCTATTATGTATTTTCTGACTTCAACTGTGAGTCACAAACTTGGAATCAAAATGCAGCTTAAAGCAGAGCTCCACCCAAGAGGGAAAGCTCCGATTGTTTGCTTCCTGCCCTCCTCTGCTACCACATTTGGCACCTTTTGTTTTTAACAGGTGTCCCACTTCTGGGAGACCTCGTCGTGACAAGGTCCCATGGAAGTTCGGACCCCTCCTCCTTCCACCAGCGCCAGGCCATTCAGAAAACGCAGAGCAGTAGGGAAACTGCTATGAAGCCACAAGGCTTCATTGCCAATTTACCTTACGAGGAATGGCAGCAGCAGCACCCGAGAGCCGACTAAAAAATCGTCTGGGGTGCCAACATTGCGGGATCCCTGTAAGTGTCCTAATATTAAAGTCTTATTCAATAAACAGTGTCAATTCTTAAACAATAGAAACACATAGCAAACAAGCAGGATCCACCATGTACTGACTTGACTTAGAAAGAATATTATTTGGTAGAACAAACAAAACATATACTCATTTCATGGAATACAGCTTCTGATTTGAATACTTGTACAAGGTCAGCGGTTTTAAAAAGTGGTAAAAGCATGGTACATTGCCACGGCCAGGCAACCAGCATTTCCAGGAGGAGGGTGGTAAAAAGGAATCTCCAATATTTCTCCAATGACATGTTTCCTTTGAAGGTTAATGTGGTTGTAAATATAATACATGTTATACTTACCTACTCTGTGCAATGGTGTTGCATAGAACAGTCACATTCCTCCTCTTCTGGGGTCTCCTGCCAACGCTGTCTTCTATATAAATGTGAGCAATCTCATTTATTGAGATTTTTTTTAATCTAGCCACTAGATTGAATTTATGTGCATACATGCAAAAATTAGGTAAGTAAACTTCTCTGAATGCTGGTTTGTGATAATTTGTTCCGCCCATGTGTATGCGGCCTTAAGCATCAGGAGCATACAGACATATAAAGTTCTCCAACTGAAGGGAAATTCTGAAGGCCACTTTAACTTAGAGCTGAATGCCAGGTACAGATTTTATTAGAATTACACTGATCCCTGTGGAATCGGAGAATCAGTGTAGTATTCACCGCTACTACAGTGTCTGTCACCATCTTCTGTTTCCCATGCCAAATGAACATTTTGCAATTTTTACAATGAATAGAATGAGTTCTCGGATTGGCTGAGTTGGGGCGATAATGACACTTTGCATTCATTGAGAAAAATTCAAGGATATTCCGTGAACAGCAGCTATGCCAATTGGGCAACCCTGTGTTCACTATGCAGCAGGTGCAGCCAATCGGCCTGGGGCATGGGACCCAGAAGATAGTGGTGACTACTAAAGCTTCTACAGATATTAAATATGTATACTTAAAGTGGTAGTAAACCACTGCAATTAAAAAAAAAAAAAAAAGTTTCCCTTCAAAATAATGGCATAATGTGCTAGTATGCATTGCATACTAGCACATTATGAAATATGTACCTTGAAATAAAGCCCTCCAGCAACACGCTGTCACCACCGAGAGGACTTCCATCTTCTTTCTGGGTTCGCGGACTTCGGATATGTGAAGGGCAATAGCCCCGATGACGTACATCAGCCCTCAGGTTCGGCACGGTGTGCCACTTCACCGGCTGCATCCAGGGTGAACATCTTCTAAATGGTGCATGTTTAGGAAATATTCATTTTACCGACAGGTAAGCCTTATTATAGGCTTACCTGTCGGTAAAAATCATGAGCTGACTTTACTACCGCTTTAAGCAGGCCATAGATGGATTGAAATTTACCTAGTTTAGTGGAGACCAGATGACTTTGGATCCATGTGTGACCACTCCCGCTCAACAGAAGTCAATCTAATGATCAACATCTGTCAAACGGCTTTTTGGAAAAATTTTCACACTTTTGGAGGAGGAGTCCCACTGTCAGAATACAATAACCCAGCAGGGAGGATTCCTCCATCCACCTCAATTGTATGGATGGGGGAATCCATACATTTTTTTCAATCACCCCGCTGGACCAATATAACCATACAATAAAGTCCATACTTAGAGTTTAGCATTAATCCTGCATTCACGTCTGTGTGTTCCGTAAACATGCGCATAAGCATATGTTTTTGCATGTATTTATGGAACACGCATAAAACATGTGTTTTGTTTGTGGTGCCATTCATTATTAGCACCCCATACCAAGGAAGGCGATACACATTTTTGTGTGCGACAAACATTAATGTCCAAAAAAAAAAGAGCTTCTTTGGCGCCAACTGAAGTGAATGCGTGTAGTGCACAAATGCATGTTCATGGAATGTTTGTGGTGAACAAGCCAGCTGCTTCACACAAGAACACGTGCATTACAGACACACAGGACAGAAAAGTCGATCATAAACTTTCATTTCCCAAGTTAATGTTCCTGTGAAGGAGAAATGTTACATTGTCAACAACAGATGTTACAAAAAATCAATTAGGCAAATGTTGTTTTGGTGCATAAAATTAAAACGTGATCTTCTCATAACTTCTATACACAATTCCTAGAAAATGGAAAAAAATAAAACACACTGACAATCCAAGTTACAAAGTTTAATTCCATTATTGAACAGGGAGATCAGATGGCTAAATATTAGCTACATGGCATTTGCTGCCTCCAATTACAGAGCATTACAGATGAAAGTACACAGGTTGGAGCTCTGGACGCCCTTTATAGGTTCAAGTTCACAGTCAGGCTCATGGCCTACAGACGTCTCCTCTGATGGAACTCACCACGGGACATTTATCCAGAAAATTAACATTCAGCAAAATCTGTGCAAAATTTTTTTCTGCAGAATTATGAGCCTGCACCAGAAACTGTGAGCACCAAACAGACAAATTTGCAATGGTCGTAAAAAGCCCATACACTGTACAAATGGACTATACAATTTTATTATTTTTTATAAGTTTATTGAACATTTTCATGTAGACAAACCAAGTTAAAAATAAAGCAGACAAGCGTTAACCACGCAGGGGTATGATAAAGTCAAATTATCATAAATAAATGACAGTAGCTCAGGTAACGCTTGGGGAAGTATGGTGTGGCTCAGCCCAACAAACTTTCTGAGGATCTACAAAGATAGTTCAAATGAAAAATGTACCATGTCATTCTATGGATGGCCCCATCATGATTGCACAATCTTTAGATGTAATGAGGAGTGTACGTACAGGGGCCGCCATTGTGATCCAGCCCCATGCTCCAGCTGGGCCCGTGAAGCCCCCTGTATATCTGAATAGGAGGGCAGCGGCATGTAGAGGAAATGCTCCCACCATATAACCTGGTATGAAGAAATGTCTTGATGGCCACACTCCCAAGAGAAAAACCTTTGAGTCAAAAGCATACGACACTCCATATAGCAAATGAGGGAAGGAGATAGGTGTATCTCCTTCCATCATCTGCTGTATGGAGTGCCATATGTTTATGACTAAATAAAAAGTGATTTTTTTTTTTTGGAATGTGGCCATCAAGACATTTTTTCATACCAGATCCTCTGCTACGTGCAAGGCCAGCACCCTGTGTTTGTGCAGTGGAGGAGGAACACATAAGAGTGACCACTTTGAGCGGTGTACTACTTTGATCCCTCCATGTAGCCACTGAATGCCCCCTTCTCCCCCTCTCTCTCCAGCAGACATTCAGCAGCTGCAGGAAGAAAATGGAAGTCATCAGCTGCTCTACATGTTGCTCTCGCCGCCTCCCTATCCCTGTCCTGCTGCCCCGAGCCCCTTTGTGTTTCCCTTGCCCCCATCTGTCAGTATGCAGAGCAGGAAGGCGCCAGTGAATGTGTCATTTACCGGCCCCTTCCTGGTCCTAAAGAATCGATAGGTACCAATCACTGACTGGCTTCTTCTTTTTTTTTTATTCATTCAGCTGTGTTAACTATAATTCAGTTTATGAATGAATGGGAAGCTCTGGCAGAGCTATTCCTGTTCATTTGTTCAGTGCAGCTGAGGCTGCAGAGAAAGGGATTGAGGAATCCGTCCTCAGTCCCTTTCTCTGTTTCAAATGTGAGACATCACCAAAGTCCCACAAAGGGGGTCCTAAAAAATTAAAAATAAAACAAAGGAAAAAAAAAAAAAACTGCTGACACCAGTGGCAGAAGTACGAGGGTCGCACTTGCGTCTGGGCTCTGGCATTTGGCGACCGTGAGGGGACCCCAAGCTAGCAGGAAGATGGCCCACTGTGGAACCTTACTAAAAGGGTCCCATGATGGGAGTCAATGGGCCCTTCATGGTTTCTTGCACCAGGGCCCTAAGGGGTTTAGTTATGCCTCTAGATGCAATATAAGAATAAACCTCAACAATTAATTTGATCTTTATGGCACTTTCACAATGAGGGCGTCGGTGGTAAAGCGCCGCTATTTTTAGCCGATGAAGGGGTTAATAGTGCCCGTGAAGCGACGAAGCGTTTTGCAGGTGCAGCCCATTGATTTCAATGGGCAGGGGCACAATGGGAGCGGTGTATACACCACTCCTAAAGATGCTGCTTGCAGGACTTTTTTTAACGTCCTGCAAGCGCACCGCCCCAGTGTGAAAGCACTCAGACTTTCACACTGGAGTGACAAGGGAGGCTCTTTATTGGCACTATTTTTAGCACTAAAACACCTATAAAGCGCCTCAGTGTGAAAGTAGCCTTATCCAGTTAGGCAGGCTGCTGCACTACATAATGGTAGATTTAAAGAAGGGACAAAAAGTGTTAGAAAATCCACCAATTAAATAAATGGAGGGGCGCGTGTTCCATTGCCAAATGTCGGGGGGCAATTCCCTTGCCTTGAGGAAATTTCCTCTCCCTTCCTGTTGTGCCCAGAGGGGCGGAAGTTAAATCTTCCAAATAGGAAGCAGATGGCAAGGGGAAAAACCCCACAAATCATGTTATAACAATCCTCCACTTTACCAAAGATAAAAAAGATTTTATCTTTAAAGAAAAATTCCTGGTATAAATACTTTATACTAAACCAAGTGCACTTCAATGCATAGTGTGAACTCTACCATGTAACAGCCAAGTCCACCCTTAAGGCCAGGTTACATATACACAATATATATATATATATATATATATATATATATATATATATATATATATATATATATATATATATATATATATATATATATATATAGTACATAAAACATGGTGTCATCCCACAGCCCCTCCTACTTATTCCCAGGGTTCTCCCCTACAGCAATTGCTTTCTTCTGGTGTGACTCCACCTGCACAGCCACATCATCCGTTCATAGAGACCTGTCATTGTAGAAGACAAGTCCCATCTGCCACCACAGCAGAGTGACTCATAGATCTCAATGGAGCAGAAAGGTGATGATGTCACCACACTTGTAGTCCATTGATATACTTCCTCCAGTCCCATAACAGAAAGTCCATACAGCCATATAGATCTGACACCAGAGGACCAGTCTGTGTATTACATCCACAATACATTGATCACAGCGGCAATGCTTTGCAGGCTTCCAATGCAAAACATTTATTAAAAGGCACATTTCCCTTTGTGCCATATGGGAGCATTCATATAAATGCAGGTCTGCCAACACCAGTATGATTGCAGCCTCAGGGCTGGCTTTTTTTTTCACTGCATTGCTACTTCAAAACAGGAATTTTTAAAAGAAACTGATCGCCGGCCATACACTGCTTCAGTTCCAACCAATTCCTGATGGCCTGGCCGGAATATGATCAGTGTATGCCCCTGATAAAAGGCGATTGTTCAATCGACTTTCATCAATGTAGCCTGTTGGAAAATGGTCAGCTGAACAGTGACAGATGTCAACACTGATCAGACATCCTGACAGCTGGTGGCTCCGGCTGTCATCATCCCATAGCCAGCAGAGGAGAATTGTCCATCCAGCTGTGGGATTGAGAAATCTGTATACTGAACACATGGAATCTCTACATGTATGGTCAGCTTAAACCAAACTTCAGGAAAATTCTCCCTAGCAATGTGCAATTATTAAACACACAAAACAGAATAAGCCTCTAAACACATTCGATTTTTTACAGGGGTTAACTGCTGGTTTAGTGTAGCGGAGAAAAAGCTCTTTAACTTACTTGATCCTCCGCTCCCCCGTGCTCCAGCAGTGTACTGTCCCTAGGTGTCACCACATACAATGCAGGGCTATGGACCCAGCTTTGATCTTGATGATGTCAGGACCTTAGATTTCTGGAATGTAGGGTAGAAAAGGCTACGGTAACATCGCAAAGGATCTTCTTTTCCATGTCCCCAGACCTAAATGAATAGGTAACCCTTATATTGCAGGAGCAGCCCCACTGCATTGGAAGATTTGAGGTTTCCTAGAGCTGGACTTTAAAAGTGGCATTATACCCAAAATATAACATATGGCAGCTTACCGATCATTAGATGTGATGGTTGCATTCGTTTTATTTTTTAGGCTTTTCCCTCCGTTTTCACCTGGTGATGTGGCCGTAACACACCTCCTGTATTAGCCCCCACTCTGGATGAAGGAGCACAGCAACACCTTTGGACAGCTGTATTGTTAATCTGGGGGAGGGGTGTGTTAGATGGACTAGCAGATTTAAATACACTAACAAATTGAAACCAAACTCCAGCTAATACTTTATAATCAGTTACAGTAAACAGTTTTGCTTTCAAGATAAAGGCTTTACATGAATAAAAGCTGATCATTGCAAGCACCCCTGTCAGTGTTAAATGGTTTGTCTCAACCCTCTGATACATTTACAGGGCAGCTTGCTCTATTGAGCAACAGACTTACCGACTGGATAACCAAATGGAAAAAAAAATGAAAGAAACACTAAGCCCCCAGTCACACCGGAGCAACTTGTCATGCAATTTGACAAGTCGCACCCCATGAACAGCAATGGCGCTGTTTAAATCAGTGCATCAATTTGAAAAAGTAGTTCTGACACTACTTTTGGTGAATTCAGGTGTGACTTGGATAGACAATTAATAATGATCTCTCAGCTCATGCTCAATGATAAGGCATGGCACGCCATACCAGCCCCAACCAATCACACATGGCACACCAGACCAGCCCCAACCATCACACATGGCATGCCATACCAGCCCCAACCATCACACATGGCACGCCATACCAGCCCCAACCATCACACATGGCACACCAGACCAGCCCCAACCATCACACATGGCACGCCATACCAGCCCCAACCATCACACATGGCACGCCATACCAGCCCCAACCATCACACATGGCACACCAGACCAGCCCCAACCATCACACATGGCACACCATACCAGCCCCAACCATCACACATGGCACACCATACCAGCCCCAACCATCACACATGGCACACCAGACCAGCCCCAACCATCACACATGGCACGCCATACCAGCCCCAATCATCACACATGGCACACCATACCAGCCCCAACCATCACACATGGCACGCCATACCAGCCCCAACCATCACACATGGCACACCATACCATCCCCAACCATCACACATGGCACACCATACCAGCCCCAACCATCACACATGGCACACCATACCAGCCCCAACCATCACACATGGCACACCATACCAGCCCCAACCATCACACATGGCACACCATACCAGCCCCAACCATCACACATGGCACACCAGACCAGCCCCAACCATCACACATGGCACGCCAGACCAGCCCCAACCATCACACATGGCACACCATACCAGCCCCAACCATCACACATGGCACACCATACCAGCCCCAACCATCACACATGGCACGCCATACCAGCCCCAACCAATCACACATGGCACACCATACCAGCCCCAACCATCACACATGGCACACCATACCAGCCCCAACCAATCACACATGGCACACCATACTAGCCCCAACCAATCACACATGGCACACCATACTAGCCCCAACCAATCACATGGCACACCATACCAGCCCCAACCATCACACATGGCACACGATACCAGCCCCAACCATCACACATGGCACGCCATACCAGCCCCAACCAATCACACATGGCACACCATACCAGTCCCATCACACATGGCACACTGTGGGGTTGATTTACTGCAATGAAGCTGGTTCACACACCTCCAGGGTGGCTGTGGTCTGCATTTGGAAAGGGTCCCGTGTGTCCTTGGTTCCGATTCAGGTACAAATTCAGGCAAAAATTAGGACCCAATTGACACCGGATTCAGTGAACAGACACACACTGGACCCCATGCGGTGAGCCGTGCCCACAGAATGTGTGAAGTCAGCCTAAGAGAACAAGATGAAATCAGAAGCTGATTGGTTACCATGCACAGCTGCACCAGATGTTACATTCTCCAGTTTTAGTAAATCTCCCCTATCTTCTGCATTCAGAACCAATTATCTGTACCTAATCAGAATTAACCTCTCAATGGGGTTGATTTACTAAACACTGGAGAGTGTAACATCTGGTGCAGCTGTGCACGGTAGCCAATCAGCTTCCAGGTTTTATTGTCAAAGCTTAATAGAACAAGCTGAAGTTAGAAGCTGATTGGCTGCCATGTACAGCTGCACCAGATGTTTCACTCTCCGGTTTTAGTAAATCACCTTCTATGTATGAAAGTGAACGATCCTGACAGCTGGACGATCTCCAATCACAGGAGGATCCCAGCACCGACATCTGCAGAGTGTCTCCGATAGAGATCGCCCCCCTCCCCCCCCCCCCCCAGCGATGTGGATCCAAGGTGACGTGTCCACCTGATGGCCGGGTTAACCCTCTCTCCCCCGGGCACAAGGACGATGCAGCCTCCCTGAACAAAGTTCTGTAGTGCACTGACTGCTATCATATTCAGAGTCCGAGTGTCACAGAACTTTGCCTTAGGGGCCCCACTCAGCCCGGGGACACGTCCGATCTCCTCATTACCTGATCCCGGGGATCCGGCCGATCACTGCAGAGATGTGTGGAGGTAACAGATTGCAGGGTGTGTGGGGGGCGGAATGGCAGCATCTCCCACCTGGGAGGCCGCCCACTCACTCATCACAGCTGTCATTGGAAGAAATGCCCCGTCCGTGGGAGAACACTCGTCCTAAATAAACAGAAAGTCACCAAAAGTCGGCGGATGGGAGGTGTACAGGGGAGTGCCCCCTAATCCCATCCCCCCCCCGTCCGTGTAATGTACCGGTCCTCACTGCCTGCAGCACGCCTGGCCGGCCGGGTCTATGTGTGGAGAAGAGGGGGGGCCGTGCTCACGATGGGATCCCATGTCTTGCATTCCAAATGGGAGCCGCACTGCTGCAATGGATGGAGGGGGAGCCCCCCACACCTGGCCCGGCCACCTGAACAGCGGCTACCGCGGAGCAACAGGTCTAGTATGTGAGGAGCCGGCAACCCCCTCACCACCTACACACCGCCGCCGCCCCCTCCCTGCCTCCCGCACCGCAGCGCTCCGCTCCCCAGCCTCCCTCTCCCCTTCCATCTTGACTTTTGCCGACGTGGAAATTTTGGGTTTGGAAACGAGCCGCGCTCTTATTGGTTGCCGGCAGCCGGGGTTGAAGGTCACGGGTTGCTTGCGCTGTTCCGCGCCACAGAGCGGCATGTGTGAAGTCAGCAGGATTCCGCCCCCCCACCACCATGTCCGCCAATGGCCGCCCGTACACCGCTTCATAGGAGACCGGGGGGGGGGGGGGGCTCCGCCACTGCACCCGACTCCCGTCAATGAGGTAAAGGGGCGGGGCTTGAGCCTAGCGGCTGCCATCTACAGCATGGGAATCGTTCAAGAGGTGACCACGCCCCCTTAACCAGCTCTGAGCCGGGCGGGGCGAGGGAGGCGCTGTGTGAGGTGGGCGGTGTGCGGGCGGCTCGGGGGCGGAGGGGTTAATGTGTGCGCACAGCTGATCACTGCCACTTCTCAACCGGATGTGTGACATTCCCGGAGACTTCCATCCATATGTATTACCGACGGCACAGCGCTGTCATAGAGGAGCCCTGTAGGGCTGGCCTGGCTGGAAGCATGTTCACAGCGATCTCTATGAATTGTATATGAAGGGAGGGGAGGAAAAATAATGGGGGGATTTACCAAGACTATTGCAGACACAAACTGGAACAGCTGTGCATGGTAACCAATCAGCTTCCAGCTTCTGCTTGTTCAGTTAAGCTTTCAAAATGAAAACTAGAAGCTTATTGGTTGCCATGAACAGCTGCTCCAGATTGGGGGGATTTACTTAGACTGTAGCTGTGCATGGCAACCAAAGTAAATCCCCCCACTTTGGAGCAGCTGTGCATGGCAACCAATCAGCTTCTGCTTGTTCAGTTAGCCCTCGTTCACACCGACTGCGGGAATGAAATTCAGATGAACTCACACGATTACATTACCATGTCAGTCCTGATTTTGGGGTGATTTGAGAGACATCTGTGCGGGTTTCTGCACACATGTCAATGGAAATCACACCCCGAAATCGCCAAAAGTAGTACCGAAACGACTTTTGGGAATCGGTGCGGTGTTGCACTGATTCGGACGGTGCCGTTTCCGGCAATTGCTGCCGATTTGGCATGTGATTTAACATGCCAAATCGCATCAATGTGAACCAGGGCTCAAGTCTAAAAAATGAAAACTAGAAGCTGATTGATTGCCATGCACAGCTGCTCCGGATTGGGGGGATTTACTAAAGGCCGTACACACAATCAGAAAATCAGAAGTAAAATTTCATCCGATTAACAATCTTTCCCGATTTTCTAATCGTTAGTACGGTGCTTTAGACAGCCGATTCCAAATCTTCGGATGACAAAAACTGGATGTGCAGGCTCTAAAATTTTTGTCGGATGTGAACACAACATTCAATTTTCATTTTATTAGTACAGTTTTCATCCGAAAAATAAGGGCAAGACTAGGAATGCTCAGAAACGGAAGAACACATACAAAACAATTCACCACATTACATCACTTCTGAAGTCGTACGAAAATTTTCGTATGTTGAGTTACCTCTTCATTTTCCATATGAGACTAACAGCATACAAAAAACGGACAAAAATTCATCCGATAATCTGATCGTGTGTACAGGCCTTTAGACTGGTTGCCATGCACAGCTACAGCCTAAGTAAATCCCCCCAATCTGGAGCAGCTGTGCATGGCAACCAATCAGCTGCTAGTTCTCATTTTAAAGCTTAATTAAACAAGCAGAAGCTGGAAGCTGATTGGTTGCAATGCACAGCTACAGTCTATCAGCTTCCAGCTTCTGCTTGTTCAGTTGAGCTTTAAATTGAGAACTAGCAGCTGATTGGTTGCCATGCACAGCTGCTTCAGATTGGGGGGATTTACTTAGACTGCAGCATGTGTGCGTGGCAACCAATCAGCTTCAGTGGCAGCCCGTCCATCAGGGGCGCTGCCATGCCTCCAGCCCCTAATCTACATGCAGGGCGTTGGATGCATGGATTCCAATGGGAATGGCACTGCGTTCAGAGCCCACCCAGTTGTGTGACTCTAGCAAATGAATATTCGCTATTGTCACACTAATTCTCCCGGCCAATCAGGAAGTGGGTCTGAGACCCGTTTTCCGATTGGCCAAAAGGAGAAGCTACGCTGCCCCCTGGGAGAAGACGCAGGGGTAGCTACCCGGCCGCTCGTCTGTCGGAGGGAAGCCCGGGGTAAGTGTTGAGGTGCGGGTGACCTGACCGGGGAAGGGGGGGGGTTTGGTTGAGGGGAGTGGCTGTCTTTGCACTATTTTTGGAATACAGAGTACAATTTATTAATATCAATAAACTGTTGTAAATTGTCATACAAATATATATTTTAAATTAAATATTTATTATTTTTTGGAAATAACCTGGTGTGGTCGCATTTCTGCCAGTTACAAGCTGTACCTAAAACTTCATGTACACTACAGCTAATAAACTTGAGTTTGAGGAGCCTTTGGCGTTTTTTTGCCAAAACTCCTAAACTCAACTCCATAAAAGCCTATGGGATTGATTTACTAAAGGCAAACATACTGTGTGCACTGCAAGTGCATTTGCTCCAGAGCTTAGTAAATGAGGTAAAGCTCCACTTTTCAAAGAACACCCAATCACAGATAAGGAAAATAAAAAAACAGAGTTTTTGCTTGCACATGATTGGATGATAAAAATCAGCAGAGCTTCTTCTCATTTCAGAGCTTCCACTCAGATCTAGAGTAACTGCACTTGCAGTGTACAGTATATTTGCTCTTAGTAAATCAACCTCTATGTGGCCATGTATACATGGGGTTGATTTACTCAAACTAGAGAGTACAAAATCTGGTGCAGACGTGCATGGTAGCCAATCAGCTTCTAGGTTTAATTGTCAAAGCTTAATTGAAGAATTTGAAGTTAGAAGCTGATTGGTTTCTTTGCACAACGGCACCACATTTTGCACTCTCCAGTTTTAGTAACTCAACCCCATTGGCTTTTAGCAGAGTTTAGGAGCTGCTATGTTTACTGTAGGTGAGATTAAACCTCCCTCTCCTGAACGCGGAAGAATCACATTTAAGATAGGAATGTTTTGACCACCGGACACGCTTTGTGTTTTCCTGAGGTCAGGATAGGCTAGTGTACATGTAGCCTTAGAATAAGAGGGAGGTAAAGCAACCACTAATCTACATATAATATCTTTATAGTCACATGGGCTGCTCAGATGTGATGGGGCCCTTTCACACCAGCGGACCGATCAGGTCGGCCTGTCCATTATTCAGGCGGACCCGATTGGACCAGCCATTGTTCTCTATGAAGAGGCGGATGTCAATGGACATGTGTCTGCTGATACCCACTGACATTCGCTCCGTTCTGATCCGGTCCCCTAAAAAAGACGGATGTGGATAAGCTCTTCTTCCATCCTGTGGATCGGATCGGGTGACAGCCGGATGGAAATGGACAGGCAGTCTGTTTCCATTCAACTGCCCCATAGGGAACAGCGGGCTATTTCTGTGTCTGTTCGAGCGGACATGGACCTGTCATCTTCCTGCTTAGCGGGTATCAGGACACAGATTCGCCACTGAGCAGGTGGATCCGCTTAACGGAGTCCGCCCTGTCTGAAAGGGGCATTAGGGAGGAAATTAGTCTAAAAAATCACTGAAAACTATTTTTTAAGTCACACAGTATTTGCGCAGCGGTTTTGCAAACGCAATTTTTTGGGGAAAAATACACTTTAATGAATTTAAATAAAACAAATCACAACATATACCACAATTTTTGGGTAAAATGTGAAAGATGATGTTATGCCAAGTAAATATATATCTAACATGTCCCACTTCAAAATTGCGCACGCTCGTGGAATAGCCTCAAACTACGGTACTTAAAAATCTCCATAGGTGACGCCTAATTGCCAGTTACAGAGAAGGTCTAGTGCTAGAATAATTGCTCTCACTTGAACGTTTATGGTGATGCCTCACATGTGTGGTGCGAATACTGTTTACATATGCTTGCGAGACTTACGCATGTGTTCGTTTCTGCGTGCGAGCACGGAGAGATGGGGGCGCTTTACATTTTTTCTTTTCTTGTTTATTTTATTTTTCACTGTCCCTTTAATTCTTTTTTTGATCACAAAGAGCATCTACTCTTTCATCACCTCTGCGACTAGGCGGTTGCACGGTGGAGCCGGCATAAACCAGAGAAACACCGGCGGGATGGGGGGTGTCCCCTCCCACCGCTTCTGAAAGCGTTCCAGCGGCATGAGCTGAGCGGAACACTGTCATGAGAGGGCCAGCTACCGGCTGTAGAAAACCGGGGTCATGGCTGATATTTTCAGCCATAATCTTGGTAAACCACTTCAAACACGCAATGTATATATTCCTATTGCGGCCTTTAGCTCACTCTCTGTCACCATACACATCTGCATTACATGGGCAGCAAGAGGTTAAGCAAACGTTCTCTATTCCTTTTGGTAAATCTATCCCTAAAAGACAATTCGGAAAGTTCTCATGCTGTCAAACATGGGAGAACAGGTGTCTCCAAAATACTGTTCTTAGACCCTGGCCTAAGGCAGGTGATCACATATCTGGTTTTGTTGTTTATAAGCGAAACTAGAGCGTATTATTGAAACCCAGAAAAAAGATTTGGTGGACCTAAATCATCCGATATGAAACTGCTGAACAGTGTTGCTGTGAGAATGGCACTTACCACGTACACCCTATACCACCTTCATCCTAGCGACACGGGGGAGGTCACATGACCTACACCTTTGACTCTCCTAGGCCATTTGGCACATAGAGCTCTTTCCTGCAGCCTCCTATAGATGCCGGGGACAAAGTGACACAGACATCTCATAAAGTTCAATTGCCAGCTGCACAGGACGAGGCAGTGGATTGCCTTGCACCGCACTGCGCTGAAATAAAGTACTGCCTGCACAATACTTTATTTCAGCGCTTAGTGCCCGCACACTGCTGCAGCGCACTGGAAACGGGTACATAGGAGACAAGGCATTTTGCCCTGTCTGTGCAGTGGTGTGAAGTTCAGCCCCCCTTCTCTTTACCCACAGCCTTCTGGGATACATCACAGGTCTCAGAAGGCTGCAGGCCGACCATTCACAAAGCACAGTGCAGCTCACACATGCGCAGTGGGAAGCTGCAATAAGTCACAGCTGGCTTCCCACAGTAAACGTGTCAGCACCTGGGACGTAAAGACCAGTGAAGAACCGTCCTGGGTGAAGAGAGTGCTGGATCCCGTAAGTGTTCTTTTATTAAATGTCAGCAGCTACAGCATTTGTAACTGCTGACTTTTATTATTTTTTCTTTCTAGGGCAAGATCCTGTTTAATGTTTATGAAAAAAATCAATGGAAAAATCAATTCACAAAGATTGTCGGCTACATAAAGGTGTTGTGATAAGGTGTACCTGTAAGAATAAATAATAATGTACACTATACTACCAAAAGTATTGGGACACCTGCCTTTACGCGCACATGAACTTTAATGGCATCCCTGTCTTAATTTGTAGGGTTCAATATTGAGTTGGCCCACCCTTTGCAGCTATAACAGCTTCAACTCTTCTGGGAAGGCTGTCCACAAGGTTTAGGAGTGCGTCTATCAGTGGCAGCCCGTTCATAGGGGGCGCACGGGCTGATCTACATGCAGGGCGCAGGATGCATGGATTCCAATAGGGGATTTTTTTTTGAAGCACATGATTTAGAGCCAGAGGCTTTAATAGGCTTCAAAAAAGGGTGGGCTCTGGGCTCAGAGCACTGCGTCCTGATCCCACCTAGTTGTGTGACAATAGCGAATTAATATTTGCTATTGTCACACTGATTCTGCCTCCTGGCCAATCAGGAAGTGCATCCTGAGACCCGTTTCCCAATTGGTCGAAAGGAGAAGCTACTCTATTGGCCGAGGGAGGTGGAGACGCACGGGGAGGACACTGCTGTGATGCTGAGGAGGAGATGCACGGCGAAGACTCCATCGTGATGCAGGGGAGGAGACGCAGGGGAAGCCGGCCACCCGTCACCCGGAGGGAGTCGCTGCCCAGGGCAAGTGTTGTGGGTGAGCGACCAACCGGTGGGGGGTGCGGGTGACCAGACTGGGGGGGTGGCTGGCTGTGCACTGTTTGTCCCCCCCCCCCCAAAAAAAATATGAAATTGTCCAAAATATCTTGGTATGCTCACTCTTTAAGAGTTCCCTTCACTGAAACTAAGGGGCCAAGCCCAACCCCTGGAAAACAACCCCACACCATAATCCCCCCTCCACCAAATGATTCTGACCAGTGCACAAAGCAAGGTCCATAAAGACATGGATGAGCAAGTTTGGGTTGCAGGAACTTGACTGGCCTGCACAGAGGCCTTAAGAACCTTGTGGACGGCCTTCCCAGAAGAGTTGAAGCTGTTAGAGATGCAAAGGGTGGGCCAACTCAATATTGAATCATAGGGACTAAGACTGGGATGCCATTAAAGTTCATGTGCGTGTAAAGGCAGGCATCCAAATACTTTTGGTAATATAATGTAAATGTCTACCTTTCCTGCTGCCTGGGCCTCAAATTGCCTGTCCCTTGTGGAGAAAGCCTCTACTGAACTGTCTTTTAAAACTGAGGCCTGATGTATCCCCCTGCAGCACTCAGTGGTTCTTCCCACCCGTTTCTTTGTCACCATAGAACACAGTAGCCAAGTGAAGGTCAGCATGAGAAACCACTGAGCACTGCAGGGGATGCAGTAGATCGGTAATCCAGAAGTCTTGGTTTCAAATGACAGTTTATTGGACTAATTTCAAATGACAGTTCATTCCTCAATGAAGGTGTAAGTATTTTATTAATTTTTTTATAGGTATGTAAAGACCTGTGCTGCCCCTTTCCACACACTGCATGCCATCACTGGAAATACTCCACACTACACCGATATTTTACTAGATCCTGTTCACATTAGCCGTACAATGAAATGATCCCTTTTAGCATGTTGCGGGCTAATGTCTGTCGTTGCGTTGTTATAACGCAAGACTCTGTTTACCCTTTTTTTTTTTCTTTTACTATTTTTAAATGTCAAAAATATCAAAGGGACTTTTCATTCATTCCTTTACACCAAAATGGACAGTGACTTCAAGTAGCACAGATGTGTTGCCCAAAAATGCAGCATGTCTGCATTTTTCTGCAACCCAACTGAAGACATCATTGCAATGTGAGCAGTATGTTCCCTTGCGGTGCCGGTGACTGCCTTTGATCAGGTGCAGGAAACCGCCAGGCACCGCACATAGTGTGAGCGGGCCTCTGCAATGGTTATGTGGCAAGTTTTTATCTCCTACCAGCACACTTTTGTCTCCCATAAATGAGACTATGGGTTTGATTTACTAAAGGCAAATAGACTGTGCACTTTGCAAAGTGCAGTTGCCCTCTGTAAGTGTAGTTGCTCCAGAGATTAGTAAATGAGGTAAGGCTTTTCTTTGCAAAGAATACCCAATCACATGCAAGGAAAAAAAAAGCATTTTTGCTTGCACATGATTGGATGATGAAAGTCAGCAGAACTTCTGCTCATTTACTAAGCTCTGGAGCAACTGCACTTACAGAGCGCAACTGAGCTTTGCAAAGTGCAGTCTTTTTGCCTTTAATAAATCAACCCCTTGAACAAGAAATTAGGGTTACGGGCAAACTTGACAGAGGTTCTAACCTTTGCCACTCCAAAAGATAAAAAAAAGATTTTGGCTTCACACAAAGGCAAATTGTAGTAATGTATGGTAATCTGAGGAGCTATGCTGTGGCCAAGACCTCAGGGGGGACATCAGTGAGGACAGAATGATTGTAAATGTAATACGTAGGTGATGATGGGTTTCTACCATAGCATTTTTTTCACCATTTAGGCAGGTGGCCTACTGTATGTTTAGTTAGTTTGGCTGCCCAGGTGGGGAGGAAGGGGGTTAAAGCCTTACCGCAATCCCTATGTGTGTTCGCTGGCTTTTTGCTGGGGTCCAGCCTCCCTCCCATGTTGTATAAAAGGGGATGAGGTCTGAATCCCAGGGGAGTCAGGACCTAAAGGCAAGATGGGATGTCTGCACATGCTCTCTGGGACCTGTTATTCAGCACTGGACACCGACTCACCGGGACATCCCAAGAACGTAGATTTCTCTGCACGACTCTTTCCAAGAATGGACTGTTCCCAATATTACTCCACCTGTTCAGCTAACCTGGGGCAGCCTCAGTTAAGTGTAGTTAGGTTAAGAACAATTATGCATGTTATTCTGTACATGTTTCAACTGCTCTGAGCCTGGTCTGAAGTTATTCAAAGGTGTGCATGTTGGTTCTACCTGGGTCTGTAATAGCACGGAAGAACAGCTACAGGAACCAGTAGTTTGGCATGTTACTTGGTTAGGTGACAGGTCCTACGGTAGCGTGGGGGTCTGTGGCTATCGTCTTCTCGGGTCACTGGGAGCAGACTAGTGTCACAGAGTTAATAATCACGCATGAGGTCCGCTATGGGCTCAGATGAACTCCACTCTGTTACTGGAAGTGAGGTAACAGAGATACACTGGACTGGTGGAGTGGGCGATGGTTCTACAGGTCCTTCTGAGTGCAACACATGCATGAATTCAAGTGTGTAGTGACTTGGGATGAACCTTCTTAAGGAGGAACTCTGCACATTCTCTATACACAAGTGGCTTATCTCTAAGTCAGGGACTGCCTTAATGTTTGATTCTTCACATGACCGCAGCCTCCACCCGGTCCCGGACATTGGTGAGCACACCTTCGGGCGAGGTGTTACCCCACATGCACGAGCACAACCAGACCCTGCCCGCAACCATGACTGAAGAACTCTGTACTGGAAGGTAACAATCAGTATTGGAGTATGTTTTCCATCAGTAGAATGTAGGTATGGGTGTTACTAGCCATAGTGGGGTTGATTTACTAAAACTGAAGAGTGCAAAATCAGGTTCAGCTGTGCATAGTAGCCAATCAGCTTCTAATGTCAGCTTCTTCAATTAAGCTTTGACAAAAAAAACTGGAAGCTGATTGGTTTATCTTTGCAGAGCTGCACCAGATTTTGCACTCTCCAGTTTTAGTAAATCAACTCATTCTGCCTAGCTTTAGCAGACACTCTGGTGTCATCAGGACATTGTTAGAGTTTTCACTGGCCGAAGACATGACTTTTCAGTTCTGCATCCCAATTCAGACACAGGCGAACTTGTACACACAACTGATGACATCTGTAATTTGTGTTGTAAGTTCTTTGAGCATTATCCCTATCTCTATGCAGACGTAGGCAAATCCTGTTGATTACATTAACATGGCATTCCACAGATGAAGGGAAAAGTCAACTAAGGAAGTGAGAGCTGCCAGAATAGAAAGTTCAGGCCTCATTAGAAAAATAACTCCATGTGGTTTTCGAAGAAACATTTGTAGACCAAGATGGACGGCGTTCCTTCCTTTGTGTGGCTGCAGTGACTAATTGTTATTATATAGTCAGGAATAGTGGGTTATTTTATGTTCTGTTCATTAACACTTTATATAAGTTGAATTATGTGCAAGTTGGAAACTAACCAATGGTTCATGAGCCGCCGGAAATACTACAAAAACGATTAAATCTCTTAGGGACCAAGAATGAATGACCTGTGCTGGGGGTACTGTACAAGGGTGGATGCTGTAATGTCCAGTGATTTGGCAATGCTTCTGGAGATGCAGGTAATGAGGGGAAGGGGTTCATGTACAAGGAATAAGGGGGGGGGGGGGGTACAAATAGTTTTAAAGTTGGTGTTTTTCAGAATTTAGGATTACATCAAGTGGTTTTCACTGTAAGTTAAAATGACCTACTGATCTGATTATACACCCTCTCCTCACCAACAAATGCAGGATGCTTTGGTGCTGGTTCACACTGATGCAATGTAGGAAACTGCATATGATTCGGACAGGAATTGCACCACATTTCTGTTTGAATCGCATGTGATTTTTTGCAGTGCGATTTGAGCCCATTCATTTTCTATGGCTGAAAATGCAGCACACTCACACGAAAAAGGTGCACGCACCTTTTTTTTTGCCACACTGGAATCGAATCGCATGGGTGTTCACATCCTTGCGATCCAATTCAGCCAGTTCCACTGCGTTTTGCGACCTGTTTTTGGGGTGTCGTTACTTTAAAATTGCCACCCGCAGCAGTTCACGTGAACGGAATGTGATTGTGATTCAGTGTGGGAAACGCACAGGAATTGATGCGAATACCGCACTGCACCAGTGTGAATGGATGCAGAACTAAAATAGATACATTCATATATTATATCTGTAAAAAGACATTGGAATTGATTTACTAAACCTGCAGAGTGCAAATGCTGGTGCAGCTCTGTATAGAAACAATCAGCTTCCAGTTTTTATTGTCAAAGTTGAATTGAAAAAGCTAGAAGCTGATTGGCTACCATGCAGAGCTACACCAAATTTTTCACTCCTTAGTTTTACACCCCTTTCACACTGGGTCACGGCTGCGTTAGTGCTAAAGTGACGCTCGCATTAGTGGCAATTGTGGGGTGCTGTTAACCACAAAGAAGGGGTTAAAAACTCCAGTTTTGCAGCGCTTTCAAAGCACTTTGCAGGCGCTTTGGAAGCGCTGCCCAACCAAAGGACATTAGACAGCTCGAGCCACCTTCCCCCTAGCAACCATAGATCCTAGGCAGCGGGAGCTGCCTGTGTCAGCAACCAAGACACTAGGCAGCAGGGGCTTATCAATAGTGTGTATTAGACAACGCAGGCACCACGAACTATGCAATGTTAATATTTACATGTTGTCTGGCAGTGGCCTATAGGGTCCATGTACACTATACTACTGGATGCATGTAAACATGACACAGGCATTCAGTTGAATTGGGAAGTACCACAAACACACAGTTGTGGTACTTTGGTGCAGCAATTATGGGGTAAAACAGGCAGTGATGAGGTGTCACATGGCCTCCTCATTGACTGTCAAAGGCCACTGAAAAGTGATCTGACTGCAGATTTTTTTTCAGAGGTGCAAACGTTTAGTCGCAAGCCTGAACTTAGCCTGTTTCTGCCAGCAAGATCCTGGAGTTTACATGGTTATGCATATCTGAATGAGCCCCTAGGTGGACTGGAAATTTAAAGAACAAAGTAGACGGATAAAGGTAAATGCTAGGACGGCAGGCTGGATTCCACATTTTCTCTTTGAATAGCTTAGACATACTATAACTTAGGCTCAGCAACTGCTGACAAGGCTTGCTGCTATTTGTAGTTATTTGGTAGCTGGTGGGCCACAGGTGGCCTGGAGTAAGATATTTCCTATAGTTGCTTGTTTTACTGGCATGCTGAGAAAATAACATAGCATAACAGATGTGCATTGCTGCAAACTGTTTGCACTCCTGTAGGTTATGTTTGCTTTAACGTGTCCTTTTTGTTGATGTTTCCATTCCCTACATTTCATATATTTACAGATCAATATTTACATGTATGATCAATAGATGCAATATCATTTGTAGGAACGTTGAAATAGGTAATCCCCCATGTGAATGTATTCTCATTTGTATTCAGTCACATACCTCTACTCAAATGCAATGCAATGCAAATAGTATAAGAATGATTGTGATGTGACATATAAATGCGTGATGGATGTAAAAAGGAAAAACAAGAGGCTGAAGCCATTTTATTTCAATTATTTGACAGAATAACTAGGTTAGAGATCAAAGAAGACCCCAGCACACTAACCTGATCACCCTGTTCTTTTAAAGGGAACCTGTGTTTTCCCATGCAGGTCAAGGCAACCAGTACATACCTACCTTCCACACAATGACCCAGATCTGTTCAGCCATTGGGAGCCAGAGTTAAATCCTGTGTAAACGACAAGTTGCTGGATTTGTAGGGCTATAGATTTACTGTGACGTGAGTCACATGTTCCTCCATACCTGGAAGGATCAGCTATTTCCAGGAGCGAGGGAAGTGTACGTATACTTCAAACAGGTCTTGCATTCTAAACTGGTCTATAAGAGTGCAAAACCTATTTGAAGGAAGGCAGAGGACGGTCAACTGCAGATAAAATGCACCTGTGAATTAATCCTGAACGATCTCAGAAGAGTCTCAAACTAAAGCCTCGTACATACGATCGGACTTTCCGACGGGAAATGTTCGATGACAGGCTGTTGGCGGTAAATCCGACCGTGTGTATGCTCCATCGGACAATTGTCATCGGATTTTCCGCAGACAAATGTGTGTTATAGAGTGTGTACACAAGTCCGTCGGGGTATTGGCATACCCGATGGTATGCCCATACCATAACCCCACCACCACCACTACGATGATAAACTGCAGTCGAGTCGAGACCCAGATGAGGACGACGAGCATACAGATGAGCTTCCCTGAGACGGTTTCTGACAGTTTGTGCAGAAATTCTTTGGTTATGCAAACCGATTGTTGCAGCAGCTGTCCGGGTGGCTGGTCTCAGACGATCTTGGAGCTGAAGATGCTGGATGTGGAGGTCCTGGGCTGGTGTGGTTACTCATGGTCTGCGGTTGTGAGGCCGGTTGGATGTACTGCCAAATTTTCTGAAATGCCTTTGGAGATGGCTTATGGTAGAGAAATGAACATTCAATTCAAGGGCAACAGCTCTGGTGGACATTCCTGCAGTCAGCATGACAATTGCACGCTCCCTCAAAACTTGCAACATCTCTGGCATTGTGCTGTGTGATAAAACTGCACATTTTAGAGTGGACTTTTATTGTAGCCAGCCTAAGGCACACCTGTGCAATAATCATGCTGTCTAATCAGCATCTTGATATGCCACACCTGTGAGGTGGATGGATTATCTCGGCAAAGGAGAAGTGCCCACTAATGGCCCGTACACACGATCTGAATATCGTACGAAAATGGTCATCCGAGGAAGGATCGTACGATTTTCAGGTGGTGTGTACGCTATTTTCGACAGCCGATAACGACCGTTCATCCGATCTTTTTCGATTGGGCATGCACGAAAATTTTCCTTGTACGATTCCAGATCGTATGATTTTCGGTTAGTCAGTATAGTTGTCGTCCGAAAATTCAATACAAATACATTACAACACATGACATCACTTCCGATTTTTTTTTCTGTCGTACGAGAATTTTCGTGACTTTATTTAGCTATTCAATTTGTGAACAATATTTGAGAGAAATAGGCCTTTTGTATACATAGAAAAAGTTGTAGATCTTTAACCACTTCAATACAGGGCACTTATACACCTTCCTGCCCAGACCAATTTTCAGCTTTCAGTGCTGTCGCACTTTGAATGACAATTGCGTGGTCATACAACACTGTACTCAAACTAAATTTTTATCATTTTGTTCCCACAAATAGAGCTTTCTTTTGGTGGTATTTGATCACCTCTGGGATTTTTATTTTCTGCTAAACAAATAAAAACAAGACCGAAAATTTAGAAATTTAGAAAATTATTTTTTTGGTTTCTGTTACAAAACTTTGTAAATAAGTAAGTTTTCTCCTTCACTGATGGGCACTGATGGGGCTGCACTGACGGGCACCGATGAGGTGGTACTGATGGGCACTGATGATGGGCACTAATATGCGGCACTGATGGGGCACTGATAGGCGGCACTGATGGGCATTGATATGCAGAACTGATGGGCACACATAGGTGGCACTGGTGGGCACTGAAAGGCGGCATGGATGGGCACTGATAGGCGGCACGGATGCGCACTGATAGGCGGCACGGATGGGCACTGATAGGCGGCACGGATGGGCACTGATAGGCACTGATAGGTGGCATTGATGTACAGTAATTGATGGTAGGGATGAATTCCAATCAGTGCCAAACAATAATGCCTGCCAATCAGTGATGCCATTGTGGGCACTGATTGGTATCCATTGTGGGCACTGATTGGCATCCCTGATGGTCTAGGGTGGCATACCTGGTGGTAACATCCCTGGTGGTCCTAGTGGCGTCCCTGGTGGTCCTAGTGGGGTCCCTGGTGGTCCTACTGGGGTCCCTGGTGGTCCAGTGTGCGCATCCTCGGGGGGAGGGGCTGCGCTGATAATCAATCAGCACAGACTCCCCCTGTGAGAGGAGCAGCCAATCGGCTCTCCTCTACTTGCGTCTGACAGATGCGAATGAGGAAAAGCTGATCAACGGCTCTTCCTATTTACACTGTGATCAGCTGTGATTGGACACGTCATAAAGAGTCTTCGTCAGAGACTCTTAACCTAGATCGGTGTTGCGGTGTGTTAGACTGACACACCACACCACGATCACCGCGATGCCCGCCCCCACGGGCGTGCGGCGGCTGTTATCCTACTGATCGTCATATGACGCCCGGTCAGGATATTGAAACCACTTTGCCACTGTCATTCTGCTATATGGCGGGCGGCAAGTGGTTAAGTTCAGCTCTTGATAAATAGGGGCAAACACAAAATTGTTGCGTTTAGAATTTTGCTCAGTATATATATATATATATATATATATATATATATATATATATGTATTACACATACATGCATAAATACATACATAAAAACACACACACGCATGTGTGTTTGAGCTTTGGGGTGCACACCTATGACCTAGGCAGTGTCCTAGGCAGGAGCCATTAAGGAGCAATTTCTGCAGTGAAAGTAAAACTTTAATGCTATGTTTCATGCCATCTGTTACTTTGTATCCCATTAAGGAGCAACATGAAGAGTAACCAAGGGTGTTCTGTGACTATAGTTCTGGATATGCAGGAGGCCCCCCATCCCAATACCTCTCCAAGCCCTTAGCTTTCTTTCACAAGGGTGGCAGGCTCTGAAAGGTAATCTGTGCTGAATCACTTTTCAGATCAAATTTTAAAGCCGGATTACAGGCATACAGGAGGAAATACTGCTGCCTCTTGAACGCCTGTTTCTCTATCCTAAGAGGGATTTTACATTAAAATACTGTGCCGCAACTGCCATAGCTGTGTTTGGCACACAGTTGTGATGTGGTTCAATTGACTTTAACCACTTCAGCCCCGGAAGGATTTACCCCCTTCCTGACCAGAGCACTTTTTACAATTCGGCACTGCGTCGCTTTAACTGCTAATTGCGCGGTCATGCAATGCTGTACCCAAACGAAATTTGCGTCCTTTTCTTCCCACAAATAGAGCTTTCTTTTGATGGTATTTGATCACCTCTGCCGTTTTTATTTTTTGCGCTATACACGGAAAAAGACCGAAAATTTTGAAAAAAAATGATATTTTCTACTTTTTGTTCTAAAAAAAATCCAATAAACTCAATTTTAGTCATACATTTAGGCCAAAATGTATTCGGCCACATGTCTTTGGTAAAAAAAATGTCAATAAGTGTATATTTATTGGTTTGCGCAAAAGTTATAGCGTCTACAAACTAGGGTACATTTTCTGGAATTTACACAGCCTTTAATTTATGACTGCCTATGTCGATTCTTGAGGTGCTAAAATGGCAGGGCAGTACAAAACCCCCACAAATGACCCCATTTTGGAAAGTAGACACCCCAAGGAATTTGCTGAGAGGCATGTTGAGCCCATTGAATATTCATTTTTTTTGTCCCAAGTGATTGAATAATGACAAAAAAAAAAAAAAAAAAAAAAAATTACAAAAAGTTGTCACTAAATGATATATTGCTCACACAGGCCATGGGCATATGTGGAATTGCACCCCAAAATACATTTAGCTGCTTCTCCTGAGTACGGGGATACCACATGTGTGGGACTTTTTGGGAGCCTAGCCGCGTACGGGGCCCCGAAAACCAAGCACCGCCTTCAGGATTTCTAAGGGCGTACATTTTTGATTTTACTCCTCACTACCTATCACGGTTTTGAAGGCCATAAAATGCCCAGATGACATAAACCCCCCCCAAATGACCCCATTTTGGAAAGTAGACACCCCAAGCTATTTGCTTTGAGGCATGTTGAGTCCATGGAATGTTTTATATTTTGACACAAGTTGCGGGAAAGTGACAATTTTTTTTTTTTTTTTTTTTTTTTTGCACAAAGTTGTCACTAAATGATATATTGCTCACACAGGCCATGGGCATATGTGGAATTGCACCCCAAAATACATTTAGCTGCTTCTCCTGAGTACGGGGATACCACATGTGTGGGACTTTTTGGGAGCCTAGCCGCGTACGGGACCCCGAAAACCAAGCACCGCCTTCAGGATTTCTAAGGGCGTACATTTTTGATTTTACTCCTCACTGCCTATCACAGTTTCGGAGGCCATGGAATGCCCAGGTGGCACAAACCCCCCCCAAATGACCCCATTTTGGAAAGTAGACACCCCAAGCTATTTGCTGAGAGGCATGGTGAGTATTTTGCAGCTCTCATTTGTTTTTGAAAATAAAGAAAGACGAGAAAAAAACATTTTTTTTTTCTTTTTTCAATTTTCAAAACTTTGTGACAAAAAGTGAGGTCTGCAAAATACTCACTATACCTCTCAGCAAATAGCTTGGGGTGTCTACTTTCCAAAATGGGGTCATTTGGGGTTTTTTTTTGCCACCTGGGCATTCCATGGCCCCCGAAACTGTGATAGGCGGTGAAGAGTGAAATCAAAAATTTACGGCCTTAGAAAGCCTGAAGGCAGTGATTGGTTTTCGGGGTCCCGTACGCGGCTAGGCTCCCAAAAAGTCTCACACATGTGGTATCCCCGTACTCAGGAGAAGCAGCAGAATGTATTTTGGGGTGTAATTTCACATATTCCCATGGCATGTTTGAGCAATATATCATTTAGTGACAACTTTGCGCAAAAAAAAATAAAAAAAATAAAAAATTGTCTCTTTCCCGCAACTTGTGTCACAATATAAATTATTCCATGGACTCAACATGACTCTCAGCAAATAGCTTGGGGTGTCTACTTTCCAAAATGGGGTCATTTGGGGGGGGTTTGAACTGTCCTGGCATTTTATGCACAACATCTAGAAGCTTATGTCACACATCACCCACTCTTCTAACCACTTGAAGACAAAGCCCTTTCTGACACTTATTGTTTACATAAAAAAATAATTTTTTTTTGCAAGAAAATTACTTTGAACCCCCAAACATTATATATTTTTTTTAAAGCAAATGCCCTACAGATTAAAATGGTGGGTGTTTCATTTTTTTTTTTCACACAGTATTTGCGCAGCGATTTTTCAAACGCATTTTTTGGGGAAAAAACACACTTTTTTACATTTTAATGCACTAAAACACACTATATTGCCCAAATGTTTGATGAGATAAAAAAGATGATCTTAGGCCGAGTACATAGATACCAAACATGACATGCTTTAAAATTGCGCACAAACGTGCAGTGGCGACAAACTAAATACATTTTTAAAAGCCTTTAAAAGCCTTTACAGGTTACCACTTTAGATTTACAGAGGAGGTCTACTGCTAAAATTACTGCCCTCGATCTGACCTTCGCGGCGATACCTCACATGCATGGTGCAATTGCTGTTTACATTTGACGCCAGACCAACGCTTGCGTTCACCTTAGCGCGAGAGCAGGGGGGACAGGGGTGCTTTTTTTTTTTTTTTTTTTTTTTTTTCTTTATTATTATTATTTTTTTATCTTATTTTTAAACTGTTCCTTTCATTTTTTTTTTTTTTAAATCATTTTTATTGTTATCTCAGGGAATGTAAATATCCCCTATGATAGCAATAGGTAGTGACAGGTACTCTTTTTTGCAAAAATTGGGGTCTATTAGACCCTAGATTTCTCCTCTGCCCTCAAAGCATCTGACCACGCCAAGATCGGTGTGATAAAATGCTTCCCCAATTTCCCAATGGCGCTGTTTACATCCGGCGAAATCTAAGTCATGAAATGCTCGTAGCTTCCGGTTTCTTAGGCCATAGAGATGTTTGGAGCCACTCTGGTCTCTGATCAGCTCTATGGTCATCTGGCTGAATCACCGGCTGCATTCTCAGGTTCCCTGTTGAGACAGGAGAGCCAGAGAAAAACACGGAAGACGTTGGGGGGGGGGGCATTCCCTCCGACTGCTTGTAAAAGCAGTCTAGAGGCTAATTAGCCACTAGGATTGCTTTTACATGAAAGCTGACCGCTGGCTGAAAAGAATGATACCAAGATGATACCTAAACCTGCAGGCATCATTCTGGTATAACCACTCAAAGTCGTGAATGGCGTACCTGAAGACAAAAAAATGGTTAACAATAAAGCACAGTAAACGGTAAGGTATAAAAAATTGCATACCTGAAAAGCAAACATGATAAAACATAATAACAATAAAACATTGCAGAATAGAATACAGTAAAAAAGAGCAGAACAATAGAGAGAGAATAGAGAGAGAGAGAACAATAAAACGCCAACTATTTTTTTTTTATTTTATATTTTTGTTTGTGTTTTTTTTTTTTTTTTCACTTTTTTTTGTAACTAACTTTTATAACTGTAACCGGTTCCAGGTTCAGGTCTCTCAAAATGCGATGGCATCTTGGGAGACCCTGTGAAAGTGTGCCTAGTCTGTGCAATGCTGTACCCTACGCTAATACTCAACTAGTGAATGGTAGCATTCAAAACATTCACCAATGCAAAGACCAGGATTGTCAGGACAGGAGGGACAATAATAGCGGGTGTCACGTCTATATCCGCGCTTGCTGCAGACACAACATCTTTTTTTGGGGGGTTCGTTGGGTAGGGGTACTCGGGAGGACATAAAAATGCCTCTCATGCAGCCGACTGCATTTGGTTGGGGATGTGAATGGGGGAAGTACAGGCTCTGCAGAAGTGGTGGGTTCCCAATTAGGATTGGCGAATGCAGCAGGAAGGGCACTATGGGCACGACGGGCCTGTGTTTGTCTTTTTGGTGGCAGCGGGACACTACTTGTGCTTGCCACCTCACCAGCTTGAACTGCACTTATGGGACTCGCCACGTCACCAAGTGTTACTGCAGTGCTGGTTTGACTACGACCGGGGTGTACTAGGCCGCTGGCGCTTGCCAGTTCACCAAAACGCTACCAAAAAAACTGTTAGCGATCGCAGGGATCAGGCCTGACTCTGCGAACGCTGCAGTTATGCGTTTAGTGTTTTGTAAGTGTCAGTGATCGATCGATACTGCACTTGGGTGGGCTGGGCCGGGCGGAGGGGCAAAACGCAGGTGCTAGCAGGTATCTGGGCTGATCCCGCTAACACTGCGTTTGTGGGAACCCTAAACTGCTGGGGACGCCAGTATAGATCTGATCGGATCAGATATTGATGCGATCAGATACTATACCACTAAGGGAGGTGTATGCTGCGTGCGCGGGTGTCAGCGGTACTGGCGCTAATCTGACGCTGCCTGGGGCTGGTGCTTGCCAGTTCACCAAAACGCTACCAAAAAAACTGTTAGCGATCGCAGGGATCAGGCCTGACTCTGTGAACGCTGCAGTTATGCGTTTAGTGTTTTGTAAGTGACAGTGATCGATCGATACTGCACTTGGGTGGGCTGGGCTGGGCCGGGCGGAGGGGCAAAACGCAGGTGCTAGCAGGTATCTGGGCTGATCCCGCTAACACTGCGTTTTTGGGAACCCTAAACTGCTGGGGACGCTAGTATAGATCTGATCGGATCAGATATTGATGCGTTCAGATACTATACCACTAAGGGAGGCGTATGCTGCGTGCGTGGGTGTTAGCGGTACTGGCGCTAATCTGACGCTGCCTGGGGCTGGTGCTTGCCAGCTCACCAAAACGCTACCAAGAAAACTGTTAGCGATCGCAGGGATCAGGCCTGACTCTGCGAACGCTGCAGTTATGCGTTTAGTGCCTTGTAAGTGACAGTGATCGATCAATACTGCACTTGGGTGGGCTGGGCGGAGGCACAAAACGCAGGTGCTAGCAGGTATCTGGGCTGATCCCGCTAACACTGCGTTTTTGGGAACCCTAAACTGCTGGGGACGCTAGTATAGATCTGATCGGATCAGATATTGATCCATACAGATACTATACCACTAAGGGAGGCGTATGCTGCGTGCGTGGGTGTTCGCGGTACTGGCGCTAATCTGACGCTGCCTGGGGCGACGCATATCACCGCCGGGCGATCGGGGGGCTAAACCTTTATTCGGTAATAAACGGCGGGTGCCCTGACACTATAAAAAATAAACGAACTAACCAGCGTCACCCGTAACAGTTATACGGTGATCAGTGGTGAAAGGGTTAACTAGGGGGCAATCAAGGGGTTAAAACATTTATTAGGTAGTATATGGGGGTCCCTGACGCTATAAAACGCTGACGGCGAACCTAAATATTTACCTCACTAACTAGCGTCACCAGCGACACTAATACAGCGATCAGAAAAATGATCGCTTAGCAACACTGGTGACAGGGGGTGATCAAGGGGTTAAAACTTTATTAGGGGGGTTAGGGGGGTACCCTAGACCTAAAGGGGGCCTAAGACTCACTGCCCTAACACACTAACTGACACAAACTGACACCAATACAGTAATCAGAAAAAAAAAAAAAAAAAAAAAAAAAAAACCTGCTTGGTGTCAGTTTGTGACAGGGGGGGGGGGTGATTGGGGGGGGATCGGGGGGCGATCGGGGGGGGGGATCGGGGTGAAATGTATGCCTGGCATGTTCTACTGTGTGTGTGTGTTTGTGTAACTCACAGTTCAGTCTTCTCTCCTCGGCCCGGAACGGAAAATACCGAGCCGAGGAGAGATGACATCATTTCCTCTGCCTCTGTTTACAATACAGAGGCAGGGAAATGATTCCATTGGCTGGGAGCGATCGCGAGGGGGGGGCCACGAATGGATGGCCTCCCCCTCACCACCGATCGCCGGGGGACATTTGCCGACCGTCGCAGGCACCGGGGGGGGGTCCGATCGGACCCCCCACCCGCGGGCAGGCAGGGACGTACAGGTAAGCCCTTTTGCCTGCCCGTGCCGCTTTGCCGACGTACATCGTCGTGCGGCGGTCGGCAAGTGGTTAAATGATGCCTTTGACAGACAAAATGGCTGCCAAACATGAAATGCCAAGTTAAAACTAATATGCGCAAGTCTTACTTGTAAAAGTTATGCAAAATAAAGTTACTTAAAATAAAAAAAATGCTCGAGTTTGAACTACCCCATTTGGCAGTAGGGTAAACAAAAGCCATGGGCGCCTCTACCTGTTTTTTTAGCGAGACCCTCTGCCAGGGTGAATGAGGCCTTATACTGAGGGGTCCCACAGTCCCAATGCGTTCCCGTGGTCAGCATCTTTAAAAATGCCACACTCCTTATCAGAACTGTGTTTGTTTCAAGGAAGTGAACTTGCTTCAGTCAGAACACAATTTAATGACAGCTAATATAGCACAATATTTTAAATAATAAAGTATATATTAACTTGTGATACGGCTTTGCCTTGCTAACAGGACACAGTGAACAGTAGAGCTTAATGGGTTTTAAAAGCAGGGTGTTTCCTCTACTTCCCTGTGTCAGGTATTTAGCTGTGCCCTTTGGATAAACACTATGAGCATACAAAGTGTAAGTAACTAAAGCTTACTGGAACTCAATGCCAAGTTTAGTCAAGACTGTAAAACTATCTGTTGCTTTATTCTTTTGAGCAGGATTCTACACTTTATTTACGGCCTATGTGATCCGTTTAACCCATAGATGCAACCACACTGGGCAAAAATGGGGCACTCCTGTCAGTTTCTCTGTGAAGATTATTCCTAAATCATTAGCTCCTCATCTCTTGTGAGCATCAGGGTATGTTAAAGGGTTAGTTCATCTTAACCAAAAATCTGCCTATACAGATAAGATACAGACACCTAGGATGTTGCTAAGAGAGGCCCAGCTGTCCTTGTTCACCTCTTCCATCATAGGAGTAAGAGCTTAAAGCTGAGCACAGAGCAGGGAAGAAAAAGCGCAGGTGGGTGAGGGGGGTTGAATTCCTGTAAGCGCTCGCACCTATGATAGTGAAGGTGAACAGTAAAGCCTCGTACACACGATCAGACTTTCCGACGAGAAATGTGTGATGGCAGGCTGTTGGTGGTAAATCCGACCGTGTGTATGCTCCATTGGACAATTGTTGTCGGACTTTCCGCCAACAAATGTTGGCTAGCAGGTTTTCAAATTTTCCGCGGACAAATGTCTGTTGTCGGACTTTTCCAGCGTCTGTACACAAGTCTGTCGGACAAAAGTTCAAAGTACAAACACGCATGCTCGGAAGCAGAAGCGGTCGGTCTTGTAAACTAGCATTTGTAATGGAGAATTAACATTTGTGACGTGCCAAATTATGAAATCTCCAAATGCAGAGCACAATTCTCTTCTTATTTAATGGGATAATAATGAAGCTGCTTTGCTGGTGATACTGATGGAGTTATTGCAAACAAATTTTCAAAGGCTTTTTTTTTCTAGTGTTATCAAGAATAATATTATTATGCTTTTTTTTTTTTTTTTTATTTGGGCAAGTTGCCACAACACCATTACCGTAGTTTTTAAGATCAAAGATATAACTATGTTGGTGTCCCTTGTTAATTTTACATTGTATTTTTTAAATGTAACTGCCTACTCCCAAACTGTCATTTGAAGAAAAACACATAGCCAAGTATTATTCTACACAATTTTTTTATTGTGCATTAAAAAAAGAAAACAAATAAAATTAGACATGCTATCTGTCAATAGAACGTAACCAAAAAGTGCATTCTATTCATCCAAAAATATAGAAACTATAACAAATCAAATCATTATTATTCAACCAAAAAATAATGTCAAAGCAATAACTCCAAGGCCAATAATATATAACACGTTATCTCCTCCGATTCTGCAACATGTCTGGTTGACGAACGGCCGTTCAGAAATGAACTGAAAAGCACGAAATGAAAAGCGCAAACTGAAAATCAACACTCAAAATCAACACACTGAAAAACGCAAATCAACACTCACCAAACTTCTACTAACACGAAATTAGCAGAAGGAGCCCAAAGGGTGGTGCTAGAGAGCTGAAAAACCATATAGTATGTCTAGTACATCACTACATTCGTGATTGTTGGCCAACAATTTTGTGCCGTGTGTATGCAAGACAAGTTTGGGCCAACGCCCTTCAGGCAAAAGTCCAAGTTTTTGTTAGGCCAACAATCCAATTGTGTGTACGAGGCTTAACAGTTGAGCATCTCTTAGTATGGTCCTTAGTAATGTACTAGGAGTTTTCCAGTCAGGCTTCATGGGGTATATAAATAGCCTACACCTATAGCAAGGGCATGGTTCAACTTTAGTCAAAGCTACATAGCTTGTTTTATCTATAGACATCTCTTATCTGCAGTTTTTTGGTAAAGGTGAACTATGCCTTTAAAGCTGAATTCCATGTATAGCTATGTTTGCTTAGTTACATTGGTCCAGCTTGGAACAGAGCCATGAAAGTATGCATATGTCATATCTGGCTGAACACCTTGGAAGCTGGAAATCATTGTAGTAGGCCCTGCTATGCTTTCCGAGCCCCGTGTTGGGCACCTACCCTGCTGCTTATTGAACACAGGAGGAAACTCACTCGGCACAAACGCCATTCAGAGAACACTCTGTGTTTTCTCCGAGAATGCAAAGGATTCATTGACTGGATGAGGTGGAGAACATGATATCACTGCCTGACCTCTCCAGAAAGTTGTATGCAATGGTACCAAAAATATATATATATACAGTGGGGACGGAAAGTATTCAGACCCCCTTAAATGTTTCACTCTTTGTTATATTGCAGCCATTTGCTAAAATCATTTAAGTTCAATTTTTCCTCATTAATGTACACACAGCACCCCATATTGACAGAAAAACACAGAATTGTTGACATTTTTGCAGATTTATTAAAAAAGAAAAACTAAAATATCACATGGTCCTAAGTATTCAGACCCTTTGCTCAGTATTTAGTAGAAGCACCCTTTTGATCTAATA
Source organism: Lithobates clamitans (assembly GCA_037952925.1). Lineage (NCBI taxonomy): Eukaryota > Metazoa > Chordata > Amphibia > Anura > Ranidae > Lithobates > Lithobates clamitans. Next base: position 1,831,674 of record JBBGZY010000583.1, read on the forward strand.
CAGCCATGAGTCTTTTTGGGAAAGATGCAACAAGTTTTTCACACCTGGATTTGGGGATCCTCTGCCATTCCTCCTTGCAGATCCTCTCCAGTTCTGTCAGGTTGGATGGTAAACGTTGGTGGACAGCCATTTTTAGGTCTCTCCAGAGATGCTTAATTGGGTAAGTCAGGGCTCTGGCTGGGCCATTCAAGAACAGTCAGGGAGCTGTTGTGAAGCCACTCCTTCGTTATTTTAGCTGTGTGCTTAGGGTGATTGTTGGAAGGTAAACCTTCGGCCCAGTCTGAGGTCCTGAGCACTCTGGAGAAGGTTTTCATTCAGGATATCCCTGTACTTGGCCGCATTCATCTTTCCCTTGATTGCAACCAGTCCTCCTGTCCATGCAGCTGAAAAACACCCCCACAGCATGATGCTGCCACCACCATGCTTCACTGTTGAGACTGTATTGGACAGGTGATGAGCAGTGCCTGGTTTTCTCCACACATACCGCTTAGAATTAAGGCCAAAAAGTTCTATCTTGGTCTCATCAGACCAGAGAAACAGAGAATCTTATTTCTCACCATCTTGGAGTCCTTCAGGTGTTTTTTAGCAAACTCCATGCGGGCTTTCATGTGTCTTGCACTGAGGAGAGGCTTCTGTCGGGCCACTCTGCCATAAAGCCCCGACTGGTGGAGGGCTGCAGTGATGGTTGACTTTCTACAACTTTCTCCCATCTCCCGACTGTATATCTAGAGCTCAGCCACAGTGATCTTTGGGTTCTTCTTCACCTCTCTCACCGAGGCTCTTCTCCCCCGATAGCTCCGTTTGGCTGGACGGCCAGCTCTAGGAAGGGTTCTGGTCCTCCCAAACATCTTCCATTTAAGGATTATGGAGGCCACTGTGCTCTTAGGAACTGTAAGTGCAGTGGAAATGTTTTTGTAACCTTGGCCAGATCTGTGCCTTGCCGCAATTCTGTCTCTGAACTCTTCAGGCAGTTCCTTTGACCTCATGATTCTCATTTGCTCTGACATGCACTGTGAGCTATAAGGTCTTATATAGACAGGTGTGTGGCTTTCCTAATCAAGTTCAATCAGTATAATCAAACACAGCTGGACTCAAATGAAGGTGTAGAACCATCTCAAGGATGATCAGAAGAAATGGACAGCACCTGAGTTAAATATATGAGTGTCACAGCAAAGGGTCTGAATACTTAGGACCATGTGATATTTCAGTTTTTCTTTTTAATAAATCTGCAAAAATGTCAACAATTCTGTGTTTTTCTGTCAATATGGGGTGCTGTGTGTACATTAATGAGGAAAAACAATGAACTTAAATGATTTTAGCAAATGGCTGCAATATAACGAGTGAAAAATTTAAGGAGGTCTGAATACTTTCCGACCCCACTGTATATATATACACACACACACACACACATTAACTTGTACTAGATTATGAACGGATCAAATTGTTTAAAATGATAGAAAAGTTGATCCTTAATAACAATATGCTGAAATAAATTCTATAAGTGTCCCCGCGCTGTGGTGTGCTCAAATGAATTTAAATTAAATTACAAAATCACAAATGTTTGAGAGCAGGTTCTCAAATTTTCCGACAACTTCACTTGTTATCGGGAAGTTCGATCGTGTGTACACAAGTCTGTCGCACAAAAGCTCACGCATGCTCGGAATCAAGCAGAAGGAGCCACCCTGGCTATTAAACTTCCCTTTTCCCGGCTTGTCGTACGTGTTGTACGTAACAGCGTTTTTGACGTTTGGAATTTCCGACAACATTTGTGTGACCGTGTGTATGCAAGACAGGTTTGGGCCAACATTCTTCGGAAAAAAATCCACGGTTTTGTCGTCAGAAATTACGATCGTGTGAACGCGACATAAGACACACACAGCCTCTGATGACACTCCCGGGGTGGAGTGAAATGCATTAGGTACGGAGACTTCGCCATTTCTTGGATTTTGAAACTCAAACCACGGATTGCACAGCGTTTTATATGCTTGTTATGAAAGGCTAACATGTGAGTGGATATTATTTTATAATAAAACCTTTTTAAACGATATCACGCGATGTATGCTCTATTTTTTTTATCCTATCAGCACATCTAACTATGGGGGACGTGTGGAAGAGGAAAAAGACACATCTATGAAAGATATATTTTGTTATAGCAGATATTGTTGATTATATTGTAGACTATTTTTTAGTGATTCTATACATTTTATTGAGCACAGACAGAGCAGGAAATTCCCATACTAATATGCTGAACTGATAGCAATAAAAAACAATAAAAAGTAATAGTAATATTAATAAATTCTATTAAAATGTATATATATTTAAAAACACTTTGCATTAATAATAATGTTTACATGTAAATCCGGCCAGATCACCTGGTGATCTGGCCAGTAGCTTTTGTTTTTAAACAGTAAGCTGTCCTGCAGCTAAATCTAAAATCTAAATCTAAATCTAAATCTGTTACTACATCTAACATCTACATCTACTACATTTAACACCCCCCTCCCCCAGACTAACAATGCTGCCATCCAAAGGTGCCCCTGTGCTGCTTTATCCAGAGAGGGAGCACTCTAATACAGGAGGTGTTTTACTGGCCAGATCACCAGGTGAAAATAGAAGGGGAAAAGCCTAAAAAAAGAAAACAAATGCAGCCATCGCATCTGATTGGAAAGCTGTAATATATTATTTTTTGGGATATCGGTTTAAAATATTGCTTTAAGAAAACTGACTGAAGGTATCCATTGTAAATAGAAACAATGTTGGAAATTGCTGCTTTGTTTAGATTGCTGAAATATAGATACAATGTAAGAGGCTGTGATGAGTTGTCTGCAAAGAGGAGAGCAGAGGAGTTTTTCAAATTGGTCTCAGCACTGCTCAGACATGAATTCAAAAGCAATGTTTTTTTCACTCTGTTTGAACTTTAACCTCCCTGGCGGTATGATTATTTCAGATTTTTGATGCTGAAAGCGGTACAATTATTTTGCATGGAAATTTGGCGTTTTATATTGTAGGCCTGTAATTCTTAGGAATAACTCACTTAAATCTGTTCAAACAAGAGTCTAGTAGACATCCCGGGTATGATAAAGTTTGAAAAACGAAATAAAAAATTATAATATAATAAATAACTATAAATACTTATAACAAATAATAATATAATAATAATAATAAATATTCAATAATGTAATCAAATCAAAAACACTGAAATGTGCTCAGTTGCAGAATTGTCGCTGTCATTACATTCAGTGTTTGATGACGGATCTCCCCACAAATTACTATCGCTCAATTCTGCAAGTGATTCTAATTTATTATCGCTGTTTTCTAGCTGGTCTAAAAGCACTTTTGACGTAAACGGACATTTTTTGGTTGCTAGGGACAATCTCTAGTTTCCTGGCAGAAAGAACAGTATTTATAATATAAAACTGCATGCAGGACACTGGACAAACCACTAGGGACAAAGGGGATGAGTAACTATTTGATACAGTACTGTAATCTGTAAGATTACAGTATACTGTCTCTATACTGTGTTTTTTACTTTTTGACTTTGGCGCCAAACTCCATCCCCATGCGTCGCAACACTCGCAGGGAACGGAGTTCGGCACTGTGAATCGAGTGAGACACGGCGGCTCGCAGATCACAGCTGGGAGACATCGTAGGATCCAGGGGACAAGGTAAGTAACCTCTACATGGATCCTGCGATGCGATCCTGAGTCTGGCTCGGGGTTACCGCTTTTGTTATTGAAAATTCACCTCGAGCCAGACTCGGGAATACCGCCAGGGAGGTTAAATACACCTCCATAGGACATGCTGTGTCAAAAAATAAAGCTGGTATGAAATGTTATCTACACTACTCCATTCAAAGAGATGTATGGCTTGGAATGCAGCCCGTCCCAGAATTCGATACAGAACACTATCTCTTCCAAAAGCTAGAGGTGGAGCTGGAGCCCCAGAGGCTTCTCTGTACCACAAGGCAGCGATACTAGACTAGACTGGTTCCGCAACTCTACAACTAAGCTCTGGGTTCACTTGGAAAGCCATATGAACCCCATTTAACTCTCAGCTCTTCTATGGACCATACCCGCACATACTAGGTGTCCATACCCCCTCTGTGACCTTACTCATCAAACGTTCCAAATTTGGAATCACTTGTTATCTAGCGGAAACATATCCAATCTTTCGGGGCCTATGACTCCCTTATTTGGGACTCCAGCCTTCCCATTGGCTGTACATGTAACTAGCTTTGGACCTTGGCGAAAAGAAGATCATAGGAGGCTTGTCCAGGTTCTCCAAGCAGACCCCACTCTAGGGCCAGATGCCCCCTCCGGATCGCTCTCTCGATACCCTATGCAGTGGCTGCAGAGACAGCAATTAACTTCCTTTAACCCAACCTTCCTATCCGTATTAGATATATTGGCTGAACCAACAGGATTCGAATATATGCTTCTCCAAGCCGACCCTCCAACACACATGGTCGCTCAGCTCTATTCCTTATTGCTGAATGCTTTTTACCCTGATCTCCCACACTATACGAGGGCCTGGGAAGAAGAATTACGCCACTCCATCTCCCTCATTGACTGGCAAAAATGTTTCATCCTGACGCACAAACTCTCTCTAGCCACTAAATCTCAAGAAAAAGGGTTCAAAGGGGTGACGAGATGGTATAGATGCTCTTCGGCTATACATCATTTCAACTTGATGACTCCTGATACCTGCTGGCGGTGTCTAAGCAAGCTCCAGGTTGTAGTGTGATCCGGGTCACGGCACCATTGTAGTGATGTAATCGTGTGAGTGGTTAATTATTTAGTTATTATTATATTATGAGTAATTTACCGCAGCAACCTGATTCTTCCAGAGAGATGCATTTATTGAAACTTCAGACAGAACAAAGTCCATAAGATACTTGCAATAGATGACAAAATCCAACAGAGTAAATATGACAAAGAACAGTACCTTCAGAGAACCCAGTTCCTTCTGTCACCTTAATGCAGAATGAAAAGACTGACTGCCAGCTTGAATCGTCCCCCTGAAATACTAGTATACTGGGGGAGGGGTTCTGCTAGGTCAACCCAAAATACTCTTTGATGTTATTGTTAATCAACGTGAAAAGCCACTATTTCAATGAATACCCCCTCAAGTCTAATTACCATCAATAAATACTTCTTCTATGGTTCTTTATCTTCCTTAAGTATGTAAACCAGGCACGTCGAAGGTCCGGCCAACGGGACAATTGGGGCCCGTGGTCCAGTTTCAAACAGCCCCACTAGTAATTTGGATATATATCTTTTGTGGCCCCCCAACGAATCTCTGAGCACCGTGCATTGCTCTGGGATTCATTGGGGGGGCCACAAAAGATATATATACCATATTTATCATACCTCTGAGTTCCTCCTGTATGTAATCTGTTTGCGCTCAATCTGCCCCCTCCCTGTCCCCTCCGAGGCTGCAGATGGGCATGGATCAGGCTGTACTGATGGCAATGGTGAGGCTGCATTCATAGCAATGGTGAGGCTCCATTCAGAGGCTGCATTCATGGCAATAGTGAGGCTGAATTCAGAGGCTGCATTCATGGCAATTGTGAGGCTGCATGCATGGCAATGGTGAGGCTGCATTCATGTTAATGGTAAGGCTGCATTCGTGTCAATGGTGAGGCTGCATTCATGGCAATGGTGAGGCTGCAATCATGGCAATGGTGAGGCTGCATTCATGTTAATGGTGAGGCTGCATTCATGCCAATGGTGAGGCTGCATTCATGGCAATGGTGAGGCTGCATTCATGTCAATGGTGAGGCTGCATTTATGGCAATGGTGAGGCTGCAGATGGGCACTGATTAGGCTGCATTGATGGGCACTGACCCTTATTTTGCTTCACAGTTCTTTATTTAAAATTTAAGTTTTTTTCCTGAAACTTCCCTCTTAAAGTGAAGGTGCATGTTATATGCCTGTGTGTGTGTTATACACCGATAAATATGGTATATCCAAATAACAAGCCTGAGCTCATCCTTAGACTCTTCACCACACACAGCCACAAAGGCAAGAGAATTCTTGTTGGGCAGCATATTAGTTAATTTGCATTTAATTTTAATGTTTCAAAGAATGTCCGGCAAAATGGTCGGCCCTCACACATGTTCACTTCATCAAATCTGGCCCTCTTTGAAAAAAGTTTGGACACCCCTGATGTAAACAATGTACCCTTTGAAATGTTCAATTAGGTTAACAGGCCATACCTCACATACCTAGGTAGACTTACATAAGAAAAATATGTCAAAGGGTAATCGGCTGTCTCTTTGATATGTTAAAAGTGACTTGGTAACTCAACCATTATCAACTGAATTCTGGCCTGGTCAATATGTCAATATTGTACTGTATGTGTACACATATATAATAATATAATATCCTACATAAATCGGCCAACATATTAGAACATAGGGGTACCATGCTCCACGTTTGGTGGGATTGCCCCCCATACAGAAATTCTGGCAACAGATCTTCCAACTATACTGCAAACTGGTGGCGACCTCTCTCTTTCCTACACCTGAGGTTCCTCTATTATCCATGCTTTTGGGAACATTCAAGTCCATTAAAAAAAGATGTATTGCGTTGCTTTTTGGCCGCAGCCAGAATAGTGATTCCACGGTACTGGAGATCGACAACTGTACCTTCCCTGGGGGAGTGGGCTACTGAAGTAGATTGTACTAGGGACCTTGAACGTCTGTTGGCTGAGGAAGCTAATAAGGAAGAACAGTTCTCTCTCACTTGGACTTCATGGTCCATGTTTCACTACTCGTCGGACCTCATCTCCTGAGCAGAGGGTGACCCAGGCAACACGACCTCATGACCATGGTAGAACGATCCCTGTTCCTAATCTTTCTGCTTCCCCTACCTTATCCTAACACCTTCTCCTCTATGTATAATTGTACCCTTCAGAATCTTTTAAACGATTACCCCTGATACAGATTATGACTCTTGCAAATAACTTCTTCACAACATAACAGGTTTCTAGAATAAGTATGGATGTAGTAATACATGATGTATACATATATTCTTCCCACCTGAAATATAAAGGTCTTGTATCTCTTCGTGTTATGCCTCATTATGTTGCTCTAACTGTGATTTTTTTTTTATACCCATATTGAACATGATACAATAATATTTTTTGTAGCTTCCCTCTACACATGTTTTATTGTCCTTACTAACTTTTGTTAATGATATTTTCTATGCTGACTGCAATTGCCACCTTGTTCCTCTGAATAAAATAAGATTAAAATAAAAGAAATGTATGGCTTTTTTTTTTCTTCACAATCATACTTACCTAGGTGGATGCAGCATCGGGTCCGATTCTGCATCTCTCCCCCGTCACCTCTAACACTGAGAACCGAGCGATCAAACACAGCTGATTGCCCAGTTCTCACAGCTCTGTAAGCAAAGAGCTGTAACAGCTTTCTGCTCGTCCCCACGCTCACTGGAGCATTGGGCTGTGGAGGAGGCGGGAGCGGCCGGCTCTGGCTCTCAGTGGCTCGCTGAGAGTCTGAGCCGGGTGCCGGTCCAGGCATGTGGGCGGATCCCAACTCCATTGTCACAATCTTTCCCGAGCTGGACCAGCTCTGTGACATTAGCCGACAGCGGACTTTAGCCCGCTGTTTGCTGAAAACTGATACCAATGATGGGGCACTATTCCTCCACTGTTAGGGATGATGTGCCCCTCTAAAGTCTGAGGGACAGTAAACTGGCCCTTTATTTAGAAAGTTTAGAGACCCTTGCTGTAATACATCAGAATATGAGGAGGAATTAGTATGCAGTTCATTATGTGTTGCAAGTTTTAACTCAGTTTTAACTCATCACTTATTATTATGTAAGGAATTGACAAATGATCATTTGTAGATTGTGCATTTTTTTGTGAATTCTCATGAAGTCTGATCAAAGTACTATAAGCCACCTGGTGATTGTCATACTGATATGCATGCTATGTCAGTAATATGAGCATTATGAACCAGTCTGACCTCTTTATAACTGCTTTTTGGTAACTCTATCATCCAGAAGCATTCATAAAGGAGTAATGGTTATATACCCATGGTTATTCTCATTATGTCACGCATAACTCTCATACAATAAGTTCACTGACCATAAAACAGCCTACAATAGAATACATATTTTACATCACCAGCACTGGTAGTAGTTGATCCTCACATCCATATGAATTCAACTTAACGCTGAGATCTCAGCACTGTAAAATGCTAAGACTACTGTACAGGACTATAAAGCCGGCCATACACTGAAAGACATCTTTCATTCACTCTGCAGGCTGAATGAAAGAAATCCAACATATTCTTCCATCCACACAAATAGCATGGATGGACAAATCCCCCTGCCAGGCTATGGTATACAGAATACCCAAACAACGCATGCAGATGATTGGCTGCAGGCGTTGCTCAGTTGGCAATTTTCAGTCCAGCAACTTTGGCAAATGTCGATTGAATGATAGACTTTTGTGGAGATGGCAGGGCAACCCATTGTTAGAACTTTGGCTGATTCAGAGGAGCTGAATGAAATTCTAACAGCTTATGGCCAGCTGGAGGATCTGAGGCAAGATGCTTTGGCTGCTGATTAAGTTAGTATCCAGTTTTAGGGGCTGATAACACCAAAATCGTTCCTGGGCATTCCCCTGCAGTGCTATTTTCAGCTCATTCATTTTAATGGGCTGAAATTGCACCAGATCACACACAAAATAGTGCATGCACTACTGATGAAAAATACACAGCACCAAATTACTTGGCTTTACTAGATTTGCGACCTGCATGTTGAGACCCTGTCAAAAATGCGTTCTGGTGTGAACTGGCATTTAGGACTGAAGCTGAACTTCTCGCTAAACACATATTGTCTAAATATAAGAGGCATGTGTAATCTTATTTGAAGTGTAATTCCAGCCTAAACCATGGAGCAGAGGATCAGGTAAGTAAATCTTCTTTTATTGTTCCCCTATATCTAAATATATATATATATATATATATATATATATATATATATATAGTATCTCACAAAAGTGAGTACACACCTCACATTTTTGTAAATATTTTATTATATCTTTTATATATTTTATATATTATATCTTTTCATGTGACAAGTGACAACACTGAAGAAATGACACTTTCTACAATGTAAAGTAGTGAGTGTACAGCTTGTATAACAGTGTAAATTTGCTGTTCTCTCAAAATAACTTAATACACAGCCATTAATATCTAAACCGCTGGCAACAAAAGTGCGTACTCCCCTAAGTGAAAATGTCCAAATTGGGCCCAAAGTGTCAATATTTTGCTTGTCCACCATTATTTTCCAGGACTGCCTTAAAGTGATTGTAAAGCTTTGCTTATTTAAAAAAAATAAATAACAAACATGTCATACTTACCTCCACTGTGCAGCTCGTTTTGTACAGACTGGCCTCGAACACCATCTTCTGGGGTCCCTCAGTGACTCTCGCGGCTCCTCCCCACATCAGATAACCCCCTAGGAGAAGCGTTCTCCCAGGGGGGTTACCTTGTGGGCGCGCTCCCGAGTCCATCATTTGGCATCCATAGCCGCCAAATATATGACTCGGTCCTGCCCCCTGGTGCCCGCATCATTGTATTTGATTGACAGCAGCGGGAGTCAATGGCTGTGCTGCTATCAATCTATCCAATCAAGAGCCGAGAACCCCAGGCAGAGGAAGAGCGCGTCCCCACCGAATTAAGTTCCAGGGCTCAGGTAAGTAAAATGGGGGGGCTGGGGGGCCAGTCACTGCCAGGTGTTTTTTCACCTTAATGCATAGGATGCAATCCCTTTAACCCTCTTGATCATGGTGTTCACCAGAGCTTCACAGGCTGCCACTGGAGTCCTCTTCCCCTCCTCGATGACAACATCACGGATCTGGTGGATGTTAGAGACCTTGCGCTCCTCCACCTACCGTTTGAGGATGCCCCACAGATGCTCAATAGGGTTATGTTCTGGAGTCATGCTTGGCCAGTCCATCACCTTTACCCTCAGCTTCTTTAGCAAGGCAGTGTTCGTCTTGAAGGTGTGTTTGGGTTTGGTATCATGTTGGAATACTGCCCTGCGGCCCAGTCTCCAAAGGGAGGGGATTATGCTCTGCTTCAGTATTTCACAATACATGTTGGCATTCATGGTTCTCTCAATGAACTGTAGCTCCACAGTGCCAGCCGCACTCATGTAGCCCCAGACCATGACACTTCCACCACCATGCTTGACTGTAGGCAAGACACACTTGTCTTTGTACTCCTCACCTGGTTGCCACCACACACACGCTTGACACCATCTGAACCAAATAAGTTTATCTTGGTCTCATCAGACCACAGGACATGTTTCCAGTAATCCATGTCCTTAGTCTGCTTGACTTCAGGAAACTGTTTGCAGGCTTTCTTGTGCATTATCTTTAGAAGAGGTTTCCTTCTGGGGCAACAGCCATGAAGACCAATTTGATGTTGATCGTTTGGTCTGAGCACTGACAGGCTGACCCCCTACCCCTTCAGCCTCTGCAGGCAAAGCTGTCAGAACTCATACGTCTGCTTCTCAAAGACAACCTCTGGATATGACGCTGAGCACGTGCACTCAACTTTTTTGATCGACCATGGTGAGGCCTGTTCTGAGTGGAACCTGTCCGGGAAAACCGCCGTATGGTCTTGGCCACCATGCTGCAGCTCAGTTTCAGGGTCTTGGCAATCTTCTTATAGCCTAGGCCATCTTTATGTAGAGCATATTTCAGATACTCAGAGAGTTCTTTGCCATGAGGTGCCATGTTGAACATCCAGTGACCAGTATGAGTGAGTGAGAGCGATAACACCATATTTAACACACTCGCTCCCCATTCACACCTGGAACCTGGTAGCACTAACAAGTCACATGACACCGGGGAGGGAAAATGGCTAATTGGTCCCAATTTGGACATTTTCACTTAGGGGTGTACTCACTTTTGTTGCCAGCGGTTTATACATTAATGGCTGTGTGTTTAGTTATTTTGAGGGGACAGCAAATTCACACTGTTATACAAGCTGTACACTCATTACTTTACATTGTAGCAAAGTATAATTTCTTTAGTGTTGTCACATGAAAAGATATAATAAAATATTTACAAAAATGTGAGGGATGTACTCACTTTTGTGAGATACTATATATATATATATATATATATATATATATATATATATTTACCTATTTTGAGGCCTGTCCGGTCCAGTCATGTGATCTCCTGTGCGCCAGCCAGTGGTAGCTGCAAGGGAAAGGAGGGAGTGCCAACAACAGATGGGCCATAGGAAGCCTGTGGGTGACATCATGGCTTCAGGCTTTCCCTTCAGTTGCCAGAACACTGAAAATAGGTAAGTACTGCATATACATTTTTCTTCCACAGGTTAGTCAGTATAGGTGTCAGAAGATGGGTGGGGGCATTTTTAGGATTAGTTAGGCTTATTTTAGATTTCCACTCTAAATCCGAACTCAAGGCAACTAAAAAATGATCCCCTGCAAATGGGACTATGCCCGCACCGCAAAGGTTATTTGCTTATGTAGATCTAGGGGAACGATAAAAGAAGATTTACTAACTTGATACTCCGCTCCTCCCTAATGCTAATTCAGGTTAGACCAATTAAAGTCCAGCTCCAGATAACACCTCTTGAGCAGTTACAGCAACAGTTTTTTGTATCCCTTTTACAATGAAGGTTTTGCAAAATGAAGAAAAGCTAGCCATTGTAGGCAATTGTTAGTGTTAAATGGTTTGTCCCACCCCTTTAGGCCTGATTCACACCAATGCATTTTTAGTGCTTTTTGCATTTTGCAGATTTGCACTACAGTCCATTCAACATAGTTTCCAATGAAACACGTTCTGTAGTGCAAATCTGCAAAATGCAAAAAGCACAAAAAATGCAAAGGTGTGAATCAGGCCTTACTGCCAACTTTGCTGGACAGCTTGTTCTGTAAAAGGAAGTTGAGAAATAACAGACTAAAATTAATGCAGTCACTACAATACGTATTTGAAAGCTGCAATATATACATTTTTTTGTTTGAGGGTTAGATTTGCTTTAAAGTATATACTGTACCTAGACAAAGCCTTTTTAGTTTTAGATGCATTGGAGAAGGATTAGAACCCCTATTTATTGCTATCCAGTGGGCATTGAACTCTCTCATTTTAACAACAGTTTCACCAGACAGGATGTAAAAGTGTCACTAACAGCAATTTTTTTTTTAGTTATGGATAGAGTGAAGAAGGATTAGAACACCTGTCAGGTTTTATTACTGCCTGTGCCACCTTTAGGGAGATTCATTCTCTCTATTTGTCCTGTTTACTGTAATCATCAAAAGTGAAAAAAGAAAATCCCAAATTTTGGGGTGAAATCAGAACAGGAATAGAGGCGAAATCTCCCAATAGAGACACTAGTTCTGAGGACCCTGGTGACAACCAGGGATTTCTTCCTTTTGGAGGTATTTCCTCACACTTCCTTTATTGGCTTTGGAACAGGAAATGAAGGGAAATTTCCCTAATGGGACACAGATGGCAAAAAACTGACAAGGGTTATAACCCTCCCTTACGCTATCCAAAAAAAACCTAGAAAATTGTTTCATACTTACATTAATTTTCTTTTCCTGGTGCCTCCATGGCAGCATACCCGTGACAAACTCCCGCCCTGGCTCCTCCCTCAGGACCAGTGAATAATATAAAAGAAAAGGATTAGTGCACTCCCAGCATTCTACGTAATATAGCATACCTGTGACAAATAACTAGCTGAAATGGGTGGGATGATGCATAGTAAAAGATTTATTTAGAAAAGGATTTAAAATAGGCAAATGCTGGCCTGATAGCCTGTCTGCCAGTTTCTACAGATAAGAAAGCTGCCAGGTCTACTTTGCAACGTCTCGTAAATGCATGTTGGGATGACCATGTTGCTACCCTTTAGATCGTTTTGATGGATATGTCTGCTCTGGCTGTCCAAGAAGCAGAAAACAACCGGGGGGCATACAGCCCAACTGAAAAGGGGGTTTTAGACCCCTGGCCCTGTACATCTTCTTAACAAATTTGATTATCAATGAAACTATTATACTAGAGCATGGATCTGCAAACTTTGGCTTCCCAGCTGCCACAGAACCACATGACCCATGAGGTATTTTAAAGCTCTGATATTCACAGACATGAAAAGGCATGATGGATACTGCAGTTCCAGAATGGCCAGAGGGCCACATTCTGGAGGCCTCCGCCCCAGATGGTGTTGCATTGCCCTTGTTTTTTTTTTCTTTTGGGGGGGGGGGGGTATTACAAATAGGTTAGATAAAAGTCTGAAGGGAGTTGTGGCTTCAAGATAGTGGCTTAGTACCGAAGTAATATCATCTTTGTGAAGAAGGTCGAAGTTGGATCTGAAAAGATTGGCAGGGCCCAAGGCTCGGAGATAGTAGAGGAAGAGGAGAACTTAGGGATGAACCCATGTACTGTTCTAAGTTCCACTCTATCCGAGTACAGAAAATAATATTAAGGTCTTCTGATCCCAGAGCCTAAAGTTCTGATACTCTCCAGCCCGATGCCATCCCCACAAAGAAAAATAGTTTCCAAGTGAGATTCCACAAGGATGCTTAATCAGATGAGTCAAAAGGCTGTTTGAATAAGGGCTCCAGAGTGATAGAGAGATCCCAAGTGGGAAAGATTTGTTTTAATGGGTGGGCTTATCTTCTTGACTGTCTTGAAGAATTAGATTATTAAAGGATCTTCAGGCCATCTTGTGGTCACAGCAGAGATTGCCACCAGCTGTACCTTTAAATTGCTTAATCCTAATCCTAAATCAGGTCTGTTTGCAGGAAGTCAAGGAGTTGGGAGGAACAGGGTACATCAGGATAGAAGTTTTGCAGTTAGCAAAAGATATAAACTTATTAGAAACCTTGTCATACGTATTGTTCGTTGAAGGCTCCTGTGCTTTGAACAGATGATTAAAGCCTCTGTGTTTTAACATTCTAGTTTGAAGGTTCAATCTGTGAGGATTCAGATGGGTGTGATGCCAGAAAAAAGGGTATCTGAGGCTGGACAGTAAGATATATTGCCCTAGGGAATCATGGGTCTCCCTGCAATATGGCAGGACTGTTATCACCGTTATTGTTGATATTGCAAGTCTCGAGAGAATCTTCAAGGTAGGAGGCCGGAGGAGGCCTAAATTAGATTGCATGCCCAAGGACTTGACAGGGCATATATTGCTTCTGCCTAAGGTTGAGGTAGATGTAAAACATACTTCCGCAGCTTGGTATTGCTTGCTGTAGCAAAAGGATGCAGTTCAGGGAAGATCCACTGGCCCACAATCCAACTGAATAACTTTGATTGTAGAGACCATTTGTTGGGATCCAGGAATCCTTGGGATAGGTGATTGGCGTTTGTGTTTAAGTGGGCTGGAAGATAGACTAGTCATAGGGTCCTTCAGATTCCCTTCTGCCTAAATGAACATGGGTTCCACTTCCCTTAGTAAGGAACTGTTGTGGGTTCCGCCTTGGTGATGTATTTATGATATTGCAGCTCAATTGTCCATCTGAATCAGAACTGATTTGTCCTTGATCTGAGAGAGCAAATGCTGTCGATGCGAGATAAGCTGCCTGGATTTCCAGGATATTTGCGATGATGTCTGCTGCATTGAACGCCCATCTCTCTTGAACCAACATCTGGTTGCAATGTGCCTCCTAACCTATTGCATTGGTGAGGTAACTGTGGTCCAGAAGGCATGCCTTAATTGACGTGACTTTACAGGCGTCTCCCTCTTTGTCCACTAGTGCAGACCCCTGTTCATCAAACTTGTTTGATATATGGACTGAGATAGATGATTTGCTCCATTGCTTTAGGAATTATAGATAAAAGGTGTCTGAGGTATCCATGTGTCCATGGGACCATCTTGATGCAAATAGGCGAAAAATCCCTACTAAGTTGAGTTAGCTCGAGGCTTTTATGTAGGGCCATGTCCTCACTCTCCTTACTTTCTGAATGATCACCCACACTTTCTGAGAAGGCAGGGACATCGTCCCTTTTGCGGCGTTGAATAAGGCGCCTAAACTGGAGAAAAGATGACTCGTTTCATGATTTACCATCCAACGGTATCTTGATAGTTTGGGCCACACCATTCACCTGTGTACCACTAGCTGGGCTGGATCTTTTGATAAAAGGAGGATATTGGGGGTTATTTACGAAAGGCAAATCCACTTTGCACCACAAGTGCAAAGTGCACTTGAAATTGCACTGAAAGTGCACTTGGAAGTGCAGTCGCTGTAGATCTGAGGGGAAAATCTGGAATGAGGGGAAGCTCTGCTGATTTTATCATCCAATCATGTGCAAGCTAAAATGCTGTTTCTTATTTTCCTTATTTCTGCAGCAACTGCACTTCCAAGTGCACTTTTAGTGCAATTTCAAGTGCACTTTGCACTTGTAGTTTGCACTTGTAGTGAAAAGTGAATTTGCCTTTTGTAAATAACCCCCATTGTCTCATTAGTGATAAGAACTGAGTTCTCATAAAGAAGCTTGTATAGTGATCCGAGCCCTTGTGAGGGCTCTGAGGAAAGTGCAGGGTCCAAAGGGGAGACTCTGGAATTGTAGATGGACTTGTTTGACCGAAAATCTCAGATACTTCTGTAACAGTTGTAGTATGGGTGCGTGCAAGTAAGCATCCCTGAATCTCCGGGTACGTCTAATTCTGCTATTCTGGGGAATCAAGTCTGACTTTTCTCCTGTGACGTGGGAAATGGCTTTCTGTAATCTTTGAGAGTGATTTACCATTAAAAAAAATTTTTTTTTAGTATTTATACTAATTTTGTTTTGACACAGTGTCAGCTGCCCATAGTTCTGACATAGTTCTGACATCAATACCCAGGGCAGCCATCAGAAATTTTTAGGCCCCTTACACAGTTGTAGGCCCCCCCTCCCCCCCGAGCCTGACTACCAACATTCCCCAGGGCTTGCCCATGGGCCATCCCACCAAATCCACACACTGGCCACCTCACCTGTACACACTCACCCCCCCTCCAATCTTGTATGAATGTCAGCCCCCCCTCAATCCTGTATATATGTCAGCCCCCCTCACACCTGTATATATGTCAGCCCCCCACACCTATATATATGTCAGCCCCCCTCCAATCCTGTATATATGTCAGCCCCCTCAATTCTGTATATATGTCAGCCCCCCTTACACCTGTATATATGTCAGCCCCCCACACCTGTATATTTGTCACCCCCCCTCAATCCTGTATATATGTCAGCCCCCCTCACACCTGGATATATGTCAGCCTCCGCCCCGACACCTGTATATATGTCAGACACCCCACACCTGTATATATGCCAGCCCACCCTCACACCTGTATACATGTCAGCTCCCCCAAAACCTGTATATATGCCAGCCCCCTCACATCTGTATATATGTCAGCCCCCCACCTGTATATATGCCAGCCCCCCTCACACCTGTATATATGTCAGCCCCCCCACACCTGTATATATATCAGCCCCCCCCACACCTGTATATATGCCAGCCCCCCCTACACCTGTATATATGTCAGCCCCCCTACCACACCTGTATATATATCAGCCCCCTCACACCTGTATATATGTCAGCCCCCCCACCACACCTGTATATATATCAGCCCCCCACCTGTATATATATATATATATATATATATATATATATATATATATATATATATATGTCAGCCCAACACATACACAAATCTGTAAACACACAAGCCTCTGGCCCCTCCCTGTACACAAACTTTACCTCACCTTTACCTCACAGCCCCTACGTGTAAAGGAAATCTTCCTACTTTGTCCCAACTTGTTTTCACAAAGCTGACATGTTGCTGACACAGAGGAGCACAGTACAGGCAGCTCACACGAGGGGTGCACATGTACATAGTAGCCAGAGGTGGCAGTAAGGAGCTCGATGTCTGAGCTCAATGACACAGAGAACAGTAGAAGCTGTGAGATCATTTCTATAGCGCACAACACGGCTCCCCTTCAACCGTCCCGCCTTCTTCTGGCCCGTGCGGGCCCCTTGGACCCCGAGGCCCCTTACAGTTGTGTCAGCTGTACCCCCCCTGATGGTGGCCCTGACAATACCCATATGGCTATCACAAGTAGTGACATTGATCTTGCGAAGTATCGAATTGTACCCTTCACTGTCTCACCGGTGAAGGCTGCTGAGAGCCATAATTTGTCCAAAGCCTTGACTATATTTTCCCTAGGGATATTTTGATGAATCATTGTTTCCATGTTTTTGGTCCATGCCTGCAGGGCTTTGGATACAGATAAGGCAATTGCTGACTTCCAGGTGTTTACCTGCCATTTGGTAAGCTCCTCTAGGTTTGGGACTATTCGTCTGTCTAAAGGATCCTCAATTGAGACTGAATCATCGATTAGTGAGATGAAATTCCCTGTTATACGAACCACTGCCGCGTCTACCTCCAGTGGACCGTCTGGCATTGCAGAATCTTGTTCCGACAGTGGATAAAGTTTTCCTAGGCAATTAAGAGGAAAAAAATGTATATATTTATTTTTCTTCAACAATGTCTCTGACATCATCCATCAGAGTAAGCCTATGTTTCCACTATTGCAACCTGAAAGTGGCGCGATTTTTATGCGACTTGAAACAATGCCTGTGTATTCTTGAGGTCTATGAACCTCAAGTCGCATCAAAGTGGGACCAAAGTAGTGCAGGGACTACTTTGATGTTGCTGCAACTTGAAGTCGCACACATATGAACGGTACTCATTGGAAATCATGGGGTACGACCCGTCATGCGACTTTGCAGTCCCAAGTCACATGACAAGTCGCACTAGTGGAAACCGAGCCGAAACAAGGAAACCTGCTTCTTTGGAAATGAAAAGTACATCTTTGACTTCACAGATGTAGTGTTGACTTCCTCCCAACCAATAGCTGGCTTTACAGCCTGGACATAGGGCTGAACTAGGAAAAGGTTGAAGTCCGAGGGCCAAGCTCTTCTGAGGTATCCTTAGATGGCCCACTATCATCCAGATGTTTAGAAGGGATACTTGCTGCGTGGTGAGAGGATTCTCTTGAGGATGGGCCAGGAAGAGTTAACTTCTCTGGAGGAGGTTGAGCTAATTGCTGCAATGGAACTGCTTTTGCTCATTCCACTATGCAACTCCTGCCCATCTTTTAAGTAGGACAGCTTACCTGTTAACCCTCTGACTCTCTGCTGCCTAGACCAGTGTTTCTCAACTCCAGTCCCCAAGGCGCCCCAATAGGTCATGTTTTCACGATTTCCCCCAGATGAAACAGCTGTGGTATTTACTAAGGGAGTGAAACTGATCAAATCGCATAAGCAATATAATGGAGGGCCTGAAAACATGACCTGTTGGGGCGCCTTGAGGACTGGAGTTGAGAAACACTGGCCTAGACTCTAAAACAGCTTTTGCAGACCAATTGGCTGGTAATGGGATTTTCCCGCATGCTCTGCATTTTAGGGATTGAAGAGTGAATGTGAAGAACTATGTCTTTTCACGGATAAACCCTTGCGGCTTGCATGGTATCCTCATCTGGATGGTCTGCCCTGGTTGGGGCCTTCATAGGTTTCTTTATGTCGCCTTGATGTCTGCTTGGACTTCTTCTGGCGTACAAGGCTGAAATACATAAATGTACCAGCATAAATGCTCTCTTTTTTTTTTTTCTCACCTGGATGATGGTCCCTACCTTAAATGTTGGAGAGGGTCTAGTTCAGGGGGGTACTGCTTATATTTGGCAGCTGACAGAAAAAGCAGCTAGGGAAAGATTAAAAAAAAAGGAGAATGCTGGGAGTGCACTAATCCTTTTCTTTTATAAAATTTGCTGGTCCTGAGGGAGGAACCAAGGCGGAACTTGTCACAGGTATGCTGCCATGGAGGCACCAGGAAAAAAAATTGCCTTTAGTGACACTTTCAGGAAAATCTTCAACAGGGACAGCAAAACAAAGAATACAATGGCTCTAGCCTTGCCTACTTTTAAAAAAAATATATTTATAATATATTTTGTTTATATTTTTTATAATATAATTTTGTTTACACGATTCATATATATATTTTTTTACTGTATCCAAGTTGTATAGGCAAACAGATTACTTAAAAGTCTAATTATTATATTCAGAAGAATTACACGTAGGACTGCAGTTTGTAAAAATGTGATGATGCAGCTTTTTCTAGGCCTTGAAACACTGGTTTTTGCATGCAGTTTGACCTCAGCACAAACTTCTAATGATGCAATTTACTTTTGACCTTGTTGACTGTGTACTATGATCCAAATTCCATAGAAATGGGAGAGACCTAATTGTGGCAACTGTGTCTCCAGATTTTGAAGGATTTGCATTAAATATTGCGATGACTGGATGTTTAACCACTTCAGCCCCGGAAGGATTTACCCCCTTCCTGACCAGAGCACTTTTTACAATTTGGCACTGCGTCGCTTTAACTGCTAATTGCGCGGTCATGCAATGCTGTACCCAAACGAAATTTGCGTCCTTTTTTTCCCACAAATAGAGCTTTCTTTTGATGGTATTTGATCACCTCTGCCGTTTTTATCTTTTGCGCTATAAACAGAAAAAGACCGAAAATTTTGAAAAAAAAAGATATTTTCTACTTTTTGTTATAAAGAAAATCCAATAAACTCAATTTTAGTCATACATTTAGGCCAAAATGTATTCAGCCACATGTCTTTGGTAAAAAAAAATGTCAATAAGTGTATATTTATTGGTTTGCGCAAAAGTTATAGCGTCTACAGGCTAGGGTACATTTTCTGGAATTTACACAGCCTTTAATTTATGACTGCCTATGTCATTTATTGAGGTGCTAAAATGGCAGGGCAGTACAAAACCCCCACAAATGACCCCATTTTGGAAAGTAGACACCCCAAGGAAATTGCTGAGAGGCATGTTGAGCCCATTGAATATTATTTTTTTTTGTCCCAAGTGATTGAATAATGACAAAAAAAAAAAAAAAATTACAAAAAGTTGTCACTAAATGATATATTGCTCACACAGGCCATGGGCATATGTGGAATTGCACCCTAAAATATATTCAGCTGCTTCTCCTGAGTACGGGGATACCACATGTGTGGGACTTTTTGGGAGCCTAGCCGCGTACGGGGCCCCGAAAACCAATCACTGCCTTCATGATTTTTAAGCGCGTAAATTTTTGATTTTACTCCTCACTACCTATCACAGTTTTGAAAGCCATAAAATGCCCAGATGGCATAAAACCCCCCCAAATGACCCCATTTTGGAAAGTAGACACCCCAAGCTATTTGCTTTGACGCATGTTGAGTCCATGGAATATTTTATATTTTGACATAAGTTGCGGGAAAGTGACATTTTTTTTTTTTTTGCACAAAGTTGTCACTAAATGATATATTGCTCACACAGGCCATGAGCATATGTAGAACCGCACCCCAAAATACATTTAGCTGCTTCTCCTGAGTATGGGGATACCACATGTGTGGGACTTTTTAGGAGCCTAGCCGCATACGGGGCCCCGAAAACCAATCACCGCCTTCAGGATTTCTAAGGGTGTAAATTTTTGATTTCACTCTTCACTGCCTATCACAGTTTCGGAGGCCATGGAATACCCAGGTGGCACAAACCCCCCCAAAATGACCCCATTTTGGAAAGTAGACACCCCAAGCTATTTGCTGAGAGGCATGGTGAGTATTTTGCAGCTCTCATTTATTTTTGAAAATGAAGAAAGACAAGAAAAACATTTTTTTTTTCTTTTTTCAATTTTTAAAACTTTGTGACAAAAAGTGAGGTCTTCAAAATACTCACTATACCTCTCAGCAAATATATTTTTTAAAGCAAAGGCCCTACAGATTAAAATGGTAGGTGTTTCATTTTTTTTTTCACACAGTATTTGCGCAGCGATTTTTCAAACGCATTTTTTGTGGAAAAAACACACTTTTTTAAATTTTAATGCACTAAAACACACTATATTGCCCAAATGTTTGATGAAATAAAAAAGATGATCCTAGGGCGAGTACATGGATACCAAACATGACATGCTTTAAAATTGCGTACAAATGTGCAGTGGCAGCAAAATAAATACATTTTTAAAAGCCTTTAAAAGCCTTTACAGGTTACCACTTTAGATTTACAGAGGAGGTCTACTGCTAAAATTACTGCCCTCGATCTGACCTTCGCGGTGATATCTCACATGCATGGTGCAATTGCTGTTTACATTTGACGCCAGACCGACGCTTGTGTTCGCCTTAGCGTGAGAGCAGGGGGGGGACAGGGGTGCTTTTTTTTTTTTCTTTATTATTTTTTTGCTTTTTTATCTTATTTTTAAACTGTTCCTTTCATTTTTTTTAAATCATTTTTATTGTTGTATCAGGGAATGTAAATATCCCCTATGATAGCAATAGGTAGTGACAGGTACTCTTTTTTGGAAAAAATGGGTTCTATTAGACCCTAGATCTCTCCTCTGCCCTCAAAGCATCTGACCACACCAAGATCGGTGTGATAAAATGCTTCCCCAATTTCCCAATGGCGCTGTTTACATCCGGCGAAATCTAAGTCATGAAATGCTCATAGCTTCCGGTTTCTTAGGCCATAGAGAGGTTTGGAGCCACTTTGGTCTCTGATCAGCTCTATGGTCAGCTGGCTGAATCACCGGCTGCATTCTCAGGTTCCCTGTTGAGACAGGAGAGCCAGAGAAAAACACGGAAGACGGTGGGGGGGGGGGCATTCCCTCCCACTGCTTGTAAAAGCAGTCTAGAGGCTAATTAGCCACTAGGATTGCTTTTACATGAAAGCCGACCGCTGGCTGAAAAGAATGATACCAAAATGATACCTAAACCTGCAGGCATCATTCTGGTATAACCACTCAAAATCGTGAATGGCGTACCTGAAGACAAAAAAATGGTTAACAATAAAGCACAGTAAACAGTAAAGTATAAAAAATTGCATAACTGAAAAGCAAACATGATAAAACATAATAACAATAAAACATTGCAGAATAGAATACAGTAAAAAAGAGCAGAACAATAGAGAGAGAATAGAGAGAGAGAGAACAATGAAACGACAACTATTTTTTTTTATTTTATATTTTTTTTGTGGTTTTTTTTTTTTTTTACACTTTTTTTTGTAACTGTAACTTTTATAACTGTAACCGGTTCCAGGTTCGGGTCTCTCAAAATGCGATGGCATCTTGGGAGACCCTGTGAAAGTGTGCCTAGTCTGTGCAATGCTGTACCCTACGCTAATACTCAACTAGTGAATGGTAGCGTTCAAAACATTCACCAATGCAAAGACCAGGATTGTCAGGACAGGAGGGAAAATAATAGCGGGTGTCACGCCTATATCCGCGCTTGCTGCAGACACAACATCTTTTTTGGGGGGGTTCGCTGGGTAGGGGTACTCGGGAGGACATAAAAATGCCTCTCATGTAGCCGACTGCATTTGGTTGGGGATGTGAATGGGGGAAGTACGGGCGCTGCAGAAGTGGTGGGTTCCCAATTAGGATTGGCGAATGCAGCAGGAAGAGCATTATGGGCACGACGGGCCTGTGTTTGTCTTCTTCTTGGTGGCAGCGGGACACTACTTGTGCTTGCCACCTCACCAGCTCAAACTGCACTTATGGGACTCGCCACATCACCAAGTGTTACTGCAGTGCTGGTTTGACTACAACCGGGGTGTACTAGGCCGCTGGCGTTTGCCAGTTCACCAAAACGCTACCAAAAAAACTGTTAGCGATCGCAGGGATCAGGCCTGACTCTGCAAATGCTGCAGTTATGCGTTTAGTGTTTTGTAAGTGACAGTGATCGATTGATACTGCACTTGGGTGGGGTGGGCTGGGCCGGGCGGAGGGGCAAAACGCAGGTGCTTGCAGGTATCTGGGCTGATCCCACTAACACTGCGTTTTTGGGAACCCTAAACTGCTGGGGACGCTAGTATAGATCTGATCGGATCAGATATTGATCTGTTCAGATACTA
The DNA here is from genome assembly GCA_037952925.1 of Lithobates clamitans. Lineage (NCBI taxonomy): Eukaryota > Metazoa > Chordata > Amphibia > Anura > Ranidae > Lithobates > Lithobates clamitans. Next base: position 1,854,622 of record JBBGZY010000583.1, read on the forward strand.
TACCACTAAGGGAGGTGTACGGTGCATGCGTGGGTGTTAGCGGTACTGGCGCTAACCTGACGCTACCTGGGGCTGGTGCTTGCCAGTTCACCAAAACGCTACCGAAAAAACTGTTAGCGATCGCAGGGATCAGGCCTGACTCTGCGAACGCTGCAGTTATGCGTTTAGTGTTTTGTAAGTGTCAGTGATCGATCAATACTGCACTTGGGTGGGCTGAGCTGGGCCGGGCAGAGGGGCAAAACGCAGGTGCTAGCAGGTATCTGGGCTGATCCCGCTAACACTGCGTTTTTGGGAACCCTAAACTGCTGGGGACGCTAGTATAGATTTGATTGGATCAGATATTGATCAGTTCAGATACTATACCACTAAGGGAGGTGTATGCTACGTGCGTGGGTGTCAGCGGTACTGGCGCTAATCTGACGCTGCCTGGGGCGATGCATATCACCGCTGGGCGATCAGGGGGCTAAACCTTTATTAGGTAATAAACGGCGGGTGCCCTGACACTATAAAAAATAAACGAAATAACCAGCGTCACCCGTAACGGTTATACAGTGACCAGTGGTGAAAGGGTTAACTAGGGGGCAATCAAGGGGTTAAAACATTTATTAGATAGTATATGGGGGTCCCTGTCGCTATAAAATGCTGACGGTGAACCTAAATATTTAACTCCCTAACTAGCGTCACCAGCGACACTAATACAGCGATCAGAAAAATGATCGCTTAGCGACACTGGTGACGGGGGGTGATCAAGGGGTTAAAACTTTATTAGGGGGGTTAGCGGGGTACCCTATACCTAAAGGGGGCTAAACCTAACTGCCCCACCACACTAACTGTCACAAACTGGCACCATGCAGTAATCAGAAAAAAAAACTGCTTGGTGTCAGTGTGACGGGGGGGGTGGGGGGGTGGGAGGGGTGATCGGGGGGGGTAAAGGGGGGTGTAAAGTGTGCCTGGCATGTTCTACTGTGTGTGTAGTGTTTGTGCAACTCACTCAGATGTCTTCTCTCCTCGGCGCCGGAACGGAAACTGCCGAGCCGAGGAGAGATGACATCACATACCCTGCCTCTGTGTACTATACAGAGGCAGGGGAAGATTCTGATTGGCTGGGAGAGATCGCGAGGGGGGGGGGCACGAATGGATGGCCTCCCCCTCATCACTGAACGCTCCTAGACCAAAGCCGACCGCCTCGGGCACCGGGGGGGGTCCGATCAGGCCCCCCGCCCGCGGGAAGGCAATCACGTACCAGGTACGTGATTTTGCCTGCCCATGCCATTCTGCCGCAGTATATCTGCGTTAGGCGGTCGGCAACTGGTTAAGAATTACTTGTCCTCAAAAAGGGCCACTCTTTTGGTATGTCTGATCTAAATTGTCTTTGAAAACATTCTCCAGTCTTATTGAAACAAATTGTTAAAAACTGTCAGAAATCTATAAAAAAATAAAAATTGTAGGGAAAAAAAATGGCCATCAATTCAGTAGTAGAACATAACAGCTGGGATCTGCTTAGTTGCTGTTGGTAACTCCACTATATACTGTTGACTCAGTGGTTATTGTTATCATTTATTAGGCCCGGTTCACACTGATGCGTTGTGAATTTAGAGCTGGAATTAGCTACCCTGGAATCACAATTTTTATCCACGTTTCATATTTACCAGTTTTTGAGACTTTTTATGCTGTTTTCATATATACACACTGTGTGTGGGACTTTTACATACATTTCTAAGTTATACGTTTATGGATGGGACTTTACTATTTTAGTATTGGTTTATTTTTTCAAGTCACCTATTACTACAGTTTTGATCATTTTTCATCATTTTTTCATCATTTTTTATTATTGTCATTTTGGTCTCATAAGGTCACACTACCATTGTATTCTTGTATCATGTGTGTAGTTTGACACTCTATATTTGTTTGAACACTTACTGTACATATATGGGCTCATTTTAAACATGTATGCACCAACCCTCTTTTCACATTCATTTTGATGTGCACACATATATACATCTAGCTTTATTGGGATAGGCTCTCCCCGTCATTGAAAACAATGACTTTAGGGATGACATGCAAATTTAAAGTGTTTTTGATGCATCACATTTGTTATGAACTCGCATCAGTGTGAACCGGGCCTTAACATTCAGCTAAAAAACACGCAGTATATGTTGGGTTGCATCTACTATGAAGCATCTGCTAAATCTTGTTGACATAAACGTATAAATTTTGTAAATTTGCATTTTATAATGTTTCAGAGAATTCATGTATAAGGAAGACCATAATTAAATTGCATTTGCATTTTGTATGCAGAACTTATCACTTAAGCAGACTCAAGGCAAGGTCTGTATTTCAAGAGCTAGCGCATTTCGATTTTGAAATGATTGATTACGATACCTCAAAACTAACTATTTTGACGTTTATTTTATTGGTATAAATAGGAATATTCTTATGTAAGAGCAAGTTTAGAAAAATAAATTAACACCTTTGCAGCTGAATCGCTAAAGACCCATTCTTCAGTGTAGCCAGGCAATGGGAAAAGCTAATATAATTCTGGGATGTGTAAGTAGACGGACCACCAGCAGGAGGAAGACGGTCCTGATTCCCCTATATAGATTGTTATTTAGACCTCATTTAAAATATTGTGTTCAGTTCTAGAGATCTCACTTACAAAAAAATATTGATAATATACAGTATCTTCCAAAAATGAGTACACCCGCTCACATTTTTGTAAATATTTTATTATATCTTTTCATGTGACAACACTGAAGAAATTACACTTTGTTACAATGTAAAGTAGTGAGTGTACAGCTTGTATAACAGTGTAAATTTTGCTGTCCCCTCAAAATAACTCAACACACAGCCATTAATGTCTAAACCGCTGGCAACAAAAGTGAGTACACCCCTAAGTCAAGATGTCCAAATTTGGCCCAATTAGCCATTTTCCCTCCCTGGTATCATGTAACTTGTTAGTGTTACAAGGTCTCAGGTGTGAATGGGGAGCAGATGTGTTAAATTTGGTGTTATCGCTCTCATTCTCTCATACTGGTCACTGGAAGTTCAACATGCCATCTCATGGCAAATAACTTTCTGAGGATCTGAAAAAAAGAATTGTTGCTCTACATAAAGATGGCCTAAGCTATAAGAAGATTGCCAAGACCCTGAAACTGAGCTGCAGCACGATGGCCAAGACCATACACCGGTTTAACAGGACAGGTTTCACTCATAACAGACCTCGCCATGGTCGACCCAAGAAATTGAGTGTACGTGCTCAGCATCATATCCAGAGGTTGTCTTTGGAAAAAAAAGACATATGAGTGCTGCCAGCATTGCTGCAGAGGTTGAAGGGGTGGGGGGTCAGCCTGCCAGTGCTCAGACCATATGCCGCACACTGCATCAAATTGGTCTGCATGGCTGTTGTCCCAGAAGGAAGCCTCTTCAAAAGATGATGCACAAGAAAGCCCACAAACAGTTTGCTGAGGACAAGCAGACTAAGAACATGGATTACTGGAACCATGTCCTGTGGTCTGATGAGACCAAGATAAACGTATTTGGTTCAGATGGTGTCAAGCGCGTGTGGCGGCAACCAGGTGAGGAGTACAAAGACAAGTGTGTCTTGCCTACAGTCAAGAATGGTGGTGGGAGTGTCATGGTCTGGGGCTGCATGAGTGCTACTGGCACTGGGGAGCTACAGTTCATTGAGGGAACCATGAATGCCTACATGTAATGTGACATACTGAAGCAGAGCATGATCCCCTCCCTTTGGAGACTGGGAGGCAGGGTAGTATTCCAACATGATAACGACCCAAAACACACCTCCAAGATGACCACTGCCTTGCTAAAGAAGCTGAGGGTAAAGGTGATGGTCTGGCCAAGCATGTCTCCAGACCTAAACCCTATTGAGCATCTGTGGGGCATCCTCAAACGGAAGGTGGAGGAGCGCAAGGTTTCTAACATCCACCAGCTCCTTGATGTCATCATAGAGAAGAAAAATCTCTCATTCAGAGAAAAGTACAGTTTAACAGTCACCACATCCCTGGTATATAGACAAAAAGGAGACCCCCTAAGGTAGGGGACTTTAAGAAGTGACTGTAAACGTAGAAGTATACAAAAAATATATATCTTTATTAAATATTAAGAACAACAATAGCACAAAATATAAGATGAAAATAAGGTCACGTCAATGTACAAATCCATATATGGTGGGTGGATGTAGATATATATATAGAGCAACCCTTAACTTGACCCAACGTTTCTGGCTGAATGCCCTTCTTCAGAGGTTTTATTCAAGCATATAGAGTTATATATCTAAGTAAACATATATTACAAATATTAGTGTATAGTTAGTAAGCATATTCATTTGTAATGGAAAATGTCTCAGCAGTGAAAAAACATACAAGCAAAATCGCTTACATCATGTACACAGTTGAGTATTCAGCTTGCTTTCTCCTCTGCGTATTTAATGGGGCCGCAGAATGAGCCAATCAGTCCTTGGAGCAATTCCTACGTTGCTATATTTCCGACCATCATAACAACTGGTCAGACCTCTTACCATGGGCGGAGTTTGCTCACAATAGTGCCATTGAATTCAGCTTCCTTTTTGTCCCCGTTTATGGCGAACTATGGTTTCCAACCTTCCGTGTTGCCTGCCTCGTTTGTTCCGCGGAGTATTCCTGCATTAGAGGAGCATCTCTGTGGCCTTTGTTCCACTTGGGCACAAGTCCAGGAGGCTTTGCGATATGCTAACGATAGGTACAGACTCCATGCTGACCGCAGACACCTGCCTGCGCCTTCCTACCAGGTTGGGGACAGAGTCTGGCTTTCGTCTCGCAACCTTCAACTTCGTGTTCCTTCTTTGAAGTTCGTACCTCGGTTTATTGGGCCTTTCCGTATCCTTCGCAGGATTAACCCAGTGGCTTACGCGTTGGACCTTCCTCCTAGTATGCGCATCTCTAATGTGTTTCATGTCTCCTTCTTGAAACCTTTGGTCTGCAACCGCTTTACCACCTCTGTGCCACGTCCTCACCCTATACAGGTTGAGAACCATGAGGAGTATGAAGTACAATCCATTGTTGACTCCCGTAGGTTCCGTAGGCGCATACAGTACCTGGTGCATTGGAAGGGGTAAGGTCCAGAGGAATGCTCTTGGGTCTCATCCTCGGACGTACATGCCCCTGTCCTCCTCCGTGATTTCCATAGACGTTTTCCCCTCAAGCCCGGTGGTCCTTCGAGGGGGAGGAGTCATTGAGGAGGGGGTACTGTCAGGGCTGGGCTCAACCCTTCCTTCTCTGAGCTGGCCGCTCAGCTGTCGGCTAATTGCCAGCTCCTTTCTCTCCACAGTGACTCAGGTGTTGATTATCTGCTCGTCAGTCCTGGCTACTTAAAGCCATTCAGCTCACTTCATCTCTGCCTTCGCCTTTGGTCACATCTCAGAGACTTTCTCCTGCATTCCTGTTGAAGACTTGCTTGGCTGATGTCCCTTCTGGCTCCTGATCCTGCTTGCTGTACTACTACGTTGATCTCTGGCTCTGTGACATTGGCATTGGCTGACTACCCGATCTGGTTACTGAACTCTGGCTAGGTATTGACTATGCTTACTCTGTTTACCGTTTTATTATTATTAAACAAGTGTGATTAACTGTACTTCTGTCTCGGTCTGATTCATGGTTTCTGACAATAGGGCAAGAAAAAAAGCAGAAAAGCGCCTCTGAGTGCAAGTATTTAATGTTTACAATAACGTGTAATCTGACACTTACATGAAAGTAAGGAATGACAGGCTTGTGGAGAAAGGAAATCTCCTGGATCGGTCTCCAAACGTCTCTGGCGTGTCGTGTAAGAGCGGAGAGTCCAGCTGATGCGGTAATCGCAATGTTCCTGGGGGAGGCCGGATGGTGTTCTCAATGGCTGGAAGAGATGAAGTTGTTCCGCTCTGTAAACAAGCCCGAGAGCGTGTGATGTCACCGGAGTGTGGAGGAGACACATAGCATTTCAGAGCATGCGCAAGACTCGTACGAAGCATGCGCGCTCCTTTCTCAAGTGTACAGGGAGACGGAAGGAACAAAATGTAAATGCTCTAAAGTAAGAGAAAGTCAATTGGCTAATTAGTGTACTCTTAACCACTGACCTGCCGGAATGCAAGTGTAGCTATGGACTTAATAACATTAATTGAATTAATTTATCAATAAAATTAAATATATATATATATATAAGATCTATGTGGTAAAAGTATTGTTTTATTTGTTTAAAAAAGAGTGAAGGGAAAAATTAAGTGCATTTAATGAAGGCATAATTGATGATTAAGAAATGGATTAAAAAAGTACAATTGTTTGAATATTTGTTTTATCTAATGGCAAATGATGTGTGCTCATTAGGGATGAGCCGAACACCCCCCGGTTCTCACCAGAACCCACGAACGGACCGAAAATTCGCACGAACGTTAGAACCCCATTTAAGTCTATAGGACTCGAACATTCGAAAATCAAAAGTGCTTATTTTAAAGGCTAATTTGCATGGTATTGCCTGTTGTTTGGGGACCCGGGTCCTGCCCCAGGGAACATGTATCAATGAAAAAAAAAAAGTTTTAAAAACGTCCGTTTTATCGGGAGCAGTGAATTTTAATGATGCTTAAAGTGAAAAAAAAAAAGTGAAATATTCCTTTAAATATCGTACCTGGGGGGTGTCTATAGTATGCCTGTAAAGGGGCGCGTGTTTCCCGTGCTTAGAACAGTCCCTGCACAAAATGACATTTTTAAAGGAATAAAAGTCATTTAAAACTGCTTACGGCATCTATGTGATGTCCGGTCCCGGTAATATGGATGAAAATCAGTGAGACAAATGGCATGGGTACCCCCCCAGTCCATTACCAGGCCCCTTGGGTCTTATATGGATATTAAGGGGAACCCCGCACCCAAATTAAAAAAAGGAAAGGCGTGGGGCCCCAGGCCCTCTGAACAGCAGTATACAGGCGGTGCAAACAAGACAGGGACTGTAGGTTTGTTGTTAAGTATAATCTGTTTGTAATTTTGAACTGGTACATTTTTACAATTTGGGGTTTTTAGTGAAACAAGGTTTGGTGATAAAGCATCAGCGGAAAGGAGGCACGATTTTCCCATAATAACTGTTACAGGAGAGAATTTCCCTTCCTAGGGGTAGATCTCACTTCCTGTTTTCTCCTACCGTTTGCAAGTAGGAGTCGTTTGTAAGTTGGATGTTTGAAAGTAGGGGCCTGCCCTATATACTCTGCAGAAATTGTGGCCTTAGGTGTTGGTGTCACAACACTGTAATAGGGCGTACACACGGTCGAACTTTGTTCGGACATTCCGACAACAAAATCCTAAGATTTTTTCCGACGGATGTTGGCTCAAACTTGTTTTGCCTACACACGGTCGCACAAAGTTGTCGGAAAATCCGATCGTTCTAAACGCGGTGACGTAAAACACGTACGTCGGGACTATAAACGGGGCAGTGGCCAATAGCTTTCATCTCTTTATTTATTCTGAGCATGCGTGGCACTTTGTCCGTCGGATTTGTGTACACACGATCGGAATTTCCGACAACGGATTTTGTTGTCGGAAAATTTTATCTCCTGCTCTCCAACTTTGTGTGTCGGAAAATCCGATGGAAAATGTCCGATGGAGCCCACACACGGTCGGAATTTCCGACAACACGCTCCGATCGGACATTTTCCATCGGAAAATCCGACCGCGTGTACGGGGCATAAGTCCTCACAGTTACTCTTGGTGGGCGCAGAAACGGGCTGTCATGAAGATCCTGACAGTAATCAGCGCTCCAGGCGCACTGGAACACGGCCACGGGCACTACTGCACATGCGCGCGCGCTCACGGGTGCTGTCATGCACGGGCACGCGCGCGCGCTCTCATTGGCGTCAGGCGGGCTATTTAAACCTGCCTGTCACACTCAATCCCCGCTGTGTGCTCTACAGCCTTCCGTGTGCCAAACCTGATCTGATCTGAAACCCTTCTGTTATCTGACCCGGCTTCCTGTTGTGACTATCCAGCTATCCGCCTGCATCTGTCCCCTTTGGCTTGCTTGACCATTCTCCTGTTTGATCCCTGGTACCTCTGCTGTCCGCCTGATATCGACCACCGGCCTGTCTGACTATTCCTCTGCCTGATATCTGTGACCTGCTGCTGTTCCTGGTTCCAGTCCAGTGTTCCAGTGTCCAGCCTGCTATCTGCTGCTTGTTCCTGGTTCCAGTCCAGCACTCCAGTGTCCAGCCTGCTACCTGCTGTGGTTCCTGGTTCCGGTCCAGCGCTCCAGTTCCTGCCTACTTACCTGCTGTGGTTTCTGGTTCAGTCTGCGTTCCAGTCTCCAGTCTTCTCTTCAGTTCCTGGTTCCAGAGGTTCCCACCACTCCTGAACTTCTGGTGACTGTTGATCCTGCCAGGCACCCATACCACTCCTTAATCCTGTGTCCTCTGTCTCCACTCCATAGGAACGAGAGTGGGAGCCATAGGGGAGGCCTCTCTCTGCACTTCAGGCTCAAAACCTACCAGGTACGCGAGAGTAGCAGACAGCCATGTCTGAGCCTGAGCAGGGAACCTCTCCCATGGAGGAACTATGTGCACACCTGGCAGGATTGACTGAAGCAGTCAAGAATCTGCAGCAAGGATACACCCGGCTGAAAGAACGGGTACTAACCTTGTCTAACCCTACTGGGGTCCAGGGAGTCCCTCCTGCTTCCGCTTCTTCAGTTGGGCCTTCCTCAACGGTGGTGATGCTCTACATAAGTGGTGAGATCTACATAAATTCAGGGCCTTTCGCAATTCCTGTGAACTATTCTTTGCTCTTTAGCCACGTACCTTTTCCCTGGAGGCCACCAAGGTGGGCTTTGTGATTTCCCTACCAAACCTGGGCCCATCGCCTCTTGGAGCAAAAGGATGTATCCCTGACCAGCCTCACCACCTTCTTCGACGCGTTGGCCCAGTTGTATGAAGACCCCTAGCTTTCTGTGACTGCAGAAACTGCTCTGCATACCCTTCAACAGGGCCGCAGGGCAGCAGAGGACTATGTGGCTGAATTCAGAAGATGGAGTGCAGACACAATGATGCGGCTCTCCGCTATCAATTTTGAATGGGACTTTCTGATTCTTTAAAGGATGAGTTGGCCAGGGTTGGTATACCACAGACTCTGAATGCCTTGATCGATCTAGCCATTCAGATCGATCAACGCTTAAGGGAACGTAGGGTAGAAAGAGCTATGGGACCTTCTCGCCCAACCTGGGTGCTTCCAAAAGTTCCAAACCATACTTCACCGACACCACCTACCTCCACGTTTAACCCACCTGAGCCTATGCAGCTTGGGGTCCTTCGGCCTTCTCTCACCCAGGAGGAGCGTCAACGTCGTCGGATGAATAATTTGTGCCTGTACTGCGGGGAGCCTGTAAACTACGTCAGGAACTGCCCTCTTAAGCTCTGTAAGTGCCTCTCCCTGTTCACTGACTATGTTGTACTTCTGGTCAAGAACACTACTCATCTTGCTCTCTCTATCCTATTACAGCTCCCAGGAAAGACTCTGCAAATAGCCGCCATTATTGACTCTGGAGCTTGTAGCTGTTTCATGGACTCCCTTTTTGCTGCAAAACATCAGATTCCCCTGTTGCCTAAAGCCCATGGACTCTCCATTCATCTGGCTGATGGGACCGCCATCAAATCTGGACCTGTCACTCAAGAGACTGTTCCTATACCTGTTTCTGTACTTAACTCTCATCAAGAATTACTACGTTTGGATATCATCGCTTCACCCTTGTTTCCCATAATCCTCGGCATGCCTTGGTTGCAAGCACACAATCCTGACATCAACTGGGCCACAGGAGAGGTTACCTTCTCTTCTTCTTATTGTCAGCAGTTCTGCAGATTTCAGGATGTCCATGAGGCCTCTACCTTGCTCTGCCTAGACACAGATTCCAGCCTACATCAATCCATTCCCGCGGCTTATCATGACTTCTTAGATGTGTTTAGTAAACAGGAGGCAGAGACCTTACCTCCCCACCGGGCCTATGACTGTCCTATTGAGTTGCTTCCTGGAGCAGAGATTCCATTCGGAAGGATTTTTCCTCTGACAGAGGTAGAACAAGGGGCATTAAAAGAGTATATCGATGAGAACTTAAAGAAAGGCTTCATTCGCCTGTCCATGTCTCCAGCAGGTGCGGGCATCTTCTTTGTACAGAAAAAGGATAATACTCTTAGACCATGCGTGGACCACCGTGAACTAAATAAAATTACAGTAAAAAACTGCTATCCTCTTCCCCTGGTACCAGAATTATTCCAAAGACTTGGAACTGCCACTGTATTCACTAAGCTTGACCTCCGCGGAGCCTACAATTTGGCCCGTATCAGGGGCGGAGACGAGTGGAAGACTGCTTTTCGTACCCGCTATGGGCATTTTGAATACCTGGTGATGCCCTTCGGATTGTGCAATGCCCCTGCTACGTTCCAATACTTCATCAATGATGTTTTGCGAGACTTTCTAGATCTGTTTGTTATCGTCTATCTAGACGATATACTAATCTTCTCTTTTTCCCTTGAATCTCACCGCAGGCACGTCAGAAGTGTGTTGGCCCGGCTTCGACAACATGGCTTATATGCAAAGGCAGAGAAGTGTGAATTTGAACAGGAAAGTATTCCATTTTTGGGGTTAATCATCTCTAGTAAGGGCATTAAGATGGACCCTCAAAAAATCGCTGCAATACTAGATTGGCCAGTTCCAACAGACAAAAAGGGAATCCAACGATTCGTTGGATTTGCCAATTTTTACCGAAAATTTATTAAGGGGTTTTCAGCCATTATTACACCCATTACCCAGTTAACTAAACAGGGAACACGCTTTCACTGGTCTGCTGAAGCCCAAAAGGCTTTTGAGACCCTCAAGGCCCTCTTTACTTCTGCTTCCATACTAAAACATCCATATTCCTCTTTGCCGTTTTGTACTTGAAGTAGACGCATCTGAAATTGCGGTAGGGGCAGTGTTGTCCCAAAGGGAACTAAGGCCCTGTTATACCCGGTGGCCTTCTTCTCTCGTAAGTTGTCCACGGCAGAGAGAAATTATGATGTAGGAGACAGAGAGTTGTTGGCAATTAAATCAGCATTAGAGGAGTGGCGCTATCTTCTGGAAGGAGCCGATCATCCAGTCTTAATTTTTACAGATCATAAGAACCTGGAGTATTTGAGATCTGCAAAGAGGCTGAAGCCACGACAGGCCAGGTGGGCTCTGTTTTTCTCCAGGTTCTCTTTTCATGTCACTTACCGCCCTGGCTCCAAGAACACTAAACCCGATGCCCTATCCAGGATGTTCCACAAACCCCAAGAAGTTTCCCCTCCGGACACCATCCTGTCCCCGGGGAATTTTTTCCTGCTTCAGGGGAACCTGCTTTCCCAAATTAAGCAGGCTTCCGCGGGACTGGGATCTTCTGTTGGACCAGAACTTCAGGTTAAGGATGGGCTACTTTGGCACGAGAATAGGATTTTTATACCCGAGGTTCTACGAGTACCTATATTGGAGCTCTGTCATGATCATGCACTGGCTGGGCATTTTGGTGTAGCTAAGACCACTGATTTGGTACAGCGTGCCTTCTGGTGGCCTCAGTTACGTGAGGATTGCAAGAGATTTGTGGAATCCTGTACCACCTGTATTAGGAACAAGGGTTACAAAACCAAGGCATGGGGACTACTAAGACCTTTGCCTGTCCCAGACAGGCCATGGAAGATGTTATCCATAGACTTTATTGTTAAACTGCCTCCGGCAGGGGGCTACACCATGCTCTTTGTAATAGTGGATCGGCTATCAAAGATGGCCCACTTTGTCCCAATGAAAGGTACCCCCTCAGCTGCAAAAACAGCACAAATGTTCATTAAAGAAGTCATCAGACTCCACGGGGTGCCGACCAATATTGTTTCAGATCAGGGGGTACAGTTTACCTCCCGATTCTGGAAGTCTCTGTGTAAAACGCTGAACATCGAGCTTTCATTTTCATCTGCCTACCATCCCCAGACTAATGGGCAAACAGAGAGAACAAACCAAACTCTTGAACAATACCCGCGCTGTTTTTCTTCTTTTGCCCAAGATGATTGGATTTCTGTACTTCCATTGGCTGAATTTGCCTACAACAATTCCATTCATTCCACTATCAAACAGACTCCATTTTTTGCAAATTACGGCTTCCACCCTTCATTTCTACCTAATTCTCTTCCAGAATGTACAGTACTCGCAGTTCAGGAGAAATTGAATTTCTTTACCTCCAATAATCAAGTTTTGCAGGAGACTATGACTAGGACCCAGGAATACAACAAGACAACTTTCGATAAAAGAAGGGGAGGTGAACTGTTACTTGCACCTGGTGACCAGGTATGGTTGTCTACAATGAACCTCAGGCTGGCCTGCCCTTCAAAGAAATTGGGTCCCAAGTTCTTAGGACCATTTCCTGTCAGACGGAAAATTAATGAAGTGGCATATGAACTAGAACTCCCTGATCCGTTAAAGGTTCACCCAGTGTTCCATGTGTCTTTACTCAAACCTTCCATTCTCAATCCATTTCCAGGTCGAAGTACGGATCCTCCTGATCCAATTTTGGTAGATGGCGAGGAAGAATTTGAGGTAGAATCTATCTTGGACCACAGGAGGAGAGGTAATCGGAATCAATTCCTGATAAAATGGAAGGGGTTTGGACCCGAAGAGATGCTGAAGGTCTGTTGCAATCTTTTAAAAGGTCCCATCCAGAAAAATTTGCCCAAAGTGGCAGCCGGAGGCTGCCCCTTGGGGGGGGTAATGTCATGAAGATCCTGCCAGTAATCGGCGCTCCAGGCGCACTGTAACATGGCCACGGGCACTACCACGAATGCGCGCGCGCTCACGGGTGCTGTCACGCTCAGGCACGCGCGCGCGCTCCCGTTGGCGTCAGACAGGCTATTTAAACCTGCCTGTCACACTCAATCCCCGCTGTCTGCTCTACAGCGTTCCGTGTGCCAAACCTGATCTGATCTGAAACCCTTCTGTTATCTGACCTGGCTTCCTGTTGTGACTATCCAGCTATCCGCCTGTATCTGACCCCTTTGGCTTGCTTGACCATTCTCCTGTTTGATCCCTGGTACCTCTGCTGTCTGCCTGATATCGACCACCGGCCTGTCTGACTATTCCTCTGCCTGATACCTGTTACCGGTCTGTTACCTGCTGCTGTTCCTGGTACCAGTCCAGCGTTCCAGTATCCAGCCTGCTATCTGCTGTTGTTCCTGGTTCTGGTCCAGCGCTCCAGTATCCAGTCTGTTACCTGCCGCTTGTTCCTGGTTCCAGTCCAGCTCTCCAGTGTCCAGCCTGCTACCTGCTGTGGTTCCTGGTTCCGGTCCAGCGCTCCAGTTCCTGCCTACTTACCTGCTGTAGTTCCTGGTTCAGTCTGCGTTCCAGTCTCCAGTCTTCTCTTCAGTTCCTGGTTCCAGAGGTTCCCACCACTCCTGAACTTCTGGTGACTGTTGATCCTGCCAGGCACCCATACCACTCCTTACTCCTGTGTCCTCTGTCTCCACTCCAGAGGGACGAGAGTGGGAGCCGTAGGGCTCTTCAGGCTCAAAACCTACCAGATACGTGACACGGGCCCTACTGTGAGATATTAGATCAAGAATTGTAATTACATGTCCCTGTTGAATAGGGGCAGAAAAATTGGGCCTTAGGCACTGGTGCCACAACACTGCAACCCCTCACAGATACTCTAGTTGGAGTGCAGGAATGAGCCCTCCTGTAAAATATTGCATCAAAAATTGTAATTACACGCCCCTGTTAAACAGGGGCTGAAAAATTGGGCCTTAGGCACTGGTGCTGGTGCCACAACACTGCAACCCCTCACAGATACTCTAGTTGGAGCGCAGGAACAAGCCCTGCTGCAAAGTATTGCATTAAAAATTGTAATTACACGCCCCTGTTAAACAGGGGCTGAAAAATTGGGCCTTAGGCACTGGTGCTGGTGCCACAACACTGCAACCCCTCACAAATACTCTAGTTGAGTGCAGCAACAAACCCTCCTTGCAAAATATTGCATCAAAAATTGTAATTACACGCCCCTGTTAAACAGGGGCTGAAAAATTGGGCCTTAGGCACTGGTGCTGGTGCCACAACACTGCAATCCCTCACAAATACTCTAGCTGAGTGCAGCAACGAACCCTCCTTGCAAAATATTGCATCAAAAATTGTAATTATACGCCCCTGTTAAACAGGGGCTGAAAAATTGGGCCTTAGCCACTGGTGGCGGCGCCCAGAACCAAAAATATTCTTACAAGCTATCAGCATGATCATTGAGGAGGAAGAGGATAGTCACTCAGCATAACAGGATAGTCACTCAGCATCAGCATAGGCAGTCTTGAAGGGATCTGACATTTCAGAAAAAATTATTCGGTTACATCAGCATCAGGTGCTTGGTAGCTGGTGGTGATCCAAGACTGATTCATTTTTATGAAGGTCAGTCGATTGACCAAGTCGGTGGACAGGCGCACCCTGTGATCAGTTACAAAACCTCCAGCAGCACTGAATGTGCGTTCTGAAAGAACGCTGGATGCAGGACAGGCCAGTAGCTCAATTGCATACTGTGCAAGCTCTGGCCAGTGATCCATCCTCAAGACCCAGTAACCCAGAGGATTTTCGGTGGCAAAGGTGTCCAAGTCAGATCTTGCCCCTAGGTATTCCTGCACCATGTAAAACAGACGCTGGCGATGGTTGCTGGAACCGATCAGACCTTGGGGCTGCAGACTAAAAAATTGTCTGAACGCATCGGTCAGACGGCCACCTTCTCCACCGCTCCTTCTTTGACTGACCGGAGCCTCAGCAACACGTTGTCCAGGAACAGGAGTTTGTAACCTCCCAGTCTCTGGGAACGCGTTGCACAGACCTTTCTGCAAGGCCTCCCGAAGATGTTTCATCCTCTGCTCTCTCTGGGACGGCAAGATAAGGTCCGCAACCTTACCCTTGTAACGTGGAGGGTTGCCAGCCAGTATTGATCCCTCTCCTTGATACCACGAATACGAGGATCCTTCCGCAGGCTTTGCAGGATCAGGGAGGCCATGCAGCGTAGGTTTGCTGAGGCATTCGGTCCAGAGTCCTCTGGGTCACTAAGGACGATATGATCCGCAGCCACCTCCTCCCAGCCACGTACAAGTCCATGGGTTTCTTGGGACTGTAAATGATCCCTTAAAGACTGCTGCTGATGCTGAGTGCCAGGCTCAACCTCCACGCTGACACAATCCTCCTCTTCCTCCTGTGATCGACGGGCACGCAGGAACACTGTCTGGATAAAGGGGGCCTTGAGATCTAAGGAAGTCCTCCTCTTCCTGCCTCTGTTCTGCCTCAAGTGCCCTGTCCATTAGTCCACGCAGCGTGTCCACTTAGGGGTGTACCCACTTTTGTTGCCAGCGGTTTAGACATTAATGGCTATGTGTTGAGTTATTTTAAGGGGACAGCAAATTTGCGCTGTTATACAAGCTGTACACTCACTACTTTACATTGTAGCAAAGTGTCATTTCTTCAGTGTTGTCACATGAAAAGATATAATAAAATATTTACAAAAATGTGAGGGGTTGTACTAACTTTTGTGAGATACTGTATATATAGATATATACATATCTTTATATAGATATAGATATATATGTAGCGCTGGTAGATTTCTTATCTACCGTTTATATGTAAATTTAGTGAGTCATCTGTGCTGTACATGTTCAAATTTAATCTAGGGCTAAATTAGTCTCTGTTCCAGCAATGGCTGTGTTGCGTGCAGTTCCGCACTGTTGCCTGTAAGTGTCGCTGTCACCATAGGTCAGTGTTGGAAAGCAACAAGCTGAAGTATATTGAGTGCTCTTCTTTCTCGGAGGCAACCCGGCAGAGGTGGTCCGCTGCTGTGCACTCTGAGAGAGGGTACTTAAGGGGCAGACGCCATTTTTCTCTCTCTTTCACCTGCTGGCCCTCCTGGCCTAAAGGTATGTGATGAGTCAGTTCTACCTCGTGGCCCTCCAGGCCGGAGGGTTGCGTTGCTGCAGCCGTGCAAGTGGGCCCAGAAGCCTGTCTGGGGCCTACTACTACGTGGATGGTCCTGTGCTGTCTGTCCTGCGGGAAGAAGCCGGACAATTGAGAAGACCCAGGGGAGGACCTGTCTTTGGAGAGGACCGAGCGGAACGCTGGTATCTCAAGAGGGGCCTGGTGACTCAATTGAAGGATGCATCTTAATCTAACCTATCGCACAAGTACTGCCGGGTTGGCTTAAAGGTTCTGGTACTGTGTTGCTGTTCATCTAAAACTACTACGTCCTGTGGCAGAGGATCGTACAGTTGAATTGTTCTTTTCAAGTCTGTGGCAGAGACTTTTTGTTCGTGCTACATTCCCGCTGCTAGGTCTGTGAGAGAAACCTATCCGGGTGGGCAAAGATTTAATCTTGGAATGAAGGTATATTCGTCCCTGAGATTTAAAGTCCTCAGTGATATAAAGAAAAAGGTATTTGAACCTCCCTGCCACTCTTCTTCTACCTCTTTCCTACTACTTCTTCAAGTTCATTCCTATTAAAGCATTGAAAAAGTACTAAAGTGACTGGTGCCTACATTGTCAGAGACAAAGCTCAACATGGACTCTAAGTTATGGTATTGGTGAAATTAAAGGTAAAAAGGTGACTATCTATCTATCTATCTATCTATCTATCTATCTATCTATCTATCTATCTATCTATCTAGATATAGATGTATATAGATATCTATATATATCTAGATATATATATAAAACAGTATCCAGCTTAACAGTGATGTGACATACCCAATTGAAGCACAACCGACTCTATATACATAGATATACAGGCAAGGAATGTCAAACTGTCTCTGGGTCAGCGCATATATAGTAACTTCCCCACCTAATAGTGTAACAACTGGCAGCCTTGTGTTAGTACTACCAATATTACGGTAATGCTGCTGTGCACACTGGTGGCGGTAGAGCTAGGCCACCACTGAACTATGAATATTTGATGGTAATGGCCAAGTAAATAGCTGAATAAATAAAAAAAGAATAATTTTCAGTCTTTTGAAGAGATTATTCTGCCGGCTGACGTTGGGGTCCTTGGGTGACATTGGTGCACTAAAAAGTGTTTGTTAGAACTGCATTCAGTAAAACAGACATTTATGGACTGCGGTTCAGTGTATAGGGCAACAGACTGGGCCAACTGGAGAGTTAATGTTGGAAGAAACAGAACAGCCAGACAGAGTCTGCTAACAGCAAAAATAAAGTATATAACTGAGTTTAGGGAGGAGGGGATGGAGTTAATCCCTCTACAGTATGTCTCTCTGCTAACAGAACAAGAATGGGTCAGAAACCCACTCACCAACCCCCTTGGTAAACACTCTGCAGTCTGTAGTGATGGAGGGGCCGCCCTTTTGTATCAGGGCCGTCTTTAATATTGATTGGACCCTAGGCAAAAATTTTCTTGCCCCCCCCCCCCCCCCCCCCCATGCAATTTCACTCTCCACCTGCTCTGAGACATACAACGAATAGCAGCTAGACTTAAAATCAGTTTACTGTATCAGATTAGGCAGCAATTGTGATTGGTTGCCAGCAGTTACAGCATATCATTACCGCTTACTGACTGGTTGCTAGAGGTTACAGCACACATTACGGCTCACTGATTAGTTGCTAGAGGTTACAGCAAATGATTTCTGCTTGTTAATTGGTTGCTAGTTAGCGACTCTCCAGGTGGTGCAGATGCAACCTCAGCTCAGTAGTGCAGTTACAAATTCGTCCTCCTTGGCTCTCTCTCTCTCTCTCTTCTCGGCAGCAACTTCTTGCTCTCTCCCCTCTGAGTGGCAGCAATCCTCCCCAAATTTCCTGTTCTTTCCCGGGTTTTACCATTTATACCCCCTCTTCTGACTCCTCCTAGTTCATAGGCTTAATCACTGTATGCATGAACACATAAACATGCTGTAGCAAAGTATCTGGCTCCAAAAATGGTGAAAGGACTAAGGGATAAAACATGTCAGGAAAGATTTTAGGAATGTAACACGTATATGTTGACAGCGCCTACAAACCCTGCACGCGGGGGTACCTTTTGTGCGGAGAGCGTTCATCAATAACCTGGAACCAGGCAGAGACTGTGGTTATGTAACAAATCTAACATAAAGGCAGTTCCCTGACTTAGAGATGAGCCTTCACTGTGTTTGGTAAAAATGCAGAGTTCCTCTGAAAATTGTTTGTCCCATGATGTCACTACACACCATAACATTAGTAGATGTTGAATTAGGAGGCACAAGCTGAGCCTGCAGTCTGGTGTATCTCTCTTTACCTCATTCTCAGTAACAGAATAGGGTCCTGCCATGCACCTAACGCAAACCTCATGTGTGAACTTATTAACTCCTTCACTTCCCGTACCTTGTAACAAGGCCATAGAGCTCCATAACACAAGTTCGGATCTGGTTTCTATTGGATATCGACCGCTAGGGGGGAGCCAGATGATGACCCTCTTGCCACCAGAGGACCTGTCACCTTACTAGGTACCACGCCTAAGGACTGATTGCTTGTAGTTTGTTCTTTCACTTGGTTATCCATAGCGACTACACTCCTCTTCTCCTTGTCTTGCTGAGTTAACCCTTTGTAGTAGTGTTACTTCATTCCCTGTAGTGCTTTACAAACTCTGGTTCTTTAGATATGCCAGAACCAACATGCACCTCTTTGAATAACTTCAGACCAGGCTCATAACGGTTAATGCAACTTTACTGAACAAGTTGCAGCCTAACAATTCAATATGAACAATGTCCTTTTGCTAACCCTAACTATTGTAGTGTGGCTGCCCAGGCATACCTCCATGAGGTGAAAGTCCATCTTGGTATTTTCCATTGCTTGGATGTCTCTGAATGTCCCGGTGTCCTCAGTGGACTGCAAGGCGCAGCAGTCCCGATACCATGAGCAGAACAGAACCAACCAATTTGGCTAAGAAAAAAGGCCGTGGACCTCAGCCTTCCCTCTTTTTATAGCATGGGAAGGCTGGCTGGGACCAAAAGCCCTGGAAATTAACTTACAACAATTAACCCTTTACCCTGGCCTGGGCCAGCTGCTAACTTGCTAGATTCAAACACATTTCAACCTGCCTACATATAGTATAGGGATTTGACTGAAACTTTTAAATACAATGTACATTAAGGGTGTGAATAGGGTTCAGGAGAGTAGTATTTTCAAAAAGAGGCTAAGATGAAGAACATAAGGACATGATCTCAAACAGCAGGAGGGAAATTCAAAGCTAATCTTAGAAAGTATTATTTTAAGGAAAGAGCAGTTGCTGCTACTCCTTGTCACAGGATTAGCCAATGGCTCTCACTGCTCCCTGGAAAGCCTGTGAGAGCAAGGAGAAAATGAGAGAGCTGCTGTAGACGGGCAGAGCACTGGATCAAGATCGGGCTGAAGTAAGTATACTTGGGACGAGGGGGTGATACTGATACTAAAACATTTTTTACCTTAATTCAAGTTAAAAATGTTTAGGCTTTACAACCACTTTAAGATTGACAGTGCTGGTCTTGGGCCCCCAAGTCCAGTGGTGTCACATTGCACGCAGAAGGAGGGGTCCTTGCAGAGTTAAAGCGTTTGTTACCCAAACATTTCATATTCCTGATATGTGCCTGCTGTACCATGTACTTGTATGAAGAAGTATCCTGTCCTCTTTGTATTGCTTTGTGTGAATTCCCTTGTGTTCCTCTTAGTCCCCCTGCTTTCATATTAAAAACTGCCCACACTAAGCAGGAGAGCACACCCTGGTCAGTTCCCTTGCTATGCTGGAAACACAATGTGCTCTCCTCCAATGATCAGACTTGTCTTGAACCCCCCCCCCTGCACAGCCATTCATTGAGAAGCTCGGTGTACTGCTGCTTCCCCTCCCACCAGCTCTTACACAGCTAAGGACAGAGGGAAGGTGATCACTTATAAAAAAGGGGAAAAAGGTATTTATATATATATTTTTTAATCTATACACAAATGTTTTGCCTTTCATTTCTATTTCAAACTGAATGGGTTGTTTTATAAGCTGATCATTTACAACCACTTTAATGCCTGTAAAACACCTTAGGCATGCTCACAGTGGCAGATGGGGGCAGGAGCTTTACAACAGCAATATCCATTCTTGCAGGGAGAGGAGGTGTGTCAGCACTGGCCTTTGTTTCCTACTGATGCTCAGGCCTGTTGTCTGGTGCAAAAGTCACTGGGGCATGTGTATTTTAATTGTTATAACATCTAGAATAAAATGAGAGCACGTGTTGTGTGTACAATGTTCATATCATGAAAAAAAGCAAAAATGGAACAAAAACAATAATAATTACTGCTTGTAGCTAAAGAGCAACTATATTTGTTGCTGACACACAAAATGGTAGACCTAAAATGGACGGTTGGGTCTCTGAACTGTGAACGCCGTAGCCCATTGCAATACACAGTAATTTAGTGCAATATAGCACAGTAAAGCACTGTAAAGAAACAAACTCTACCTACACAGGCTACCAGTTCTCTCTAAATTACTCTAACACACATTGGTGAATATCTATTGGGAACCCACCCTTTTATAGTGAGCGGGCTGATACATAACAGAGCTCCCATTATTGGCCATTCTAACACTTCTGACCACAGTTGAAAGGTCAGGAAGGTCATTCTGGGTCCTTTATATTTCTGTCCAGCAAATTTTGCCCTAGATTCACTAGAACCACAGACCTCTAACCTACTGTGTGGCAAATCCAAATCTCATAACCTAACCAGGCTGAATGTCTTAATTTTAATTTTGGACAGCGTGGACCTAGGGATAATGTAGCTGCCCTAGAAACTTTTAAAGCCATGGCTTGGCTCCACCAAAGAGACACAATCCTAAGCATGAGAAAAAATGGTGCTTAGGCAAGACCTTTCTAACCTGTCTTTATGCTAGAGTTGCCACCTAGCTTGTTTTAAACTAGACAGTCCACTTTTTGCAAACCTTGTCTGTTTTTTTAGTCTTAGTATAGCAGCTATTTCCTGAGCCCCTAAAGTGAGAGACAGGTGTTATTAAAAGGTTCACTGAGCATGGAGGAGATGGTGGACTGAGCTAGAGGTTCCCTCAAACACTACCATATCACCGTTACAATCTTCTAGCTTTGGTATAACTGAATTTTTTAAAACTCCTATTACTACAATAAAATGGACTATGCTACAGCATTCAGTCCCTTCCAACCACAGTCTATCGTAGACTTTGACAGGCTGCCTGCAGTGGGGATGCATCTGTCCTTCCTGGGCGCACTAAAGCACTGCAACTGAGTGGCAAAGTGTGCAACAGAGATTGTACAATTGGATTGCATCATGTGTGGTCATTTTAAGGTAGGAATACAGATGTTACAAGAAATTGCCTTCTACTCCACTGTATCCAAAACTAAGAAAAAAGTTTTGCCTTTAGTTATACTTTAAAGAGGAGGTCCAGCCCCCTGCCAAAAAATGAAAAGTCAGCAGCTACAAATACTGTAGCTGCTGCCTTTTAATATTAGGACACTTACCTGTCCAGGGATCCCGGGATGTTGGCACCCCAGCCGATTATTTGATTGGCTCTTGGGCCCTGCTGCCGCCATTTTTGGTAAGGGAAACCAGCAGTGAAACTTTTTCAGTCAGTTCCCTACTGCGCATGCACAAAGCACGTTGCGCTTTTTAACTGGCCCGGTGGCAGAGGGAGGAGGAGGGGGTCCGGACGTCCGGGGGACCTCGCTGCATCTCGCCGCAGCTAGGTCTCCCGGAAGTGAGGACAGGTACCTGTCATAAGCAGGTACCTGTTCCCCCCCAAAAAAAAGGTGTCAAATGTGGCACCGGAGGGGGGAGGAAGCAAATAAGCAGAGCTTTCATTTTTAAATGGAACTGTGTTGCTGAATCTTCAGTAAAACTGGTAATTGTTTTAAGCCTAGTCTGAAGTTATTCAAAGGGGTGCATGGTGGTAAATAGCGTAGCGGAAGAACAGGGCCTGTAAAGCACAGATGGGGAATAAAGCAAGGCCACTACAAAAGGTTAACTTGGCATGAGAGATGGAGTTGGAAAGCAACTGCCACGGGTAGCCATAGACTGGTGGGAAATGTATAGCAGCTGGTCATGAAGTGTGATGCCTAGCAAAGGTGACAGGTCCTCCACTAGTGAGGGGGTCGGTGATCTGGCTCCCTTCCTAGTGGTCGGTTCCCCCAAAGTAACCAAAACCTAACCCATGGTATGGAGACCATATGTACCTTGCTGCATGGTACGGGAGAGTAAAGGCGTTAAGTGAGAGCACACATGAGGTCGGTGCTAGGTGCTCGGCAAGACCCCATTCTGTCACTGGGAATGAGGTGGCAGAGGTATGCTGGACTGGTGGAAAGGGCATGGGCTCAGCAATGTTCCTACTAACTGCAAAATATCTCGAAGAAGGTGTGTAATAACACAGGACAGCATGTTTCAAAGAGGAACTCTGTACATTTACCTTTTGCATACAGTGTACGGCTCATCTCTAAGCCGGGGAACCACCATAATGTTTGATTTTCACACCTGAAAAATCAAACATTATGATCATGTGCAACGAGAGAAAGGTACCCCCATGTACAGGGTTAGTAGGCCCCGCCCACAACTTGATGTAGTCGGCCAGGATACATTGTGTATGCCCCACTTGTTTAGTGCCAGAAGGTGCTGAGGGCCAAAATTCACCTCTAACTTGGCACACATTTTCTCCATGGGAAGTACTGACTTTCTTACATTTAACATCACATTCTAGTTATGGTGGACCACTTTATAATTCTTGTGGTAGTAGTGCTGATCATACTGCCAAAACCGCCACCCAAATTGTGGGGAGGCACTTCTGCCTTCCTTATGGTTGTCTTTTGACTTGCTGACTGGCTGACTTGTATTTACATGCATAGGGACATATTCTTCAAAATGTAAAATGTTATGTTTTAAAAAATACACCCAAATGCATGGAGGTGTATACTTGAGCGCTACTGGGTTTTTTCCCCCACTGGAGTGAATTGGATCATGCTTTATTTTTTATTTTTTTGCCTTCTCTCGAATCATCTGTGGGTATATAATTTTGTATATGAAGGTTTTCTATATGTGGTTTTTTTTTTTTATCGGTTGAGCTAGATAGACTAGTGTCTTTTTTCAACCTGACTAACTATGTATAGCTGTAATGCATCTCAATGGGCAAAAATACACTGAAGCTGTGGCCCCAGGACACCACAACAAGCATATTTTAATCTTTACAAACATTTGTCTAATGTACAGCTGTGTGCAAGAGCCCTAATATTGGAAGACATGCACTTGGCTTCAGTGGGGGACTTTTAAAGGCTAGGAACGGCTTACATTATTTGTTTTGCGTTTTTATGTCACATTTTTTTTGGCTAGAATGGAAGGGAAAGCTGTTTTTCTAAAAAAAATTGTGTACATTTCCCTTTTATATAGTAATAAATAAGGAATTTAGTGGTTATTAAATACCACCAAAACAAAGCTATGTCTAAAAAATTGATATAAAACGAATTTGGGTATAGTGTTGCATGAGGAGTAATTGTCAGTCAAACTATCATAGCGCTGAAAACTGAAAAAATGGTCTGGATGCAACTTGCTGGTATTGAAGTGGTTAACACCTTGAACCTGCTATGTATTATTGCTAATGTTACTGCATCTGTTTAGTAAACTGTAGTTACAGGCACGCTCTGTCTGATCTTTCGGCCGATTATCCATTTTGTTAAACTTGCAATTCATGAATGTTTAAAAGGCTGCTTGACTAGGGGCACGGATTGTTGCTCTGTGCTATTTTTTCCCGTGTGGGAGTGTTCCTTGCAGTTGGCATAAATTTCAACTAACAAATACCAGATCATTAATTACAATGGTTGGCAGGAAGGTATAACCTTAGTATGTGCAGCAATATAGCTCCACTCAGTGGTATTCTGGTCAATTTGCAGGTAAATAAATGAATGCTTTGTATATGTGTCTAATATAAGCTTGTTAGAAATGCCAAATAGATCACAATCACAAAGTAAAGTGTTTTTAAGGGCTAAACCCTGTATTCATTTTGTATAATGTAGGTAAGGGATTTAAATTGTGTTCTGTGCTTGGTGAATAGGAAAGCAAACACAGGGGGCGGAGACACATAAGCACTGGTGTCAATCTTAGTTGCAGCTATGATGTAAGCAGATGGAATGGAAGCACAGCAAAATCTATACCAAAAAACAGTAATATAAACTAGATTTTTTGAGAGCATGAATCTGCTGCCCTCTACTGTTAGCTGACATTATCACAGTGTTATGTATAATTATGTCTCGGGGGTGGCTTAAAAAAAAAAACAGAAAGAGGAAGTGGAGATAGAGAAGCTGACACCATACAGGAGCTGCATTACTGCTATATTGTATTTTATCCAGACCAGAAGCAGAAACTATTAGGTAATTGTTCCTGTATTTTGGTGTTTAACTGTAGCTGCCCATAACTTCTTGATCGTAATCTTAGTGACAGACAAGTCTCTGTCCTGTTGGTATGATCTTTTATGCACAGTGCCAAATAGCTACGTTTGTGCTACTGTATATACGTAGTGGTCACTATCCTGTATATAGTATTAGTAGGCAAACCTGTTTATTGCAGTAGAGTTCATAGGTAGCTCCTGTTATTTTAGTTATATGCATGTAGCACCCTGATGTTTAGGCAGGGTTGCTATTAAATTTATCTGACAAGTGATAGTTATCAATTGCATCTCTGTTTCCACCACGTAATCTCATATTCTGATCAATCAAAATCCGATAGTTTTCTTGAACAATGTATTTTAGTGCTGCCAATCAACGCAAAACAATTGATAATTTTCCACCTTGGTTGATGGACTCAGTTTCATTGAATCAGAAGGGAAGTTATGACGTGTATGCAGATTCAATAATTTTAATAGAATCATCTATTACTCTCATTAAAAAATGGAAGCACTTGTGGCCAGTATTAGGGCTCCTGCACATGGCCTATTAGGGCCACACACCGCCCAGATCAACGTATTTCTTTGGTGGATATGGCCAGGTGTTTCCAGTTCACCGCAGACAGGAAGTGTAAATCAAAGACAGGCTGACATGTCCACATGTGAGCCCCATGACACAAACTGCAGGGAGAAATACAGAATGTTCTGGGGATATTTCCCTGCAAGTTCTTTCAGAGACCTGTCAAATAGTGGGGAAGCGAGGAGAACTGTCATCCTGATCCGGGCTTTGCTACATTCTGAGTCACTAAAACAAAAAGAAAACGGTTCAGCTGGGACTCAGGAGTGGCTCTGGATGGAGGAGGAGTGGAGGGATCGATGATGTTGAGAATCCCAAATGCAAAACCGCATCCTCGGTGGATTTGGGATCCTCAGCTTTCCCAGAATCCCAAGCGAAGGCCTAATAACATTACTTTCACAATGGTAAAGCATCAAGAAGCTGACGTCTTAAAGTGAAGCTAAACAATATCCTTATTAACAAAAAGTAAAAGATACTGTAAATGTCCATTACTTAATGACCCAGTAATCCAGTTTTTATTCAATCGGTTCTTACTGTGTCTTTTGCAGCCTTGTAACTTCCTCTGTGAGCTACCTACCCTCACCTATTCCCTCTTACTCCTGTACAATCATGTGCACTGCTCTCTGCTGCACCCCACAAACCTTACAGTCCATAGTCTATCCCAGGAGGGAACAAGAGAGGGTGGCTACATTCCTACATATGATAAGACCATGGAGAACGAATGGAGCCACCCTCTAACAGGAAGTCCGATCATATCTGCGTCAGTGCTATATAAGTACCTGTAATAAATAAATAAATAGGAGAAAATTTGAAAATCTGGAGGGGGCTGAGAGCAAAAGAAGGTAGCTCTTTGAGTTAGGAATAGACTTTTTTTTTAACCACTTCACGACCACCCTACAGCAGTTTTTACTGCTACAGAGCAGCTGCTGTGTGCATGGTCACATATATATATATATATATATATATATATATATATATATATATATATATATATATATATATATATATATATATACGTGACCCCGCACTTCCGGGTAGCGGGCATAAATCGCAGCACATAATCACTGCAGGAGCCAATCAGCGGGTACTCAATGTCCGCTGGCACCAGCCAATCATTCGTTACAGAGGCAGAATAGCAGGTTTCCTATGTAAATAAGGCAGATCGCCGTTCTGTCAGTAGGGAAAGCATGGATCCTGTGTTCCTGCAATGCCTTCCCCTAGTGAAAGCGCCTTTCACAGAGTACACAAACACAGGCTAGGCACACAGTTAACCCTTTGATCACCCCTGATGTTAACCCCTTCCCCGCTAGTGTCATTAGTACAGTGCATATTTTTAGCACTGATCACTGTATTGGTGTTACTGGTCCCCAAAAAAGTGTCAAAAGTGTCAGTTGGTGTCCGATTCGTCTGCTGCAATATCGCAGTCCTGCTATAAGTCACTGATCGCCGCCATTACTAGAAAAAAAAAATTCCATAAATATATCCCCATAGTTTGTAGATGCTATAACTTTTGCGCAAACCAATCAATATAAGCTTATTGGGGGTTTTTTTCCCCAAAATATGTAGCAGAATACATATTGGCCTAATTTATGAAGTAATTTAATTTTTTACATTTTTTTCTTTTTATTGGTTATGTTTTATAGCAGAAAGTAAAAAATATTTTTTTTTCAAAATTGTCGGTTTTTTGTTTATAGCGCAAAAAAATAAAAAACTCAGAGGTGATCAAATATCACCAAAAGAAAGCTCTATTTGTGGGGAAAAAAGGACATAGATTTTATTTGGATATAGTGTCACACGACTGCGCAATTGTCAGTTAAAATAATGCAGTGTCATATCGCTAAAAATGGCCTGGTCATGAAGAGGGGTAAATCTTTCGGAGCTGAAGTGGTTAAACAGGAGTTTAGTATCACTTTAAGTAAGTTACTTTTTTTTTTTAATCCAGCCATTTTACATGGGGGAAAGTAGCCAGGCTCCACTTTAATAAAGGCTGTTCACATACAGTATATGGTAACTGTGTATCTGTATATACAGTAAATAACAAATACTCTTTATTCTAATTTGCGGTTGTAGTATCCTGATTAACAGGATGAAAGATATCCTTCTCTTTTATATTCCACGTAGTCCTCTCAGTTTAGTAGTATTTGTGACTGGCCTGGAGGTGGCACTGTTGCTGCCTTAGAATAAGTTGCCACCATAACATTTGTATAATTAATAGGATTTATCTGTATGTATGCCCAAGGCCAGTATTTTCATCTGTACATTGAATACACCAATGTAAGAGTAAGCATATTTACACAGCCTAATCTGTCCTATTAGACCTCATGTACAGTACAGAATGTTTATGTCTGTCTATATACAGTGAGTATAGAAAAAAATCATCCTCCTTTAAAATAATCACATTTTTTTTGCAGCCTAAAATAAAGACAGACATTGTTTTTGAAAATTTTGAAGAAAAACCCAAACATTTTTCATGGTTTGTTAGAAAATTTAGCAAAAAGGTAATTTTTCTCCTTCACTGATGTGCACTGATGAGGCTGCTCTAATGTGCACTGATAGGCTGCACTGATGAGGTGGCACTGATAGGTGACACTGATGGGCACTAATGAGGCGGCACTGATAGGCGGCACAGTTGGACGCTGATAGGCAGCGTTGATGGACACTGATAGGCAGCACTGATGGGCACTGATAGGTGGCACTGATGGGCTCTGATAGGCGGCACTGAAGGGCACTGGTAGGTGGCACTGATAGGCAGCGCTGATAGGGGGGACTGATGGACACTGATAAGTGGCATTGATGGACACTGATAGGTGGTGCTGATGGGCACTTATAGGCACTGGTAGGCGGCACTGATAGACAGCACTGATTGGTGACACTGATGAGGGGGCACTTATGGGCATTGATTGGCAGCACTGATTGGCAGGACTGGTGGGTACCGATTGTCAGAACTGATGAGGACTGATTGGCAGTACTGGTGGGCACTGTTGGGACTGCACTGATAAGAAGGACACTGATAATCAGTGCCCTGCTTATCATTGCCTATGTTCCTTTAACACAAACCGGTTATCGGTTCTCTCCTCAAGTCTCTGTCAGCATGAGGAAAGAAAAGCCGATAACCGGCTTGTGTTTACATCTATGATCAGCTATGTTTGGACACAGCTGATCACGTGGTAAAGGGCCGCTGTGATTGGCCCTTTACCCCAATCACAGAGTGCGCTGCCCGCACATCGCAGGGGGTATGCAGGCAGCGTGATCAAGGGTGGACGTCCATGTACGCCCTCCCGACAAAGTAAGCGAGCGATGTTTCGGCTATAGCGTGGACGAGAAGTTGTTAATATAGCTGTTCGCTAATTTTGCTCTTATTTTGTGCAGTTTGTTGTGTTTGAGACAATAAGATAATATTACAATACAATGCAATTAAAGACAGTATTAAAATAAAGTCGATAATACAATCCACAGCTTGATGACATCATACTGTGTCTAGTAGTAGTCACATTCAACTAGACTTGCTTGGAAATGTTGAAGATGTTTTGCTGCTTATCCAAGACACTTAATCTCGCTGTGGTATTGTATTCTGACAGCAGGGAGCATTCGGAAAAAACCCATACATGGATCAAAATTAAGTCGGTCCCTGCTGTACCAGACAAATTTCAATCCATGTATAGCCAGCTTAAGCCAGTCTCCATGCAATGTGTCAAGGCAGATGTTGATTATCCATTTGCAGGATGAGAGTGTACTAGTCGTGCGTACTGGGCACATGAATAGCTATGTGTGTGGCAGCCATTTTGTTCACGTCTCAAGTCTCCCATGCCATTTTGTCATAAGGAGGCATAGCCACAGTGACCTTTCCCCCATCTTTCCTTCGGTTTATACATCACACAAACTTTTAGACAATGCCAGAACCTTCTTATCAGATCCTTGAGGGGACAGAGACAGATCCTTTCATGACTAATAACTGAATCCACATTTCCCTCTGGAAACTATAATAAAAATGTCAGACTCAACAGGCCTGAGTACCTGGAGTTGTAACAGACACCCTGTCGTAAATAGCTCAACTGATTAACTGAGTCCAAACATCTCTATTGTAGATGGTATGGGGAACCAATGGAACCCCTTAGCCTCCTAGGTAAAGTATACATCTGAAACCTGTCATATTTATAGTTATTCCGAAGCAAATTTCAAGCTGGACAGTAATATGCATGTTAGCAGTAAATATTCAGAGATATGAATACTTTTCGAAAACTGTACCAAGGATGCAGTCATAAACACAGTGACATCCCAAGGCCACACCTCAGCCGCTTAATTGGTCAGATGGTCTCTGACAACACCCCTTTGATATCAGAGAAAAGGAGACTGCTCCTGAAGATTACAGCTCTCGTTAACATGATCAGACCATGAATCACCTGTCAAGTCACATGAGAGCCAATGTACCATCTGCTCATTGACTGAAGTCTGCTGAAACCAGAACATTGCTCTAAGTATTCTCACCCTCAACATTTTTTTATTTCTATGCTGCATTGTTGTTTCTTTATAACACCCTTTTACTGTAAATGTTTTTTTACACCATTTTTTATTTTTTCATTATTAAACCATATTTTGAAAAGTGTTAAACTGTCTCTATTGACCTACTGCAAACTTAAAGAATCCCTGTCTCTTGAAGAGTGCTACTGTGATAGATTTGAATATACCTGTCTGTCGTGTGTTTACAGACATTTATAGCAAAGTCATTGTATTGCTAATCTTGTCAAAGTTGCCGACTCTTTTGGTAACAGTCGGAGGTGGCAGTTTGAAGGGTTAATTGCTTAGTTAACTTAACCCAGTGACAATCGCTGCCAGTCTGTTGGCACTTAGTTTGTGGTTCTGCAATTAGCCAAGGCTTATTGATGCATGAGGGGAGCAAAAACTGGCCTGTGAAGTCTTATCCAAGTTGCTGAAAAAGTTAATGCTGGTTCTGATAGATATCAGAACACACAGTGCATTGCAGTTTGTTGTGTATGGGGCAGATAGACCGGTCAGGGTTCCCATGCTGACCAATGTACACAGCCAAAAGCACCTACAATGGGCATGTAAGCATTAGAGCTGAACCGCAGAACAATGGAAGAAGGTAGTCTGGTCCAATGAATTCAAGAACGGTTTAAAGAACACAACAATGAGTTTGAGGTGTTGTCTTGGCCTCCAAATTCTCCAGATCTCAATCCAATTGAGCATTTGTGAGATTTGGGGAAAAACAAGTCCGATCCATGGAGGCCAACCTTGCAACTTACAGAATTTAAAGGAGTTGTAAAGGCAGAAGGTTTTTTTTATCCTAATGCATTCTATGTGTAGCGGGTGTCTCACAATATAACCCGTAAATCTTGCCAAGTTGACCAGAACAATGTACACAGGCTTTCCAGCTTCAGTTAGGGAGAAAAGTTGCCTGTCATGTTGGGACTTTTTCCACCCCCCCCTCCTACTTCCTGTTTTCACCAACTTAGTGAGTGTAATATGAGCTGACACACATACAGCTCTGGATTGAGTGGACTCTATTATGCTTCTAATGGCTGGAAGAGGAAAACCAATCAGGAGCAGAGTTACAACAGCCGATGGAAGAGGTGGTACAGACCGGAGGAAAAAGTTCAGTCAGCCATGAGAGAGTGAAGATAGCAGACCTGAGAGAGAGGTACTGGCTCTTAGATGATTTCCTCACGCGATTCTTAGCTCTGCCGCCAGTTGGGACATCCTGCCTGGGAGAGGGGGACCCCAGGTGAATGTTAGGGTGCATCTTCACACAGTGGTGGATCGTCCAAGCGTGAGGGGACTGGTCAGCCGCCATTATACAGAGCAAAGACACAGTATACAGAGTAAAGATACAGAGAGCAAGATTCTGGATGGAGTCTAACAGCCACCTGAGGATCCACAGTGGTGAGAGGGCACCTGCCTATTCAAGTTAGTGACTGCAGTATTGCTGAGTGAGTTTCTTTCCTACAGACTGTTGCTGAGACCTGTAGTTGCACGGCTGAGGATCTGCTGCACCTGAGCATCTTACAACCAGATTTTGGGGCCTTGCTTTTGTTTCCCCATGCTGTAAGGTCAGCACTGTATTACTCACACATAAAAGGAATTACAAGTGGGAATAGTTCTTCAGCTAAGGAATCTAGAGGTCGACTGATATGGGTTATTCTCTGGCCGATGCCAATATTTAGAAATCGCGGCGGCCGATGGCCGATATATGATGCCGATTTTTTGGGGCCGATATGTTAAGCCGATTTTTTTTTATTTTTTTTTCCCTTCATCTCATAAAATCTAACAGTTAGACCCTTTTCACACTGGGGCGTTTTTCAGGAGCTTTTGGGCTAAAAATAGCGCCTGTAAAACGTGCCTGCAAAACAGCTCCCCTGCAGTCTCAGTGCGAAAGCCCGAGTGCTCTCACATTGAGGCGATGCGCTGGCAGGATGTTAAAAAAGTCCTGCAAGCAGCATCTTTGGAGTGGTGTATACCGGTTCTCCAACACTCCTGCGCATTGAAATGAATGCGCACCGCTGCCGAAGCCCCTGCAAAACGCTTCGGCAGCGGCACTTCACGGGCGCATTCAACCCCTTCCTCGAGCGCTAGCTGGGTTATAAGCACCCCGCTAGCAGCCGAATAGCGCAGCTAATAAGACAGTAAAGCACCGCTAAAACTAGTAGCATTTTACCGTCAATGCCTGCCCGCTCCAGTGTGAAAGCAACCTTAAGTAATAAGTGATACAGAAAATTTCTTACATTTAAACATTTATTAAACAAAACAAACCTCCAATCAGTTTACTTGTATGTATAATTTAGATTAAAAAAAACTATACAGGGTATCTTAAATATTAAATACACAAAAACAGGTAATCAAAACTTTTGGACGAAAAAAAATGGGCTAACTTTACTGCTTAGTTTTTTTTTAATTCATTAGTGTATTTTTTCCCCAAAAAATTGCCTTTGAAAGACCGCTGCGCAAATACCGTGTGACATAAAATATTGCAGCAACCGCTATTTTAATCCCTAGGGTCTCTGCTAAAAAAAATATATATATAATTTTTGGGGGTTCTAAGTGATTTTCTAGCAGAAAATACAGGATTTTTACTTGTAAGCAACAAATGTCAGAAAAGATTTAGTCTTTAAATGGTTAAACTGAGAACTCCTACACACATATAGTATAGTATAGTTCATTAATAAGTAGAAACATTGTATCTTTTTAGCTTCTTTTATCAGACTTGGCAGGCTGCCCAGAGAGGAGAGAAGTCGCTCCACTGAAGACTTCAGGCAACTTGCATTGACTTCTATTACAGAAGTCATTTGCAAGTCGCGCTAAAGTTATAATCGGCCTTTTTTATCAGCACAATCGGCCAATGCCGACTAATTAAAAAATGCCAAATTTCGGCCGATCTCTAAAGTAATCGATAGCATCCTATTCTACAGTTATTGCTTTTTCTCTGTTTCTCTTGGATTACAAATAATTACACAACTTAACACTGCAGTATAATATCTGGCTAGCTGAAGACAAACTGCAAATTGAGGAACATTCGTCACTTTATTCCTTTACAAAGCTTTACTGATCAACATTGAATTACAACCTAGGGGGAGCCCTTGAGTACAGGTTAAATATTGCATTGTACTATTGAATGTGAGAAACATTATATTGCAATTTGGTGTGTGTATTGAGGCTTCAGTGGAAAGGTGTTTAATATAGGTCTTGGAGAATATTGAACACATGTCCCATTGTACACCTGTCTATATATACTGCCTACGATGTTTATTGAATCCACAGTTTTCATATCTATACTGATTGTTATCAACTGTCATTTATTGTTTGTGTTTAATCACATTGTTCATTCTGTTAAATATTCACTCTAGTAAACTTTTTGAGTGGTTCATTGATATTGTGTGTGAGTCTCTATTTACTACCACAGCTGGTGAAGTGACAGAACCCAGGGCTTCAGTAAATATACTTCATGCAGTAGTGTGCATTACTGTGTTTTCTCTCTATTGCTGGGTCCCACACTAATATTACCAAGCAGGTGTGCCAGATGGGTTGAGACCGTTTTTGGGGTTGAGAGGCAGGGTGCAGAACCAAACATACATTAAGCGGCTCCCTAGGAGGTAGCGCTAGATATGCATTAGGATAAATAACCTGTGTGTAGCAGC
Organism: Lithobates clamitans; assembly: GCA_037952925.1. Taxonomy (NCBI): domain Eukaryota; kingdom Metazoa; phylum Chordata; class Amphibia; order Anura; family Ranidae; genus Lithobates; species Lithobates clamitans. Next base: position 1,887,742 of record JBBGZY010000583.1, read on the forward strand.
CTCCCCAGCACCCCCTAATTACTTACCTGAGTCCCAGCTCTCTCCAGCGATGTCCACGAATGTCTAAACCATCTGGGACACTCCTCCTGATTGGCTGAGACACAGCAGCGGCACCATTGGCTTCCTGTGGCTGTCAATCAAAGCCAGTCAGCTAATCAGGGGAGAGAGGGGCCGGGGCCGGGTCGGAGCTCCATGTCTGAATGGATACACGGAGCTGTGACTCGGCTCCAGTGCCCCCATAGGAAGCTGCTGACTGTGGGGGCACTCGATAGGAGGGAGGGGCCAGGAGCAGCAAAGAGGGACCCGAGAAGAGGAGGATCCAGGCTGCTCTGTGCAAAACCAACTACACAGAGGAGATAAGCATAACATGTATGTTTGTTTGTTTGTCTGTTTTTTGTTTTTTTAAACAAGACTTTACAATCACTTTAAAGGATCTGCTACTGATGGCTTGGCACCAGATACCACAGCATACCTTTAGAGATCTAGTGGAGTCTATGCCTCAATGGGTTATGGTGGGTGGTCATAATGTTATGGCTGATTGGTTTATATTAGCAACTGTTTAGGATCCCTTATGTTTGTTGCTAATTTTATTATTCCCAAACAGGTGGCAGTTGGTATACCGGGTCTTCATGGACCATAACAACACTGCTGGTTACATTAAAAAGGCAATGAGATGGATTGGATATTTTTGGTCAATGACCTGTTCCCCCATTTTTTTTTTTCACAGAAGCAACCTGGGATCAGCATTAGAAGCAGTTAGTGGGAACAGGGCAATATGACACAATTTTTTTTCTATGGTGAATCACTAAGTAACAGCGGCAAGAAGAATAGTGGCCTTTTTAACATAAATGAACAAAAAATCATTGTGTCTGCAAATAGAAATTACTCTGCCGAATAGTTTGCAGTCAGTGTTGGTCTTTGACATTTGTCTGCTCTTCTGTGTCAGTAACAGTTATGTAGTAAGTTCCAGTGACTTCTGCCAAGGCGTTTTGGACAATTTATTGCTCCAAACTTTGTGAGAACAGTTTGGGGATGGCCTCTTCCTGTTCCAACATGACCAGGGCCGCTGATAAGCCATTACAACTGGCCCTGTTGTACCGGGCCCAAGCAAGGGGGGGGGGGGCCCAGGCAATCTGAACAGTTTAGAATTAAAAAAAGTCTGTGACTGCACAGAGCTGACTGAGGGAGGAGGAGAGTGTCACCCCAGGAGCCTGGATATCACCACTGCTCAGATAAGACATCCCTCGGGTCTATGGATAAGAGAGGAGTGAACTTGTGTTCCTGTCAGCACCGGCGCCTCCCTCTCCCTCCTCGGGAAGGACAGAGCAGGCAGGACAACACACCTGAGCTCTCCTAAAGGCAAGATAACAGGTGACAGATTGCATTCTCCTGTGAGTCACTATTGTTCTGCCTCCGTACAAATGTGTGCTGTAAACTTGCACTGTACCTCAGCAGGACAGGTCTGGTGAAAGTGAAAGCAAAATTCCTGAATATGTTAGGAATATACTGGGACTTTTCAGGTACTTCACACAGATGCATTTTACAAAATCATTCTTTTTAACAGCTTCCCGACCGCCTCACGCACATATACTGCAGCAGAAGGGCACGTACAGGCAGATTAACGTACCTGTACGTTGCCCTTTAAGAGGCGGCTTGCGGGCGCGCGCGCCACGGGAGCTCCGTGACCATGATCGCAGGTCCCGCCGACTCGATGTCCGCGGGGATACCCGCGATCGTCTCACGGTGAACGGGGAGATGCTAATGTAAACAAGCATCTCCCCGTTCTGCCTAATGACACTGTCACTGATCACCGCACCCTGTACACGGGAGCGGTGATCAGTGTCGTGTCACACACAGTCCCTCCCCCCCACAGTTAGAATCATTCCCTAGGACACACTTAACCCCTACAGCACTACCTAGTGGTTAACCCCTTCACTGCCAGTCACATTTACACAGTAATCAATGCATTTTTAATCGCACTGATCGCTGTATAAATGTGAATGGTCCCAAAATCATGCCAAAATTGTCCGACGTGTCCGCCGTAATGTCGCAGTCACGATAAAAATCGCTGATCGCCGCCATTGCTAGTAAAAAAAAAATTATCAATAAAAATGCCATAAAACTATCCCCTATTTTGTAGACGCTATAGCTTTTGCGCAAACCAATCAATAAACGCTTATTGTGATTTATTTCTACCAAAAATATGTAGAAGAATACGTATCGGCCTAAACTGAGGGAAATATTTTTTTTAATATATTTTTGGGGGATATTTATTATAGCAAAAAGTAAAAAATAATGCATTTTTTTCAAAATTGACGCTATTTTTTGTTTATAGCGCAAAATATAAAAACCGCAGAGGTGATCAAATACCACCAAAAGAAAGCTCTACTTGTGTGAAAAAAATGACGTCAATTTTGTTTGGGAGCCACGTCGCAGGACCGCGCAATTGTCAGTTAAAGCGACGAAGTGCCAAATTGCAAAAAGTGCTCTGGTCTTTGGCCAGCCAAATAGTCCGGGGCTTAAGTGGTTAATATATGTGTATGTAGAATATATTTATTCAGCACCTGAAAAGTCCCAGTATATTCCTAACATATTCATAAACTTGAGCATTAACAGCAAAGAATGTGTATACACATATATATATATAATAGAGCCCATCTCCAGGAAATTAAAGTCCAATCTGGCAGTGTGTGTGTGTGTGTGTGTGTTGGGGGGGGTATAGACTCTTTCACCTACCTGTTTCCATGCTCCAGCCAGCTGCAGAGCCCTCTTCCCCCACCAAAACCTTAGCCTCATAATATACCATACAGGAACATTAACCCTGTATGGTATGATAAGGGGGCTGAAGTGTGAGCAACTGGGGATAGTCAGTAAAACGTAAACGGGCACTGTGGGAAACCAGTCAGTGCTGGAAGAAGCCAGCTAAAGCAAGTAATTAGGTAAAGCTGGGTACACACCCACAAATTCAGTTTAGCAGGGATGGGCCAAATTGTGATCTCTGTGTAGCCCTCCCTGTTAGAAGCCAATCATTAGACCACCTTAGTATATTCATGCCATCCCACATACTGACTCCCTCCACCTTGATCACTTCAAATCACTGAAGTGGTCATGGTGGTTAGAGTGTTCCTTTAATATCTCTCAGAAGAAGTAAACCTGCGTATACTGATTCCATCTCATTCACTCATCCTCTAGTTATGTTAAATTGGTGGTGGGGGGGTGCTGTCTGTATACCCTAACCTGTCTGTATACCCTAGAGTCTCTGTATACCCTAGCCTCTCTGTATACTGTAGCCTGTCTATATACTCTAGCCTGTCTATATATCCTAGCCTCTCGGTATAGAGGCGGGGCCAGGGGTGGGGCTGATGGAGGGACCAGGGGCGGAACCAGGGGTGGGGCTAAAGGGGGCTCCGTCAGGTAGGCTGTACAGGGCCCCGTGATTTCTATCAGCAGCCCTGAACATGACTGCGCACCAGTGCAAAAAGCAAGGTCCATAAAGACATGGATGAGCGAGTCTGGGGTGGAGGAAGTTGACCGGCCTGTAGAGAGTCCTGACCTCAACCCTCAACTTTTGGGATTAATTAGAGCAGAGACTGTGAGCCAGGCCTTCTCTTCCCCATCAGTGCCTGACCTCACAAATGCGCTTTTGGAAGAATGGTCAAACATTACCATAGACACACTCATAAATTCAGAAGAGTTGAAGCTGTTATAGCTGCAAAGGGTGGGCCAACTCAATATTGAACCCTACGGACTAATGCCAGTAAAGTTCATGTGTTTTTAAAGGCAGGTGTCCCGATACTTTTGGCATACCTCCCAACCGCCCCTGCCTGCGGCGTGTGTGGGGTGTCTTGGTTCCTGCCTCCGTGGCTATCTGTGTGAGAAGGCCACCATCATGAGCAAGCAGTGAGATGTCCTGCACTGTGATTCCTGCTGGCTCAGTTGTCTTCTGCCCTGGGAACCACTGGCCAAATACCGCCCACTCAGGAGACCCAGAGACTAAGCCTCCACCTGTTCTCACCATGCGCTGGAGTTCAGTATAAAGCCTCCATGTGCTGCCAGCGTCTGGAGGAGGGAGGGCGCCACAGCTGCCCAGAAAGTCAAGTTTCTGGGGGCCATGTTGAAGCTGCACAAGGTGAGGAGGAGATACAAGGAGGGTATGGGTAAGCTCTACAAGGTGAGGGGTGCACAAGGTTTGGGGGAAGGGGAAGCTGCACAAATTTGGGGGAGCAACTGCACAAGGCGAGGATGAGGAGGAAGACAGGGGGGTGTGGAAAAGCTGCAAAAGGTGGGGGTACACAGGCGGGGGCACAAAATGAGGGGGGAAAGGGGGGATACACAAGATATGGGGGAAGGGAAGTTGCACAAGGTAAAGAGGGTGGACAAGTTTGGGGGGCTGGGTGAAGCTGCACAAGGTGAGGGGGAAGAGAAGATCAAGGTAAAGGGGATGTCAGAGGGTGCACAAGATAAGGGAGAGGAGGCTGCAAAAGGTGAGGGGGGAGCTGCACAAGGTGGTGGGAAGAGAGGAGGACAAGGGGGAAGTGCAGGGGGGGCATGGGGAAGCTGCACAAGGTGAAGGGGGAGGAGGACAAGGTGGGGGTATCAGGGTGTGCACAGGATCAGGGGAAGGATGGATCTGGGGTGGGGTCAAGGGAAGGATGGAGCTGGGATGGGATTGGGGAAAGAATGGAGCTGGGATGGGATCAGGGGGATGGATGGAGCTGGGATGGGATCAGGGGGATGGAAAGAGCTGGAATGGAATCAAGGGAATGGATGGAGCCAGGGGATGGATGGAGCTAGGATGGTGGGAGTATCAGGGTGTGCACAGGATCAGGGGGAAGAATGGATCTGGGATGGGATCAGGGGGGAGGATGGAGCTGGAGGGGATCAGGGGGAAGGTTGAAGCCCAGATCGGGGGATGGATGGAGCTGGGATGGGATTAGGGGGAAGGATGGAGCTGGGATGGAATCAGGGGAATTGATAGAGCTGAGATAGGATCGTGGATGGATAGAGTTTGGATGGGATCAGGGATGGATAGAGTTGTAATGGGATTGGGGATTGATGGAGCTGGGATGGGATCGGGGGATGATGGATGGAGCTGGGATGGGATTGGGGATGGATGGAGCCAGGATGGGATCAGGGGAATGGATAGGGTTGGGATAGGATTGAGGGATGGATAGAATTGTGATGGGATCGGGGGATGGATGGAGCTGAGATGGGATCATGTGAATTGATGGAGCCGGGATGGGAACAGGGAAATGGATGGAGCCGGGATAGGATCAGGGGAATGGATAGAGTTGGGATGGGATCGGGGGAATGAGTTTTGTTTAACCACATCCCTTAAGCCCTTTCCACCGCTAAGCCCCTGTTCACACCCACATTTTACCACGGCTCCCCGCAGGTCTTGTCCCTCAGTCTGAACTTCAAATGTTGGGAGGTATGATTTGGTAATGAAGGGGGTGCTGCACAAGGTGGGGAGAATAGAGGAGGACAAGGTTGGGAAGCGAGGGGGGAATGGGGAAGCTGCATAAGGTGAGGGGGTGGAGGAGGACAAGGTGGGGGGTATCAGGGGGTGCACAGGATCAGCGGTAAGGATGGAGCCGGGATGGGATCAGGGGGAAGGATGGAGCTGGGAGGGGATCGGGGGAAAGGATGGAGCCTGGATCGGGGGATGTATAGAGCTGGGATAGGATTAGGGGGAAGGATGGAGCTGGGATGGGATCAGGGAGATGGTTGAACCTGGGATGGGATCAGGGTGATGGATCGAGCCGGGGTGGAATCAGGGGTATGGATAGAGCTGGGATTGGATCAGGGGAATGGATGGAGCCAGCATGGGATCGGGGGATGGATGGAGCTGGGATGGGATCAGGGGAATGGATAGAGCTGGGGTGTGATCGGGGATGGATAGAGTTTGGATGGGATCGGGGGATGGATAGCGTTGTGATGGGATCGGGGGATTGATGGAGCTGGGATGGGATCGGGGGATGAAGGATGGAGCTGGGATGGGATTGGGGGATGGATGGAGCCAGGATGGGATCAGGGGAATAGATAAGGTTGAGATGGGATCGAGAATGGATAGATTTGTGATCAGATGGGGGGGATGGATGGAGCCGGGATGGGATTGGGGGGGATGGATGGAGCCGGGATGGGATTGGGGGAAATGGATGGAGCCGGGATAGGATCAGGGGAAAGGCTAGAGTTGGGATGGGATGAGGGGAATGGGTTTTGTTTAACCACATGCCTTAAGCACCTCCCACTGCTAAGTGCTTGGTCACACCCACATTTTACCGCAGCACGCGGCAGATCTTGTTCCTCATTCTGAACTTCAAATGTTGGAAGGTATGCTTTTGTTAATATAGTGTAGATGCACTGCTGCCAATCCCATTCTCAGCCTGATTTTGCATCCATTTGAATACAAGACATCTTAATATGTGCTTAATATGACAACAAGAAATGATGGCTTACTTTACAGCATTCCTTTCACACCCTCTTTAATGACTGGCACCTTGAAGATAACCTGATGTTGTTCTGTTACACCCATGTATTTGCCTGTACTTTGGCCATTCAGCAGTTCTTGGGGAACCACAGGCATCGGTATAGTATGACTTCTACTTCAAAGAAGGTGGAAATCACCTGACTGCCAACTTTAACCAAATGTCACCGTTATCGCAATATAACTGCAGGTGATCATACATCATTAAATGGACCCATGCTTTAGGCCGGGTTCACACATATGCAAATTGGATGCGGCTTTCACTGCATCCAATTCGCATGACAGGAGAGTGTGACCGGCTCTCAGTGGAGCCGGTTCACACAGCTCCGGGACGACCGTGGTTCGCATTTAAAAAGAGTCCTGTGCGTCTTTGGCTCCGAATTAGGTCAAAATTAGGCAAAAATTCAGACATTGATTCGCAACTGAATCGGTGAACAGGGACGCACTGGACCGATGCACTTCCCCATCCCCACTTGCAGGTCACCACCCCATCCCCAAAGTATAATGCACCCTGCACTGTGCACTCCCTCACTCCCATTTACTTCCCCATTCCAACTTGCAGGTCACCTCCCCAACTCTGAAGTAAAATGCACCCTGCCCTGTGCACTCCCTCACTCCCATTTACTTCCCCATCCCCACTTGCAGGTCACCTCCCCAACTCCAAAGTATAATGCACCCTGCCCTGTGCACTCCCTCACCCCCATTTACTTCCCCATCCCCACTCGCAGGTCACCTCCCCATCCCCAAAGTAAAATGCACCCTGCCCTGTGCACTCCCTCACTCCCATTTACTTCCCCATCTCCACTTGCAGGTCACCTCCCCAACTCCAAAGTATAATGCACCCTGCCCTGTGCACAGCCTCACTCCTATTTACTTCCCTATCCCCACTTGCAGGTCACCTCCCCAACCCTAAAGTACAATACATCCTCCCCTGTGCACTTCCCCATCCCCACTTCCAGGTCACCTCCCCATCCCCAAAGTATAATGCACCTTGCCCTGTGCACTCCCTCACTCCCATTTACTTCCCCATCCCCACTTGCAGGTCACCTCCCCAACTCCAAAGTAAAATGAAACCTGCCCTGTGCACTCCCTCACTCCCATTTACTTCCCCATCCCCACTTGCAGGTCACCTCCCCGACTCCAAAGTATAATGCACCCTGCCCTGTGCACTCCCTCACCACCATTTACTTCCCCATCCCCACTTACAGGTCACCCCCCCATCCCCAAAGTAAAATGCACCCTGCCCTGTGCACTCCCTCACTCCCATTTACTTCCCCATCTCCACTTGCAGGTCACCTCCCCAACTCCAAAGTATAATGCACCCTGCCCTGTGCACTCCCTCACTCCCATTTACTTCCCCATCCCCACTTGCAGGTCACCTCCCCAACCCTAAAGTACAATACATCCTGCCCTGTGCACTTCCCCATCCCCACTTCCAGGTCACCTCCCCATCCCCAAAGTATAATGCACCCTGCCCTGTGAACTCCCTCACTCCCATTTACTTCCCCATCCCCACTTGCAGGTCACCTCCCCAACTCCAAAGTAAACTGCACCCTGCCCTGTGCACTCCCTCACTCCCATTTACTTCCCCATCCCCACTTGCAGGTCACCTCCCCAACTCCAAAGTATAATGCACCCTGCCCTGTGCACTCCCTCATCCCCATTTACTTCCCCATCCCCAATCGCAGGTCACCTCCCCATCCCCAAAGTAAAATGCACCCTGCCCTGTGCACTCTCTCACTCCCATTTACTTCCCCATCCCCACTTGCAGCTTGGCATTGAAGCCAATAGAGTTAACATTTTTTTATTTTTTTTATTTTTATATTTTAAAGTTGCACTTCTGTTTGTCAAAAAGCAATATTTCTGTTTCTTTATGAAATACCATAAATATTAATTGATTGTCGTCATAATTTTCGTCAATTGACTTAATGTTAATGAAAACTATGATGAAAATATTTTCGTCTACGAAATGAACACTGCTGACCAATGGCTATTTCTGAAGATACTCAAACTGGGTCACATTAACCAAAAGAGGAAAAGGGCAAGTCTAGTGGCCCAGCAGAACATCGGAACCCTGCACTCCATTCTGGGCCTCATGCCACTGAAGCTGCAGGTGCACCAATATTTTAATAGGAAGAAAAAAGAGCAGACCTTTCCTTAGATGGCCATCTGCCAGGCAATGAAGGAAAATCAGAAAATACTTTTCTGGCTATCAGAGGTATAGCAGGCATGTTGCAGTATCTGGAAAGATTTTACACCTCTAAAGTGTAAAATGGAATAAAGAATCATTATGTCTTATTTAAACCCAAGGTAGCTAAGCTGCACTGGCACCACTTGAAAAGTCTTTGGTTATGGTTGTTATGTAGTATAGGGTTGTTATGTAATGTAGGATTGAAAAATAGACAAGATCATGAGGGTAATATTTTAAAAATATATATATCTTTACAGTATTAACCACTTCAGCCCCGGAAGGTTTTACCCCCTTCTTGACCAGAGCACTTTTTACAATTTAATAAAAACAAAAAATTGCGCTTGGAAAATAACAGTGAAGAAAATGTATAAATCCTTGTGAATAAAGATAATTTGAATATAAATATATTTTGAATATAATAACACCCTTAAATAAAAGAAATTTTTGATTGAGTGAAGTTCAAAAGCTGCGGTTAAAAGTGGGGCCCACACATGGTTTTAGGCTGGAGATTGGGGGCGTGACCGGATGCAGGTGTGAGCAGCGAGTGTGAGCTCTCTCCCAGCCCCGTCCCTGATGCTGCACTAGCGCTGCTGCTTGTATGGGTCTGCCCAGCCGTGTGATGGTCCTATGAGCTCCGGGTCCCTGCCTTTGATGCCCTGAGGCTCCCACTACCTGAAACTTGAGGGACGGCGTCCTGGCTGATCGGGAGAGAGGAGAGAAGGCTGAGATAAGGCTGGGAGGATCAGCTGTTAGCTCTCCCCACCGTGCGGCTGTGACAAACGGACTCCTGGGAGTTACTGTTAGTGTGTCTGTGGCGCCGCTGGGTTGCTTAGCGACGCCACGTCGTAGCAGTGGGAGGCCGGTACGACGCTCGGCGGCAGGAGAGGAGACTGTGAAGACCAGCTGAGCGGGGCAGAGACCTGAGAACGAACGCCGCTGTGGTGCTTGAGGCTGTGCTGGGCTGCTTTGTGACACTCTGCTAACACATTGAAAGGTCGTGGAGGTGGACACTACTCCAAAAAACTCTGCTGAAGCCCTGTAGACTCCCTGGATGTCAAAGGGAGAGAGGTAAAGAGTTTGCTTTTATAAGTATATGTGACAGAGACTGTGTACTTAAGCAGGGAGCCTGGGATCCGGCTTTTTGTTAACATACAGAGTATCTTGCTAAAGTGTGGAAGGATTGATTACTGGACTGTTTGATTACACTGATTATACTGTGTGGACTGGGAGGCTAAGGCTAAGAGTGCTTAAAGTATTATAGCTGGCTATGACCAAGAGAAAGGGGGAAGATCAACTACAGCAGCCCCAAGAAAATATGCCTGTTCAAACTACCCGGGCCGCCAAAGAAAAGGAGAAGGGGTCTCAAAATGCATCCGCACTAACAGCTGCGGCGAAGCTGGAAAAATTTGCACATAGCGCTACGCAGTCTCCAGCTAAAAATAACCAGCTGACTGCGGGAAAGTCCTTAGTTGGGGGCCCGGGGGATAGAAGGAGCCTGGGGAAGGGGCCTGATAACCAGCTAGCCAGCACAAGAGTAACGAACAAAAAAAGCCCGGAGAAGGAGCAGCTCGGAATAGTAGGGGATAGCAGTCCTAGCACAGCCATAACCCCTGACCAAGAACCCTCCCTTAGAGAGATACTATGTGCTGTAAATGCATGCAGGAGCTCGATAAGTGGGATGTGGGAAGAGCTGAAAGCTTTAAGTGAGGAGTTCAGTGGTATTAAACAAGAGCTTCAGAAAACAGTGGAGAGAGTTAAAATGGTGGAGGAAAGGGTTAGTCAATTAGAAGATACCGTAACCCCAATGCGGCATGAGTTTAAAAAAATGCAAGCACAACTGGACGCCAACACCCACAAGATGGACGAATGGGAGAACAGGTCTCGTAGACAGAACGTAAGAGTGATGGGTCTCCCTGAGAAAAGTGAGGGCTCCCGACCTGAAGAATATATGGAAAAGTGGCTTAAGGAGGTGTTTGGGGCCGAGGCGTTCTCACAGTTCTTTGCTATTGAGCGTGCCCACAGAGTGCCGTCCAGGTCTACATATTCAGGAGATCGCCCGAGACCAATGATACTGAGATTTTTTTGTTATAAAGATAAGTTGAATTTAATGCAAAGGTCTAGAGAAAAAGGAGACATTTTTTTTAATGGAGCTAAAATTGCGATATACCCAGATTATTCCCCAGATCTGCAAAGGAGGAGAGCAGGTTTTTTGGATATCAAGCGTACACTACGGAAGCATGATATCCCATATGCATTACTATATCCTGCACGGCTGCGGGTAGAGGCCCTAGGAAGTACCCTCTTTTTTGAAACCGTCAAAGGAGTCACGGACTGGCTAGAAGAGAATAAAAAGAACCTTTGAAGCTGAAATTAGCTGAAATTATACATGGACAGACCCAAATATAGAATTTTTTTTTTTTTTCTTTTTCCTTTTTTTTTTTTTTTTTTTTTTTTCTTCTTTTCTGGTTTTTGTTGGTTTGTTTTGTTTTTGCAGCATCGGGGGCTGGGAGGGGGAGGGTTGGGTGAGGGATGTGTGGGTTGAAAGTGTTGTTTAGAGTGTTGATGGGGTTCTTCGTAACCCTTGGGTTAATAGGGCTATTAGGGGGGAGGGGGGAAAGGGGAGGAGCATGGGGAGAGGGGGGGAGGATGAGGTGGGAAGAGGGGAGAAGAGTGGTCACAAGGAAGGTCCCCAGGGCACGCCGAGTTTGGCAAGGGAGGGGGCAGAAGGGTTTATTTAAAATAAGGCAGGGGGGGAGGGGGAAGGGAGGGCACAGGGGTAGGGAAATACGTAAGTCACAGTTAAAACTGAGGGGTTGTTTTGTAATGGCATTAATTGCACACATGGCAAAGATGAAGTTACATAGATTTTTACACAGATTGCTGTCACACTTATTTGCAATTTAAAATTTAGTAAAGACAAATCTTAAAAAAAAAAGAGAAGGATGGGAAATTTCCTATTTGAGGCACATATATATAATTTTTTGACACCGGTGGGGTTAAGTAAAGAAAGTTTTAATACTTATCAGGGTAGAGGGCTTCTTTCTCCTTTTTTTTTTTTTTTTTTTTTTCTCCTTTCTTGACCAACAGAGTTTTATATTATTATATACTTATATACAGTTGGTACTTATTAGTATGTATATTTATAATTTAAAAGAAGGGTAGGATGGTAAGAATAACTTCATGGAATATTCGGGGCATGAGTGACCCCACCAAGAGAGCTGCGGTACTCTCAGAGCTGGAATCTCTGGGCACGGATCTGGTATGCTTACAGGAGACACACCTCACCAACGAGTCTAAATCTTTAATTCAGAATAAAAAATTCCAAGCACAATTCCACTCAGTACACACCTCCTACTCAAGAGGAGTGGGAGTACTGGTTAAGAAGGGAGTGGTGTTCTCCTGTAGGGATGCCAGGATAGACCCGCTGGGTTGTTATGTCTTCTTATTCTGTATAATTGAGGGTAAAGCCTTTGTCATAGCCAATGTGTATATCCCCCCTCCTTTTAAAATGGGGATATTATATCATCTCCTGGAATATGTTGAGGACAAGGGGGATGTCCCACTCATAGTGGTGGGCGACTTCAATATGGTCCTTAACGGTAAACTTGACAGGTTCCCCCCAAGAGTAAGGGGGGAAAGGGCAACTGAGGGGCGGCTTAGCCAACTGTTCGAGGAGATTGGGTGGTGCGATCTCTGGAGAATCCGTAATCCAGAGGAGAGGCAGTACTCCTGCTTTTCAGAGTCGCACCACACTCTCTCTCGGATAGATATGGCAGTGGGAAACAGGGGGGTACTTCCCCTTTTAGGAAAAATAGAGTATATGCCGAGAGGGGTGTCAGACCATTCTCCTCTGACGCTGACGATAAACATCTGTAATAGACCCAAGGAGAGAATATGGGCATTGAACCCCATATGGTTGGAGATCATAGGGAAAAAAGAAGAAATTTCCGTAAAAATAAAAGATTTTGTGGAATTTAACTCAGGATCGGCGTCGCAGGGGTTGGTCTGGGACTCTTTAAAAGCGTTTTTGAGAGGTATCCTTTTACAGTATATATCACGGGTTAAGCGACAATCAAGAGACAAGGGCAATCAGATTAGGAAAGAGTTACTAAATTTAGAAAAACAATACGTGGCGGACCCAGGCCCAGAAAAACAGAAGTTATGGGTAAATAAGCAGCAGGAATATAAGATGGATACACTTAAAAACGCGGAAAATAGGAGATTATTCCAGAGGCAGAGGTATTTTGGGGAGGGTGAAAGAGTGGGTCGTATGCTGGCAGTAATAGCGGAGACTAATTCATCTACCTCAACGATCGCAGCGATTCGGACTCCTGGGGGGGTAATATTGTCAGACTCCCCCACGGTTAAAAAGGTTTTTTTTGAATATTATAGTAACCTATATAAGTCGCAGCAGCAACTGGTAGTAGAAGAGATAGAGAACTTCTCGGAGGGTATTAATCTACCGTGTCTCTCTGAAAGCGACAGGATTAGTCTGGACTCCCCTATTACTCTAGAGGAAGTACAGCAAGCAGTATCAGATATGCCGAACCAGAAAGCCCCAGGCCCGGATGGGCTGCCTGTGGAAGTCTTTAAGTATTTTGGAGAAGCTTTACTTCCAGAATTATTGAAGACATTGAATTGGGCGACGACGGATGGTACCTTGCCCCCTTCAATGACTGAAACCAATATAGTCCTGATAAGGAAAGAGGGAAAAGACCACCTTGAGGCAGCATCATACAGACCCATATCTCTACTATGCTCTGATATAAAAATATTGGCAAAGGTAATGGCTACCAGGCTAAAAAAATATATATCGGAGCTGGTGCACCCGGATCAGTCAGGGTTTATCCCCAACAGAGCCACTAGTATTAATATCAGGAGGGCCTACCTGAACCTCCAGTCACCGGCGGAGGTGGGAGGCTCCAGAGCGGTCCTAGCTTTGGATATCGCCAAGGCGTTTGATAGCCTGGAGTGGGGATACCTCTGGTGGGTACTGGAGAAGTTCGGGTTCGGTCCTAAATTTATTGAATGGGTCAAGACCCTGTACTTTCATCCAAAAGCTAGGTTAAAAATTAACAGAGAATATACAGAGTGGTTCTCCTTGGAGAGAGGGACGAGGCAGGGGTGTCCTCTCTCGCCTCTGCTATTTGCTCTAGCAATGGAGCCGCTGGCAGAGACGATAAGACACTCGTCTGGTATACAGGGATTTGGGGAGGAAATTAGGCGGGAAAAAGTGGCACTTTATGCTGATGATGTGCTGATTTTTCTTGGGGACACAGGGCCATCCCTCGAAAAGGCAATACAACTAGTGGAAAGATTTGGGAAATCTTCAGGCCTGGTGGTCAACTGGGAGAAATCAACGTTGCTCCCATTGGAATCAACGCGCAATATTCAAAGGGGTGGCATGTTGAGGTTGAGGGTAGTAGAGAGGATGCGGTACCTGGGTATAACTATCTCAACCGACCCGGCACAATATTTAGTGGATAATCTAGTCCCGCTGCTGGAAAAATTCAGAAGAAAAAGCGCAGTTTGGTGTCAGCTCCCTCTATCCCTGGCAGGCAGAGTCAATCTGATTAAGATGGTCTGGATGCCACAATTATTATATGTACTCCACAACTCCCCAGTCTGGATTGGGAAGAGTTGGTTCAAAAAAATAGAAAGTCTATTCAGAGAACTAATATGGAAGAAAGGGCAGGCAAGAATCAAATTGCAAACACTCCAGCGCCCGGTTGGGGAAGGGGGACTGGCAGTACCACATCCCTATAGTTACTTTCTGGCGGCACAACTACAACAACTGGGAGGCTGTGAACGTCAGCCCCTGCCGAACCCCAACGTGAAAGTTATGCTGTATGATTCCTCATATGGATCTCTGGCAGAGGCATTAGAGGCGGGGATATTTCAAGAGGGACCACCAACACATAAATTGATTTTTAAAGTATGGCGGGCTACTAAGAGGGTCATGGGATATGAAGGCCATACGGAATTCTCGCCTATATGGAACAATAGGGAACTGAGGGAGTTGATCACTGTGGAAAAAAACTGGACATGGGTTCGCCACGGATTAAGTAGATTGGTTCAGTTATATGAGGGCAAAAACTTGAAATCCTTTTCTGAACTAAGGGGGGAATATGGGATCCCAAACAACACCTTTTATACATACCTGCAGATCAGGCATGCACTTAACTGTCAATTTAGTAAATCTCCACTAGAATGGTGCAATATACCCCTTTTATATAGTGTTATAGGAGCAAATACCACCAAGGGTCTGATAGCATTAATAAATGGTCAAATTTCCGAAAGGCTACTTGACCTGAGTATGACCCTGGATATTAAGGAGAGATGGGCGGGGGAGGTCGGAGAGATTACGGACAGTCAATGGAAGGGAATTTTGAAGGCCAGCCCATCAATATCGATATCTCCATCGCAACAGGTATCGCACCTATTTCTCATACATAGGGTTTATTACACTCCCAAGAGACTGTTTAGCTTTGGTCGAAGACCAGACGATAAATGTCCTAGATGTCTGGATACTGGTGACCTAATCCATATGGTGTGGAGATGCCCAAGGCTGACGAGATATTGGTCAGAGGTAATTAGAACGGTGGAAGACAGGTTTAAAATAAAGTTGAAGCAGGAGGCCAGGGAGTGTATTCTCGGATTGCTGGGGGAAAATGGGGGGAGTAATAATAAGCAAATTGCCATTGGTAGGTGCCTTTTCCAAGCCAGGAAATTAATAGCACAGTCTTGGCTATCCAATACGCCCCCAACTATAGAAGACTGGACTAGGACAATGGACAAGTTAGTTTGGGCAGAAAAAACATTTTATATTAGGAAACATAGTTATCAAAAATTCTTAAAAATTTGGAGCCCCTGGCTGCATTGGCTGGGCATAACCCCTTGACCTGAATTAACTGTTGGAATCTCGTAAAAAATGTGGGACCACTTGCTAAAGCGATTCTGAGGTAATGAAAAATCAATACCAAAAGATCCAATGGCGGAATTGATATTAGTAATAGTTAGAGGTCAGGCAACCTTTCAATATAGCTTACTAGTAGGGGAGGGGTGGGAAGGAGGGGGGGGGGGGTAGACAAGCATCAGAATGTAAAGTATTTCTGTATAATCTGTGTTGAAGGGCTGATGCCTATAAGAGTTGGGGGAAAAAATAATATTCACTGTTTACTTATATTTTGTCTCTGTATGCAATGAGGAAAAGTCTAATAAAGAGTATTGAATCAAAAAAAAAAAAGTGGGGCCCACAAACTAAAACTAAAAACAGATAAACCGCGCTAAATGTGAGTCCAATTAATGGTAGTGAAAATTTAAATAAATCCAACGTGATATAGTAGATCCTCCTAGATGATGTTAGGGACAACTCAAGGATATTCTGCTTACCAGAACATAAGCAGAGTCAAGCAGATGGCTTTAAACCCAGCCTGGGCCTTTCGATGTACTCCAGAGGGGTAGAATCCGACAGGCTCATGCAACGGACCGAATCCACATGAGTGTAGTAAGAAATAAAAAAAACAAAAACCATAGCGTGATACAGATGTAAAATCAATAGAGGTATAACCAGCAGTAGACCTATGGTCTGTGTATCCCCAAAGTGTGACCCTGATCAGAACTGAAGGGGTTCCTGCTCACCGAAAGACCGGCTAGGGAAAGCCGAATACGAAATAGTGGTGGCGTCACCGCGATCCCGTCCCAGCAGACTTCTCGAAAGCTCCGATCATGGGTGTTACTTAAAACGAAAAAAACAGCGATGCCGGCCGGCACTCAGATAGCTCCCGTCCACACTAGGGCAAACGTGGTGACGTCAGTACGTCCCTCCCCCGTACTGACGTCACCACGTTTGCCCTAGTGTGGACGGGAGCTATCTGAGTGCCGGCCGGCATCGCTGTTTTTTTCGTTTTAAGTAACACCCATGATCGGAGCTTTCGAGAAGTCTGCTGGGACGGGATCGCGGTGACGCCACCACTATTTCGTATTCGGCTTTCCCTAGCCGGTCTTTCGGTGAGCAGGAACCCCTTCAGTTCTGATCAGGGTCACACTTTGGGGATACACAGACCATAGGTCTACTGCTGGTTATACCTCTATTGATTTTACATCTGTATCACGCTATGGTTTTTGTTTTTTTTATTTCTTACTACACTCATGTGGATTCGGTCCGTTGCATGAGCCTGTCGGATTCTACCCCTCTGGAGTACATCGAAAGGCCCAGGCTGGGTTTAAAGCCATCTGCTTGACTCTGCTTATGTTCTGGTAAGCAGAATATCCTTGAGTTGTCCCTAACATCATCTAGGAGGATCTACTATATCACGTTGGATTTATTTAAATTTTCACTACCATTAATTGGACTCACATTTAGCGCGGTTTATCTGTTTTTAGTTTTTACTTTTTACAATTTGGCACTGCGCTGCTTTAACTGGTAATTGCGCGGTCATGCAATGCTGTACCCAAACTAAATCCTTTTTTTCCCACAAATAAAGCTTTATTTTGGTGGTATTTGATCACCTCTGTGGTTTTTATCTTTTGCTATATAAACGGAAAAAGTCCAAAAATTTTGAAAGAAAATTATATTTTCTACTTTTTGTTATAAAAAAAAATCCAATAAACGCAATTTTAGTCATACATTTAGGCCAAAATGTATTCAGCCACATGTCTTTGGTAAAAAAAAAACGTCAATAAGCATATATTTATTGGTTTTTGCAAAAGTTATAGCGTCTACAAACTAGGGTACATTTTCTGGAATTTACGCAGCTTTTAGTTTATGACTGCCTATCTCATTTCTTGAGGTGCTAAACTGGCAGGGTAGTACAACCCCCTACCCAAATGACCCAATTTGGAAAGTAGACACCCCAAGGAAATTGCTGAGAGGCATGTTAAGCCCATTGAATAATAGGATTTTTATAACAGCTTACTTGTAAAATCCTTTTTTTTTAGTACATCACGGGACACAGAGTATTAACTATATGGGTATATAGGCACCTTCAGATGATGGACACTGGCACACCCAATGCAGGTAGTTCACTCCCTATATAACCCCTCCTCCTACCAGGACCTCAGTTTTGTAGCAAAGCAATATACACAAATCCCAAAAGAGGGGAGGGACCTCTGTGTCCCGTGATGTACTCCAAGAAAAGGATTTTACAGGTAAGCAGTTATAAAAATCCTATTTTCTTTATCGTACATCACGGGACACAGAGCCATAGTATTAACTATATGGGATGTCCCAAAGCAATGCTATTTGAGGGGAGGGAGACACAACCCGTAGGGCACCCCCAGACTTGAGGACCTATACTGCTGCCTGCAGCACACTGTGCCCAAAGGCGATATCCTCATGCTTTCTTACATCCACCTGATAAAACTTGGTGAATGTATGTACTGAAGACCAAGTTGCAGCCTTACAGATCTGAGCAATGGAGGCCTGGGGATGAACTGCCCAAGAAGCACTAACTGTTCTGGTAGAGTGCGCTTTGACTTGGTGGGAAAAAAAGGTGGAAACTTACCTTTTAAAAAATAGGCCTGAATTATAACTTGCCGAATCCACTTAGCAACAGTGTATTTAGACGCTGCCTGTCCTTTCCTAGGACCTTCAACACAAATAAGACATCAGTCTTCCGGATCTGAGCAAAAAACTTGGATGATGACGCCACAAGACCCTGTCCTCGTGAATAATCAAATATGGCACTTTACAAGAAAGAGCAGCCAATTCCGAAACCCTCCTTGCTGAGGATATAGCAACCAAAACACTAACTTCCTTGTCAGAAGGACTAAGGGAATATGCTGTATCGGTTCAAATGGCTGTTTTTGTAACACTGACAAAACTAAGTTCAAGTCCCAAGGGTTCAAAGGAGATCTGACTGGTGGATTAAGCCGCATCACCCCTTGCATAAAAACCCATACCAAAGAATGCAAAGCAAGCAGTCTTTGAAATAAGACCGATAAAGCTGAGAATTGGCCCTTAATAGTACTCAAGGCCAGCTTCATCTCTACCCCTATTTGTAGAAAGGCAAGAATTCTGCCTATGTTGTACTTCTGAGGGTGCCAACCCTTGGATTTACACCAGGAAATATAAGCCATCCAGACTCTATAATATATGTTTCTGGAAGCTGGCTTCCTTGCATTAATTAAGGTAGAGATAACTGATCCGGAAAGCCCACATTTCTTTAGAATGTGGGTTTCAATAGCCAAGCCGTTAAATTTAGAGTTTGTAAGGTAGGATGGAATATCGGCCCCTGTGAGAGTAGGTCTGGCCATAGTGGAATGGACCATGGATCCCCCACTGCCATCTTTACAATTTCTGCATACCAGGACCTTCTGGGCCATGCTGGGGCTACAAGAATTACCAGCTTTCTTTCCAGCTTGATCCTGCAAAGAAGTCGTGGCAGCAACTGAATAGGCGGGAATGCATAAATCAGTGAGAACTGATCCCACGGGGATACAAAGTTGACCAACTTCATGTTGAATCTGGACGCCAGAAGATCTACATCCGGAGTTCCCCATTTTTGGCAAACAGCCCAAAAAATATCGGGGTGAAGGGACCATTCCCCCAGGAGCAACTGCTGGCGGCTCAAGAAGTCCGCCTGCCAATTCTCTACTGTCGGAATGAAAACTGCTGATAGGCATGGAACATTCCTTTCTCCCCAGGTTAGGATATGGTTCACCTCCCTCTGTGCTGTGAGACTCTTGGTGCCCCGTTGGTGATTGATGTAAGCCACAGCTGTGGCATTGTCGGATTGGATCCTGACAGGACAACCCCGTAACCTGAATGTCCAGGCCTTCAGAGCTAGACCTGCTGCCTGAATCTCTAGGATGTTGATGGGCAAGGTCCTTTTTGTCCTTGACCACTGTCCCTGGACAGTTGTCTTTTCTAGCACTGCTCCCCAACCTGAGCGGTTGGCATCTGTCCTTACCACCTTCCAGATAACTGGTCTGAAGGATTTTCCTTTCAGCAGATTCTGGGTTACCAACCACCAACTGAGGCTCCGGGACACCCTTGGGGACAGCCGCATTGGCAAGTCTAAAGCTTGAACCATTTTGTTCCAAGCAGACAGGATACTGTTTTGCAACAGTCTAGAATGGAACTGGGCATAGGGAACCGCTTCAAATGAAGCCACCATCTTTCCTAACAATCTCATGCGAAGGTGAATGGAAGGATCTCTTTTTGACCTGACCATCTGCACCAGCTTTCTTATGGCGTTGATCTTTGCCTGAGGCAAGAACCCCTTTTTCTGGGCTGTGTCCAAGATCAGACCCAAGTACCCCAGCCTTTTTTGCGGTTTTAAAGAAGATTCTCTCGGTTGAGAACCCAACCCAGATTTTCCAGGTATTTGGTTGTAATGCGCATGCTTTGCTCCAAACAGACCACCGACTTGTCTATTAGCAATAGATCATCTAGGTTCGCCAAGACTGCTATGCCCTGTGCCCTTAACCTGGCTAGAGCTGGAGCCAGAACCTTTGTAAACACCCGGGGTGCTGTAGCTAGCCCGAAGGGCAAGGCTACAAACTAAAAATGATGCCGTTCTACCTCGAACAGCAGAAACCTTTGGTGAGCGGGAAATATAGGGACATGCAGATATGCATCCCTGATGTCGATAGATACCAGAAGTTCTCCTCCTTGTAGGATAGAAACCACCGACTTGATCGACTCCATGTGAAAAGAGCGGATCTTCAGGAACTGATTTAGATTCTTTAGATCTAGAATGTGTCTGACATCCCCATTCGGTTTTGGTACCGTAAAGAGGTTTGAAAAAAACCCCAAACCTTGTTCATCTGTGGTGATTTGTTTGATCACCCCTGAGCCAGTAATCGGTCTAGTGCCTGAAACAGAGATTGCCTTTTCCCTGGATCTTTGGGAACGTTTGACCTTGAGACGGTGGAAACTCCCAAAATTCCAGTTTGTACCCTAGAGTTACCGTGGAGATGACCCATCTGTCCTAAATTTCCTCTTGCCAGACTTCTGAGAACTGTAGAAGTCTTCCCCCCACCCTGGCAAGCGGGGGGCACCCCTTCATAATGAGGCTTTAGAATTCTGTTTTGCAGGTTTCCACCCCCAGGACTTCTTTTGTGCCTGGGCCTGACCGTGAGGCTTTCCTCTAGACTCCGACGGCGGAGGCTGTCGCCACTGCCTAGAGACGGATGCCCCTGGCGCAGGAGAAAGAGCCTGCCTAAATGAAGGGCGTTTATTTCTTCTCTTGACTGGCAAAAGAGTACTTTTCCCACTTGAAATCTTTTGGATGTATTTATCCAAATCATCCCCAAATAGCCGATCCCCATGAAAAGGAAAACCAGTCAGGAGCCTTTTGCATGGTGCCTCAGCTGACCAGTTTTTTAACCACAGGATCCTACGCATGTGTACTAGCGCAAGGTGGGACGCCTGGTCAATAGAATCTTTAATGGCATCTATGGCAAAACATAATGCTCTTGGTAGTTCGGCCGAATCCAGATGCCTGTGACAGATGCCTATTGCAGCGAGTGCAGGCTGAGTAACTGCACCTGCCAAAGAAAAAGAGGATTTTAACAAGAATTCCAACCTTTTATCTGTTGGATCCTTAAGCATTTGTGCATTGTCTACTGGACAAGTTAGACTTTTATTGGCACTGGAAATAGCAGCGTCAACTGCTGGTACATTCCATCTTTTGGTGAATTTCTCGTCCATGAGATAGAGTACTGTGAATCTCTTTGGAGGGAGAAAATGCTTATGCGGGTGATCCCATTCAGCATAAATAAGCTGTTCTAGTAATGCATGGACAGGAAACGCATGCAAAGGCTGTGAAGGTTTTAAGGAACCCAAAGAAGAAACTGAACTTTCAGCTGACTCCGTTAGGGGTAGCTTGAAAGTGGAACGAACCATTTCCGTAAGAGATTGTACCAGCAATTTCTCAGATTGCGAGGCTGATAAGGGTTCATCCACCGTTGATCCACCGAGTAATCTGTTTGTCTTTCCTCCTGATCGCCTGAGGGTAACACCTCATCCTCTACCCAGTGTTCCCCTGATAAAGGGTCTAAGGTGGGGGAGGGGGGTCTATCACACTTTCTATCCCTTTGGTTGGAGGATGCGATTAAAGCCGCTAATCTTCCCTCTAGCCCCAACGGGGCGGAGGAAAAGTCACCTTCATTCATGTATACAGGGGCTGAGATGTGAGAAGCAGCTGCACCACCAGTTGGTTCCAATGACTCACCCTGGCTTGCCACTCCTGGTATTTCAGGAGAAGATGACAGTAAGGAGGCACAACTGGAGTTCCCAGCGCCTCTTTTTTGAGGTTTTTGTGGTGTCCTTTTTAGCAGGCATAGTCTTAAGCACAAAGCAGAGGTACTATTTAAATGCATTAATCGCTGAACAATAGTCTGACAATATATTGCCGCTAATAAAAGTTTAGCCTAGTGCTGGGGAAAAAATGTCCTTTCCTCTATTGGGAATGCCCATCTGCAGCTCTTCCGTGCCCCATCACTCCTGTGTCCCGAGTGGTCAGCCAGCTCACTCTTCTCGCTATCCAGCTGAGGAGAGACTGCTCTTGTACAATGTCTCCACCCCACGCTTGCGCTGTGCGTCCTCGTGGACGCTACGTCCCACACACGGCGCTGCGCCTAGGCCCCTCTTTCTCCGTACACACCCGCCTCCCCCTTTCGTTTGAATTTCGACTGTTCCCGCGCACATGCGGGCGGCCTTCGGTCCTGTAGACCCATCACGAGGAGGGGGGGAGGAGAAGCAGTGCCCAGAATGACGACCAGCAGGGGGAAATTGCAAGGGGAGCAGCAACAACTGTTGAATTCCCTAACCCACTTGGTCCCTCCAGGGGGAAAAATGCGGAAAGGCAGATCTCTTACCTACAAAAGGAATCCCTGCTGTGACAAGCTGCTGCTGAATCCACACACAGACTGACACTGAGCTGAAGCGATGACAACAAATTAAGGTATGTGCATATACTCCCTCTAGTGGAGATTTAAGGCATGACAAAATTTTTCCCCAAAGAAGAAAAACCATAGGTGGACTTTTTACTTAGCTTCTTCCCTTACCTTATATTCGCCGCAAGATACTGCTGTGACAGACAGATCCAAACTTCACCCCTCATGGCGGGCTGCGTTAGCGAACCTTCAAAGACCGGGTCCCTTTTTATCAGGGTTCCACTCCCTTGGACCTGTATAGCACCCCGCCAGGAAAAACTTTAGGTAATGTGACCATGACCAAAGCCCTGGGTCCCGGAGTCCAGCCCTGCTAGGAGAGGCGTTACAGGCAAAACCTTGTTCTTCTTATACTAGGCCCGGGTACCATCCACTTTGGCCTTTGGATGGATCCGGTCTATGGAGGCTGTTTAAATCCAAGAAGGATCCCTCCAGCGGAGCTCTTTAGAGCACATCTTTACTCGTGACCAACACCTTAGACACTGGCGAAAAAACAGAGGTACTCCTGGTAGGAAGTGGGGTTATATAGGGAGTGAACTTCCTGCATTGGGTTTGCCAGTGTCCATCACCTGAAGGTGCCTATATACCCATATAGTTAATTCTATGGCTCTGTGTCCCATGATGTACGATAAAGAAATTAAATTTTTTTGTCACAAGTGATTGAAAAATCACAAAAAAAAAGAAGAAAATTACACAAAGTTGTCACTACATGATATATTACTCACACATGCCATGGTTATATGTGGAATTACACCCCAAAATTCATTATGCTGTTTCTCCTGAGTATAGAGATACCACATGTGTAAGACTTTTTGGGAGCCTAGCCGTGTACAGGACCCTGAAAGCTAAGCACCGCCTTCAGGCTTACTAAGGGCGTACATTTTTGATTTCACTCCTCACTACCTATCACAGTTTTGAAAGCAATAAAATGCCAAGATAGCACAAATCCCTGCCAAATGACCCCATTTTGGAAAGTAGACACCCCAAGCGTCAACACCAGGTGTTTGGAGTAAAGTGGGCCGGTCTGGAAGTTCAGGGCCAAATTTTTGTCCCAGTCCAGCCCTGCCATGAAATGTCAAGATAGCACAAAACTCCCACAAATGCCCCATTTTGGAAAGTAGACACATCAAGCTATTTGCTGAGAGGCATGTTGAGTCCATGGAATATTTTATATTTTGCCACAAGTTGTGGAAAAATTACAAACTTTTGCTTTTGCACAAAGTTGTCACTAAATGATATATTGTTCAAACATGCCATGGGTATATGTGAAATTACACCCCAAAATACATTCTGCTGTTTCTCCTGAGTATGGGGATACCACATGTGTGGAACTTTTTGGCAGTCTAACCGTGTACAGGACCCCGAAAACCATTCAACGCCTTCAGGCTTTTTAAGGGTGTAAATTTTTGATTTCACTCCTCACTGCCTATCACAGTTTCGGAGGCCATGAAATGCCCAGATAGCACCCCCCCCCCCCCCCCCCATGACCCTATTTTGGAAAGTAGACACCCCAAGCTATTTGCTGAGAGGCATGTTGAGTATTTTGCAGATCTCGCTTTTTGTCACAAAGTTTTGAAAATTAAAAAAGAAAAAAAATTACATTTTTGAGAGCTGCAAAATATTCACCATGCCTCTCAGCAAATACCTTGGGGTGTCTACTTTCCAAAATGGGGTCATTTGGGGGGGGGGGATTGTGCTAGCTGGACATTTCAGAGCCTCCGTAACTGTGATAGATAGGTAGTGAGGAGTAAAGTCACAATTTTACGGCTTTAGAAACTTGAAGGCGGTGATTGGTTTTTGGGGTCCTGTATGTAGCTAGGCTCCCAAAAAGTCTCACACGTGGTATACCAATACTCAGGAGAAGCAGCAGAATGTATTTTGGGGTGTAATTCCACATATAACCATGCCATGTTTGAACAATATATCATTTAGTGACAACTTTGTGTAAAAAGAAAAAATGTTTAATTTTCCCGAAACTCGTGGCAAAATATAAAATATTCCATGGATACAATATGCCTCTCAGCAAATAGCTTGAAGTGTCTACTTTCCAAAATGGGGCATTTGTGGGAGTTTTGTGCTATCTTGACATTTCATGGCAGGGCTGGACTGGGACAAAAATTTGGCCCTGGACTTCATCCAGACCGGCCCACTTTACTCCAAACACCTGGTGTTGACGCTTCAATCTTTTCGGCACCATGGTTGACATGGTGTCAGGATGATTGAAGCGCATTATTTCTATTATTACATTGTAATATAACAAGAAATAGTTCAACTCACCATAATGCAGAATCAGTGGGAGCCCTGAGTGTGTCACCTGCCACGTCACTTGCCACATCGCCTGCCACCAGATGCAGTGTGTCACCTGCCACGGCACTTGTCAGCAGAGGCAGCTTGTCACTTGCCACGTTACCTGCCACC
The DNA here is from genome assembly GCA_037952925.1 of Lithobates clamitans. Lineage (NCBI taxonomy): Eukaryota > Metazoa > Chordata > Amphibia > Anura > Ranidae > Lithobates > Lithobates clamitans. The sequence continues at coordinate 1,912,740 of JBBGZY010000583.1, forward strand.
AGATGCAGAACGTAACTTGCCACGTCACTTGTCAGCAGAGGCAGCTTGTCACTTGCCACGTCGCCTGCCACCAGATGCTGCATGTCACTTGCCACGTTGCCTGCCGCCAGGTGCTGCATGTCACTTGCCACCATCGCCTGCCACCAGATGCAGCGTGTCACTTGCCACGTCGCCTGCCACCAGATGCCGCATGTCACTTGCCACGTTACCTGCCACCAGATGCAAAACAGGTAAGTAAGGTATTGGAAAATTCTCCTCACCTGGACTGATATCATTAAAGAGGTGTATTGTAAGTAACTGGCACACAGTCAACCAGTGGGTCTTAACACATTGGGGTATGAAGACTATAGCGTAACGTAGAGTAATGTGAAGACATGCAGTAACCTAGAGTAACAGAAGTGTAACAAGCAGCCTGCCAATAGCATGCACCAATTATAGGTGGAAGGGCCTCTAGCAGCGAGGTAGATGTTGTTGGCACTCCTTCCGCCAGCAGTCTGTCTCCCATAGCAACAGGAGTGGATTGCTCTGTAGAAGTTCCCATTATTTACAGAGGTATGGAAGTTCATGAGTTAAGTGAACGTTTGGAACCCACACAGACTGTACACTCTACTTAAGAGTAGCAGTGGAAGATGCTGGACAGGTGAATGTGAACATTAGCTCAGCATGTCTCCTGCAAATGCAGATTACAGGAGAAGAGTTGCTGAGCCAGTGTACATTGTGTACACTCATCTCTAAGTGTAGAGGTCTGCCTTAATGTTGAGTATTCCCCCACGACAACCTCAGCCTTGCCCCACGGCATAGATCAAGACGACACAAAGTAAAGGTACCCCACATGTGTGGCAAAGTGACCCTGTAACCAAGTGCCTAGCATAGCCCAGAAGAACCAACCCGGGGTAGGCCTCACATGTGACCCAGTACTTGGCACCCAACCAGGCAATGGGGAACATGGAGGATGTGACTGACAACCACACAGCAGCTAACCCTACAGGCACAGCTGCCTCTTGACCGAATAGGTGGAGGGGAGCTAAGGCTGACAGGCAGATGAAGGTTCTCATGTAGTGAGAAGGAATAAGCTGCGCACACCCTCGAGGGAGCCGCCAGGAACACCCGCCGGGGAAAACAACCCATTCCACTTATCCTGTCTAGAACTAACCACTGGGGCAGAGGCAGGAACTGTTGCTGGAGCCCAGTGAGGTACCAGAATTCCCTGCACCTGTGTGTGCTTACTGTATATACTGTACATGTCCAGAGCCTCACCTCTCCCATCCCCACCGCTCCCACCAGTACTGAGCACCGACAACACTGACCATGTGTTTGTCTCCAAAAATGCCCTGCTCTGCTCTGACCTCCCACCCTGGCTACGGCAGGCACACACCTCCAATGTGCCTGTCTATACCCTTGTCTGCTGGCAGCGTGGGCTGAAGGGGCAGCTGCTTTGGGCCCCAAAACAATGACTGGGCCCAGGTGCCCCTTTTGCCCCTGCATTAAAGACTGCCCTGCCTGCAGCCCGTACGAAAACCCCACCAGTCTGCCAACAAACTGTTTTGGGAAACAGTTACATTACATGGTAATTTATATTAGCCACCCACCTCCTTCCACATACAATCTGCAGCTCAATGGCTTAGTAGGCAACATCCATGGCAGCAAGGTCTGCTGAGAGTTGAGGTCTGAGAATGACACTGATGTTAGTTTTTTCCCGCAGTTCTTGCACAGCAGTTACATGACCACTACTAAATGCATGTAAAGAAGCTATTGAAAACTTTGTAGATTTCATTGTTTTAGCAGTACTATTATGATAGCTGTTTAAGATGTTAACACTACATAAGCTTTAAGTGGTGGCTAGCACACAAGTTGCTGCAAACAGCCATTGTTTCCAATTGCAGGAAAGTGTTCAAATGTTACTGGGAATGTTGGCAACTGCAGCTGATCATAAAGATGAACAAATTCTTACAAACATGCGGCCAATGTCTGTCTAAGACAGTCAACCTAAATGAGCCTTAGCTCCTTAAATACATTCCTTTATGACCTTTGTTTACCGTTTCTTCTCCACCTCTACCCATGTTCTTCAAAACCAAATAGAACATACTCACCCACATCTGCTTCAGAAAACACTTAATGCCCTACACTTTGCACTTTTATATTTTCCCATTTACGTGGGTGTATTATAACTATATGAAGTGCTTTTTCTGGGTATGTTGTAAAGGTCATCAATAAATCATTTAGTGCTAAAAGCACTAAAAGGCATATGGCTAGTAGGCCCTTAGCATCATAAATTGTACAGGAAAACAAAGTATGACCTCAGGCCTAAAACTAGAAGATGAAGAAAAAGGAAAAAGCTAAATAAAATGACCAACAGAAACCAATGTTTAACTTTCATCTGAAATCTGTAATCTGATTAAAGTGGTATTAAACCAAAATGTATTTTATTGCAGCTTACTTAAACATTAGATGTGGTGGCTGCATTTCTTTTTTTGGGCATTTCCCCCCTCTGTTTTCACCTGGTGATCTGGCCAGTAACACACCTCCTGTATTAGAGTGCCCCCACTCTGGATGAATGAGCACAGAGTGCACCTTTGGACAGCTGCATTGTGTTAGATGTACTAGAAGATTTAATTATACTTACAAATTTTTAGAAGGACAGAGAGGACAATCTGTTACAAAGACAGAGGTCGCTGAACAGTATGTTGTTTACCAGGCGCTCGGGTTCGGCACAACGCGACCGGGTGGACAGATTATTGGGTGGGGCTGGGGAGGACCCAGCTGTCATGGTACACGTTAGCACCAATTACAAAATAAGAGGAAGGTGGGTTTAGGGAATAGGGATTTAGGGAATAGATTGAATAGAAGGACCTCCAAGGTGGTTTTCTCGGAAATACTACCTGTGCCTCGAGCCACACAGAGAGGCAGCAGAAGCTTAGGGAACTGAACAAGTGGCTGAGGAACTGGTGTAGGAAAGAGGGGTTTGGGTTCCTGGAGAACTGGGCTGACTTCTCAGTCGGTTATCGGCTTTTTAGTAAGGATGGGCTGCACCTTAATGGGGATGGTACAGCTCTATTGGGAAGAAAGATCGCCACAAAGTTGGAGGGCTTTTAAACTAGGTGTTGGGGGGAGGGTTTAGAGGTAGCGATAACCAACAGTGAGCATAGGACAGAGGGGATTAGTGGAGACACTAGTGATATTATATCCATAACATCTAATCCTAATCCGGAGATACCAAATCAAAAACAAAGCCTGAGAAATCATAAGGAAAAAAAAAATATGCACCAATACAAAACTCAGGGGAATGTTTACAAATGCCAGGAGCATAGTCAATAAAATGGAGTAACTGGAACTGCTATTACACGAGGAGCATGTGGACTTCATGAGAAAAACAGAAACTTGGTTTAACAGTTTACATGACTAGCTGACAAACATCCAGGTGTATTCCTTGCGTTGGAGGGACAGGGAGGGGTGTGTCTATATGTCAGGAATGATTTACGGGTAGAAGAGCAAGATGACATCAGTGATGGGGCAAGGGGAAGGTGGAGTCTGTATGGGTGGAACTCCAAAGGATGGAAGTAAGCAGGAAATTACTAGTGGGGGTATGGTACAGGCCCCCTAACCTAAAGGAAGAGGCGGAGTTGGATCTCCTTTCACAGTTAGAAATGGCAGCAAGACTGGGCAATGTCATCATAATGGGGGACTTCAACTACCTGGACATTGACTGGGCAGAAGGGACAGCCACTCTTTAAAGGCCCGCCACTTATTAAATGTTCTACAAGACAACTTCATGTCCCAATTGCTGGATTCCCCAACTAGAAGTAACGCAATGCTAGATCTATTAATTGCAAATGATACAGATCTGATTGCAGATGTGGAAATATGGGACAACTTGGAAGCGACCACAGAATTATCACATTCTGCATAAATCATAGAAAAGGGAGTCACGAGTGGAGTACAAGAACACTACATTTCAAAAGAGCCAACTAAAAACTAAACTCCACTCAATGCTGCAAGATATTAAGTGGGATCAAATCCTTGAAACATTGAACATGGAGGAAAAATGGGAATGCTTTAGGAACACATTAAACAAAAGTATCACCGAGTGCATTCCAAGGGGTAATAAATATAGAAGAACAAAGGTTAAACCTGAGTGGCTAAACCAAAACATAAAATGTCACATTAAGGACAAAAAAATGGCCTTTAAAAAGTACAAAGCAGAGGGGTCAGTGACAGCATTCCAACACTACAAAGAATGCAATAAGAAGTGTAAGCACGCAATCAGGGCGGCTAAAAAAGACTATGAGAGACACATAGCGGAGGAGAGTAAACATAATCCCAAGAAGTTTTTTAAATATATTACATATATTATATATATAACAGTAAAAAGGCAAGGTTGGAACACATAGGCCCCATAAAGAATGAGGAAGGAAAGATCGTTACAGATGACAAGGAGAAGGCAGCTGTAGTAAATGCTTTCTTCTCCTCAGTCTTCACACAGGAAAAGGATGGGTATAACAACCACGACAGTATTGTTAGCAACACGCCACAGGATCTACCCTTGTGGCTAACAGAGGCCAGGGTCCAGTAAGGATTAGAGAAGCTTAACATAAATAAATCACCAGGACCTAATTGGCTTACACCCGAAAGTCCTTACAGAACTCATTCAGGTTATAGCCAGACTGCCATTCCTAATCTTTATGGACAGCATACTGACAAGATTGGTATCAGCAATTGGCGAAAGGCCCACGTGGTACCAATATTCAAAAAAGGGCAAAGATATATTCTTGGGAACTATAGGCCTGTCAGTCTAAAGTCGGCAGTTTGTAAACTATTTGAGGGAATGATAAGGGACCATATCCAAGAATTTGCTGATGAAAACAGTATAATTAGCAGTAATCAGCACGGGTTTACGAAAAGGTCGCTATTGCCAAACCAACCTGTTATCCTTTTACGAGGAAGTGAGCTACCATCTGGACAAAGGTAGACCGGTGGATGTAATGTATCTGGATTTTGCAAAAGCATTTGATACAAGTTGAGTTCTATAGGCATGGACCATAAGGTTTGTTCTTGGATGGAAAACTGGCTACGGGGACGTGTCCAAAGGGCTGTGATAAATAATGTATATTTAGAATAGTCTAGAGTGGTTAGAGGGGTACCCCAAGGCTCTGTCCTGTGACCAATTCTGTTTAATTTATTTATAAATGATATAGAGGATGGGATAATAGCTCAATCTCAGTGTTTGTTGACAACACAAAAATATGTAGGGCAATAACAACACAGCAGGATATAGAAACTTTACAAGAGGACCTGAATAAATGTATTGAGTGGGCTACTGAATGGCAAATGAAGTTTAACATTAAAAAAATGTAAAGTAATGCACTTGGGGGGTAAAAATATAAATGTTACTCATTGGGGGAGAACCCCTAGGGGCTTCCAGGATGGAAAAGGATCTAGGGGTCCTAGTAGAAGACAGACTGTGTAATAGGATGCAGTGTCAAGCTGTGGCTACCAAAGCCAGCAGAATATTAGCATGCATTAAAAGGGGGATTTACTCCAGTGATAAAGAGATTATTCTGCCACTTTATAAAATTCTGGTTCGGACGCATCTGGAGTATTCCATGCAGTTCTGGTCACCAATCCTCAGAAAGGAAGTGCTGGAGCTGGAGAGAGTCCATAGAAGGGCAACTAAATTAATATGTGGACTGGAGGACCTCAGTTATGAGGAAAGACTACAAGCGCTAAATGTATTCTCCTTGGAGAAGAGACGCTTGAGAGGAGATATGATAGCGATATACAAATATCTCAATGGTGATCTCAGTGTAAGAAACTTTTCAGTCCTAGGGAGTGTAAGTGGACACCTGACCAGACAATGAGACTAGAAGAGAAGCGGTTTAACCCTAAGCTGCGTAGGGGTTTTTGACTGTCAGGGCGGTAAGAATGTGGAACTCTCATCCACAATCAGTGGTGTCGGCAAGCAGTATGTATAGTTTTAAAAGACTCTTGGACGTGCATCTTAGCAAAAACAATATGCAGAGATATAGGAAATTATTTTTCCACATACACACACACACACCTACACTGGTTGAACTGGATAGACTGTTGTCTTTATTCAACCTTACCTACTATGTAAAATAAAAGCCAAACCCCAGCTAACACTTAATAAGCTGTTACAGGAGTTTTTTTTTCTTTTAAGATAAAGGTTTTACATAAATAAAAGCTGATCATTTTAAGCACTCCTGACAATGTTAAACGGTTTGTCTCATCCCTGTAACTGCAAGAGAGCTTGTACTGTTAAAAAACAACAGACTTACTGGCTGGATCACCAGGTGATCATAAAGGAAAGAAAGCCAAAAAAAAAAAGAAAAAGAAAGAATGCAGCCACATCTAAGATTTGGTAAGGTGCAATATAATACATGTTTACTTTTGGGTTTACTACTGCTTTCATTACTAGGGGTTCTGCTCTCTAAATTTTCCCAAGAGTATGTAAAGAGTCAGTACACCTAAACTAGATATATTTTAGTTACTGGTTGGCTGAGTTCCCCTTGGTGTCTCACATTTCTTGTGGATTCCAGTAGAACTATCCAAGAGGGTGAATGGGACCCACTCATAATGGTCTCAGATGATGAGCAAATGTGGGATCCAGCACAGAGATCTCACTATTGGTGCCCCCGAAAGATGTAAGGAACCTTTAGGTGGTTCATCTGTGTAGCTTGTACCAAAATGTCAGTTTAGTGGGCTCATCCTTTAAAGTGAAACTGCACTCCTGATTTAGAAGAGGCACATGAGATATCTGCTATTAACTTTATTTACCTGAAAAGTCAGTTCTGTGCCCCTGTCTGAGTTTGCTTCTACACAAAATTCTTATTAATTTTAAAAAAGGTAGATGCAATGAAAGTGAAACTCCTAGATTGTAAGCTTTAACGAGCAGGGCCCTCTGATTCCTCCTGTATTGAATTGTATTGTACTTGTACTGTCTGCCCTAATGTTGTAAAGCGCTGCGTAAACTGTCGGCGCTATATAAATCCTGTATAATAATAATAACTCAAGAGTACAATAAGTCATGTACAGTTTGATAGAAAGAAAAAACGATCAGTGTTTGCATTGATGAATAGGAAAGCACAACAAAAACGATCAAGCAGAAATATTACTGGCAAACTGATCTCAAATATTAACTCTATTGGGGCAAAGGAGTAGAGGTAATAGAATAGGGAAGGGTTGGGAGGACCTAGCCAGGTTCAGCTGCTACCATATTCCTCTATCTGTTCAAAAAGAAGGGGGTGAAAGATCAAAATTAAGTTCCTTGTTAGAGATGAGCTTCGTGTTCGAGTCGAACGCAAGTTTGACTCGAACATTGTGTGTTCGGGCGTTCGCCGAATTACGAACATTATGAGCCGTTCACGCCAAATTCGAGTGGCGCATCACGGCCCATAATTCACTGTGGCATCGCAGTGCATTGCTGGCTGATGATTGGCCAAGCATGCACTATGACCCGCATGTTTGGCCAATCACAGCGCCGTGAGTACAGAGAGCCATAATTAGCCAAAGCCAGGGAGGCATTGGCCAATTATAGCTCAGGGGGTTTAGTACACGCCCCACACTATATAAGGCTGCCTGCACGTCGGCCCTGTGTAGTGTGTTGCGGTGGAGAGAGATAGATAGACAGACAGTGTCATTTGATTTAAGTTAGATAGAGTAGGCAGGTCGAGTCAGTTAGCTATATACACTGTATTCAGTTTAGCTAGATCCTGTTCTTCTCTTCTTAATATACTGACAGGCAGGCAGGTGTTTTTACAGTATTTCCAGTTACTGTACTGTGTACCCTGCACAGTTGCACCTACAGTATAGCTACCTGAAACCAGATGCTTGTGTGGGCTCTTGATGTATTTCCAGTTACTGTACTGTGTCCCTGCACAGTTGCATCTACAGTATAACTACCTTAAGCCAGGTGCTTGTGTAGGCTCTTGACATTTTTCCAGTTACTGTACTGTGTACCCTGCACAGTTGCACCTACAGTATAACTACCTGAAGCCAGGTGCTTGTATAGGCTCTTGACGTATTTCCAGTTACTGTACCGTGTACCCTGCACAGTTGCACCTACAGTATAACTACCTGAAGCCAGGTGCTTGTGTGGGCTCTTGACGTATTTCCAATTACTGTACTGTGTACCCTGCACAGTTGCACCTAAAGTATAGCTACCTGAAACCAGGTGCTTGTGTGGGCTCTTGATGTATTTCCAGTTACTGTACTGAGTCCCTGCACAGTTGCACCTACAGTATAACTACCTGAAGCCAGGTGCTTGTGTAGGCTCTTGACATATTTCCAGTTACTGTACTGTGTACCCTGCACAGTTGCACCTACAGTATAATTACCTGAAGCCAGGTGCTTGTGTCGGCTCTTGACGTATTTCCAGTTACTCTACTGTGTACCCTGCACAGTTGCACCTACAGTATAGCTACCTGAAACCAGGTGCTTGTGTGGGCTCTTGACGTATTTCCAGTTACTGTACTGTGTCCCTGCACAGTTGCACCTACAGTATAACTACCTGAAGCCAGGTGCTTGTGTGGGCTCTTGAAGTATTTCCAGTTACTGTACTGTGTACCCTGCGCAGTTGCACCTACAGTATAGCTACCTGAAGCCAGGTGCTTGTGTAGGCTCTTGACATATTTCCAGTTACTGTACTGTGTACCCTGCACAGTTGCACCTACAGTATAACTACCTGAAGCCAGGTGCTTGTGTAGGCTCTTGATATATTTCCAGTTACTGTACTGTGTACCCTGCACAGTTGCACCTACAGTATAACTACCTGAAGCCAGGTGCTTGTGTAGGCTCTTGACGTATTTCCAGTTACTGTACTGTGTACCCTGCAAAGTTGCACCTACAGTATAGCTACCTGAAGCCAGGTGCTTGTGTGGGCTCTTGACGTATTTCCAGTTACTGTACTGTGTACCCTGCACAGTTTCACCTACAGTATAACTACCTGAAGCCAGGTGCTTGTGTAGGCTCTTGACGTATTTCCAGTTACTGTACAGTGTACCCTGCACAGTTGCACCTAAAGTATAACTACCTGAAGCCAGGTGCTTGTGTAGGCAATTGACGTATTTCCAGTTACTGTACTGTGTACCCTGCACAGTTGCACCTACAGTATAGCTACCTGAAATCAGGTGCTTGTGTAGGCTCTTGACATATTTCCAGTTACTGTACTGTGTACCCTGCACAGTTGCACCTACAGTATAGCTACCTGAAGCCAGGTGCTTGTGTGGGCTCTTGACGTATTTCCAGTTACTGTACTGTGTACCCTGCACAGTTGCACCTACAGTATAACTACCTGAAGCCAGGTGCTTGTGTAGGCTCTTGACGTATTTCCAGTTACTGTACTGTGTACCCTGCACAGTTGCACCTACAGTATAACTACCTGAAGCCAGGTGCTTGTGTAGGCTCTTGACGTATTTCCAATTACTGTACTGTGTACCCTGCACAGTTGCACCTACAGTATAGCTACCTGAAGCCAGGTGCTTGTGTAGGCTCTTGAGGTATTTCCAGTTACTGTACTAAGTACCCTGCACAGTTGCACCTACAGTATAGCTACCTGAAGCCAGGTGCTTGTGTGGGCTCTTGACGTATTTCCAGTTACTGTACTTTGTACCCTGCACAGTTGCACCTACAGTATAGCTACCTGAAGCCAGGTGCTTGTGTGGGCTCTTGACACATTTCCAGTTACTGTACCGTGTACCCTGCACAGTTGCACGTACAGTATAACTACCTGAAGCCAGGTGCTTGTGTAGGCTCTTGACGTATTTCCAGTTACTGTACTGTGTACCCTGCACAGTTGCACCTACAGTTTAACTATCTGAAGACAAGTGCAGGTGTTCTCATACTAATAATACTACAGGCAGGCAGTTGATTCTGCTAGCTGCAGTATAATCGGTCTATATATACATCCCAGTTTTGTGCAGCTACATCTCACTGCAGGCCAATAGTATGTCTGGAAGGCCAACAAGGAGAGGCAGACAGTCACAAGCCAATAAAAGAGGGCAAGCAGGCTTAGTGTCTAGAGGGAAAAGCGCTGGTCGTGGACACAGTGCATCCTCGTCAGCACATGGCCGTGGGACAAGCTTGGCTTTTTTTTCGGCAGCTGGCCGTGTTGAGCCGCAACATGCGGAAGACTTGGTGGAGTGGATGACCAAGCCGTCCTCATCCTCCTCATCCTCTCTCACCCAGGCTCAGGGTACTTTGTCTGGCAAAGCAGCTGCCAACGCGGCCTATTCCCTCGGCTCAATGGCATCAGTGACTCCTTCCCTAGCCCCACCATGTCCTCCTGAGGAGTCCCCCGAACTGTTTGACCACAGTGTTGGGTACATGCTCCAGGAGGATGCTCAGCGTTTCGAAGGCTCCCATGATGGTACTCAGCTAGAGGAAGGCAATAACGTGAGCCCAGAAAGAGAGGATGCCCAGGAAGGACAGCAATCTGGCAGTCATATTCCCCCTGCTGCAGCATACTGCCAGGTTTGCTCCAGTGATGAGGAGGGAGGGGATGATGAGGTCACTGACTCCACGTGGGTGCCTGATAGGAGAGAGGAGGAGGAGGAGGCACATCACCAAAGAGGCAGGATGCCCTCCAGGGGCCAGCCTAAGGGCAGCACACTGACCAGCGGTTGAATGCTAGCTTGGCAAAATTGCTAGCACTTCAACTGCTACCTTTTCAGTTGGTAGACTCTGCCCCCTTCCGTGAGTTTGTGGAATGTGCGGTTCCTCAGTGGCAGGTTCCCAAACGCCACTTTTTCTCATGGAAGGCGATTCTACTGGCATGTGGAAGACAATGTCTTGGCCTCGCTGGACAGGGCGGTCAGTGGTAAGGTGCATATTACCGCTGACTCATGGTCCAGCAGGCATGGACAGGGATGTTACCTAAGTTTGGGTGACTCTTCTGGCAGCTGGGAAGGATGCAGGACAAGGTGCATTAGTGTTGGAGGTTGTTCCACCACCATGCCCCCAAAATGCCACTACTGGTAATTCTGACACACCGCTCTCCTCCACCCCCTCCTCTTCTTCTTCCTCCATGGCCTCTTTCTGTGCTTTGTCCTCGGAACCAGCGGTGCTCCGTAGGCGTTCAAGGGGCTACGCAAGTACGCAGGCCAAAAGATGCCATGCGGTGCTTGAGCTGGTGTGCTTGGGGGACAGTAGCCACACTGGGGCAGAGATTCTGTCAGCTCTGCAGGGGCAGGTTCAGAGGTGGTTGACGCCACGCTAACTTAAGGCAGGAATGGTGGTTTGCGACAATGGCACCAACCTCCTCTCTGCCCTCCGACAGGGACAACTGACCCATGTGCCCTGTTTGGCTCACGTCCTTAACTTGGTGGTGCAGTGGTTCTTGGGCAGGTACCCGGGCTTACAGGATGTCCTGAGGCAGGCCAGGAAAGTCTGTGTGCATTTCCGCCAGTCATATAATGCCAGTGCTAGGCTGGCAGATCTCCAAAAGGAATTTAACCTGCCCAGAAACCGCCTAATATGTGACATGCCTACCAGGTGGAACTCAACGTTGGCCATGCTGCAGCAGTTGCCAATGCAGCAGGGGACCATCAATGAGTACCTGTGCGACTATGGCACCAGGACAGGGTCAGGGAAGCTTGTTTTTTTTTCCCCACACCAGTGGGCCATGATCAGGGATGCATTCGCTATCCTGTCATCATTTGAGGAGGCCACGAGGATGGTGAGCAGTGACAGTGCATGCATCAGTGACACTGTCCTCCTTGTCCACCTGATGGAGCACATGCTGTGTGGAATAATGGACAGGGCACTTGAGGCAGAACAGAAGCAGGAAGAGAAGGACTTCCTTAGCTCTCAAGGCCCCCTTTATCCAGACAGTGTTCCTGCGTGCCCACCGATCACACAGGAAGAGGACGAGGGGGAAGAGGATTGTGTCAGCATGAAGGTGGAGCCTGGCACTCAGCATCAGCAGCAGTCTTTAAGGGATCATTTACAGTCCCAAGAAACCCATGGACTTGTACGTGGCTGGGAGGAGGTGGCTGCGGATCATGTCGTCCTTAGTGACCCAGAGGACTCCGGACTGAAAGCAAACCTACGCTGCATGGCCTCCCTGATCCTGCAAAGCCTGCGGAAGGATCCTCGTATTCGTGGTATCAAGGAGAGGGATCATTACTGGCTGGCAACCCTCCTTGAACCACGTTACAAGAGTAAGGTTGCAGACCTTATCTTGCCGTCACAGAGGGAGCAGAGGAAGAAACATCTTCGGGAGGCCTTGCAGAAAGGTCTGTCCAACGTGTTCCCAGAGACTGGGAGGTTACAAACTCCTGTTCCTGGACAACGTGTTGCAGAGGCTTCAGTCAGTCAAAGAAGGATTGGTGGAGAAGGTGGCCATCTGACCGATGCGTTCAGACAATTTTTTAGTCCGCAGCCCCAAGGTATGATCGGTTCCAGCAACCATTGCCAGCGTCTGTTTTACATGGTGCAGGAATACCTAGGGGCAAGATCTGACTTGACACCTTTTCCACCGAAAATCCTCTGGGTTACTGGGTCTTGAGGATGGATCACTGGCCAGAGCTTGCACAGTATGCAAATGAGCTACTGGCCTGTCCTGCATCCAGCGTTCTTTCAGAACGCACATTCAATGCTGCTAGAGGCTTTGTAAACGATCACAGGGTGCGCCTATCCACCGACTTGGTCGATCAACTGACCTAAAATGAATCAGTCTTGGATCACCACCAGATACCAATCACCTGATGCTGATGTAACCGAATAATTTTTTTTTGAAATGTCAGATCCTTTCAAGAATGCCTATGCTGATGCTGAGTGGCTATCCTGTTATGCTGAGTGACTATCTTCTTCCTCCTCAATGATCATGCTGATAGCTTGTAAGAATATTTTTATTTCTGGGCGCCGCCACCAGCGGCTAAGGCCCAATTTTTCAGCCCCTGTTTAACACCCCTTGTCTAATTACAATTTTTTGATGCAATTCTTTGCAGCAGGGCTCGTTCCTGCGCTCCAACTAGAGTATCTGTGAGGGGTTGCAGTGTTGTGGCACCAGTGCCTAAGGCCCAATTTTTCAGCCCCTGTTTAACAGAGGCGTGTAATTACAATTTTTGATGCAATTCTTTGCAGCAGGGCTCGTTCCTGTGCTCCAACTAGAGTATCTGTGAGGGGTTGCAGTGTTGTGGCACCAGTGCCTAAGGCCCAATTTTTCTGTCCCTGTTCAACAGGGACATGTAATTACAATTCTCAATCTAATATTTCACAGCAGTGCCCGTTCCAGCGCCCACCAAGAGTAACTGTGAGGACTTACAGTGTTGTGGCACCAGCACCACCACCACCACCACCAAAGGCCCAATTTTTCTGCCCCTGTTCAACAGGTGCATGTAATTACAATTCTTGATCTAATATTTCTCAGCAGGGCCCGTTCAAGTGCCCACCAAGAGTAACTGTGAGGACTTACAGTGTTTTGGCATCAGTAAAACCACCACCACCAAAGGCCCAATTTTTCTGCCCCTGTTCAACAGGTGCATGTAATTACAATTCTTGATCTAATATTTCAAAGCAGGGCCCATTCCAGCGCCCACCAAAAGTAACTGTGAGGATTTACAGTGTTGTGGCACCAGCACCACCACCACCACCAAAGGACCAATTTTTCTGCCCCTGTTCAACAGGTGCATGTAATTACAATTCTTGATCTAATATTTCTCAGCAGGGCCCGTTCCAGTGCCCACCAAGAGTAACTGTGAGGACTTACAGTGTTTTGGCACCAACACCACCACCATCACCAAAGGCCCAATTTTTCTGCCCCTGTTCAACAGGGGCATGTAATTACAATTCTTGATCTAATATTTCACAGCAGGGCCCTGTGAGGGCTTACAGTGTTGTGGCAACACCAACACCTAAGACCACAATTTCTGCAGAGTATATAGGGCAGGCCCCTACTTTCAAACATCCAACTTACAAACGACTCCTACTCACAAACGGAAGGAGACAACAGAAAGTGAGATGAAATCTACCCCTACGAAGGGAAATTCTCTCCTGTAAGAGTTATTATGGGAAAAACGTTTCTCCTTTCCACTGATGCTTTATCACTAATCCTTGTTTCAAAAAAACCCCAAATTTTCTAAAAACATTTGTCATTGTGACAGAAAGTGAGGTGAAATCTTCTGAAGAGGTGCTTAGACAGCAAAACAAATGCCACAGGGGTGATAACCCTTCCCTATGTTTTCCCAAAAGCTTAAAAATAGACTTTTTGGCTGAAGCTACACTTTAAAAATGTACCAGTTCAAAATGACAAACAGATTCTACTTAACAAACCAACAGTCCCTGTCTTGTTTGCACCGCCTGCATACTGCTGTTCAGAGTATATAGGGCCTGTGGGCCCCACGCCTTTCCTTTTTTTAATTTGGGTGTGGGGTTCCCCTTAATATCCATACAAGACCCAAAGGGCCTGGTAATGGACTGGGGGGGGGGGGGGTACCCATGCCGTTTGACTCACTGATTTTCATCCATATTGTCGGGACCCGACATTACATTAAAGCCGCAAGCAGTTTTAAATGACTTTTATTCTTTTAAAAATGTTATTTTGTGTAGGGACTGTTCTAAGCACGGGAAACACGCGCCACTTTACAGCATACTATAGACACCCCCCAGGTACGATATTTAAAGGACAATTTCACTTTTTTTTTCACTTTAAGCATCATTAAAATCACTGCTCCCAAAAAAAATGCAGTTCTTAAAACTTTTTTTTGCATTGATATATGTCCCCTGGGGCAGGACCCGGGTCCACAAACCATTTTTAGGACAATACCATGCAAATTAGCCTTTAAAATTAGCACTTTTGATTTAGAACGTTCTAGTCCTATAGACTTCAATGGGGTTCTAACGTTCGTGCGAAGTTTCGGTCCGTTCGCAGGTTCTGGTGCGAACCGAACCTGGGGGGGGTGTTCAGCTCATCCATAGTCCTTGTTATATTCCCCTCTCTGAGTTAGCTTGACATTGTTACTGGGTCCTGATTCCACTGACTTCATGACTAGGTCCAGCCTTGCTGATCCACTTGTGGCTATACCCAAGGATGAATAGTAGTTCTGCCGCTGATATGTTGTATCCCAGCAATAACTGATAATATTTCAATATACTGTAAATATACATTTACTGTATTAGTGGAGGGATCTGCTGCCCTCTACTGTCAGCTGCTATATCACACTGTAATCTAAAATTATGTACGTCACTTCATAACTCGGAGGTTGTTGGGAAAATTTCCTGGAATGAGGAAGTGAAAAGGTCTCAGCCGCATGTCCTGTCCATGCTACTAATACCAGATCAGAAGAGGCAATTATGCAAGTATTTCTATGTTCTAATAATTTAACTGTAGCTGCTCATAGCTTCTTGAATGTATTGCTGAAAATACTTGACAAATAGAGTACCCATGCTATTACTTTCTCACATGCACAGTGCTAGATAACTAGGACTGCATTCCAGACTAGTTGGGTAAGGGCTGGAAGGTCTCCTCGTCGCTGCTAAACTTGTCTTCAGGTCTCAGACACAAAGACATATGCTGCATCATCTTCAGGGGTCCCTGCAACAGGACTTTGCTGCAACATTCATCTGGAGGTATCTCTATAAATAACTTTATATACCCGGGCATGTGTGCACCATTTCACCAGGACTCCTATTGGGCCCTTTACTGATAATATTTGCCGTGAGCAAACAAATGCTTGGCAGAAGGGATTCTCCTGTCAGCAGTGTTTGTGGAATCATGCAGATTTCTTTCCTGCAACCAGTGGTTGCAGGAAAGGAATTAACACCGTGTATGGCCTGCCTTGTAAGACAGGTTATGGATGGATCAAACATTGGCTGATTCTTGCTGAATCGGTTGAAATTTGAGTTGTGGATGGCCCTGCAAGCACCACCCAGCTTGACAAAAGTCAGTTTAAAAATCAGTTAAGCTGGGTGGAAAGATTATTGGTCAAACAGCGACTCCACCCTATCAGATGCAGCAGGCACTGTTCAGTAGCACCACTGTATTCAGGCAGCCATTGGTGTTGTGGCTGCTGAATACAATAGCCAGCAATGGAACATCCTTCATCAATACTGTTTAGAGTAGATGGTGCTGAACGAGAGAACATCCAGGCTTGTATGATCAGATTGTCTCACACTCTCTGTTCCAAGCTTCCATTTTCCTTGTGCAGCTATCATAGGCGTGCGCAGCCTATTGCATTAGGGTGTGCACCCCAAAGCTCAATCACACATGCATATATATATATATATATACACATATACACTGTATTACCAGAAGTACTGGGACACCTGCCTTTACACACACATGAACTTTAATGGCATCCCAGTGTTAGTCCGTAGGGTTCAATATTGAGTTGAAAAAGTGTACAGGAAAACACTGCGCTAACTGGTGAAAAGGGAGCAGCTACATACGGTGTGACAAAAACAATATAGAGATGGTAGAAAAATGAAGCCCATAATGAACAAACCAAAATTGCAAAATAGTTGTGCTGAAATGTATTCCAGTCCAAACAAACAAAAATATTATTAAGTCCTTCAACCCAGTATAATAAACATATGGTAAACTCAAAGTCTATAAGCCAAAGAACAGATGGGTAGGGGGTATAATGTCCCACTATGTGTAAACATGGATGCAATCCCCAAGGAGGATGGTGTTCCAAATGTTGGCCGAAAGCTGTTCCGTAGGGGGAAACCACATCAAACCACATCAAAAAAAACGGTACAGTAAAAAAGTGATCACAATAAAATTGAAGGCAACATGGAGTGTAGTAGCCCCTACTACTACACTCCATGTGTAGTATTCACTCCATTTATACTGGGTTGAAGGACTTAATAATATTTTTGTTTGTTTGGACTGGAATACATTAAAGCACCACTATTTTGCAATTTTGGTTTGTTCATTATGCGCTACATTTTTCTACCATTTCAATATTAAGTTGGCCCACCCTTTGCAGCTATAACAGCTTCAACTCTTCTGGGAAGACTGTCCACGAGGTTTAGGAGTGTGTCTATGGGAATGTTTGACCATTCTTCCAGAAGAGCATTCGTGAGGCCAGGCACTGATGTTGAATGAGAAGGCCTGGCTCGCAGTCTCCACTTTAATGTGAAGGCCAGTCAAGTTCCTCCACTCCAAACTCGCTCATTCATGTCTTTATGGACCTTGCTTTGTGCACTGGTCCAAATAATTCGGTAGAGGGGGATTATGGTGTGGGGTTGTTTTTCAGGGGTTCGGCTTGGACCCTTAGTTCCAGTGAAGGGAACTCTTAAGACATCAGCATACCAAGACATTTTGGATAATGTTATGCTCCCAACATTGTGGGAACAGTTGGGGATGGCCCCTTCCTGTTTTAACATGACTGCGCACCAGTGCACAAGGGTGGTGGAAAATTAACTTCAAGTGCAAAAATTCACATCATAATAGTAACTAAAACATATAAAATTAAGTGTAACAATCTAAACAATAAAAATTCCAAAGTGCTATAATGGTGTGAACCTCCCAACTAAAAAGTGGTTGCACTTGAAGTTAATTTGTATTGCAATTATCTGTAGAGGGATTTCCACCATCCCTGCTAAGTAAAAAAAAAAAAAGATGCCTTATTAACATTTTGATGTGTATTACATGTGAAATCGCCTATCACTGGAATTATTGCACTTGTAGTTAATCTGTATGGCAAATATCTATAGAAGGGGTTTCCACCATCCCTGCTCAGTTTCATTTTTGATTTATTTTTTCAGTTTGATGTGTATTATATGTGACGTTACATGTCACCGGTATTGTGGTAAAATTGACGTTTATTGAGATTTCCATACATTAGAGGGTTTCACAATTATTGTTAAGTTATTGATTAGTAAGTTAGCGCTGCACTTTTTTTTTTTTTTTTGTGGTGTGGGAACACATAACAGTGCTTAGTGGCAGGCCTTTTACTGACACTTTTTTAATTTACCTCCAGTACTTTATTGTAAATAGTAGTGTGGTGATTACATATTATACTAAAGATCGGCATGTGGCATTAATAAACAGACAGATTTCAGTTGTGCCCCACCAGGCCAGCCCCCATAGACAATGTGCCTAGCTGCTGAGTTCAACTGCCCATCCCTGCACTCAGTGCACTGATGGGCACTGATTGGAAGCACTTATAGGCACTGATAACCAGCACTGATTGGCACTGATCGGTGACACTGATTGGCAGCACTCATGGGCACTGATAGACAGCACTGATTGGCAGCACTGATGGGCACTGATAGGCGGTACTGGTTGGCAGCACTGATAGGCACTGCATGGTGGCACTGATTGGCACTAATTGGCAGCACTGATTGGCACTGATAGGCAGCACTGATGGGTGGCACTGATGGGCACTGATATGCAGCACTGATAGGTGGCACTGATGGGCATTGATAGGCAGCACTGATGGGCAGTGATAGGTTGCACCGATGGGCAGCACTGTTGGGCACTGATTGTCACTGATAGATGGCACTGCTAGGCAACACTGATACACTGATTGGCAGCACTTATTGGCACTGATAGGTGGCATTGGTTGGCACTAATAGGCTTTACTGATTGGCAGCGCAGGTGGGTACTGATAGGCAGCACTAATGGGCACTGATTTATGGCATTGGTTGGCACTGATAGGCGGCACTGATGGACACTCATTGGCAGCACTGATGGGCACTGATTGGCACTGATAGGCAAAACTTATGGGTACTGATAGGCAGCACTGATGGGCACTGATAGGTGGCACTGATTGGAAGCACTGTTGGGCACTGATTGGCATTGATAGGTGGCATTGGTTGGCACTGATTGGTAGCACTGATTTGCACTGACAGGTGGCACGGATTGTCTCTGATAGGTGGCACTTATGGGCACTGACAGGTGGCACTGGTGGGCACTGACAGGTGGCACTAGTGGGCACTGATTGGCACTGACAGGTGGCACTGATGGGCACTGATTGGCACTGACAGGTGGCACTGATGAGCAATAATTGGCACTGACAGGTGGCACTGATGGGCACTGATTGACACTGACAGGTGGCACTGATTGGCACTGACATGTGGCACTGGTGGGCACTGACAGGTGGCACTGATGGGCACTGATGGGCACTGACAGGTTGCACTAATTGGCGGCACTGATAGGTGGCATTGGTTGGCAATGATATGTGGCCCTGATGGGCATTGATAGGCGGCACTGATTGACACTGATCTAGGAGAGGGGAAGTTTCCCATTGAACAGGCATGTAAGAGCCGCTCAGTGCGTGAAACTGTAATGTAATGTCACTGCTTGCAGAGAGGAGCTGTCAGAACTCGGAGCAGATGTTGGGGGTGGGTGGGACCAAACAGCTAGCCTATCAAACACAAGCCAACGGAATAGAGGCTGGGCGGGTTGCTCTGTGTATGTGGCTCCGCCCCTTTCTATCAGCTATCAAACACCAGCCAAAGGAATAGGGGCTGGGCAGGCTGCTCCGTGTATATGGCCCGCCCCCTTTCCTAAGCAGCCCAATCATTGGCTGGTGTTTAATAGCTGATAGAAAGGGGGTGGAGCCACATACACGGAGCGGCCCGCCCAGCCCTCGACATCAGCGTGTTTGATAGGCTAGCTGTTTGGTCCCGCCCACCCCTGACATCAGCCCCAAGTTTTGACAGCTCCTATCTGCAAGCAGAGACATTACATTACAGTTTAAAGCACTAACTGGCTCTTACATGCCTCCCTGACTGCTCAATGGGAAACTGTCTCACATGCAGCTCCCTATACAGTCTCTTGCAGCATCTTACAGCACATCTCCGGACACTATGGCAGCTATGATTTTTGATCTTGTTAGTGTGATACTAAAGCTAGCCAGTCAACTGTTATAAGAAGGCGTTGCTAGCATGAGACAGTTGGCCTAGGGGGGCAGGAAGTAAAAATTCAGCCGTGAGTACACATGATCTCTATCGTATTACTACATCACTAACTATTTCCACACTCTTCACTTCCTTTCAAATTTGTACCTACCACTATTTACATAATTGTCCCCTCGATATTGAGACACGTCGGAGGCAACAACTTTGTGAAGAATGTTTTTATTGCCCATGATCTACATTTGTGCTCATAAGTTTATATGCCCTGGCAGAATTTATGATTTCTTGGCCATTTTTCAGAGAATATGAATGACAACACAAAAACTTTTCCTTCACTCGTGGTTAGTGTTTGGCTGAAGCCATTTATTATCAATCAACTGTGTTTACTCTTTTTAAATCATAATGATAACAGAAACTACCCAAATGACCCTGATCAAAAGTTTACTTACCCAGGTTAATACCGTGTATTGCCCCCTTTAATATCAATGATCGCTTGAAGGCTTTTGAGGTATTTGTGGATGAGGCTCTTTATCTTCTCAGATGGTAAAGCTGCCCATTCCTCTTCGCAAAAAGCCTCCAGTTCCTGTAAATTTTTGGGCTGTCTTGCATGAACTGCACGTTTGATATCTCCCCAGATTAGCTCAATGATGAAGAGGTCAGGAGACTGAGATGGCCACTCCAGAACCTTCACTTTATTCTGCTGTAGCCAATGGCAGCTTGACTTGGCCTTGTGTTTTGGTTTATTGTCATGTTGGAATGTCCAAGTACGTCCCATGCGCAGCTTCCTGACTGATAAATGGAAATGTTCCTCCAGTATTTTTTGCTAACATACTTTATTCATCTTGCCATCAACTTTGATCAAATTTCCTGTGCCTTTGTAGCTCACACATCCCCAAAACTTAAACGATCCACCTCCACGTTTCGCAGTAGGAATGGTGCACCTCTCATCATAGGCCTTGTTCACTCCTCTCCAAATGTAGCATTTATGGTTGTGGCCAAAAAGCTAAATTTTGGTCTCATCACTCCAAATGACTTTGTGCCAGAAGCTTTGAGGCTTGTCTCTGTGCTGTTTGGCGTATTGTAAGCGGGATACTTTGTGGCATTTGCGTAGTTATGACTTTCTTCTGGTGACTTGACGATGCAGCCCATCATTCTTCAAGTGCCTCCTTATTGTGCATCTTGAAACAGCCACACCACAGGTTTTCAGAGAGTCCTGTATTTCACCTGAAGTTATTTGTGGGGTTTTTTTTGCATCCCAAACAATTTTCCTGGCAGTTGTGGCTGAAATTTTAGTTGGTCTACCTGACCGTGGTTTTCCACTTCTTGATTAGAGTTTGAACACAGCTGATTGGCATTTTCTATTCCTTGGATATCTTTTTATATCCCTTTCCTGTTTTACACAGTTCAACTACCTTTTGCTGCAGATCCTTTGACAATTCTTTTGCTTTCCCATGACTCAGAATCCAGAAACGTCAGTGCAACACTGGATGAAAGATGCAAGGGTCTGCCAGGAGTCCAGAAACTCATTGACCTTTTATACACACACACTACAAGCAAACAGATCACAGGTGAGGATGGTTACATTTAATAGCCATTCAAATCCCTTTGTGTCAACTTGTGTGCATGTTATCAGGCCAAAATCACCAGGGTATGTAAACTTTTGATCAGGGTCATTTGGGTAGTTTGTTGTCATTATGATTTAAAAAGAGTAAACACAGTTTATTGATAATAAATGGCTTCAGCCAAACACTAACCATGAGTGAAATAAATGTTTCTGTGTTATCATTCATATTCTCTGAAAAATGGCCAAGAAATCATAAATTCTGCCAGGGTATGTAAATGTATGATTATGAGCACAACTGTAAGCAAATCTGCTCAACAAATGAAGAATAATACATGGCGTGGTGCACTCAGTATAGACTGCAGTACTTTCTGAACATTGCTGTAGAATGTAAACTGTCGCCTATTCCTTTATTCTTTTCTCAAGAAATGAAAATGACAAAAGCTGTCACATGTCTCTAAATTGATGGGTTGTAGCGCTCACACCTTCATCGCCACATCCCCCCTCCTCCTCCTCCTCACCAGTCTCAGTTCCTCCTCTCCATGGCTCTGCCTCCCACCCTGCCTGCCTGTCTGTCTGTGGGAAGTGCAACTCTGCCAAGTGCCAAGTGTTGGAAGACATAAATGGCACCCCATGCTTCCCTACAGACGTGCACACTCTCTGATTGTCCCTTCTGTCATCTAGGTGGTGCTGTGCACACTTCAGCCCTATGCGCTGCCTTTTTAAAACCTCTTATTATATGGGACAAAACAAAATGAAACAAAATGACAAATGAAGTAATATAACTTGTAAAATTAGTATGGGCTTTTGATGAAAGTATATTTAAAGATTAAGATTTGCTACATAGAAAACATCTAGAAATGTTTACTAAACCATAATATTCTTCAATCGAGAATAAATCTTCTAGTGTATAGCCACACTGCACCCAACGGATTCTACACTTGCCAGAAATATGGGCTGCTAAGGGGGCACTCGTGGGACTCGATCCTGAGCCACAGCGTGGCTTGCCTCCCCCCCCCCACTTCCCCCGTGTCCTCTTCAAAGGCTGTGATTGACAACAACAGGACCCAATGGCTCCCGCTGTTACCTCCATGCCTAGTGAGGAGGGAGAGAGAGAGTGGAGAGAGCCGCTGCTCTCATGCACAGTGCTGGATCGTGATTGGACTCAGGTAAGTGTAAGGGGGGGCTGGGGGCGGGGAACTGAACACAGAAGTGTTTTGTTTTTTTTTACCCTAATGCAAAAACGTTCTACCTTTACAACCACTTTAAGGCTGGGTTCAGATTAATGCAAATTGGATGTATTTAATATATTCAATTTGCATAACATATGAAGGTGACCGGCTTTCAATGAAACCAGTTCACACATGTGCGGGGCGGCCGTGGCATAATTTTGAAAAGTGTCCTATGCGTTTTTCGGTCCAGTTCAGGAGCGAATTTAGGGAAAAATTTGCACCTGAATCGGTAAACAGAAACGCGCTGGACTGCAGCCGCAGATAGGTGAACCCAGCCGTATTGTGCCTAAGCAGTACTCTACCTTATACCTTAAATTGCTCCTGAAAAATAGCAGGCACTCCTGTACCTACAGCCCAATAACTGCAGTGCAATATCCTTCACATATGAAATCAAGCTTTCTCTCATCTGCTTTTCCCCATCTGACCCTTACACAATTGCAAAGGGCATCTGCCATTTTTATTGGGAAATACGTTGTTTTCTTTATTTATAGTGAAGCCTCCCACTTGTAGACTCCTCTCCTAGGTGAGAGGGAAGTATGATCATCAGCCAGCCACAGCCTCCTGGGAAATTTACATCACACATCCCAGGAGACTCTGCCAAAAAAAAGCCTTGTTTTACTCCTGTGTGCCAATCAAAAACTGCGTCACACCTTCGCATGTGCGAGATCAAAGGAATGCCATCAGGAGGCCAGCTGTAAAAATGAGGAAGACAGCTGGCTCCTGATTATGATTATGGGAGATTAAAGATGGCGGTGAGGTATGGTATGTGAAATGGAAGAAGGGAGGGGAGGGGAGTTCATTGCAGGATCTAGTCCAACACATGGAAAAGCCCAACACAGGCCTTGTGAGTAACATTTTCCTGGATAAACCAGCATCAAAGGTAAGATGAATATTGGGAATGATTTTTTTGGCCATGGGTTAAGTTCCTCTTTACTGCACGGCTGCCTCTAACTGATAGTCTAAGGAGATTTTAAATGAGATTTTATGAGGCCCTAGAGCAGTGGTTCTCAACCCAGGGGTCGAATGACGTTTTGCCAGGGGTCACCGAATCCTGCGCAGTTCCTGAAGCCCGCACCGCTCTCACAACTTTTTTGCAGCCGCCCAGCAGGGCTGTCCCTGGAGCCTGTGGCTGCCCAGCTGGGTTGTTCCTGGAGCCCGCAGGCCGCCCACTCAGCCTCTTTGCAGCCGTCCATTCCGTTCACCGTATGGCTGGGGGGAAGAGACTAGAGGTCAGCTGACTGGTGAAGAATGTGAAGTGGGAGGGGCTTAAGGAGACCCCATCTCCTGATTTCAGCATAGGTGTCACTGCTGTGAGACACCACAAAGTCGGAGGCACAGTGAAGCCGGAGACACAGTGAGTAACACTACCTTGGGTGCTGACAACCCACCCTACAAAAATAATTTTACTGTTAGGGGTCCCCACAACTTGGTAAATTTTATCAAGGGGTCACGGCACTAAAAGGGTTGAGAACCACTCCTCTAGAGCAGGGATATGTAATTAGCGGACCTCCAGCTGTTGCAGAAGTACAAATCCCATGAGGCATAGCAAGACTCTGACAGCCACAAGCATGACACCCAGAAGCAGAGGCATGATGGGACTTGTAGTTTTGCAACAGCTGGAGGTCCGCTAATTGCATATCCCTGGTCTAGAGCAGGGGTCTCAAACTGGTGGCCCTCCAGCTGTTGCAAAACTACAAGGCCCATGAGGCATTGCAAGGCTGACAGTTACAAGCATGATTCCCACAGGCAGAGGCATGATGGGACTTGTAGTTTCGCAACAGGGCCACCAGTTTGAGACCCCTGGTCTAGAGGATCCCCGTGGGGGTGGAGCGAATTGTGATGTGGGCGTGGCCTGGTTGGAGCCCGGGTTGAGGCTTACTCCCTCACACAGGGTTTGCAGCTTGCAGGACACATTCCTTCCATATATTAGTGACATGTGGGGCTGCATTTTAAGGCCTCACTTAGATTGGCGAATGAGGGCAGATTGGCTGCTGTGTTCAAAGGTGACATGTTGCATTTTTCAGCTATAGCACACTGCACTATGGCCGCATACAAACTGGAGGATTAACTGCATCCAGAAACGCTGCCCTTGGACACAAACTGGCTGATCCCAGGGCTGGTTGAAGTCTCTAATTATATGTAACTTTTCATCCGAGCAACAACAGCCATGCCAGCCATAGATTTGTACAGGGTACAATTCTGTGTGCGTTGCTGCTGGCTGCAGCTGTTCACACACACTGTTTACATCTAGCTAGTTACTTTGCAGACAAGAATCACTGATTCTCACTAGCAGCTGCCACCATGTCAATGGGAGGAATGATGCCCCATCATTGGCGTCAATGGGAAGAATGGTGCCCCATTGTTGGTGTCAATGAGAGGAATGATGTCCCATCATTGATATTAATGGGAGGAATGATGCACCATCATTGGTATCAATGGGAGGAATGATGTCCCATCAATGGTGGCAATGGGAGGAATGATGCCCCATCGTTGGTGTGAATGGAAGAAGTAGTGTCCTTTCATTGGTATTGATGGGAAGAATAGTGCTCCATCCATTGTTGATGTCAGTGGGAGCAATGATGCCCTATCATTGGTGTCAATGGGAGCAATGATGCACCATCATTGGTGTCAATTGGAGTAGTGATGCCCCATAATTGGTGTCAGTGGGAGCAATGATGCCCCATCATTGGTGTCAATGAGAGCTTTGATGCCCCATCATTGGTGTCAATGGGAGCAATTATGCCCCATTATTGGTGTCAATGGGAGGAATGATGCCCCATCATTGGTGTCAATGGGAGGAATGATGCGTCATTGTTGGTGTCAGTGGCAGGAATGATGTCCTCTCATTGGTGTCAGTGGGAGGAATGATGCACCATTGTTGGTGTCAGTGGCAGGAAAGATGTCCTCTCATTGGTGTCAATGGGAGGAATGATGCCCCATTGTTGGTATCAGTGGCAGGAACGATGTCCTCTCATTGGTGTCAGTGGGAGGAAAGATGCCCCATCATCGGTGCCATCTTGTGTAGTCCTGAATGTCATTCCGTGTACCTCTAATTTAAAGGGGGGGTTGTAAAGGTTGATGCATTAAGGTGAAAAAACACCTGTCAGTGACCGGCCCCCCAGCCCCCTGTTTTACTTACCTGACCCCTCAAACTTGTCCCACGTGGACGCGCTCTCTCTCTCTGCCCGGGGATCCCGGCTCTTGATTGGATAGATTGATAGCAGCACAGCCATTGGCTCCCGCTGCCGTCAATCAAATCCAATGACGCGGGCGCCGGGGCCGAGTCCTGCATTCTGCCTCTATGGACGCCCAATGATGGACTCGGGAGCGCCCGCAAGGTAACCCCCTGGGAGAGCTCTTCTCCTAGGGGGTTATCTGATGTGGGGAGGAGCCGTCAGAGGACCCCAGAAGAGCAGGTTTGGGGTCACTCTGTGCAAAACGAGCCACACAGTGGAGGTAAATATGATATGTTTGTTATTTAAAAAAAAAAAAACGAACCTTTAGTGTAATTTTAAAGTTTACCATCATTACTACTCTATTAGTATCCAGTATGGGCAGTGTGATGATCGTGTTACAATTAGACTTTGTACAGTGTGTATGGGATGTCCTTCTATTGTGGGAGATACAATGTAACCAGGATGAGTAGGGCGCCGCACATGCGCAGTGGGAGCGGCAGGGCAGCTCTATGGGCGTGCACGTGTGTAGGGATGCGGGGGCGCGGACTGGCCGTCTCCCGGCACTCACTCTCGGTGTATGTGTGTTCTCATGTCTTTGTGTCTCACTGCAGAGGAGCGGAGCAGCCGGCGTGCTCTATTGTCTACTGCTAGTGGCGCTCCACCGCCGGCTGCTCCCCCCCCTCCCTTCCCCCGGTGATGCTGAGAGCAGGGCACTAGTTCCAGGACAGTGAGGAGCTCCCCCCAGGCCCGGCAGGGATACAATGAAGGATCTGAAGAAGTATATGACAGAAGGTCTGCTGCAGTTCACCATCCTGCTGAGCCTGGTCGGGGTAAGGGTGGATCTGGAGTCTTACCTGCCCCCCATCCGGGAGATCATCCTGGGGAGCAGCTCTGCCTATTCCCCCATCCCCTTCCACAGTCTCAGCCTGCACCCCAAGAGCCCGGAGCTGGACTCCTTCTTCACCGCCAGGAGGCTGCTGGACGAGGTGAGGGCGCTGGGGGACCCCCGTATCCCCAGGACTGAGCTCAGCGCCTGGCTGGTTCACGCCGTGCCCGGGGATGCTGAGGCTGGACCGGTCGGCGTTCTGCTGGCAACCAATGAGGAGAGCCCTGCTGACCCCCCAAGTGACAATGAGGGCCCCAGCCAGACACCTGCCAGGAGCAGCAACCTGCAGCCCAGCCATGACCCCCCATCCCAACCGCACATCGCTACAGAGGCCGACCCTGGAGACTATACCAAAGAGGTAACCTACCCCTATGGCTTTATTTCAACCATACTTCATATGCTTTAACCTGAGCGCTTCAATGTTACGCCACAACCTATGTGATCTGTGCTAGGAGCATGCTCACTCAGCACCCCATCAGCCACTGCTGGTTAGTATTGAGGACCAGGAGCCCACCTCCAGGGTAAAGAACCCCCTGAAAGCAACTTAGTATATACTAGAATTTTGGCTTGATTTCAGCCCAACAGCGCTTAGACTGGAGGGGTAGTACTTTGGGCCAATCAGGTGTTCTGCATGCACATGTGCTGACAGGAGGAGAGAGCAGAAAGATGACCATAACAATCTGCCGCTGCTCCTTCATTGCCCAATAATCAGGAAGGGGCAAGGAAGTGTCTGAGCTATGGTATTTAACTACAAGATCCATACACCAGCACCCCAAATTGAGCACGCATTTATTGTGAAGACAACATTAGTAGGTCTTAAGAAACTGACATTTTGAAGCCTCATAGGGTCCCTTCCTCAAGGTGACCTAGCCTTTGTTATGTCGCCTTGAAGAAGGGAACATGCGAGGCCCCCAAAACATTGGTTTCTTATCGCCTCATGATGTTGTCTTCTCAATAAATATGCTATTTGGAGTGCTGGTGACTTTGTTTCTGGTGTTGGCAGGCCACCATCCATAGCAGGCCACCATCCATAGCAGGACACTTCAAGCACCCACTGATTACCTAAAGGTCAAGTGCTAGGAGGAGGGCAGCTTCTGTGTGGGTAGCAGGAGGGCTGCTCTGTCTGGAAGGGATCTGTAAATATTGACACTTAAAACTGATACTGTATCTGTATATCTCAATGCTGTTTGGAGCTGACTTTTTTTCTTTTCCTCATCCAGTTGAAAAAGGAAAGCCAGAGGGACCATTTGCACTGACCAGTAATTTTAGAGATGCATCTTGATGCCCAGTACTCAGATCTACATTGGCATTTGTATATTGGCTCTTACTAGCGTGGTAGGCGCAGGTTGCCATGTACCTGTAGTAGGGATGAACTCTGTAACATAGATCAGTGGGTACAGCTTATATGAAAAGGGGTGTGTTGAAACGTGTCGTAGGGCTGCCCGGTCTATGCGTACATGCCAGCCTACGTTCACCATAATGGCCATCATGTGTCTGGCATAGGTATCCCCACGTGCACAAGTCCTTGCAAGCCAAATCACCAGTCTGTGGCTCAGAGCTCTCATGTAGCACGCTTTGATTACAATTATGGGATTGTTGTGTTTTTTCTTTCACTTTCTGGTGTACGTTATCCACACTGATCTACATGTAAGTGCCAGTTTGTGATATTAAATGTACAGACACAGAGGGGCTGATTTCCTAAAGCCGGAGAGTGCGTAATCTGGGGCAGCTCTGCATAGAAACCAATCAGCTTCCAGGTTTTATTGTGAAAGCTTAAGTGAACAAGCTGAAGTTAGAAGCTGATTGGCTGGATACCATGCACAACTGCACCAGATTTGACACACTCCAGTTTTAGTAAATCAACCCCAGAGCTCCCAGGCCTTGGTTGGTAGAATAGATGTCTGTTAGTGGAGAGAGCATGTGTCTGTTGTATGGTGCACCACGCCCTGCCTGATTTTCTTGTGTACACTTATTATATATGTTAGGAACACAAAACAGCCACAGCCCCAGTAATCAGACTGGTCTGTTGGAGATCCTCCTAGCAATATGTAAATATTAAAACAAAGAATGTCATGATTGTATTGTCTTTTTGTTTAAGGCTGTTGAATGGGGTGGTGGTTTGGCATGTCTTCTACATTGCCTCGGAGCATGTTCTGTCATTTCTCGTATAGATCAGATGTAGAACCTAATATAAACTGGAAGGGATGGTTTTCCAGCTGTTGCAACACATGTGAAACTTTATAATAAACTCATAAAATCTTTGACTGAGCAATAAACAGAGGAGATTATGTTCTTAAGATTTCAAAGGTTTTAAATTGAAGAGAGGTGAAGAAATAAGCTCATCTCCGGTTCATGGAGAATAATGGAGAGGAGCAGGTGCACTCAACATCTGTCTGTTAACTGGCCAGAAGCATTTGAGCTCCTGGATTAGTGTAGTGTCTGGCCTATATTACACATCAACTTGGTGTTCTTATAGTAGTACCAATAGTGATAGTGTTTCATCTATTTAGGCTTCAAGGATGTAGAATGTAGACCAGGGTTTCTCAACCAGGGTTCTATGGAGTCCTAGGGTTCCTCCCAGGGGTTGCCGGGGGCTCCTTGAGCAATTTCTGCTCTCAGATAAGTTCCCACTGACAGCATTGATCTTCTGTTAAGCCCCATACACATGGGCCAAATATCAATAGAAAGCAGCTGACTTTTTGGCCCTTGTGTACTGCAGGCGGTCTGGCTTCTGTCGAAGAGGCGTGATTGAAAAAGGTCTGCCGATCAGCGCACTTTTTTCGGCCCACTGGGTTGAATGGATAAAGAAACTGATAGTGTGTACTAGGTATAGGGCTCGGCCATACGTTATTCTTTCACTTCTTCCTTTTTTTAAATTTTTTTTATTCAACCAGTGGGTTTAACGTAAAAAAAAAAAAAAAATGTACCCAATTCCCCCATCCACATATTCAATGTGGATGGGGGAAATGCTCCTGCTGAGGCATTGTGTTCTGGGGGCAGACGAGAGTTCCCTGCCATCAAAACACACTGACCAGTGTTGCAGGCTATAGCCAGCAGCACCGACCGATCGGGGGGAAAAACAGACAGGCTGGTTGTATGGAAGTTAATAGATTCTGTTCAACCAGCCTACCCATACATGGATTAAAATGTGTTCATTCCCTGCTCAGCGGGCTGAATTTTGATCCATGTATGGCTGACCTAAGAAGGTAAATCTTCCCATTGACCAAGTGCAAGAAGCATTCTTTCCACTGACCATCACATTAATGTATAATGAGTTGTAGATATAGTAATTTTTTGCAGGGGTTCCCTGAAACTGGAAAGTTTATTTCAAGGGTTCCCCTGTGTTGAAAAGTTTTGAGAGAGTCTGATGTAGAACAGTGGTCTCCAAACTGCGACCCTTTGCTTGCCTTTATCCAGCCCTCGGGGCACTATTCCTCCTACTGACCCCCAAATAGGGGGCACTATTCCTCCTACTGACCCCCAAATAGGGGGCACTATTCCTCCTACTGACCCCCAAATAGGGGGCACTATTCCTCCTACTGACCCCCAAATAGGGGACGCTATTCCTCCTACTGACCCCCAAATAGGGGGCGCTATTCCTCCTACTGACCCCCAAATAGGGGGCGCTATTCCTCCTACTGACCCCCAAATAGGGGGCGCTATTCCTCCTACTGACCCCCAAATAGGGGGCACTATTCCTCCTACTGACCCCCAAATAGGGGGCACTATTCCTCCTACTGACCCCCAAATAGGGGGCACTATTCCTCCTACTGACCCCCAAATAGGGGGCACTATTCCTCCTACTGACCCCCAAATAGGGGGCACTATTCCTCCTACTGACCCCCAAATAGGGGGCACTATTCCTCCTACTGACCCCCAAATAGGGGGCACTATTCCTCCTACTGACCCCCAAATAGGGGGCACTATTCCTCCTACTGACCCCCAAATAGGGGGCACTATTCCTCCTACTGACCCCCAAATAGGGGGCACTATTCCTCCTACTGACAACATCGATAGGGCCTTATTCCTACCAGTAAAACCAATAATGGGGCATTTTCTACTCCCACTGCCCACAGTCTGGCCCCAAATACTGAAGGACAGTAAACTGGCCCTCTGTTTAGAATGTTTGGAGACTCCTGTTCTAAACCAGAGGTCTCCAAACTTTTCAAACAAAGGACCGGTTTACTGTCATTCAGACTTTAGGGGGGGGGGGGGGGGCGAGCAGCCAGACTAAATAGAAAATGCCCTGGGGGTAAACATTAGTATAAGTGAGAGAAATAGTGCCCCATTGTTGGCATGAGGGTAAAGAATAGTGCCCCATCATTGGCATCAGTGAGAGGACTAGTGCCTCATTGTTGGTTTCAGTGGGAGGAATACTGCTTCAAGGGCTGGATAACGGCAAGCATAGGGCTGAATCCGGCCCCTGGGCAACACTTTGGAGACCACTATTCTGAACGAACACAGTCTCAGATTTGGCTGCCTCCTGACGAATCGGCTAGAAATCGAGCCACGGAAGACCCTGTCTCTGGCTTGTCAAACTTTGATTGGAAAATTGTTGGAGGAACGATGAGTTCATCCAATCCAGTCAATGTTCTTCCTAGCCATTGGTGATACAACTGTCTAAATACAACAGCCAGCAGTGCAGTTCCTCCATCCACGTGGTTTAGAGCGAAATCGAGTAAATAAATCTGATCCAGAGAAATCTAGAAGTGTATGGCTAGCTCAGAGTCTTGAATTCTTTATTTTCTTTCTCTTTTTCAGAAGGTGCAAGCTCATTAGTCAGCTATTGCAGTGGATATAACCAAATGTAACATTATACATGTTTTAGCACATGTGGCTGATGAATGAGGTTGATACCGAGATAAAACCAATGTGTAGATATTAGTGGTGTGTTATATTAGAACAATCAGTGCAGGCTGGAGCATTCATGTTTATGCTGAAACATTTTCACTTCTGAATGGATATGTGAAGTGAACCCATCTGAGCAGATGAGACTCCAACCAAATCTTTTTTTTTTGTTTGGATACAGTAGGGTTGGGTTTAAACATCTGCCACATTTTTATTATTGTCCTTGTCCCTGTTTTTGGAGATTTCCCCTTCCTTCTTGTGCTAGTGGCACCTTGTCATACATGGGGTAACCTGGACTGAGAAGAAATCTTACCTTATCCGGGGATCCTCTAGTATGCATCGCATACTAGCTCATTATGAAATACTTCCCTTAGATTGAAGCTGTTGCAGCGGCTCCGCACACCGCTGTGACCCGCAAGTTATTTCCAGGTTTGTGGGCTCCGTCGCTGTGATTGGCCGGAGCGACAATGACGTCACGCCGTGGGACCGGCCGGTCATGGCATGCTGCTGAAGAAACAGCACAAGCAAGCCGTTTCTTCAGTGTGCATGGGCCGATGACGTCGGCGCAAGCGTATATGGTATATATCTCCTAAACCGTGCAGGTTTAGAAGATATTTCCAGTACCTACAGGTGAGCCTTATTATAGGCTTACTTGTAGGTACAAGTGGTGTAACAGGGTTTACAACCACTTTAACACCACACAGCTATGTGTAGGGAGCTATCTCCTACCTTACACTAGCTGTACATCAGAGCGAAGTAAGAGGGAGGGCAGGAGTTGTCAGTTAAAGTGGAGGTCCACCCTAGAAAAAAAAATTGCATTAAAAAATTCCTATAAAAATGGAGGAAAAGGAAAAAAAAAATTTTTTTGACTCACCTGAAATGGCTGTTGCTAGGCAGTCTTCCTAATCTGCCTCTTCCTACACCGCGGTGATCTTCAGTCTTCTCCTCCCCACGTTGTCTTCTGGGGAATGGGGCACGGTCTGTTATGGGAACTGTGTGTGTCCCACAACACATCGCGCCCCATTCACAAAGCGCTGCACAACTCACGCATGCGCAGTAGGAAACAGGCAGTGGAGCCGTAAGGCTCCACTGCCTGTTTCCTTTAGTTAGGATGGCGGTGCCGGGACCCGAGGGATGGGTCGGCCTCGGGCAGCCGACATCACGGGCACCCGGGACAGGTAAGTGTGCTTATTTAAAGTCAGCAGCTAGTGTGTTTGTAGCTGCTGACTTTAAAAAAAAAAAAATTCCCGGCCGGAACCCTGCTTTAACTGCCTAGCAACCAATCGTCTGCTGGTTAACTAAAGCTGCTCCTGCCCCCCCATCCTGCACTGTAATAAAAAGGAGAGCGGCGGAGGCTGGGGGAAGCATTGGCACAGACCTGATTGTGATCTACTTGTTGGCTTCCTGCGATTGGCAGCTAGATCCTGATCGGGTTGCTGACCCTGGACCTATTGACATTTTATTGTGTAACATAGGCATTTATTTAAATAAAATACTGTTATTTTCTTTTCCTTTTATACTTCTTTTGTATCATAGTGCTGGTGATCTCCCGTAGTCTCTTTGCAAACCCCTCCTGTCCACATGCATTCCAGCAGTGGCTGCATGGCAAATCTCAAGACAGGTTTCCTGATAGTGGCAACAGTCAACCATGCCCAAATAATGTAAAATAGTGTGGTAAAAAAAAAGCTGTGTGTAATTCCATCACAAGTCTGTGTGATAGGGTGACAATGTCAGGAGCACACATGGAAGACAGAGTGTTGTCACCCTACAACAGGAGGTAGGTCACTCATGGCAGGATCACCAGATATTATTTTAACCGCTTCCCGACCGCAGCATGCCGATGTATGTCAGCAGAATGGCATGGGTGCGCAAAAGGGCGTACCCATATTCGTAATCCAGGCCTAACGGATGCACACTGCCGGCGGCATGGGAGTGTGCCCTCGGGTCCCGCAAACTCTATGTCCGCCGGTGGCCCGCGATCGTGACGAGGAGAGGCAAAACGGGGAAATGTCTATGTAAACAAGGCATTTCCCTGTTCTGCCTAGTGACATGACAAGGATCTACTGCTACCAGTGATCGGGATCAGTGATCTCTGTCATGTCCTAGGTAGCCCTTCCCCCCCTACAGTTGGAACACGCTATGGGAACACGCTTAACCCCTTGATTGCCCCCTAGTATTTAACCCCTTCCTTGCCAGTGACTTTTACACAGTAATCAGTGGCTAGTTTTAGCTCTGATCGCTGTATAAATGTCAATGGTCCCAAAATAGTGTCAAAAGTGTCTGATCTGTCCGCCGTAATGTCGCAGTTCCAATAAAAAAACACAGATCACCGCCATTACTAGTAATAAAAAAAAATAATAATAATAAAAATGCCATAAATCTATCCCCTATTTTGTAGATGCTATAACTTTTGCGCAAACCAACCAGTATACACTTATCATGATTTTTTTTTTTTTTGC
Source organism: Lithobates clamitans (assembly GCA_037952925.1). Taxonomy (NCBI): domain Eukaryota; kingdom Metazoa; phylum Chordata; class Amphibia; order Anura; family Ranidae; genus Lithobates; species Lithobates clamitans. The sequence continues at coordinate 1,946,723 of JBBGZY010000583.1, forward strand.
CAAAAACATGTAGAAGAATACATATCGGCCTAAACTGAGAAAGAAATGTTTTATATATATTTTTGGGGGATATTTATTACAGGCGGTCCTCGGGTTACGAACACAATAGGGACTGTAGGTTTGTTCTTAAGTGAAATTTGTGTGTAAGTCGGAACAGTGCATTTTTAAGTATAACTTCAGCCTGTGCAGTGATGTGGGATGTTCCTGGCTCTTCTGGGCATGCAGTTATGTTTTCTGGGGCTCTTCAGGCCATGCAGTGCATGTAGTACTGCAGTGTGGGATGTGTCCGGCTCTGCATGATGGCTGCTCGGAGGTATCGGGACCAGCGTGGAGCACAAGCGACCAGCATTGAGGTCCGTTTGTAAGTAGGAGTTGTTTGTAACTTGGGGACTGCCTGTATAGCAAAAAGTAAAAAATATTGATTTTTTTCAAAATTGTCACTATTTTTTTGTTTATAGCGCCAAAAATAAAAACCGCAGAGGTGATCAAATACCACCAAAAGAAAGCTCTATTTGTGGGGGGGGGGGAAAGGACGTCAATTTTGTTTGGGTACAACGTTGCACGACTATGCAATTGTCAGTTAAATTGACGCAGTGCCGAATCGCAAAAAAATGCTCTGGTCAGGAAGGAGGTCAGATCTTCCGGGGCTGAAGTGGTTAATGAAAGCTGCAGGTTTAAAAATACTAAACCTCTTTTCCTCTCTCTTTTTTTATTTTTTCCCTTAATTAAATTTACACATGAAAGCCTGTATGAGATCAAAGTGATTGTGTTTACATATATGTAACAATTCTGAAGTCCTTGTTATCAATGTCATTGCAGGCTTATACATTCTAAATTAATAATGTTTATTGCTGGTTCCAAGATTAGACTATTTGGCTCCAGAATCGGACATGATTTTGTCCAACTTTTTAGTATAAAGTCAACATGAAATTTGTTTAATCATTGGAGATCTTAAACATATTTCTGTTCTAAAATCAATAGCTGATGCCATTAAATCTAAGCATTTTTATTACATATACTTTTATATATTGACATTTATGTCTCATTTTCCTTTTTCAATGTATAATTGCAAGGTAATAAGCGCCGTGACAAGAAATCCTAAGACAGCTGAGCAGAAAACATAATGTACTTGCTTGTTATACAGGATTATTTCTTTGTTTGCATAAGTAACTTGGCATTTGACCTTTACTCCAAGTAAACTGCCAAAGGTATTCAATAATAATGTGGGGAGTTTTATCTAGTGGGAGTGCCTGGGTGACATGTTATTTCAGAGAGTTAAAGAAGGCCCCCCCCCCATGTTGTCTTAAAAAAAAAAAATGCTTTCTCTCACCCAGCAAAATCCAGCTTTGTCTGGTGTAATCTGCTGCACGTCAGGTCCCAGGCCGCCATCTTCTCTGAAGTCATTGGGAGCCGGCTGTCTCTTCCTAGTTCTTGCTGCTGACCCCCTGAGGGCTCGTTCAGATGGGGGCTGAGACCTGTCCTCCATGCTGGGCTGCTTTTTGCTGTGTGTGTATCCATCGTGGAGGTCCGTGATGCAGACGCGGCAGCTGCATGGATACAGTCGCATGTCAAAATCTAACAAGGGGGTGCATGGACTGTATTTGTGCAGCGTCTGCATCCTCTTCTATGGGTTGTCTGCATGTAGCAAAAAGCCGCTCAACGTGCAGGAGGGGTTTCAGTGCCCATCTGAATAAACCCTTATAAAATGCAACAGTGTATGCACAGTGTGGTGTAGATTGGCCAGGACCCGAGCAACGTGCTGGACATTGCCCCAAAGCCTCTGGGTTGTGAGATTTTGTATTGCAAGAGGCTGCATCAACTAGCTGATATGATTCCCATCAAGGAAAGAAAGCCAGAAGTGGGGGTCCAGTTCCCACAAAAATGAAATTACTAAAAAAAAAAAAAAAAAGTGCAAAACTTATAGAATGTGGTTGAAGAGGGAGAAGGTTGGCTTTCAGCTGGACACGCATGGCATTTTCAACTGCTTTAAATAAATATAAAAAAAAACCCTGCAAGGTAAAGGCATAATGTGCTAGTATGCATTGCATACTAGCATATTATAAAAGACTTGCCTTGAAACAAAGCGCTCCAGCGGTGCTCTGTCACCATTGCAGAGGCTTCCATCTTCACCTGGTCTTCCTTCCGGGTTCCCGGGCTGCAGCTGCTTGAATGGCTGAGCCGCGATGATGTCACTGTTTGCGGTACAGGTAATGCCGTTCCTTCAGAGCGCCGGCGACGTTACCAGCTGCTGCTCCCTAGAGTATCTACCAAATGATACACGTTTAGGAGATATTCATTTAACCTACAGGTAAACTTATAATAAAGCTTGCCTGTTAGGTTAAAATGAACATTCAGACTTTACTACCAGTTTAAATGAGTATCAAACATGCTATCAAAAGTGGTTGCCTGTAGCCAAGCAATTCAATACTGACAAGTTTGATCATTCTCCTGGATTCGATCGATTAAACTGGGCTATGCATTACCAGCTTCAATGCAGGTTATTAAAAAAAATGGAAACCAGAAAACTATGGCAATTTCCTGGAAAGAGATGGCTCTTTGCCAGGTTTGATCATGGCAATTTTGATCCTATCTCCTTGCAGTCGATCAAAACCACACATTTCTGGATTTATTGCTCAGAATTTCAATTCCAACTCTAATTAAAATCTCCTGAAAGTTACCATGTGTGTGGCCAGCTTCATAGTCAGAAGTTACTGCTGTTTGGAAAGAAATGAGCTTTCTTCCTGGTAAGTCCCTAGATGTTCAGAGCTCCTCCATGTCCTGAAGGCACAGGTCTTCAGGGAAGTACAGTGTAAAAAAATACCATTATCTAATCCTTCAGCCAAGGGAATTTCCACTGTGGAATGTGCCATCTATACTTTCACTTTTACTTTGGTGTGCTCCAATAGTTGTTTCTAAATGATAAAACTAGTGATATTATAGAAAGCACAACAAAGAATCCCAAAAAGCTACCCCCTAACTTAAGGAAAACGCAGCAAACACTAGGTACCCACACAGTGTAATTTTCCTTCTAAATCCAAAAAATGTATTCCTCACCTTTTTAAGTGATTTTGTTGCTATTTAAAGCAGTTAAAACAAACTTGTAGGTTAAATGAATATCTCCTAATCGTGCACCATTTAGGAGTTATTCTAGGGAGCATCACCCGGAGACGTCACCGGCACATGCACTCTGAAGGTACAGCAAACACATGGCGTTCCTTCAGAGCTGTGTGCCGTGGCCCTGACTCCCGCACGCATGTGTGGACTGATGTCTTTGCAGCTCGTACATTCAAGCGGCAGTAGCCCATGTACCCGGAAGGAGGACCGGGTGAAGATGGAAGCCTCTGCAGCAGTGACAGGGCGCCACTGGAGGGCATTGTTTTAAGGTAGGTCTTTCATAATGTGCTAGTATGCAATGCAGGGAGAATTTTTCTTTCTTCAAAATTTACTACCGCTTAAAAAGAAGAAAAAAGGCCTCCAAGCAAGGGAAGCGCTTAATACTCACCTTTCCTGTGCTGCCAAACTCCTCTGCGTTCAAGAGTTAGGCCTCATGCACACAAGACGCTGTTAAACTCGCGTTCAGAGGCAGTTAGACACTTTTTTCAACTGCCCCAGAACCCATTCAATGTTATCCTATGTGTCCATGTACACAGTCTCGTTTTTTGGCGTTTTTAGGCAGTTGCGTTTAACCTCGTTTTTCCAGAAGCAAAAAAATGGGTTCAGACGCAAAAGTTTTCCACATTTCAGACGCCAAACGCGGCTAAACGCCGGTACTGCGTTTAGCCGCGTTTGCGTTTATAAGTGTTTTTACGACCTGAATTTGTGGCCCCATATCTCTAAGGCCACTTGGTGCTAGGAACCCCAAATTTGGTGTGCAAACACAATGGAACTAGCACTACAACATATCTAATTTTGGGGTTCCTAGCACCAAGTGGCCCTGAGAAGCTAGTTCATGTGTGTAAAGAGATCTGATGTAAACAAATGTTACATACAATTATATTATAGTAATCCGCATTATTTTTTCTGTTGTATTCCATAAAGCATGCATCCTATATGGGAGGACAGCACATACTGGGGGAGATTTACTAAAACTGAAGCACTGAATCTGGTGTGCATGGTAGCCAACCATCTTCTAACTTCAGCTTGTTCAATTAAGCTTTGAAAGTAAAACCTGGTTGGTTGGTTTTCATGCAGAGCAACACCAGATTTTGCAGGCTCATGTGCTTTACATAATTTTTTTTCTTTAGAAATAGTCATTTCTTTATGATTTGTATATGTATCTATTTTTGTGCCCTAAACTGCTGTTTCTTCTGACCGATTTGAAATGCAAAAACGTGAAAAGCCACCAGAAAAGCAGAGAAGTACTTTTAAAGAGACGGTTTCTTTCTTGCTCTATACAGATGGTGTGTAGGCTGGTGTCTGGTGCAGGTGTAAAACTTTCACTGTATAATTTTCCTGTGGCTTTGTGAATCTGTTGGGTTTTCTTCTTTTTTATATGTATATCATTAGTGTTACTTGTTTGTCCACAATACAAAGACAGAGGAAGATCACAGAGAGATTCTATTGTGGCTTTCAGTGCATTAACAATACAAGATCATAAAGTATTAACCAGGGAAAGAAGGGGAAATATATATTATGCACAAGAATTTCCTTATCTATCTCAGAACTGATAATAATGGAAGAAGAGAACAGAATGTCTGTATAACTTGATGGCAATACACCAGTAAGTCAAACTTCTCTTTGCCAGTAATGTTCATACAGTGTTTTGTGGTTTAAAAGCAATTGTCCACTTTAGTAAATGTGTTTCTGTAAAATGCCTCCCTGGTATTGTAAAGGGATATCTGCCCTCCTCCCAGACATACACTTGTTGAGCTCAGACAAAAGACCTCTAGGGAGGTTGAAGGGATTGGTTGGGAAGAGAACACCTGTTATAATGGATGGATGGATGGCCGGCCGCTCCGTCACTCCTCGGCTGCATACTAGTTCCAGGACAATGACTTCTCTTTATAAAGAATCGATTCAGCTGTGCTGGCCCTTTTCCCCTTTAAAGTAGACGTAAACACAATTCTAATATATTTAGGCTTCATCATGGAACTGCGATTTCAAAAGTCATTTTAATTAGGGATTGCACCAATACCGGTATCGTTATCAGTGCCGATACTAAGCTTTTGCACAAATACTAGTGCTCGTGCAAATGCTCCGATACCTGAAACTTAATATCTTTGCGGTGCGATTTGGGCTCATGCTAAATGAATTGGCTCAAGTCGAACTACAAAGAATCGCATGTGATTTAAACAGGAATACCTTGTGATTCCTGCCCGGATCACATGCACTTTCCCCCACCACTCCTGTGTGAACCCAGGCCTGTCATAGTGACTTCATAGTGATTCTTTGCAGTGCGATTTGAGCCTATTCATGTTGTATAACGCACAGGTATTGGTCCTCGTTATCGGCAAGTACTTGACCAAATGTATCGGTACTCAAACTCACCGGTTATAAAAACGGTATTGGTGCAACCCTAATTTTGATAAGTCTATATTTGCCGCTTTCGTTAAAAAAAAAAAAAATTAGCTGGTTTTAGTCTTCATTTCCATCCTCAAATCTTCACATCCTGCAGAGCCAGATAAGATTTATGCCCTGGAGTTTCCACGTTCTTTTTTCTACCGGAAACTGCATACATAACAACTTCCTCTCCAGAAAGAAGCACAGTAAAGACCTCACCGAATCCCATTACAATCCTCATGAGAATAGCAGAGGCAGCAGTGACTCTTACATCACATACACGGCTATGAGCCTACAGCTACACTCACATGTCAGGAGGTGTGCTACTATTGTGTTCTGCTATGTTTCAGGAGGAATACCCTGAGAAAAGGTTGTTTTTAATGGTACTATTTAGGCGCAATTAACATTTCTTCATAAGATAGCAAATCTTTACTTTTGCGTTCAGGTACACTTTGAACTGTGAGTTGGATATCCTTTGGAGAAGTGGAGAAGCCCTTTTCTGTTTCATTGCTCAGAGCTATGCAGACAGGTTATACATCCATATAGGACTATCATCAGTCTTGTAGTGCCCGAGAAATGCATTTCAGTTGTCCCCATCAAAAAATGTGTGAAAAAATAAGGTGCAGCACACATATTAGACAGCCATGTGGGGAAGTCTTCTGAAAGTGCCTCTACGTACGTTTTTATATCTTATAGGGAAGCAGTGACTTTGGTTTTCCTTTCCCTCCTTTCTCCAGCTTCTTATTGTTCCATCCCAGTGATGGACACCAAAACTGACAATGAGTTACTTCAGAATCTTTTAGGCCTAGTTGTTCCCGTGGAGCTCTGCAGTGAACATAAGGGAAATTGCTTTATTACATGCCTGGAGGTCAAACATGTATATAGTTCACATTAAGATGCAATAAATCTTTAACCTAAAAGTGTATCTGATGTGTAAAGCAACATGAAGGTTTAAAGCTCATCTCCAGGATTTTAGCAACCCATTCCTACTTCTCCCTCCCACCAAAGCCCTAACCTCCTGGTATAGAAAACGAAAAAAAAAAACGAATCAAATGCCTATTACCTGAAGCCATGGTCATGTGACAGCTCTGACCCAATCCTTTTCTCTTTACTGATTACTTCCTGCAATCCTTCTCTGGGTGTCACATCACTGCCTGAATGAAGTTGACTCCTCCTTTTGATGCAGGTGACGCTCCCAGCCGCCAGGTCCTCTCTCATACTCTCATATGCTCCAAAGGCAGGGGAATTCACAGGGGTTTGAGGTGCCCAAGAAGATGAAGAGCAGGGAAAATGTCTGGGCCCCAGGGCAGGAATTAGCTCAGCTCCTGAAGAAAACTGTGACTAAGAAAGTTGGAAGATGGACCATTTAAGTGCTTCTAAAAGCAGTAGGTTTTTTATTTACCTTAATGCATTGTATGCATTAAGGTAAAAAAAAATCTGTCTGTGTTCTGTCCCCCCTTATACTTACCTGAGCCCAATCTCAATCCAGCACAGTTTCCAAGAGCAGCTGCTCTCTCCACTCACTTATCTCCTCATTGGACATAGAGGCAGCAGCAAGAGCCATTGGCTCCTGCTGCTGTCAATCACAATCTGTGAGGAGAGAGCAGGGGGCGGAGGCAGGCAGCACTGTGTGTCAATGGACACACAGAGCATGGCTTGGGATCCAGCCCACACAAGTGCCTCCATAGCAAGTGGTTTTCCATGGGGGCACTTGGAAAGGGGATGGAGCCAGGAGCACCAGCAGGGGAAGAGGAGGATCGGGCTGCTCTGTGCAAAACTATGATAGATATCTATCTATCAATCCCAAAATAAGTAATAATAATAATAAATCCCTAAAATGTATATTTTTTATTTTAGTCATTTTAATTTGGTAGTCTATCTTAGATACACCAGCAAGGAGATCGCTCTGCTATAATTCTAAACTCTAACTCTGTGCTTTTCCATCTGGGAGTTTTGTGTGTTTGTGCCAACTGGTACTATGCCAGAACCTCCTCTTGCATTTCCTGTAATATAAAGTAAGTAATAAACCCAACACGGGGGAGTAAGAACCCCTAACAAATAACAGACATCTCAGCAATGGAGTCCCAAGAGATATAAAAAAACTAAGGTGGTTTCACCTTCCAGCATCTGCCAATACCAAGATATTAAACTTGGATGGACTGACCCTTTAAAGTTGAACTCCAGGAATGACCTGTATTGCATACATTGATCCTGCTTGGCGCAATGTAAATATGCATATCTCATATAAAGAAAAAAGAGGTTTGGGACTTTAAATGAGACATTTGGGGCATAACTGGCAATAGGTCAAGGGTTAAAAATGTTTATTACATGCTATTATTTGGATACTCCTTCTTTTGGGGATCATATATGCGTGCTGCTGGATTCCCTACGGACTTCCATCACCACAGACACTGTAAGCAGCCTTAGTTTCTCCAGTTTTCCATGTTCCACAGACAGTTAACACGTGAGTAATCCCAGGGATGTGTAACGCGGTCTCCCCTACCTATTTTCCTTTTTTAAAGTGGGGTCCAATACTTTGACACATTTTATGTTTTTTTTTTATAGACGATTGATACATCCGCCCCCTGATGAAGTGGAACGCATCCACAGAAACGCATCGGGCTTTCATGGAGATGCAATATGTTTTATAGACTGATTCACATGCCCTTCCAGCTTTTTATCCAGTCTATATTTCAGTATTTAACTTTAAAAGCATTCATATGTAATGGAGGATGGTCTCTCACATTTACTATGCAACATAGCATGCGTTACTCATATTTTATTATGGATTGTAACGTGCTATTGTTATGTTCACCAACTCATGTATTTATTATATTACATCATGTTACGCATGGTTTTAAGTGAATAAACATTGTTTTTTCAACCCTTGACCTATTTGCCAGTTTTGCCCCAAATGCCTCATTAAAAGTCTCAACCCTCTTTTTTTCTTTATGTAGATTTAGGGCTGGAGATGTATATTATATATCTAATTTAAACACTTGCCGACCAGCTGCCGCAGTCATACAGCAGCAGGTTGGTTCGGCTGTGCAAATCGCCGCAGGTGTACGTCGGGTTTGTACATGGCGATCTGTGGGTGCGCCGATTGGCCAGCGGGGGAGCCAATGAGTGGGTCCAGTGGACTCTATGTTCGCCGGCCGCCTGCGATCGTTCCCCGCAGTAAGAGAACGGGGATCTGCCAAAGTAAACAAGGCAGATCTCCATTCTGTCAGGGGATGACACACAGATCCTGTCTTTCTGCTATGATCTGTTTGATCTGTTTCTGCAGTGCTTTTTGCTGTGCATTTTGATTTTTGCGCATGTGATTTTGCTGCAATTTGCGTTTTTGCATTTTGTTTGGCCAATTTGTTGGGCAGATTAAAAAACACAAATTGCTGCAAAAACACATTACACGCTTTTCCATTGAAGTATATTGAACCAAAAAAGCACCCTTTTGTGTTAAAAAAAAGTCTCTGACCCTTTCCACGTACGCAGCGGCTGAAAAAAGCATCGATGTGAACTTGTCCCATAGGAAACCATGTAAATGAGCTGTAGTGCGTTTCTACAAAAAGCACCAAAAACACATAGATGTGAACCAGGCCTAGGACGTTTAGTAACCTAATGGGGTTAAAACTAAAATTAGCCCTTTATAGTACAAAAAAAGCAGATAATCACTACTGTAAGGGGTTCATTCTTTTTACTGTAGAACTGTGAAAGTAATATTTACAGTAGCGATTATTTGCTACTGGCCGATTAATCGATTATGAAAAATAGTAATCAGTTAATTTCATAATCGATTAGTTGTCGATTTAATCGATTTAGTTGTCGGTTTAATCGATTAGTTGTCGGTTTAATCGATTAGTTGTCGGTTTAATCGATTAGTTGTCGGTTTAATCGATTAGTTGTCAATTTAATCGATTAGTTGTCGATTTAATCGATTAGTTGTCGATTTAATCGATTTAGTTGTCGATTTAATCGATTAGTTGTTTCAGCCCTACTGTGTACATGTACACATGAGATAACATTGGATGAGTTCAGAGGCAGTTGAAAAAAGCATCCACCTCTGAACGTCCGTTTACCAGCAGCAGTGTACAGAGGCCTAGGAGTCATGCAGAATTCTCAGCTGCTAAGTACTGGACCTTGGCTGTGTAAAGCCTTTGAGAAGCTATTGCAACTTTTCCCTGATAGCTGTCATTTCTGAATGGATTCTCCTCTGTTAATTCACAGCAGTCCCTTTCCTGGAAGGAAATCAACAGTCATGTTTTGTTTCTTTATAGGAAAATGTGACTACAAAGTCCATTCCACCTTTCTGTGGAACAATACAGAAGCTAAATTTATGCAAATGACTTCAGATCTTCTGAGCACAATGTTACATACACTGTATTGTCCGGCTGGAATATATATAATAACTTCTAGATGACCTGCACAGTAAATTAGATACTGAAATCATTTTGTCAGCAATTTCCTTCATAAATAAAACTGTATTATTATGTTGTTGACTTATCAGGATGTGTTCTATGCAACCGGTAGAATAGTCACCCATTAATCTTCAATGTCACTTAATGTACTGAAATGGAGGGGACTAAAGGATAAAATGTAACTTCTTACTAAAATAAGCAGGGCAATACAACTCTTTATACACACAAGTTTTGACCTAATTATTATTATTATAGAGGCATTATATAGTGCCAACTGTTTGGGCAGTACTTCACAATATAAAGGGAGAACGTACAGTTACAATACAATTCAATACAAGAGGGTTGGAAGGGCCCTGCTTGTGAGAGCTTACAATCTCTGGGCAAAGGCTATGGGGTCTGCATTGTACTTGATGACATCAGAGGACTTACAACTGCTGGAATGTAGGGGAGAAGAGGCTGCAGGGACCGGTCTAGCAGTGTTGAGGGAGCCTCTGGGTAATTGGGTAAGTAAACTGCTTATTTTTTTTTTCATCCCCCTAGACCTAATTGAGCATTTAACCACTTTTATACCGGGCCTATTCTAGCACACCTCTTCTACGTGTAAGAATCTTTTTTTTATTTTTTTTTGCTAGAAAATTACACAGAACCCCCAAGCATTATATATGTTTTTTTTTTTTCAGCAGAGACCCTAGGGAATAAAATGGCAGTGGTTGCAACTTTTTATGTCGCACGGTATTTGCGCAACAGTTTTTCAAACATGTTTTTTGTGGGGGGGGAGGGGAAACAGTTTCATGAATTAAAAAATAACAAAACGGTAAAGCAAAGCATGTTCTGATTGTACAAGGTGGGGCAATAGCATCTTGATCTCCACTGCATCCAATCACAGAGTGCTCTGCAGTCACTCCTTGTACCTTCCAAGGACTATGGCAATGGGGGGGTGAGTTCCCAGTTCTGTCCATCTGCCACAGTAGTGAAAAAGTCTTGGGGCCATTTCAGAAAGAATTGGTCGCTAAGATTTGCTCCCTTGCTAGCTGGGCCAGTGAGATATTGCCCCTTTTCTAGTAAAAGGGATTCCATAGCATTCAGAGGCAGCAGGGAGACGTGTCTAAAGAAGTAAGCAGAAGGTACTCTAGTGTGATTGGCTATTCACATGTGGTGTTATATCCTGCATGATAGCCCCAAGCTAATAGTTTAGGGAAGACCTGGCGACCTAACTTACCTAAACATTGCTAAAATTTTATGAAAAAAGGCTTTCCAGTATATGGGACATGGTGCCCGCGAGCTGGTCCATGGAAATTGACAGAGTCAGATAAAACTACACGGCTACATACATACTGTACATACATAAAATTAGGGTTGTCCGGATACCGATACTAGTATCGGTATCAGCACCGATAACGAGCATTTGCCCAAGTACTTGTACTCGGGCAAATGCTCCCGATGCTTCCCCCGATACCTTGACAGTCAGCAGTGTTTGGCGCGTGGGGGAGTTACAAGCTTCTCCCCCCCGCGGCTTTCAGCTGCTTAGTGACATACAGCGGTGATCGGTGCTTGTAACTCCCCCACACGTGATCACTGCTGACTGTCACCACATCCTCCATGCCCCCTCCGTTCCGCTGTCCCCCTCCGTTCCGCTGTCCCCCTCCCTTCCGCTGTCCCCCTCCGTTCTGCTCCTTCCTTTGTGAATGGACAGAGTCAGCTGACTCTGTCCATTCACATAACTGAAAGATTGTAACCTCCTGTGATTACGATGTCTCAGTTTATGAATGGAGAGGAGCCGCTGTCTTCTCTCCATTCATTCTCAGTGCAGCTGCAGAGAAAGGGACTGGGGAATCTCTATCCTCGGTCTTTCTTTGTCTCAAGGGGGAGATATCAGGGGTCTGTAAAGCCCCCCAACAGGGCTGATTAAAAAAAAAAAACACATATTGCAATAAATAATAAAAAAAAATATTATTGTAAAAAATAATAAAAATGTAAATAAAAAAATCAGACACCGTTCACCCCCTCCCCCCCCCCCCTCCCTAAAAAAAGAAAGCATTAAAAAAAAAAAAAAACTGTCACGTGACATTAAAAAAAAAGTATCGGTAATCGGTATCGGCGAATACTTGAAAAAAAATAACGGTACTTGTACTCGGTCCTAAAGAAGTGGTATCGGGACAAACCTACATAAAACAATGAGTAAGGCAGGGACTGGGGAGAAAGACCTTTTTGTTTTAGCCACCATTCCATTATGAATGCACTACCTTTTTTACTATTTGTGGAGATGCGCCAAAACAGATCAGCTGAATATGGGGTTTTCGGCGTTTTGCCGATAGAGAAAAAGGTGCTGATAATGGCGCCAAAAACGCATGTGATTTTTGCCAAGATTTTACTGTGCTTATGGAGTGTTTTTCATAAGTCATGTGACTCAAAAACCACATCAAAAATGTAACACAGGTACGTTATTGCTGCGTTTTCAATCCATTTCCAAGGGCAGGTGCTTTTTGGTTCAGTTTTCTCAACTGACCAAAAATGCAGCAAGCAAGATTTAAATAAAAAAAAACAATGGAAGCACAAGGGATCAGTGTGAAGACATACATAGAATTTAAAGTGATGCGTTTTTCTCGAGCTTTTTTTGCGCTAAAGGTGCTGATAATGGCTGACAATACATAATTTATTTTAAATTTGTGATATTAATTAAAAAGTCGAATATAATACAATTCTAAATAAAAATATATATATTTTCTTTAAAACTGTAATTTTCGGTATTTGGCCAAGTGCATCCTGAATTTTCAGTTTCGGCACCAAAACCTGCACTCGGCGCACCTCCTAATTACTTGCTTGTTTAATCATCACTTTTACAGTTCTAATGTAAAAAACGTGTTCAGTGAGAGGTTTAGTGGTTGATATGGGGCAGTATTTTTCCTGACATTATGGAGATGTTCTGCACTGGGGGACGCAGGTTAGGAGCCCCGGTTAGGTATGGCTTATGACATATATATGAAGGCAGAGGGAATAACTAGCAGTGATGGATGGTGTAGGGTAAATCTGCTGCTGGAGGAAAGGAATAACAGAGGAATATGAGTAACTCATCTGACAGACGTTATTGTTTTATGTTCATGAAGCTGACACTCTCCATAAAACTGGGGCAAACACTTCCGTTTTTAGAAAGTCCACGTCTCCTCCTAGGACTTTTCTTTCCAATGATGTATGGGATCCTCATGTTCTGCCAGCTTTATCCACACTGGCTATAAATAATGAAGGTCACCCATATTACAGGGATTCATCCAGTTTGTCTGCTGTGCAGAGGAGGCATCAGTACGTCGTTTTCAGCATGGTTGCAGATATGGGGCCTTCACTTCAGTGTTGGGGGATTTGCACTCATTCATGGAGCATGATAAAATGGAGCCCTAAATAAATAAAGTTTGTAGATGTTTAATGACAGATGCCATGTTGCCTTTTATATATTGTTCTTGGCCTGTTCTATATATCATTGCAAAGACAGGGTTTTGTTTTTACACATAAAGGCCAGGGGCTAAGAACATGGCAAGATCTCATCTAGTATAGCATGTATAGAAGTATATGGGTTGAAACAATAGACCTATAAATAAAAATTGATCTTATTTTTGTGACTTAAAGACTTTTATCTCTTCCGAAGTAACACCAGCCTTAAGCCCCATACACACTATTCGATTTTCTGCAGATTTATGTCTTCAGATTTACCAAAACCCATATAATATGAGGTCAAACCTTAAAGGCCCATACACACGGTCAGAAAATCTGACGTTAAAGCGGAGTTCCACACAAAAATGCTTTTCGGAACCCTCCCCCCCCTCCGGTGTCACATTTGGCACCTTTCAGGGGGGAGGGGGGTGCAGGTACCTGTCTAAGCATAGACTCCCATGGGAGTCTATGCCTCTTCCCGTCCCGACCGCGCTGTCTGCTGGGAACACACAGCTCGGGACGCGCAGCGCGACTCGCACATGCGCAGTAGGGAACCGGGAAGTGAAGCCGCAACGCTTCACTTCCTGATTCCCTCACCTAGGATGGCAGCGGCAGCTGCCGAGAACCGAGCGGGTTCTCGGCGTTGCCTGCCGACATCGCTGGACCCCGGGACAGGTAAGTGGCCATGTATTAAAAGTCAGCAGCTGCAGTATTTGTAGCTGCTGGCTTTTAATATTTTTTCTTTTTGGCGGTGTGGGTGGACCCCCGCTTTAAATTTAGTCCGATGAACGATCTGCTGATTTTCTGATCGTTAGTATGCTGCTTTTGACAGCCGATTACAAATTTTCGGCAGACAAAAACTGGATGTGCAGGCTCCAAAATTTTTGTCTGATGTGAACAAAACATTGGATTTTCTTTTCATTAGTGCGGTTTTCTGCCAAAAAAAAAAAATCTGAAGAGCAAGACTAGGCATGCTCAGAAATGAAAGAACACATACAAAACAATTAACACATTACGTCACTTCTGACATTGAATTCTGTCATCCGAAAATTTTCTGATGGTTAGTACCCTCTTCACTTTCGATTTGAGACTAGCATCCAACAAAAAACTGACAAATTTGTCCAATAATCTGACCGTGTGTACAAGGCTTAAGAGCTTCAATTTGTATGCAATCAGGCAGGCCCTTGCACCTTGCACTACATGGTTTTAGTAAATCCGAAGATAAAAATCTGCAGAAAATCGAATAGTGTGTATGGGGCTTTAGTTTTTGTAAGAAGACAGCAGCTTACATCATAGCAGCAGAAAACCTGATACTCCCTGAAGATTGCATCCACTGTGCTCATTGTATGGGCCAACAAACAGCTCTGTACCATACATTTTCCAGTGATGTCTCCGGATGACCTACTTGTCAGCCTAATTACCAGTGAATGATCTCATTATGGCTGTATATTATCCAGTCAAATCGATATTTATCATGTAGATCTGGTGCTGGGGCAGTAATAAATGGTTGCAGCTAAAACAGGTCACTCCAGATGAGAATTACCGTATATACTCGAGTATAAGTCGTTCCGAGTATAAGTCGAGGCCCTAATTTACCACAAAAAAATTGGAAAAACTTATTGACCCGAGTATAAGACGAGGGTGAGAAATGCACAGCTACTGTAAGTGGAAAAGAGGGTCAACAATGCCCATTTGCAGCCTCACTGTGCCCATTTGCAGCCTCACTGTGCCCATTGGCAGCCATAGGTCTCCTGAACTTCAAACTCGGTAGTTAAGGGTTCCTAGATGCCCCCTAGCTGCAGCCAAAATTTGGGGTCTCTGAACCCAAAGGGTCCCGAAATGACATTGCAGCAGATGGACACAGTTGACCGAATTTGGGGCCCTGTATCTCAGGGCCACTTAGTGCTAAGAACCCCAAATTTGGTGTGCAAACCCAGTGGAACTAGCACCATAACATTTCCAAAGCTGGGGTTTCTAGCACCAAGTGGCCCCGAGATACAGGGCCCCAAAAATCAGTTCAGAAAATGTCAAGCACTTTTCTACAGCAGAGAATGACATTTTCCGAACCAGTTTGGGGGCCCTGTATCTCAGGGCCCCTTAGTGCTAAGAACTTCAGCTTTGGATATGTTGTGGTACCAGGTCCACTGGGTTTGCACACCAAATTTGGAGTTCCTAGCACCAAGTGGCCCTGAGATACGGGGCCCCAAATTCGGTTCGGAAAATGAAATTTTTTGCTGCAGAAAAGTGCTTGACTCGAGTATAAGTCGAGGGGGGCACTTTCAGCACTAAAAAATGTGCTGAAAAATTCGACTTATACTCGAGTATATACGGTAAGTTAGATTTTTCTTTTCCCAAACTGGTAATTGCATACATCATCTTATACATTATCTGTTCTGTATTTACTAAACAGTCCATCATTCTGCTCTACCGGTAAACCGCCCTGCTGCACATCGGCAAACACCAGTACAAAGCACATGTGTTGGTAAATCCCAATTCTAGCCAGTGTGAATAAAGTGGAGAAGAATGAAGCTAGCCATCCACACAAAGAATTCTCTTGTTCAGCCTGTAAGTGAACAAGAGAAATCTATTCGATTTTTCAGTCTATGCTAAACAACATAGATAAAGTAATCTCCCGCTGCCGGTTATTGTATTTAGCAGCTGCGGGCCCAAGCCGAAATCTAGTAGGAATCGCATGAAATTCAATCTGATATGACCAGCTTTAGCTTAGATGGGGGTATTGATTGAAGCCATGTATTAAGTATTTCATATAATCCTTTCCAGAAAGTAGTCTGCATTCTGGACATTTTGTCCCTGGGTGCTGACTGCCCTAAAGCTGACCATAGACAGTTCGATTCATGGCCGAGATTTGAACCATTTATTGACAGGCTGAATGTACCCAAGTTGATTGACTAATCAACTTGGGTACAACCAGCCTGCCAGATTTACATGCAATTATCGCTAATGGCTGTTATGGTTGCTAGCATTAATCACTGTGTTCTCCTGGCAGAGACGGCTTGCCCTGCAGGGAGAACACAATGACTCGGTGGCAAGGATTCCCCTTCCAACACTATCACTATTGATGGTGGAATCGAACAAATTTCTTTCCTGTAACCCGTGGTTGCAGGAAAGAAATTTTGCTCAGTCTATGACCGGCTTAAGTGATAGTACTACACTGTGCACCATCTAGCTGCAGAAGCTTTTAGCCTTTCATAGAGTTTTTTTACAGGACGCCAGAAGCAGGGCAGGACAATGCACCTGTGCTTCCTCCTGCACCAAAAACCGGGATCTCTTACATCGGGGGAAAATGCCCAATGTGTAGGTGGGGTGAAGCGGGAATAATATACTCAGTCCCAACGCAATGAAAGAACTTGTACTGAAATATTGCAAAGACAGTTCACAAATAACTGGTGAGAAAGCAGCCTAGCCAGGAACACTCAGTTCCAAAAGCATGTAGAGAGCAGGATTCAGCCAAACTGACAGCGCCTGTAGTGAGGGGTAGAATGCATCCTGGCTGTCTTGTGCCCAAGCAGGCAGATATCCAGAGAGGTCGCGAGCCCTACGCTTTCCCTCCTTGTCGGGAACCTTTCCCTGTCACTAGTTCTGTATTTACCAGGACAGTTACCTGTCCCTAGTATACCAACTCGCAAAATGCGCATCAAACCCAGGAATCAGAGTCTTTAAAAAGCCTCTGCCTGACCCAAGATGGCTGCTAGTTACACGGAGAGGCAGCATCCAATGTGATAGCTTCCCCAGTGACCCAGGAAATCATAGAGGAACTATGTTCCTTCTGACTCCCTCTCCCAACTGCATTGCTGCTGCGGAAGAGCACCACCTGCAGTGGAGAAAGTAGACTGCACCTGCATACAACTGTACACGAAGCCTTGCATGCAAAAAGACGTTTTTGGTAGTGATAGAAGCACATACTTTTTGGATCACCTGGTCATTCATCTGTCATCTATTGTTTGGGCAGACAAAGCTGTAGCTTCCATGGAAGCCCAGTTGAGGAGTCCTGGGGAATGCTACTACTGCAATCACTTAGGGTTTATTGGTTTGCAGTAAATGTAGCATAAAGCCCTTCCATGCAATGCATCAGCACAAAGAGCAAGAACACCACAAAACTTCACTGACCCAACATCCAATTCTCCTCTCACAAGTCCATCTCATATGGTACTGTGGTCATTGGACAAAATCATCAGAATCCCTGACTTCTAGTGAAAGCTTGTCCTCGTAAGTTCTGCCTCTTTCAATATCTGCAAACATTACTATAAAATCAATTGCATTAATAAATAGATTTGTAAATAATGATCAAATCTGGAGACATTTCAGATTAGTTAACTTCTTCTTTTCCTGAATATTAGTTGTATAGAACTATATATGCAATGTTTTGTTACAGCCGTGTTATGGGATTTAGTACTAGTTATATAAGACCCCAGATCCCTCCTCTGCCCTTAAAAGCATTCGATCACACCAAGATTGGTGTAATCAAATGCTTTTCATTTTTAAAAATGGTGGCATTTGGGTAAACCGGAGGTGATGTAAGGTCATCTGTTCCGGGTTACTATATCTTAGAACCAAACAAAACCGATCCAATCTTTGTTCAACTCTATGATCAGCCAGTAGAAGCGCCCGCTGATCGATCGGGTATCTCAGTGGGACGGGGCAGTCTTATGAAGCTGCGAGAAGGGGGGGGGGGGAGGGAGAAGGTACGTCCCCTCCCGCTGCTTGTAAAAGCAATTCAACACGGTATTGGGGATGTCTGCAGCTGCTGGTCCGCAAGTGGTTAACTAGAACCTGGTGTGGCCATGGTTTTATGTATTATGCCTGCTGCACACATGGGCATACATTATTCATTTAATCTGCATATTTCTCTATCTTTCAAGATAGTTCCTGTACCATCCTTTAAGTTTAAAATCAGTTTTTGTCTCTCTCTGTGACCTGACATTATAAAGTAATACATCTGGGAACAAGGTGTTCTGTGTCTGGATCTGCCCGTGGGCTAATTTTGTAATAATTCGTTAAGTCAGCATGGTAATCTTTATATACTGAGGTTGGGTGGGGGCTGTTTCTGTCAATCATTGTAACTACTCACCGTGAAATCAAATTACACTTTGTCAATGTAGGTTTAGCATTAACTATCTATAGAGAGAGTATTTTTGTGTGTGTGTTGAGCATTGCTACTCTGTTCATTGTGTTTCCTAATTAAGAAAAAAAAATGAATGGCAATAAATGTTCATTTTATAGCTTTGTGTTGATGCAAATTTGGATATCTGAAGAAAAAGTGCCACCACTATTAGTAAATCACTTTTTGTATATCATATGTTTGTTTTCCAAAAATCATAACTGGTTTTAGGTGCTGTGGTTTTTTTTTTTTCTAGCATGACCTGTAAAAACAGAAAATCTGCATAGCTCTGTATTAACCACTTCACTTCAATACAGAGCATTTTCAGCTTTCAGCCCTGTTGCACTTTGACAACTGCGCGGTCATGCAACACTGTACCCATATAAAAATGTTATCATTTCTTCTTTTTTTTTTTTTTTTTTTTTTTTTAGACAGTTTCTTTTGGTGGTATTTAATCACACTGGGTTTTATATTTTTTGCTAAACAAACAATAAAATCAGCAACATTTTTTGTTAAAAAAAAAACCAAAAAACCCCTTTTCTTAGTTTCTGTTATAAAACGATGGGCACTGATGGACTCTTGGCATTGATGGGGCTTTGTCACAATAGGACAGAAAGTGTATTGGGACTATAATACACCTCCCATTCCACATAGGGAGAGTATTATGTAGTTCACAGAGAGAACTTTAAACAATGCTATCTGATAAATCAGCAGAGGTAAAGAGCACAGGACATTTCAACTCCTTTTGCTAAATTTAACCCAAAAGAGAATAAGAGAAGTTCATTGTTGGGTTTTAGTTTTTGGTCCTTCTTGGTCTGTTAAATATACAGTTGAAAACCTTTTTGTTACGTAGAGCTACCCACGCAGGAGCCGCTTAAAGAGGAGTTCCACCCAGGGGGGCCGTCAAAAAAAAAATTAAAAGTCAGCAGCTACAAATACTGCAGCTGCTGACTTTTAATTGGACACTCACCTGTCCCTGGGTCCAGCGATGCGGGGGATCGAAGCCCCGCTCGTCTCCCCCCTCCGCTCGTCGGCGCCGGCATTTCAACTGCCGGGCTGTGGCTTCACAGCCTGGCACCCACTGCGCGAGCGGCGCCGTGCGCCGTGATTGGCCGCTCAATCACCTGGGACCTGTAATGGGTCCCAGATGATTGACAGGAGGGAGGGAGCAGAGCGGAGCCCTTCCTGTGCCGAGGAGGAAGTGATGTCACCAGCCCAGGCTAAGGGACAGGGCGGACTACGAGGGACCACCTAGCAACAGGCATTTAGAGGTAAGTGAAAAAAAAAAAAAAATATCCAAATGTTTTTTTGTTTTTTTAGAATTTTTACAGGTAGTTTTGTTTTTTGGGTGGAACCCCACTTTAAGTATGTTTGGTTCCGTACTCTCAACCCCAATACCAATCTCAGCCCCCTCTGGCACACCTGGCAATAGTGTAAGTGCAAGGACCAAATGAGAAACACACACGTTATGATAAAATACAGAAATTGTCTTTACTGCAATATTTCTGTGGAAAATAGTAACAGACAGTAACGGTGTATATTCAAGTAATCCAACTGGAGAGTAATAACTGAGATTAAGAGCAATATAGCTCAATCCTATATTCAGGCTGCTTTCAGGGTTTTCCAAATCTGAGAACAACCCCAAAAGCAGAGGCAAACACTTCAACAATAACAACTTTAAGGCCCCTTTCACACGATCGGACCGTTTAGGTCCGCCTGTCAGTTTTGACGGCGGACCTGAACGGGCGATCCATGTTAGCCTATGGAGCGTCGGATGTCAGCGGAGACATGTCCGCTGACATCCGACCCCGTCCGATCCGCTGGAGAGCAGACGGATGGCTCTACGTCCAGGTCCGTCGCTATCGGATCGGGTGAGATCTGACGAAAACGGACACGCTGTCCGTTTTCGTCCGATCCCTCCATAGGCGGCAGCGGCGCCTGACAAGCCCCTCCCCGCTCAGTGAGCAGAGAGGGACCTGTCATCCGCCGGCTCAGCGGAGATCAGATTGTTTTGATTGAAACACTCTTTGATCTGATAATAACATTAAAGTGTATATGGCCACCATGAGGCCCCATTCGCACCTCAGTGTTTTGTAGCTTGAAGCTCAAACGCTGGAGGAGAAAAAAATTTATTATTCTCTAAGAAGATGGTTCACATCTCCACTCCAAGTCGCCTAAAGCCAAATGATAACAATACATAAATAATTAACCGCTGACCTTAACTACTTAAGGACCAGCCGCTGTTCTATGTTGCTGCTTTGCTAAATACCGTTGTTATGGCAGCAGCTAGGTGCCATAACTCTGGTATTTTTAAAAAACGGCGGACTGTCCTTTTTCGGATAAAAGTGGTCTCAGCGGCTGATTTGCCACGAGATCACTTTTATTGGGGGCGTTTTTTCTATTACAAGGGATGTTTACATTCCTTGTAATAGGAATAAAAGTGACCCGATTTATTTATTTTTTTAAAGGGCAGTGTAAAAATAAAAATAAAAAGTAAAATAAATTATATGCTTGCGCGCAGAAGCGAACGCATACGCAAGTCGGGCCTGCATATGAAAATGGTGTTCAAACCACACATGTTGGGTATCGCCGCGATCGTTAGAGCAAGAGCAATAATTGTAGCCCTAGACCTCTTCTGAAACTCTAAACAGGTAACCTGTAGAAATTTTTAAACGTCGCCTATGGAGATTTTTAAGGGTAAACGCTTGTCGCCATTCCACGAGTGGGCGCAATTTTGAAGCAGGACATGTTGGGTATAAATTTACTTGGCGTAACATTTATCTTTCACAATATAAAACAATTGGGCTAACTTTACTGTTTTATTTATTTATTTTTTAAGTCAACAAATTGTAAGACCGCTGTGCAAATGCGGTGTGACATAAATTATTGACACGACCGCCATTTTATTCTCTAGGGTGTCTGGGGAAAAAAACTTTGGGTTCTAAGTAAGTTTCTAGCAAAAAAAAAAAAGATTTTAACTTGTAAACACAGAGTCTGAACAATTTGCCCGGTCCTTAAGTGGTTAAATATTTTATTAATAATAATAATAAAAAATAAACCCCCAAACCCGAAAAAAAAATTAATAACAATGTGTTTAATTTGTGTTGGGGTGTTTTAGTTATTTTATTTTTTTAAGAGTTGGGGGTTAATTATTTTATATATTACTTCGTATTCATTTATTGAATTTATTTATGATTATTTTTATTTATATTTATTTTACATGTATTTATTGGTAGCAATATTCACACCCTAACAAAAAAAAAAAACCCTAATCCTAATCCTAACCCTAACTGCAACTCCTAATCCTAACCCTAACCTAATCTTAAATCTAACCCCTTACCCTAATGAAAAAAATAATGCAAAAAGCTAGTGGAAAAGCTAAAAAAAAATCTGAAATACCTAGTGACAAAATTATGCAACAGATGAGTTTTGCTATTGGCTAATAAAAACCGCCAAAGCTCAAAATTGCACATATAAACGTGCTAATAACAAGCAAAAACGCTGTGTTCAGGTGGGAAAGCAGCCTAAGAGCTGAGTGCATTTCTGGCAGATCAACAGGTAGTATCCTTGCAGGGTTTTTAAATGGTAAAACATGGGGGACATGTGCATGCCTTGGCATACCCTTTAAGCTTCCAGCCGCTAACCTACCGTTTTCTTTAGGACAGCTGGTCATAGTGCTAAAGGCAACTTTGCATGTCTTGTGCTATAGGCCTGCATTTTAATTATAAAGCCTATTATCATCAGATCTCCCACAGGCATCATTAGACCCCCCTGTGGCCCGGCTCCTTGTAATCTTCTTTTGGCACTAAAGTAACCGGACCCAATTTTATTGTGTGCATCCCTTCCCTTCCTCCTTTGTCACAAGAACACCACTTTTTGTAATGTCTTTGAACAGGAGTTCTTCAGCTCTGATGAGAAGAGAACATTACATTCTGGGTAATGGTAGAAGGACAGCTGTCTCCCTGACACAGCAGCAGCTGCTAGAGAATGCCTTTCTGAACAATAGGCTTACAATGCAATTTAACATCTGCTGAGCGTTAATCCTGAAGGACTTGTGTCCAGTCAATTTTTAGCCTTTTTAGAGATAAAATTACCTGTGATAGAGGCAAAATCTTGATGATCCAACTGCTAGCATTGCACCATTTTAGGAGCCAGCCAGTCCGTGCTTTTGTTTTCTATATCCAGGCGGTCCTCGGTTTACGAACAAGATGGGGCTGTAGGTTTGTTCTTAAGTCAGATTTGTTTGTAGGTCGGAACAGTATATTTTTAAGTGTAACTCCAGACTGTGCAGTGATGTGGGATGTTCCAGGGCCCTTCTGGACGTGCATTCATGTTCTTTGTGGCTCTTGTGGCCATGCAATACCGCAGTGTGAGATGTGTCCGGTGCTGCAAGATGGCTGCTCAGCGCTGTCCGGGACCAGTGTGGAGCGCAAACAGCCAGCAGTGACATCGCACCACCTCCGTTCGTTGGTAGGAGTCATTCACAACTCCGATGTTCATAACTTAAAGTGGGGTTCCACCCAAAAAACAAAAATACCTGTAAAAATTCTAAAAAAAAAACAAAAAAAAATTTGGATATTTTTTTTTTTTTTTCCACTTACCTCTAAATGCCTGTTACTAGGTGGTCCCTCGTAGTCTGCCTGTTCCTTTGCCTGGGCTGGTGACATCACTTCCTCCCCAGGCGCAGGAAGGGCTCCGCTCTGCTCCCTCCCTCCTGTCAATCATCTGGGACCCATTACAGGTCCCAGGTGATTGGGCGGCCAATCACGGCGCGCGGCGCCGTTTGCGCATGCGCAGTGGGTGCCAGGCTTTGAAGCCACAGCCCGGCGCCCACAGTTGAAATGCCGGTGCCGACGAGCGGAGGGGGGGGACGAGCGGGGCTTCGATCCCCTGCATCGCTGGACCCAGGGACAGGTAAGTGTCCAATTAAAAGTCAGCAGCTGCAGTATTTGTAGCTGCTGACTTTTATTTATTTATTTATTTTTTTGACGCCCCCCCTGGGTGGAACTCCTCTTTAAGGGACTTGGCTGTATTTCTTATTATTTAGTTCCCTATTCGGTAACCTGGGAAAGAAATATGAAAAATACTGAGGCATTACAGCAATAGCTAAAGAGTTAGAGGAGATCCAGGCTCCACCCCCAAAAAATTAAAAGTCAGTAGCTACAAATACTGTAGCTGTTGACTTTTAATATGACATTTACCTGTCTGAGGATCCAGTGATGTCCACACAGGAGCTGATTCTTCAATCCGCTTTTGGCGCAGGCATTGTAAGGGGGAACAAGCAGTGAAGCCTCGAGGCTTCACAGCCGGTTTTCTACTGCATATGCGGAAGTCACAGTGAATGGTCACGTAGTCTTCTGGGACCTGTGATGTGTCCCAGAAGACTGCAGGGGAAGAAGGGGGGCTGAACTTCGGCCTCAGACCCCCCCCCCCCAAAAAAAGTGCCAAATGTGCAAGTGGCGGGTGGATGCAAACAAGCTGGCAATAGACGGATTGAAGTTAGACTGAGACAGATGAAGTTTGATCAGTGTGTGGCTGTCTGTGCTTGACAGAAGGCCATCATTTGATTATTTCTGTAAAAAGGACATGCTGGAAAACTCATTTGTGTGCATTTTTTTTTCTAACCGCTGGGTGAATGAAAAAACGACTCCTCTTTGGCCAGTTTTACAATGGTGACTTTTGTGTTTCAGGCCTCCTACACAAATACTACATCTGGCACACTTGAAAAAAGCATCTATTGAGTTACATCTAAACAATAACTGAATGACATTTAATTTGTAAAAAGCACCATGTATAATAAAAATGTGCCATGTTTCGTTCTATTCAAACAGTTTTTACTTCATTTTATTCCTTTATTGCGAACCTCAGATGTGAATTATGAACAAAGCATATCCCTCTATAGTGTGTATTTGTCTCAATCCAGGGCGCTATCATGTATGTAATGTGGGGCCTATGACTCTGTTATGGGGTCTCTGATATGAATGCCTTTTCATGTAACATTAATTTCATGGAGTTGGCTGTGTGTATCGTCCCAGGCTCAGGTTTCCTATGGATAAATAAAATGTATGATTTTATTTACATTTTTTTGACTGCGGTGCCTCAAGATATTGCATATTTTTAAAGGGTGCCTGAACTATACTACGGTATATATGTGTGTACAATATGTATATATACATTCAGTCATATCCTCAACTCCATGGGTACCATGTCTGGTATGCTTGAAAGCCTTTTTTACATAGAATTTACCTGGCAATTAGGTAGGTGGCCAGGTCTTTCAGACTGTCATATTTTATAACCTGAATGAAAATAAACGGAACATTTTGGCCTTGTAGAATAAAAAATAAAACGCTGGGATTTTGTCCTTCACTGTACAGTTTTCCACACACTTAATTGCTTGTCTATAGAGCCAATCTAACCAGATGTACACTGTATTTCAGACACAAGAAGAAAAGCTGGGATATGCTGCTGATTCCTATGGTTACAACTACCTTCAGAGTGAGAATGGGAAGAGAGGACTGGACGAGGACGTAGCTCAGCAAAACGGCCAAGATGGCACAATTGGAGCTGCTAGAAATACAGATTCAAGTGCCAACAGCAACCTAAGATCAGAGGTACGACTTGTGATAAATGAAGTCCAAAGTGATTCAATGGATCATGATCTGGCCAAGCTATGATCCAAGAAGATTAAGGATCAGCTTTCTGTTCTGTCCCTTAAGACGCATTGAATAAAGCAGGACGAATAATGTGCAAAGTGCAGAAATCCATGGCAACCAATCAGATTATAAAGAAGAATTCTGATTGATTTGTCCAGGTTTCCACATTCAGCACATTGTTTTTTGCCTTGCTGAATAAGCCTGTTAGTGGCTTTATAGCTAAGAGCAGGTTATACCCGACGTTTTAGTATATGATCGGCTTTTTTATGTGTTTCTGTGACCTGTGTGTTTTCTTTAGATATGGGATTATAGGTTTGTGAACCAAGATCACTGTTATTTTTAGAGATATTACAATATTGTTATGCTAGTATGAAACCAGTTTCAAACACACAGTTAAAGTGACCCTAAAAAATTGTATTCTTGGCTCCAAAATGTCCCTTTTATTGCTCTCCAGCCTCTATCGGATCTCCAAATTCCTTTTTTTTTTTTTTTTTTTGCTGCTATGATCTGACTTGGGGAATTGTAGTGTGCATAGAGCAGTTCACATGACCACAAATAACTTGCACTGCTCATTCCCAACAAACTGAAGTAAGGGGGAAAAGGAGAGGTTCAGAAAGTCACGGAGGATGTTACGAGGTCGCATGAAAAATCAATTACAGGGCCATTAAGCTGTATGTGTGTGGATTATCTTTGGAGTCGTTTCCTGTCATTTTAGTGCACCCAGGAGGAGCAACTACAATGTCCCCGCCGTAAAACACTGGGAGGGACACAGTGCACTTGGGCAGCCCCATATACAAGGGCCTAAGGATCTTTTAGTGTCACTTTAGGCTAAATGACTACATACACAAATTGGCCATAACATTATGACCGCACACCATAACCCGTTGAGGCATGAACTCCACTAGACCTCTGAAGGTATGCTGTGGTTTTTAAAAGCAAGGCGTCTGTATTAGATCCTTTAAGTTAAGACAGGCCTCCATGGATTGGGCTTGTTTTTCAGCACATCCCATAGATGCCTAATCGTATTGAGATCTGGAAAATTCGGAGGCCAAGTCAACACCTCAAACTCATTGTTGCTAAAGTGACTGTATGCATTGTGAATATGCTTTTATATTTATTTGTTGGTAATATGAACATGTGGATATTTATTTGGACTTATTTGTATAGCTATTATTAACTAAATACTGTGTATCCTTAACAATAGGGGCCCTTGAGGCTGCAGAGAAAGGGACTGGGAAATTTGTCCTCAGTCCCTTTCTCTGTCTCAAAAGTGGAACATTAGAGGTCTGTTTCAACCCCTTATTTCACCAACTCCCCCCAACAGGGCTCCTAAAAAAATAATAAGATGATATAATAATAATAATAATAAAGGAACTACTGACACTGTCCACTGCCCTGCTGACATTGTGCATGCACTGCTCTACTGACACCAACCTCTGCTCTACTGACACCGTCCTCTATGGAGTGGGAGGTGCCAAACTGCGTCTTTGTCCCGGGTGAAAGAATGTCTAGCTTTGCCATTGTGTACACCTCGTCATTTAATTTTCTATTGTAACTGGAGTCAGACTTTTAACTTAAAGTAGAATTTCAGGCCTATCTAGTCTTAAAAATGCTCTCTCCTAACACTTGTGCTGTATATACTTACCTATTTTCTGCTTGCTTCGGTCCGGTCACATGATCTTCCCTGTGTCAATCAGCGGTGGCTGCAGGGGAGAGGAGGGAGCACCAACAATGGATGGGCCTCAGGAGTCTATGGGTAACATCACCGCTCCAGGCTTTACCAGCCATTGTCGAGCTCTCTCTCCTCTCCGCTGCAGACGCTACTGCCTGACACAGGAGATCACATGACCGCACTGGACAAATATATACATTCTTCTTACGCAGGTCACCATAGGTGTTAGGAGGTGGGAAGGAGCATTTTTAAGACTAGGTTTAGCCAGGAATTCTACTGTAAAACAACAATGAGCACTCGTACATGTAGATGTATTTAAAGGCTTGCAGGCACTTCAAACATTTTTCCCTTTGTCTCTATAGAAAGGCAGTGGTCCCCCCTACTCCCACTTGTGTTGCATCCAAATGGTGTGAAGTGTTCACTAAGTGATTGATGGGTCTATCACGGCTCCTCATTCACATGCAGAGATCTGCCAGCTTTAGGCAGCCTTTTTAGACTACAATGGTTGACAAGAGAAATCAATAGGCACATTTAACTTCATAGCAAATAGGAATACAGCAGCAAATGTCTCCAGTTTTGTGCTATAGTAGGAAATGTCATATATTAATGTGTAATTGGCAATATACCATATGTTCTTGTATTAGTATAATTTTTATTTTATTTTTTGTCCAGTCCTTGTATAGAATCACAATTACCCAAAACCTACAGAATAACAAAGGATACATTGTGTAATCATCTATGAGCATATTACAATATAATACCAAACTAGTACTGTGCCTGGCAACTATTTCCCTTCATCTTTGGGGAAAAAAAATGTAGGAAGTGATTTACCGCAGCTGATGTATTCATTTCAAAGCTGTGATAGTGATTCTGTAATATTGTGTTCAAAGACCTTGTAAGAAATCTTGTACTTCAGTGAGCTGTGAAATGAAGGCATTTTGACGTAGCGGAGTAAACAAGCAAAGCGCTCCGAGGATGTTAGACATTTGATGACTCTAACCCGCATTCACTGAGGAGATTAAAGCAGAACTATAGGCAAGACTCTTATTTTCCAAATTTGTATATAGTAAGGGAGGGCTTTAACCCACGGTGTCCCATTGGGCAGATGCACCTTCACTTCCTGTCCCATAGTCAAAACAGGAAGTGAGAGAAAATCCCTGCAAATGAAGGAAATCGCTTGGTGCCCCCACAGGTTACCAAAACTAGTATACCCATTGGAAGATCTCCCCTTCGCTCATCCTCACAGCCCACACATCACATGTCCCAGGAGGCTGCCGTACCACCCTAAAAGCGGACCTCAAGATATACCTGTGCTCAAATCCCAATAGCTTGTACGTGCATATAATCTATCAGGTGCTAAAGGGCGTGACCACATGTTAACACTAGAAAATCTGGTGAAAGCGTAGCATGCCTTGCACATGCGCAGTGGGGAGCCTGGTGTGAAAAAGCAGGAATTCACAGCTGCTTCTCCATAACTAGGAAGGCAGCTCCGGGGTCCCGAAGGCTAGCAAAGAACCGACTCAGGTGAAGATGGCGCTGGACTTCTGGGCTGGTAAATGTCTGTTTATTTAAAAGTCAGCAGCTACAGTTTTTGTAGCTGCTGACTTTTAGTCATTTTAAAAATGACTGTAGTTCCTGTTTATATATTATCCAGTATATACACTGATCAGTCATAACAGCATGACCACTGACAGGTAAAGTGAATGACATTGATTATTTCGTTACAATGGCATCTGAAAATGGGTAGACTATATATGGAAGCAAGTGAACATGTTGTCCATGAAATTGATGTGTTGTAAGCAGAAAAAAATGGGCAAACATAAGGATTTGAGCGACTTTGTCAGGGGCCAATTTTTAACGGCTAGATGTCTGGGCCAGAGCATCTCCAAAACTGCACCTCTTGTGGCCTTTTCCCAGACTACAGTGGCCAGAACCTACCAAAAGTGGTCCAAGGAAGGAGAACCAGTGAACTGGCGACAGGGTCATGGGGGGGGGGGGGGGGTCAAGGCTCATTAAAGTGGTGTTCCGGCCAAAATTATACTTTTTAAATAAAAATACCCCTATAATACACAAGCTTAATGTATTCTAGTAAAGTTAGTCTGTAAACTAAGGTCTGTTTTGTTAGTTTATAGCAGTAGTTTGTTGTTTTATAAACTTACAGCAGGCCGTGGCCATCTTAAGTGTGGGCATCTGAAGCCAGACTGTATTTCTTGCTGGATCTCATCCTTGCAGATCTCGCACATGCTCAGTGCAGCAGAAGCAGTGTAATAGGTTTCAGGTCAGGTTTCCATAGCAACGGCAGTTTCAGAGGAAGTTGCCGCCCCACATGCTCAGTGCAGCACAAGCAGTGTAATAGGTTTCAGGTCAGGTTTCCATAGCAACGGCAGTTTCAGAGGAAGTTGCCGCTCCTTCCCAGAAGGCATTGCAAACAGGAAATGATGCGATGGGCCGCGGCCAGGGAGGAGGAAGTGAAAAATGAACACAGCAGATATACAGTAGGTGCTGAGAAAAAAAAAATATCCAATTTGTTTACAGTGCACAGTTTAGTGAGGGATGCTGAAGAGTTGTAAATGTGGGTGGAACTCCACTTTAATGCATGTGTGGGGAGTGAAGGCTGGCCTGTACAGTCCAATCCAATAGCTCAAATTGCTGAAAAAGTTAATGCTGGTTTCCGATAGATGTCAGAACACACAGTGCATTGCAGTTTGTTGTTTATAGTGCCCGTAACTGCAGACCGGGTGCCCATGTGGACCCATGTCCAAAGCCAAAAGGGCCTACAATGGGCACATGAGCATCAGAACTGGACAAAGGAACAATGGCAGAAGGTGGCCTGTCTGATGAATTGAAGAATGGTTTGAGGAATGCAACAACGTGTTTCAGATGTTGACATGGACTGCAAATGCTCAAACCAATCGAGCGTCTGTGGGATGTACTAGAAAAACAAATCCGATCCATGGAGGTCCCACTTTGATACTTACAGGAATTAAAGGATCTCCTACCAGATGCCAGATACCATAGCATACCTTCATAAGTCTAGTGGAGTAAATGCTTTAATGGTTTATGGTGGCCGGTAATAATATTATGGCTGAATGGTGTATATCGTGCATTTAAAAGGAATTTTCCACTTTAACACTGCTTGAGGTTCATGGAGTGGCCTACATGACTATAATTTGTTGGGGCCAGGATATGAAAGCTTGTAGTTTGTCTGATGAAAACTCTTACCCTAGTCACAGTGGAACCCTTTAAAATAATATCCAGGTCTCAAGGAACCTCTGCTAAAACCAATTCAGTTTTCGTCCAGGCTTGCTCATTCTTCTCTGTACACAAGTAAATGCTCGGATGTGCAGTTACCAACATACAGTCACATCCTAGCAGTGATTTTTTTATGTGGCTGTATGCAAACACCAGTTGCTCTTGGTTGCAGACATACACTTGTTTTTCACAGTGTACTTCTCTCTGCACCTGTGTGAATGAGCCCAATGGCTCTGCTGCCTGTGACTGCTGGTCTCAGATGTGGGATTTGGCAATGTCACTACTGTGCTGCTCACTGTTCTCCT
Organism: Lithobates clamitans; assembly: GCA_037952925.1. Taxonomy (NCBI): domain Eukaryota; kingdom Metazoa; phylum Chordata; class Amphibia; order Anura; family Ranidae; genus Lithobates; species Lithobates clamitans. The sequence continues at coordinate 1,977,061 of JBBGZY010000583.1, forward strand.
TGCTGAAGGCTCTGTCATGTCATCTGCCAAGATGGCCTCCATACAGAACAAGGCGTGCTAAGTCAGTATGGGGAAAATATAAGTTGCAGGGAGACCACAATACTAGTGATGAGTCCTTTGCCCTCTGCCTGACTTTTAGACACGCTTCCGCAGTCCGGTTCTTCTTTAAAGCGGTAGTAAACCGCTGAGGGGGCTGACATGTTCCCTCAGCGTTTCTTTTGGGTTTGCGGGCTCTGGCGCTGTGAGTGGCCGGAGCCACGATGACATCAGGCGCGCGGGAGTCCTCGGTTCCGGCAAGGAGCTCTGAAGTTCTGGCACAATCTGCTGGACCTTCGAGTGCATGCGGCGCTGACGTCAGCAGCTGCAAGCAGGGTGAATATCTCCTAAACCGTGCAGATTTAGGAGATATTCATTTTACTTAAAGAAAAGCCTTATTACAGGCTTACTTTTAGGTAAAAATGACCAAGTGAGGTATACAACTGCTTTAAACCTATTTAACACTTACATTCATGTGAATAAATCTAGGATTATTTCCCAGATATGCAGTTCTGTACTTTTTTTAACTGCAACTAATAATCTATGAATAAGAACTGTGTGTTCCGTCCTCCCTTACACAGATAGAGATGTAGGCTGCACCAAAAAGAGGTCCCAATGCATTTGTGGTACTGTCTGGGTGCCAGAGATTACATGTGAATCAAAGAACACCATTGTAATCACCCATAGCGGTGTTTGTCCTAACCCCTGTCACTGTTACTTTTGCTGATCAGCTTGTAGAGAAATGCATAACATAATGCCACGTGAAATAAAATAAAAAAACACTTATTACTGTAGTAACCACATATGGTTATCCAAATATATGATTTTCTCTTGATAGCTTTCATTTAACCCTGTTAAAATACTTTTGTAAAACTCTACTCCCATTTTTTTTTTTTTAACAGTTTTCTAATCATTTGCCTTGCAAAATAGGTACAAGGTAATAGGTGTGCATTAAAATTATAAATGTACTTTAAAGCCTGTAAAAGATTCTCGTGTGTACTGCATGACTTGTTTTCTTTGTAATAAGCAGATAAGCAGGTTGTGTTTTATTGCATGATAACTTTTGTCTTATTTAGTGATTTTACCTTTTTTTTTCAGATTGAAGGAAACACAACAGAGCCTTCTCTTTTCTTTGAAGAATTTATTCAGCTGCTAGCACAAACCGAAAATGCACTAGAGGTAAATCCCTTCATTTTACTGCAAGAGCATTTTGTAGATGTGACTTCTGAATTATTGACCAGAACTGATCAGGGCAGAGGTATATGCAAAGCATTTATGTTTGTGTCCTAATTTGGAAGTCACAAAGGATGTAAAAGCAGTATTTGCTCCTCCCTAATAGATTGTAAGCTCGCAGGGCCCTTTTAACCCTCTTGTATTGTTGCTGTATTGTCTCCCTTTATATTGTAAAGCGCTGCACAAGCTGTTGGCGCTATATAAATCCTGTGCAATAATAATTTCTAGGGATGCATCGATACTTTTTTTTTTTTTAATGAAATTGAATTACCAATACCTACCACAACTGTTTTGTTTACACTTCAGCTGTCAGCAATGGTACAAAGCATTGAAAAGTTATTTACAAATCAAATAAACTTTTTGTGCTTTTTTCGATGTGAAACTTGTAAATATATGTTAAAGGTGTAAAAATATTAACAAAAACAAACAAAAAAAAAATTAATTTTATTAATACTTTATAAAATAGAAGTGAAAAAAAAAGCAGGAGAATAAGGAGTTGATTACGGCTGATTAGAGTAAATTAAGGGGTCTAAACAGAGGAACATTTAAAAGAAACACACAAAAAATGTTTTTACTTGACAGGTTGCTTTTAAACTAACTTTTATCTGCAGATCGAAGTTCATCCTTTTGATCTGTAGATGAAGAAAAAAAGATAGAAATAAACATTGTTTTGTTTTTTTGTTTTTTTGTTTTTTGTTTTTTTATCTTAGTGTTTCAGTGGCTGAGCAAGGTTGTTGATAAACACTGCCCGGCTGCTTTATTTTTTTTTATTTTTATTTTTTTGTGACTGATCCAATTGCTGGACTTTAACACTTCAGCTGTCAACAGGGGAACCCTACTGACAGCTGATTGAGTCATCAGTTGTTAACGAAGTGGCAGCCCCGCTCCTTAACAATTGATAACTGATAATTGAGCTGTTAGTGGGGGAATCCCGCTGACAGCTGAAAGAACGAGCCTGAAAGTATCGGTTTCAGGTATCGACGCATTTGCACGAGTACCGATACTCATGCAAATGCTTAGTATCGGCGCAACCCTAATTTTTTCCATTTGGTTTGTTGTCTGTTATTTATGTATTATAGATAGGGCTTTCCAAGGGCAAATACAATGAAAAGACAGTAAAATTCAAACCATTAAAGGAGTAATTGTAATGTGCAAAGTACAGTAAGCATATCAGCCACATCTTTTAAAGCAAACCTTCCCCTTTTAATTAAATTTCACATCAGCGTGCATCACTTTACAGTAAAACCTTGGATTGCGAACATAATTTGTTCCAGAAACATGCTTGTAATCCAAAGCACTTGTATATCAAAGCAAATTTCCCCATAAGAAATAATGGAAATGCAGATGTTTCGTTCCACATCCATTTACTCATAAGTATTTCAGTTTATAGTCCATATGAAAAGATTATAGCAATGTAATAGGTTGTGTAACCATAAAATGTCCATCCACAAGGGGATTAGAAGCAAAATCCAGCAGAGGCTACATAGTATAAAAGAGAAGAGAGGCGTCTCTAAGTGTAGCAATATGGTTACATTTAATGAACGTACAAAATTTTGCAACTCACATGGTTGATTAAACACATCTAAGTATGCAGGCATCCGGGGTAACGCTGTCCACATAGACCGTCCTCCGCACCGCCGACTCTCACTGTCAGTCTGAAATCATGACCGGGAAGACTACGCTGCAGTAGAGCAATCTGAAAGCGAGGCTGGAAGCGCTCGTGGAGCGCAGCGTGGAAGGGATGATGTCAATGGCATTGTGGAGGACGGTCTATGTGGACAGCTTTACCCTGGATGCCTGCATAGTTAGATGTGTCTGTTTCAATCATCAACTATGTGAGTTGCTAAATGTTGTACCTTCATTAAATGTAACCATATTGCTCCACTTAGAGGCGCCTCTTTTCACTTTTATACTCAGTTGTGATGTGACATTGCAGACCAAGTTACTCTCAAACCAAGGTTTTACTGTATTCTGATTGAAATCATCTATTAAAGTGGATATTTAGAACCAAAGAGAGTGGGGATTTTTAGGGTGCACATCAATTGAATAGATCAAATATTTTTGTATAAAAAGATTTTTACTTTATTAAGAAAATACAATAAAAATCAATTTTTTCACATAAAACTGTAAAAAAGGAGATTTATATATGGAAGTACCACATGTATTTAGTTGCAGATGCAGTAACACAGCAAAAACGATGTACTTCCCAACATGTTTCGCCCATCTGTCGGGCTTCCTCGGGATGCTGGTCACATGCAGAATACACTGTCTTCTGTATCTCCTAGAAGATGGGGGGGGGGGGGAGAGGGGGAGAACGGGGTAGGTCTGCCAGGATAAATGCTGCCGCTGTACCGAGGGAGCCCCGCGCTGAAGGTGAGCGTAGATGGTACAAAAAGGCCAGAGAGGCAGATACGGCAGCTGGCTTAATGCCAGGGACCACACACCTCCCAGGATACAAATCACTTTAAAGGAATACCTGAGTGGAAAGTTTGATGTGCATGGGTCCCTTGGTTTCTGCGGCCTTTTTGTACCATCTACGCTCACCTTCAGCGCGGGGCTCCCTCGGTACGGCGGAAGCATTTATCCTGGTAGACCTACCTTGTTCTCCCCCTCTCCCCCCCCCCCCCCCCCATCTTCTAGGAGATACAGAAGGCAGTGTATTCTGCATGTGACCAGCATCCCCTGAGGAAGCCGACAGATGGGCGAAGCATGTTGGGAAATACATTGTTTTTGCTGTGTTACTGCATCTGCAACTAAATACATGTGGCACTTCCATATATAAATCTCCTTTTTACATTTTTATGTGAAAAAAATATATTTTTATTGTATTTTCTTAATAAAGTAAAAATCTTTTTATACAAAAATATTTGATATCTATTCAATTGATGTGCACCCTAAAAATCCCCACTCTCTTTGGTTCTAAATATTCTTTTTCGGGATGTGGTGCTAGAAATTAAACCTGGGCTCATGCTCATATAATTTTCGTTATTAAAGTGGATGTAAATCCTTACATATTCCCAGTGAAGTAAGCCGCAGATGATACACAGAGATGAAACAAATCTCCCTATATACGTTTTATTTGTATATCTGCTGTCTTCAGCTTTATATACTGTTTACTAAGTATACATTGAGTTAGATTTTTTTTCTTCCTGTTTCAGCTGTGGGAGTGTAGTCTTGGCTTACACTGTGACAGCTGATTGGAGGAAAGGCACCCCCCCCCCCCACTCCACATAGGCAGGGGAAGGAATGTGCAGAGCTGTACTTTGAATAGACAAGCTCTCTGCTAATCTATTTATAGCACCCACCATAACACAAATTTCCAGCTGCCTTTATCTCCTGTGTCGGAGAGCTTGTCAGAAGTTATGCTGATAACAGAAGAAAGGAGCAGCATAAAGACATGGGAGTTGGGGCTTTGACGAGAGATAAGTAAACACTACACATATATATGTCCAGGTAAAATTTCATGCATTGGGTTTACATCCACTTTAATGATGTAAAAAGCAAAAAAAACGATTTGATTTACTTTTTTCGTCCACATCCTGATTCGCCTGAAGGCACTAGTGACGTAGCAATAGCTGCACAGTTTGCCCCCCTGGGAAGGGGCCTTTCCGGGAGATCCTGTATTTAAGCTACAAGATCTCACAGTATTCCCATACTGCGCATGTGCAAGATAAAGTGCATGATGTCAAGCGCTTCATCTAGTGCCATCTAGCTTCATCTAGCGTGTGCGCCATATGGCATTAATATTTGCGGTTTAAAAATTAAAACTTGCTCCCTAAGATCTCAGGGGAAGGCTTTAAAAAATAAAAAAGTGATGAGTGTAATGTATGGAGGACGCATGAGAATAGGTATATGACATCGCACATTTCATCTCGTGCATGCGCAGGATGCAATACGCTTTTAAAATGGCAGTGTGGGAGCAGAGACAGCGGAAAAGATTGGCCGAAAAGGGATCCACAAAAAGGAGAGCACTGCGCAGAGACCAGGCTTATATCGAGAGTCCGGGGTTCGTACGAACGATTGGCTATCACAGTGATCAGTCACTGTGCAGCCCACCCCTGTGTGTTTTTCTTTCTCCTCGGAATGGAGAGAAAGATGTATTTTTCTCTACTTGCAGAGGAGAAAAAATGTCAACAAACAAAAATGTGTAAAAAAAAATAAAAATAACAACTTAAAAATAGGCTAGATCAAGATTTGATCTAGGTCAGTCCAAGAGTTAGTGTAAAGGTCAGGGTAGGATTTTTTTTTTTTTTTTTTTTTTTAGTAGTGTTTGTGTCAGTGGGTTTTGGGTAGAAAAAGAAAACTGCACACCATTGTTTCTGGGCCCTATTACAGGTACAAACAACAAATAACATACACGTGGTATGGCTGCGATCATCAGGAGCAGGAGAATTGATTTTGGGTTGTTCTTTAGTGCTAAGTTATGGTAATGGGAAAGAAACATCCAATTTATTTTTTAATTTAGCTGTATATTTCGGGCCAGTTTTCCTTTAATAATTATATACCGCTAAAAGTAAGCCCAAGGTATAATCCACCTGGATACACAAAGTAGTTGTGATAATATGTACAGTTTTTACTAACACATGTCAAAGTTGCAAAATTTGGGTTCAGGTTATTATTATATGTGTCACCCTCCGGTTCAAAGCTCTGTTCTGGGTCCTGAAGTTCAGAGACTTTGTAGAGCTTTGGGTGGGATAAAGCCTCATTAGTAGTCTTAGCTGTCTACATGCCTTTTATATATATATATATATATATATATATATATATATATATATATATATATATATATATATATATATATATATATATATATATATATATATATATATATATATATATATATATACATATATACATATACATATATATATATATACATTGTTTTTATATGCTATAGAGTCCCTGTACAAAGCCCTCCTGCATTGCAAATGTGTTTGCTGCCTTGCTGAATAAATATACAGTATGTAGTTCTCTGGGTTTAGGACTTTTCACACTCCCCTACCTTAGAATAAACCCCTTTGTTCTGGACTCTATGATGGTGCTATGAATATTCGCCTGAATTCTGGGTACATAGGTTGGCTTCTCCACAACGGCCTAATAGATAATTATGACTTATGCGTCTGACATATTAACGCGCTCCATAAACTGCAGAAGTTATACCATATACCTTTTCTTATTTATAAAATATCGGAGTACACAGTTGTGCAATAGCTAACTATACCAGACCTGGCATTGAGGAGCCATGAAGTGTATTACTTTGATTAAAGCTTCTATCTAGCATCAGTGTTGTCTCAGAGTTGCTCTTATGTATAGCACTTAAGACAGAAACAGATGTTTTGCTGCACTTTTGGGCTTTGTCACAAAAAATCATTTGTATTGTTATTCAGTAATTGGTAACAGTTGTTTAGTCAACAATTGGAGGCCCTAACTGACAATTCCAAAATATGTTGGCTATTCTATTACTAAACAAAATGACAAAACTCCAATTGTCGCCGATTGCAGAATAATTGTTACAGGCTAGCGGCTTAAGACCTTAAAAAGCCACTATCTGTACACGTCATCTACAAATAGTACTGTGGTTTGGAATAAATACATTATGAGAGATAGGTTTTAAAGGAATTATAGTGTATATTTTGACTACTTACAGCAATTTTTAACCTTAAAGAGGAAGTAAACCTCCTCTGCTGACATTTACCTATCGGTGAGCCTATAATAAGGTTTACCTATAGGTAGTGAAAATATCTCCTAAACGTTCACCGTTTAGGAGATGTTTATATTACATGCAGCCAGTGACATCACTGGTGCATGCGCTCTGAAGGAACAGCCACGGGTGTCGTTTCAAGCCCCTTGCCGTAAACGATGGCTCCCACGTGCATGTGGGCGGGAGTGATGTCATCACAGCTCCGGCCAATCACAGTGCAGGAGCCCACGAACCCGGAAGAAACTCCGGGGAAAATGTTAGCCATCTCAGCGATGTGCGGGCGCCGCTGCAACAGTTTGGGTCTAAGGTAAGTATTTCATAATAAACTAGTATGTTGTGCATACTGGCTCATTATGCCTTTGTCTTGCGTTTTTTTTTTTTGTCAGAGTTTACAACCTCTTTAAAGGAACTTTGTATATGCCTTTCCCTGTTAACGTTTCTGTTATTATGTATTTTTGTTAATGTATTAAATATTGAGAGTTGTAAATTGAACACTAAAATACAAGGTTGTTTAGCCACTATAAGCTCTCCCTTCTTGGTTTTCAATGAGATGGCCAATTTATAAACTTACATTAAAAGAAGTTTGGGGTTTAAAAAAACCCAAACCATTATACTCACCTAGGTGGATGCAGCATCGATCCCCCACCGGCTCTGCAGTGAGAACTGAGCAATCAAAGACCGCTGATTGCTCAGTTCTCACCCTCAGATCTGAGCAAAGAACCATGACCGTCTGTCAGCGGCTCTTTGCTCTGCCCCTCCAGTGCTCACTGGAGCGCTGGGTTGTGGAGGGGGCAGAAGGGACAGGAGGGCCAACTGTCAGTCCAGGCTTCTGGGCGGATGCCGACCATATGGTTGGGATTTTTTTAAGAGCATGGACCAGCTCTGTGTTGTCAGCTGACAGCGGGATTCAGCCCGCTGCTGGCTGAAAATGGATAACAGGAGAGCAGAACAAACTGCACTCCTGTGATCCATAAGAGAAGTATAGCCAATAATGCTTTGCTCAGACTTCTCCTTTTAAGAGAAGAAGCACTTCATAAAATGAAGTAGAGCCTGTGTGTGTGTGTATGTGTGTGTGTGTGTGTGTATATATATATGTGTGTGTGTATAAATATATTCCCCAATAAAGTACTTTCTACAGATAAGTGAAAAAATCATTACTGGCTTTCGGTCTTCGCAGACCCAAAGCGTGCACATAGGCGATACTGATTTTAAATTTAGACTGCCAAATGTTACCCACAGTATCTTTTTAGCTGGGTATCAATGCTAAGAAAAGAACATTTTCCTTCACCTGGGGGTGCTGAACGAAAATGAACTGACTCCCCCACCCACACAAGCGAAGTGGATGGAAGTCCGCTGCCAGAATACACTGACCTGCGCTGCAGCAGCTGATCGAATGAAAGTTTTTCCAACAGACCTGTTAGATCTACCAATCATCTTCTCTCGAACAGGTAGGGTTAGACGCAGATCAAAATTCAGATCTGTGCGTACCCGCCTTTAGCTGGGGGTGTCTGCTCTCATCTTAATTTTGATTTTGAAAGATTTTGTGCTTGCGCGTAATAATCAGGTATCCGTGATCCAACATCCAGGGTACCCTAAAGCAACCCTGACATACATTATAACATTTTAAAACGAAGAGCACATGACTGCTGCTACCTTTATTGGCCAGAAAACCCTTGTCTGTCCACCTCTCTGATCTTTGTTTCACTTTGTTATTCGAGATTTGACATCTGAGCAAAGTGGCCAAATGTGGCACTGGAGGGGGGAAAAGAGTCAGATAAGCGGAGCTTCCACTTTGGGATGGAACTCCACTTTACAAGTGAACGGAAAAGTACAAAAAAGTGTTTTCAAGCTTAGAAATATAATAACAAGCATCTTTAGGTGAATGCTCTAGGGCTGGACTTTTACTTTACTTTTCTTACTTTACAGTGGGTGACAAGTTCACTTTAAGCCCAAAACCTGTTATTTTTTTGTAATATTCTGCATGTTTTGTCTGAACGTCAGTACCATTTGTGCTAATATCGATGATGAATTCTGATTTCTTTGTGCAGGGCACAAGTGAAACTTCTCTTGAGAATACTCAGCCCTCCCCCCGAACAGGAAATTCAGTCAGTGAACTATGGCAAGACCTCCTTTCCTTGCCTGATATAAATGTAAGTATATTTTGGTCCTGAAATTGTTGCAGTATTATTATTACCGTATTTATTTATTATTATTATTAATGCGAGAATGCAATTGACAGTAATAGTGGCCGCAGCATTTGGCCAATAGAACAAGATAATAACAATGTACATTTTGTTAGTACATATTGCAGTTAGTTTAACTACACTTCCCAATGTAATGATCTGAAATGCAGTAAGTGCCACATTCGTGGCTGGATTTCCATCACTAGAGACAGTAGGAACCCAGCCTTTGGTACCAAATAAACACTGCTCTGCTTTGATCACTTCTTTTATAGACCATGTTCTTTCTTTTTTTTTTTTTTTTTTTTTTTTACTGGTCCTAACCTTCTTCACAATATTATGACAGTGTGTAAGTAAATTTATAATAGATGACTGATAGGAGAAGTGAAGCCAATAACCCCACAGGGGAAAGGCACTTCTTTGTTTTGGCCACAAACCCAGTGTACATGATGGTAAAACCAGCACATATTATAGTTAAAGGCAGTTTATCCAAAACATTTTTTTCAACATTAGGCTTTGGTGATTTGTCCAGGGACTCTTGGAAATATATCTCTAGCTTAGTTCTTGGCTCAGCCACTTCACATTGAAATGCTTGCTGTAATACAATTCTTAAAAATATTAAATAGATTAAAAAAGAGAGTAAAATTCTTTTTTTTTTTTTAAGGCCATAATAAGTGAGCTGCTCAGGAAGCTCAAGTGCAGGCCTGTCGTCAATAGAGTTTAGATAAGAAGCTGATGAGTAACCCAATTAACTAGTAGTTAGCAAAAACTTAGAGGAGCTCCAGGCTCCCCCCAAAAAATTAAACGTCTGCAGCGACAAATACTATAGCTGCTTTCTTTTAATATAAGAACACTTGCCTGTCCAGGAATCCAGCAATGTCCCCACCCGAGCCAATTCTTCAATCGGCTTAGGGTGCAGGCGCCAGCATAGTAAGTAAGGGTATAACTTCTGGGTTTCTTAATACACATGCATGAGCCATGTTGCGCTTTGTGAATAATCACGTAGTCTTCTAGGACCCATGATGTGTCCCAGAAAGATGCAGGGGAAAGAGGGGGGGACTGAAATTCCGACTCAGATCGTCACAGCGCATCTGACTGAAAGTGGGAGCGGGTACCTGTGAAAACCAGGTACACGCCCCCCCCCCCCAAATAAAAGTGTCAAGCGTGGCAGTGGAGGGGGGGAGGATGCAAACAAGCGGAACTTCCCTTTTGGGTGAAGTTCCGCATTAACTGCATTAGTGACCCATATCTCTTGCTATCCCACCAAACACAGTAGTGGTACTGTTTTAACCTTTTCATTGCACCCCTTTTTTTTGTTTTAGCTCTCTAGTAATCCCTAGATAGCAGCCTTTTTCCCCCCATAGGCTGGAATTTTGGATTTTGGTTGGCCTTTAGACAACATACTGCATTAAAATAGTTCTGATCTGTGTGTAAAGGAGAGATAGTAATTGTGTCCAGACAGACTGTAAAAATCAGCTTTATTTTCAAAGATTTAATTTTCCCTCTGGGTTCTCACAGCTGCTATTTGTAACATATGAGGGAGCAATAAAGAGTTTATTCTATGCACAAGTACCGTTCGATGGGCTAGCAAGACAAATGGCATGGTTTAATTTTACGGTTTCAAATGGATTGACCAAAAGCTATATGTTGTGCTTTAGAGTATGCAAAAATAATGGGGGCTGAACAAGCTCTCGTAATCCATTTTTGAGCTTTGAGTTATAGGCTTCTAAGAATAGATCTACAAATAAAACAGTAACATGAATCCATGATTCTTGTGTTTTTTTCCCAGATTACACTGGAGGATATCCAGTCAATCTCAAATACCAACAATCCAATCAGCTCTACTGCACCCTACAATGTGGTTTTTACTGAGGCAATAAGTCAAGATGTAAGTCTGCAGGAAGCCATGTACACATCAAGTCACAGTGTCCGGTCCATTGGAGAGTTGACCCAGACACCAGAAAGCTTCATGCAGTTAAACTCAAGTACTGTTCCCGGAGGACCCCTGAGTGTAACAGATTTAACATCTTTATTTCCAACTACTGACAACTGCTCTAGAAACTCAACAAATCAAGATCTTCTTTCTGGTCTTGACGAGAATGTATTTGATGAAATCAACTTAATGTCCTTAGCCCTGGAAGAAGGATTTGATCCTCTGGAGGTGTCTCAGTTGTTTGAAGAACCAGATTCAGATTCTGGACTTTCTCTTAATTCAAGCCATAGCCCTGCCTCTGCAAGCATATCGGATTCTTCATCGATTACCTATGGGGAGGATGAAGGAGCTGCTGGCTACAGCAGTGACTCTGAATCTGTCTCTTATGATGGCCTAGAAGGGGCAGTTGGAGGTAGTTGGACAGATATCAACAAACTTTGCCAGATGGATTATCAAGATAATGCAAGTTACTATGATGAAGTGTCGTTAAATAATGTCCGCCATAACCATTCATACAATCAGCTGCCTGACCAGTTAGAGTCCAGTCCTGAACATCATTACAGCTGGACAGCAAAATCAGGTAAATTAGGAAGCCCCTGTGTTGGTGGAATGGAGAAAAGTCTCAGCCGTGATGAACGTCGGGCTAAGTCCCTAAAAATTCCCTTCTCAGTAGATGAAATTGTTAGCATGCCCGTAGAGATGTTTAACAACATGTTATCCAAACATTACTTGACTGAGACACAGATATCTGTTATAAGAGATATTCGGCGTAGGGGGAAAAACAAGGTCGCTGCTCAGAACTGTAGAAAACGTAAACTGGATGTCATTTTGAACTTGGAGGACGATGTCAATCAGTTGAAAGCACAGAAAGAGAAGCTTTTGAAAGAGCGAGCTCAGTGCAGCAAGTCCATGAGCCACTTGAAACAGAAACTTAATGACCTCTACCGCAATGTGTTTAGCAGACTACGAGACGATCAGGGCAGACCGGTCAATCCAAGCCAATATGCACTGCACTGTAATAGTGATGGCAGCATCATTGTTGTTCCAAGGAGACTGTTCAAATCTGAGCAAAAAAAAGATTCACAGAAAGACAAGAAACAAAAATAAAACACTGAACTCATTAATGCAGTAGTTATAAGGAGAGACAAACTATCCCAAAACATAGTGACAGCAGTGATATAATACTGTAACATGCCAGACGTTGAGCACTGGACTATGTGTGATAATGATAAAGTAGCTGTTAACATATTTTTTCCACAAGACAGCTATGCACTCCTAAAAAAAAAAAAAAAAAAAAAAATTAAAAAAAAAAAAAATGAGGAAGCTGCTTTTATCTGGCACTAAACTTGTACAGACCATGTGACATACTACAAATTGATATCATCATGGCTGTACAATATTATCCTGCTTCATACGTGGAAATTTGGTGTAAAATATGACCTAGGTTGTACAAGAGGAGGCATTCTTATGTCAATATGATGTATTTGGTTTTTCTTTTGCCTTTTCTTTTTTATAATTTGATTTTCTTTTTAAACAAATACTGAGATATGAGAAATCAAAGACCTTGACACCCCAAAAAAGACAAAATTGTCTAATTACAAAGTGACCTTAGATTTAGTCTGTCGCACTGGAGCACATTGCTAAATGTTATATTCTTGCTTTTTTGTTTCATTTAAGATAAGTGGTGTTTGTTTTTTTTAATTTATACAATAGATCTATAAATTATGAGTTCTACTTTTTTTTTTTTTGGTTCTTGTTCATCCTGTTTTTTTTTCTACAAAAAAAGTCCTGGTGGCTGATCCTGGTATATTTGTCATAAACAGTATTTAAGACTATCATTAAATAGCAAGCTGGAGTTGCTTATTTTGTATTGTTTTATATGTCATATCTCCAGTATAAATGTTGGCTGACAATTTTTTTTTATTTGTTTACAATGGAAATACTTGCTAAAGAAATTTTAATTTACGATCAACTTATTTTGCATTTATACTACAGGGAAATAATATGCTTTTTTTTTCTAGAAATCCTGTTTCATTATTTTGAACTTGTATGGCTGAGATTTTTATTCAGTATAAAGTGTTTGCACCACCATGTATTTTGTTTTCAGCCCTAGTGTGTGGCCTTTCATTCTGGGAGAGGTGGATGGATGTCAGCAGCTGTTTCAAAGAATTTTCCAGTTTAATTTAAAGGGTCCCACGATGGAGACCACTTACTGTCCCCATCTCCAGGACATCCTGATGTGTGGCCTCTTTATTATATTTTACATGATGCCATAACTGTACCCCGGTATTTGTCTTCCATCCTCACATAATGGATTGTAGGAATTTTGTTAGATCATCACTAGTGGTGAATTTAACATTTCAAATCTGTCCTTTGCAACAGTGGGATGAGAACTGCCATCTAGCAATTTTGTATACTGTGTATCATGGTGGGTCCTTCAGTTCAGTGTAGAAAAGTCTAAATCATAAACTTTTTTTATTTACTTTTTTTAATTCAGTTGAAATTTAGAATATGGAAAACTGGTAATGTCTGCCTGTTCCATCCACACAGGCCAGACAAACATTTGGAGCCTTGACAGTACTGCACCGATATCATCAGTTCCTAATGAACTTTGGTGGCTACAGTGTATAGTTCACATTTGCGGTTTAAAAAATATTGATGCTAAATAAAGCAGACCTCACAAAATTGCTAGTCTGCCTTATTGGCTTTTCTCTAAAATGTAAAACATTCACATCATATAAACTTCCCATGGGTAACCATTTTACCTGTCTGCAATGCACCAGTTTCCATAGTGACTGAGGCACCTATAGTTATGATTTTGTTGCTCATCACCAGATTGGAAATTTCTATTTTTACACTGACCTTCAGTTATTTGTTGAAAAAAAAATCATTTTAGAATAAAAATTATTTGTGTGTGTACAGAGATAAGCAACTGTTCTTTCTTCACTCACCAAATGCGAAATTCCCCTTTCCTCTGGAATATTGAGCTCTGTGTTGCAGCTTTAGAAATACACTACATTTGAATGCTTAGGAAAGCTGCATAAACTGGGAGGAATTTCTAAAAACAGGAGCTGTTGTGCATGGCAACCAATCAGCTTCTTTCATTTTCACAGCTTTAATTGATATTAAACACACTGTGTAATTTACATTGTCCCTTCTATTTCCGTATGTGGATGATGGCACTGTAATTATTTTAATTAAAAAAATCTAAGTACCATTTTCCTAATTGATACACAGCTGTCACATGACCCAGCTCTTATCCTCTAGTCTTCTGCTGCTGGTCACATGTTCAAAAAAAACCTTTAGAATAAAGAGTAAAAATAAAAACGTAATATCAAACAGTTTTAAATTGTCATACAAATTGTATATTTGAATCAAATCTTTATTATTTTTGGCAATAACATAGTGTGGGTGGATTTCTGCTAGTCACAGGCTGTGTCATGCCCCTCCAGCCTGTGTCTTAGAATAAGATGGAGGTGAAACCTCTATTAATCTACATGTAATCTCCCGCCCCCATTGTGTTTAGCTGGTTAGTGGAGGAAATGCTCAGCATAGAAACTCTCTGAAAACTGAGCATGTGCAGAGTTGCCACCACAGCTGCAAAATCCCTAGCTGAATTGGGGACATGAACAGAAGGTGGTGATGGAGAGCAGCAGGATCAACCAGGTTTTGTGCAGAATAGAGAAAACAAATCTTATAGTGACGGAGTATGAACAGCATGTAATTCAGCATTTATTGATAGTTTTTATGATGTGGGTTTAATGATACTTTAAAGAGGCGTTCCGCCAAACCCCCTGCAAAAAATTAAGTCAGCAGCTATTAACATTAGGACACTTACCGTATATACTCGAGTATAAGTCGAGGCCCTAATTTACCACAAAAAAAAATGGGAAAAACTTATTGACCCGAGTATAAGACGAGGGTGAGAAATGCACAGCTACTGTAAGTGGAAAAGAGGGTCAACAATGCCCATTTGCAGAATCACTGTGCCCATTTGCATGCCTCACTGTGCCCATTTGCAGCCATAGGTCCCCTGAACTTCAAACTCGGTAGTTAAGGGTGTCCTAGATGCCCCCTAGCTGCAGCCAAAATTTGGGGTCTCTGAACCCAAAGGGTCCCGAAATGACATTGCTGCAGATGGACACAGTTGACCGAATTTGGCGCCCCGTATCTCGGGGCCACTTAGTGCTAAGAACCCCAATTTTGGTGTGCAAACCCAGTGGAACTAGCACCATAAAATATCCAAAGCTGGGGTTTCAGTTCAGAAAATGTCAAGCACTTTTCTGCAGCAGAGAATGACATTTTCCGAACCGGCTTTGGGGCCCCGTATCTCAGGGCCACTTGGTGCTAGGAACCCTAGGCACCAAGTGGCCCTGAGATACGGGGCCCCAAAGTCGGTTCGGAAAATTAAATTTTTTGCTGCAGAAAAGTGCTTGACTCGAGTATAAGTCAAGGCGGGCACTTTCAGCACAAAAAAATGTGCTGAAAAACTTGACTTATACTCAAGTATATACGGTACCTGTCCTGGAATCCAGCGATGTCGGCACCCCAGCTTATAATTCCATTGGCTCTGCCACCGCCATTTCGGCTTCACAGTTGGTTCTCTGCTGCGCTTTCTGAATGGGGGAAAGAGGGAGGGGGCCGAGCTTCCGAGTGATCTCACCACAGTGAGATCTCTCAGAAGTGGGGACGGGTACCTGTCAAAAACAGGTACCCTCTCTCACCCCCCGATAGGTGCCAAATGTGGCATTGGAGGGGGAAAGGAGTCAGATAAGCGGAACTTCCACTTTTGGGTGGAACTCCGCTTTAAGTAAACAAGCTGAAGATAGAAGCTGATTGGTTGCCATGCACAGCTGCTCCAGATTCTGTCTGCTCCAGTTTTGATAAATTCCCCCCATTATTTATATATATATTAGGCCACTTAAAAAATTTCAAATTTCGGATTCAAGTCTGAGGGTAGCTGTTGTATACGTCAGTTGACATGTTAATAAAGACAATAAGAATGCTGATAATTCTCAGAAAATTAGATTTTACATAATCGGGTTCACAAACCATTCCGTTAGTGGTCTAGTTGCACATTGTGCCTACATGTAACAAATACATGGAAGGACAGCAGTGCAGCATGTTTCCTTAATTACATTGAGCATGTCAGCATATAGCAATAGTGATATGTTCCCATACTCTGTACATAAACCCATACACCACTATATTACAAAGTCTGTGTAGCTGTAAAATGCTCTGATTTAGGAATGGCCTATAGAATCCCTAAAGTTTTATCTTTGCTGCAACTCCAGTTATGTATTCCTAGATGCACAGTTACTACACAGCTCTGGTCACTGTGTACTACGGTCACACTAATCGTATGTACCAGAGCATTTTAAAGTAGAAATGGGACAGCTTACGTCAGAGTGTATGGTGCCTTTTAGGAACTGTAAATTATATACTGAAACATGCAGACTCCTGGGGATCAGCACAATGCAATGCACATGACCAAAGTCTTAGCTGTTTGATATTTTGCTATATCTGTTTATTTGAAGCTTTAAAGCTCATCTCCAGACCATGTTTTTATCGTAATTGGGCAGGGATTAAACCTCTGCCAGGTTTTAATTTTTTTTTCCCCCCATACTTTCTGACATGTCAAGAATTCATGGGGATTTTTTCCAAAAATGTAAAAAAGACAAAGGTTAGAACCCTATTGCTCCCTCCTGGGTGTACATTCTTCAGGCTGATCATATGACACAGGGTCCTCTGCAGATCTTCTCCACTGGTGGGCAATACTCCATGTCAACATCACTCTCTACAACATTGTATGTATGCTCAGGGGACCATGGTGATAATCTCTCAGGGTGCAGGTCCATGATGCTCTCAAGTCACACAATGGCCTTTTCTGGATTAAATGGTGCCTGGAACTGAGGGCATCTAGTGGAAAAAATTAGTTACTGCAAGGGAAAGCACCGAAGTGGAGGTGAGCACTGCAGCCAGTTGTTTTTTGTTTTTTTTCTTGTTTTCAACTCCTGATGGGACACCATTTTTCTCCCTGAAGTTGGCCTTGGACAGATTTACTTTCTCCAAAAAAAAAGGTTTTGGCTGTATTTGAACTTTGAATTTGACCATACAAAGAATCCAAAGGTTTTCAGTTAAGCTACTATTTGCAATATTGCTGGCAAAGCTTTTCAAACCATATCCATTCTGGTAGATTAGTAGCAAACTTGTGGTCATGCACTGCTTTCCAATGAAAGGGGTAGGCTTTAACCAGTTGTGCAGACATGTTTCAAGCCACTGGATCAGGCTGTTTATGGCCATTCTAGCACCACAGTTTATTGATCTGATCAATTCAAATTTGACCTCATATGGGCAGCTTAGTAGTATCTTTTAGTGTGTTTATTTGCTGTTTCATTTCTCTAGTGCAGGGCTCTCCAAACTTTAGGGGGGGCTGGATTGAGAATAAACATGGCCGCAGGGTTGGTTGTCAGCAGGAGGAAGTATTGATAGTTTTAAAAGACTCTTGGATGGGCATCCTAGCAAACACTATATACAGGGATATGGGAAATTATTTTCTATACACACACCCCCACACAGGTTGAACTGGATGGACTGTTGTCTTTATTCAACCTTACCTACTATGTATAGAGTAGTAGTACCCCATCATTGGTATTAGTGGGAGGAATAGTACCCCATCATTGGTATTAGTGGGAGGAATAGTACCCCATCATTGGTATTAGTGGGAGGAATAGTACCCCATCATTGGTATTAGTGGGAGGAATAGTGCACCATCATTGGTATTAGTGGGAGGAATAGTGCACCATCATTGGTATTAGTGGGAGGAAAAGTATCCCATCAGTGGTATTAGTGGGAGGAATAGTGCCCCATTGTTGGTATTAGTGGGAGGAATAGTACACCATCATTGGTATTCGCAAAAGAAATGGTGCCTCATATCATTGGCCTCCAAGGGCAAGATAAAAGCTAGCAAAGGGCCGCATCAGGCCGTCAAGCCAGAGTTTGGAGACCCCTGGTTTAGTCTATCACTGTATTTTAGGCCTTATGAAACTCAAACTGCTGTGTGTTGATGGTACATTCCCTTAAAGTGGTTGTAAATTCTTACATGTACCCTCTGGGAGTTATTTACTAAAACCAGAGAGTGCAAAATCTGGTGCAGCTTTGCATAGAAACCAGACAGCTTCCAGGTGTTCTTGCCAAAGCTTAATTGAACTAGCTGAAGTTAGAAGCTGATTGGCTACCATGTACAGCAGCACCATATTCTGAGTGCAGCAGTTTTAGTGATTCTCACCCACTGAAGTGACAAGCCTCAGGTTGATACAACATAGATGAAACAAATCCTCCTTTATAAGTTGTACCTGTTTATCTTCAGCCCTCTCTTCTTTACAGCCTCCTAAAACACCCAGATCATAGACTATTCCTCAGCTCCAGAAGGCAAGGGAGAGATGTGATGGTCACACACTGCATAGAGAACTGAGTGTAACCTGAGACCTGAGTGGAGGGAAAGGACACACCCCCCTCACACGGTCTCATAAGAAAATACACAGAGCTAAGGCTGTTAATCGGTTTCTGTGTACTGGAGGGAGGTCAGGGCTGTCTCCGGAGATTTTGTTGGGTCGAAATAACCTGTCAGGTGTAACTATTGCAGATAGAGGGAAGAGAGGAGGGGGGGGGGGGGATCACACTAGGTGCTTTGGATTGAGGCAATTACACACTGTAGAGGGATATACTCTGTTCATTTCAGGTGTTTTACAACCACTTTAACTATTCTTATGTGAAAATACATACCATACCAGCCAGTGATATCTATCACAATGTGGGTTGTACTAAGGGGTGAAAAAGTTTCCTTGTTGCTTTCATTGAAGTGTTTCCTACAATATCTCTCTCAGCTGACTTCAGCATCCATACTTTCCTTTAGTTTCATGCCTTTCAAACCATGTGAGCAAAATAACCCCATGGATCAGCATAGAGAGGCAATGAGCTCTGAAAAAGCTTAGACAGCACTGAACCAATTCCAGTTTTCCCAGTGCTGTAAACTATATCTTCTACTGCTTGTATACAGTACAGCAGTGCTTTAGCAAATATCCATTTAATAATACTGCTATCATTTTTTTTTTCCCACCTAGTAAGTTCAATATGCAGGTTATGTGACATTTAGAAATATAAATGAATGTCATGAATACACAAAACAGTAATAACCTACAATTAACAGCATATATACAGGCTGTACAGTCTACATATACATTTTATATATATATATAAATCTCCTGTGCTGAGCTAGCCTTGAAGGCATGATTCCTTAAGGATTTCTGTTTGATATTGTGTGGTGGAGGATAATTTTTTTCCTAAAGCTTGTCACAATTTCTGAGAAGCAAACTATATAGTATTCAAAGTCCAAAGTGAGACATATCTGCTAACCCACCACAATTATTACCTTATATCCCTTCCTCCAATACCCTGTTTCCCCAAAAATAAGACCTAGCGTGATTGTCAGTGATGACTGCAATATAAGCCCTACCCTGAAAATAAGACCTACAAGGACTTTAACTAGGGTTTATTTGGGGGGTAGAGCTTATATTTCAGCCATCACCAACAATCACGCTAGGTCTTATTTTCGGGGAAACAGGGTATGAACAATGTAGGGTTAGCCCGTAGAGTATACTGTACATGATACAGATGTTTTTATAACCTATACATGGCAAAATTAAATAAATGTATAGTATTCAATTATATCTTGGAAGCTGTTGATTATAATACAATTCCACAGGTTTTACTGTATGTGATTTTGCTTAAATAGTGCCTGACATTTTACGTGTGAACAATTAACCATTGGTAGCCTCTATTACCCAAGCACCAAGATAAATTAAGAAAAATTAAAAAATACTGGTACTTGTAGTTTCTCAGTAGGTTATACACAGTGGATTTTGTATATCTGGCCTTATCTAAGAGTAGAACCCAATATTAGAACAGGTTAGGTTTATCACTAATTTTTCACACATCGCTATTTTTTTCCCTTCTTTTATAGTTGATGAGTCTATTTTAACCGTACACACATTCAGACAGAAAAATGTATCTTTATATGTTCTTAATAAAAAAAAAAAAAAACATATATATATATATATATATATATATATATATATATATATATATATATATATATAATATATATATAATATATATATATATATAATATATATATACATACGTGTTTACTAAACTGGTCCTTGGATACTACCAAAGGCAATGCCATGCAAGCTTTTTTCTAGACCACTGGGGCTGTCATAACCAAATCTGTCCCAGGTTTGTTAAGAGTGCACCATCAAACTATATTAATATAATCTGGAAAACATGGTGTTTGTACCCCTGCTCCCCTTGGAGGTCCCAGTGTGGTTAGACCTCTTGGTAAAGGGAGAAAATTCTCTTGTCTGATTTGCTTCAATATGTAACGATTATTTAAAAGCCATGCAATAGGAGTATCTCAAAACTAAAAATGGAAATCTTCCACTTTTTGGGTATAATTTTAAAAGGAGTGAGGACTAAGCAAAAAACGTTGGAATTGATTTACTAAAGGCAAATAGACTGTGCACTTTGAAAAGTGCAGTTGGACTCTGCAGGAGCAGTTGTTTCTGAGCTTAGTAAATGAGCAGAAGTTCTGCTGACTTCCATTATCCAATCATATGCAAGCAAAAATTCTGTTTTTTTTATTTACCTTGCATGTGATTGGTTATTCTTTGCAACGTGAAGCTTTACCTCAATTACTAAGCTCTGGAGCAACTGCAGAGTGGACAGTCTATTTGCCTTTCGTAAATCAACCCCATTGTATGCAGTTGGGGCAAACATATCTACTTCCTGTTTTTTTTATTCTCTTGTTTTTTATTGTTTGTTTTTTTACATAATGTCTAAGCAGACATTTCTGTCACTTCATGATCAAAACTCTTTCAAAATCTCTAATATACTGATAGAGTTATCATTAAGAGATTCTGCTTATTACTTGATTACCATTTGTGAACGCTATCAAGTTCTGTTAGTATCTCTGTTGTCTTGAAACATGGTTGCTTGACTGCTACTTTAAGCTTTTGATTTACCACTAAAAGGTAATGTTTCAAATAGACAACCAATAAACTTGCATATTTACCATTTTCAGTTTTGGGTCTGTGTATTCATTTTTTATAGAAAAGCTAAGTAGCTGAGTAACTATTTTTAGTCACTAATTCACTCACAATTTTGGTTTACCAGTAAGGGGTAATGTCAAAAATAAGCAACCAATAAACTTGCATATTTACCATTTTCAGTTTTTGTGTGTCTGTATATTTTTTTATAGAAATAAAATATCTAAATAATAATTTGAAGTCACTTGACAATCCTATTACTCTTGTACAAGTTCTACCAGAACAAAACCATGGAAATCTGTTATTTTGCCTTGTTCTGCTGGAGGATATAGTTTTTGGCTGTAAACTTGTTTGACCTTGTTACAACTGATTTTTTTTAACCACGTAAATCAGTTTAAAAGGTGACTTAGAGGGACCGTTGGGTGTATAAACATATTCATGTAATTAGGAGATTCTGCATAATGGGGAAAATAATTATTTGATTCCCTGCAGGTTTTGTAAGTTTGCCCACTTACAAAGAAATGAAGGGTCTATCGTTTTTATTATAGGTGTATTTTAAATGATGGAGACAGAATATCAACCAAAAATCCAGAAAAAAAAAACACAATACAAATGCTATAATTTGAGTTGCAGTTCAGTGAGTAAAATAAATATTTGATCCCCAAGCAAAACATGACTTAGTACTTGGTGGAGAAACCCTTGTTGGCAAGCACAGAGGTTAGACATTTCTTGCAGTTGGTGACCAGGTTTGCACAAATCTCGAGGGATTTTGGTCCACTCTTCTTTACAGATCCTATCTAAATCCTTAAGGTTTCTTGGTTGTCGAGTGACAACTCAAAGTTTCATCCCCCTCCATAAATGTTCTATACGATTAAGGTGTGAAAACTGGCTAGGCCACTCAATGACCTTAATGTGCTTCTTCTCGAGCCACTTCTTTGTTGCCTTGGCGTTATGTTTTGGGTCATTGTCAAGCTGGAAGACCCATCCATGACCCATCTTCAGAGTTCTGGCTGAGGGAAGAAGGTTCTCATCCAAGATTTTTACAATACATGGCCCTGTCCATTGGCCCTTTGATGCGGTAAAGTCAGCATGTACCTTTTTAGCAGAGAAAACAGCCCCGAACCATAATGTTTCCACCTCTGTGCTGACTGTAGAGATGGTGTTCTTAGGGTCATAGTCAGCATTTTTCTTCCTCCAAACACGGCGAGTCAAGTTAATGCCAAACAGCTCAATTTTGGTCTCATCTGACCACCGCACTTTCTCACGATCCTTCTCTGAACCATTTAGATCTTCATTGGCAAACTTCAGAGGGGTATGTACATGTGCCTTCTTGAGGAGGGGGGCCTTGCGGGCGCTGCAGGATTTCAATCCATGGTGGCGTATTGTGTTACCAATGGTTTGCTTGGTGACTGTGGTACCAACTGCCTTGAGATCATTCACAAGCTCCTCCCGTGTAGTTCTGGGCTGATCCCTCACTTTTCACATGATCATCCTTACCCTATGAGGGAAAATCGTGCATGGAGCTCCAGACCGAGGGCAATTGATTGTTATTTTGTATTTCTTTAATTTGCAAATCATCTCTCCAACAGTTGTCTCCTTCTCACCAAGCTTCTTGATGATGGTCTTGTATCACATTCCAGCCCTGTGCAGGTCTATAATCTTGTCCCTGATGTCCTTTGAAGGTTCTTTGGCATTGCCCATGATGTTGAGGTTTGAATGGAAGAGATTCTGTGGACAGGTGTCTTTTGTATACATAATGAGTTGTCATAAAGAGCACCTTCTTAAATTGACAGGACCATATGAGCACATACTGTAGCCAGTCTGTGGGAGCCAGAATTATTGGAGGTTGGTTTGGGAATCAAATACTTATTTTACTCACTGAACTGCAACTCAATATATAACATTTGTATCGTGTTTTTTCCTGGATTTTTGGTTGATATTCTTTCTCTAGCCTTTAAAATACACATATGATAACAATACTGTGTACAGGACCACTTGGAAGAAGTGGTCTTGGGCACGGTTCACTTGTGGTCTGGTACAGTTCATGCCAGAGCATAGAACTCATAGAATGTGAATTCTGAACACAGCTACAGAGTTATAAGAGGGTGTGCACACTGGTGCAACGACATTATTTTATTTTTTGAGATTTATTCTCCTCTCCCCTCCCTCGGTTTGTTTTTCAATTGAGTTGTAAAGTTTATAGGTCACATTAAAGGTGGAAAAAGTTCTGAAATGATTTATCTTTTGTCTCATTTTTTTTACATCACAGAAACCTGACATTTTAACAGGGGACTGTAGACTTTTTATACCCATTGTGCATTGATCACCTAGACAGTATGGTTTTGTTTTTTTCCTCATCTACTGTAAAATGGAGTTACTCTAAACATTACGGAGCATGCATTAAAGCTTTAATGACTGCATTTGGTAGGACATTCTACCATTACATAAAGTGTAAGAATGAATGTTCCATGTTCCTAATCCCTTAGAATCTCTCAATTACTCCCATCAAAATGAGTCTTCTTCATGGGCTGTATAACCATGTAATATTACAAATTGGGTCCTGAATGACTTTGAGGTGCATTTGACTTTATTTTCCTCTGTTTCTTGTTCAATTGTTTTTGTATTTACTTCTAAAAACGCTGATAAGTAACTGATGGAAAAAAAATTAAAACAACAAACTTTAAAACAAGCCCTCACTGATCTCTAGCTGCAGGAACTGTGAAATTTAACAGTAGATGCACTCCAATCTCAGCTCATTGACACTTATTTTGTCTGGCAGCAGGGATCTGGCAGACAATGTAAACCATGAGGATCTTATTAGACCCAATTCACGGAGGTACGATCAGATCTGGCTGGCAGTTTTTAGGGGGATCTGAATGGAAGCTGCATGTTAGTCTATTGGCAGGTGAATGTAAACGGATGTGCTTATGTTTACATTTGATTACCTCAAAGTCCATCTAGGTTCTATCTGCATCCTTTTCTACTTTTTTGGACATAAACATGAACGATCTGAGGTAGCTGGGTGTAAACAGACATGCATCCGTTTACATCTGCCTACCCATGTTAAACTCCAGAGGGCAAAACTGAACAGACATGTAAGTCACAAAAATGACATTTGTACTGTTCAGCTCTGATTCTGCAGGAGACCTGTTCAAGGATCCGGTGTTGAACAGAATGGAAATGGTCGCTGTGAAAGGGACCTTCAACAGAGATTCAAATTATAATACAATACAAATTATTTTCTCTTCTGATAAACGTTGATCTTTCACTGTAACTTGTGTGTATGTTTATTAAACTGAAGAGCTGAAATGGGCCAAACACCCCCCTGTTCGGTTGGCAGCAGATCTCCCGAATGGCGAACCCCATTGAAGTCTATGGGAGCCAAACAGGAAGAATTAAAAGTGCCCATTTTGAAGGCTTATATGCAAGTAATTGGACATAAAAGGTGTATGTGGGTCTGGTTAATGCCCTGAGGGGGGACATGTATCAATGCCAAATTTGGGTTAAAACCTGTAGTTTTTTTGGGAGCAGTGATTTTAATGATTCTTAAAGTGCAACAATAAAAATGAAAATGTATTTAAATATGGCGCACCTGGGGTGCCCCCTTAGTCTGTATGTAAAGAGGTGCATCTGTAGCATATATAAAAGATGCCGCAAAAATGATCTTTCTAAAGAAAAAAAAAACGAGTCATATCACTTTTAAAATGACTCACGGTTGCATTTGCCCGCACTCGGCTATTGGGGAAAAAAATGGCGTGGAGTTCCCCCAAAATCCATAACAGACCCTTATTCAGGCATGCAGCCTGGCAGGTCAGGGAAGCGAGGTGGGACAAACACTGGGGTTTGGGTGCTATGGGGCAGGGGGGCCTTGGCCCCATGTTGATGTGGACAGGCGCCTCATCCCAACAACCAGGGCCGGTGGTTGTGGGGGTCTGCGGGCAGGGGGCTTATCGTAATCTTGATCCAGATCCCCCCCCCGTGAATGAGTATCGGGTAGTGTCAAAAAGTAATAAGAACACAGACTGTTTTTGACAAATTCTTTATAAAAAAAAATAAAAAAAACTATATCCCCGATGTAAATCCATCCTCAATCATTCCGACCACCGCACCCAAAAAATAAAAAAACTCCCAGCATTCACCGGTCTGATGTCAAAATGGAGCAGTGCAACCAGGTAAAGCTGACTTACCTATATAAGAACTGTCAAATGGCTTAGCCAGCAGTAGGCAGCCAGCCTTCATGTGGGTGGGCGGCGTGATTTGACACTTTTTTGGTGAATGTGTACGGCTATGTATAGGGGGGCCCCCCTTGTTAAAGTGGGCTTCCAGATTCTGATAAGCCCCCTGCCCATGACCCCCACAACCACTAGCCATGGTTGGGGGAGGGATGAGGCCCTTGTTCCCATCAACATAGCACCCACCCCCCATGTTGAGTGCATGTGGCCTGGTATGGTTCGGGAGGGTTGTGCTCGCTCGTCCCCCCCCCCTTCCCTGACGTGCCAGGCTGCATGCCCGGATAAGGGTCTGGTGTTGTTCTTTGGGTGACCCCATGTTGTTTTGTTTTTGTTTTTCTAATTTTGGCAGAGTCTGGTATGGACTGGGGGGAACCCCATAGCATTTTTTTTTTTTTTACTCAGCTGTCAGCGGGGAAGCCCATTGACAACTGATGAAACATCGGTTGTTAAGGACACCGCAGCTGGCTTCCCGGCCCTGCTCCCTAACAACCAGCTAATACTGCGCCCTGATTGGGCAAAGCTTTGCCCAATCAGGGCGCAAAATGCACTGTGCAGCGTGGCGACTTGCAAATTCGGGTGTACCCTGAATGGGGCGAACAAATACTCTGGCTGAACCATTCGCCCAAATCTACTGAAGAGTTTTACCAACAGTAGAGTTCAATTCTCTGCAGGTCTCAGAGGAAAATTATCTGCTCTGCAGCCGGTTTATAAAGCTGAGAACAGAGAATCTACGAATCACCGTAGCTGTACGGCGGGCGCTTTCAGGGGTGTAGGGGGTGCGCGCGTGCCTCGTCACTGAGGAGCCGATGGGCGTGCCCAGCGGCCCGATGTCCGCCGGGCACCCGCGATCGTTGGTGACAGAGCAGGAACATGGATCTGTGTCTGTAAGCACACAAATCCACGTCCTGTTGGGAGAGGAGACCGATCGTGTGTTCCTAGTATATAGGAACAATGATCGGTCTCCTCTCCCAGTCAGTCCCATCCCCCCACAGTTAGAACACACAGTGAGGGAACAAATTTAACCCCTTGATCACCCCTAGTGTTAACCCCTTCCCTGCCAGTGACATTTATACAGTTTTCAGTGGCTATTTATAGCACTGATCGCTGTATAAATGTCAATGGTTTCAAAAAAGTGTCAAAAGTGTCCGATCTGTCCTCCAATGTTGCAGTCCTGCTAAAAAAAATCACAGATCGCCAACATTACTAGTAAAAATAATAAAAATGCCATAAATCAATAAACTTTTTTGTAGGAGCTATAACTTTTGCGCAAACCAATCGATATATGCTTATTGCGATTTTTTTTTTTCTTTTTTTTACCAAAAATATGTAGAAGAATACATATTAGCTTAAACTGAGGAAAAAATAATTTAAAAAAAATTAGGATATTTATTATAGCCAAAAGTAAAAAATAGTGTTTTCCCGATAGGAATTGGTTCCGTCGGAAAGATTTGAAACATGTTCTATTTCTAGGTCCGTCAGAATTTTAGAAAAAAAAGTCCAATGAGGCCCACACACGATCGGAATGTCCGCTGAAAAGATTCCGTTAAACTTTTCCTGCCGGAAAGTCTGACCGTGTGTACGCGGCATTAGAAATGGCTTTGAAACCTTTCCTAAACCGATACATGTACATTACTTTGTTTCTAAACTGTTCTTGAATTTTTTTAGATTGTGGCAAGATGTGTAGCTTTTTGTGATCTGTTAGCGTGCTTCACTTTGTCGGACAGCTTCTATTTATGTGATTTCTTGATTTAACAGGCCTGGCAGTAATCAGGCCTGGGTGTGGCAAGTGCAATTTAACTCCGCTTTCCAAAAAATTGTGGTTAATCACAGTTCAATTATGATTCAGCATGGGAGGGGGGCACTTACTTTTTTACAGGTTTGAACAGCTTTTTTGCCATAATAAATGAAATAATTTAAAAACTGCATCTTGGGTTTACTGGGGTTATCTTTGTGTAATATTTAAATTTGTTTGATGATCTGAATCATTTAAGTGTGAGAAATATGTAAGAAAATAAGGAAGAGTTAAATACTTTTTCACAGCACTGTATATTTGGACACAAGCACAATTTTTTTCAGGTATTTACCAAACCATATTCAAGCTATAGTTATATAATGGATATGGACTGAAAGTGCACACTCTCTGGTTTATATGAGGGTATGTACATCCAAATCGGAGGAAGGGTTTAGGAATTACAGCTCTTAAGAAATTGCTATCCCCCCTTAAGGGACCAAAAGTAATTGGACAATTGAATCAAAAGCTGTTTCATTGTCAGATGTGGGCTACTCCTTCATTATTTCTCCGTCAATTAAGCAGGTAAAAGATCTGGAGTTGATTCTAAGTGTGGTATTTGCATTTGGAATCTATTGCTGTGAACATACATCATGTGTTCAAAGGAGCCGTCCATGCAAGTGAAACAGACCATTGTAAGGCTTCAAAAACTAAACAAATCCATCAGAGAGATAGTAGCAACATTAGGGGTGGCCAAAACAACAGTTTGGTACATTCTGAGGAAAGAAGAATACACTGCGAAGCTCAGCAACATAAAAAAGCCTGGACTTCCACGCAGTGTTAATTTTGTCGACTAAAACGTACTGGAGATTTAGTCAACTAATTACGACTAAAACAATTGCAGAAGACTAAAATGGGACTAAAACTAAAATGCCATTTCAGTCCTAAGGCTAAGACTAAAACTAAATCGAAATTTGCTGCCAATATTAACACTGATTCCACGGAAGACAACAGTGATGGATGATCGCAGGATCCTTTCTACGGTAAAGAAAAACCCATTCACAACATCCAGTAAAAGACACTCTCCCGGAGGTATGCGTACCATTGTCAAAGTCTACAATCAAGAGAAGACTTCACGAGAGCAAATACAGAGGGTTCACCACAAAGTGCAAACCATTCATAAGCCTGAAGAATAGAAAAGCCAGATTAGACTTTGCCAAAAAACATCTAAAAAAGCCAGACCAGTTCTGGAAAAGCATTCTTTGAACGGGTTAAACTAAGAATAATCTGTACCAGAATGGCAGGAAGAAAAAAGTGTGGAGAAGGCTTGGAACAGCTCATGGTCCAAAGCACACAACGTCATCTGTAAAACATGGTGGAGGCAAGTGTGATGGCATGGGCATGCATGGCTTTCAGTGGCACTCGGTCATTGGTGTTTATTGATGATGTGACAGAAGACAGAAGCAGCCGGATTAATTCTGCAGTGTTTACTGATATACTGTGAGTCCAGATTCAGCCAAATGCAGCAAAGTTGATTGGACGGCGCTTCACAGTAGGAACTTTTGAAGGCAAAGTAGTTGAATATTCTACAATTGCCGAGTCACTCACCTGATCTCAACCCAATTGAGCATGCATTTCACTTGCTGAAGGCAAAGCTAAAGGCAGAAAGACCCACAAACAAAGAACAACTTAAGACAGCTGCAGTTAGAGCGTGGCAAAGCATCAGAAAGGAGGAAACCCAGTCTTTGGTAATGTCCATGGGTTCCAGACTTCAGGCAGTCATTGCAGGAAAAGGATTCTCAACAAAATATTAAAAATTAACATTTTATTTATGATTATATTCATTTGTCCACTTACATTTGAGCCCCTGAAAATGGGGTGACTGTGTATAAAAACTATTGCAGTTCCTAAAATTTGTACTTGATATTTATGTTCAACCCCTTGAATTAAAGCTGAAAGTCTGCACTTCATTTTGGATTGTTGTGTTTTAATTTTATTCTGGTGGCATACAAAGCCAAAAGTATGAAAACTGTGCCTGTGTCCAAATATATATGGACCTAACTGTGTGTGTGTGTGTGTATATATAATAAATATATATATATATATATATATATATATATATATGTGTGTGTGTGTGTGTGTGTGTGTGTATATAGATATATATATATATATATATCTCTATATACAGTGCCTTGAAAAAGTATTCATACCCCTTGCAATTTTCTATATTTTGTCATGTTACAACCATAAGCGTAAATGTATTTTATTTGGAATTTATGTGATAGACCATCACACAGTGGCACATAATTGTGAAGTGGAAGGAAAATTCTAAACTGTTTTCAAATTTTTTTACAAATATCTGAAAAATGTGGCATGCATTTGTATTCAGCCCCCTTTACTCTGATATCCCTAACTAAAATCTATTGGAACTAATTGCCTGCAGAAGTCACCTAATTAGTAAATAGAGTCCACCTGTGTGTAATTTAATCTCAGTATAAATACAGCCATTCTGTGAAGCCCTCAGAGGTTTGTTAGAGAACCTTAGTGAACAAAAAGCATCATAAAGGCCAAGTAACACACCAGAAAGGTCAGGGATATAGTTGTGGAGAAGTTTAAAGCAGGGTTAGGTTATAAAAAAAAATATCCCACGCTTTGAACATCTCATGATGGCACTGTTCAATCTATCATCCGAAAATGGAAAGAGTATGGCACAACTGCAAATCTACCAAGACATGGCCGTCCACCTAAACTGACAGAATGTGCAAAGAGAACATTAATCATAGAAGCAGCCATGAGGCCCATGGTAACATTTGCAGTTTGCAAGAAGCCATGTGGGGGACATAGCAAACGTGGAAGACGGTGCTCTGGTCAGATGAGACCGAAATTGAACTTTTTGGCCTAAAAGCAAAACACTGTGTGGCGGAAAACTAACACTGCACATCACCCTGAACACACCATCCCCACCGTAAAAACATGGTGGCAGCATCATGTTGTGGGGATCATTTTTCTTCAGCGGGGACATGGAAACTGTTTAGAGTTGATGGGAACGTGGATGAAGTCAAATACAGGGCAATCTTAGAGGAAAACCTGTTAAGAGTCTGCCACAGACTTGTGACTGGGGCAGAGGTTTTACCTTCCAGAAGGACAACGGTCCCAAAACTTACAGCCAGAGCTACAATGGAATGGTTTAAATCAAAGCATATTCATGTGTTAGAATAGCCCAGTCAAAGTCCAGACCTAAATCTAATTGAGAATCTGTGGCAGGACTTGACAATTGCTGTTCACAGAGACTCTCCATCCAATCTGACAGAACTTGAGCTATTTTGCAAAGAAGAATGGGCAAAAATGTCTTTCTCTAGATGTGCAAAGCTGGTAGAGACATCCCCAAAAAGACTTGCAGCTTTAGTTGCAGCGAAAGGTGGTTCTACAAAGTATTGTCTCAGGGGGGCTGAATACAAATGTACACCACACTTTTCACATATTTATTTGTAAAAAAATCTTGAAAACCATTTATCATTTTCCTTCCACTTCACAATTATTTGCCACTTTATGTTGGTCTATCACATAAAAATCCCAATAAAATACATTTACGTTTTTGGTTGTAACATGACAACATGTGGAAAATTTCAAGGGCCATGAATAATTTTTCAAGGCATTGTGTGTGTGTGTGTGTCTATATATACAGTATCTTACAAAAGTGAGTACACCCCTCACATTTTTGAAAATATTTTATTATATCTTTTCATGTGACAACACTGAAGAAACAGTGCACATTGCTACAATGTAAAGCAGTGAGTGTACAGCTTGTATAACAGTGTAAAATGGCTGTCCCCTCAAAATAACTCAACACAAAGCCATTAACCCCTTCAGATCCGCGCTATAGCCGAATGACAGCTACAGCGTGGATCTGCTTTTCCGGGAGGCCGTCAATAGACGTGCTCCCCTTTGCATGCTCGCCACGCCCCCTTGAAGGGAGTGCATGGCATGCGCTGTGATCATCCGAGTCAATGAGACTCGGGTGATCACAGATCGGAGTAAGGGGTCGACCCCTTACCACATGATCAGCCAATGACAGCTGATCACGTGATGTAAACAGAGGATCGGTAATCGTTTTTTTTTCTTCTCACACTGGCAGTGTGAGGAGAAACAAAAGCCGATCACCGGCTTCTGTTAAAGGGACATCGGTCCCAAAGAGGAAGAGGCGAAGCCGCCTCATATGTGCCCACCAGTACTGCCTGCCAGTGTCGCCTGCCAGTGCCACGAATCTGTGCCCACCAGTACATCAGTGCCAGCAATCAGTGTCACTTATCAATGCTCACGAGTGCCACCTATCAATGCCCACCAATAGTGCCACCTGGCAGTGCTGCCTATCAGTGTCACCTATCAGTGCCCATCACTGCCAGCTATCAGTGCCACCCATTAGTGCCCTTCAGTGCCACTTCTCAGTGCCCACCAATACCACCTATCAGTGCCCACCAGTGCCGCCTATTAGTGCCCATCAGTGTCGCCTTATCAGTGCCCATCAATGCAGCCTATCGGTGCCCATCAGTGTAGCCTCATTAGCATACATCAATGAAGGAGAAAAATTACCTGTTTGCAAAATTTATTAACAAAATATAAAACGGTTTTGTATTTGTTTTTTTTTTAAATTCGGTCTTTTTAATTTTTTTAACAAAAAATAAAAAACCCAGAGGTGATCAAATACCACCAAAATAAAGCTCTATTGGTGGAAAAAAAATGATAAAAATTTCATTTGGGTACAGTGTTGTATGACCGCGCAATTGTCATTCAAAGAGTGACAGTGCTAAAAGCTGAAAATTTGTCTGGGCAGGAGGGGGGTTTAGGTGCCCAGTAAGCAAGTGGTTAATGTCTAAACCCCTGGCAACAAAATTGAGTACACCCCTAAGTGAAAATGTCCAAATGGGCCCAATTAGCCATTTTTCCTCCATTTTGTCATGTGACTCATTAGTATTACAAGGTCTCAGGTGTGAATGGGGAAAAGGTCTGTTAAATTTGGTGTTATCGCTCTCACTCTCTCATACTGGTCACTGAAAGTTCAACATGGCACCTCATGGCAAAGAACTCTCTGAGGATTTGAAAAAAAGAATTGTTGTTCTACAAAAAGATGGCCTAGGCTATAAGAAGATTGGCAAGACCCTGAAATTGAGCTGCAGCACAGTGGCCAAGACCATACAGCGGTTTAACAGGACAGGTTCCACTCAGAACAGGCCTCGCCATGGTCAACCAAAAAAGTTGAGTGCACGTGCCCAGCGTCATATCCAGACGTTGTCTTTGGGAAATAGATGTATGAGTGCTGCCAGCATTGCTGCAGAGGTTGAAGGGGTGGGGGGTCAGCCTATCAGTGCTCAGACCATACGCTACACACTGCATCAAATTGGTCTGCATGGCTGTCGTCCTAGAAGGAAGCCTCTTCTAAAGATAATGCATGAGAAAGCCCACAAACAGTTTGCTGAAGACAAGCAGACATGGGTTACTGGAACCATGTCCTGTGGTCTGATGAGACCAAGATAAACTTATTTGGTTCAGATGGTGTCAAGCATGTGTGGCAGCAAGCAGGTGAGGAGTACAAAGACAAGTGTGTCTTGCCTACAATCAAGCATGGTGGTGGAAGTGTCATGGTCTGGGGCTGCATGAGGGCTGCCGGCACTGGGGAGCTAAGTTTATTGAGGGAACCATGAATGCAAACATGTACTGTGACTAGGGATGAGCCGAACACCCCCCTGTTCGGTTCGCACCAGAACATGCGAACAGGAAAAAAGTTTGTTCGAACATGCGAACACCGTTAAAGTCTATGGGACACAAACATGAATAATCAAAAGTGCTAATTTTAAAGGCTTATATGCAAGTTATTGTCATAAAAAGTGTTTGGGGACCTGGGTCCTGCCCAAGGGGACATGAATCAATGCAAAAAAAGTTTTAAAAACAGCCGTTTTTTCAGGAGCAGTGATTTTAATAATGCTTAAAGTCAAACAATAAAAGTGTAATATCGCTTTAAATTTCGTAGCTGGGAGGTGTCTATAGTATGCCTTAAAGGTGCGCATGTTTCCCGTGTTTAGAACAGTCTGACAGCAAAATGACATTTCAAAGGAAAAAAGTCATTTAAAACTACTCGCGGCTATTGCATTGCCGATCCGTCAATACACATAAAAGTTCATTGATAAAAACGGCATGGGAATTCCCCACAGGGGAACCCGGAACCAAAATTAAAAAAAAAAATGACGTGGGGGTCCCCCTAAATTCAATACCAGACCCTTCAAGTCTGGTATGGATATTAAGGGGAACCCCGCACCAAAATTTAAAAAAAAATGGCGCGGGGTCCCCCCAAAAATCCATACCAGACCATTATCTGAGCACGCAACCTGGCAGGCCGCAGGAAAAGAGGGGGGACAAGAGAGCGCCCCCACCTCCTGAATCATACCAGGCCACATGCCCTCAACATTGGGAGGGTGCTCTGGGGTAGCCCCCCAAAACACCTTGTCCCCATGTTGATGAGGACAAGGGCCTCATTCCCACAACCCTGGCCGGTGGTTGTTGGGGTCTGAGGGCGGGGGGGCTTATCGGAATCTGGAGGGTGCAGAGCGGCCCAGAGAAGAAGATGAAGAAGAAAAGAAGATGAAGAAGAAGATGAAGAGAAGAGCGGGAGCCTCCCCCCATGCCATGGGTGCGGAGCGGCCCGAGGAGAAGAAGATAGAAGACGCCGCAGAGGAGATGCTGGACAAGAACACCGGAGGAAGAAGCAGAAGAGCCAGAAGAAGAAGATGAAGGAAGGTAGAAGAAAGAAGAAGCATTTAAATAAAGGAATTGTCAAAAACTGTCTCTTGTCATTTTTAACATTTTTGACAGTCTTTTATTGAAATGGTAGGGGTACTTTTGTACCCCCTTACCATTTCACACAGGGGGGGCGGGATCTGGGGGTCCCCTTGTTAAAGGGGGCTTCCAGATTCCGATAAGCCCCACGCCCGCAGACCCCCACAACCACCAGCCAGGGTTGTGGGGATGAGGCCCTTGTCCTCATCAACATGGGGACAAGGTGTTTTGGGGGGATACCCCAAAGCACCCTCCCAATGTTGAGGGCATGTGGCCTGGTATGGTTCAGGAGGGGGGGCGCTCTCTCGTCCCCCCCTCTTTTCCTACGGCCTGCCAGGTTGCGCGCTCGGATAAGGGTCTGGTATGGATTTTTGGGGGGACCCCACGCCGTTTTTTTTTTTTTTAAATTTTGGCGCGGGGTTCCCCTTAAAATCCATACCAGACCTGAAGGGTCTGGTATTGAATTTAGAGGGACCCCCACGTCGTTTCTTTTTCTACATTTTGGTTCGGGGTTCCCCTGTGGGGAATTCCCATGCCGTTTTTATCAATGAACTTCTATGTGTATTGTCAGACTGGCAATGCAATAGCCGCGAGTAGTTTTAAATGACTTTTTTCCTTTGAAATGTCATTTTGCTGTCAGACTGTTCTAAACACGAGAAACATGCGCCCCTTTACAGGCATACTATAGACACCCCCCAGGTACGAAATTTAAAGGGATATATACACTTTTATTGTTTCACTTTAAACATTATTAAAATCACTGCTCCCGAAAAAACTGCAGTTTTTAAAACTTTTTTTTGCATTGATCCATGTCCCCTGGGGCAGGACCCAGGTCCCCAAACTCTTTTTATGACAATAACTTGCATATAAGCCTTTAAAATTAGCACTTTTGATTTCTCCCATAGACTTTTAAAAGGTGTTCCGCGGCATTCGAATTTGCCGCGAACACCCCAAATTGTTCGCTGTTCGGCGAACTTGTGAACAGCCGATGTTCGAGTTGAACATGAACAACTCGAAGCTCATCCCTAACTGTGACATACTGAAGAAGAGCATGATCCCCTCCTTTCGAAGACTGGGCCGCAGAGCAGTATTCCAACATAACGACCCCAAGCACACCCCCAAGACGACCACTACCTTGCTAAAGAAGCTGAAGGTAAAGGTGATGGACTGGCCAAGCATGTCTCCAGACCTAAACCCTATTGAGCATCTGTGGGGCATCCTCAAATGGAAGGTGGAGGAGCGCAAGGTCTCTACCATCCACCAGCTCCGTGACGTTGTCATGGAGGAGTGAAAAAGGACTCCAGTGGCAACCTGTGAAGTTCTAGTGAACTCTATGTCCAAGAGGGTTAAGGCAGTGCTGGAAAATAATGATGGCCACACAAAATATTGACACTTTGGTGCCAATTTGGACATTTTCACTTAGGAGTGTACTCACTTTTGTTGCCAGCGATTTAGATATTAATGTCGGTGTGTTGAGTTATTTTGAGGGGACAGCAAATTTACACTGTTATTCAAGTTGTACACGCACTACTTTACATTGTAGCAAAGTGTAATTTCTTCAGTATTGTCACATGAAAATATATATAATAAAATATTTACACAAATGTGAGGGGTGTACTCACTTTTGTGAGATACTGTATATAAATAATATATATAAATACCTTTTACATGTGCAGTGTATATACAGTATATTATTTTAATTTGTATTTATTAATTTTTAACCCACTGGTGCTGATATATAGTAAGAAAGTCTTCTAATCACCCCAGCTTCTCTCCCAGATTCTCCACCTCTGAGCTGTATAATCTGGGGTGGATATATTTTACAGTAACGGCAAGTGAGATCTTCAGATCTCACTTTCATAAGACAGCCGTTTGTGACAGAACAGTTGTGTGCTGTGATAAGAAGCAGATAATCACCACTTTTCTCTCTTTCATAAACGAACACTTTAGTTCTATACATAAATATGGAATACATAAAACCTGTATTGTGTGTCTGACGATTAAAGTGGGAATAAAAGAGTGAAATACACTCATAACTTCACCACGAATTGCATATGCTTGTACAAGGTCTAGTAATAAACTCAAGATACAAGATCCAGGATTTACAGACGTCATACAGACAGTAAAAACATGCGATTGAGACGCAGTTTTACCCCCCCCCCCCACCCCACCTAAAGAATTACATGCAGCTGCTTGAGGTCTTATAGTGATTCAAACGATTAGGTTAAGGTTGCAGCATGGTATTTACATAAAGTATTTTCTCAAAAAAGAAAAAAAAAAAAAAACAGGCATTCAGGAGTCGGCAGTATCAACTGCTGATGAATTCCTGGCAGATGCTGCTCTACCATCCTATGAAAAGTGATCCATTAACCACTGTGAACAGCAAGCCTCGAGCCTGTAACCCCTTTTCATACCACCGACGTACAATGTTGGCAGTAGCAGAGGGTTTTACATACAGCTGTAGCAGCCATGATTGTGTGTAAACATCACAAGCCAAGCCGGCTTTTAGATGGAATCTAAGGGGACCCCAAAAACAAGCAACCCTCTTTTCCACCCAGGTGCCACTGGGTGAAGGGGAGGGAAACCAGTGAACACTCACTCGCTGATCTTCTTTAGCCAGTAAGAACCCGGAATGGACATGTATTACATTGCTTCAGGTTTCGGCTATGAGTTTTCCGGCTCCTGAGGTCCAGGAAGTAAATCATTGAGCACGATCTGTGGCATGATCTGTGCCACGATCTATGCTTCAGTGTAATGAAGGGCAGATATTTTGGGTTCAATAGACCACTGATGTCTCATTAAAGAGAATCTCTCAGTATAAATATACTATCACATAGGGTGCTATTGGTTCCCATGTAATAGCGATTAAGTTAAAGGAGAAGTATAGCCAAAGCTTTTTTGTCTATACTTCCCCTGTGAATCACAGGAGTGCAGTTTGATCTGCACTCCTGTGATCTGTTTTCAGCCAACAGCGGGCTTCAGCTGACATCACAGATTGGGTACAGGCTCTGGAAAGATCTCGACCATATGGTCGGAATCCATTCAGAAGCCTGGATGGGCACCTGGCTTTCAGCACTTCGACAAGAGTCTGAGCCAGCCCCTCCCCCCTCCCTCCACAGCCCAGTGCTCCAGTGAGCGCTGGAGGGGTGAGTAGAGAGCCGTTGACTGACAGTCATGGCTCTCAGCTCAGAACAGAGGGGGATAACTGAGCAATCAGCGCTGTGTGTTCACTCAGTTGTCACTATAGAGCTGGCAGGGGACAGATGAAGCATTGGATCAATGCTGCATCCACCTTGGTGAGTATAAATGTTTTTTTTTCCAAAGCTATACTTCTCAAAAAAGGTTTTTAAAATTAAAGGTATACCACCCAGTTTTAAAGCTTGACATGCTGGCTATCTATTTGCTCATGTTTTATATTTTATATATATATATATTATATTTTAAAAATTAGAGAACATATTGCATTTGTGTGCACCAAAATGTTGTGTAATTTTTACTGAAAATCTGTACTTTATAAAACCATTGCGCCAATATCATGTGACATATAAATTGCAACTATCACCATGCGGCTCCACTGCCTCGTTTTATTGCCTCTCAATAACATGTGAACAAAGTCAACAAAGCCTTATACAAGCTGGAGTCCATGCAAACCAGGCCTAAAGGCAAACTTCATGTCATGCAAATGGAATCAGTGCAACGATAAGGCTACTGACTGTTTCAAGAGTGATCAGAAAAGTTTTACATATAGGTTTACTGTGAGGTAAACTGGAAAGTGCCATTTTCTTGAACAGCCATTTTTTTCTTTATCTTTACATGTTATTCTTCCCTTTAAAAGAAAAGGAAAAAATCCCTAAACCTTCTGAAGCAGAAGCCGCTGCATTCAGTCGTAAAAGCCAACAATCAGGTTTCCATAGGAACGCAATTGCCAAGACATTCTATTCAACTCAGTGCATGTACCGTGATGCACCATAAGCTGTAACTGATTCCTGTCAACCCCTCAGTTTACAAGAGATGCTGAAGTACAGCATATAGAGCAGCAGGACACATGCACCAAATTTTTAAAAAAAGGACATCTCTGTGATAAAATTTCTGTGGAAACTATTATCTGACTTTCCAGACATTGTTTTGTCGCCCAATAGCTGACTTTGAGGCCAGTGCACAGTAGTTTTGCTTCAGAGGGCAAGTGTTAGACCCGTGATATAAACAGGGCCAGAAAGATGCGCATTTAGGTTTTAACACAATACATTTTCCTTATTTCCAGTACCTTCATTAATGTGGTAGAAGATGTTTAAGATTTTTTCACCAGCCAGGTCAAAATGGCCAGATAGATCTGATAATTTATGATTTTAGTTGGCTTGTTACCACTGCAAGGCAACTAAAATAAATAGGTTCCGTTAAAATGGAAAATCTATGGCTGACAGGGTTACGTTTTTCTAAAGTGTCCTGCAAGTTCCACAGTGTATTCCAAGAAAATAATTTTACAGGTAAACCAGTTATCCCATTTTCTTTATCGTACATCAAAGGACACAGAGCATCTTCATATTCATAACGATAATGAGGTCCCAAGGCACTGAATCTAAAGGGAGGGCAACAAGCTAA
Organism: Lithobates clamitans; assembly: GCA_037952925.1. NCBI lineage: Eukaryota > Metazoa > Chordata > Amphibia > Anura > Ranidae > Lithobates > Lithobates clamitans. Next base: position 2,015,638 of record JBBGZY010000583.1, read on the forward strand.
CTGGCCCCAAACAACTAAACAAAAACAGGTTAGAACCTCATGCAGCAGCCTGGAAGACAAGCTGACCAAAAGCAGCGCACCCAGCGGCTCTGACATCCACTTGGTAAAACGTTATAAAAGTATGAACCAAGGACCCGGTAGCAGCTTTACAAACTTGATCTACTGAAGCCCGATGTTGAATTGCCCAGGAAGCACCAACACTCCTGGCAGAATGAACCATCTTTAAAAATTATGGAACTTTGCCTTTTAGACTGTGGGCCTGAGAAATAAGCTATCGAGAACTGATAGATTTGGAAACTGCGTGACCCTTCATTGGGCTTTCAGGGAGCCCAAAGGGGTAATCCAACTGATGAATTGCAGCAGTCAACTTCAGGTAACACCTGATAGCACCACTACATGAAGGTGTGAAGAGCATCTGAGGCTTAGGACAGAAAGATGGCAACACAATGTCCTGGATGACCACCTTAGGCAAAAATGACAGCTGAGGTTGTAGAACCACCTTGTCACGGTGGAACTCCAGGAAGGTTCCCTACAGGAAAGAGCAGCCAATTCTGAAACTCTTTGAGCCAAAGTAATGTCAACCAGAAAAATAACCATCCATGTCCAGAAAGACTAAAGGAATATCACGGATAGGTTCAAATGGAGATTTCTGCAATACAGAAAATAACGAGTTCATAGTCAACAGTCCTGACTGGTGGACAATACACGAGATGCCTTGCACAAAGGAACACACCAAGTAATGTGAAGCAATTTGTCTTTGAAAAAGGACAACCAAGGCCAAAATCTGACCCTTGATAATACTCAAGGCCAAACTCTGATCAACTCCAGATTGGATGAAAGCAAATATGTGGCCCACAACCTACATGCGAGGATGAAATCCCCTAGACTCACACCAGGCAAAGTAATATTTCAAAGTTCTGTGGTAATTCTTCCTTGAAGTCGCCTTCAGTAGGGTCGAAATTACCGAATCAAAGATTCCCATCTCTTAAGACCCTGGCTTTAACAGTGAGTGGTGACAAAGTTCCTTTGACCAAGAGATTGTCAAGAAGTCCACCCCAGCCCATTAGGCGAGCATCCATTGTCAGGACCTTCCAAAATAGAGGGAGGAATGTGTTTTCCATTGCCTCCATCTGTGTGGATATCCCACCAGTCAAGAGACAGTCTTGTGCTGGGGATTAAGGACATCAGGGAATCCAAGGACAACGTCCCCCTGTTCTATGACACCAAGACATTACACTGGATAGGCTTACATTGAAACTGAGCAAAGGGCACTACCTCGATGGAGGCTACAATCCCTCATGTAAAAACGAATCAATGGTATTGTCAATGTCATGAGCAAGATCACCCGAGTCCTTAGAGCAAGACATTTGTCTGGAGACAAACACTCTCACCAGGATAGTATCCACAGTCAGGCCTAAATATTCTAATTCAAACCTCTGGGTTGGGACTAAGGCTGACTTCTGTACATTCAGAACCCATCCAAACTGCGCCAGATTGTGCTCTGTGTGAGACACATTAGTCTCCAGCAGTGAAGAGGATTGCTCCCTCAGACGTATGTTGTCGATGTATCCTATAACAGGAATACCCCTGGTATGCAGGAGCCCCAAAAGCAGAAAATAGAAAAAATAGAAATAGCCCATGGTGCACTCAATAGCCCTGTGAGCTGGGGGGTGAAAAAAATAGAGATTCTAAGGAAAAACCTGAATGACCGCCAGGGGCATAGGGAACCCCAAAATCAACCCACACGGTTACCAGGGTGTAACAAATTTATAGAGTGAATCGGTAAACACACAAGGACAAGGGTCAACCTCAGTAATATGCCTGTAATAAATTGTCACAACGTATGAACTGTAACATTTGTTTTTACAATGTATGTACCATTAAAAAAACTCATATCCCAGAGGTATGGAATGGTCAAGAAGTTTGTTTGTTCCCAGAACAAACAAACATATGGGGCGTTTGCAGCAAATTTGAGTGCCGTGGAGGGCCCCATAATGCACTGCGAGATCACAGTGCATTGACGGCTGCTGATTGGCCAAAGCATGCACCTGACCTGCATGCTTTGGCCAATCACAGCGTGACGTGCTATGAGAGCCATGGTAGGCCAAAGGACAATTGTTTTGCATATTTGTCACACTTTAATGACTCAGATCATCAAAAAAATGTATTATTACACAAAGATAACCCGAGTAAATACAAAATGCAGTTTTTAAATGATGGTTTCATTTATTAAGGCAAAAAAGCTGTCCAAACCTGCTTGGCTGCATGTGAAAAAGTAATTGCCTCCTACACCTAATAACTGGTTGTGCCACCCTTGGCGGCAACAACTGCAATAAAGCGTTTGTGATAACTGCCAACGAGTCTTTCACATTGCTGTGGAGCAATTTTTGCCCACACTTCTTTGCAGAATTATTTTAATTCAGCCACATTGGAGGGTTTTCCAGCTTGAAAGGCCTGTGTAAGGTCATGATACAGCATCTCAATTGGATTTAAGTCTGGGCTTTGACTAGGCCACTCCAAAACCTAAATTTTGCTTTGTTTGAATCATTTGGAGGTGGACTTGCTGTAGTGTTTTGGATCATTGTCCTGCTGCATAACCCAAGTGCACTTGAGCTTGAGGTCACGAACTGATGGCCAGACATTCTCCTTTAGGATTTTCTGGTAGAGCTCAGAATTAATGGTTCCATCAATTATGGTAAGTCGTCCAGGTCCTGAAGCTGCAAAGCAGCCCCAGACCATCACGCTACCACCACCATGTCTGACTGTTAATATGATGTTCTTGTTATGAAATGCTGTATTAGTTTTCTGTCAGATGTAACGGGACGCACACCTTTCAAAAACTTAAATGTTTGTCATGTCATTCCACAGAATATTTGCCTAAAAGTCTTGGGGATAATCAAGATGTTTTTTGGTAAATGTGAAATGAGCCTTTGTGTTCTTTTTGGTCAGCAGTGGCTTTGGCCTTGGAACTCTCCCATGGATGCCATTTTTGCCCAGTCTCTTTCTTTTTGTTGAATCATGAACACTGATCTTACCTGAGGCAAGTGAGGCCTGCAGTCATATTGTTCTGGGTTCTTTTATGACCTCCTGGATGAGTCGTCGTCATGCTCTTGGAGTAATTTGTGTAGGCCCGCCACTCCTGGGAAGGTTTACCACTGTTCCAAGTTATGTCCATTTGTGGATAATGGCTCTCCCCGTGGTTCACTGTAGTTCCAAAGCCTTAGAAATGGCTTTGAAACCCTCCCCAGACCGATACATATACATTACTTTGTTTCTAATCTGTTCTTGAATTTTTTTAGATTGTGGCATGATGTGTGGCTTTTTGTGATCTGTTAGCTTGCTTCACTTTGTCAGACAGCTTCTATTTATGTGATTTCCTGATTCAACAGGTCTGACAGTAATCAGGGTGTGACAAGTGAAATTTAACTCAGCTTTCCAAAAAATCGTGGTTAATCACAGTTCATTCATGATTCAGCATAGGAGGGGCAATTACTTTTTCATATAGGGCCAGGAAGGTTTGAACAGCTTTTTTCCCTTAATAAATTAAATAATTTAAAAACTGCATATAGGATTTACTCCAGTTATCTTTGTGTAATATTAAAATTTGTGTGAGAAATATGCAAAAAAAATAGAAATTCAGGAAGGAAGAAATATTTTTTCACACAACTGTATATAAAATACAGTTCAGAGTATATAGTGCAGTTAGTATAGTATATATATAATGCAGTTCAGAAAATATAGTGAAGTTAGTGTAATATATATATATATATATATATATATATATATATATATATATATATATATATATATTACAGGTCAGAGTATGTAGTGCAGTCCGTATAGTATATATAATGCAGTTCAGAGTATATATTGAAATTAGTGCAGTATAGTATATATAATACAGTTCAGAGTATATAGTGCACACCGTATAGTATGTATATAATATAGTTCTGAGTATATAGTGCAGTCCGTATAGTATATATAATGCAGTTCGGAGTATATAGTGCAGTCCCCAATTGATTGTTCTAAAATTCACTGGGCATCCCATACTTCCTATACCCTATCCAAGTTCAATCCACTCAATAAAAATAAAAACAAAGCTAATGGACTGTTCATTGCCTTGGAGTGACTGAGGATTGAATGCTGGGCTGGGCAGGGTGACAGGTGGGCCACAACACTCAGCAGCCCCTACTGTAAATATAATACAGTAGAGAGTATATAGTGCAGTCAGTGTAGTATATATAATACAGTGCAGGGTATATAGTGCAGAGCATATAATACAGTGTATTGAAGTGGTTAACTGCTTCAGCCCCGGAAGAATTTACCCCCTTCCTGACCAGAGCGTTTTTTTGCGATTCGGCACTGCGTTGCTTTAACTGACAATTGCATGGTCGTGCGACATGGCTCCCAAACAAAATTGACGTCCTTTTTTTCCCACAAATAGAGCTTTCTTTTGGTGATATTTAATCACCTCTGCGACAATTTTGAAAAAAACGCATTATTTTTTACATTTTGCTATAATAAATATCCCCCAAAAATATATAAAAAAAACATTTTTTTCCATCAGTTTAGGCCGATACGTATTCTTCTACATATTTTTGGTAAAAAAAACGCAATAAGCGTTTTTTGATTGGTTTGCACAAAAGGTATAGCGTTTACTAAATAGGGGATAGTTTTATGGCATTTTTATTAATAATTTTTTTTTTACTAGTAATGGGGGCGATCAGCGATTTTTATTGTTATGGGGGACATGTCGGACATTTTTGACACATTTTTGGGACCATTGTCATTTATACAGCGATCAGTGCGATAACATCTCCAAAATACGCCCCTTTCTAATCAATGACACAACAAAGCTCTTAAATTCACTCGCTGGTCATCTCTCGCCTCGACTACTGTAACTCCCTTCTCATTGGCTTACCTCTACATAGTCTATCACCTCTTCAATACATCATGAATGCTGCTGCCAGACTCATCCACCTTACCAATCGTTCAGTGTCTGCTATTCCTCTCTGTCAATCCCTCCACTGGCTTCTGCTCGGCCAAAGAATTAAATTCAAAATACTAACAACTACGTATAAAGCCATCCACAATTTAGCCCCCAGCTACATCACTAGCCTAGTCTCTAAATACCAACCTACTCGTTCTCTTCGTTCCTCTCAAAACCTCCTGCTCTCTAGCTCCCTCACCACCTCCTCCCATGCTCGCCTCCAGGACTTTTCCAAAGCCTCTCCAATCCTATGGAATGCCCTACCCCAATCTGTATGCTTATCTCCTACTTTATTAGCTTTTAGACGATCCCTGAAAACCCTTCTCTTCAGAGAAGCCTACTTTACCCACACCTAACTGTATTTTCATTTTCTCCATCAGCTCATCCCCCACAGTTATTACCTTTTGTTTCCACTTGACCCTCCCTTCTAGATTGTAAGATCTAATGAGCAGGACCCTCTGATCCCTCCTGTATTGATTTGTATTGTACGTGTACTGTCTGCCTTCATGTTGTAAAGCGCTGTGCAAACTGTTGGCGCTATATAAATCCTGTATAATAATAATATATCAATGGTATGTGTGAGCAATATATCATTTAGTGACAACTTTTTGTAAAAAAATTTTTGGGCATTTTCCCAAAATTTGTGCCAAAATATAAAATATTCCATGGACTCAACATGCCTCTCAGCAAATAGCTTGGGGTGTCTACTTTCCAAAAAGGTGTCATTTGGGGGGGGGTTTGAACTGTCCTGGCATTTCATGCTCAACATTAGAAGCTTATGCCACACACCACCCACTTTTCTAACCACTTGAAGACCAAGCTCTGTCTGACAATTTTTGTTTCCATGAAAAAAAAAGGGATTTTGCTAGAAAATTACTTTGAACCCCCAAACATTTGCACATCGATTTTCCAAACGCAATTTTTTTTCCAAAAAAAACACTTTTTTGAATTTTATTTTACAAAAACACACTATATTTCCCAAATATTTGGTAAAATATAAAAGATGATCTTATGCCGAGTACATAGATACCAAACACGACATGCCCATACAGCGGCGATAAACTATATACATTTTTTAAATCCTTTTAAAACCTTTACAGCTTACCGCTTTAGATTTACAGAGAAGGTCTACTGCTAGAATTACTGTTCTCGATCTGACGTTTGCGGTGATACCTCACACGGGGGGACAGGGGTGCTTTAATTTTTTTATTTTTACACTGTCCCTTTTTTTTTAATCATTTTTGTTATCACAGGGAATGTAAATTCAGTGGAACCTTGGTTTATGAGTAACGTGGTTAACGAGTGCTTTGAAAGACGAGCAACTTTTTTTTTAAAATTCTGACTCAGTTTGCGAGTGTTGTCTTGCAAAACAAGCAGAATTCAAGCTAATGGGGTGTGCAGTACCGCATTTGGCCAGAGGTGTGGGGGCGCCGGGACACTGGGAACGGTTCGGAGGCGTACAGAGCCATTTGGAAATACTCCGAATCACTCGGAAATACTCCTTTCCCGAGTGTTTCCGAGCCTTTCCGAGTTCAGCCGAGCTGTCCCTGAGTATTTCCGCAGCTCTCCGGCACCGCCCACCTCTGGCCACATGCGGTATTGCATTTAATAGAAGTTAATGCGGAACAAATTATCTTTGTTTCCATTAACTTCTAAGGGAAAACTCGCTTTGATAGTCAGGTCCATAAATATTGGGACATCGACACAATTCTAATCTTTTTGGCTCTATACACCACCACAATGGATTTGAAATGAAACGAACAAAATGTGCTTTAACTGCAGACTTTCAGCCTTAATTTGAGGGTATTTACATCCAAATCAGGTGAACAGTGTAGAAATTACAACAGTTTGTATATGTGCCTTCTTCTTTTTAAGGGACCAAAAGTAATGGGACAGATTAACAATCATCTATCAAACTTTCACTTTTTAATACTTGGTTGCAAATCCTTTGCAGTCAATTACAGCCTGAAGTCTGGAATGCATAGACATCACCAGATGCTGGGTTTCATCCCCGGTGATGCTCTGCCAGGCCTCTACTGCAACTCTCTTCAGTTCCTGCTTGTTCTTGGGGCATTTTCCCTTCAGTTTTGTCTTCAGCAAGTAAAATGCATGCTTAATCAGATTCAGGTCAGGTGATTGACTTGTCCATTGCATAACATTCCACTTCTTTCCCTTAAAAAACTCTTTGGTTGCTTTCGCAGTATGCTTCGGGTCATTGTCCATCTGCACCGTGAAGCGCCGTCCAATGAGTTCTGAATTCACTTCAGAATTCATCCTGCTGCTTTTGTCAGCAGTCACATTATCAATAAATACAAGAGAACCAGTTCCATTGGCAGCCATACATGCCCACGCCATGACACTACCACCACCATGCTTCACTGATGAGGTGGTATGCTTTGGATCATGAGCAGTTCCTTTCCTTCTCCATACTCTTCTCTTCCCATCACTCTGGTACAAGTTGATCTTGGTCTCATCTGTCCAAAGGATGTTGTTCCAGAACTTTGAAGGCTTTTTTAGATGTTGTTTGGCAAACTCTAATCTGGCCTTCCTGTTTTTGAGGCTCACCAATGGTTTACATCTTGTGGTGAACCCTCTGTATTCACTCTGGTGAAGTCTTCTCTTGATTGTTGACTTTGACACACATACACCTACCTCCTGGAGAGTGTTCTTGATTTGGCCAACTGTTGTGAAGGGTGAAGGGAAAGAATTCTTCGGTCATCCACCACAGTTGTTTTCCGTGGTCTTCCGGGTCTTTTGGTGTTGCTGAGCTCACCGGTGCGTTCTTTCTTTTTAAGGATGTTCCAAACAGTTGATTTGGCCACACCTAATGTTTTTGCTATCTCTCTGATGGGTTTGTTTTGTTTTTTTCAGCCTAATGATGGCTTGCTTCACTGATAGTGACAGCTCTTTGGATCTCATATTGAGAGCTGACAGCAACAGATTCCAAATGCAAACAGCACACTTGAAATTAACTCTGGACCTTTTATCTGCTCCTTGTAAATGGGATAATGAGGGAATAACACACACCTGGCCATGGAACAACTGAGCAGCCAATTTTCCCATTACTTTTGGTGCCTTAAAAAGTGGGAGGCACATATACAAACTGTTGTAATTCCTACACCGTTCACCTGATTTGGATGTAAATACCCTCAAATTAAAGCTGAAAGTCTGCAGTTAAAGCACATATTTTCATTTCAAATCCATTGTGGTGGTGTATAGAGCCAAAAAGATTAGAATTGTGTCGATGTCCCAATATTTATGGACCTTACTGTATGTGAGTGCTTTGGATTACAAGCATTCTCCTGGGACAGATTATGTTCGTAATCCAAGGTTCCACTGTATCCCCTTTGATAGCAATAGGCAGTGACAGGTACTCTTTTTTGAAAAAAATGGGGTTTATTAGACTCTAGATCACTCCTCTGCCCTTAAAGCATCTGAACACACCAAGATCAGTGTGATAAGATGCTTTCCCAATGGCGCTGTTTATATCCGGCAAAAGCGATGTCATGAAATGTTCGTAGCTTCCTGTTTCTTAGGCCATAGAGATGATTGGAGCCATTCTGGTCTCCGATCAGCTCTATGGTCAGCTGGCGGAACCACCGGCTGCATTCTCGGGTTCCCTGGTGGGTCAGGAGAGCCCGAGAATAGCCCCTCCCACTGCTTGTAAAAGCAGTCTAGCGGCTAATTAGCTGCTAGGATTGCTTTTACATGAAAGCTGACCGCCGGCTGAAAAAAACGATGCCAAGATGATGCCTAAACATGCAGGCATCATTCCAGTATAACCACTCAAAGTCCAGCAACATAGCAGTATGTTGCTGGTCCTTGTTGGGCATATATTGTAATGTTCTTTTTTGTTATGTAGTCTGTGTCATGTAGTCATGTCATGTAGTCTCCATTCACATTGATCGATTGGTGGTATGCCCACCATCAGAATACCGCCCTGCATCCACCCACTTCTAATGATGGGCATACATGCACTGTTCTTTTTTTTTTGTTCAACCCCAAAAAATAACAGATTCCTCCATTCACATCAATTAATGTGAAGAAATCTCTGCCAAGAAAAATGAATAAAAATATATGCCGAAGCATGGACGATCCGCCATGTCCACCCCTGCCCCTATGCTTTGGCATATACAGTTGTGCTCATAAATTTACATACTCTGGCAGAATTTATGATTTCTTGGCCATTTTTCAGAGAATATGAATGATAACACACTTTTCTTTCACTCGTGGTTGGTGTTTGGCTGAAGCCATTTAGTATCAATCAACTGTGTTTACTCTTTTTTAAATCATAATGACAACAGAAACTACCCAAATGACCCTGATCAAAAGTTTACATACCCCAGTTCTTAATACCGTGTATTGCCCCCTTTAACATCAATGACAGCTTGAAGTCTTTTGTGGTATTTGTGGATGAGGCTCTTTATCTTCTTGGATATAAAAGCAGCCCATTCCTCTTGGTAAAAAGCCTCCAGTTCCTGTAAATTAGTGGGCTGTCTTGCATGAACTGCACTGAGTGGCAATGACAAGTCAACTTGGCCTTGTGTTTTGGATCATTGTCATGTTGGAATGTCCAAGTACGACCCATGCGCAGCTTCCTGGCTGATGAATGCAAATGTTCCTCCAGTATAACATACTGCATTCATCTTGCCATCAATTTTGAGCAAGTTTCCTGTGCCTTTGTAGCTCACACATTCCCAAAACATCAGCGATCCACCTCCGTGTTTCACAATAGGAATGGTGTACCTTTCGTCATAGGCCTTGTTGACTCCTCTCCAAAAGTAGCGTTTATGGTTGTGGCCAAAAAGTTCAATTTTGGATCCAAATTACTTTGTGCCAGAAAGTTTGAGGCTTGTCTCTGTGCTGTTTGCTGTATTGTAAGCGGGATACTTTGTGGCATAGTAATGGCTTTCTTCTGGAGACTTGACCATGCTGCCCATCTTTCTTCAAGTGCCTCCTTATTGTGCATCTTGAAACAGCCGCACCACATGTTTTCAGAGAGTCCTGTATTTCACCTGAAGTTATTTGTGGGTTTTTCTTTGCATCCCGAACAATTTTCCTGGCAGTTGTGGCTGAAATCTTAGTTGTGCTACCTGACCGTGGTTTGGTTTCAACAGAACCCCTCATTTTCAACTTCTTGATTAGAGTTTGAACACTGCTCATTGGTATTCTCAATTCCTTGGATACCTTTTTATATCCCTTTCCTGTTTTATACAGTTCAACTACCTTTTACCGCAGATCCTTTGACAATTTTTTTGCTTTCCCCATGACTCCGAATCCAGAAACGTCAGTGCAGCACTGGATGAAAGATGCAAGGGTCTGTCAGGAGTCCAGAAACTCATTGACTTTTTATACACACACACACACACACACTAATTACAAGCAAACAGATCACCGGTTAGGCTGATTACCTTTAATAGCAATTCAAATCCCTTTGTGTCAATTTGTGTGCATGTTATCAGGCCAAAATCACCAGGGTATGTAAACTTTTGATCAGGGTCATTTGGGTAGTTTCTGTTGTCATTATGATTTAAAAGGAGTAAACACAGTTGATTGATAATAAATGGCTTCAACCAAACACTAACCATGAGTGAAAGAAATGTTTTTGTGTTATTCATATTCTCTGAAAAATGGCCAAGAAATCATAAATTCTACCAGGGTATGTAAACTTGTGAGCACAACTGTATGCTCTTTTTTTTAACCGTGGAGGTGAACTCACCTACTACAGCGCTGGGGTCACGGATTTAAGTATCGTGAGAGCAAACCCTGTTGCTGTCAAAATATATAAATCAGTGTGGTGTTTACGCAGCGCTTTACAACATTAGGGCAGACAGTACAAGTACAATACAATTCAATACAGGAGGAATCAGAGGGCCCTGCTCGTTAGTGCTTACAATCTAGGAGGGAGGGTCAAGTTATACAAAAGGGTAATAGCTGTGAGGGATGAGCTAATGGAGAAAATAGTGCAGTTGTTAGATGGAGGCAGGATAGGCTTCTCTGAAGAGGAAAGTTTTCAGGGATCGCCTAAAAGTGGATAAATTTGGAGACAGTCTGACAGATTGGGGTAGGGAATTCGAGAGGATGGGTGAGGCTCGAGAGAAGTCCTGGAGGCGGATATGGGAGGAGGTGATGAGGGAGCTATAGAGCAGGAGGTCTTGGGAGGAACGGAGATGGCGATTAGGTTGGTATTTTGAGACTAGGTTAGTGATGTAGCTGGGGGCAGAGTTGTGGATGGCTTTGTAACTTATTGTTAGTATTTTGAATTTAATTCGTTGGGCGAGTGGTAGCCAATGGAGGGATTGGCAGAGAGGGGTAGCAGACACTGAGCGGTTTGTAAGGCGGATGAGTTTGGCGGCAGCAGCATTCATGATGGACTGAAGGAGGGATAGTCTGTTTAAAGATAAGCCAATGAGGAGTGAGTTGCAGTAGTCAAGGTGAGAGATAACCAGGGAGTGAATCAGGAGCTTTGTGGTTTTATTGGTTAGAAAGGGACGTAGTTTAGAGATGTTGCGGAGATTGAGGCGGCAAGCTTTGGAAAGTGATTGGATGTGGGGCTGAAAGGAGAGTTCAGAATCCAGGATAACACCTAGCACCCTGACATGTGGGGACGGGTGGATGGCTTTGCCATTGCTCTTGACAGAGAAGTCAGGGGAAGAGGCACGTGGGGGAGGAAATATTATAAGCTCGGTTTTGAACAAATTGAGTTTGAGGAAGTGGTGTGACATCCATACAGATATGTCGGTTAGTAAGTTAGTGATGCGTGAGGAGACTGATGGAGTGAGTTGAGGGGTGGAGAGATAGATTTGTGTGTCATCAGCATAGAAATGATATTGAAAGCCGTGAGAGGCTATCAGCTGACCCAGGGAAGAGGTGTAGACTGAAAATAAAAGAGGTCCAAGAACAGAACCTTGGGGGACCCCGACAGAGAAGGGAAGAGGAGTGGAGGAAGTAGAATTGTAAGTGACACTGAAGGTGCCTTGGGATAGGTAGGATGAGAGCCACTGAAGAGCACAGTCACGGAGACCGAGGGAGTAAAGTTTTTTGAGGAGGAGGGGGTGGTCAACCGTGTCAAAGGCAGCTGAAAGATCCAGAAGTAGGAGTACAGAATAGTGTCCGTTGGTTTTTGCAGTTAGTAGGTCATTTGTGAGTTTTAAAAGAGCAGTTTCTGTGGAGTGTTGAGGGCGAAATCCAGATTGAAGGGGATCAAGAAGGTTGTTTTTAATGAGGTGGTCACTCAGATGGTTGTAAACCAGGCGTTCAAGGAGTTTAGAGGAAAAGGGGAGCAAGGAGATAGAGCGTAGGTTGTTAAGATTGGTAGGGTCCAAGGACGGTTTTTTGAGTATGGGGGGTGACCAGTGCATGTTTTAGAGCATCGGGGAAGATGCCAGAGGTGAGGGAGAGATTGAAGATGTGGGTTAGAGAGTGTAGGATGGGGTTAGAGGATGACCGTAGAATTTGAGAGGAAATAGGGTCCAGGGGACAGGTGGTTAGGTGGGCGATAGAAAGGAGTTTAGCAACTTCATCTGTAGTAGCAGATTTAAATAGGGGGAGTGTCAGTTGTACCTGTTGACATGGGGTCTTAGCTGGGGGAGATACCTGTAGAATGGAGATTTCATCACAAATTGTATCAATCTTGTTTTTGAAGTGATTAGCGATTTCCTGGGCAGTGAGTAAGTCAGTGGGTGGAGGCGGTGGAGGACAAAGTAGAGAGTTGAAGGTAGAGAAGAGTTTACGGGGATTGGATGAGAAGGTGTTAATAAGAGTTGTACAATAGGTTTGCTTGGCAGTGTGGAGGAAAGAATAGTATTTTTGGAGGGCAGATTTGTATTGGTTGAAGTCTTTGAGAGACTTAGTCTTGTGCCACAGACGCTCAAGAGCGCGACTACGTTTTTTGAGAATTTTAGTGTCATCTGTTTGCCAGGGTTGTAGGGGTCGAGGCCTGATTCTGCGTGTAGTGAGGGGAGCGAGCTTGTCCAGGGTGGAGGACAGAGATTTATTGTAGATGGACATGGCTTGGTTGGGGCAGGACAGGGGAGAGATTTTGTCATAGAGGTGGTCAGTAGCAGAATAGAGGAGAGAGGAGTTGAAGTTGCGAAAGTTTCTACGGGTGATGGTTAGGCGATTGGAGGGAAAAGTGGTGGAAGACAGGGGGAGAGAGAAACTAATAAGGTGGGTGGTCGGAGAGAGGAAAAGGATTGTTTGAGAAGTTGCATGGAGTGCATAGGTAGGAGAATACAAGGTCAAGGGTGTTACCATCAGAGTGAGTAGAAGCCTGTACCCATTGCTTCAGGTCAAATGAAGAGGTTAGACTAAGAAGTTTAGAAGTAGCAGGAGTGTTTGTATTAGCAGGGATGTTGAAATCACAGAGAAGGATTGTGGGAATATCCGAAGAGAGAAAGTAGGGTAGCCAGGCAGAAAACTCATCAAGGAAAGTTGATAATGGTCCAGGGGGCCGGTAGATCACAGCAATTCTTAGGGAAGTAGGAGAGAATAGACGTATATAGTGGGCTTTGAATGATGAGAGGGAAAAAAAGGGAGGAGGGTGAATAACCTGGAAGGTGCTCTGGGGGAATAGGAGGAATCCCACTCCACCTCCCTTGTGTCCATTAGGCCTAGGGGAGTGAGTCCAGTGAAGGCCACCCTGGGAGAGGGAAGCAGGAGAAGGGGTGTCATATTCGTGGAGCCAGGTTTCGGTGAGAGCAAGTAGATTAAAGGAATTAGTGACAAAGAGGTCATGAACAGCAGTGAGTTTGTTGCAGACAGAGCGGGCGTTCCAGAGGGCGCAGGAGAGAGGGAGGCTGGTATGGGAAAAAGAGGAATGGAGACTAAATTGTGTAGATTGCGACTACTGCCAGAGGGTGTAGGGTGATGGTGATGGGTGTGTTGGGCACAGTTAAATAAGGGAGGCCCAGGGTTTGGGGAAATATCTCCAGCGATTAGAAGCAGAAGAGTGAGGGAGGTAATATGAGAATATGATTTGTATAAGGGGACATGCTTCAGTCCCCAGTGACCGTAACTCTTTTTAGTAATGCCCATGTTGAGGGATAGGCACAGAAAGGTCTTAAATTCAGGAACCATTATAGGTTTCCAGTCAAATTGTCTGGCAAAGGTCAAATTTGGGTTTTGGGCGATAAATTGACCAGCGTATACATTTCTTTGGTCCACAATAGATCTGTACAGATTTTCCATTAAAAACAGCTAAAAAAATTCAAAGGGCTTTAAATCTGCTGTTTTCACCTGAATTCCGGGTTGGCCAGTGAATGGGGGAAGTACGGGCACTGCAGAATCTGTGGGCTGCCAATCAGGACTTGCAAGCGCAGCGGGAAGGGCACTATGGGCTCTACAGGCCTGTGTTCGAATTCTTGGTGGCTGCGGGGCACTACTTGTGCTAGCCACTGCACCAGCTTGAACTGCACTTATGGGACTCGCCACATCACCAAATGATACTGCAGTGCTGGTTTGTCTATGACCAGGGTGTACTAGGCCGCTGGTGCTCGCCAGTTCACCAGAAGGTTGAGCAGCACTAGTACTAACACTCTGCTGCATATGAGTATCACGCGGTTGTAGCACCTCAGCAACAGAAGAATGGGGTCGGGTACACCTGACCTTAGCAGGGACTAGTACTCCGCCGTAGTGTGACTCACAGGTAAAAAAAAGCACCTGGTTGTCAGAGGACTGTTTGAATCTCTGCAAAAAAATCAACTGCTAGCGCTAGCAGGGATCAGGCCTGACTCTGCTAAATGCTGCAGTTTTGTGTGCTGTGTATTGGAAGTGACAGTGATCTTCTGATACTGCACTTCGGTGGGCTGGGCAGAGGGGCTAAACGCAGGTGTCGGGGCTGATCCTGCTAATGCCGAGTTTTTGGGAACACTATACTATTTGGGATGCTAATATAGTTCTGATCAGATCAAAGATAATTACCCGTTCAGACACTATACTAGTAATGGAGGTATATAGTGTGTGTGTTAGTGTTACTGGCAGGGATGTAACTAGAAATCACAGGGCCCCATAGCAAAATGTTGTATGGGGCCCTCCCCCCCACAAAAAAATGGCGGGGCTTAAATTAAATAGGGGGTGTGGCTCAAAGGGGGTGTGGTTCAAGTATGAGATGAATGAGGAAGGAAGGAAGGAAGGAAGGAAGGAAGGAAGGAAGGAAGGAAGGAAGGAAGGAAGGAAGGAAGGAAGGAAGGAAGGAAGGAAGGAAGGAAAGAAAGAAAGCCTACACCACAATAGCAATATATGTATTGCAGAAAGTTTAACAATCAACAGATAAAGATACTCCAAACACCTGGTGTTGGCACTTCAATCACCCTCACCTGTGCCGAATGCAGCGTGACCAGTGCCCAATGTGGCCTTTGTGTTCCCAATGCAGTGTGGCCTGCCCGTGCCCAATACAGCCTCACCTGTGCCCACTTGTGCCGAATGCAGCGTGGCCTGTACCCAATGCAGGGTGTCCAGTACCCAATGCAGCCTCACCTGTGCCCAATGCAGCCTCACCTTGCCCAGCTGTGCTCAATGCAGCCTCACCTGTGCCCGATGCAGCGTGACCTGCCTGTGCCCGATGCAGCCTCACCTGTGCCCAATGCAGCCTCACCTGTGCCCCATGCAGCCTCATCTGTGACCAATGTAGCGTGACCTGTGCACAATGCAGCCTCACCTGTGCAGAGAAAGAGGTGAGCCAGTGGTGGAACTACCGAGGAGGATGAGGAATGCATACTGCAGCCCTCAAATGGCTGTTGGTGAGCGTGGGGCTGCCTCAGAGTGGGGGGGGGCGAGCACCGCTCGCATGGTCCCCCAGCCAGGGGAAGTGAGAAGAGGAAGAGGCAAGCTGTCCGTACACCCCCCCCCCCCCGCCCCACAGTATGCATTCCTCATCCTCCCCACAGGCCCCTCTCGGCTGCGGGCCCCATAGCGACCGTGTAGCTCGCTATGGCGGTAGTTCCGCCACTGGTTACTGGCAACCAAAGGGTTATAATCTGACAGTGTCTGGGATTGTCGCTAACACTAACTAGCGTCACCCATGACACTAATACAGTGATCAGAAAAAAAATCTGTACACTATACTGACACTGTGACGGAGTAAAAGGGTTAACTGGGGGGTGATCAAGGGGTTAAACCTTTATTAGGGAATATATGGGGGCTACCCTAAACCTACCTGGGACTGACACTACCACTAACTGCCCTAACGCTGTTTAGCATCACAAGTGACACCAATACAGTGATCAGTAACAAATCATTTTCTGTGCCTGTGTTTACATTACACAAGAGGTTCTCTGATTTGCCAGAACCAATCAGCAGGTCCATGCCATAAATCATTGGTCTGTAGTCTGGACTTGATGAGTTATCGGTTCTGAACCAAATCCGATTGGCACAGTGATGATGGGTGCGCACGCGCCCCAAACCGCAGGCACAAGTCATGTACCTGTACGTGACTGCGCAGTCGGGCCACCCTGCTGCAGTATATGTACGTGGGGTGGTCCGGAACTGGTTAAAAGAACTCGGCAGGTAGGTTGTCTAAACATCTTGGAGAACTAACGACAGATCTTCTGTATGTTGCCTCAAATCCTATTCATGTAATTCCAGACTCAATGTTGAGATCAGGCTCTGTGGGGGCCAAACCATCACTTCCAGGACTCCTTGCTTTTTTTATGCTGAAGATAGTTCTAAATGACATTGGCTGTATGTTTAGAGTCGCTATCCGGCTGCATAACACATTTGGGGCCAATCACATGCCTGATGGTATGGCATGATGGAGAAGTATCTGCCTGTATTTCTCAGCACTGAGGAGACCATTGATCCTGACCAAATAACTCCATTTGCAGAAATGCAGCCCCAACCTTGCAAAGAATCTTCATCATGCTACACTTATCTGTAGGCACTCATTATTGTACCGCTCTCCAGCCCTTTACAAACTGTCTCCAGCTACATCCAAATTTCGACTCACCAGTCCAGAGCACCTGCTGTGATTTTTCTGCACCCCAGTTCCTATATTTTTGCATATAGGACATGGAAACAAGGCTAGGCAACTCAACTTTACCACGAGGATACCAGCAGAAGCTACTCTAGAGCACCCCATCAGTCCGCCACAGGACCCTCTAGGGCAGTGATGGCGAACCTTGGCACCCCAGATGTTTTGGAACTACATTTCCCATGATGCTCTGGCACTGCAGTGTAGTGGAGCATCATAGGAAATGTAGTTTCAAAACATATGGGGTGCCAAGGTTCGCCATCACTGCCCTAGGGGGATCCAATCTCTACCTATTATGGCAGCCTCTGGCACGAGAGCCTTCAGGAACTCAATGGTTTAGCTGGGAATCGCTGCCCTGAACATGTATAGAATCCTGCTGGTTGATGTTATAGGCAATCCCCACACGTCCAATACCATTATTCTGGGCATAGAAAAGTAATACGTAAATGGATCTGGAAAAAATGTCCTAATCCCAGATGGAACCGTTGGGAAACCCGCTACTTTTTCATAGACTTCATAGACATGACCATCACCTTAAACACTAGCAAAGAAAATCACTGAAACCCTGCTGGAAGGGATTTTTTGCCAGTGTCCAATCACCTGAAAGTGGCTGTATAACCCTATAAAGCAGGAATATGCAATTAGCAGACCGCCAGCTGTAGCAGAACTACAACTCCCATGAGGCACAGCAAAACTCTGACAGCCACAAGCATGACACCCAGAGGCAGAAGCATGATGGGACTTGTAGTTTTACAACAGCTGGAGGTTCGCTAATTGCATATCCCTGCTATAAAGTCATCAATATGAAGATAGTCTGTGACATACAATTAACTTAATATTAATCTTACGGACAGCTAAGTAGAAATGTCCTAAAACAGGCGTGCAGAAGTGTCAGAATTTACCAATTTTCACAGAGACAGTGGCATTGTCTAAGGCAGTGGTTCTCACCCTTACAGTGCAGTGACTTCTTGATAAAATGTCCCAAGTTGTGGGGACCCCTAACAGTAAAATTATTTTCGCAGCGAGGGTTGTCAGCACCCAAGACAAGTGGACATTTAGAGCTCCCAGAGTCCCTTCCACTCATACAGTATTAAAACCCCTCATGGTACATTTTTTGTTCTCCTTTTATCTCTCTCTATCCTTGTTTTTTTTTCCCCCCATCCTTCTCTAGCTGTCTTTTTTGTTCTTTATCTCCATCTTATTCTCTCTCTCCCTTTTTCTTTGTTCCTCCCCCTTACATGTATTCTCTATTTTTATTTCTTCTTACTCCTTGGTGGGGGGAATGGGATGAGTGGCAGTGCTGGGGGGAGTTCTGATCAGCCTACTTAGGTGCCCTTTTTTAACATTTGAGGTCCAGGCCATAGCCGAATGACGGCTACAGCGCGGACCTCAATCTCCGGGAGGACGTCATAGGACGTCCTCCCCTTTCCTGAGCGCACACCAGGGAAATTCCGTGCTGGCCGTGTCAATTGGACACAGCCAGTCACAGATCGCGGTAAACGGCCAATCACAGCGGCCGTTTACAGCGCAATCGCCGGTTCCAATGAGAGATGATCTCAAATGTAAACATATGAGATCATCTCTCATTGCCGTCTCTCTCTCCTCACACAGAGACCGCGTGTGAGGAGAGAGGATATTGCAGCGATCTGTGCCTTGTGTGAGTTCTATCACAGTTTTTCCATGCTATAAAAGTGCCCAAACAGTGCTCAACCAGTACAGTGGGATCTGTGCCAGTCAGTGACCACCTGTGCCAATCGGTGACCACCTGTGCCAATCAGTGCCCACCTGTGCAAATCTGTGCTCACCTGTGCCCACCTGTGCTCACCTGTGCCCATCTGTGCCATTGGTGATCAGTGTCCAGACATCTGCAATCAGTGCCCACCTGTGCCACCTCATCAGTGCCCACCTGTGCCACCTCATCTGTGCCCATCTGTGCCACCTAATCGGTGCCCACCTGTGCCAATCAGTGCCAATCAGTGCACATCTGTGCCACCTCATCTGTGCCCATCTGTGCTGCCTCATCGGTGCCCACCTGTGCCACCTCATAAGTGCCCATCTGTGCCGCCTCATCGGTGCCCACCTGTGCCACCTCATAAGTGCCCATCTGTGCCGCCTCATCGGTGCCCACCTGTGCCACCTCATAAGTGCCCATCTGTCCCGCCTCATCAGTGCCGCCACATCTGTGTCACCTCATAAGTGCACATCTGTGCCACCTCATCAGTGCAATCAATCAGTGCACAACTGTTCCGCCCCATCAGTGCCACCTCAGTGCCCATCTGTGCCACCTCAGTGCCCATCTGTGCCATCTCATCGGTGCATATCTGTGCTGTAAATCAGTCCCCATCTGTGCCGCCTCAGTGCACATCTGTGCAATCAATCAGTGCCTATCTGTGCAGCTTCATCAGTGCCTATCTGTGCAGCTTCATCAGTGCCCATCTGTGCCGCCTCATCAGTGCCCATCTGTGTAATCAGTGCACATCTGTGCAGCCTCATTAATGCACATCTGTGCAGCCTCATTAGTACCGCCTCATCAGTGCACATCTGTGCAGCCTCATTAGTACCACCTCATCAGTGCACATCTGTGCCGCCGCATCAGTGCACATCTGTTCCACCTCATCAGTGCCCCTCTGTGCCACCTCATCAGTGCCCATCTGTGCTCATCAGTACCGCCTCATCAGTGCCGGCTTAGCACACACCTGTGAAGTCACATCATCACCAGCAAGCATGTCCAAAAGGGTCTTTTCCGCTGAGGAGGCATACCAGATTCTTTCCCAGGCCGACGAGAGCAACGGGGAGCTCTCTTGTTCGGATTCCATTTCAAACTCCGATTCTGAGTCGGACGTCAATTATGAGCCAGTCCTCAGTAGTGGAACACTGAGTGACTCAGAGGAGGAAGAAATTCGGCCCGCCAAACGAAGGCGTTCTAGTGTGGAGGCAGGGGCATCCACCAGCACCGCTGTGCCTTCCACCAGCACCACAGTACCTCCGCAAAAAAGGCCAAGGACCCATGCCAGCCTTCCCTATGCCCTTCAAAACCCCTTGTGGCTTTCTCCTAATTCAGAAAAAGCCAACATTCCCCCTTTCACTGCCCAGCCAGGAGTCCAGGTGGACATGGAAAATTTTTCTCCAATCAATTTTTTTGATTTAATTTTTACAGAGGACATGTTATCAACAATTGTGGCCCAGTGCAACCTTTATGCACAGCAATTTATTCTAAATAACCCAACGTCCTATTATGCCCGTCCCTACGAGTGGAGAGACCTAACGGTGGAGGAGTTGAAGGTTTTTTTAGGCCTCACATTTGCTATGGGACTCAACAAAAAAAACACCTTGAATTCCTATTGGTCAACCCTCCCCATCCACCACATGCCAATCTTCTCCAAGGTAATGCCCAGAACCAGATACCAAATGATAACGAGGTTCCTTCATTTTAATGATAACACTCAGTGCCCTCCCCGAAATGACCCAAATTATGACAGGCTTTTCAAAATTCGGCCAATATTAAATTATTTTTCTGAATTATTCCCCCAGCTGTTTACCCCGGACCAACATATATGTGTGGATGAGTCCCTTGTGAAATTTAGTGGCAGGCTTAAAATTAAGCAATTTATCCCCAGCAAAAGGGCCCGCTATGGGGTGAAGGTGTACAAACTACGTGACCCAGTCACAGGGTACATGTATGCCTTCAAAGTGTACGAAGGGAAGGACACCCAGCTGCAACCCCCTAATTGCCCGGACTACTTGGGATCAAGCGGGAAAATTGTTTGGGGCCTGATATACCCTCTACTGGAAAAAGGCTACCACCTGTACGTAGATAACTTCTACACATCTCTGCCCCTGTTCCACAATCTTCACCGGAAGAAGACGCCTGCATGTGGAACCATAAAAAGGAACCGGAAGGGCTTTCCTCAAAGTCTTGTCAATAAGAGGTTGAGGAAAGGAGAAACGGCAAGCCTGTGGAACAAGGAGATTTTGGCAGTGAAGTGGAGGGACAGAAGAGATGTCTATATGTTATCTTCAATCCACAATGATACCTTCGTAGAAATCCCTAGAAGAAATGGCCCCATTCAAAAACCAAAATGCGTTTATGAATATAATTTGTACATGGGGGGAGTCGACTTCAATGACCAAATGATGGAACCATACCTTGCCACAAGACGGACATACCATTGGTATAAGAAAGTCGCAATTTATTTTTTTCAATTGGCCATATACAACTCCTATGTAATTTACCGTAACTCCACCCAAAACCCCAAACGCTTCCTTGGCTACCAAGAGGAAATTTACACTGCCCTTATATTCCCAAACGGCCCCCCAGAAACAATCCGATCTGATGTTCTTAGTCGACTCTCCGAGCGCCACTTTCCAGATAGACTCCTTCCCAGACCAACAGGCCAACGACGTCAAAAAAAATGTAAGGTGTGTACCAAAGCAGGAGTCAGAAGAGATACATCTTATTACTGTGCCCAATGCCCTTCCGAACCAGGCCTCTGCGTAAGTAAATGCTTTCGCCGTTACCATACTTCACTAAATTATTAGTGAAGTATGGTAACATAATCCTCAGTTCCTGCCTTCACACACCTTCACACCCCTTATGCCACTACCTGCTCTGTAACTGACCCTGGCTTGTTATTTGACCACGCTTCTGCCTGCCGATTCTGTACATACCACTGCCTGATCCTGGACTGTTATCCGACCATGCTTCTGCCTAACGATTCTGTACATACCTCTGCCTGATCTGGAACTGACCTTGGACTGTTTGACCATGATATTTGCCTGCCTCTTGGACTGATCTTGTACCCTGCAACTGGACTAGTGGGATTCAACACAGGGGTCTCACATATGTGAGGGGCTCTAGAATTGTTTTTCTGGATGAAGAAAACAATTTTTTTTGTTTTCTCATTCCTAGATTAGGGTCTGGAGACTCGGAGGCTTCAAAGAGATTTGGGTGGGAGAAGCCTCTACCCCTGTCTCCATTCTGTCCTGAATGAGGCCCTACTGCTGCCTGTAGGACTTACTGCCATTATGTCCCTGCCTGTCGCACTGACCACACCACATGGACCTGCCTACTACCAGGACCAATATTTATGGCACTTCTGACAATATCTCTGCCTGCACTAACCCTGGACTGTATATGGACAGTATCCCTGCCTGCTGCCTGGACAATTGTGTTTGCCGTTGCTGACCAAGTCCCTGCCTGCTGCCTGGACCAGTGCTATCCTCCTGTGTACAACTGCGCTACTACAACCACAGGTAATCTTTTGTTTACACTTTGCTCAGCATAATGTATTTTGGGGTGTAATTCTTGGTATGTGCATGCTATGTGTTCCTGGAACACCTGACGGTGTTCCTTGCATGTTGGATCTCTGTATGTGGTCAGGCTGTGCAGAAGTCTGACACATGTGGTATCGCCATACTCAGGAGGAGTAGCAGAATGTATTTTGGGGTTTCATGTTTGCTATCTAAATGCTATGTGTTGGAAATATCTTATAAACGTACAACTTTGTGTAAAAAATAAAAAAAATAAAAAAAAATGTGTTTTCATTTTTTTTCCACGTTTTCCAAAAACTCCTTAGGCCTCATAGATTATACGTTGGGGTGTTAGCTTTCCAAAATGGTGTCATTTTGTGGGTGTTTCCATTGTCCTGGTGCTCCAGGGCCTTCAAAAGTGTAATAGGTGGTTGAGAAATGAGATGTGTAATTTATGCTCCTAGAACACCTGATGGCGCTCCCTGCATGTTGGGCCTCTGTATGTGCCCAGGCAGTGAAAAAATCCCACACATGTGGTATTGTTATACTCAGGAGGAGTAGCAGAATGTGTTTTGGGGTGTCATTTGTGGTATGCACATGCCATGTGAGAGAAATAAGCCATTACAATGACAATTTTGTGAAAAAATAAATAAAAATCTTAACATTGCAAAGAATTGTGGGAAAAAAACTACTTCAAATAACTCACCATGCCTCTTACTAAATACCTTGAAATGTCTACTTTCCAAAAAGGGGTCATTTGTACTTTCCTGGCTTGTTAGGGTCTCAAGAAATGAGATAGACCACCAGTAAATCAGATGTGATATTTTTTAGGATTTGCACCACAACTTGTAGACTCTCTAACTTTCACACGGACCAAATAATATCCACTAATTTGGGTTATTTTTACCAAAGATATGTAGCAGTATAAATTGTGGCCAAAATTTATGAAGAAAAATTAACAATTTGCAAAATGTTATCACAGAAATTAAGAAAAATCCATTTTTTTTTCAAAATTTGTTTTCATTTATAGCGCAAAAAATAAAAAACCCAGAGGTGATCAAATACCACCAAAAAAAAAAAAAAAAAAAAAAAAAAAAAAAAAAAAAAGCTCTTTGTATGGAAAAAAGGACAAAAAAAAATCATTTGGGTAGAGTGTTGCATGACTGAGTAATTGTCAAAGTGTGAGAGCACTGAAAGCTGAAAATTGGTCTGGACAGGAGGGGGGTTTAAGTGCCCAGTAAGCAAGTGGTTAAGGTCATCTGCTGATCTGAGAACTGTAGTGGGGACTTTTAATGGCAACTATAATCACAGGTAGTGTTACTCTGTCTCCAGCTCTGTGGTGTCTTGTAGCAGTGACACCTATGCCGAAATCAGGAGATATTTTTTTGGGGGGGGGGGGGGGTCTACTCCAGCCCCTCCCACTTCATTCCTCACCAGTCAGCTGACCCCTAGTCTCTCTAAAAATCCAGAAAACTACATTTCCAAAAAGTTAGATTTGCGTTTTACTGAGCGACGCATGTATTTGATCCCCTATCAATAAGCAAGATTTCTGGCTCCCAGGTGTCTTCTATACCAGGTACACCGCTCCACTGATCTTGGTAAAGAGCATTTGGCGGAGGCTCTTTACCACGTGATCATCCGTGTCCAATCACAGTCAATAGGAAGACCCGCTGATCGGCTTTTCCTCACTCGCGTCTGACAGACGTGAGTAGAGGAGAGCCAATCGGTGACTGACGGGGGGGGGGGGGTCTGCGCTGATTGTTTATCAGCGCAGCCCCCCCTCAGATCACCACACTGGACCACCAGGGATCGCCACTAGGACCACCAGGGAAGGAGCAACATGTGGATGGCCAGGTATGTACCCCATGGCCATCCACATGTGTCCAGTGCCCACAAATAGGCACCATTATGTTCCAGAACTGCCCAGCAGTGCCCCCAATGTTTTCAGTGCCAGTGTTAATTGCCCATCGGTGCCACCTGTGTGTCCATCAGTGCCACTGTATCAGTGCAGCCACATCAGTGCCCGTCATTGAAGAAAACATACTTTTTTACAAAAAAAATTTTTTTCTTTTTTTATTTGTTGCGCAAAAAATAACCGCAGGTGATCAAATACCACCAAAAGGCTCTATTTGTGGGAACAAAGATATAAAAAAAAAAAAAAAAAAAAAAAAAAAAAAAAATTTGTTTGGGTACAGTGTAGCATGACCGCGCAATTGTCATTCAAATTGCGACATCGCTAAAAGCTGAAAATTGGCCTGGGCGGGAAGGTGTCTAAGTGCCTGGTATTGAAGTGGTTAAAGCGCTTCTAATCTCAGCTTATGTGTAATATATTTTAAAAAAATGTTGTCAGACGACACTAATCAAGCTCATACAGTGAGCCGAGTTGGAGGAATTCTGCCTATGACCCCAAGAACACCATCCCCAGTCAAACAATGGAGATGGAAATGTGCTTTGGGGGGAGTTTTTCTGCCAAGGGGACAGGACAACTTCACCACATTTAAAAAAAAAAAAAAAAAAAAAAAAAAAAAAAAAAAGATGAACAGGTCCATGTACCATGAGCTCAAGAACCTCCATCCCTCAGCCACGGCATTAAAAATGGGTCATGGATATGTATTCCAGCGTGCCATTACACAAAGCATATGGCCAAGGCAACAAAGGTGTGGCTCAAGAAGCACATTAAGGTCCTGGAGTGGCCTTGCCAGTCTCCAGACCTTACTCCCATAGAAAACGTGGAGGGAGCTAAAGGTTCGAGATACCAAACATCAGCCTCAAAAACATTAATGACTTGGAGGAACTGCAAAGAGTATTGGGACAAAATCCCTCCCGAGATGTGTGCAAACCTGATGGCCAACTACAATAAACATCTGACCTCCGTTTGCCAACAAGGGTTTAGACACCAAGTACTAAAACATGTTTTGCAAAAGGTGTCAATACTAATTTCACTCATTAAAATGCAAAATTTATATAAAAAAATTTGAAATTAGTTTCTGGCTGTTTATTCCATCATTCTTAAATTAAACCAACCATTAAAATTATAGACTGATTTGTCAGTGGGCAAATGTACAGTCAGCAGGCATATTTTGTAATTTTCTAAACAAAAAACCCACTCTTTCAGTTATCCCATCAAAAGAAATGCTTAAATATATTTAATCTTATTCTCCTCTCCATCCATGCTAAGAAATGCATAGTATTTAAGCAAGATGAACACATTGCAGAAACAAGACAGACAATAACATTTATTTTTAAAAAAAGTGTTTATTAAAAACATTACAAAAAAGATAAATGCCACAGAACCAGCCTGCTTCGCACTTAAAAAGTTCATTAAAAAGCCACCACTGGCAGTTAATTTCAAGTAACTGCATCTTGAAGTCTGGGCCATAAAAAGCTCCAATAAGTTACTTTGAATACTGCACAAGTCTCCATTTGCACTTTTACCTGCTCCAGAAATTACCTGTTAGACAAAGAATATAGTTAAAAATCACTTCACTTTGTTGATACAGTTGAGTACTGCCCATCATTACAAAAAAAGTTAAGCCAAGGAAACTATAAATCAAAGGGCATTGCCAATGATCTGGAGAAGGCTCAAACCCACCCCACATGTGTGCAAGGACCCAGTCTTGTTTTGCAATAGTAACTACTCTGATGGGCCAAAACTTACCTTTTAGATATAGGCATTTAATGCAACTAAATCAGGCACCCTTAATGTAGGTGCCCCTTCCTTGTAAATAACCCTGTAAAAAAAATTAAATCCCAACAGAAGCCACCTGCAAATTTTAATTGCCAACTAGGTTCAGTAGCAAATGATTAAAGGGAGACAATGCCTTATTACTCAGTCACAGCTTAGAGGGGCTGCAAGGACCTTGCTGGCATGTCTGATCACTCTACCCTTTAAAACTTTCAATACAGGATTAGGGTCTCCACTGTAGGCTCTGAAACAGGTTCCACCCCAAGCAGCTTCATGCAGACAGCTGGAGCTGCCAGAGAAGGGGGACTGCCTGGTCTGAAATCCCCTAGACATGGGCAACGAACCCTTTCAGTGCACATTGGGAACCCTGCAAATGAAGAAGCCCAATCAGCTTCCGGAAAAACCCAACAGCACAGGTGAAACCAGCCTTTAAGGTGGCACCATCAGTCTGATTAGAGCTGGTTTCCTCCTGTGAACAAGCCTGTCAAAAGAATTTTAAGTATAGCTATACTGGAGGTCTGTATATTGAGAGGCTTTTACCAACTGCCCTTAAAGCAGAGTTCCACCCAAATGTAAGTAAAACTTCAGCTGATTTGTCTCTCCCCCTGCTTTACATCTGTTTCAACTCAGTGAACACATTAAACACAACTAGAGTAACCTAGTAAAAAAGTTAGGAAACCTATGAGGAAATCTCTAAAGGGCATTTATATTTAATTTAGGATATATTTTTAACAAATATGTATTTAATGTGTTAACAGCCATCTTGAATGCATTGTGCAAGTAATTGGGTTAACAGCGATTTCCACATACTCTGAAAAAAAGTCCAGGCATGAACTCCCTTCAGGACACTACAAAACAGTGGCATGGGTGGAGAAAAAAAAAAAAAAGTTTTACTGGGGTTTAGTTACCTGTAGCATCCTGTAAGATTTCAGAATTGTGTACCGCTCGAGTATGTGTGCATTGTTTCACTTGTTGAAACGAAGTTCAGTCTTTGTCAGACTGCTCGTCCACTTTTCAAACCACAATGCTGAAAATTCCAGCAAGAGAAAAACCTTACTTTAGAGTCTTACAAAACAACGTTACACAAAGTTAGAAAATATTACACATTTAAAAAGCAATAAAAAAAGTTTGACATTAATGCTCAAATAGAAACTATACTGTAAACTGTTAATAGAAAGAAAACAGATCTTACCTAAAGTTTAACTGAAGCTTAGCACTACTTTGCTCTACCCCCTCAGCTTTCGTTGTCCTCCTTAAATCTAGTGTAGTAAAACCTTTATCCAGAACTTTAGCTCAGTGATAAAACGACTGAGCTTAGAGGCGGCACCCATTGCTTCTCTTGCACTAGACCTGTGTCCCTGGGTAGAGTCCCTTGCTGGGTAGATAGCTCCTTTACTCGCCATGGATGAAGCAGCTGAATCTAAAAGGTCTGAATAGGTGCCTCTTTGTAGAGATAGCCCTTGTCATCTAGGTTCTCTTCTCCTCACAACTTGCAAAAACACACATTAACACTTAAAACTTTATTTTACATAACACTTTGTACTACACCTTTCCTTGGTACAAGTCAATACATTCAGCTAGAAAGAGACAAGCATTTCCTTTCGAATTTTTTTTATTAAATGAAAAAGTGTACAACAGCTTGAACTATACACACACACTGAAATTTAAAATGAAAATAAAATTTAAAAAAAAAAGTCTCATATTACACCATGATCCTGGCTAGTTGCTTTGACTGTTCATAAATCTTATAAAAAAGTGTCACGTTACCTGCAACTTAAATTGAACATTATCAAAAAGGAATGCTGTTGCACTCTTTACAAATGACCACTACAAATTAACATTTAAAAACCTAAAAACTGTCTCAAAAAGGCATATTTTACAGTCCTTCCTCCATTGTAAAGGTAATGTACTTAAATATATCCATTCCATTCACAAAATGGCTCTCTGTATCTGCTCTGGTGTCTTCTGTCATATCACTGCATGTTCTACGCATGACTGAGATAATGACTCCTTAACTTTGTAATCTCGATAACCTGCAGCTGTGTTACCTCTGGGCTCTCATCCTCTCCTATTTATACAGTGAAGCCTGTTTCAACAGAAGTAAAGAGTAAAAATAGGTTATGATGATATCCAGCTAGCCAGTTTCAAGACAATACTATCCTGATAAGCTTAACCTGTAGCTAAAGTACTCTTCATTTTTTTTTTTGGTATTAAAATTAAAGGAAAGAAATATAGATGCAGAAGATGCTTTGTTCACTTACCCAGAAGGAACAAAGTGGAATTAATAGCGATTTCTTCCTCCTCCATATCCACCACCGGCACTCCCTCCACTGCCAGGGCCATAGTTGCCTGGAAAAAAAAAATTAAGTTGGTTTTAAAAACCTGACCTACACATTCAGAGCCATATTAACCAACTGACTATTTTCAAGTTCTACTGCAAAATGATTGGATGTTTGATGAAGTGCATTTCAGTAATGAAATAAACCTGTCAAGTCTAGATACAATAGATGTTTGAAGACAATGGGTGTTACCATCTGAGGAGAAATGCAATCATTTCTCCACAGGAAGTTGGAAATTTTAGCTAGCAGCTTTTCTGTAACTGGTAGGAGCCACACCAAGCAGTGATGGTCTCTTCCTCTTCTCCGAATAAAAGCACAACATACTAAGAGCCCTTGCACACTGGGGCGGTTTGCAGGCGCTATTGCGCTAATAGCGCCTGCAAACCGCCCCGAAAGTGCCACTGCTGGCATTCCAATGTGAAAGCCCCGAGGGCTTGCACACTGGAGCGATGCGTTGGCAGGACGGTAAAAAAAGTCCTGCCAGCAGCATCTTCGGAGCGGTGTGTATACCGCTCCTTTACCGCTCCTGCCCATTGAAAACAATGGGACGGCGCGGCTATACCGCCGGCAATGCGCCTCTGTAGAGGCGCTTTGCCGTGGTATTTAACCCCTTCTCGGCCGCTAGCGGGGGGTAAAACTGCCCCGCTAGCGGCCGCATACGGCGGTAAAACGCCGCTAATAGCGGCGTTTTACTGCCGACGCCGCCCCCGCGTGCAAGGGCTCTAAGAGGGATTTGTGGAAAGCTGATGGGGGGGGCAAAAAACCCTTCCGGTATGTGATTTGCCCGCATTACCATTTACTTCAAACCCTACCTGTGGTCATCAGGACAGAAAAAAAAAAAAAAAAAAAAAAAAAAAAAAAAAAAGGTAATCTCCAACGTATATACTCAGACGGGAGAATAAAAAAAAATAAATAAAATTGTAATATGCATAAACGCTCCACTAGGTCAAAATAAACTAACCCTTGTAGTGTGTATGAAAAGAACTTTATACTCCGGTCACATCTAGGCGTTTCTGCTATAAGCCTCAGCTCTAACACCCAACAAGACAAATCCCATTCATTACAGTGGGCCCTGTTCACATCTGAACGTTCTGTCACCTAAAAGCAAAACCGCACAAAAGTACATGAGCTACTTTTGCAGATTACAGTTTTACTGCTTTTAACATTGGAGACCTTTGAACTTCAAAAGTGTACAAAAATGCTGAAAAAAAAAACCGCAATGCCTAGATGTGAATGGAGCCTCAATGAAAGATTAAGGCTGGCCATACATTAAACAATTTTCCTTTAGATTTACCAAAACCATATAATATGGAGGCGAGACCTAAACCCTTTCAATTTGTATAAAATCAGGCAGGCCCTTGCACTATATTAGTTAAAGCTAAAGGAAATTGAGTTTAATAACGTATGGAGAGCTTAATGTGTACTATGCAACACCCAAAGGCCTACGACTACCAATTCTACCTCCACCATATGGTCCTCCCATACTTCTGCTGCCTCCAAAGTTTCCTCCACTCTTCATAGGGCCATAATTAGAAGACTGCTGATTGTAGTTTCCAAATTCGTTGTAGTTTCCTCCTCCTCCATAGTTACCTGTAGCAACAGATTCATTTGAAGAGTTCACTATACAAAAGAGATAAAGAAAATATTCTCAGCCAAGTCATAAGATTTAAAAATTGCAACCACATTTCTGGGAGAAAAAAAAAAAAAGTCCTCTATATAAAGTTTTGGGAATGGACCCCCATTGTCATAATATACAAAGGCATAACAGATCTTACCTCCTCCGTAGTTGTCATATCCGCCACCATATCCACCACCTTGATTGCCATAACCAGGACCACCACCATAACCACCACGGCCACCACCATAACCACCAGGTCCACCTCCAAAGTTTCCACCTGCAGAAGATGGGAAGCCCAAAATTAAGCAGGTCATAAGCCTATATTTTTATCTATTATAACAAGCATAGACATACTAAAGGACAGCAATTGCAGAACTGAGTATATAATGCAGTGCATATTAGCCACAGTTTAACCAACCCTTAAACCCCTTTCACACTGAAGAACGCCCCACGCTAGCGGAAAGGCACTGCTCATTTTTGACCCCGAAGGGGTCAAAAGCACCCGAATAGAGCAGCTGCCAAAGCTCTTTGGAGGCGTGGTTTAGGACCGCACCAAAGATGCTGCTTGCAGGATTCTTCTGTCCTGCAAGCACACTACACTCACACTGAGGCAGTTTACAGGCGCTTTAGTGTGAAAGGGGGGGGTCTTAACTGTCAAGACTCGGAGGTCAGAACCCTGTACACAAATTGGGCTATACAAGCCCCAGTAGAGCAGCAGAAACAACCCCTCCCAATGGAGGACAGTGTATCTGCATACTAAGACCCTTGCACACTGGGGCGCTTTAGCACTAAAAGTAGCACCTGTAAAGTGCCTCTTGAGCAGTGCACTTGCAGGACAGGAAAAAGTCCTGCAAGCAGCATCTTTGGGGTGGTGCAGGAGTGTTGTATTACTGCACCTCCCCTTGAAATGAACCTGCAACATGGGCGCTATTAACCCCTCCTTTGGCTGATAGCAGGAATTAAAAGCGCCCCACTAGCGGCTGAAAATTGCTGCTTTAATGCCAACGCCCCAGTGTGAAAAGTCTTGAACGGGATAGGAATCTTAAGTCTCTGTATCAAATGGTGTGACCATAGAGCCAAACAGCACTAGTAGGTTAACTGACCCGGTTGTGTTTGTGGTTGGGAGACCACGAGGCAATTAGATCTACATTCTATGGGTGCCTTGAGTCAGG
This sequence comes from Lithobates clamitans, assembly GCA_037952925.1. Classification (NCBI taxonomy): domain Eukaryota; kingdom Metazoa; phylum Chordata; class Amphibia; order Anura; family Ranidae; genus Lithobates; species Lithobates clamitans. The sequence continues at coordinate 2,046,660 of JBBGZY010000583.1, forward strand.
GGTGTCTGAAGTACCTTTCAAATGTGACAAATAACTTACCTCCTTGGCCGCCACCATATCCATTGTATCCATCCCCATAACCTCGTCCACCACCATAGCCATCTGTTTAAAAGTACACAAAAAAAATAAAATTACATAATCTTCAAAGAAGACACACACGGCATTCCATTTACCTGAACAAAAACAGCAAAGTGTAGCGCTACAGAGTGATATGTCAAAGACAATAGGCAAATGAAAACAAAATATATACAAGACTCAAATAAAGTGTCCATATGGATAATGGTGCAAAGTAGGCATGTATATAGTCCCAATCATATAGACTGGAGATTATACATACTTCTTTGCACCATTATCCATATGGACGAGAGATAGATAAAGATAATATAAATCTATTCATCTATATATTTTCTAATTCAGTGTCATCAAGACTCACTGTCTACACTGAGTTTGACATATCACTCTTTAGCGCTACACTTTGCTGTTTTTGTATACCATTTATCCAATTTGGCAGGTTAGCTGCTGACTTTGTGAGCAGCGCAGATTTGTTTACAATTCCATTTACCTGAGCCTCCTCTGAAGTTGCTGCCAGGTCCTGGTCCAAAGTTTCCACCACCGCGTGAATCACTAAAGCCAAAATTGCCTAAAAACCCCAAGAGCATAGCATATTTAGGGACATTGTCAACATAGGGCAGCTGTAACAGCAATTGAGAATCTAATGCTCACCTCCTCCTCTAGTACTCCTTGTGCTCTGTACTTCATGCATTTCTTGTCTCGATAAAGCTTTTCTGACTTCTGCATTGTGTCCATTTATAGTGTGATATTTTTGCACTAAGGAGAAGAAAGGACAGGGTCAAACATCCAAAATGCCTGCTTTTTTTATGCACATTATAGTAAAAGCAGCATATTAAGCCACAAAAACAAAAAACTTACAAACAATTTTGTCAACTGGATCATGATCATCAAATGTTACGAAACCAAAGCCCCTCTTTTTGCCAGATTGTTTGTCTGTGATGATTTCTATGCTGTCAATTTTTCCATATTCCTGGAAGTATTCCCTAAGGTGATGCTCTTCTGTATCTTCTTTGATACCACCAACAAAAAGTTTTTTAACTGTAACATGGGCACCAGGCTTAGCAGATTCCTGAAATTTAAAAAAAAATGTGTAAATATCTTATCACACTTGTTTACATATTCTAACAGCTCAGAAAACAATGCAGCCGTTAAGTGGCAGAAACATTTTAAATGGGGTTGGTGCGCAAACAAGCATTATTACCTCTCTGGCTACAGCACGCTTCGGCTCCACGACTCTGCCGTCAATAGAATGTGGGCGAGCTGACATTGCTGCATCTACTTCATTCATGGACGAAAAGGTTACAAATCCAAAACCTCTGGATCTTTTGCTTTGAGGGTCCCTCATGACCTAGGAGGAAAAACAGCACCATTTTGTAAAAGGGCACATTTGAATATAAAAAAAGCCACCATACACAACATATTCAGTGATCTTAGGGGGATGTCATCCAGCTTCACTGTGAATCCCTCACCGAGCAAAGGACCCAAAATCTTGCAAGTGTTTTCACAAGAATAGGGATCTTCAGTGGTGACATACCTTCACTGCAAGCAGCCAAATGCCAGGTTAAGAGGCAAAGCTTGATATTGTGGATTTCAAAGCAGCATATTGAATGAGAGGGGGGTCTACAATGCACATTGCTAGTTTTACAGTCAAAACTGTATTTCCACTTTTGCAACATAAAACAAAAATGAAACTTAGAACATAAATGCAGTAGAGGGGGCGATTTATGCTCATCATTAATTTTGTCTGTACTGTTCACAAATATCAGTTGTAAAAACTGGATGTACACGGCCTGTGCCAACAAAGGAGCTTTGAAAACATGTTACTCCAGCATGATTTGAAAGCTGCTGATCAGTGCGATTTGCAGCTCTGACTTCAAGTCTACTCAAGTCGCAATGAAAATCAGGAAAAAAGTGGCACAGGAACCTTTCAGAGTTGCTGCAGCATGAGCCGCAAACAATTTGAACAGTTTCATTGCTAGAAATTGGGTGCGACTCGAATTTGACTAGAACTGCCAAGTTGCACTGGTGTGAACAAGGAATTCTGTTTCCCAATTGCATATTGGAAGCTGTCTACAGGGTCCTAGTATAAACCTTGGTCGGAAGGAGAGTTCCAAACATTTAATAATAAAAAAAAAAAATTTACACTAGGGAAAACAGTGCTCACAATGTCCCCACATCTACTCACCACACAGTCTGTCAGCTTCCCCCATTGTTCGTAATATTTCCTCAGACTCTCTTCTGTAGTTTCAAAGCTGAGTCCTCCAATGAAAAGCTTCCTGAACTGCTCCTTTTCCCTCTGCAAAAACACAAAGATGAGACAAAGATGAGAGATATGAGTAGATGGATATAGATATTCCCAGTGATCAGTTCTCCCCCATTTTATTAGGGCAGAAAATGCTCTCAGCACATTGCAGCCTCAACCTTTAACACAAAGGAACCCCCTTAAATAATTTTCCAGTCTCAGGAAAGACCTGCTAAACCAACTATAACTACAACATATGGTACATTAGTGTGATGGACAGAGGGAGGAGTTAGCTCAATAGAGATCTGAGGGCAAGAAATTGCTCAAGGAACCCCAAGCAACCCCTAGAGAGCCATGGAACCCCAAGCAACCCCTAGAGAGCCATATCCATATTAGACAGGCCTCCTTATTGGAGTGTTCTGTATCCAGAGCCGGTTAGCAATGTTTCTAGATAATGATGTGCCGCTGGTCATACAATCACTAACATATTCCTGCAGGCGGCTCACCAATCATTTCTCCATCTCAGAACTGTGCTTCCATCTTCAGGTAATAAGTAAAGTAGGCACTGATTGGCTGCCATGCACATTGCTGCAAAATGTGATGTATTCTCTATGACCTGATCATATGAAGCCCGATCCCTCCATACACTCAGCATGGAGCACACAGATTTATCATGTAATGACAATCGCCGATAAAGCGCCCAATCATCACGTCCCCTCGTTAACATGGTGGGGGAGGGGGGTGTGCTCGCGGCCATCTCAGCCTCTCACTGCAGAACAGAGACAAGATGGCGGCCAAGAAGAGAGCAGAGCCGCCATTACAGGAGCAAAGCCGGCTCCCCCCTCCTCCTCTCCCAGTACAGGGAGACACATCTCTCCCTCAACAATGGCCGGGCCCACAGGCCGCACGTGGTCACCTCCCTGCCCGCCATTCATACAGCCGGTCTCCCCATCCCGGACAAAGCACCGACCGGCCACCCGCATACAACCTCCGCCTCACTCACCTCCATGTTGTCCGGACACACCGACCTCCGAGATGCTAGAATGGAAAATACGGAAGGACAACTCTCCCCGTGTGCACACCGGACGACGGCTCGATGGTAATGGCGAAAGCGCAACCCCGCTTCTTCTAGAAGATTCCCTCGCCAGATGTTGGCTACGCCTCTTTACGTCAATAGAAAGCGTGGGCTCAGCCAATGGCGGGCGGAGGGCGGTACCCGAGACGCTGGTGGTTAGCGTAATCCGAGTTGCGTTGTCATGGCGGCGCCTCTTTAGAAAGACAATGGCGCTCGGCAGGGGGGCGGGCAATGTTCGTAAAGTAGCCGGCGGTGAATAGAGGATGGGGGCTGCGTAGGCGGAGGCGAGCTTTGTGAATATGGCTACGCCCTTCCCGTGGACGTGAAACGAATGCAGAGGGGGTGCTGGGGAAGGGGGCAGACGCGAGGGATTGTGGGAGATTTCATTCTATTGTGTGTTGTGCCGCTTTCTTCTTTTTCTTCTATGGGAGGGCAATGTACATTGGGTGCGGGGTGGGGGGTTTCCATCTGGGGACAATACAATCCTGAGCTCTACACACTATCCTGCAGTAAAATCTCTAGTAAGGCCTCAACGCACACTAGCGTAAAAAAGACCACGTGTTCTACTGATCTGAATCTAGAGGCATTGTTCTCTATGGGAGCTATGCACACTGCTACATAAAGATCAGAAATACAGTGATCAGTACACACTGCACAGCCACAAATGCAAAATCGAAAAAAAAAAAGAAGTTTTAGCGCAGAAATGTATGAATATTTGCATATATCACAGCACTGGCAATGAAGAAGAATTTTTCACATTCATGTGTGCCTTCATGTGAGATTACACAAGGTCTTAATGGCTTCAGGTCGGCATATCCGTGATCTGACACATGTGCCGCCGGTCCTCGCTTACACACATCAGGCCAATTGTACCACAGTACCCGATGTCCTCCGGCACCTGCTGATCGTTAGACAAAACTGCGATCTGCCTATGTAAATAAGACATATTACTCTGGATCTTTCTGACAACTTTTTACATCCCTGGCCTAATGGCCCATACACACTATCTGAAAATCAGATAACAGATCATCTGTTATTTTTTTGCATATCTAAAATGGAGGTTACTAAAGCTACGAAAATTCTCGTATGGCAGAATAAAAAATCAGAAGTGATGTCACGTGTTGTAGTGTATTTCCATTGTATTTTTGGACAACAACTGTAACGAAAATCATGCGATCTGGTATCATACAAGAAAAATTTTCATGTTTATCTGATTGGATAATATCGGATGAAGCGTCGTGATCGGCTCTCTGTGCTAACGATCCGATTATCGTACAATCACTTCGAAAGCAGTATTTTTCATCCAATTTTCAAATCGTGTGTACGGGCCATTAGACTTCATTCACACCACCATAAAAATGTGAAATGCTGTTACTGCTTATGATCATTACACAGGAACAGAAAAGTTCCTGCGTAATGATCAGTAAAAAACTTGCATTTAGATGCGTTTAGGTCTGGCTCACATCTATGCAGTTTGCTTTTGATCCGTTTCTGCAGTGCGTTTTTTCTCACACGTTTGATGTGTTTTTTACTTATTTATGATGCGTTTTGCTTTCCTTTTTTTTTTTTTGCATTTTTTTTTACTTTCAATATATTTATTAATTTTTAGCAAAATAAGGTAAAGATCCTCAAAACAACAGCGATACATCAAAGGTACATAAGCATAACCAAAGGGGTTGTAACCATCTCCAGATCCTTGGGCCATCCCAACAATTTTAGAATTTTTTTAGAAAAAGGAAATGTTTTCATTGTTCGACAGATTAAAAAAAAACACACTACATGCATTTCTGCAGTGTGTCCATTGAAGTTTATTGAACCAAAAACGCACCATGTTGCTTTTGAAAAAGTCCCTCACCCTTTCCAAAAACGCAGCAGCTGAAAAATGCATAGATGTGAATGTGTCCCATAGGAAACCAAGGAAACCATGTTAAATGGACTATCGTGCCTTTCTGCAAAAACACATTGGTGTGAACCAGACCTTAAGCCTAGGTTCACACGAATGTGGTGCGGGGAAACACCACAATCCGCATGAGTTTCCCACACTGCATCCCAGTTGCACTGCCCTTGTGATCCACATACATACTCTATATATATATATGTATATATATATATATATATATATATATATATATATATATATATATATATATATATATATATACATATATAGATAGATATTAGGGTGCCCACGTGTCCCGGATTGCCTGGGATTGTCCCTTAATACATATTTGTGTCCCACGCACCTTCATTCCGGGACAATACAGTGACAATACAATACAGACAATATATATTGCTCTGGAGAGACCTAAAAATGGCTGTCCACCAATGTTTACCATCCAACCTGACAGAACTTGAGAGGATCTGCAAGGAGGAATGGCAGAGGATCCCCAAATCCAGGTGTGAAAAACGTGTTGCATCTTTCCCAAAAAGACTCATGGCTGTATTAGATCAAAAGGGTGCTTCTACTAAATACTGAGCAAAGCGTCTGAATACTTAGGACCATGTGATATTTCAGTTTTTCTTTTTTAATCTGCAAAAATGTCAACAATTCTGTGCTTTTCTGTCAATATGGGGTGATGTGTGTACATTATTGAGGAAAAAAAATGAACTTAAATGATTTTAGCAAATGGCTGCAATATAACAAAGAGTGAAAAATTTAAGGGGGTCTGAATACTTTCCGTCCCCACATGAGTTCGACACGAACTCGAAGCTCATCCCTAGTGAGAGGAAGATGATTCGCGCTTTTCAGCTTTCGTACTTTTCAGTCCGTTACTGCTCTTCAGTTTGTGCTTGTGGTTTTGTATCTGGTTTTCAGTGCATGTAGTCAGTTCGTATCTGTTTTTCAGTGCGTTCTTGTCCGCTCGTTTCTGATTTTCAGCTCGCTCTTCACAGGCCTTGCTGTTTTTCAGTGCGTTCTGTTAGTTCGTTCTGACCAGCTGACCGTTTTGAAGCCATGTTGCGGGTACGTGCTCGTCGTAGAGTTTGTGCTATGGGGGGGCGTGGCCTGAAGCTGCATGGAGTAAGGTGCGTGGTGTGAGAGCTCCGGCCAAACTTATCCTTTATCTTTATCCTTCGGGGCCAAATCACCCTTAAAACTGACAATACCTGCTTCGGGTACCTGTGGCCATTCCCGGGACCATGTCGCCACCCAAAAGAACCACAGGGACAACTGGAAAGCTGGATAAATACCGACACGAGGAGCGGGGCTCTGTGAGTGAAGATGGCGCCACCTCAGCCACAGGGGAAGAGACTACGCAGTCGGGAGATACGGCCCGAATCTTGGAAGCGGTATCCCTCTGTCAAACAACCCTCACATCTAAGATAGAGGAAGTCAAAGTTGATATCTCTCTAATCCATCAGGATATCCACAAATTAAGAGAGAGAGTGACCGAAGCAGAACGCAGGATCGGGCAAGCGGAAGACGAAATACTCCCACTGCAGATCACTACAGAAAGACTGCAATACCAGCTCAACACAGTCCTGAGTAGGCAGGACGATATGGAGAATAGGCTACGCCGATGCAACCTCCGATTTGTGGGGCTACCGGAGAGGTCGGAAGGCTCCGACCCCCCCACATTTCTAGAGAATCTCCTAATTACCACATTTGGTAGAGAGGCCTTCTCCTCCACTTTCGTGGTGAAGCGCGCGCATCGTTTGGCAGCGTGGCCCCCACCCTCCGGAGCCCCCCCGAGAACCTTTATCGCAAAGCTTCTGAACTACCAGGACAGAGATACTGTCCTCCGTCTCACCCGCGAGAAAGGGAACATACCACTCGGAGAAGCTCATATTGCAGTATTCCTGGACTTTTTCGCAGAGGTTCAGAAGAAACGGGCACAATTTTCAGAGGCCAAGCAACAATTGCGAAACCACCACTTAACCTACGCAATGCTGTTTCCCGCACGTCTCCGTGTGATCCGAGATGGAAAGGCCTACTTCTTTGAGGATCCCTCGGCGGTTATTTTCTGGCTGGAACATCGTGCCACGGCTGGCCCGGCGCCATAGCCGTCTACAATATGCTCTATTGCCCTGCCGACCTGCACCTAGAAGCTGCTCCAGTCTTCAAAACCGATGACATGCGCCACCAGAACAGTGAGTTTAAACTCACCTATCTCTCCATTCCCAAAACCCTGGCGTATGCCACCCCATTGGACTTCCTTACATGCTTTCTGCCTCTCCCCCCTCATCCCGCAAGCTATTCATGTACTGCCATCTTCGCTTCCTGTAAAGCAACTTGGCCCCGCAACAGAGCCATTTACCCTGCCGGGTTCAATTTGACTTCCCACACCCCCTTTGCAAGCCCGGATGCTTAACTGTTCAGCACCGCCGTGCTCTTCTGTTGACTATTGTTCGCCCTCCGCGGCGCCGGGGGGGGGGATACCTGACCCCTACCCCGTTTCATACAGGCGCTCCGCTCCTCCTATACCGGCCGGATCGGGCTCCCCCCTGCAGCCGCAAAAAGAAATGTTTCCCTGGCCAGCTATAGCCCCCACGGCTGTGGAGAGATGCTACGAGTTTGTCTTGCCCCGCTGGTCCAGAGTAGGCAAAGTTCTGGTTTTATTTGTTTTGTTCGTTTACTTTTTAACCTGTTTTCTAAGTATTTGTCTGCATAGTGCAACTGGTCATACTAAAATGCATATAGCCAATACAACAAAACAAAAACTCTTGCGCATAAATGTATAAGCCCGACAGTTCAAAGTTCTCGATGGATGGTAGCTTTCAGCCTTGCTGCCCTCAAGGATAGGGAAATCCTAACATACAGACAAAAAACAGAAAAGAGAGGGCGCACCGGCCTTGTGCATTATCTTTAAAAAGGTTTATTAAAACAGAAAATGTAAAAGTACTACTCACAAGGGTAGATAAAAATCACGCATAATAGTCAAATGATGGTAGCAGTCTCCAGACCTATGGACAAGACGTGCAGACCGCTGCTGGCTGACGCGTTTCGAAGGTAGCACCTTCTTCTTCAGAGGCTCTGAAGAAGAAGGTGCTACCTTCGAAACGCGTCAGCCAGCAGCGGTCTGCACGTCTTGTCTATAGGTCTGGAGACTGCTACCATCATTTGACTATTATGCGTGATTTTTATCTACCCTTGTGAGTAGTACTTTTACGTTTTCTGTTTTAATAAACCTTTTTAAAGATAATGCACAAGGCCGGTGCGCCCTCTCTTTTCTGTTTTTTGTCTAAAATGCATATACAATGTTTGACACTATCAGGATTGTATGGGATATTCATTTGTATTGCTCCCCGCTGAGCGGTATTGGTTGCCCTGCGGCCTCCTCCTACCATTTTGCGGGGACCTATTGTATTACATTCTATGGGTTCTGAATCTCAGTCTGCATCACATTATGTTTTGGTCTCTTGCATCGTGTGTCTGTGTGTGGGTCATTTCATGCTGGTCCGACCGAATATACAACCACCCTCAATGCTGGGATGGCCTCTTTAAAAATTGTCACGTGGAACGTGCGGGGACTGCGAGACAGAACTAAAAGACTTGCTGCACTGTCCCACCTTAAACGCATGCGAGCGGATATCTCGGTGCTTGTGGAGACTCACATAACAGGGCAAATGCAGCTGTCGCTCAAAAAACCTTGGGTGGATTGGGTGTATCAGGCCCCATTTACTAACAACTCCAGGGGGATAGCAATCCTAATTGCCAAAACGGCCCAGTTCCAGCTTGCGGTCGGACCAGTATGGAAGGTTCCTCTTCTTGCACGCCACAGTGGGGGGACTCGAGATTCTTTTGCTGGCCTTTTACATACCTCCACCATTCCAATTTATCATTCTCAAAGAGGGATTGACCTATATAACTGAGCACCCGACAGTACCAGCTGTATGGCTGGGCAACTTTAATACAATGATTGACCCTAGGCTGGACAGACTTCATTCATCAGCAACGCCACCGGACAGACCTGCCCTGACTAGGTTTGGTAGATTCTTATAAGAATTCGCCTTGACCGATACATGGCGATTTAAGCACCCCAACACACCCGCATACTCCTGCTTTACGCCCTCGCAGTCTGCAATGTCTCGCATAGACATGATACTGCTCACCCCGGCCCTGCTCCCGGAGCTTCTTGCAGTAGGATTTGGAGTGAGGGTCCTTTCGGACCACTCACCCTACTGGATCAAACTGCGACTGCCCTCTACTCCGCCGGCTCACCGATGGAGGCTGAACCCTTTCTGGCTCGCTATCCTCACGGATACTGAGATCATACAACGTGAGTGGTCTCACTTCTTTTTGTCAAATCAAGGCTCGGCCTTGGTCGGGACAATATGGGAGACGTTCAAATCCCATGCCCGCCTGATCCTTTCCACCCACATAAATAGACATAAGGCCTCCTCCAAAATTATCCTCCAGCAGGCGGAGGAACACTTAAACTCCCTTGAATGAAATTTTCTCGCAGACCCCACACCCTCTAACTCAACTCTGCTGCATTTGCAATCCAGGCTTATGGACCAATTACACTATGAGAGGGCCCAAAAGGACATATTTTTTAGTAAACAAAGGATGTTTGAGCATGGGGAGCGGGCGGGTAGAATACTAGCCTATATGGCCCACCTTGATCATACACCCCCTGTCGTGGTCCGGCTTCACTCGCAAGAAGGAACCGAGATCACAGACCCTGACCAAGTAGCCCATGAGTTTCAAAGATTTTACACTGACCTCTACACCTCTAAAGCTGGCCGCCCCCTAGAGGAACTGCGCCACCTGCTGCATAGTATTAATTTTCCCACCCTCACGGCCTCTCAAGTACATCTCCTTGAGGCACCTATCAGCGAGGAGTGTATTAGGGAGGCTATAGCGAACCTACCAACTTCAAAGGCCCCAGGTTCTGACGGGCTCCCGTTGGAATTCTACTCCCACTTCCAAGAAATTCTTATACCCAGATTAGAATTCTTATACCTACACATTTTTGACACGGGCACACTCCCACGCACTATGAATAAAGCATTAATTGTCCTCATTCCCAAGCCAGGCAAAGATCCCCTCTACCCTGAATCTTATCGCCCGATATCTCTTCTCCAACTAGACGTAAAAATCCTTGCCAAGATCCTCGCCCTGAGACTCAACAAAGCCATACTTAGCCTCGTTCATGCCGACCAAACAGGCTTTATGCCTAATAAGAACACAGCATTCAACTTAAGAAGATTATTCACAAACCTCCAAGCTACACATGATGACGTTGGTTCCCGGGTGGTGGTCAGTCTTGACGCCGCTAAGGAGTGGAGCTTTCTGTGGGAATGTCTACACAGATTTGGATTCGGACCCAGATGTATCAGGTGGATCCAGCTCCTCTACCAGGCCCCCACTGCCCGGATCCAGGTCAACGGTAAAACGTCCACCCCCTTCTCTCTGTCTAGAGGTACGCGTCAGGGCTGTCCCCTATCCCCTCTTCTGTACGCGCTGGCCATTGAGCCGTTAGCCATTGCCATTAGGTCGCACCCCGAAATTAAGGGCCTCCGTCTGGGTCAGCTGACAGAGGTATGCGGGTGCTTAGTGTTGGGGTTATTACTTTGACCCAAGTCCAGTCCATGAACAGGGTGGGGAGGAGTTCATGGACCAAGAATTAGTTGCTCCAGCGTCACTAATTCACTCATATGTCTTTGCTGCGTGAGATCCAGGAGAATAACCTTGATGATTTCAGGATTTTTTTCTGGATGACGCTTTGCTGTTCCCTTATATTACGAAGCAGGACACCTGCATGCAGCAAGCCACCACTCTGGAGCAGAGGCTCGTTGCCACGTTGCGGTACTTTGCGACAGGGAGAAGTCTACAGGACTTCAAGTTCTCGACAGGCATCTCCCCCCAGGCTCTGGGGATCATTATCCCAGAGACCTGTTCTGCCATCATTCAGGTCCTGCAGAAGGACTATATTAGGGTAAGTTTTCTCCTTTAACATCGCATTCTATGTATTTAATGTATGCTAATGTATTGTATTTCTTTCATCATTCCCTAATTACCATGATTGTAATATGCTGTGAATATCACTGTAGGTTTGTTCTTAAGTTGAATCTGTTTGTATTTTGGAACAGGTACATTTTTTTACGTGTAGCTCCAGCCAAAAAATCTATTTTTAAGCTTTTTGGTTAACATTTGTTAGATGTACATTTGTTTTTCTGCCTGTGCCCCTGTTCAGAAGATTTCACCTCACTTTCTGTCCGAATGACAGTTGGATTTTGAAAATTTGTGGTTTTAGGGAAACAAGGATTGGTGATAATAAAGCATCAGTGGAGACACCTTTTTCCCACATTAACTCTTACAAGAGAGAATTTCCCTTCCTAGGGGTAGATTTCGTCTCACTTATTGTTGTCTCCTGTTGTCTCCCGTTTGTAAGTAGGAGTCATTTGTAAGTCGGATGTTTGAAAGTAGGGGACCGCCTGTATATACTATACGGCCTGCCCTATATACTCTGCAGAAATTTAGGCCTTAGGTGTTGGGGGTACCAGAACACTGTAAGCCTTCACAGTCACTCTTGGTGAGTGCTGGAACGGGCCCTGCTGTGAAATATTATATCAAGAATTGTAATTACATGCCCCTGTTAAACAGGGTCAGAAAAATTGGGCCTTTGGTGGTGGTGTGGTGGTGTTGCCACAACACTGTAAGCCCTCACATTTACACTTGGTGGGTGCAGGAATGGGCCCTGCTGTGAAATATTAGATCAAAAATTGTAATTACACGCCACTGGTAAACAGGGGCAGAAAAATTGGTCTTTAGACACTGGTGCTGGTGGCAAAACACTGCAACCCCTCACAGATACTCTAGTTGAGTGCAGGAATGAGCCCTGCTGCAAAATATTACAGCAAAAATTGTAATTACACGCCCCTGTTAAACAGGGACAGAAAAATTGGGCTTTAGGCACTGGTGGTGGTGCCCAGAACCAAAAATGTTCTTATAAGCTATCAACATGAACATTGAGGAGGAATAGGATAGTCACTCAGCATAACAGGATAGTCACTCGGCATCAGCATAGGCAGTCTTCAAGGGATCTCACATTCATAAAAAAAAAGAATCGGTTACATCAGCATCAGGTGCTTGGTAGCTGGTGATCCAAGACTGATTCATTTTTATGAAGGTGAGCCGAGTCTGTGGACAGGCGCACTCTGAGATCGGTTACAAAGCCTCCAGCAGTACTGAATGTGCATTCATATTGAATGCTTGATGCAGGACAGGCCAGTAGCTCAATTGCATACTGTGCAAGCTCTGGCCAGTAATCCATCCTCAAGACCCAGTAACCCAGTGGATTTTCAGTTGGAAAGGTCTCCAAGTCTGATCTTGCCGCAAGGTATTCCTGCACCATGTAAATCAGACGCTGGCGATAGTTGCTGGAACCGATCAGACCTTGGGGCTGCGGACTAAAAAATTGTCTGAACACATCGGTCAGACGGCCACCTTCTCCACAGCTCCTTCTGTGACTGACCGAAGCCTCAGTAACACGTTGTCCAGGAGGACCAGGAAATTGCAACCTCCCAGGCTTGGAAATGCATTGCACAAACCTTTCTGCAAGGCCTCCCAAAGATGTTTCATCCTCTGCTCCCTCTGTGAAGGCTGAATAAGTTCCACAACCTTACCCTTGTAACGTGGATCAAGAAGGGTTGCCAGCCAGTACTGATCCCTCTCCTTGATACCACACATTCGAGGGTCCTTTTGCAGGCTTTGCAGTATCAGGGAGGCCATGCAGCGTAGGTTTGCTGAGGCATTCGGTCCGGAGTCCTCTGGGTCACTAAGGACAACATGATCCGCAGCCACCTCCTCCCAGCCACGTTTAAGTCCATGGATTTCTGGGGACTGAAAATGATCCCTTGAAGACTGTTGCTGATGCTGAGTGCCAGGCTCCACTTCCATGCTGACACAATCCTCCTCCTCCTCTTCCTGTGTGATAGGCGGGCCTGCAGGAATACTGTCTTGATAAAGGGGGCCTGGAGAGGTAAGGAAGTCCTCCTCTTCCTCCCTCTGTTCTGCCTCAAGTGCCATGTCCATTATTCCACGCAGCATGTGCTCCAACAGGAAGACAAGAGGGACAGTATCACTATCCTTGTGACCTCCTCAAATGGTGACTGGACAGTGCATGCATCCTTGATCATTAGCCACTGGCGTGGCGAAAAAAGCCAAGCTCCCCTGACCCTGTCCTAGTGCCATACTTGCACAGGTACTCATTGATGGCCCTCTGCTGCGTGTGCAACCGCTGCAGCATTACCAATGTTGAGTTCCACATGGTTGGCATGTCACAGATCAGGCGGTTCTTGGGCAGGTTGAATTTCTTTTGAAGTTCAGCCAGCCGAACATTGGCATTATATGACCGGAGGAAATGCACAGACTTTCCTGGCCTGCCTCAGGAGATCCTGTAAGCCCGGGTACCTGCACAAGAACCGCTGCACCACCAAACAGTGAGCCAAACAGGGAACATGGGTCAAGTGTTCCTGTCGTCGGGTGGAGAGGAGGTTGGTGCCATTGTCGCAAACCACCATTTCTGGCTGAAGCTGGCGTGGCGTCAACCACCTCTGAACCTGCCCCTGCAGATCTGGCAGAATCTCTGCCCCAGTGTGGCTCCTGTCCCCTAAGCAGACCAACTCAAGCACCGCATGGCATCTTTTTGCCTGAGTGCTTGCGTAGCCCCTAGAACGCCTACAGAGCACCGCTGGTTCCGAGGACAAATCTGCACAGGAAGAGGGTATAGAGGAAGAAGAAGAGGAAGTAGTGGAGGAGAGAGGTGTGGCAGAATCACCACTACCCGCATTTTGGAGGCGTTGTGGCGGAACAAGCTCCAACATTACTGCACCCTGTCCTGCATCCTTCCCAGCTGCCAGCAGGTAACGTCCCTGTCCATGCCTGCTGGACCATGCGTCAGCGGTAATATGCACCTTACCGCTGACTGCCCTGTCCAACAAGGCCAAGACATTGCCTTCCACATGCTGGTAAAGAGCCGGAATAGCCTTCCGAGGAAAAAAATGGCGTTTGAGAACCTGCCACTGGGGTACCGCACATTCCACAAATTCTTGAAAGGGGGCAGAGTCTACCAGTTGAAGTGGCAGCAGTTGGAGTGCTAGCAATTTAGCCAAACTAGCATTCAGCCGCTGAGCATGTGGATGGCTGGGACCGAATTTCTTTCGACGGTTTAGCAACTGGGGTAGGGAAATTTGCCTGCTACAATCGGATTTAGGTGTACTGCTAGCAGATTGCCCGCAAGTGCTTGGGACACCTAATCCTACACCTTCATTCCTCTCAGTGCAGGTCTCTGAGAGGACTGAAGGTATAGTGGGGTTGGAGATCCCAGCTGATGAGGAGCAAGGAAAGGTCCGCCTTGTTCTTTGGTGTGGGTCTTTTAAGTATTGTTGCCAACGGACTGCATGGAAGCTAGACATATGTCTGGTCAAGCATGTGGTGCCCAAGCGGCTGCTGTTTTGGCCACGCTTGATACGCTTCAGACATATGTTGCAAACAGCAATGGTGCGATCTGCTGCACACGTCTCAAAAAAGGCCCACACCAAAGAACTTTTGAAAAAACGCGCGGAGTCAGCAGCGCCCTGCACATGCGGAGTTCTGTGGTGTGATGCAGTCGGTTGGCTGTCCTTAAGCTGACCCCTGGAGGGCATCCTGCTTCGTTGGAGATGTGCCTCCTCCTCTCTTCTATCAGGCACCCACCTAGAGTCAGTGACCTCATCATCCCCTCCCTCCTCGCCACTGGAGCAAACCTGGCAGTATGCTGCAGCTGGGGGAACATGACTGCCAGTTTCTTGTCCTTCTTGGGCACCCCCTCTCTCTGGGCTGACGTTACTGTCTTCATCTTCAACCTGGGTACCATCATCAGAGCCTTCAAAACGCTGCGCATCCTCCTGCAGCATGTACCCGACACTGTGGTCTAACAGTTTGGGGGATTCCTCAGGACATGATGGTGGGGATAGGGAAGGAGTGACGGATGCTTTGGCAGCTGCATTGGCAGCCAAACTTGTCTTTGCGAAAAAAGCCAAGCTCCCCTGACCCTGTCCTAGTGCCATACTCGCACAGGTACTCATTGATGGCCCTCTGCTGCGTGTGCAACCGCTGCAGCATTACCAATGTTGAGTTCCACATGGTTGGCATGTCACAGATCAGGCGGTTCTTGGGCAGGTTGAATTTCTTTTGAAGTCCAGCCAGCCGAACATTGGCATTATATGACCGGAGGAAATGCCCACAGACTTTCCTAGCCTGCCTCAGGAGATCCTGTAAGCCCGGGTACCTGCACAAGAACCGCTGCACCACCAAACAGTGAGCCAAACAGGGAACATGGGTCAAGTGTTCCTGTCGTCGGGTGGAGAGGAGGTTGGTGCCATTGTCGCAAACCACCATTTCTGGCTGAAGCTGGCGTGGCGTCAACCACCTCTGAACCTGCCCCTGCAGATCTGGCAGAATCTCTGCCCCAGTGTGGCTCCTGTCCCCTAAGCAGACCAACTCAAGCACCGCATGGCATCTTTTTGCCTGAGTGCTTGCGTAGCCCCTAGAACGCCTACAGAGCACCGCTGGTTCCGAGGACAAATCTGCACAGGAAGAGGGTATAGAGGAAGAAGAAGAGGAAGTAGTGGAGGAGAGAGGTGTGGCAGAATCACCACTACCCGCATTTTGGAGGCGTGGTGGCGGAACAAGCTCCAACATTACTGCACCCTGTCCTGCATCCTTCCCAGCTGCCAGCAGGTAACGTCCCTGTCCATGCCTGCTGGACCATGCGTCAGCGGTAATATGCACCTTACCGCTGACTGCCCTGTCCAACAAGGCCAAGACATTGCCTTCCACATGCTGGTAAAGAGCCGGAATAGCCTTCCGAGGAAAAAAATGGCGTTTGAGAACCTGCCACTGGGGTACCGCACATTCCACAAATTCTTGAAAGGGGGCAGAGTCTACCAGTTGAAGTGGCAGCAGTTGGAGTGCTAGCAATTTAGCCAAACTAGCATTCAGCCGCTGAGCATGTGGATGGCTGGGACCGAATTTCTTTCGACGGTTTAGCAACTGGGGTAGGGAAATTTGCCTGCTACAATCGGATTTAGGTGTACTGCTAGCAGATTGCCCGCAAGTGCTTGGGACACCTAATCCTACACCTTCATTCCTCTCAGTGCAGGTCTCTGAGAGGACTGAAGGTATAGTGGGGTTGGAGATCCCAGCTGATGAGGAGCAAGGAAAGGTCCGCCTTGTTCTTTGGTGTGGGTCTTTTAAGTATTGTTGCCAACGGACTGCATGGGAGCTCGACATATGTCTGGTCAAGCATGTGGTGCCCAAGCGGCTGCTGTTTTGGCCACGCTTGATACGCTTCAGACATATGTTGCAAACAGCAATGGTGCAATCTGCTGCACACGTCTCAAAAAAGGCCCACACCAAAGAACTTTTGAAAAGTCAGCAGCGCCCTGCACATGCGGAGTTCTGTGGTGTGATGCAGTCGGTTGGCTGTCCTTAAGCTGACCCCTGGAGGGCATCCTGCTTCGTTGGAGATGTGCCTCCTCCTCTCTTCTATCAGGCACCCACCTAGAGTCAGTGACCTCATCATCCCCTCCCTCCTCGTCACTGGAGCAAACCTGGCAGTATGCTGCAGCTGGGGGAACATGACTGCCAGTTTCTTGTCCTTCTTGGGCACCCCCTCTCTCTGGGCTGACGTTACTGTCTTCATCTTCAACCTGGGTACTATCATCAGAGCCTTCAAAACGCTGCGCATCCTCCTGCAGCATGTACCCGACACTGTGGTCCAACAGTTTGGGGGATTCCTCAGGACATGATGGTGGGGATAGGGAAGGAGTGACTGATGCTTTGGCAGCTGCATTGGCAGCCAAACTTGTCTTTGCCTGGGTGACAGAGGATGAGGACGGCTTTGTGATCCACTCTACCAACTCTTCTGCATGTTGTAGCTCCACACGGCCAGCTGTCGAAAAAAAAGGACAAGCGTGCCCCACGGCCATGTGCTGAGGATGCACCGTGTCCATGACCAGCACTGTTGGCTGTAGACACAGCGCCTGCTTGCCCTCTTTTAGTGGCCTGTGAGCATCTGCCTTTTCTTGGTGGCCTTCCAGACATGCTGTAAAATTGGATTAGCAAAACACCGCCTAAAGTTTACTAGAAAAATTACACCAGGAATGGCCTGCAGTCAGGTATAGGCTTCGCTAGACTAGAATGCAGTGGATATATATGTAGGAAACTGTATATATATCTTTATGCACTGCAAATTACTGAATCACCTGCCAGCCTGAAAGTGTCGTTGAAAATGTACACCAGGAATTGCCTGTAGTCAGGTATAGAATGCAGTGGATATATATGTAGGAGACTGTATATACAGTCAGGTCCATAAATATTGGGACATCGACACAATTCTAATCTTTTTGGATTTATACACCACCACAATGGATTTGAAATGAAACAAACAAGATGTGCTTTAACTGCAGACTTTCAGCTTTAATTTGAGGGTATCTACATCCAAATCAGGTGAACAGTGTAGGAATTACAACGGTTTGTGAATGTGCCTCCCACTTTTTAAGGGACGAAACATAATGGGACAGATTAACAATCATCCATCAAACTTTCACTTTTTAATACTTGATTGCAAATCCTTTGCAGTCAATTACAGCCTGAAGTCTGGAACGCATAGACATCACCAGACGCTGGGTTTCATCCCTGGTGATGCTCTGCCAAGCCTCTACTGCCACTGTCTTCAGTTCCTGCTTGTTCTTGGGGCATTTTCCCTTCAGTTTTGTCTTCAGCAAGTGAAATGCATGCTCAATTGGATTCAGGTCAGGTGATTGACTTGGCCATTGCATAACATTCCACTTCTTTCCCTTAAAAAACTCTTTGGTTCCTTTCGCAGGATGCTTCGGGTCATTGTCCATCTGCACTGTGAAGCGCCGTCCAATAAGTTCTGAAGCATTTGGCTGAATATGAGCAAATATTGCCTGAAACACTTCAGAATTAATCCTGCTGCTTTTGTCAGGAGTCACATCATCAATAAATACAAGAGAACCAGTTCCATTGGCAGCCATACATGCCCACGCCATGACACTACCACCGCCATGCTTCTCTGATGAGGTGGTATGCTTTGGATCATGAGCAGTTCCTTTCCTTCTCCATACTCTTCTCTTCCCATCAATCTAGTACAAGTTGATCTTGGTCTCATCTGTCCATAGGATGTTGTTCCAGAACTTTGAAGGCTTTTTTAGATGTTGTTTGGCAAACTCTAATCTGGACTTCCTGTTTTTGAGGCTCCCCAATGGTTTACATCTTGTGGTGAACCCTCTGTATTCACTCTGGGGAAGTCTTCTCTTGATTGTTGACTTTAACACACATACACCTACCTCCTGGGGAGTGTTCTTGATCTGGCCAACTGTTGTGAAGGGTGTTTTCTTCACCAGTGAAAGAATTCTTTGGTCATCCACCACAGTTGTTTTCCGTGGTCTTCTGGGTCTTTTGGTGTTGCTGAGCTCACCGGTGCGTTCTTTCTTTTTAAGGATGTTCCAAACAGTTGATTTGGCCACACCTAATGTTTTTGCTATCTGCCTGATGGCTTTGTTTTGTTTTTTCAGGCTAATGATGGCTTGCTTCACTGATAGTGACAGCTCTTTGGATCTCATATTGAGAGTTGACAGCAACAGATTCCAAATGCAAATAGCACACTTGAAATGAACTCTGGACCTTTTATCTGCTCCTTGTAAATGGGATAACAAGGGAATAACCCACACCTGGCCATGGAACTGCTGAGCAGCCAATTGTCCCATTACTTTTGGTCCCTTAAAAAGTAGGAGGCACATATACAAACTGCTGTAATTCCTACACTGTTCATCTGATTTGGATGTAAATACCTTAAAATTAAAGCTGAAAGTCTGCAGTTAAAACACATCTTGTTCGTTTCATTTCAAATCCATTGTGGTGGTGTATAGAGCCAAAAAGATTAGAATTGTGTCAATGTCCCAATATTTATGGACCTGACTGTATATATGTTGGAGACTGTATATATAACTAATGCACTGCATATCACTGAATCACCCGCCTGCCTGCCTGAAAGTGTATTTGAAAATGTACACCAGGAACTACCTGCAGTCAGATATAGGCTTGGCTAGACTAGAATGCAGTGGATATCATATATATGTAGGAGACTGTATATATATTTTATGCAATGCAGATCACTGAATCACTTGCCTACTTGCCTGAAAGTGTATTTGAAAATGTACACCAGGAACTACCTGCAGTCAGATATAGGCTTGGCTAGATTAGAATGCAGTGGATATATATGTAGGAGACAGTATACAAAGTATATATATATATATATATATATATATATATATATATATATATATATAAATAAACAAAGACAAGGCGCCTCTAAGTGCAGAAGTTTACATATTTTAATATCCCCAACGAGACTAAAAACACTTACAAGATGGGAATGCTAACTGGTTCCTTTTTCAACCTATGACCATCATGGTGACTTTGCACAACATATACTAACAATGGGATAGCAGTGGGCAGAGACAATAAGAAAAACAGGAAATAAACAATGTAGAGTGATTAAAATTGCGTTCTTGAAGGGGAGAAGATATTTAAAATCTGTATATATAGACAAATATATACTAGTTGATACAGCAGAACATAGTAAAAGCATATTTAAAATTTGTGGGAGAATAATAAAAGTGTATGTATATGTAAAAAAAGGGGACAATAAAAAAAATGTTGATATATGTAAACGAATGAATAATGTAAGCTGGTGAATGCCATGCATAGTGTTCTAGATATACGCATGTCAGCCTGTGCATGAAGATACATGCATGTGGCTTATTCCCAATATAAGAATTCATCCTCTTCGGTAGGCCCCCCTTCCCATGCCAAGACTCAGAATAATAACCTACGTTTTATTACTCAGTTCCACTTCCGATATAGACAGATGGAAAATATTGTAAAAAAACACTGGCCGTTATTGCTTCAAGATGAGCATCTTCTTCCTGCCTTGCCCAAATAACCCTACTTTGCTTATAGGAAAGCGCCCAATAAAAAAAGGAAGGTAGCACCCAGCAAACTAAAAGTGAAACCTCCGCCCCCTGGCCAGCATATACCTACCTTTTTAGCTATTTCTGGGATGTACCAATGTCGCAAACCTCTTTGTATGACCTGCCGGTTTGTGACGCATGGCCAGAAAGATTTTCATGTAAAAGGAAAAACATACCAGATAAAGGGCTTTCATACCTGTTCTTCTGATCATGTCGTCTACTGCCTTACATGTCCTTGCAGACTTTTTTATGTATTGCGCACCATTCGTCCATAGCGTAAACGTTTTGGCAAACATCGCCGTTTTATCACTGGTGGACTGGATAACCATAGTGTCCCTAACCACTACCTTCAATTTCATAAAAAATCTACAGATGGTCTCAAGGTCTGGGTTATTGAAGCTATGCCTAGAGACCTCCCTCCAGCCGAGCGCTATAGAAGACTTTGTCATAGGGAAATGTATTGGATCTTTCTATTAAACGTTCTGGCCCCTGGAGGGTTAAATGAGGACTTTGAAGTCAGTGCTATAATTTAAGACTCTATATACTGTTTGCCAGAGCCATTACATTACATGTCAAACTGCTATTATGTGATGCCCTATATTTAGTATACATACCTATGACATGCATGTCCTTAGTATATACATGCATGTATCTTCATGCACAGGCTGACATGCGTATATCTAGAACACTATGCATGGCATTCACCAGCTTACATTATTCATTCGTTTACATATATCAACATTTTTTTTATTGTCCCCTTTTTTTACATATACATACACTTTTATTATTCTCCCACAAATTTTAAATACCGTATTTATCGGCGTATAACACACACTTTTTTCCCCTTAAAATCAGGGGAAAGTCGCAGGTGCGTGTTATACGCCAATCCCCTGCGATCCCGAGCTGTCACAACTTCAAAATCGCCGACCGCGATTTGAAAATGGCGCCGCCGGCGCCGAAATACACAGAGCAGGTCCTCGGCTCTTTCCGGCGGCTCTTGTTCACTTTCGGCTCCACTCGTAGTCCCGAGCGGAGCTATCCGAACCTACTCGGCTAGGTTCGGATAGCTCCGCTTGGGACTACGAGTGGAGCCGAAAGTGAACGAGAGCCGCCGGAAAGAGCCGAGGACCGGCTCTGTGTATTTCGGCGCCGGCGGTGCCATTTTCAAATCGCGGTCGGCGATTTTGAAGCCCAGGATGGCAGGGACAGGGGATCGAAGGCTGCACTGGGGCAAGGCTGCACTGGGGAAGGCTGCACTGGGGAAGGCTGCACTGGGGAAGGCTGCACTGACAAGGCTGCACTGGGGAAGGCTGCACTGACAAGGCTGCACTGGGGAAGGCTGCACTGGGGAAGGCTGCACTGACAAGGCTGCACTGACAAGGCTGCACTGACATGGCTGCACTGACATGGCTGCACTGAGAAGGCTGCACTGACATGGCTGCACTGACATGGCTGCACTGACAAGGCTGCACTGGGGAAGGCTGCACTGACAAGGCTGCACTGACATGGCTGCACTGGGGCAAGGCTGCACTGAGAAGGCTGCAATGATGGGCATTTAAATGTAAGTTTTTTTTCCCTTCAACTTCCCTCCTAAAAGTTTTTTTTTCCTTAAAATTCCCTCCTAAATTGGGGTGCGTGTTATACGCCGGTGCGTGTTATACGCCGATAAATACGGTATGCTTTTACTATGTTCTGCTGTATCAACTAGTATATATTTGTCTATATATACAGATTTTAAATATCTTCTCCCCTTCAAGAACGCTATTTTAATCACTCTAAATTGTTTATTTCCTGTTTTTCTTATTGTCTCCGCCCACTGCCATCTCATTGTTAGTATATATTGTGCACAGTCACCCTGATGGTCATAGGTTGAAAAAGGAACCAGTTAGCGTTCCGAAACGCGTCCCTTCTTGATGACCACATCCGTCCAGCGCTGCGGTCCAGGCTGGTTAGCTGTCTCTCCTGACTGACATCACTTCCAGGCTTCTTCCTCCTCTCTTCGGATGACGTCAGTTCCGCCGGCGCTTCAGCGTCCAGGACACTCTGCCGCTGACTGACACTGGATTTGTGATTAAGCCTGAGGACTCCCTCCTGCCGTGACCCCTTCCAATGCTGTATACTGCATTTCTATGATGTGCCGTTTTTATCATCCCATCTTGTAAGTGTTTTTAGTTTTTTGGCGATATTAAAATATGTAAACTTCTGCACTTAGAGGCGCCTTGTCTTTGTTTATATTTCCATAGAAATTGCTTCTTTCTGCTAGCTGCTGCCATAAGTGTTGAAGAATCCTCCAATTTCTGCCATCATCACTAATGTTGGACTTTTTTAAGAGACATTTATTACCCTGAAGCCCTGAGCGCCCTTACCATCCCTTTTTTTTGTACTGTATCTATATATACTAAATACACTGCAGCTAACTGAATCAACTGCCTGAAGTATATTAGAAACAGTACAGCAGGAACGGTCTGCAGTGAGATCTAGCTAAACTGTATGCAGTGGATATATATATATATATATACATATATATATATATACTGTATATATATATATATATGCGCTGTGATTGGCCAAAGCATGCTGGTCATAGTGCATGCTTGGCCAATCATCAGCCAGCAATGCACTGTGATGAGGCAGTGTATAATGGGGCGTGACGCGCTGCTCGAATTTGGCCCGAACACCCAATAATGTTCAATCTTCGTAGAACAATCGAACAGCCGATGTTCGAGTCAAACTCATGTTCGACTCGAACTCGAAGCTCATCCCTACTTACAGGTAAGCCTTATTATAGGCTTACCTGTAAGTAAAAGTGGTGTGTAAGGGTTTACAACCACTTTAAATACCATATAATAGCTACAGATTAAACAGAGCAGGAAAAAGAAAATGCATCCATATGGTTGACAGATCTGCTTGGTTCAAGACCCTTAAGGCAAAATAAATGGGCAAAAAAAACCCAATAAATATGTGCCGCTTGCAGGGCTGCAACCTTACTAAGTTTTTCTCTGTGTTTTTAAATAGACCTCAAGAAAAGGAAAGACAGAGCTCAGATACAGATTTTTTAATTCTGTGTTACGGATCTGAATGCAGTGCTTGTTTATGAACTTGTGTAAATTACTCCATTGAAATCAATGCAGCTGTGTTCAGATCCGGAATTAAAAGACACTTTATCAAAACTCACCGTAATTTTCCTTTCCTGATGGACTCCATGGCAGACTACGTGTGGTTAACCCTGCCTCCTCTCCAATGCTATAGGACCCCACTCCCATAAATTTGAGCTTACCACCCACTAGAGACTGCATTCCGTAACTAGCCAACTCTTTGACTGATGGGGGGGGGGGGGGGGGGACTCTGTCTGCCATGGAGTCCATCAGGAAAGGAAAATTACGGTATGTTTTGATAATAAATTTTCTGTTTTCCTGACAGAATCCATGGCAGAATATGTGTGGGAAATAATTAGCCAATCCACACGGGTGGGTATACAGATCAAGAAGAAAATTAATTTAGCCCTTTAACTGACAAGACTCTTAAACCAAAGTTCACAGAAGATAGAGACGCAGGCTCTATGCATTAATGTGACATAAAGGTATTAATGGAGGCCTATGAGGCCGCTTTACAGATGACGTCTGGAGCCACATGCTGGGCTGCTGCCCATGACGCCTCCATACTCCTGGTGGAATGTGCCGTCACTGCCTCTGGAGGAGCCAAGGCTCTATAAGCTTGCTGGATGGACTGGACAATCCAAGCCGCAATCGTTCTGGCCGAAGCTCACTTCCCTCTGTTACTGCAGACAAACAGGTAGTCAGAGCATCTAAAGCAGGAAGTAACTTGCAGGTATTCCTTCAGTATTTCGCCTACATCCAGAGGATGAACTTCAGAGGACCCGGGGTCCTGAATGTAGGTAGGACAATTTCTTGGATCTCATGGAAAACTGAAGTAACTTTCGGGTTTGAGCCGAGCATAGGGATGAGGACCACCCGGTCCAGAAAGAAAGTCAGGAAAGGTTCTTCATGACCCAAGGACCCGATTTTTTAAAACCCTTTTTACCAAAGTGATGGCAACTAGGAAGGCAACTTTTGCAGAAAGATCTTTGATAGAAAGCGGAGTGCATCCTGCGGTACTGAGACCAGATAGTGAGTCGAGAACAAGGGGAAATCCCATTTGGGAAACCTTGGTCTTGTCGCCCCACGGAAGAACTGCTGGATTAAAAGGTGAGCCGCCCATGATGTTCCAAAGAAGGCTAACAGAGCCGAGACTTGAACTCTGAGAGAGCTGATGGATAGAGACAGATCTAGGCTGGATTGGAGGAAGCCGAGGAAATCCTGGACTCCTGGATCCCTGAATGATCTGCCCGTAGAGGATGAGGATTCAATGAACTTGGCCCATATCCCCCCATAGACTTTATTCGCGCTCGCTTTTCTAAAGCTCATTAGGGTGGAAATTACTCTTGAAGCGAACCCGAGAGATTTCAGCCTTTCCCTCTCAAGTACAAGACCATCAGTCTTAGTGACGCTGGACAAGGGTGCAGGACTGCCCCCTGAAAAAGAAGATTCAGCCTGGTAGGATGAGGCACCGGGTCCTGGAAGCTGAGCTGGTCAGGAGGGGAAACCATGGCCTGTTTAGCCAGTAAGGTGCAATCACCACCACCTCGACCGCTTCCGCCTGGAGTCTCCGTAAGAACCTGAGGATGATCGGCAGCGGGGGAAAGGCATATGCCCTGTTAAAGCTCCACTGATCTGTCAAGGCATCCACCCAAAAGACCTGACTGCAACGGCCCCATGTGTAATATTTCTTGATCTTGAAATTGCAGGGGGATGCAAATAGGTTTACTTCGGGATTGATTCCCAAGGACAGGATCCATTCCAATGTCTGCACATGAAGAGACCACTCGTTGTCTAACTGTGTGCGAGACAGAAAGTCCGCTTGGACGTCCTGGAGTCCGGGGACAAAGACCGATGAAATATTGGCCAGATTTTTCTAAGCCCAGGACATGATGGGCTCGACTTCTTGGAGCAGTGTGGAGCTCCGAGTGCCCCCTTGCCTCGTCACATAGGAGACTGCTGTGATGTTGTCCATTCTCAGTAAAACTGACTCCCTTTTCATGAAATTAGTAAAAGATTGAAGGGCACACCAGGCTGCCCCGTAGTTCCAGGACGTTTGAGCCCGGGTTGTAAAGACGTGTATCCCACTTGCCTTGAGCGAGTTCCGACCTGCAAAGGGCTCCCCAACCAGCACCGCTGGCATCGGTCGTGACTGTGAGCCATGAGAAGGAGGCAATGGAGTGGCAGGTGAGTAGATTTCTGCTCTGAAGCCACCAGAAGAGGCTGTTCCTCATCACTGAGGTTATGTGAATGGACTGATTGCTGTCCTCTGAGTTCCACTGACGGAGAAACCCTGTCTGGAAAGGGTGTAACCTCCACAGGGACCATTTGACCATGGGGGTCGTAGAGACCATCGTGCCGATAATTTTTAGGCACTGTCAGGCCTTTAGGCGTGAGGAGCTCAGAGCCCATGAGATTCTCCCTCGGATAACTGTGATCTTCTCCACTGGGAGAGAGATGGTGCTTTCCACCGTGTCGAACTGGGCCCCTAGGTATACCAGGAGCTGAACTGGGTCCAGATGGATTTTCTCTAAGTTTAGGAGCCAACCAAACTCGAGCAGTGTGGTGATAACCTGCTCTCTGTGGATCAATAGTTGCTTCTTGTCTTGGGACAGTAGCAGGAGGTCATTGAGATAGTGGTACAAGCGTATCCCTTTTGTTCTGATGAGGGCCACTACGGGCCATATCATATGGGACTATATTTAGTAAACCCATTGACACCTTGTAGCATCCTCACCTTGTTCCTAATCGTCTGCATAAGGGCATACGTAGGGTAGAGTTTGTTAGATTTGTTAAAATATAAGGCTTCCAAACCGTCTGCCACCCCCTACCAGTCATGAGACTAAGTAGCTGGGCAGAGGAGTCTAGTAAATTTAGTTCCAAATGCTGCCGTGGTCGCACAACCCGCGCGATGTGTTGCAGTTGGGAGGCTAAGTAGTATAGCCAAGGATTGGGCAACGCCAAGCCGCCAGCCTCTTTCGGACACTGCAATTGCTCCAGTTTGTTTCTAGCAGGCTAATGCCCCGTACACACGGTCGGATTTTCCGACGGAAAATGTGTGATAGGACCTTGTTGTCGGAAATTCCGACTGTGTGTAGGCTCCATCACACATTTTCCATCGGATTTTCTGACACACAAAGTTTGAGAGCAGGCTATAACATTTTCCGACAACAAAATTCGTTGTCGGAAATTCCAATCGTGTGTACACAAATCCGACGGACAAAGTGCCACGCATGCTCAGAATAAATAAAGAGATGAAAGCTATTGGCCACTGCCCCGTTTATAGTCCTGACATACGTGTTTTACGTCACCGCGTTTAGAACGATCGGATTTTCCAACAACTTTGTGTGACCGTGTGTATGCAAGACAAGTTTGAGCCAACGTCCGTCGGAAAAAATCCTAGTATTTTGTTGTCGGAATATCCGAATAAAGTCCGACCGTGTGTACGGGGCATTAGAGTGCCAAATCAGGGATCTGAAAATTGAGTTAATAATTCTAAACTTTTTCAACGGAATGACTATAGGGGAATTGTGTAGCACATATAGCAATTGTGACATCAAAATAATTTTTATAGGATTTATCCAAGGACAATTTCAGCCTAGTCCATACCTTAACCCAATCGTGGCAGCGATTGAGTAAACGGGTCAGGTCTGATATAGTCTAATGGGCTTGGTGTGACCTGTATACCTAAATAGTAAAAGGATGCAGAAACAGGAATATACTGTATGGTCAAGAAAGGGGGGGTAGGTGTCTGATCCAATAACAGCAGTGAGGACTTGGTCCAGTTAATGACCAGTCCCGAATACTCTCCAAATTGCTGAACGAACCCCATAGCCTTATTTAAGGAAGTAGATGTATCACCACGGAACAACATGGTGTCATCAGCGTACATCATTATTTTTTCATGAAGGTCTCCATAGTGGAAACCCTGTATTAGGGTATTAGAGTGGATTAGAGCAGCCAGGGATTCAATGGCCAGGGCAAACAAAAGGGGAGACAGGGGGGCAACCCTGCCTTGTGCCTCTATGTAAGCTAAAGGTTGGTGAGATCCTTCCCCCCTCCCGGATGGCCGCAACCGGTGCCGAATATAAGAGCTGTTCCCATGAAATAAACCGACTACCAAACCCAAATTTCTGCATGAATGCCCAGAGATATGCCCATTAAATACTGTCAAAAGCCTTGTGGGCATCAAGGGACAGTAACGCTTGATCCCCTTTGTTATCCGCTGAGGATTGAATATTCAGGAAGAGTCTACGCAGTCGACTTTTGGGGCATAAAACTGGACTGGTCCGAGTGAATGATAGTGGAGATTACCTTATTTAAATGTAGAGATAAAACCTTTGCCAAAATCTTTACATCATTTTGCAGAAGCGAAATAGGCCTATATGAGCCCGGGTCAAGGGGGTCATTATTTGGCTTCAGTATCAACACTATATTAGCCCTAGTCAATAGACAGTGGAAGGTTACCACTTTCCCTCGCCTCATTAAACACCTTCAGTAGTTTAGGAAGTATGGACTCTCCAGGAGCCTTATGCTGCGTACACACGATCGGACTTTCCGACAACAAAACCGTGGAATTTTGTTCAAAGGTTTTTGGCTCCAACTTGTCTTGCATACACACGGCCACACAAATGTTGGCCAACAATTAAGTTTGTAGTGACGTACTAGACGTACTACGTGGTTTTTCAGCTCTTTTGCGCCACCCTTTGGGCTCCTTCTGCTAATTTAGTGTTAGTAGACGTTTGGTGAGTATTAATTCACGCTTTTCTTTTTCCGTTTTTCATTTAGCACTATTATTATTATTATTATTCTTGATATCACTTGAAAAAAAAAGCCGTTGAAAATTTGAAAATACTCCATCAGTATCACCAGCAAAGCAGCTTCATTATTATCCCATTAAAGAAGAAGAGAATTGTGCGCTGCATTTGGAGATTTCCTAATGTACCACGTCACAAATGTTAATTCTCCATTACGAACGCTAGTTTACAAGACCGACCGCTTCTGCTTCTGAGAATGCATGTACTTTTGTGCGACAGACTTGTGTACACACGGTCGGAAAGTCCAACAACAAAATTTTGTTGGCGAAAAATTTGAGAACCTGCTAGCAAACATTTGTTGGCGGAAAGTCCAACAACAAATGTTCGATGGAGCATACACACGGTCTGACTTTCCGCCAACAAGCTCACATCCAACATTCCGAAAATCTGACCGTGTGTACGCGGCATTAGAGTTAGGGAACAACAATCGCCACCTGCAATTCTTTCAAAGTCAAGGGGACATCCAGTTGCCTTCTGGAGTATCAGACATACTAGGCAATCGGACAGTATCAAGGTAATCGATCAGAGATTCCAATGGATACGTTTGGTTAGATGCAAATAAGGAGGAGTAATAGTCTACAAGTTCTGACATAATCTGGTCTGGAGAGTTAGCCACACGACCAGTATGCATGCGTAATGCCACAATAGAGGGGTGATACTTGCTGGGAATGAGCTATTTTTTCTAAGAGGCGACTAGTGTGCTCATCCTCTTCGTAGAAGGACAACTTATTAAAAAACCTCTTTTGCTCCACCGCCGAAGCAGTGGTTCGGTAGAGAGCCTCCTGAGCTGACAGCCAAGCCTCCCTATTAGCATCCGCCAGGTGGCAATGAAGTTTGATTCTAAATCCTCTGCCAGCCATTCCATTCCCTCCTTCTGGGCATTTGTGTTTCACTTAATAGCCTGAATCTCTTAATAAATATTCCTCTAAGGACAGCCTTAAAGGCCTCCCAGTTACTGTCTGCACTCACACCATCAGTATGAATGCGCCAGAAGTCTATAATTTGGGATTCAGTCTGCTCATGGGAAGGGAAGAGATGTAGCCAAAACGCATTCATCTTCCATGGAGCCTTGGCCACAGTTGAAGGAGGTTTAGCCTCCAGTTGCACAATCAATGGAGAGTGATCGATACACTTATGAGGGCATATGTAGCCTCTGAAATATATAGTTCAGCCAAAAAAGAGCATAAACATAAGTCTATACGTGACAACGAAGAGTAGCTCTTGGAAAAGTAGGAGAATTGCTTCACTCCCAGATTTTTAGCTCGCCAGGGATCCTTCCACCCCACCTCATCTATGAATTTTTAAAGGGCAGTACAGCGAGTCCACCGCCCCACAACAACAGGCGGGTGTTTGTCTAAAACCTGGTCTGTATAGCAATTGAAATCTCCCAAGACATAAAATGGCACCTCAGGGTATTTCATTTGGTATTCCAATAGGGCTCTGAGGACCTGATTATTATACGGAGGGGGTATATAAACAAAAGCCAGAATACATTTAAGAGAAAGCAACCTGCATAGCAAAAAAACATATCTCCCCTCTTCATCCAACATGGAGTTAAGCTCCTCATAATCTAATGAGCTATGGACCAGTACACTCACACCCCTAGAGTACGAGGTGTGAGTGGAGTGGTATGCCCTCCCCACCCAGCCAAAGTTTAAACAGGTAACAGAGTCAGCTGATAGATGGGTCTCTTGTAAGGCACAAATAGCAGGCAAATGCTTCCGAAGCAAGGACGACACCATGGTGCGCTTTAAGGGGTCGTGTAGCCCCCTAATGTTCCAAGAAACAACTGTCACTGTCGTCATTGTAGTTATAGTAAGATCATTCTGCTGCGCTGGAACCAACTTGTCTAAGAAACCAGCTCAATAAGCACAACGGTGCTCCAACTGTTGCAGCGTGCCAGATCGTGGCAGGCGACACGCTTGCCAAGGCTGTTTGCCTGTGAAGGCATGAGCAATGTGCACTCCTAGGCACCGAGTTATCAAGAGGAACTCCAAAACTGTGCGAGTCAACTGGTCCCATGAACCGTCTGTATGACCGCTAACGGCGGCAACAAAGTCATAAACAAGCAATTGTAGATAGATTTCCATGAATATACTCAGTTCCGAACTTGCATGTTGTGAAGTAAATTATTGTACGTTTCCGGCAATTCCCTCAGCCGAGGGGGAGAAATTAAAGATCATTTAGCAGTATCCAGGAGCTTCAATCTTCATCAGCCATAGGCCTCTGAGCCTGCCAGAGCACGTTCTCGTTTGCATCTATCCACGCTGAGGCTTTGGTGGCATGTTCAAATTAGTTTGCCCCTTCAGGTGATGCGTAGTTTTGCTGGGCATAGCATTGCATATGAGGCCTGCAGCTTCTGCAGGCATTTTTTAATCTCAGAAAAGCGTCTACACCTCTGAACAGCAGCCAAGAAGTCAGGGTAAAAGGAGACTCTTGTGCCGGTAAATTGGATGTTTCTCTTTTCTCTGGCTAGCCTTTAGGATAATTTCTCTGTCCCTGTAATTAAGCAGTCACGCCAATAGTGGGCGGTGAGTATATCCTGGCGGGCACTCTGTGAGCTCTCTCCACCGCATACAGGTGTGTGAAGGCCTCTTTACCAAAAATATCAGTCATCCACTGCTCCACAAATTGAGTAAGGTCCCGGCCCACCACCTTCTTAGGTAACCCCGCTATTTGTACATTATTGCGCCTTAAACGATTCTCAAAGTCCTCGGCTTGCATTTAAGTGGCTTTAGCCAGGCGTGCAGTGGATTGGGACTCTCTGATCATATTGGGAAGTTTATCACTTATTCTGCTCTCTGCTGCTGTGGTTCTCTCTCTTATCTTTTGCAAATCCTGTCTGATTAGGCTGACCTCCTCCTTTAAACCCCCAAAGCGTTCCTACAGGTTATTAACTGAGGCCGTACACTTGTTAACAGCCCTCAGGATTGTACCTAAGGTTGGTTATTCTCCCTCCTCCTCTCCGGGGTGCTTTGTCTCCTCCAATACATCAGTGTAACTAACAGCCTGATCCATCATGGTGGCCGTTCCCTGCTCTCTCTCCCCCTCCTCCATGTCAGAGTCACAGGGTTCTGTTTCAGCGTCCAAGGCAGGCATGCCAGCCAGGTCAGATTTCTCTGCCATCTTCTGGGTGTAGTAGCGCATATCTCTAGGGGGATCTCCAGTACAGTCTTTGGGGTATTTAAGTTGTTTACTCACCCCCTCCTTGGATTCTTCCCCACCACACGCTTTCTGTGCAGATGCCGGAGCTGTGCCATTTTGGTGATCCAGCCACGTGCTATCTCCCTGCTTGCCACGGGTCAGCATTGTTACTGTATGAGGGCAGATTCGTGCGGGTGCTAAAGTGGGTGTTCCCCGATGTCTCAGGATCAAAACCGGGTGTCTCACTAAGCCGGAAACCGGATCAATTCAGGGCAATATCGGGAGCTCTGTGTAGAAGCATCTGCTCACATGCCACGCTGGCCACGCCCCCACCTTATGGTCTATAAAGTGCTTTTAGTTAGGTGTCATGCACACAGGTGCACAATTTGATGTGTACAGGTCTGTAATTTATATAGATCTGAATGCAGCCATATTGTATCCTATGGGCCCAGTCACACTTCTCCATTATGGTCCACAGTAATTAGCTCCATAAACCAAAACTACAAATTCTCTATTCATAGTCCTGTATGTGGACTGTATTTTACACTGTACACATGTAAACATTTGTGCCAAGCTTCCATGCATATATGGACCCTATGAGTCGCCATTACTGCTCAGGGCTGACACATAAATATGAAAGATTTCTAGCCAGCGAAGAATGACCCTGGCCTTCAGCCATTCAGTTAGAGCCGGTTCACACCTGAATGCATTCCTGTGCAGTGTGATTTTCAGTCCATTCATTTGAATGGGCTGAAACTGCACTGAATGCCACAAAAAGTAGGGCATGCCTACTTTTTAAAAACGCACCACACCAAATTGCATGGTACTAATCTGCATTTGGGGTGTCAGTAAGAATATATTGACATCCACAACAGATCACACAGGCAGTGCACTTTGAGCGCGGTGCATGAAGTAAGAATGGAATGACTTTTCTCATACCACGTTCTAGTGTGAACCAAGCAGAACTCAGCCCTCCTATCCTTTACAGCCAAGGAAGCTGCCATTTTAGCCTCTGTTTGTTCTGCAGTAGCTATGGTGCTGCACATGCAATCAGTTATGATGGTTTGGTTGAGAGCAGAAACTACTGTGACAGCTCTTCACAACATTCCTTCCTGGATCCAGACTGAGCCCTGTGTGAAGGGGCCCTAAAACGCCCATAACATTTTTCTTAGATTGCTTTAGCTTGGTTTTCAGTCCCAGCATGCACTCATATACACTGGGCACAGAACAGAAATGGGAATTCTTCAAAGTGACTGTGAACTCACTGCAAAGTATATTCCCATGGGCAATAAGTTTAAAAGGCTAAAAATAAAACCTATGTGGCTCATGGCCAAAGTTAAAAAAAGCAATAAGAAAAGAGCTTTTAAAAAAATATAAAAATGAAGGAACACTAGTGTTGTTTAAATGTTACAAAGAATATAACAGAATATGTAAAAAGGAAATCAAGGACGCAAAAACTCAAAACGAGCGACAGATTGCAAAAAATAGTAGGACAAACCACAAAAAATACTTCAAATATATTAATAGTAAAAAGGTCAGGTCTGAGCATGTAGGCCCTTTACAAAATAATCTAGAGTGGGTGACTGGGGACAAAGAGATAGGATAGAAAACTGGTTAAAAGACAGAATTCAGAGAGTAGTGGTTAATGATTCTTACTCTGAATGGTCTAAGGTTATCAGTGGTGTACCCCAAGGTTCAGTGCTAGTACCCTTTCTTTTTAATAACTTCATAAATGAAATTGGGTCTGAGATTAAAAGTAACATTTCTCCCTTTGCAGATGACACTAAACTATGCAGTGGAATAACGTCCTTACAGGATGTCTCCAATTTACAAGCCAATCTCAATGCACTGTCTAATTGGGTGACTTTGTGGCAGATGAGGGTTAATGTTGATAAAGGTAAAGTTATGCACTTGGGGGCTAAGAATATGCATGCATCATACATACTAGTGGGAGTACAACTGAGGGAATCAATGGTGGAGAAGGATCTGGGGGTTTTGGTAGATCATAAGCTCAATAATAGCATGCAATGCCAAGTTGCGGTTTCCAAAGTGAGCAAAGTCCTTTCTTGTATTAAGAGCGGTATGGAGAGAGAGATATCATTTTGCCCCTGCACAAATCATTAATAAGACCTCATCTAGAATATGCAGTTCAGTTTTGGGCACCAGTTCTCAAAAAGGATATCAGGGAACTGGAGAAAGTGCAGAGAAGAGCAACCAAACTGATAAGAGGCATGGAGGAGCTCAGCTTTGAGGAACTAAATGTATTCACTCTTGAGAAGAGGAGATTAAGGAGGAATATGATCACCATGTATAAATATATAAGGGGTCCATATAGTGAACTGGGTGTTGAGTTATTCACTTTTCGGTCAACACTGAGGACAAGGGGGCACTCTTTACGTCTAGAAGAAAAGAGATTTCATCTCCAAATACGGTTCTGGCCAGCTCAGTAGATTGCTTTAAGAAAGGCCTGGATTCTTTCCTAAATGTACATAATATAACTGGGTACTAACATTTGTAGGTAAATTTGATCCAGGGAAAATCCGATTGCCTCTCTGGGATCAGGAAGGAATTTTTTCCCCTGCTGTAGCAAATTGGATCATGGTTTTCTGTTTTTTTTCCGCCTTTTCCTCTGGATCAACTGTGGGTATAGGATTGGGTATATGGGATTGTATGATATTTTTGTAACCATGGTAACGAACACTCCTGACAAACAATCCGCCAATCACCCTGCTGCCAGAGCCCCATCTATTATTTGAGACAATGAGCAGTCATTTGCGTAGTTTTGTTGCGTTTATTGTGGGTTACAACTTGTTTGGGGTAAAGGACGATATGGGATGCCCATATTACTTAGAGAATTGTCATCCCATTAATAAGACATTAATAAGCAGCTTTAGTCTTGAAATGAAGCATCTCTAACATTCACAGTCTATTTCCTCTGCTTTATCTCCTCTGCAGACCATTGCTCCTCCTCCTCTGCACTGAATCCTGCAGAACATCACTTCTCTTGTACAAATCCTCCACTGCAAAACTGTTAGATTATTGCTGCTTCACTTCCATTGAAACAAGGAGGGATCACTCTGAATAACCCCAGCTTGCAAACCATAAAGGTGTTGCTTCAGCAAATCACTAAACCAGAGACATACACAGCCTCACCCCGATGGCTCAGTGAATTTAGTAGTCACACAGTCTTTTAGAAGGTATTACCAGTGTGCTTCACCAGGCCAGAGATACTTGGTACCTCCCCCTGACGGCCTGACACATGGTAATAGGCGGACTACTGTTCCCAGCCAGTCCATTGCTGTAAATGCTGCGTTCCCCGGCCACAGCATTCTGCACTACTCTCAAAAACGTCTCCTTCTTCATTTCTCTCACACTGACCTTCTCCAAAGGGCGAATTCTGTGTTCCCCGGCCACAGAACACTAATCTACTCTCCTCCGCTTTACTGCTACTTCTTCTTTACCGATATTCTCCTTTGTACAAGTCCTGTGTTCCCTGGTCACAGTAGCTTAACACCAATTGCATGGTGAAGATCTTTATCCAGGAATACCTCCTAGCAGCTCCTCCATCCCTCCTCCGCGCCCCCACGTGGGGCCGCCCTGCGGTAACTCCCTAACACTCCATTCTTTCTTCCTACACCATCAGACTCCTCCCTGGCAGCATGTAACCTCAGCTTATATAGGAGGCCTGCCCCCTACCAATACCAAAGGGTAATTTTTTTTTTTTTATAATCAGAATTTTTTATTATTTCCATTTTACAATACAACAATCTTCATACATTGTTACAAACAGAAAAAAAAAAAAAGAAAAACCCCTCCTCACCCACCCCAAACCCTTATTACATTACATTTCTACTACCACATTTGCTTAAATCTTATCCCTCCCTCCCTTTCCAAACCACTTGGTAATCCTGTAGTTACTCCTTTCCCCTCCTCTCTTTGTGCAAGAAGAGAAAAAAAAAAAAAAAAAGGGGGGGGGGGGGGGACATAAAAGTGCATAAGTGTACATAAGTGAAAAAAAAGAAAAAAAAAAAAAGTGTGCATGTTTGTCAATTTGTATTTGTGTACGTGGCCCTCATTGGCCAAACTATTCTAGTAAGTGTTGTTGCCCTTTACCCATCAAAACACCAAAAAAAACCCACCCCAAACACCATGTTGTCATTATATTTAATTGGAGAAGAGGCCCTCCATGGCCAAACTATAAGTGTTGTTACCCTTTACCCATCGTAAAAAAAAAAAAAAAAAAAAAAAAAAAAGGGGGGGGACATAAAAGTGCATAAGTGTACATAAGTGAAAAAAAAAAAAAGGTGTGTGTGTTTATCAATTTGTATTCGTGTACGAGGCCCTCATTGGCCAAACTGTCTAGTAAGTGTTATTGCCCTTTACCCATCAAAACACCAGAAAACACAAAAAAAAAAAAAAAAAAAAACACCCCAAACACCATGTTGTCATTATATTTAATTTGAGAGGAGGCCCTCCATGGCCAAACTATAAGTGTTGTTACCCTATACCCATCATAAAAAAAAAAAAAAAAAAAAAAAAGGGAAGGGAAAGGGGGGAAAGGAAAAACACAGGAGAACCACAACCCCACCCCCTCCAAACCCTCCCCTACATATTGGGTCAGCGAACTAATTCCAATATTCCTTTCATCTTTCTTTCCTCTTCTTTTTTTTCCTCTTTTCTTCCTTCCATAGGTCAGTCTCTTTTATTTTACATATTTACAAGGGCTGTACCTCCACCTCCTTCTCATTTTAATCATCTTCTTTTTCCATCTCACCTAAACATTCCTTCCAGCCTGCCCATTTCTTTTCAAATTTCCTTTGCTGGCCCTTTAGCATATGAACCCATCTTTCCGCTTCCATTATTAAGCTCACTTCCTTTCTCCAATCTAATATTGAGGGACCCTTTATCTGTTTCCAAAATTTCGGTATTATTTTTTTCGCTGCGTTTAATAGGTGGGGTGTTATGCCCTCCCGATATTTTCTATTAGAGCCCGGCATCCCATGGAACAAATAATGTAGTGGTTGAAATTCCAGGTGTCCCACCGTCAATTTCCTGATCCATGGAGACACCGACTCCCAGAATCTTTTAATTACTGGGCATGTCCACCACAGATGGAGAAATGTGCCTTTCTGCCCACATCCCCTCCAGCATCTATCACTTATGGTTGGAAACATTTGTGCCAATTTGACTGGGGTCCTATACCATCTTGACAGGAACTTGTACGCCATCTCTTGTACCTTTGAGCTGATGGATGAGGAATGTGTTAGTGTAATCATCCTTTTAATTTGATTGTTAGTCAATACCTGTCCCAATTCCTTCTCCCATTCCCTTATATAGTATGGAGTTGTACCTTCCTGTCCCTTAAGTATCCCTTTATACATTTGCGACAGCACGTTCCTGGGACTAGATCTCTGCACACATTGTTTCTCAAATATAGTGAGAGAGTTCATAGGTCTTATTGATGATTTGCTTTTATTAAAGAAACTCACTAATTGATTGTATTTCCACTCTGCCATATGCACTGTCCCATATCTAGACACCATCTCTGTCAGAGATAACAAAACCCCCTCCGGAGCAAACCTGCCACAGGTGGAGTCTCCACCTCCACCCCAAGCCCCCAGATACCCCATCTCCTCCCCCGGGGGGAACCAGGTGAATCCCTCCAGAGGAGCCAGAGGTGATATCCAGGGGGCGTAATCCCCATTCTTATTCAACTTGTCCCAAACTTCCAATGTATTCTGGGTTAATGGTGACACCCATTGAGACAGCCCTCTTGACGTGCTCTGAATCCAAGGTGCTCCTGCTAAATTCCTCCCTGCCATTGCATTTTCTACTTGAACCCAAAGTTTTTTATGGGTATCATGGTGCCAGTTCAAAATCCGGACTAGACTCATAGCCTTGTAATATAAGGCTATATCCGGTATTCCCAATCCTCCCTCGGCCCTATTTCTTCTCAGAAGGTCGTGGGCTAATCTGGGTCTTTTATCGTTCCATACGAACGCCACAAACATCCTACGCACCTGTCTGAAAAAAGACCCCGGTACCTTAATTGGTATTGTATGCAACATATAAATTAATCTAGGGAGTATACTCATTTTTATGGCATTAATCCTCCCAAACCAAGTTAGATATTGGCCTTTCCATTTTTTAAACTCTTCCGCTATCTCCGTCAGTAGTATGCCATAGTTGACTTCATATAGTCTTTTCATTTCAACACTAATACGAACCCCCAAATACGTCAGGGACTCTCTCTCCCAGACAAATGCATACGTATGTCGCAGCGTCATCTCCAGTCCCGTTGGGACATGGATAGGAAGGATAATTGACTTCCCCAGATTGATTTTAAAATTAGATAAGGAGCCGAACTTTTGTACCTCCAGCATAAGTGCAGCTAACGATGTCTGGGGGGACGAGAGAAAAAAAGAGTAGGTCATCAGCATATGCTGCGACCTTATGTTCCACCTGTCCTATTTGTGTCCCACTTATCTCTCTGTTATTTCTGATTTTACGTAAGAATGGCTCTAATATTATTGCAAATATTAAGGGTGATAATGGGCAACCTTGTCTCGTACCATTTTGGATACTAAAGCTTTCTGACAACGTTCCATTTACTTTAATTCTTGCCTTAGGGCCCGCGTACATCGACATTATCCATCCCATCATCCGCTCCCCCAGGCCTATTCCCTTCAAATACCAAAGGGTAATTGGTCAGAGCTCCTCACATAAGCTGCCTGCCACTCAAACCTCAGGTCCAACCTCTCTTCCAGAACAATCTGCCTGAAAGCAGGGGAGGCGCCTCTGAATCAGAGCACAGGTGGTCACACCCACCACCATACCAAACACATACCTCCCAACTTTTTGAGATGGGAATGAGGGACACCTATCAGCAAAAGTATGCAGGCATAGGACACACCCCTTGCCACGCCCCCTTAAAGGAGAATTGTACAAAAAAAAAGAAGAGTGGTTAAACCCATAAGTGCTTTTTTTTTAACCACTACTATTCCTTTATATTGGCTTTCGGAATTTACAAATGCAGCAATTTAGAAATCAGATGAAAGGTTTAGCGCTGAAAAACACTTTTTGATAGATAAAAAGTACATTTTATATACATCTATATAGGTCAGACCAAAATGAGGGATAAATGAGGAGGAATGAGGGACAGAGGAACATTGCTCCAAATCAGGGACAGTTCTGCGAAATCAGGGACAGTTGGGAGCTATGCAAACACTCCCAATCCCAAATCAAAACAACCAGGCCCAGCCTAAAGCACAGGCCTGGCTAAATTTGCCTACACTGAAAGCTTTAAACCCAGAAAAACCTCACTCTAACACCTACCTAAAGGTAGAGGGTGCTACATTTTTTATTTTATTTTATTTATTTTTTTTGGTTGAACTAGATGGACTTTTTCAACCTGACTATCTACACGTGTACACTACATGGAAATACTGAGTGTGGATGCAGAACTTTCTGCTTTGATTTTACACAGCTGAACACAGCACAAGATTACAGAGCACAATGCATACACGGGCCCATACTATGCAATACTGCTACAATCAGATATGTACAAATTTATACACTCTACAAATCTAAAGGAAACATCTTTAGGGCCGTGTGCATAAGTCCTTATTGTAGGGGTAAGGCACAACACTGTGCATTTCAGGGCATATGCGTTCACATGTGCAGATAATGTTCGTAGAATTTGTTCATGCTTTGCTTTTTTTTAAGGGCCCATCTCATTGTGATGTATTAATGCACATTGCCTTAAGGCAGTCTATTTAAAATTAATGAGCTGCCAATGTACCCTAATAGGGATGAGCCAAACACCCCCCGGTTCGGTTCGCACCAGAACCTGCGAACGGCCTGAAAGTTCGCACGAACGTTAGAACCCCATTGAAGTCTATGGGACTCAAACGTTCGAAATCAAAAGTGCTCATTTTAAAGGCCAATTTGCATGGTATTGTCCTAAAAAGGGTTTGGGGACCCGGGTCCTAGCTCAGGGGACATGTATCAATGCAAAAAAAACTTTTAAAAACGGCCATTTTTTCGGGAGCAGTTATTTTAATGATGCTTAAAGTAAAAAAAAAAAAAAAGTGAAATATTCCTTTAAATATCGTACCTGGGGGGCGTCTATAGTATGCCTGTAAAGTGGCGCGTGTTTCCCGTGTTTAGAACAGTCCCTGCACCAAATGTCATTTTTAAAGGAAAAAATCTCATTTAAAACTGCTTGCGGGTTTAATGTAATGTCCGGTCATGGCAATATGGATGAAAATCAGTGAGACAAACACCATGGGTACCCCCCAGTCCATTACCAGGCCCTTTGGGTCTTGTATGGATATTAAGGGGAACCCCGCACCTAAATTAAAATAAGGAAAGGTGTGGGGCCACCAGGCCCTATATACTCTGAACAGCAGTATACAGGCGGTGCAAACAAGACAGGGACTGTAGGTTTGTTGTTAAGTAGAATCTGTTTGTCATTTTGAACGGGTACATTTTTAACGTGTTTAGCTCCAGCCAAAAAATCTTTTTTAAGCTTTTTGGAAAACATAGGGAAGGGTTATCACCCCTGTGACATTTGTTTTGCTGTCTTTCCTCCTCTTTAGAAGATTTCACCTCACTTTTTGTCCCAATGACAAATGCTTTTTGAGAATTTGGGGTTTTTGTGGAACAAGGATTGGAAAGCATCAGTGGAAAGGAGAAATGTTTTTCCCATATTAACTCTTACAGGAGAGAATTTCCCTTCCTAGGGGTAGATTTCAACCCACTTCCTGTTGTCTCCTTCCGTTTGCAAGTAGGAGTCATTTGTAAGTTAGAGGTTTGAAAGTAGGGGCCTGCCCTATATACTCAGCAGAAATTTGGGCCTTAGGTGTTGTGGCCACAACACTGTAAGCCTTCACAGGGCCCTGCTGTGAAATATTAGATCAAGAATTGTAATTACATGCCCCTGTTGAACAGGGGCAGAAAAACTGGGCCTTTGGTGGTGGTGGTGGTGGTGCTGGTGCCACAACACTGTAAGTCCTCACTCGCTCTTGGTGGGTGCAGAAATGAGCCCTGCTGTGAAATATTAGATCAAGAATTGTAATTACATGCCCCTGTTGAACAGGGGCAGAAAAATTGGGCCTTTGGTGGTGGTGGTGGTGCTGGTGCCACAACAATGCAACCCCTCACAGACACTCTAGTTGGAACGCAGGAACGAGCCCTGCTGCAAAGTATTGCATCAAAAATTGTAATTACACGCCCCTGTTAAACAGGGGCAGAAAAATTGTGCCTTAGGCACTGGTGGTGGCGCCCAGAACCAAAAATGTTCTTACAAGCTATCAGCGTGATGATTGAGGAGGAAGAGGATAATTACTCAAGGATAGTCACTCAGCATCAGCATAGGCAGTCTTTGAAGGGATCTGAGATTTCAAAAAAAAATATTCGGTTACATCAGCATCAGGTGCTTGGTAGCTGGTGGTGATCCAAGACTGATTCATTTTTATGAAGGTCAGTCGATCGACCCAGTCGGTGGACAGACGCACCCTGTGATCGGTTACCACGCCTCCAGCAGCACTGAATGTGCGTTCCGAAAGAACGCTGGATGCAGGACAGGCCAGTAGCTCAATTGCATACTGTGCAAGCTCTGGCCAGTGATCCATCCTCAAGACCCAGTAACCCAGAGGATTTTCGGTGGGAAAGGTGTCCAAGTCTGATCTTGCCCCTAGGTATTCCTGCACCATATAAAAGAGACGCTGTCGATGGTTGCTGGAACCGATCATACCTTGGGGCTGCGGACCGAAAAATTGTCTGAACGCATCGGTCAGACGGCCACCTTCTCCACCGCTCCTTCTTTGACTGACCGAAGCCTCAGCAACACGTTGTCCAGAAACAGGAGTTTGTAACCTCCCAGTCTCTGGGAACGCGTTGCACAGACCTTTCTGCAGGGCCTCCTGAAGATGTTTCATCCTCTGCTCCCTCTGCGATGGCAAGATAAGGTCCGCAACCTTACCCTTGTAACGTGGATCAAGGAGGGTTGCCAGTCAGTATTGGTCCTTCTCCTTGATACCATGAATACGAGGATCCTTCCGCAGGCTTTGCAGGATCAGGGAGGCCATGCAGCGTAGGTTTGCTGAGGCATTCGGTCCGGAGTCCTCTGGGTCACTAAGGACGACATGGTCCGCAGCCACCTCCTCCCAGCCACGTACAAGTCCATGTGTTTCTTGGGACTGATCCCTTAAAGACTGCTGCTGATGCTGAGTGCCAGGCTCCACCTCCATAATGACACAATCTTCCTCCTCCTCCTCCTCCTCTTCCTGTGTGATCGGCGGGCACGCAGGAACACTGTCTGGATAAAGGGGGCCTTGAGAGCTAAGGAAGTCCTCCTCTTCCTGCCTCTGTTCTGCCTCAAGTGCCCTGTCCATTATTCCACGCAGCGTGTGCTCCAACAGGTGGACAAGGGGGACAGTGTCACTGATGCATGCACTGTCACTGCTCACCATCCTCGTGGCCTCCTCAAATGGTGACAGGACAGTGCATGCATCCCTGATCATGGCCCACTGGCGTGGGGAAAAAAAACCAAGCTCCCCTGACCCTGTCCTGGTGCCATAGTCGCACAGGTACTCATTGATGGCCCTCTGCTGCGTGTGCAGCTGCTGCAGCATGGCCAACGTTGAGTTCCACCTGGTGGGCATGTCACAGATTAGGCGGTTCTTGGGCAGGTTAAACTCCTTTTGGAGGTCCGTCAGCCGAGCACTGGCATTATATGACCAGCGGAAATGCACACAGACTTTCCTGGCCTGCCTAAGGACATCCTGTAAGCCCGGGTACCTGCCCAAGAACCGCTGCACCACCAAGTTAAGGACGTGAGCCAAACAGGGCACATGGGTCATTTGTCCCTGTCGGAGGGCAGAGAGGAGGTTGGTGCCATTGTCGCAAACCACCATTCTTGCCTTAAGTTGGCGTGGCGTCAACCACCTCTGAACCTGCCCCTGCAGAGCTGACAGAACCTCTGCCCCAGTGTGGCTCCTGTCCCCCAAGCACACCAGCTCAAGCACCGCATGGCATCTTTTGGCCTGCGTACTTGCGTAGCCCC
This sequence comes from Lithobates clamitans, assembly GCA_037952925.1. NCBI lineage: Eukaryota > Metazoa > Chordata > Amphibia > Anura > Ranidae > Lithobates > Lithobates clamitans. Next base: position 2,089,159 of record JBBGZY010000583.1, read on the forward strand.
TTGAACGGCTACGGAGCACCGCTGGTTCTGAGGACAAAGCACAGGAAGAGGCCATGGAGGAAAAAGAAGAGGAGGGGGTGGAGGAGAGAGGTGTGTCACAATCATTAGCATTTTGGAGGCATGGTGGTGGAACAACCTCCAACACTACTGCACCTTGTCCTGCATCCTTCCCAGCTGCAAGCAGAGTCACCCAATGCGCCGTGAAACTTAGGTAACGTCCCTGTCCATGCCTGCTGGACCATGAGTCAGCGGTAATATGCACCTTACCGCTGACCGCCCTGTCCAGCGAGGCATGGACATTGCCTTCCACATGCCGGTAGAGAGCCGGAATCGCCTTCCGTGAGAAAGAGTGGCGTTTGGGTACCTGCCACTGAGGAACCGCACATTCCACAAACTCACGGAAGGGGGCAGAGTCTACCAACTGAAAAGGCAGCAGTTGAAGTGCTAGCAATTTTGCCAAGCTAGCATTCAACCGCTGGGCATGTGGATGGCTGGGAGCAAACTTCTTTCGGCGGTGCAGCAGCTGGGGCAGGGAAATTTGCCTGGTACAATCTGACGTCGGTGTACCAAAAGCAGATTGCCCACAAGGACTTGGCTGTGACACACCTAATTCTACACCTTCATTCCTCTCAGTGCAGGTCTCAGAGAGGACTGAAGGTCCAGTGGGGTTGGAAATCTCAGCTGATGAGGAGCAAGGAGAGGTCCTCTTTGTTCTTTGGTGTGGGTCTTTTAGATATGCTTGCCAATGAACTGCATGGCAGGTCAACATATGTCTGGTCAAGCATGTGGTACCCAAGCGGGAGATGTTTTGGCCACGCGAGATACGCTTGAGACATATGTTGCAAATAGCAGCGGTGCGATCTGATGCACTCGTCTCAAAAAAGGCCCACACCAAAGAACTTTTTGAATAACGCGCAGAGACTGCAGCGCCCTGCACATGTGGAGCTTTGGGGTGTGATGCAGTCAATGTGCTGCCCTTAGGCTGGCCCCTGGAGGGCATCCTGCCTCGTTGGTGATGTGCCGCCTCCTCCTCCTCCTCCCCTCTCTTATCAGGCACCCACGTTGAGTCAGTGACCTCATCATCCCCTCCCTCCTCATCACTGGAGCAAACCTGGCAGTATGCTGCAGCAGGGGGAGCATGACTGCCAGATTGCTGTCCTTCTTGGGCACCCCCTCTGTCCGTGCTCATGTTACTGCCTTCATCGAGCTCAGTATCATCATCAGAGCCTTCCAAACGCTGGGCATCCTCCTGGAGCATGTACCCAACACTGTGGTCAAACAGAGGGACTCCTCAGAAGGACATGGTGGGGCTAGGGAAGGAGTCACTGATGACATTGAGCCGAGGGAAGAGGCCGCTGCTTTGCCAGACAAAGTACCCTGGGCATGGGTGAGAGAGGATGAGGAGGATGAGGACGGCTTGGTCATCCACTCGACCAAGTCTTCCGCATGTTGCGGCTCAACACGGCCAGCTGCCGAAAAAAAGGCGAAGCGTGTCCCACGACCACGTGCTGATGAGGATGCACCGTCTCCACGACCAGCACTAGACACAGAGCCTGCTTGCCCTCTCTTATTGGCTTGTGACTGTCTGCCTCTCCTTCTTGGCCTTCCAGACATACTAATGGCCTGTAGCTGCACTAAGCTGGGATATATATATATATATATATATATATATATATATATATATATATATATATATATATATATATATGTACTGATACTGCAGCTAGCAAAATCAACTGCCTGCCTGTAGTATGAGAACACCACCAACCTTCTACAGGTAGCTTTAGCTGAACACTGTGCAGAGCTCGCAAAAAACTAACTTGTAGCTTTTTTAGCTGCCTGCGGTAGTGATAGGATCAGGAAAACACCACCAACCTTCTACAGGTAGCTTTAGGTGAACACTGTGCAGAGCTTGCAAAAAATAACTTGTAGGTTTAGCTGAACACTTTGAGGTGGACGCACCACACTAACTTGTAGTTTTAGCTGAACACTGTGAGCAGGACGCACAGCACTAACTTATAGTTTTAGCTAAACACTGTGAGCAGGACGCACTGCACTAACTTGTAGCTTGAGATGAAAACTGTGCAGAGGTCTCACTACACCAACTTGTAGTTTTAGCTGAACACTGTGAGCAGGACGCATTGCACTAACTTGTAGCTTGAGATGAACACTGTGCAGAGGTCTCACTACACCAACTTGTAGTTTTAGCTGAACACTGTGAGCAGGACGCACTGCACTAACTTGTAGTTCTAGCTAAACACTGTGAGCAGGACGCACTGCACTAACTTGTAGCTTGATATGAACACTGTGCAGAGGTCTCACTACACCAACTTGTAGTTTTAGCTGAACACTGTGAGCAGGACGCACTGCACTAACTTGTAGCTTTAGATGAACACTGTGCAGAGGTCTCACTACACCAACTTGTAGTTTTAGCTGAACACTGTGAGCAGGACGCACAGCACTAACTTATAGTTTTAGCTAAACACTGTGAGCAGGACGCACTGCACTAACTTGTAGCTTGAGATGAACACTGTGCAGAGGTCTCACTACACCAACTTGTAGTTTTAGCTGAACACTGTGAGCAGGACGCACAGCACTAACTTGTAGTTTTAGCTGAACACTGTGAGCAGGACGCACTGCACCAACTTGTAGGTTTAGCTAAACACTGTGAGCAGGACGCACAGCACTAACTTGTATTTTTAGCTGAACACTGTGAGCAGGACGCACAGCACTAACTTGTAGTTTTAGCTGAACACTGTGAGCAGGACACACTGCACTAACTTGTAGCTTTAAATGAACACTGTGCAGAGGTCTCACTACACCAACTTGTAGGTTTAGCTGAACCCTGTGAGCAGGACGCACAGCACTAACTTGTAGTTTTAGCTGAACACTGTGAGCAAGACGCACAGCACTAACTTATACTTTTAGCTAAACACTGTGAGCAGGACGCACTGCACTAACTTGTAGCTTGAGATGAACACTGTGCAGAGGTCTCACTACACCAACTTGTAGTTTTAGCTGGACACTGTGAGCAGGATGCACAGCACTAACTTGTAGTTTTAGCTGAACACTGTGAGCAGGACACACTGCACCAACTTGTAGGTTTAGCTGAACACTGTGAGCAGGACGCACAGCACTAACTTGTATTTTTAGCTGAACACTGTGAGCAGGACGCACAGCACTAACTTGTAGTTTTAGCTGAACACTGTGAGCAGGACGCACTGCACTAACTTGTAGCTTGAGATGAACACTGTGCAGAGATCTCACTACACCAACTTGTAGTTTTAGCTGAACACTGTGAGCATGACGCACTGCACTAACTGTAAATAGTCTAGCTGCCTGACTGTAGTACTAATAGGATCAAAAGAACACCAGCAATTTTCTTCAGGTAGCTGTAAATACTGTAACAAGACAAGCCTGCCTGTCAGTTGGAAGATAACAGGAACGGATCTAGCTAAACTGAATACAGTGTATATATATATATGCAACACCTGGGATGCATATATATACACAATACACTGTAAGTGCAGCTAAACTGACTGACTGTTCTGCCTAATCTATCTAACTCAAATAAAATGTCCCTGTCTGTCTCTCTCTCTCTCTCTCTCAATGAACGCCGGAACAGACACTACACAGGGCCGCTGTGCAGGCGGCCTTATATAGTGTGGGGCGTGTACTAAATTCCCTGAGCCATAATTGGCCAAAGCCTCCTTGGCTTTGGCCAATTACGGCCCTCTGTTCAGACGGCGCTGTGATTGGCCAAGCATGCGGGTCATAGTGCATGCTTGGCCAATCATCAGCCAGCAATGCACTGCGATGCCGCAGTGAATTATGGGCCGTGACGCGCCACATGAATTTGGCGCGAACGGCCCATATCGTTCGCAATTCGGCGAACGGGCGAACAGACGATGTTCGAGTCGAACATGGGTTCGACTCGAACATGAAGCTCATCCCTATACCCTAACATCCTTAAAACCCCATTCTGGGCAAAAACACATTTTTCAACACTCAGGTTTGGGAGGAGGGACATTTTTATCCCAGAGAGGGGCTTTAAAGGATAAGTTAAAGTGGAGTTCCAGTCCCCCAATTAGATTTTTTTTAAGACTCCACTCTAATTTGATCCACTATTTATGCCATCTTTAAATAGTGTTACATAGTTACATAGTAGGTGAGGTTGAAAAAAGACACAAGTCCATCAAGTCCAACCTATGTGTGATTATGTGTCAGTATTACATTGTATATCCCTGTATGTTGCGGTCATTCAGGTGCTTATCTAATACTTTCTTAAAGCCATTGATGCTCCCTGCTGAAACCACCGCCTGTGGAAGGGAATTCCACATCCTTGCCGCTCTTACAGTAAAGAACCCTCTACGTAGTTTAAGGTTAAACCTCTTTTCTTCTAATTTTAATGAGTGGCCACAAGTCTTGTTAATCTCTCTTCTGCGAAAAAGTTTTATTTTTATTGTAGGGTCACCAGTACGGTATTTGTATATAGAAATCTTATCCCCTCTTGAACGTCTCTTCTCCAGAGAGAATAAGTTCAGTGCTCGCAACCTTTCCTCATAACTAAGATCCTCCAGACCCTTTATTAGCTTTGTAACCCTTCTTTGTAGTCGCTTCATTTCCAGTACATCCTTCTTCCTGAGGACTGGTGCCCAGAACTGGACAGCATACTCTAGGTGCGGCCGGTCCAGAGTCTTGTAGAGTGGGAGAATTATCGTTTTATCTCTGGAGTTGATCCCCTTTTTAAGTCATGCCAATATTCTGTTTGCTTTGTTAGCAGCAGCTTGGCATTGCATGCCATTGCTGAGCCTATCATCTACTAGGACCCCCAGGTCCTTTTCCATCCTAGATTCCCCCAGAGGTTCTCCCCCCCAGTGTATAGATTGCATTCATATTTTTGCCACCCAAATGCATTATTTTTACATTTTTCTACATTGAACCTCATTTGCCATGTAGTTGCCCACCCCATTAATTTGTTCAGATCTTTTTGCAAGGTTTCCACATCCTGCGGAGAAGTTATTGCCCTGCTTAGCTTAGTATTGTCTGCAAATAAAGAGATTGAACTGTTTATCCCATCCTCCAGGTCGTTTATTGAACAAATTAAATAGGATTGGTCCCAGCACAGAACCCTGGGGAACCCCACTACCCACCCCTGACCATTCGGAGTACTCCCCATTTATCACCACCCTTTGAACTCGCCCTTGTAGCCAGTTTTCAATCCATGTACTCACTCTATGGTCCATGCCAATGGACCTTATTTTGTACAGTAAACGTTTATGGGGAACTGTGCCAAATGCTTTTGCAAAATCCAGATACACCACGTCTACGGGCCTTCCTTTATCTAGATGGCAACTCACCTTCTCATAGAAGGTTAGTAGTTATCCTAGTAGTCCTTTTTATTTATGTTTGAATTGAAAAAAAGTACCTGGATCTCGGAAGCTGGCAGGGTCCATCTCCACTGTGGGCATTTGAAACCCTCTTCTATCCATTTCCGGGAATCGGTGCAGTTAGCTACCCAGCATGCACCTCCTGATCTCGCGCCTGCACAGTAATGCCACTGCGCGCCGCTCCTCTCTCCTGAGTCCTGACACGTTGCCATAGTGGCATAGCATCGATCATCACGAGATTTAGTCACTAGGCGTTTCGCAAGGTCTCCTGGGATACATGACATCACTATCCCAGGAGCCCTTGCGAATCGCCTAGTGATGTAATCGCCTAGGCAGGGAATGCCGGAAATGCAGGAAAAAGAAGATAATTAAGGTATTTCCTTTGAAAAACAAAAAGAATTTCCATTGTGAAAAGAATGCTTACAGGCGATACCAGAGAGATGAAGTGTTTAAAATGGGTGGAACGCCGATTTAACTTAAAATAAATAAATGCACATTTTTTTTGCAGGTAAAAACGTGCATTTATTAATATTTTTTTTTTGGGCCTGTAAAGCATTGCACCAGTGATCAGCAGATGGTGCCATGCAGATCTGTCAGTGTATCTGTGTGGCCGTACATCCCGTATGGGCAAGCAAATACATTGACTGGAAGAATCAATGAACTACTACGGCGCTCCACAGCACCATGGTAGTTCATTGATAACTACAAGCCGACAGCCGCAAAGGATATCGGGGCTTGTAGTTCATTCACACACAGAGCTGTGAGAATAAATGACGTGTGCGGAGCCCAGCACGGCCGCGCTGATTTTAAAAAGTGACAACTAGTGTAGGGTACTTCTCCCTGAACTGCTGTCATGGGGGGGGGGGGGAGGATAGGGCAGCGGCTGCAGCATTGGGAACATGTTACATGTTCCACCCTAAAAACAGATGGAACATGTAACATGTTCCCAAAGACAAACGTATCCTTTAAAAAAGTACATGACCTTTTTTTGTAAAACCAGGAACTACCATGAACTTACACAATAAAGAACAAATATTTTTGTCTTGTCCATGTGTTTGGAATACCTTGACCAACTGAGCCCAATGCATGTGGTGTGAACGAGCCCTTCATGAGGTAGAATGTAATAAATCCCTTTTATCAAGTGAGGTGGCTGTATACTATCCAATATAAAAGTAATGCCGCGTACACACGGTTGGATTTTCCGACGGTAAATGTTTGATGGGAGCTTGTTGTCAGAAATTCCGACTGTGTGTAGGCTCCATCGGACATTTTCCATCAGAATTTCCGACAAACAAAATTTGAGATCTGGATCTCAAATTTTCCGACAACAAAATCTGTTGTCGGAAATTCCGATCATGTGTACACAATTCCGATGCACAAAATGCCACGCATGCTCAGAATCAAGCAGAAGAGCCGCACTGGCTATTGAACTTCATTTTTCTCGCCACGTTGTACCTGTTGTACGTCACTGCGTTCTTGACGTTCGGAATTTCTGACAAGATTTGTGTGACCGTGTGTATGCAGGACAAGTTTGAGCCAACATCCGTCGGAAAAAAAAACATGGATTTTGTTGTCGGAATGTGCGATCATGTGTACGCGGCATAACAGTAGGAACAGTTCCAGCATCAACTGGACCATTGTAAGGTGCATGACATGACTGATTCCAACCACGTGGTGATTTTTCCAGTGTGGTGCATAGTCTGCATGAAAGATTTTATTCACTTTCTTCTCAACTTTTCAGGTTTCTGAAGATGAGCTTTAATTACAGTGGTTGGTTCACTTGCAATGATTGTTTGGTGAATGTCACGTTTCTTGCCTTACAAATAGGCCCTGTTGCTAGCGGTATAACTCAGGTAAGGGCCAGCTGGAGAGGTTTTCAACTTGCTGAAAAATCTCTGTTCAGTCATTCATTTTCCCGTATGATAAAAGAACAAGTCTTTCATTGTGCTGGGCTGCATGAATAACCACAGGAGAAGGGTGCAGCATTAGCAGCAATGGGAGATCTCTTTTGGGTATGACAGATCTTAGTAGACCTCTTTTGAGTAGGACAGCTCTTAAGAGACCTCTTTTGAGTAGAGCAGATCTTAGGAGACCTCTTTTGAGTAGGGCATATGTTAGGAGACCTCTTTTGAGTAGGGCAGATCTTAGGAGACCTCTTTTGAGTAGAGCAGATTTTAGGAGACCTTTTTTGGGTAGGACAGATCTTAGGAGACCTCTTTTGGGTAGGATATATCCTAGGAGACCTCTTTTGGGTAGAACAGATCTTAGTAGACTTCTTTTGGGTAGGACAGATCATTTTCTTAGGAGACCTTTTTTGGATAGGACAAAAAGATAATTCCAAAGATCTGCCAGGTTATGGAGAGTCTACAGCTAAGTGTAATCCTATGCAGTATATATTGCTTAACCACTTTCTCCCCACACTGTAGCCGAATGACAGCTACAGTGCGGGCTTCCAGTGCAGGGAGGGCATCAATAGACTTTTCTCCCATGATCGCGCTGTGATCACCGAGTCCTTTGGACTTGGCTGATCACAGAACAGGGTAAAGGGCTAATCACAGCGGGCTCTTTACCACGTGATGAGCTGTCACCCAATGACAGCTGATCAGGAAGTAAACAGAAGCCAGTTACCGGCTTTTTTTCTCCTCAAGATCAGCGTGAGGAGAAAGAATAAAGCTGGTACCCGGCTTCTGTTACAGGGACATCGGTTCCCGATCTGTGCTGCTATCAGTGCCCACCAGTACCACCTTTCAGTGCCAATCAGTTCCCACCAGTGCCACCTTTCAGTGCTAATCAGTGCCCTCCAGTGCCACCTTTCAGTGCTGCCAATCAGTGCCTCATCATTATTGTCACCTACCAGTGCCGCCTACCAGTCAGTGGTGGCCAGTGGTTATTTTCTTTGGGGGGGCGACAAACAGTGACACCCCCCATTAGTCAACCGGCCGGCGGTTCTGGTGCACTGACTTACCCCATCTAATTGGCGCTTCTCCTCTCCCGGGCTCTCTCTTGGCAGTGGTGGCTCTCCCTCAGTTTCCTCCCTCCTGGCTCTGGCTTCCGTTTCCTCCGTCTCAGACCTGCTTCTAATTGCCCGGATTGAGGATCAGTGTTGCAACAACAAATATTAATTTGCTGTTGTAACACCTGGGTGGGCTTGTAGTGCAATGCTCTGCGCCACGAGTCCACCTTTTTTGAAGCCTATTAGAGCCTATGTCTCTAATCAGGTGCTTCAAAATTACACCCCCACTGCTGTAATTCAGGTGCCTGGCATCCGGAAAGGGGCCAGAGGCCTGAATAGGGGGTGGCAGCGGCAGCCATGCATAGATTTATGCTATGCATGCATTTATCCCTTACTCGTATAGGGGGTGGGGGGGAGGCTGGAGAGAGGGGGCGGCGCCGGGCGCCCCTAATGGACGATCCTCCACTACTACCAGTGCCCATCAGTTCCACTTATCGGTGCCCATCAGTGTAGCCTATCAGTGGTCATCAGTGCCTCCTATCAGTGCTCATCAGTGCCTCCTCTCAGTGCCCTTCAGTGCCGCCTATCAGTGCCCATCAGTGCATCCTATCAGTGCCCATCAGTGCATCCTATCAGTGCCCATCAGTGCAGCCAATCACTGCCCATCAGTGTAGCCTCATCAGTGCAAATTTTGCAAAACTACCTTTTTGCAAAATTTTATAACAAACTACGAAAAAAAAATCTACATTTTTGGTCTTTTTTTTTTGTTTTTAGCAAAAAATAAAAACCCAGTGCTGATTAAATACCACCAAAAGAAAGTTCTATTTGTTTGAAAAAAAATTATAAAAATTTTGTCTGAATACAGTGTTGCCTGACCGCGCAATTGTCATTCAAAGTGCAATAGCGCTGAAAGCTGAAAATTGGCCTGGACAGGAAGGGGTTTAAGTGCCCAGTACGCAAGTGGATAATGTGTACAGTCTTGGTAGAAGTGGAAAGTAACAAAAAAAGTCTTGGCCTTTGGTATTTCTTTTCATCAATATTTGCAATTAAACCGTGTGAGATGCATAAGCATGCCCTGTATATTTGCTGTACATTTCAGTACAACTTGAATGCATTAAAACAACACATATGTAAATAAAACAGTGAAAATTTACATGAATAGGAGTGGCTGTTTTACACTTTGGCTTCTACAACAAAAGCTCATTTACATTTCCTTTCTGTGAACTGGGCTGGTCTGAAGGATTCATATGCATGCTAATAGTGTCTATGGTAGAAACTTCATCATCACCAGTGTGAAATTTATTTACATCAGAGTGGAAATCAATTCTGACTAATACACTTTACTGATGACTTTTAACAAAATTGTTATGTTTGTGGCCTATCAAAGATATTGATCATGGAAAGTTTGGAAATAACGTATCAGTGTAGTTTAGTTTGGGTCTGGGCTTCGGGAGGCCCTCTATACAACATAATAAATGGTAAAGTGTAGATGTTATTTTTCCAAATGATGTATACTCCAAATGATCTTCATTGATGTCAGACACATTTACTATTTTAGTTTATTGAGTTCATATTTTTTTTCTTGCAACGCTCAGCAATACAGCTATGATCTTCATTTCTGATTTTTGATGCTCAAAGCGGTACAATGTTTTGCATGGAAATTTAGCGTTTTTTATTGTAGGCCTGTAATTCTTAGGAAAAACTCATTTAAATCTGTCCAAACAAGAGTCTAGTAGAAATCCCGGGTATGATAAAGTTTGAAACATGAAATCATAAATTATAATATAATAAATAACTATAAATAATTATAACAAATAATAATATAATAATAAAAATTATTCAATAATGTAATCAAATCAAAAACACTGAAATGTGCTCAGTTGCAGAATTGTCGCTGTCATTACTTTCAGTGTTTGGTGACGGATTTCCCCACAAATCACTATCACTCAATTCTGCAAGTGATTCTAATTTATTATCGCTGTTTTCTAGCTGGTCTAAAACTGCTTTTGATGTAAAGGGATGCTTTTTTGGTTGCTATGGACAATCTGCAGTTTCCAGGCAGAAAGAACAGTATATATAATATAAAAGTGCATGCAGGGCACTGGACAAACCACTAGGGACAAAAGGGAGATGAAATAATGTGATACAGTAATGTAATCTGTAAGATCTGTATTTTTTCACTTTTTGAATTTGGCGCCGTGCTCCATCCCCGTGCGTCACAGATCCGGCGGAGGACACGACTCGCACAGCAGGGTGATATCGCAGGATCCTGGGGACAAGGCAAGTAACTTTGTCTGGATCCTGCGATCCCGAGTGTGGCTCAGTACCAATTTTGGTACTGAAAATCCACCCCGAGCCACACTCGGAATTACTGCTAGGGAGGTTAAATCCCTGGGTAAATTATGTATCTTATCCAAGTCTGAGCTTAAACTGGGCTAAGGACCCTTCCTGTCTCAACATGACAGCATCCAGGCCTGATGAATGGGTGCTTAGTCACAAAGCACTGCCTTATCGGTGGAAGAAGAGAGCATTTTATGCTCACCCATAACCTAGAGATAAGAGAGCATTTGGAAAGTAATTATTGGCAGTGGAGGGGACCAGCTATGGCGTAAACCTGTAAGTTTACCCTAAATGGGCAAAGGACAAGTTTGCTTTAACCACTTCAGCTCTTGAAAATGTTACCCCCTTCATGACCAGGCCATTTTTTGCTATTCGGCACTGCACTACTTTAACTGGCCATTGCACGTGCAATGCTGTACCCAAAAGAAATTTGTATATTTTTTTTTTCACACAAATAGAGCTTTATTTTTGTGGTACTTAATCACCACTGTTTTTTTTTTGCGATATAAAGGAAAAAAAGACCAAAATAAATACTATAAAACCTATCCAATAGAAAAAATCTACGGTAATTTTTTCATAAATTGTGGCCAAAATGTATTCTTCTACATGTCTTCTATTGATTGGTTTGCATGAGAGTTATAGCGCCTACAAACTATGGTATATATATTGGATTTTTTTTTACTACTAATTGTGGCGATTAACCACTTATAATGGGATTGAGTTAACGTGGCAGGCAATCTGATACTAACTGACGCTGGGTGGAACTAACTAACTGCCACTGACATCACCAGTGACATTATTACAGTGATCAGTGATAATACTACTGTATACCTGGTCACTGTACTAATGTACTACTAATGGGAAGGGCTTAACATCTAGGGCGATCAAGGGGCTAAATACAGTTGTGCTCATAAGTTTACATACCCTGGCAGAATTTATGATTTCTTGGCCATTTTTCAGAGAATATGAATGATAACACAAAAACTTTTCTTTCACTCATGGTTAGTGTTTGTCTGAAGTCATTTATTATCAATCAACTGTGTTTACTCTTTTTAAATCACAATGGCAACAGAAACTACCCAAATGACCCTGATCAAAAGTTTACATACCCTGGTGAATTTGGCCTGATAACATGCACACAAGTTGGCACAAAGGGGTTTGAATGGCTATTAAAGGTAACCATCCTCACCTGTGATCTGTTTGCTTGTAATTAGTGTGTGTGTATAAAAGGTCAATGCATTTCTGGACTCCTAACAGACCCTTGCATCTTTCATGCAGTGCTGCACTGACGTTTCTGGATTCTGAGTCATGGGGAAAGCAAAAGAATTGTCAAAGGGTCTGCGGGAAAAGGTCGTTGAACTGTATAAAACAGGAAAGGGATATTAAAAGATATCCAAGTAATTGAGAATGCCAATCAGCAGTGTTCAAACTCCAATCAAGAAGTGGAAAATGAGGGGTTCTGTTGAAACCAAACCATGGTCAGGTAGACCAACTAAAATTTCAGCCACAACTGCCAGGAAAATTGTTTGGGGTGCAAATAAAACCCCACAACTTACTTCAGGTGAAATACAGGACTCTATGAAAACATGTGGTGTGGCTGTTTCAAGATGCACAATAAGGAGGCACTTGAAGAAAGGTGGGCTGCATGGTCGAGTTGCCAGAAGAAACCTACTAACTGATCTCTAAGTTTGTCCGGGACTTGCTGACAATCTCCCGCAGCGGGATCAGTAATCACAGCGGGGGGTTGCATTCTTGTGCACTGCACCTGAAAGTAGGCAGTCATGTACCAACACATTGCTTTGCCTACAGTGCCTGCTTGTTCGCAGTACATTGCGGGCGGGTCGGAAGCTAAGTGGTTAAAGGTTATTTTCTGAGTGTGATAAATCAGGTATAGTTGTAATACTTTTATTTTTCAGGTCTGCTCGTTTACTTTTTGATGTTTAAACCTCCTGATGCCCAAAGAATGCATCAAAAATAGACATGATTAAAGTATATCTAAACCCAGTTACTAAAATTGTTTTCCATCTTTTTAAATCTGCAGCTTAGGGTTAAAATAATACGTGGTGATCCTGCCATGAAAGTCCTTGCTCAGGCACTTTCTGTTAGGGGTTGACAACTGTCTCCCAATTGTGCTCCCACGTTCTCATCCTTGCAAGGTGACAATGCAAGAGAGTAATTGGAAACCTGGGACAGAGTATATTTAATCCATAACAGAAAGTGCCGGAATATGGACTCTAACGGCAGGATCACCAGGTATTTTTTTTAAAAAGCTGCAGATTTAGGCTGGGTTCACACTAGTGCGAATTGAATGCGGTTTTCGCCCGCATCCAATTTGCATGACTGGAGATTATGACCAGCTCTCCGGTGCGGCTCCGTAGCGGATTGCACAGAGGTCCTGGCTCAGTTTCAAGGCCGAATCCAGCCAAAAATTCTGCCCTAGTTCGTCCCCGAAACCGAGAACTGGGACGCACCGGACCCCTGCTGTGAGCCACATCCGTTGGAAATGTGAACCCAGCCTTAATGATGAAATTCGCCAGTAGGATTGTGTTGTAGGAATTGTTTGTGTGTGATAGAATTGAACAGAAATGAAAAACACGGGAGAATAAAACCCAATGACCATAACAAGTGTTGTAGCAGGAGGCTATTGTTGTCAGTGGAGACGACACTTCATCCCAATTGAGTCTTTTTTTCAAATATAAAGTTTATTCAACTCCAACCTGGGGCGAGGCCCCTAACACATACAACCAAGAGCAGGTGCCGATTAGGCCACATCAAATTCAACAAAGCTTAGACAAATAAATGGTAAGTGCAATTACATTTGAGAGTGTGATTATTGGCACATATATACATCTCTTAGTTGAACTTATATCTGATAAGCCCACACCCTATTTCAGGTAGCATATTCGGGGTGTTCCTCGCCTACTTTTTCCACTTTACAACCAAGTAAGGATAAGAAAGAAAAAGACAAGAGAATCAAGGGGGAATTAGCAAGGACAGAGAAGAGGAGGGGGGCAAGGGAAGGGGAGAGGGCATGGGAGACACGGCGGTGACATCTTCACCAAGTTATACAGGACTGAGTCTTTAAGGGGTCCAAAGAGAGAGGAAAGAGTTAACTTCCAAGCAATTGTTGACCTTCATCTGAATAGATGAAGATATTCCAGATATCCCAAGTCTGCTTGTGTACCTCTTGTTTCCTGACAGACTCCATGGCAGCCAACGTGTGGGGTTTAGTCCCGCCTCTACTACCCTATAGGACACTACTCCCATAAATCTTTGCTCCTCACCAGCAGCCGTGTTCTTTTTTTGTCCTCCTTCAAGGACCTAGTTAAAATGGTCTTTCTACCCGAAGATTATTTTCTCCCTGCGATCAGATCTGGCGAGCGATTCCTAGGCTGGGATCGCAGTATTCCAATAAGCCCTAGCTACTAGCAGGGTATGGAAGGGGCATATGGAAGAGGTGCTGAAGACGTTATAGTCCTAGCCACTGGCAGGCGAACCCCAACTGGTCATACAGCCTAGCTACTAGCAGGTGACCCTTGTTGCCCAGGAATAAGTCCGGTCTGTGCTGTGTTACCTGACCCAGGTCTCGATCGCAGCAGGAGTGGTGAGTCCGTTCCGTTTTCTCTGTTATGGCAGCAGTTTGTGTTTTCCTTCCCTGTGTTTGTCTCTGCTTGTGTCCTGTGTCCTTCCCCGCACTGTCGGGTACAGTGTAGCTGGCAGATATGGCGGCTGGTTCCCTCTGCGTTCCAGCCGCCGTTCACTTCCTGGTTTCGTTTTCGCGGCCGTTCTGCGCATGCGCGGGTCCGGCGCGAGAACGAGGCTTGGTTCGCGCACGCGCATAGCGGTAACTGCGCGTGCGCACTAGCGGCACGGTGGTGACGTCACAGGGGCGCCAGATTTAAAGTTGGGAAAATGGTCTGCAGGCTTGGGAATGCTTGCAGACTGTCGGCAGTGTATCCCCTTGCTCTGATTCTGCTATATCAGGTGAGGGGGCTTCTGAGGACAGGTTTTGTGGCCTGCCCTTACTGCTTTCTAATTCCTATCTGGTTGCCTTGTTGTTTCAGCCCCGATGGATCCCTCCGGGAGCATTAGCGCTTCACCGCCTGCCTCTGGCCAGCCCTCTCGCAACAGGTACTTGGTGGGGGGGTTCCTGCCTGGGTGTTGCGGGGGGGGGGTATGGAGCATCAGTTATCTGTTGTCTCCATTAACACAGAAGGACTTGTGTTTTTTCTTTTCAGCCCTTCTAGGTCTACTCAACAACGTAGCTCGCACAGAAGTGGTTCCTCTAGATCACAGCACCGGCATTCCTCTTCCAGATCTGGACATCACGGTTCCTCCTCGAAATCGAGACACCGTAGCCGGGAACCATCTCGCCCTTCCAAATCTCACTCCAGTCATGCAGCCGAAGGAGCCTGCTGGGGGTGTAGGGCAAAGGTTCCTATAGGCAAATCCCTCTGTGATACCTGCTATGTAAAAGCAACAGGTGAAAGAGGTGGATCGGATCAGCAACTCAAGTCTCTGGTGGAGAAGATCGTGAAAGAGAATCTAAAGGAATTGGGGTCTAGCCAATCCCATGTTTCTCCTACAGAGCCTCCAGACCCACCAATTAGGGATACCCAGGCTCAGGACACTTGTGAGTCCTCTTTACCCAGTCACCTGTCTGCTGTCTCCTCAGATAGTGATTCAGAAGGAGAAGACCCTTATACTGGATTTAGTTTTGACTTACTTCCTCCTCTGATTAAAGCCATAAAGGAAACTTTAAACTGGGAAGAGCCAGTGACGGCCCCTGCAAAACAGAGGAAGTTCTTCAAGCAGCTGAAGAAGGAACGTGTCAGCTTCCCCTTTTTCACTGAATTAGGTGAAGTTATCACGGATGAGTGGGGAAAGGTAGAGAAAAAGAACTCCCTTCTCTCTAAAATTCAAAGGCTTTATCCCTTCAAGGAAGAAGAAGTTAAGCAACTGGAGTCTGCTCCGCTAGTGGATGCAGCTGTGATGAGATTGGTCAGGCATGTGACCCTCCCTCTGGAAGACACGGTCTCGTTCAGAGACGCCTTGGACAGACGGATAGACTCGGATTTGAAGCGGGTCTATCTCACAGCAGGCATGGCATGTAAACCAGCCTTGGCTCTGGCCGCCATGTCTAGGGCCATGGAGACGTGGTCAGATAGCGTGGACGAGACACTTAGAGGTGTCTCGGAGGAAGTGGCCAGGAGTTCGCCCATCCAGGAATTAAGGTTAGCCTCATCCTTTCTGGGGGAGGCTTCAATCGACATTATCCGCTTGGTGGCTAGAGTTATGTTGTCTGCTGTTACTGCCAAGCGTGCCCTTTGGCTTCGCCCCTGACTGGCAGACCCAGCATCAAAGCAGGTTTGGTGCCGTATCCCCTTCGATGGGTCCTCTCTTTTCGGTAATAAATTAGACAGCGCCATAACCCGTGCCACCGGGGGTAAGTCGGGGTTCCTCCCTCAGGACAGGCGATTACAAGGCCAGAGAAGATCGTTTCCAAGGAAACAGAACCAGGATCGTGCCAGGGAAGCACGTGGATACAGGCCGGGCCGTGAGTTCTCCAGATCCTGGAAGGCCAGACAATCTTCTTTTAAGAAGACTGCTAAGAGTAGTATGTCGGGTGAGAAGGAACCGACCAAGTCTTTTTGAAATGGGGCCCGCCCAGGCAGGCCAGGTGGGGGCTCGCCTCCTCCGCTTTCGGCATGTTTGGGCGGCCTCGATCCAGGACTTTTGGACCGTAAGGACGATTTCCACACCTGGGTTTTCAGCAGTGCTCCCAGGCTCAGGTGTGTCCCCACATCTCTTCCAGCCACAGAAGAAAAAAGAAAAATCCTTTTAGCTTACGTGAGATCTTTGTTAGATCAAGGCGCGGCTATTCCTGTCCCAGACGACCAACGTGGCATGGGGATGTATTCTCCTCTTTTCATGGTCCAGAAAAAGAATAGAGCATGGCGACCTGTCATAGATTTGACGCACCTGAACCACTTCATCAAAAAGGAAAGGTTTAAAATGGAAACCCTGTCCACAATTTGACAGTCAGTTCAACCAGGAGACTGGCTCATTTCAATAGATCTCAAGGACGCCTATTTCCACGTTCCAGTGGCAGCAGACTTTCAACGCTTTCTCGGTTTTTCTATAGGCCAACTACACTTACAATTCACATGCCTTCCCTTCGGTCTGTCCACCTCTCCACGAGTCTTCTCGAAGGTCTTGTTGGCCGTTGTGGCTCTACTGAGAACCAGAGGGATCCGTCTTCACCACTATCTGGACGATCTCCTCCTACTGGCGCAAGAGAGAGATTGCCTCCTGAAACACAGAGATATGGTCATCTCAACTCTCCAAGAATTCGGATGGCTCCTGAAGAGCCAACTAGAGCCTTCTCAGTCTCTCGTGTTCCTCGGGGCCCTCTTCGATACAGCGAAAGGCACAATTTCCTTACCCGAGGAGAAGATCACAATAGTTCGGGACAGGATTCGCCTGGCTCTCTCCTCTTCTCATCTCCGGGCCCTCCAGTGTCTGAGAATCATAGGCACCATGGTGTCTACAATACCAATGATGAAATGGGCTCAGTGGAGGATGCGTCCTTTCCAGAAGGGATTTCTTCTTCAATGGTCGGGCGACAAGAATCAGCGCGTTTACATCTCTCAGACCATGAGGGGTTCCCTCCTCTGGTGGCTTCAGAAAGAGAATCTACGCAGGTGTCACTCCATCCTTCCCATCACTTGGATCACTGTGACATCAGACGCCAGCGAGAGAGGCTGGGGTGCTCATTGCCTAGCGGAAGTGGCTCAAGGCTCCTGGGATTTCCCAGCGCGGAGATTGGTGTCAAATATCCTAGAGTTGCGTGCAGCCTTCCAGGCACTGCTGGCATTTCGTCATCTGATAGCAGGGACATCCGTGTTACTCAGACTGGACAATACGACGGCAGTAGCCTATGTAAGGAAACAAGGGGGTACCAAGAGCCTGTCTCTGCTACAAGAAGTGGAACCAATAATGGTCTGGGCCCAGAAGAATCTGGTCAACCTAACGGCAACCTATGTTCCAGGGATTCTCAATGTCCAAGCGGATTTTCTCTCACGAGTCCACTTGGACAACAACGAGTGGTCTCTCCACGAGGATGTGTTCAGATGGATTCTAACACTGGGGATCTCGCCAAAGGTCGATCTCTTCGCCTCCCCGTACAACAAAAAGCTAACGAGGTACTACGCAAGGTTTCGAGATCCACAGGCCTACGGGATAGACGCACTGACAGAACGTTGGTGGTTCCACAGAGCCTATGCCTTCCCTCCGACACCTATCATCTTCCAGTTCCTGCGGAGGCTCAGGTGGGAGGAGGTGGAGATAATAGCCATCATTCCCTACTGGCCCAACAGGCCTTGGTTTCCTCTTCTATCACTCCTCAGCTTCCGAGAACCAGTTCTTCTTCCAACCAGAACGGATCTACTCTCCCAAGGCACGATTCTCCATCCGTGCCCAGCTCACCTACAGTTGAGGGCTTGGTTCTTGAGAGGGGTAGGTTGGAAGCACTAGGTTGCCCTAAGGAGGTTATTCCTACACTTCTGAATGCAAGAAGACAAAGCACTAACAAGGTGTATGAGCGTATTTGGACAAGGTTCTCGATCCATATGTCGTCCAGGGCCAAGTCATGTGGCGCACCTGCAGTCCAGGACATCTTGAGCTTCCTCCAATCAGGCCTGGATTTGCCCTTATCTGTCAGCTCACTGCGTGTACAGGTTTCAGCGATCTCAGCCTTTACTGGGGTGTCCTGGGCCAGACATGCCCTTATTCAACAATTCTTCAAAGGAGCAATTAGAATGAGGCCTCAAAGGAAACCCAGGTTCCCTAAATGGGATCTACCTCTAGTTCTTGAGTTCTTCTCTCAACTCGTTAAACCACTGTCTGTTAGAGATCTTACTATCAAGACTGCCTTTTTGATTGCCATCACCTCAGCCAAGAGGGTGTCCGAGATCCAGGCCTTAGGGTCAAAAGAACCTTTCTTAACCTTCTTTCCAGACAGAGTGACTCTAATTCCAATGCTAGGGTCAAACCCTAAGGTCACCTCAATCTTTCACGAGAATCAAGAGATCTCACTTCCTACCTTTAGATCTGCTGGAAATCTAGAAATACATCCACTCGATGTTGGTGTCTCCTTGAAGCAATATCTAGAAGTAACGGCTCCCTTCCGTCAATCGGATTATCTCTTTGTGTCGTTCTACGGGAAGAACAAGGGGCTCCGAGCCTCAGTCAGATCCATTGCTGCATGGGTTGTACAGGCAATTCAATGGGCATATAGAGAGAAGGGCTTGGCTCCTCCAGAAGCGGTGACAGCGCACTCGACTAGAAGTCTTTCGACCTCGTGGGCAGCTTCTCGTCACGTCTCGCCTGAAGTGATTTGCAGGGCGGCTATTGTGTTGAGCCAGCTGCTCTATCCTCAGTTGATTTTGGTGTTAAAGTACTGTCGGTGGACGGTATTAAATAAATCTTTGTTTTCTTCAGCATTTTGCCCACCCGGGTGTGTACGGCGAGTTATTTCCCACACGTTGGCTGCCATGGAGTCTGTCAGGAAAACGGAAAATTCCTATCAAAATACTTACCGTAATTTTCCTTTCCTGATGGACTCCATGGCAGCAGGAGTTCCCTCCCAAATGACTGGAGTAGGCTAGTTATCGAACACGGCTGCTGGTGAGGAGCAAAGATTTATGGGAGTAGTGTCCTATAGGGTAGTAGAGGCGGGACTAAACCCCACACGTTGGCTGCCATGGAGTCCATCAGGAAAGGAAAATTACGGTAAGTATTTTGATAGGAATTTTCCGTTTTATGTTGCGCAGAGAGGATCAGGTCTTCCATTTTCTTGACCTCCTCGACTTTACGTATGCACAAAGATGTGGATGGGGGGCGACTTTGTTTCCAGAGGAGAGGGATACACCCTTTTGCCGTGTTTAGTAGATGTCGTATTAGAGATTTCCTATAAGCCTTGATTGGGATCGTAGATAAATGTAGGAGAAAGAATGTAGCCTCATCAGGGATGACATAGTCAGTGAACCTCTGAGTGACACTAAACTCTGGTTTAAGAATATATTCAATTAAGTATTCTTAACTCAAAAAAAAAGTATCCCCTATTGCTCTCAGCCTCCTGCAAATCTCAAAATTCCTTTTTATTGCTGCTGTGATCTGCCTTTTTGTTAGAGGGTGTCTACGTTTGTTCTCTATGGTTCCACTATATATAGGAATGTAGCCATCCCCTCTTGCTCGCTCCCAAGATGGACTTTGAACTATGGCAAAGGTCTCCAAACTTTCTAAACAAAGGGTCGGTTTACTGTCCTTCAGACTTTAAGGGGGCCAGACTAGGGCCAGTGGGGGTAAACAATGCCCTATCTCTTGTGTCTGTTCCTTCACTACTTTTGGCGATTTTGGGTGCGACTTGCATAGACATCTGTGCGTGAAGCCGCACACATGTCTTCCAAGTCACACCCGAAGTCGCGCTGACATGCAGACCGCCTTTCGGTTTCCAACCCATGCTATCCGATCCACCAGATGGATGGGTAAAAGGACCACCATCCATCTGTTTTTGGCAGACAGGATTAGATGGGATGGCGGCAGGTGTCAGCAGACAATTTGTTAGCTGACATCCCCCGCTCTATAGAGGAGACTGGAGGGTCCAATCAGGTCCGCCTGAAAAACTGACCTGATCGGATAGCCCATATGAAAGGGGCCTTAAAGTGTTACTAAATCCCTGTTTTCTTTTTACAATAAATAACAAACATACTTACCTGCTCTGTTTAGTAGTTTTGCACAGAGCAGCTTGGATCCTTGGATCCTCCTCTTCTCGGATCCCACGCTGGCGCTCCTGGCCCCTCCTTGCTGACAGGTGCCCCCACAGCAAGCAGCTTGCTCTGGGGGGCACCCAAGCAGGCATGCTCCAGAACTGCGGCTCTGTATGTCCATTCACACATAGAGCTATAGCTTGGCCCTGCGCTCTCCGTCTCCTGATTGGCTCACTGGCTGTGATTGACAGCAGTGGGAGCGAATGGCTCACGCTGCTGCCAAACCCAATCAGACTGTGAGCCCTTGGAGAGCCAAGGTTTCTCGTTCACATCACTGGATCGAGAGGGGGCTCAGCTAAGTATTTGGGGGGCTGCTGCACACAGAAGGTTTTTTTACCTTCATGCATAGAATGCACAAAGGTAAAAAAAACCTTGTGCCTTTACAACCACTTTTATCCATTTCAGCCCCGGAAGGATTTACTGCCTTAACGACCAGGCCATTTTTTGCGATATGGCACTGCGTCTAACGGTCGTGCAACGTTGTACCAAAACAAAATTGATGTCCTTTTTTCCCCACATATAGAGCTTTCTTTTGGTGGTATTTGATCACCTTTGCGGTTTTTACTTTTTGCGCTATGATAGTGTCTCTCTAAATTATAACAACGAAAAACAAAAATGCTCACAAAGACAGAAAAAGGTTCCTAGATGCAAAAAACAACATGTAGAACACAAAGCACATGAAAGGTACAAGTAATACTATTTTTTTTTTTTTTTTTAAAGGAGAAATTATGACATAAATGGATGGAAAGGAGGGGTATGGGTATTTGCTACCCTAAATCTAAGATTAAAGAAGGGGATACCATCCAATTATGTCATAAGGGTTGCCGCCATCCCTTATGTAAGGAGAAAAAGGAATAACCCCTCAAAAAGTGGTGGGACTTTAACCACTTGACAACTGGGCACTTAAACCCCCTTCCTAACCAGACCAATTTTCAGCTTTTGGTGCTCTCACATTTTGAATGACAATTACTCAGTCATGCAACACTGTATCTATATGAAATTTTTGTCCTTTTTTTCACACAAATGGAGCTTTCTTTTGGTGGTATTTAATCACCGCTGGGTTCTTTATTTTTTGCGCCGTAAAAGAAAAAAGACCGAAAAATCTGTAAAAAAATATATTTTTCTTCATTTCTGTTATAATATTTTGCAAATTAGTAATTTTTCTTCATATATTTTGGCCAAAATTTATACCGCTACATATCTTTGGTAAAATTAACCCAAATCGGTGGATAATATTTGGTCTTTGTGAAAGTTATAGAGTCCAAAAGCTATGGTGCGAATATCTGAAAATTGATCACACCTGAAGCACTGACGGCCTATCTAATTTCTTGAGACTCTAACATTCCAGAAAAGTACAAATACCCCCCAAATGACCCCTTTTTGGAAAGAAGATATTCCAAGGTATTTAGAAAGATGCATGGTGAGTTTTTTGAAGTGGTCATTTTTTCCCACAATTCTTTGCAAAATCAAGGTTTATTTTTTACTTTTTTTTCCCCACAAAATTGTCATATTAGCAGGTTGTTTCTTACACACCGCATATGCATACCACAAATTACACCCCAAAACACATTCTGCTATTACTCCCGAGTACGGCGATACCACATGTGTGAGACTTTTACACAGCGTGACCACATACAGAGGCCCAACATGCAGGGGAGCACCTTCAGGCGTTCTGGAGCACCCAGGCCAATTCTGACATTTCTCTCCTACATGTAAAAATCATCATTTATTATCTAGAAAATTACATAGAACCCCAAAACATTATATATGTTTTTTTAGCAGAGACCCTAGAGAATACAATGGCGGTCGTTGCAACTTTTTATCTCGCACGGTATTTGTGCAGCAATTTTTTTGCTGCTTTACAAAAACCAAAACAGTAAAGTTAGCCTAATGTTTTTGCATAATGTGAAAGATGAAGTTACGCCGAGTAAATAGATACCCAACATGTCACCTTTCAAAATTGCACGCGCTTGTGGAATGGCGCCAAACTTGGCTACTCAAAAATCCCCATAGGTGACGCTTTAAAATTTTTTACTGGTTACATGTTTTGAGTTACAGAGGAGGTCTAGGGCCAAAATTATTACTCTCGCTCTACCAATCGCAGCGATACCTCACATGTGTGGTTTGAACACCGTTTTCATATGTGGGCGGGACTTACGTATGCGTTCGCTTCTGCATGCGAGCACACAGGGACAGGGGTGCTTTAAAATTTTATTTTTTTTTATTGTTTATTTTACTTTATTTATTTTAGTTTGATGCTTTTTTCCAAAAAAAATAAAAATTTTGACCACTTTTATTCCTATTACAAGGAATATAAACATCCTTGTAATAGGAATATGGCATGACAGGTCCTCTTTATAGTGAGATATGGGGTCAATAAGACCCCACATCTCACCTCTAGGCTGGGAAGCCTGAAATTAAAAAAAAAAAAAAACGATCCTGGCTTCGATCGTAGCGGTGAGTCGGTAGAAGCGCGGGGGGGGACATCCCCTCTCGCCTCCCGTAAGAATGATCAAGCAGTGGAACAGCCGCTATGATCATTCTCATGGTGTAGGGAATCGCCCGCTGAAAAAGCTGATATCTGAATGATGCCTGTAGCTGCAACCATCATTCAGATATCTCCGCACAAAGTCATGCTCCAGAACTGTGGCTCTGTATGTCCATTCACACATAGAGCTATAGCTTGGCCCTGCGCTCTCCGTCTCCTGATTGGCTCACTGGCTGTGATTGACAGCAGTGGGAGCGAATGGCTCACGCTGCTGCCAAACCCAATCAGACTGTGAGCCCCTGGAGAGCCAAGGTTTCTCGTTCACATCACTGGATCGAGAGGGGGCTCAGCTAAGTATTTGGGGGGCTGCTGCACACAGAAGGTTTTTTTACCTTCATGCATAGAATGCACAAAGGTAAAAAAAACCTTGTGCCTTTACAACCACTTTTATCCATTTCAGCCCCGGAAGGATTTACTGCCTTAACGACCAGGCCATTTTTTGCGATATGGCACTGCGTCTAACGGTCGTGCAACGTTGTACCAAAACAAAATTGATGTCCTTTTTTCCCCACATATAGAGCTTTCTTTTGGTGGTATTTGATCACCTTTGCGGTTTTTACTTTTTGCGCTATAAAAAAAAGACAGACAATTTTGAAAAAAAAACAATGTTTTTTACTTTCTGCTATAATACATATCCAAAATGATTCATCAGTTTAGGTCAATATGTGTTCTGCTACGTATTTTTGGTAAAAAAAACGCAATAAGCGTATATTGATTAGTTTGCGCAAAAGTTATAGCGTCTACAAAATAGGGGAAAGATTTAGGGACTTTTTATTTTTTTATTGTTTTTACTAGTAATGGTGGGGATCAGCAATTTTTAGCAGGAATGCGACATTGCGGTGGACAAATCTGACCCTAAGTGACACTTTTTGGTGACCAATGACACCAATACAGTGATCAGTGCTATAAAAATGCACTGATCACTGTATAAATGAAAGAGGTTAACACTAGGGGCGATCAAGGGGTTAAGTGTTCCCTAGGGAGGTGTTTCTAACTGTCAGGGGGACGGACTGACTGGGAGTAGAGAGAGATCGCTGTTCCTGATCATTAGGAAGAGCTGATCTCTCTCTCCTCCCCTGTCAGAACGGGGATCCACCTTGTTTACAATGGCAGATCCCCGTTCTGCCTCTCAACACCGCAATCTCAAGTGGCTGGCGTACATCGAGTCGGCCGGACCCGCGGGTGGGCTCGTGCGACAGGCACGTGCCCGTAGTACCACATGCACAAACCGATGTACAGGTACGCCGGTTTGCGCATCCAAGCCGCCTTGCCGCAGTATATATGCGAGAGGCGGTTGGCAAGTGGTTAAGCTTTGAAAATAACTTGTGCGATTTCAAACCGGCATTTTAGTCCAACTTTGGGAGCAATTTGACAGATATCTGTGCGGGTTCATGTACAGATTGTCCCCGAAGTCGCCAAAAGTAGTGCGGGAACTACTTTTGGGAATCGGTGCAGTGCCGCAAAGTCGGTGTTGCACCGATTTGGACAGTGCCATTGAAGCAATTTAACACGTCAAATCGCGTGTCAAAATGGCACAATGTGAACGTGGTCTTAACAAGTGATCCATAGCTGATCCCCTAATACGTCAGCTCAAAACGGTAAAATAAATTACATATGAGAGGTCCACGTCCTTTACATTTTTTTCCTTCATTGTGTGGAGGAAAAACTAACTCCCTACAGGCGATCAGATGTAAATGGACATGTATCCACCAATATCCACCCATATTTCTTCAGGTCTGCATAAGTGGACCTGGATGCAAACTTATCTGAAAAAACCTTAACTGACCTGAATGTAAATGTACATACATCCACTTACTGTACCTAGTAAAGACCAAGGAATCCTATTGCTTCAACTGTTTTTAGGTGTCAGAGAGGAGATGGATCCTTGCCAGTGTTTATTTGGTATTATTGATACAATATTAAAGTTGATGTGTAACCTAACATATTTTGTTCCTTTTTGATAGAAGAGGGAAGGATTACAACCTCTGTCAGTTTATTTTTTTCTGTCTGTGTCCTGTTTCCTGCACTTTTTGTCCCCGAGATGCAACAGAAAGTAAGAGGAAATCTATGCAAAGTCATTTGAATTCCTCTCTGAAACAATTGTAAGCAGAACAGATGTCCCTATCAGAAGATTTCCACTCACCTCTTCTTCTGGTGACTTTCTGTCTCTGTATCAATGGTCAAAAAACTACACAAAAGGAGAGGGTGAAACTACCTAGAAGGGGCATGGATAACAATACAAAGTTGACAGGGGTTCTGATCTTTCCCTGCTTAAACAAACAAGAGGTTTTTATTCACTATGTGGCCCCTTTCTGGAGATATTAGGCATGTGGCAACCTGCTCTAACTCCTACTAAGCACCCTAAGCAGCCTCGCTATGCCTATAATGGCAGCCTCACCGTGCCCATAATGCAGTCTCACTGTGCCCATAATGCAGTCTCACCCTGTATCCTGAGCATTTTTGCTCGGTTCATAATATGCAGCTGGGGAGGAGTGCTGGGCTCCAAATCCTATTTGCAGTGTTAAGACTGTGACTATCTTTTGGTCTCTGTGGCTTATTCTAGTGGTCCAGTAAAGCTGGCCATACATGGATTACTTCTGGCCAGTTCAGCAGTGACCAGCTGAATTTCGATCAATGTATGGCCACTGTGGTTGAACAGAAGTCAATCTACTGATTGACTTCAGTTCAATCATCCTGACTGATTTTAGCCGCTTGATCAGTGCTGCAGGCTATAGTGTGCAGTGCTGATCAGTGTATTCTGACGGTGGGGAAGTCCCCCAACTGTCAAAATACAATGACACAGCGGGTAGGATTTCCCCATCCACATTAAGTTGAGCGAAAAAAATGGACTCATCTACGGGTTGCATAACTATCAGACTACTGCTTTGAAAAACTGCATTGGATGCTCTTATGGGGTAGTGTCAGGAAATCTCTACTGTACACAGGTCCATTTTGTCACATGGCCCTACATGCATAGGTGCGTGTGTTTGTTAGTACACCTTACAGCCTATGGGGTTGATTTACTAAAACTGGAGTGTGCAAAATATGCTTCAGCTGTGCATAGAAACCAATCAGCTTCCATGTTTTTAGTCAAAGCTTAATTGAACAAGCTGAAGTTAGAACCTGATTGGCTACCATGCATAGCTCAACCAGATATTGCAATCTCCAGTTTTAGTAAATTAACCTCATGCATTCATGTCTAGTAGTGGCATTGGGGCAACATGAGCCCTGCTTGGAATCATTACATTTGCAGTGATAGTGAGACAAATAGGATGTGCTCTAGGTAAGCAATCAGTAAAAGAGGAAGGAATTCTCTAACTATAGCATTAACAAAATGCTGCATGGGTGCCCGAGTTATACATACAACGGGAATAACCAATAATAAAACGCAGAGTAAATTTGAAATGCACTTGTCTCCCTCCTGGATTCCATCCAGATGACATGCACACCCTTGGTTCAGTTTGATTGCCCCGTGATCAGGGCAGGACTTAGGGTGGTGGGGGCCCCTGGGCTTGAGTCACTTTCGGGCCCTACCTTCTATACATTACTTTAAACCTTTAGTTTTCTTTTAAGCGCGCCACTCTAATACCGTTTGTCCGCCATTACATCACTGTCTAATGCAGGCAGGTTTTCTCAACAGCAGTAAAATAGGCACTACGTAACTGCCGATAACCAATCAGCAAACCTCATGATAAGAGTTTAAGGAATTTTAAGGAAAAAACTATTTAAGGAAAAAAACTTATATTTAAATGCTCATCAATGCAGCCTTGCACAGCGTCCATCTGCATGCTTGTCCAGTGTCATTTGCAGCCTTGTCAGTGTCATTTGCAGCCTTGCCCAGTGACATTGCAGCCTTGTCAGTGTCAACTGCAGCCTTGCAGCCTTATCAGTGTCATTTGCAGCCTTATCAGTGTCATTTGCAGCCTTGCAGCCTTGTTAGTGTCATTTGCAGCCTTGCAGCCTCCAGCTGCAGCCTTATCAGTGTCCATCTGCAGCCTTGTCCGTGTCATTTGCAGCCTTGCCCAGGCTGCAGTTAAACTGTAGTGACTTGTCAGTGTCACTGCAGTTTAAATATGGCGCCGCCGAGATACACAGAGCCGGTCCTATGTATCTCGACTCCTGACGGCTTTTCTCGGCTCCTCTCGCAGTCCCGCCCAGTCCCGCCCTATGATGGACATAACACAGGTCCAATGGCGGGACTACATAGCCGTGTGTACTCGGCTAGCTCCGCTCACAGTCACGCCCAGTCCCTGTGTTATGTCATCATAGGGTGGGACTAGGCGTGACTGTGAGTGGAACTAGCCGAGTATAGCCGAGTACACTCAGCTGGGGCCCGCGGGTATTGGGTGGGGCCCATGGACTTGAGCCCAGTCAAGCCCAATGGTAAGTCCGGCCCTGCCCGTGATTATTCGACAGCCAGTGACCTCATAGCTGTGTGCCAGTGGAGTTATGGGGCGTATAGTCCTTCTGGAACCTGCTGCTATACATTCCCGCACCCTAAGACTACAAATCCCAGGGACCCTTGCAGTAGCCTGAAGGTTGCTGTGAGGGATGATAAAATAAGCTTAGGAAGCCCAGGCACGCTCTCTTGCTCCTGGGCCTGACGTAAGTCGGACCTCTCTGTGTGACAGAGAGAGAGGTCATAGCCTACCACACGGAACATTACTTCCACCACGAGGCCTGAGAGGCCGAGTCCTGTTACCCACTGATGGACATTCTGTTACTAGCATCATCTACAGTGCCTACTCATCGGTGTGGACATGTGAGGTCCAGAAGAAGGCGAAATTATTTGGGTCATTGGTGAGAGAGCAAGCTGCTCAATCTTTATCTATCCACTATCACCATTACCGAACACAGTGCGCACACATCTTTACCCAAGAACACTTTACTGAATAGCTGGAACACTGTACTCAGAAGTCTTAGGCCTACATTACTCGGAAACTATTGTTTCATCTGCCACCAAACGGATTCCAATTAATGAGCTCCAACTAGATAGCGAAGAAATTTATATATATATATATATATATATATATATATATATATATATATATATATCTGTATATATATTAGCCTGTTACTGATTAAAATTTTCGTGTTTGATTAATCTATTTTTTTAATCGATTAATCGACTAATTTCGATTAATTATAACGCACATACAGATCCAACTACTTTTAGCTGATTTAGCACCGTTGTTATGGCAACGGCCAAAGCCGGACATAGCGGGGCGTGGCTAGGACGTCACACGTCATAAACTCAGCCTCACCGTGCTCATAATCTCAGCCTTACTATGCCCATAATCGCAGCCTTACCGTGCCCATAATGCAGTCTCACCGTGCCCATAATCTCAGACTTACCGTGCCCATAATCGCAGCCTCACCGTTCCCATAATGCAGTCTCACCGTTCCCATAATCGCAGCTTCACCGTGCCCATAATCGCAGCCTCACCGTGCCCATAATGCTGTCTCACCGTGCCCATAATTGCAGCCTCGCTGTGGCTATAATCGCAGCCTCACCGTGCCCATAATGCTGTCTCACCGCGCCCATAATCGCAGCCTCGCTATGCCTATAATGGCAGCCTCACCGTGCCCATAATGCAGTCTCACCGTGCCCATAATCGCAGCCTCACTGTAGTCAGTGCCTGTGCCTATATTACACAGTCTGCGGGCATCTCCCGCTGTGTGTCTCAGAGCTGAGGGTGAAAACACACAGCGGGAGATGCCCGCAGACTGTGTATGACATATAGTGGAGGAGGAGGGAGCAGAGTGCTGCTCTGCAGCCACAGCTTGGCCCAAAATGGCCCTAGGGCAGGCAGCCTACCGATCAAAAAAATTTTGATCGATCAAAACACTTAATGATTAATTGAGGAATTAATCATTAATTTCCGCAGCCCTAATATATATATATATATCTATAACACCAGCAGGAGATTAGCTCTCCCATGAATATAGCATAGGCTGTTTAGATTGCATTTATCGAAGTGTGGCCACAATCGTAGTTAACTGAAACATCCACTAGAAGGTGACCTAGGATCTGAATACAGTGTACCTTTGAGTATATAACATTATTCATTGTTCAACCATTGTTGTGTTTGGGAGGAGTCTGTTTGCTGAGTTGGTGCTGTTATCACTACTCAGCGGATTCACTCCTTGCTTTGTACAATAACTTTTCCTATTTGAGTCAACATTTCAGAACCTTATACTATTGAGTTGCTTGATTCTTGCTTTATAGTATTAACAGGATATCTGAACCAAGAGTGTCAGGTGGGTTGGAAGGTTCACTTGGTCATGGCCGTGCAGATGAGCAGGTAATTCTTAGCAGTCCTCAAGGGGGCAGGGCTACATAAATCTCTGGAAAAACTTTGGAATAAGAAGCAGTAGATATATTCTTTTACAGTGGTTTTATTAAGGTCCCTGTAATCCACACATGGATGGAGGAAAAACGGATATTAGCTGGACTCAGGGTTGAGGCAGAGTGATGATGTGTCAGGGCTGGGCTCAGCCCTTCCTTCTCAGAGCAGGCCGCTCAACTGTCAGTTAATTGCCAGCTCTAATCTTTCCACAGTGACTACCCTGGTGATGATATCCTGCTTGTCAGTCCTGCTGGCTACTTAAACTGCTGAGTCCAGATCCTCTCTGCTTTTTCCTTGGTCAACACATCCAGAGACTCTCTCCTGCGTACCTGTTGAAGACTCGCTTGGCTGACGTCCCCTCTGGTTCCTGATCCTGCTTGCTGTTCCACCACGTTGATTCTCCGGTTTCCTGATTTCCTGGCCTGACCTGAAGTACAATGATCTCTGGCTCCCTGACATCCTGGCTTGTCGACTATCCGTTCCGGTTACCGAACTCTGGCTATGATTTGACTACATTCAGTGATGGCTGGTGCTCAAAATTTTTGGGGGGGCGCAAACAAACTGAAAAATTCAGAAAAAAAAACAATCAATTGCAGCCTCACTGTGCTTATCAAACGCAGCCACTGTGCCCATCAATTGCAGCCACTGTGCCATCAAATGCAGCCACTGTGCCCATCAATTGCAGCCACTGTGCCCATTAATTGGCTGCACTGTGCCATCAAATGCTGCCACTGTGCCCATTAAATGCAGCCACTGTGCCCATCAAATGCTGCCACTGTGCCATCAAATGCAGCCACTTTGCCCATTAAATGCTGCTGATGTGCCCATCAAATGCTGCCACTATGTCCATCAAATGCTGCCACTGTGCTCATCAAATGCAGCCACTATGTCATAAAATGCTGCCACTGTGCCCATCAAATGCTGCCACTGTGCCCATCAAATGCAGTCACTGTGCCCATCAAATGCTGCCTCTGTGCCCATCAAATGCAGCCACTGTGCCATCAAATGCTGCCACTGTGCCCATCAAATGCTGCCACTGTGCCCATCAAATGCAGCCACTGTGCCCATCAAATGCTTCCACTGTGCCCATCGAATGCTGCCACTGTGCCATCGAATGCCACCACTGTGACCCCGCCACCCGCTCGCCATCTGCTCGGCACTTACCCTATCTCAGTAGGGCAGAGGGTTACGGCGGCAAGTGGTGTCCTCCATGCGTCTCTTCCCGTTCTCTCCTCTCGATAGGCATCCAATCACAGCGCTTGTCATTTGAGCCAACTAGGTGACCGGTAACAGACCCCAGAACCTGATAGGCGGAGAGGAGGTTCAGTGTTAGGAAAGCGAATATTAATTCGCTGTTCCAACACACCTGGGTCACCTTTTTTGATGCCTAGTGGAGCCTAAGGCTCTAATCAGGTGCTTTAAAAACACCCCCCGCCGCTGTAATTCAGGCGCCCGGCGCCAGAATAGGGGGTGGCAGTGGCAGCCATGGATAAATTCATGAATCTATCTATTGGTCATAGTGGGGGTGGCTGGAGAGAGGGGGCAGCGCCGTGCGCCCTTATGGATGCACCACCACTAACTAGGTTGCTCTGCTTACCTTTTACTGTTATTATTAAACAAGTGTGATTTTAACTGCACTTCTGTCTCGGTCTAATTCATGGTTTCTGACAGAAGGCGAAGCCCATGAATTTACCTGTCCCAACTTACCTAGATTTTGTGCCTTCCTTTAAAATGGTATTTGACATTCCCGCAAGCTGCACTTCCGATGCCAAGTGCATCATGTCCATCAAACAGAGTACGAGAACTGTTGCCGATTACGTCATTGAACTCCATACACTGGCAGCAGAGATTGCGTGGAACAATGTGGCCCTCATGGCTGCTTTTTCTCATGGTCTCTCGGATACCATCAAAGATGAGATAGCAGCCCGAGATATACCCACTGAGCTGGAGAAGTTGATCACGTTTGCCATCCTCATTGATTCTAGACTCAGAGAAAGACTCTCTTTTAAGGAGCGCTTGCAGAAGCCTCCTGAACGTTTGTCTCCAAACTTTGCAGTCCCACCCTTGCCTCCCTCACCTCCCTCTCCTCCTGGTACTGAGTCAGTCAGTGAAGGTGAACTCATGCACTTTAGCTTCACATGTCTCTCTGCGGATGGGAGAGCCCTTAGGAGGAGGGAAAGATTGTGCCTTTATTGTGGCCAGGCAGGTCACTTTTTGAAGTCTTGTCCTACCCATCCAGGGAACGTCCGAACCTTAAAGTCCTGTAACAGACAGACCTTAGGTGGCATTGTTTCATCCCAAGTTATCCAGAAGGATAAGCCCCTGGTTCCGGTTACCCTTTCTTGGTCTGAGTTGCCCGTCGAGATACAGGCTCTAATTGACTCTGGGGCTGCAGGCCTGTTCATTGATGCTGCCTTTGTATCTAAACACTAGATTCTGCTGCAATTGCGTGCCACTCCACTTGCCATTGAGGCTCTTGACAGGGACCTCTACAGCCTGCCCATGTAACTGATGAGACTGCTCCATTGTCCATGGTCCGTAGGGGCTTTTCACCATAAGATATTCCAATTCCAAGTTATTTTCCTCCACTTCCAAGATGGAATCGATTCCTGTTTCTGTGATTTCTTCTGATCGTATTCTGGCTACGGTTCGCACCAGTCTCACTTCTCCTTTGGGTGACAAAATTCTTGCTGCTCGGGTCCATGCTCCTCCTGAGAAAACTTGTGACCACTGCTTTGTCCCTGAGAGTCTCCGAACTGCCCTGCTCCAAACTTACCATTCTCCCAAGGCTGCTGGCCACCCAGGGAAGAATCAACTCTTTTGGGCTATTCCTCAACAATTCTGGTGGCCTAGTCTACGTGCTGGTGTATCCGCCTTCGTAGCTGCTTGCTCCGTGTGTGCTCAGAATAAGACACCACGACACCTTCCTGTGGGCCTCCTACAACCCATACCCAATGGAGAGATGCCTTCGACCCACCTGTCCATGGATTTCATTGTGGAGTCACCCAACTCTCAGGGCGACACAGTTATCCTTATGGTGGTTGATCGGTTCTCGAAGATGTCTCATTGTATTCCACTTAAGAAGTTGCCCATATCTAAGGAACTGGCTTCCATTTTTGCTCGGGAGATCTTTCAGTTACATGGGCTACCCAAGGTGATCGTCTCGGACAGGGGTAGTCAGTTTGTGTACCAGTTCTGGCCAGCCTTTTGTGCACAGCTGGGAATTCAGCTTTCTTTCTCCTCTGCGTATCACCCGCAGTCTAATGGGGCCACAGAACAAGCCAACCAGTCCTTGGAGCAGTTTCTACGTTGCTATATTGCTGACCATCACCAACAACTGGTCAGACCTCTTACCTTGGGCGGAGTTTGCTTACAATAGTGCCTTGAATTATGCGTCCCGATTGTCCCCGTTTATGGCGAACTATGGTTTCCAGCCATCCATGCTGCCTGACTCATTTGTTCTGCAGAACATTCCTGCGTTAGAGGAGCATCTTCGTGGTCTTCATGCCACTTGGGTACAAGTCCAGGATGCCTTGCGACATGCGAATGATAGGTACAGACTCCATGCCGACCACAGACGCCTGCCTGCTCCTTCCTACCAGGTTGGGGACAGGGTCTGGCTGTCATCTCACAACCTCCGACTCTGTGTTCACTCACTGAAGTTGGCTCCTTGGTTTATTGGGCCTTTCCGTATTCTCCGCAGGATTAACACAGTAGCTTACACTTTAGATCTTCCTTCCAATATGCGTATGTCAAATGTATTCCATACCTCCTTATTAAAACCTTTGGTCTGCAACCGCTTCACCACCTCGGTGCCACGTCCTCACCCAGTACAGGTTGAGAACCATGAGGAGTATGAAATACAGTCCATTGTTGACTCCCGTAGGTTTCGTGGGCGCATACAGTACCTGGTTCATTGAAAAGGGTACGGTCCGGAGGAATGCTCTTGGGTCTCATCCTCGGATGTACATGCCCCTGTCCTCCTCCGTGCTTTCCGTAGACGTTTTCCCCTCAAACCTGGTGGTCCTCCGAAGGGGAGGGGTTGTTGAGGAGGGGGTACTGTCAGGGCTGGGCTCAGCCCTTCCTTCTCAGAGCAGGCCACTCAGCTGTCGGTTAATTGCCAGCTCTAATCTTTCGACAGTGACTCACCCGGTGATGATATCCAGCTCGTCAGTCCTGCTGGCTACTTAAGCTGTTCAGTCCAGATCCTCTTTGCCTTCGCCTTGGTCAACACATCCAGAGACTCTCTCCTGTGTACCTGTTGAAGACTCGCTTGGCTGACACCCCTTCTGGTTCCTGATCCTGCTTGCTATTAAACCACGCTGATTCTCCGGTTTCCTGATTTCCTGGTCTGTCCTGAAGTACGCTGATCTCTGGCTCCCTGACGTCCTGGCTTGTCTGACTATCCGCTCGGGTTACCGAACTCTGACTATGATTTTACTACGTTGCTCTGTTTACCTTTTACTATTATTATTAAACAAGTGTGATTTTAACTGCACTTCTGTCTCTGTCTGATTCATGGTTTCTGACATGACAGAAGGGCGGGTGGCAGATGAAACAATGTTGCTGGGGTTGATTCGAGAATCAGTCGATTTGAGAGTAGTATGCTTGCAATCATGACATTTCCAAGATTATAGAGAACTACATTTTCCTAGGAGAGTGCATTCTGCTGGTATACTTTTGGAATTCAGAAACAGCAGCAAAGCATCAAGACACCTAACGTTACTATAAGAAAAATATCACAGGTGTTTCCCCAGTTGGAATGTTGTTCCACTCCTGCTCGTGTCTACCAACATCTATTGGGGCTTGCGGCCTACAAAGACACCACCTGGTCTGGATACTACGGGAGATTCTCCCTATGCTTTTCTGACGTACTGCCACATGGTATGTGCGTCCTACGGATCCAGTAAGGGTACCCTCTTATTCCTCATTGAATATTTATATGCCTTTTGATGTTTATCGGAATCTTCCAACCTGAAGATATATCCCTCCAACACTTCTCATATGAACTTTATTTCACTTTGCTGTTCCATATTTTATACCGGACACTATTTGATGCTCCAATTTTCACATTTGTATTTTTCAAACTTGAAGAGTTACTACTCCTCGTATGGACTTTTTTTTACCATTTTTATTATTTTTAATTGTTTTGTTGTTCCATATTGCACACAGGACATTTGATTACTATCTGATGCTTACATGTTTTCACATCTGCAAAGGTGTTCACTTTATATGCTCTTATCACATGTTTAATATTTGAGCGCTGCACTGTTTTGTTGTTATCTCTCTTTGAACTTGGTTTGTTTGTGTGCTAGCTGCTTTTGCTTTAGTTTTGGGTTCGGCGCAGCATTTTCACTTTCTATAGAGAAAATGTGATATGATCACATCCAGTTGTAGTGATTGCTAAAAGGTAGGAGTAACTGTTAAAAAATGGTCTCCGGGGTGACTGTTCCTGATTTGAAGCAAGGTTAAACCCTCAGTTTATTTACACACTTTCAGCAGCGGATTTAATCACTTACCGTGTATGCAGCTTCTTCACTTTTAAATCCTTATATTCAGGGGCAACAGGTGTGTCTACCCGCTGTGTGCATCAATAGAAACACACAGCCCTGTAGCCTAGGATGGCAAGGCACTCCTCTGCTCCAACCTCCCTTCTCCAAGCTAACAGACTGGCTGGAAACTGCACTGTCCACTGTTTCTGGTTTGGCTCCACGTTGCTTCTGAGTGCCTGCCCCGACTGTCATCTACATCACCTCTAAACATAACGGCATGTTCCTGTTGTAAGCCTACTGGGAGCCTTTACAAGCCACACATTCAGAACTTGCGGTGCAAACAGAGTGCCCCTTTAACCTTGGCTGGTCCATCCTGCACAGCGTCTGTTGCTGCTCTGGTGTCCTGCCAGACCATCCAGGCCTTCATCTCATACTGCAAGTTCTACTATCAACACCTATCATCACTCATGTTCCTCCTGTCCCTCAGCACTAGGGATGAGCTTCGTGTTCGAGTCGAACCCATGTTCGACTCGAACATCGGCTGTTCGACCGTCCGTCGAATTGCGAACGATATGGGCCGTTCGCGCCAAATTCGTGTGGCGCGTCACGGCCCATAATTCACTGCGGCATCGCAGTGCATTGCTGGCTGATGATTGGCCAAGCATGCACTATGACCCGCATGCTTGGCCAATCACAGCGCCGCCTGAACAGAGAGCCGTAATTGGCCAAAGCCAAGGAGGCTTTGGCCAATTATGGCTCAGGGGATTTAGTACACGCCCCACACTATATAAGGCCGCCTGCACGGCGGCCCTGTGTAGTGTGTGTTCCGGCGTTGAAAGAGATAGACAGAGAGACAGTGTTTGATTTGAGTTAGATAGATTAGGCAGAACAGTCAGTCAGTTAGCTGCACTTACAGTGTATTGTGTATATATATGCATCCCAGGTGTTGCATATATATATATACACTGTATTCAGTTTAGCTAGATCCGTTCCTGTTATCTTCTATCTAGACTATTTACATTCAGTGCAGTGTGTCCTGCTCACAGTGTTCAGCTAGATCCGTTCCTGCTATTTACATTCAGTACAGTGCTTCCTGCTCACAGTGTTCAGCTAGATCCGTTCCTGCTATTTACATTCAGTGCAGTGCGTGCTGCTCACAGTGTTCAGCTAGATCCGTTCCTGCTATTTACATTCAGTGCAGTGCGTGCTGCTCACAGTGTTCAGCTAGATCCGTTCCTGCTATTTACATTCAGTGCAGTGCGTCCTGCTCACAGTGTTCAGCTAGATCCGTTCCTGCTATTTACATTCAGTGCAGTGCGTCCTGCTCACAGTGTTCAGCTAGATCCGTTCCTGCTATTTACATTCAGTGCAGTGCGTGCTGCTCACAGTGTTCAGCTAGATCCGTTCCTGCTATTTACATTCAGTGCAGTGCGTCCTGCTCACAGTGTTCAGCTAGATCCGTTCCTGTTATCTTCCTACTGACAGGCAGGCTTGTCTGGTTACAGTATATAAAGCTACCTGAAGAAAATTACAGGTGTTCTTTTTGATCCTATTAGTACCACGGTCAGGCAGCTAGACTATTTACATTTAGTACAGTGTGTCCTGCTCACAGTGTTCAGCTAGATCCGTTCCTGTTATTTACATTCAGTGCAGTGCGTCCTGCTCACAGTGTTCAGCTAGATCCGTTCCTGCTATTTACATTCAGTGCAGTGCGTCCTGCTCACAGTGTTCAGCTAGATCCGTTCCTGCTATTTACATTCAGTGCAGTGCGTGCTGCTCACAGTGTTCAGCTAGATCCGTTCCTGCTATTTACATTCAGTGCAGTGCGTCCTGCTCACAGTGTTCAGCTAGATCCGTTCCTGTTATCTTCCTACTGACAGGCAGGCTTGTCTGGTTACAGTATATAAAGCTACCTGAAGAAAATTACAGGTGTTCTTTTTGATCCTATTAGTACCACGGTCAGGCAGCTAGACTATTTACATTTAGTACAGTGTGTCCTGCTCACAGTGTTCAGCTAGATCCGTTCCTGCTATTTACATTCAGTGCAGTGCGTCCTGCTCACAGTGTTCAGCTAGATCCGTTCCTGTTATCTTCCTACTGACAGGCAGGCTTGTCTGGTTACAGTATATAAAGCTACCTGAAGAAAATTACAGGTGTTCTTTTTGATCCTATTAGTACCACGGTCAGGCAGCTAGACTATTTACATTTAGTACAGTGTGTCCTGCTCACAGTGTTCAGCTAGATCCGTTCCTGTTATTTACATTCAGTGCAGTGCGTCCTGCTCACAGTGTTCAGCTAGATCCGTTCCTGCTATTTACATTCAGTGCAGTGCGTCCTGCTCACAGTGTTCAGCTAGATCCGTTCCTGCTATTTACATTCAGTGCAGTGCGTGCTGCTCACAGTGTTCAGCTAGATCCGTTCCTGCTATTTACATTCAGTGCAGTGCGTCCTGCTCACAGTGTTCAGCTAGATCCGTTCCTGTTATCTTTCTACTGACAGGCAGGCTTGTCTGGTTACAGTATATAAAGCTACCTAAAGAAAATTACAGGTGTTCTTTTTGATCCTATTAGTACCACGGTCAGGCAGCTAGACTATTTACATTTAGTACAGTGTGTCCTGCTCACAGTGTTCAGCTAGATCCGTTCCTGTTATTTACATTCAGTGCAGTGTGTCCTGCTCACAGTGTTCAGCTAGATCCGTTCCTGCTATTTACATTCAGTACAGTGCGTCCTGCTCACAGTGTTCAGCTAGATCCGTTCCTGCTATTTACATTCAGTGCAGTGCGTGCTGCTCACAGTGTTCAGCTAGATCCGTTCCTGCTATATACATTTAGTGCAGTACGTCCTGCTCACAGTGTTCAGCTAGATCCGTTCCTGTTATCTTCCTACTGACAGGCAGGCTTGTCTGGTTACAGTATATAAAGCTACCTGAAGAAAATTACAGGTGTTCTATCCCAGCTTAGTGCAGCTACAGGCCATTAGTATGTCTGGAAGGCCAAGAAGGAGAGGCAGACAGTCACAAGCCAATAAGAGAGGGCAAGCAGGCTCTGTGTCTAGTGCTGGTCGTGGAGACGGTGCATCCTCATCAGCACGTGGCCATGGGACACGCTTGGCCTTTTTTTCGGCAGCTGGCCGTGTTGAGCCGCAACATGCGGAAGACTTGGTCGAGTGGATGACCAAGCCGTCCTCATCCTCCTCATCCTCTCTCACCCATGCCCAGGGTGCTTTGTCTGGCAAAGCAGCGGCCTCTTCCCTCAGCTCAATGTCATCAGTGACTCCTTCCCTAGCCCCACCATGTCCTCCTGAGGATTCCCTCGAACTGTTTGACCACAGTGTTGGGTACATGCTCCAGGAGGATGCCCAGCGTTTGGAAGGCTCTGATGATGATACTGAGCTCAATGAAGGCAGTAACATGAGCACGGACAGAGGGGGTGCCCAAGAAGGACAGCAATCTGGCAGTCATGCTCCCCCTGCTGCAGCATACTGCCAGGTTTGCTCCAGTGATGAGGAGGGAGGGGATGATGAGGTCACTGACTCAACGTGGGTGCCTGATAGGAGAGAGGAGGAGGAGGAGGAGGAGGAGGAGGAGGAGGAGGAGGAGGTGGCACATCACCAACTAGGCAGGATGCCCTCCAGGGGCCAGCCTAAGGGCAGCACATTGACTGCATCACACCCCAAAGCTCCACATGTGCAGGGCGCTGCAGTCTCTGCGCGTTATTCAAAAAGTTCTTTGGTGTGGGCCTTTTTTGAGACGAGTGCATCAGATCGCACCGCTGCTATTTGCAATATATGTCTCAAGCGTATCTCGCGTGGCCAAAACATCTCCCGCTTGGGTACCACATGCTTGACCAGACATATGTTGACCTGCCATGCAGTTCGTTGGCAAGCGTATCTAAAAGACCCACACCAAAGAACAAAGACGATCTCTCCTTGCTCCTCATCAGCTGAGATTTCCAACCCCACTAGACCTTCAGTCCTCTCTGCGACCTGCAGTGAGAGGAATGAAGGTGTAGAATTAGGTGTGTCACAGCCAAGTACTTATGGGCAATCTGCTTTTGGTACACCGACGTCAGATTGTACCAGGCAAATTTCCCTGCCCCAGCTGCTGCACCGCCGAAAGAAGTTTGCTCCCAGCCATCCACATGCCCAGCGGTTGAATGCTAGCTTGGCAAAATTGCTAGCACTTCAACTGCTGCCTTTTCAGTTGGTAGACTCTGCCCCCTTCCGTGAGTTTGTGGAATGTGCGGTTCCTCAGTGGCAGGTACCCAAACGCCACTTTTTCTCACGGAAGGCGATTCCGGCTCTCTACCGGCATGTGGAAGGCAATGTCCATGCCTCGCTGGACAGGGCGGTCAGCGGTAAGGTGCATATTACCGCTGACTCATGGTCCAGCAGGCATGGACAGGGACGTTACTTAAGTTTCACGGCGCATTGGGTGACTCTGCTGGCAGCTGGGAAGGATGCAGGACAAGGTGCAGTAGTGTTGGAGGTTGTTCCGCCACCACGCCTCCAAAATGCTGATTGTGACACACCTCTCTCCTCCACCCCCTCCTCTTCTTCTTCCTCCATGGCCTCTTCCTCGGAACCAGCGGTGCTCCGTAGGCGTTCAAGGGGCTACGCAAGTACGCAGGCCAAAAGATGCCATGCGGTGCTTGAGCTGGTGTGCTTGGGGGACAGGAGCCACACTGGGGCAGAGGTTCTGTCAGCTCTGCAGGGGCAGGTTCAGAGGTGGTTGACGCCACGCCAACTTAAGGCAGGAATGGTGGTTTGCGACAATGGCACCAACCTCCTCTCTGCCCTCCGACAGGGACAACTGACCCATGTGCCCTGTTTGGCTCACGTCCTTAACTTGGTGGTGCAGCGGTTCTTGGGCAGGTACCCGGGCTTACAGGATGTCCTGAGGCAGGCCAGGAAAGTCTGTGTGCATTTCCGCCGGTCATATAATGCCAGTGCTCGGCTGACGGACCTCCAAAAGGAGTTTAACCTGCCCAAGAACCGCCTAATCTGTGACATGCCCACCAGGTGGAACTCGACGTTGGCCATGCTGCAGCGGCTGCACACGCAGCAGAGGGCCATCAATGAGTACCTGTGCGACTATGGCACCAGGACAGGGTCAGGGGACCTTGGTTTTTTTTCCCCACGCCAGTGGGCCATGATCAGGGATGCATGCACTGTCCTGTCACCATTCGAGGAGGCCACGAGGATGGTGAGCACTGACAGTGCATGCATCAGTGACACTGTCCCCCTTGTCCACCTGTTGGAGCACACGCTGCGTGGGATAATGGACAGGGCACTTGAGGCAGAACAGAGGCAGGAAGAGGAGGACTTCCTTAGCTCTCAAGGCCCCCTTTATCCAGACAGTGTTCCTGCGTGCCCGCCGATCACACAGGAAGAGGACGAGGAGGAGGAGGAGGAGGAAGATTGTGTCAGTATGGAGGTGGAGCCTGGCACTCAGCATCAGCAGTCTTTAAGGGATCAGTCCCAAGGAACACATGGACTTGTACGTGGCTGGGAGGAGGTGGCTGCGGACGTTGTTGTCCTTAGTGACCCAGAGGACTCCGGACCGAATGCCTCAGCAAACCTACGCTGCATGGCCTCCCTGATCCTGCAAAGCCTGCGTAAGGATCCTCGTATTCGTGGTATCAAGGAGAAGGACCAATACTGGCTGGCAACCCTCCTTGATCCACGTTACAAGGGTAAGGTTGCGGACCTTATCTTGCCATCGCAGAGGGAGCAGAGGATGAAACATCTTCGGGAGTCCTTGCAGAAAGGTCTGTGCAACGCGTTCCCAGAGACTGGGAGGTTACAAACTCCTGTTTCTGGACAACGTGTTGCTGAGGCTTCGGTCAGTCAAAGAAGGAGCGGTGGAGAAGGTGGCCGTCTGACCGATGCGTTCAGACAATTTTTTGGTCCGCAGCCCCAAGGTATGATCGGTTCCAGCAACCATCGCCAGCGTCTGTTTTACATGGTGCAGGAATACCTAGGGGCAAGATCAGACTTGGACACCTTTCCCACCGAAAATCCTCTGGGTTACTGGGTCTTGAGGATGGATCACTGGCCAGAGCTTGCACAGTATGCAATAGAGCTACTGGCCTGTCCTGCATCCAGCGTTCTTTCGGAACGCACATTCAGTGCTGCTGGAGGCGTGGTAACCGATCACAGGGTGCGTCTGTCCACCGACTCGGTCGATCGGCTGACCTTCATAAAAATGAATCAGTCTTGGATCACCACCAGCTACCAAGCACCTGATGCAGATGTAACCGAATAATTTTTTTTGAAATCTCAGATCCCTTCAAAGACTGCCTATGCTGATGCTGAGTGACTATCCCTGAGTAATTATCCTCTTCCTCCTCAATCATCACGCTGATAGCTTGTAAGAACATTTTTGGTTCTGGGCGCCACCACCAGTGCCTAAGGCACAATTTTTCAGCCCCTGTTTAACAGGGGCGTGTAATTACAATTTTTGATGTAATACTTTGCAGCAGGGCTCGTTCCTGCATTCCAACTAGAGTGTCTGTGAGGGGTTGCAGTGTTGTGGCACCAGCACCAGTGCCTAAGACCCAATTTTTCTGCCCCTGTCTAACAGGGGCGTGTAATTACAATTTTTGATGCAATACTTTGCAGCAGGGCTTGTTCCTGCATTCCAACTAGAGTGTCTGTGAGGGGTTGCAGTGTTGTGGCACCAGCACCAGTGCCTAAGACCCAATTTTTCTGCCCCTGTCTAACAGGGGCGTGTAATTACAATTTTTGATGCAATACTTTGCAGCAGGGCTTGTTCCTGCGTTTCAACTAGAGTGTCTGTGAGGGGTTGCAGTGTTGTGGCACCAGCACCAGTGCCTAAGACCCAATTTTTCAGCCCCTGTCTAACAGGGGCGTGTAATTACAATTTTTGATGCAATACTTTGCAGCAGGGCTTGTTCCTGCGTTTCAACTAGAGTGTCTGTGAGGGGTTGCAGTGTTGTGGCACCAGCACCAGTGCCTAAGGCCTAATTTTTCAGCTCCTGTTCAACAGGGGCATGTAATTACAATTCTTGATCTAATATTTCACAGCAGGGCCCTGTGAGGGCTTACAGTGTTTTGGCCACAGCAACACCTAAGGCCCAAATTTCTGCTGAGTATATAGGGCAGGACCCTACTTTCAAACATCTAACTTACAAACGACTCCTACTTGCAAACGGAAGGAGACAACAGGAAGTGAGATGAAATCTACCCCTAAGGAAGGGAAATTCTCTCCTGTAAGAGTTAATATGGGAAAACAATTTTTCCTTTCCACTGATGCTTTCCAATCCTTGTTCCACAAAAAAACCCAAATTTTCAAAAAACATTTTTCATTGGGACAAAAAAGTGAGGTGAAATCTTCTGAAGAGGAGGAAAGACGCAAAACAAATGTCACAGGGGTGATAACCCTTCCCTATGTTTTCCAAAAAGCTTAGAAAAGATTTTTTGGCTGGAGCTAAACACATTAAAAATGTTCAAAATTACAAACAGATTCTACTTAACAACAAACCTACAGTCCCTGTCTTGTTTGCACCGCCTGTATACTGCTGTTCAGAGTATATAGGGACCTTTCCTTATTTTAATTTGGGTGCGGGGTTCCCCTTAATATCCATACAAGACCCAAAGGGCCTGGTAATGGACTGGGGGGTACCCATGCCGTTTGTCTCACTGATTTTCATCCATATTGCCATGACCCGACATGACATTAAACCCGCAAGCAGTTTTAAATGAGATTTTTTCCTTTAAAAATGACATTTGGTGCAGGGACTGTTCTAAACATGGGAAACACGCGTCACTTTACAGGCATACTATAGACACCCCCCAGGTACGATATTTAAAGGAATATTTCACTTTTTTTTTTTTACTTTAAGCATCATTAAAATCACTGCTCCCGAAAAAACGGCCGTTTTTAAAAGTTTTTTTTGCATTGATACATGTCCCCTGGGGTAGGACCCGGGTCCCCAAACCCTTTTTAGGACAATACCATGCAAATTAGCCTTTAAAATGAGCACTTTTGATTTCGAACGTTCGAGTCCCATAGACGTCAATGGGGTTCTAACGTTCGTGCGAACTTGCGGTCCGTTCGCGGGTTCTGGTGCGAACCGAACCGGGGGGTGTTCGGCTCATCCCTACTCAGCACCATCTGTTTCACCTTCAGTGAAGCCTGGGTTAGAGATAAGAGAGGCCAACCTTGTCATTTCAGTCTCCTGCCAGGTACCTGACATTGAAAGTTGGAAACTGTGAGTGCTGGGGTAAGAATGTTAACAAATAGTTTATTGGGGAATGTTAATTGTATTGTGCTTAGTGTGTTAAGCTTAAGGCCCCTTTCACCCAAATTTTCCGATCAGGTCCATCTGTCCATCTTTCAGGACCCGATCAGAACCTCCATTTTCCTTTATGGAGCGGTGGGTGTAAACGGACATGTGTCCATTTACACCAATCTACATCCAACCTGATTAGTTCTTCTAAAAACTGACAGATGGGGATCTGTTCCGTCCAGCAGATCGGATTGGATGGCATTTGGGTATAAAGAAACAGGCAGTCCATTTACATCCGACCACCCATAGAGGAGAGTGAACTGTGTCCGCTCTGCATAAGCGCAATGGACACTAACCTGTCATCTGCCTCCTAAGCGGGGATCAGCGAACAGATCCCCTGTTGAGCATGCGGATCGCAGGCAGAGTCCGCCCCGTGTGAAAGGACCCTTAATACTACTTTAGGCTGATGTGGTCATAGTTTTGGACACCATTCAGGTGGGCTAAAAACTCATTGTTCGTTTCAACCTTTTGTATCTACATACATTAATTGGTGGATAAAAAGTTTTTGACAATTCTAGGTTCTCCAGTTCTGGCTAACAAATATTTTAAAGGATCAGATATACGAAGGCAAAACTAACATCATAAAGAAGCTCCAGCTCCACCACTGGACGTCAGACACGTAGCCCAGCATGCATCTACAACCTTGCTAGAATGCACTAAGCCTGGATCCTGCTTCAAAGAAACAATGCGGATGTAGTAAAGCTGGGTCATGTCTTCAAAGAAGGAAGAAATCATAGGAGATCATAAATCTGGACCAGCTCACAGTGGGTCCAGGAGGGAAATCTACTCAACACAGATAGAAGCCAAAACCTGACAAAGGTTTGAACTCTTCCCAACTCTATCCAAAGCTAAAAAAAGTAAGTGGTATCTTTGTATTAACCAAGAAAGTAAATCTAAAGTTGTGGCCATAGGTTTT
This sequence comes from Lithobates clamitans, assembly GCA_037952925.1. NCBI lineage: Eukaryota > Metazoa > Chordata > Amphibia > Anura > Ranidae > Lithobates > Lithobates clamitans. The sequence continues at coordinate 2,133,292 of JBBGZY010000583.1, forward strand.
CATACCTCGCTCTCGGTCTCGGATGTTCATGAGGTAAGCGATGAGGTAAGCGATCCAGGGGGAAGATATCTTATCCTTAAATGTAAAATCAACAAAATGCCATTTACTTTGATCAATGTGTATGCTCCTAACCATGGACAGATCCCTATGCTGCTCACCGTTTTGCATAAAGTACGTGCTTTGGCGAAAGGGAGGGTAGTACTGGTAGGGGATCTAAATATCATACTGGATTCATCGTTAGACACAACTTCAAACTGTCATCGCCTTCCCTTTTCCAACTTAATCGATTAAAGCTCTGCTTACATGAATTCCAATTAGTAGATATGTGGTGGGTACTACATCCAACTAAACGGGACTACACCTGCCATTCTTTAGCTCACTCTATCTACAGTAGGATAGACCTATTTTTTGTCTTGCATAATATGCTTGGCTGTCAGCCATAGGTGTTTATTGGATTCCAACTTTGGTCGGATAATTTTCCACTCTTTGTTTCGGTCATTTTACCACATTTCTCTAAACCTATGGCATCTCGGAGGCTGAATGAAACCCTCTTAAAAGATAAACCGACTTGCGAGGCAATTAGGCGTACAATCTCTCAATTTGTATTAGATCATATGCAAGACACAACAGCGCAACCATTCAAGTGGGAGGCCTTGAAAGGTATTAGAGGAACCTTTATTTCAGAGGGTGCCTGCTTGAAAAAAGAACACTCTTTGGAAATCACAAGGCTTATACAGGAAGTTTACACGTTAGAGCTTTCCCACAAACGTACCCTTGCAGCTAATCTTTTTCAACAACTGGAAAGAAAACGTAAGGATCTTCTCCAGCTACTGGATCAAATGTACTATCGACATAAGAACTGCACAAGTAGAACTAGTTACGAGTTTGGCAATAAGATTGGTAGACCGTTAGCTAATTTTATATGTAGCGGTACCCCCATAGGTGCTGCTGAAAGTTGTGGTCCCACCTGTCACCTCTGCCCAGCCCACAATTCACTCCTCAGTCACTCTTGTGACAATGAACAGATTGGTACTTTATTTTGTTGATTTATTGAGGGGAATTTAACTTGGATGGGTAAGAGAATTATGAGATGCCCAGAAATAAATTGATGTCTTGCTTAGGACCTCTATTTACACTGTACTCCAGTCTCCTCCAGCACAACACTTGCTTGCAGACTGTCTCCTCTCTCTCTCTCTCTCTCTCTCTCTCTCTCTCTCTCTCTCTCTCTGTCTCTCCTGCACAACACTTCAACTCCCAGGTCTTGCTAGAACATGGTTGGGCCCAACTCTAACTCAGTTAGGCCTTGTTGGATGCCTTTTACAGACAGGGACCGTGGGCCCCTTTGATGTAGCAAAGCAATGAGAGCAAAGTCTGTTTGTACTAGCTGTCCTGTTGCGGACTACTGCTCCCAGCTAGTCCTCTTCAGGCCCTGCCAACCCTCCTGGCTGCAGCTGGCCAAATCCACTGCACATGACATCACAGTCCTTCCTACTGGCTCTACATCCATCTCAGACTGCACACTCCCAGTCCGCTCCAGCGTGCCTCCCCAGCTCTCCCAACTGTACCTGTCACTCACCAGCCCTCCTGGCTGCACACACACCACTGGTTCCCCCCTGAAGACTTGAACGGCAACACTAGCTCCTGTTGTCCTCTTTGGTGCCTCTCTGTGCCTCCTGACCAGATCCTCCTTGCTTTCCAGAAGTTCTCCATCCTGCACCTTAACCCCAGGCCCAAGGTCACCCCTCCAGAATGGGGAGCGTCCTCAAAGGCCCCGACAACCTAGTGCTCCATCTCCAGTTCTGTGAGTCACCAGCCTACTCTGGGCCACTCCCAGCCCACACAGATCAAAACACACACAGATCAAAACAAACAGGCCTATCTTCCAGCTAGACCTGCCTAAATTTACCTGCTCTGACAAAAAATCTCACCTCTAGCACCTACCTAAGTAGAGGGTGCTACATATAAGTTCAAAAATAAGACAAACATATATTCCCAAACTTCAGTGTCCCAAGAGGGGGCTGGTGCAATCATCCTTATGCCGCGTACACACGATCGGATTTTACGATGGGAAATGTTGGATGTGAGCTTGTTGGCGGTAAGTCCAACCCTGTGTATGCTCCATCGGACAATTGTTGTCGGACTGTCCGCCAACAAATGTTGGCTAGCATGTTCTCAAATTTTCCACCAACAAATGTGTGTTGTCGGAATTTCCGATCATGTGTACACAAGTACGTCAGACAAAAGTCCAGAGTACAAACACACATGCTCGGAATCAAGGACGAGCCGGAAGCGCTTGATCTTGTAAAACTTGCGTTCGTAATAAAGATATCACATTCGTGACGCTGAAAATTATGAAATCTCTCAATGCAGCGCATTCTCTTCTTCTTTATAATGGTATAATAATGAAGCTGCTTTGCTGCTGATATTCACAGAGTTCTGACAAACGTATTTCTTTTTTTTTTTTTTTTAGCGATCTCCAGAATATGTTTTTTTGTGTTTTTTTTCTAGTGTTCTCCAGAATATTTTTTTGTTTGTTTTTCTAGTGATCTCCAGAATAATATTTTTTTTTCTAGCAATCTCCAGAATATTTTCTAGTGATCTCCAGAATAATATGTTTTTTAGTTACCACAACACCATTATTATCTTGTATTTTTTAACCTCAAAGATACAACTATGTTGGTGTCCCTTGTTAATTTGACATTATATTTTTGAAATGTACCTGCCTACTCACAAACAAACTGTCCTTTTTTGAAGTAAAACATATAGCCAAGTATTTGTCAAAACAAAAAAATTTTATTCAATAGGGAGCACAAGGTCATATCAAAATAAAGAGGAAGGCAACGATGGAGAAACAGTTGGAATTGGTGAAGCCTTTGTACCCAGGGCAGACTGTACCTGTCACTCACCAGCCCTCCTGGCTGCACACACACCACTGGTTCCCCCCTGAAGACTTGAACGGCAACACTAGCTCCTGTTGTCCTCTTTGGTGCCTCTCTGTGCCTCCTGACCAGATCCTCCTTGCTTTCCAGAAGGACTCCATCCTGCACCTGAACCCCAGGCCCAAGGTCACCCCTCCAGAATGGGGAGCGTCCTCAAAGGCCCCGACAACCTAGTGCTCCATCTCCAGTTCTTCTGCCTGACAACTCCTCCCCAGCTGGGCTGACCCTGGGTATATCAAGGAGGCCTGCCTCCTGCCAATCCTAGTTGTGGATTGGTCAGGACTCCCTGAGACACCTCAGACAGCTCTACCTCTCTTCTCCTCCACTCTTCTAGAATCCTCTAGAAGCCAGAGGGAGGTAACTGAAAGATGATCTGTGAGTCACCAGCCTACTCTGGGCCACTCCCAGCCCACACAGATCAAAACAAACAGGCTTATCTTCCAGCTAGACCTGCCTAAATTTACCTACTCTGACAAAAAATCTCACCTCTAGCACCTACCTAAGTAGAGGGTGCTACATATATGTACAAAAATAAGACAAACATATATTCCCAAACTTCAATGTCCCAAGAGAGGGCTGGTGCAATCATCCGAAGGGATTGCTTCGACGTTTCATGAGTACTATGAACTCTTTATAACATCTTCAATCCCCTCACAAATTCGACTAATAAGGGGGGACGTGAAAAGCTTTCCCAATACATGTCAACCACGGCCCTGCCTAGATTAGATCAATCTGCTGCTTCTTCTTTGAATACACCATTTAACACTGAGGAAATTTTGCAAACGATTAATGCTCTTCCTTCGGGTAAGAGCCCAGGTCCAGATGGTTTTTCAGGCGCTTTTTATAAACAATTTCAAAACATTTTAACTCTTATTATGGATTCCACTTTCAACTCAATCTCTGACGCGTGCGCTTTTTCTCGCCAATCACAGGAGCCACATATTACTCTTATGCCGCGTACACACGATCGGATTTTACGATGGGAAATGTTGGATGTGAGCTTGTTGGCGGTAAGTCCAACCCTGTGTATGCTCCATCGGACAATTGTTGTCGGACTGTCCGCCAACAAATGTTGGCTAGCATGTTCTCAAATTTTCCACCAACAAATGTGTGTTGTCGGAATTTCCGATCGTGTGTACACAAGTACGTCAGACAAAAGTCCAGAGTACAAACACACATGCTCGATATCAAGGACGAGCCGGAAGCGCTTGATCTTGTAAAACTTGCGTTCGTAATAAAGATATCACATTCGTGACGCTGAAAATTATGAAATTTCTCAATGCAGCGCATTCTCTTCTTCTTTATAATGCTATAATAATGAAGCTGCTTTGCTGCTGATATTCACAGAGTTCTGACAAACGTATTTCTTTTTTTTTTTTTTTAGCGATCTCCAGAATATGTTTTTTTGTGTTTTTTTTCTAGTGTTCTCCAGAATATTTTTTTGTTTGTTTTTCTAGTGATCTCCAGAATAATATTTTTTTTTCTAGCGATCTCCAGAATATTTTCTAGTGATCTCCAGAATAATATGTTTTTTAGTTTTGTGTGTCAAGTTACCACAACACCATTATTATCTTGTATTTTTTAACCTCAAAGATACAACTATGTTGGTGTCCCTTGTTAATTTGACATTATATTTTTGAAATGTACCTGCCTACTCACAAACAAACTGTCCTTTTTTGAAGTAAAACACATAGCCAAGTATTTGTCAAAACAAAAAATTTTTATTCAATAGGGAGCACAAGGTCATATCAAAATAAAGAGGAAGGCAACGATGGAGAAACAGTTGGAATTGGTGAAGCCTTTGTACCCAGGGCAGACAACAATCATTTGACTGTCCAAACTGGTAACCTGAGGAGTCCATTTGATAGGGAGCACAATACGGTCCTGGACTCCGAGAGATCGGGAGCAGCAGCAGATGACACATATGTCCCGAGGCTGTGGTCTTCCAACAGCCTGTGTTTTTTTCCAGACCACACCGAACCCAGGCCATCACTCTCAACACTTCTTTCCACGCTTCCTTCCATGCTGCTGAGGTGGGTGGGGTGGCTGTGTTGTTGGTGGAGGTGGTGGAGGTGGTGGAGGAGCATGGTCCAACTCGCACAGGTGCGTTTGATGGGTGAGTTCGTCCCTCGTCCCCTTGTTTAGGGGCTGAAGAATTATTTCTTTGCATATAGTGTGCTGGACCTCCTCCATCTGTTTTAATTTATTGCCTGTCAGGCATCCAAACGCCTCCTGGCCATCAGGGGCCGTGCTAATTGCCGCTGTAGCATGCCGAAGAAAAGCAGCCGTGGCCTCCTCCAGGTTCCTGGACTTCCTGGCCCTTTTGGTTGGAGGGCGGAGGGGAGGAACCTGCGATTCTGTCAGGCTGCTTGCCACGGCCTCCTCTTGGCTAAGGCTGAGACTTTCCTGTGTATAAAAATGGTACATTTTTAGGTTTTTGGTCATCAATCACACACACCCAGCATTTTTCATTCTTGTCCCAATCATTTTTGGCCACTACTGTCTATTGATATGTAAACCACTTTGTTAAATCAGAAATTTGTGATCAAAAACATCTAGTTAACATCATTCAATTTTTGACAAGAAATATGTTCAACAATGCTATACCTGGGTCAAACTGGGCTCCTCCACATCTTCTTCCTGGGTGGAAGGCCCAGGTTGGACCTCAGAAGCCTCAACTGATGTTGAAGAAAGTGTTGAGAGTGATGGCCTGGGTTCCGTCTGGTCGGAGAAAAATGCAGGCTGTAGTAGTACCACAGCCTGGGGACATATACGTCATCTGCTGATGCTCCGGATCTCTGGGAATCCTGGACTTTCTTGCACTCCCTATTATATGCGCTCCTCAGGCTACCAATTTTGGCCTTCAAATAGGTGATGTCTGCTGTGGGATACACAGGCTTCACTAATTCCAACAGTTTCTCCATTGCTACCTTCCTCATTAGCTTGTTTGAATAGTCCCTGCATTGTACTTGCCAGAGACATGACAGCCTCCTGTATTTTTCAATAAACTCTGGCAGGAAATCTGGAGCTGTAAATTTATCAACCATTTTATCTGCAAGAAACAACACAAGACAAACCCTAATGTAAGGCTAAACTCTCCTAATCTTGTCCCAATATAGGCCACAATCTAAAAGCAGTATAGGCCACAAACCACTGATGCCCCAATTTACAATTGTACCTTCGTTTCAACGTCCCTTTTGCGTGAAAACGATCTTCCGTCCTCCACTCACAGATCGTACCTAGGTCCATTACAGCGACCGCTCGTTATGCTTTTTATACACTGCGCATGCGTCAACCTCTGCCCCTGTCCTTCTTTCTAGTGTATTCTCCACCTCTCCTCTTTCGGGCCAGGAGAGCAAATGGCGGATAGACAGCAGGTGCCTGCAGAAAGCAGCAAGAAGAAAGTCCGGAGCAAGGCAGTTCCCGATCCAGGAGGAGATATAAGGCCTCAAATATGTCCTTTGAAGAGATGGTGGACATCTTAAAGAGGACAGACTATTATGAAATCATGGGCCATAAAATGCCAAGTTTGAGGTTCGTAGACACAGGAATCATTTGTATTAAACATCGTTCATGCGACCACTAATATGTCGTTTTTGGCAGATGCAGGTTAACTACATTTGTTCAGGCCTATTTTGATTAAAATAAGATTATTACATTGGTATCTAGAAGTGTTTGAAACTATAATGAAAGACAACTTTATTCAGTGTCAGGAGAGGACACTCAGCAGCTGTTTACACATCTGGACGCAGGAGTACTAGTGTGGGACACCATAACACCCTTGTTATGGTGTCCCATGCAGGTGCTCCAGTGGATACCAGGGGTTTCTCCATGTGTGAAACTTGCACAAAACAGGGAAGTATTCCAGCTTTTGAAAGGGAAACAAATCCGGTATTCAGCTTAGAACTCTGCCAAAACAGACAATTGGAAGACACTTCCAAGCAATGTTTCATATTACTATTTCTAGCCTAACATATCTGTCTGTTAAGTATACCTTTTTCGTATTCACATAGGGGAGAAAAGAATAGGGACATCTGAGGACACCAGTAACTCCACACCGAATGAAGAAAGGCAACTCACCACACACCCTGAAGATGTGGATGCAGATATTCAGGAAGTGCTGGGTGAAGTGGTAGAAATGGTGTCGACAACAGGTCAGTGTCTGAGACCACAGCTTCAGGTAATAGATGGATGCCTGAATAATTATAATACATGGTGTGTTTTTTTATTTTTAGGTGATGTGGATGTTGTGGAAGAAGAAACTCACTTCAGCAGTGCAAGTGCACAAATCCTGATCAGTGAGATCATGGTTTGTAATCGTGATTTGGAAAAGATGAAACAAAACATCCATGATGTTCAAAAAAGACTGAGCAACATCATAGATATTTTAGGCAAAATCTAAACAAAAAAACATTTTAAAGTTGTCGTTATGTTGTACATGTTTTTACAGTTTTAAATGAATTGCAAAGCCAAATTTTGAAGATGCACACAGTGTGTCAACATGTGCTATCTCCCATCATGGGATATCAATGTATGCGTTTTGTGGGTGCAACCCCTTCCTCCAAACTAAAGTGGGTAAGAGAAAGTGGTTGCACCCCCGAAACATGCCTATTAATCTCCCATGATGGGAGCTAGCACATGTTGACAAACCGGGGCTTATTTAAAAAAGGCAAAACCACTTTGCAGTACAAGTGCAATGCAAGTGCACGGTTGGTATCGGCTGACTTAGCGGTTGGGGGGGAGGGAGGTGGGTGTTTAGGGTAAGCACTACAATGGAGCTGACAAAATACATTGTTAAGTTACTAGGCTAGGTGTGTATGGGCCCAGATTAGCATGCTGGGGAGGTTAGTGAAGGCAAATATGCATGAAGGGAAAAAAAGGAGCATTAAAAGCTTACAGCATGCAAGAGGACAAATAGGACATTCACAACACATTACAATTATTGTAATTATGGAATGAAGAAATTTATACAATACATTAGAAAACATTAAATACAAAGAATGTGATGTTATAGGATAAAACTTACCATCATATAGTTCTTCTGCAGGACTTTAATGATAGCAGAACAGGTCTCTTGAATAATGATTCCCAGAGCCTGGGGGGAGATCCCAGTCGTGAACTTGAGGTCCTGAAGACTTCTCCCCGTCGTCAAGTACCGCAAGGTGGCAACGAGCCTTTGCTCAGGAGAGATGGCTTGCCACATGCAGGTGTCCTGCTTAGTAATATAAGGGGACAGCAAAGCCAATAGACGGTGAAAGACGGGGTCCGTCATCCGGAGATAATTACTGAAATCATCAGGATTATTCTCCTGGAGCTCCCGCAGCAAAGGCATATGATAGAATTGGTCACGATTAAGCAACCAATTCTTGGTCCAAGAACTTCTCCTCCCCCTGTTCATGGACTGGACTTGGGTCAAAGCAATAACTCCAAGCCCAACAACAGCACGATCTCTCCGGCGAGAACGCTAGTAAATGAACGGCTGCTCAGAACGAACTGACAGAACGCACTGAAAATCAGAAAGGACCTGACAAGCATGACCTGAAAATCAGAAATGACCGGACAAGCACGCACTTAAAATCAGAAGCGAACTATAAATAGAACGCACTAAAAAACAGAAACAACCTGACAAGCACGCACTGAAAAACAAATACGAACCGACAAGCACAACCTGAAAAGCAGAAACGAACTGCAAAGCACGAGGCTGAAAAGCGCGAATCGTCATTTACCAAACTTCTACTAACAGGAGATAAACACGAGATTAGCAAAAGGAGCCCAACGGGTGGCGCATGACTATTGAGCTTCCTCGGCTCGTCGTACGTCTTGTACGTCACTACGTTCGTAATTGTTGGCCAACATTTGTGTGACCGTGTGTATGCAAGACAAGTTGGAGCCAACACCCTTCGAACAAAATTCCACGGTTTTGTTATCGGAAAGTCCGATCGTGTGTACGAGGCTTTAGGCTTAGATCGAAAAGACCCAGCTGAATGCTTAAGTTACCGCCCAATTTCTTTCATTAATGTTGATCTTAAAATGAATGTTAAATTATTGGCGGATAGACTTCAGTCAGTTATTCCATTTATTATCAGTCTTGATCAGGTTGGTTTTATCCCTACTCGTGAAGCACGAGATAATACTATTAAAATAATATCGCTTATCTCTCATTGTCAATCATGAAAGATTCCTCTCTGCCTTCTCTCACTTGACGCGAAAAAAGCGTTTGATCGTCTAGAATGGGCATTTTTGAAAGCAACATTGGAGCAAATTGGTTTATCCCCGAATTTTATATATAACATAATGGCTCTCTATTCCTGCCCTACAGCTAGGATTAGGGTAAATGGTGTACTCTTGGATCCGTTTCATATATCTAATGGGACCTGTCAAGGATGTCCTCTTTCACTGCATAACAAATAGATTTGTTGATGTTATACGCCATATTATTTAACAACAATAAAAATGCATTAAACAGAAAAGCAATCCACAGTGGGTTGCTCTTTTAGAGGGCTTGTGTAAACATATAAGTGAAACACTCCTATGGCCACATCTGTATAAGGGATTGTTAGAGAAAAATATATATATTTTTGGGTATATAAATAACCCAAGGTCGGACTTTAGAGGCACATTGGACAGTGATAAGTATAAAAAAAATATTAACAGAGCATGATACAAAAAAGCAAAAAAAAAAGGATAAGGAACTAAAAGTATATGATACACAATACATGACAAAGATGAGTATGCATGATATACATGGTAGTGAGCCCCTGTGCGTCAACGCGTTTCGCTGTCTAGCTTCATCAGGACACCCAGGAGTCATTGAAAAAGAAAACAGGTCTTACTATCTAAAAATTAAACATATAAATAAAATTTCATATAATGACAACATATATTTAAAATAAATCATCCTCACATCTGAACGACATACGTGGCACACACATGAAAAAAATACCTTGCAAGGGAGTCCAAAGAGAGACTAATCTCACCCCTTAAGCCTCAAATGTCACCCTATATAGTATTTTGGGTGCTTGGATGTTCGCAGCCTAGAGCCAACTAGAACAATTCATATATTGGTATAAATCATTAGGAGAACCAGGGCACATAAGATATTCCAACCAAAAAGTACTACAATAAAATATAAGAAATACTCACTGGCTCAAGCACATATATTGAAAAATTGGCAGGTGACAAATCTCCACAAAACAGGAGGGAGAAAAGGAAAGGGGGGTGATAATTTGGACTTGGACAATGAAAACCAAAACACCTTAAAAGTATAAATATATACTAAAGGCCAGCCAGATACACATGAATGCTCGATAAAGAGCCCAGGCTGCAATCAGCAAAACAGAGACCAAATTAGGTCAGGTTTAGAGTCAGTCACTCAGAGCCATCTGGAAGAGAAAAGACAAAACATATATGTATACTTTGAACAGGCATCGGGTTTATATAGCTTCTTATACTGATAGAATTATCCCTGCTAAGGCTTACCATAGCTAATGATCCGTCCCGCATACCCCCCTGGAAAACAATCACAAATCCACCACATTCTAGTGAGGCAGGGGGAACTATTTATAGCCCTCCAGGTGTGTGGGACCCATAGGCATCGCCAGGGGGTGGCTATCGAGGCTGGAGCCCCGAATGTGGAGCCCATAGCCCAGAGTCTCAGCGGGTGTGGAGGAGAGACGAGCGGGCGGGTCGCGGCTGTGGCGGGCGGCATTGGAGGTGGAGGAGAGACGAGCAGGCATGTACTGGCACTGAGCCACCCCCCTCCGCTCCTCTGACTCCTCGCCCCCCCCTCCCCCAAGAGCTCACCTCTTCTCCCTGCTTAGTTATGCAGCACGGCTGCATACAGACATGATTCTTAGGAGTGAACACTGAGACGCTCATTGTACGATCCAGAAGACATGCAGCCACACACAGCTGTGACATAAACTTCCTTGGCACTGTTCTCTTGTTCTTTCCTTCCCCCGCTCTCCATCCAGAATCTACGTGAGAGCGGGGGAAGGAAAGAACAAGGGAACGAGTGCCGAGGAAGTTTATGTCACAGCTGTGTGCGGCTGGATCGTGCGATGAGCTTCTCAGTGTCCACTCCTAAGGATCATATCTGTATGCCTGTCTGTGTACTGTCATGTCTGTATGCCGTGCTGCATATCTAAGCAGGGAGAGGAGGTGAGCGCTGGGGGGGGGGAATAGAGGAGCACGGGGACCAGAGCAGCAGGGGGGGACCAGCAGAGCACATGTGAGACCAAAACAGCATGCGGGGATCAGCAGAGCATGCAGGGGACCAGCACAGCACACAACACATGGGGGACCAGCGCAGCACATGGGGGACCAGAGCAGCACGCGGGGGACCAGAGCAGCACGCGGGGGACCAGGGCAGCACACGGGGGACCAGAGCAGCATGCGGGGGACCAGAGCAGCACACGGGGGACCAGAGGAGCACAGGGGGACCACAGGAGCAAGGGGGACCAGAAGATCAGGAGAGGAATGCAGAAGCATGTGGGGGAACAGAGAAGCAGGGGGGGACCAGAGAAACACGAGGGTAAAGAGGAGCATGGGGGGATCAGATGAGCATGGGGGGAACAGAGAAGCAGGAGAGGAACGCATAAGCATGTGGGGGAACAGAAAAGCAGGGGGAGGACCAGAGCAGCATGGGGGGGACAGAGGAGCATGGGAGGAACCAGAAGGAGCATGGGGGAGGGGACAGACAGCTGACTCAACAGCTATGGCCTGGGAGTTCCCACTTCTGCCTAGACTTCTTGTCCCATTACGGGGAGGGCACCAAACTGATTCTTTGCCCCGGGTGAAATAATGTCTAGCTTCCCCACTGGTACTGCCTATAGGAGTACCAGTACCAGCCGTTCTACGCTAATAAAGTAGAACGGCTAATGGCTAGTGAAGGTGGGGGCTTGGGTGGCCATCGGGGTTGGTCAGCCGTGGGGGGGGGGCGGGTTTGGCCGGCATGGGTGAGACCTGTAAAAGTTGGCCGGTCTGGATGAAGTCCAGGGCCAAATTTGTGTCCCAGTCCAGCCCTGGAGACGAGTGGGCGGATGAGCAGAGATGACATAATCTCTCTCCGCCCACCCGTCACCACTCTTCCGCCCTCACAGCCGGGACTTCAACGTGGGAGCGATGTGCGGCGGGGAGCAGAGAGATGACGTCATCTCTCACTGCCTGCCACACATCAGCGCTCTTCTGCACTCACAGCGCGGGCTGTGGACAATCTGAAAATGGTGGCAAGTGACAATCTGCAAATGGTGGCAGGTGACATGGCAAGTGACAATCTGCTAATGGTGGCAAGTGACGTGGTAAGCAACAATCTGCAAATAGTGGCAAGTGACGTGGCAAGTGACAATCTGCTAATAGTGGCAGGTGACGTGGCATGTGACAATCTGCAAATGGTGGCAGGTGACGTGGCAAGTGACAATCTGCAAATGGTGGCAGGTGATGTGGCAAGTGACAATCTGCAAATGGTGGCAAGTGACAATCTGCTAATGGTGGCAGGTGACGTGGCAAGTGACAATCTGCAAATGGTGGCAGGTGACGTGGCAAGTGACAATCTGCAAATGGTGGCAAATGACATGGCAAATGACAATCTGCTAATGGTGGCAGGTGACGTGGCAAGTGACAATCTGCAAATGGTGGCAAGTGACGTGGTAAGAGACAATCTGCAAATGGTGGCAAGTGACAATCTGCAAATGGTGGCAGGTGACGTGGCAAGTGACACGCTCAGGGCTCCCATTGATTCTGCATTATGGTGAGTTGAACCACTTCATTATATATTACAATATAACATAGAAACAATGCGCTTCGATCAACCTGACACTATATCAACCATGGTGCCATGATGATTGAAACGCCAACACCAGTCTTCCTTTGAGCGCAAAAAATTGCGTGCCCCCCCAGGTTGCTGACCGCTGCTATGGGCTCTAGCCCCAGATCTTTTGCAGACCTAGCAAGGCCCCTGGTGGGACCAGAGCACAATAACATACACATGGCACGAGTCATCCGCCGAGCGACTGTCACGTACCTGGTCGTTGAGCCCAATATGCAGAGGGAGGCCTCTCTTACGTCTCTGACTTGCGACTCCTGGTAGAGTAAACAGGAAGCACAGGAGTATAGGACAGCGCAAGTGCCTGGCAGGGTCAACAGCTAGATGGCTGGTCTGGAGCTGCGGATGATACTGAGACAACTGGAACAGCAGGTGGGATGCAGCAGACAGGAGCTGAAGCAGGCAAGCAGGGAGACACTCGCAGGGTGCAGGAAGATGGTCCCAGGGATTGAGACACAGGAAGGTCAGACAGGCTGGGTCAGACACAGGCGGGCAGTACTGGAGCAGATACTGGAGGCTGAAGGAAAGTCACAGAACAAGCTGGGTCTGCAACAGATTTGTATGAATAAGCCAGAGGATCAGACAAGAGCAAGGTTGTGGACAGGCCAGGATCAGGTGCAGAGAGGCAAAGAGTAGTCACAAGGCAAGCCGGATTTCACAGGAACAGATCAGAACACACGGATATCTCTCAGGGAACGCTGTAGATCAGACAGCAGGGCTTCCTTGTCATAGTGAAGTTTAAATAGGCTGGTAATCGCGCTTGCACGCTCCCGTGTTCGAGCGCACGCTTATAGGCGCGCATTTGCGCATGCGCGTACGCACATGCACCCGCAAGCTCGCAACCCACTTGTATGGAACTGCTAGTCCCAGCAAGCCTTTCCTGAGATTACCCCCCCAAGGGGCAGCCTCTGGATGCCCAACCGGGCCAACTTTTCGGGAGGAGATCTCTTGAAAGACTGGATTAGTCTCTTGGCATGAATGTTACCTTCAGGTTCCCAAGAATTTTCTTCTGGGCCGTAAGCTTTCCATTTGAACAAGAATTGTGTCTGATTACTTCTTCTGACAATCCATGATTGCTTCTGCTTCATATTCTTCTTCCCCATTAACAATCACGAGTTCAGGGCGATCCGTATTTCGTCCTGGAAAAGGGTTAGCCACAGCAGGCTTAAGTAAGGAGACATGGAAAACGGGGTGTACCCGAAAGGAATCCGGTAGTTCCAACTCGTAGGCCACCTCATTGATCCTTCTCTTTACTGAGAAAGGACCCACGAACCTAGGATCCAACTTCTTGGCAGGGCAAGCTAGCCTTAGATCCACAGTGGATAGCCATACCTGGTCTCCGGGCTTCAGGATTAATTCTCCTCGTCCTTTCCTATCAAATGTCTCCTTGTTAGGTTCTTGTGCTTTGGCCATAGTTTCCTGTAGTAGTTTGTTCGTGTTGAAGAAGTTCATGGTTTCAAGAGTGGCTGGCACTGAACATTCTGGGAGAGAATTAGGTAGGAATGATGGATGGTACCCATAGTTGGCAAAGAAGGGAGTCTGTTTTATGGAAGAATGAGTAGAGTTATTATAGGCAAATTCAGCCAGTGGTAATAGAGAAATCCAGTCGTTTTGGGAAAAAGGGGAGAAGCATCGTAGGTACTGCTCAAGAGTCTTGTTAGTCTTCTCCGTCTGCCCGTTTGTCTATGGGGGGTAGGCAGATGAGAAGGACAATTCGATGCCAAGGGATTTGCATAATGCTTTCCAGAATCTGGAGATGAATTGTACTCCCCTATCCGAGATGATGTTGGCAGGGATTCCGTGTAGTCTGACAATCTCCCTGATGAAAACTTGTGTCGTTTCAGCAGCGGATGGTGTTCCTTTCAAAGGAATGAAGTGTGCCATCTTCGATACCATAGCTCATGATCCGTCCTGCATACCCCCCAGGAAAAGAATCACAAATCCACCACATTCTAGTGAGGGAGGGGGAACTATTTATAGCCCTCCAGGTGTGTGGGACCCGACCACAATAACATACACGTGGCACGGGTCATCTGCCGAGCGACTGTCACGTACCTGGTCGTTGAGCCCAATATGCAGAGGGAGGCCTCTGTTACGTCCCTGACTCGCGACCCCTGGTAGAGTAAACAGGAAGCACAGGAGTACGGGACAGCATGAGTGCCTGGCAGGATCAACAGCTGGATGGCTGCTCTGGAGCACCGGATGATGCTGAGACAACTGGAACAGCAGGTGGGATGCAGCAGACAGGAGCAGAAGCAGGCAAGCAGGGAGATACTCGCAGGGTAATGCTTTCCAGAATCTGGAGGTGAATTGTACTTCCCTATCCGAGATGATGTTGGCAGGGACTCTGTGTAGTCTGACAATCTCCCTGATGAAAACTTATGCCGTTTCAGGGGCAGATGATGTTCCTTTCAAAGAATGAAGTGTGCCATCTTGGATAGCCAGTCTACGACTACAAATATGGCGGTATGACCTTCTGCGGGAGGAAGCTCCACAATAAAGTTCATGGAAATAAGTCTCCAGGGCCTGTCTGGAACAGGCAAAGGTTTAAGCAGGTCCCAGGCCTTGGTTCGGTTACACTTGCTTTGGGCACAGATAGGACAAGATTCCACATAATCTTTACAGTCTCTCGTTACCTGAGGCCACCAAAATGTACGCTGCACCAGGTTAGATGTTTTGGATGCACCAAAGTGCCCAGCTAAAACATGGTCATGACAAAGTAGGCCATCTCTTGCAAGTATCTTTGTTTCCAGAGAGGGAGGAATATTGAGGGAGGCCTGCTTGACCCAGGCAAGTAGATCTTCCTGCACCAGAAGAAAATTTTCCACAGGCAGAATGGTGTGCGGTGATGCAGTTGCTCTAGAGTCACTGAACATACAGGAAAAGGCATCTGGTTTTGTGTTTTTTGAGCCGGGCCAGTATGTGAAATGGAAGGAGAATCTAGAAAAGAATAATGCCCACCTGGCTTGATGTGGTTTCAATTGTTTTGCAGTTCTCAAGTATTCCAGGTTTTTGTGGTCTGTGTACACTTGAATTGGATGAGCTGCCCCTTCCAGCAGGTAGCGCCATTCTTCTAGCGCAGCTTTAATTGCCAAAAGTTCCCGGTCCCCGACATCATAGTTCCTTTCCAGGACAGACAACTTATGGGAAAAGAAGGCAATGGGGAACAGGAGAGACTTGGGTTCTTGGCATTGTGAGAGCACTGCACCGACAGCAACCTCCAAGTTAAACAGTAAGGCAGGGTCAGGGTGTTTTAATACGGAGGCAGAGGTAAACAGTTTCTTGAGAGAGTCAAAGGCTGCCTGGGCTTCAGGCGTCCAGTGGAAACAGATTCCCTGCTTGGTTAGCTGAGTAATAGGGGAAATAATAGCCGAAAAACCTGTAAACCTTTGAATTTTCGATAAGAGTTTGCAAATCCAACGAACTGCTGAATCCCCTTTTTATCTGTAGGAGCAGGCCAATCCAAAATAGCAGAGATCTTTTGAGGGTCCATCTTAATGCCTTCGCTGGAAATAATCAGCCCCAGAAATTGTATGCTTTGTCGTTCAAATTCACACTTTTCAGCTTTGGCGTATAGGCTGTGTTGACGTATTTAACATGTTTGTGATGACTGTCAATGGAGAAGGAGAAAATTAGAATGTCGTCTAGGTAAATAATAATAAACAGGTCCAGGTAATCTTGAAAGATATCATTGATAAAGTGCTGGAAGGTGGCAGGGGCGTTACAAAGTCCGAATGGCATCACCAGGTACTCGAAATGTCCGAATCAGGTACAAAAAGTCGTTTTCCACTTGTCACCTTCCCTGATGCGGACCAGATTATAGGCTCCCCAAAGCTCAAGTTTAGTAAAAATGGTTGCAGCCCCCAGTCTCTGGAAAAGTTTGGGTACTAAGGGGAGAGGATAGCGATTTTTGATTTTGATTCATTTGCCTAATATTGAGTTTGCGGTAGTCGATACAGGGTCAAAGATTATGGTCTTTTTTGTCCACGAAAAATATGCCAGCTCCTGCCGAAGAGGTGGATGGGGGGATGAATCCTTTTCTCAGGTTATCATCGATGTACTCCTTGAGTGTACCCAGCTCTTGTTCAGTTAGAGGGAAGATTCTCCCAAATGGTATCTCGGCCCCAGGGAGGAGCTCAATAGGGCAATCATACACTATGTGAGGAGGGAGAGTCTCAGCACCTTTTTTACTAAACACATACAGGAAATTGTGGAAAACCTCCGGGACTGACTGGCAGATCTCAGAGTCCAGACATAGTAATGAAGAGGAATCATTGGAAACTTCCTGAAGGCAATGTTGAAGGCAGTAAGGAGATGGAAAGGTAACCTCTCTAGTGGCCCAATTGATGTGAGGGTTGTGGGCCTGCCGAGAATGACAGGAAACAGAGGTGATGAGATGATGTCAAGACGTAGTAGCTCTTGATGGCAGCTGGCAATGATAGCTGGCAGAAGGGTTGTCTCCTGTGTGACAGGTCCTGACTTGATGGCTGACCCATCAGCAAGATGATCAAGAAGTCCTTGAGTCTTGGGTAACAAAGGAATTGAGTGTCTGGCTCCAAAAGTAGAATCCATGAAACAGCTGCATGCTCCTGAATCAATAATAGCGGGTACCTGGATGTTCTTTCCGGACAGCTGTAATATCCTTGAAGAGCGAGGTGAGAAGAGGTATTAAAGCGGTTGTATACCCGCTGTCATTTTTTTTTTTTTTTTACACCTGCAAGGGAAAAGGCATAATGAGCTAGTATGCACCGCATACTAGCTCATTATGAGATACTTACCTTAGAACGAGGCGCCGGCATCTCACCTGGTCCACGCCGAGGGAGCCGACATCTCCCCTCGGCGTGTCTTCCGGGTATCGCGGCTCCGGCGCTGTGAGTGGCCGGAGCCGCGATGTCGTCACTCCCGCGCATGCGCGCGGGAGACTTCTGCCCGGCATGCCGGGCTGTCAGCCGAGAGTCCCCTGTGCGCATGCGCCGCTGCAGTTAGCGGCTCATTGCGAGGGGAATATCTCCTAAACCTTACAGGTTTAGGAGATATTTTTTTTACCTACAGGTAAGCCTTATTATAGGCTTACCTGTAGGTAAAAGTTACAAATATAGGTATACAACCGCTTTAATTGCAGCAGGAGTTAGATCAGTAAAACTTAAGAGAGACTTATGGAGCTTAGTCAGGCAGGTTCTCACGTAGTGCCCAGGTAACCCACAGTACATACACAGATTGTTCAGGCGTCTCTGTTGGCGCTCCTCTACTGTGAGAGAGGGGCTAAGCATGCCTAATTGAATCAGTTCAGATGTGTCAGGAATCGGTGCTGATTGCACTGGAGGGATTGGGTTAGCGGGGCTGGAGACCCTTGGTAACATCCAGGTAGGACGGGGTTGACTCATGGTTCTTTCAGACCTGCGTTCATGCAGATGTCTGTCAATTTGTATGGCCAAGTTAATGAGTGCATCCAGGGTCTACGGTACTCCCACCCTAGCCAGTTCATCCTTGAGAGGATCTGACAGTCCCATACGAAACTGGTAACAAAGGGCCACGTCATTCCAGCTGGTGTCAGCGCTCCATCGCCTGAACTCAGCAACATAGTCCTCCGCAGCTCTGCGACCTTGCTGCAATGAAGTGCGGCTTCCGCAGTCGCAGACAGCTGTGGATCCTCATAAAGTTGTGCGATGGCATCCAGGAATGTGGTCAGGTTAGTCAGGATCGCAGCTTTTTGCTCCAGTAATCAGTGTGCCCAGGACTGAGGTTCATCCTGTAACAGGGAGATCACGAAGCCCACTTTGGTAGTCTCTAGGGAGAAGGTGCGCGGCTGTAGAGTGAAGTAAAGCTCACAAGAGTTACAGAAGGCCCTGAATTTGCGGCGATCTCCTGAGAATCTTTCAGGTGTGGGTACACGAGGCTCTGGGGGTAATATTACTACTGCAGGTGGAGCAGAGGTGCTGGCTGAGGTATGTGAAGTCCCTTGAGGAGCGTCTGTACGTGCTCTTCCAGGCGGTTGTAGCCTTCCTAAAGACTCTTGACAGCCTGTGTCAGGCCTGCTAGATGTAAACACAGTTCATCCATAGGAGAGGCTCCATGCATGGGCTCAGACATGGCTGTCTGATACTGTCACTTACCTGGTCATTGAGCCCGATATGCAGAGGGATTCCTCTCTTACGTCCCTGACTCGCGACCCCTGGTAGAGTAAACAGGAAGCACAGGAGTACAGGACAGCGCGAGTGCCTGGCCCGATCAACAGCTGGATGGCTGGTCTGGAGCTCCAGATGATGCTGAGACATTTGGAACAGCAGGTGGGATGCAGCAGACAGGAGCTGAAGCAGGCAAGCAGGGAGACACTTGCAGGGTGCAGGAAGACGGTCCCAGGGATTAAGACATAGAAAGGTCAGACAGGCCGGGTCATACACAGGCGGGCAGTACTGGAGCAGATACAGGAGGCTGAAGGAGAGTCACAGAACAAGCAACAGACTGGTATGGATAAGCCAGAGGATCAGACAGGAGCAAGGTCGTGGACAGGCTGGGATCAGGTGCAGGCAGATGGCAAAGAGTAGTCACAAGGCAAGACGGATTTCAAAGGAACAGATCAGAACACACGGATATCTCTCAGGGAACGCAGTAGATCAGACAGCAGGGCTTCCTTGTCACAGTGAAGTTTAAATAGCGCGCCTGGCGCCGGTAATCGCGTGCTCACGCACTCTCGTGTCTGTGTACTCGCACGTACGCACAGGCGCCCGCAAACGCTCACCCACTTGTGTGGAACTGCTAGTGCCAGTAAGCCTTTCCTGACAGCGACGGAGCTGCCAGAGGATGTCATATAACTATGGGGCAAATGTCCCGCCCCTCAGATGGCTCTGAGTAAACCTGACGTGATTTGGGCTCTTTATCGAGTATTCATGTGTATCTGGCTGGCCTTTAGTATATATTTATACTTTTAAGGCGATTTGGTTTTCATTGTCCAAGTCCATATTATCACCTCCCCCCCCCCCCCAACCCATTTTCCCCTTCCTCCCCTCATTTTCTGTGGAGATTTGTTTCAATATATGTGCTTCAGCCAGTGAATATTTTTTATATTTTATTGTAGTACTTTTTTGTTGGAATATCTTATGTGCCCTGGTTCTCTTAATGATTTATACCAATATATGAATTGTTCTAGTTGGCTCTAGGATGTGAACATCCAAGCACCCGAGATATTATATATGGTGACATTTCAGGCTTAAGGGGTGAGATTAGTCTCTCTTTGGACTCCCTTGCAACGTATTTTTTCATGTGTGTGCCACGTATTTCGTTCAGATGTGAGGATGATCTATTTTAAATATATGTTGTCATTACATGAAATTCTACTTATGTTTTATTTTTAGATAGTGAGACCTATGTTCTTTTTCAACAACCCCTGGGTGTCCTGATGAAGCTAGATAGTAAAACACATTGATGCACAGGGGCTCACTACCATGTATATCATGCATACTCATCTTTGTCATGTATCATATACTTTTAATGCTTTATCCTTTTTTTTTGTATCATGTATTGTTATAAATAAAATGTAGTTTTTTTTTATACTTATCACTGTCCAATGTGCCTCTAAAGTCCGAGCTTGGGTTATTTACATACCCATTTTTTTTTTTCTCTAACAAAGGGCTTATGTAAACTAGCTCGTGGACAGAAAGTAAAGAATGTGTTGTTTAGCACCACTTGGTTATTTAAAGCCAGAAGCATATTAAGGAGAACACTAAAATAGAGAGAAAACAAAATAGTTGGACCTTGCCCGAAGTAAAAGAATATATGAATAGTTGAATATCCATGGCCTGACCATAGCCTAGAGTGGGAGTCGGCAACCCATTGATTGCGATTTACCCGTTGACCACAGGCAGGTGACAAGTAGATGATGCCCGCATCCTTGCTTTGCTGACCCTCAAGTGCTCCTCCCCCAGAGCAGTGCAGTGAAGTAAGAAGCTCAGGTTACATAGTAGGTGAGGTTGAAAAAAGACACACATCCATCAAGTCTAACCCATGTGTGTGATTACATGTCAGTATTACATTGTATATCCCTGTATGTTGCGGTTGTTCAGGTGCTTATCTAATAGTCTCTTGAAACTATCGATGCTCCCTGCTGAGACCACCGCCTGTGGAAGGGAATTCCACATCCTTGTCGCTCTTACAGTAAAGAACCCTCTACGTAGTTTACGGTTAAACCTCTTTTCTTCTAATTTTAATGAGTGGCCACAAGTCTTGTTAAACTCCCTTCTGCAAAAAAGTTTTATCCCTATTGTGGGGTCACCAGTATGGAATTTGTATATTGAAATCATATCCCCTCTCAAGCGTCTCTTCTCCAGAGAGAATAAGTTTAGTGCTCGCAACCTTTCCTCATAACTAATATCCTCCATACCCTTTATTAGCTTTGTTGACCTTCTTTGTACTCGCTTCATTTCCAGTACATCCTTTCTGAGGACTGGTGCCCAGAACTGGACAGCATACTCTAGGTGCGGCCGGACCAGAGTCTTGTAGAGCGGGAGAATTATTGTTTTATCTCTGGAGTTGATCCCCTCTTTAATGCATGCAAGTATTCTGTTTGCTTTGTTAGCAGCTATCTCCAGGCATGTCCAAAGTCCGGCCCGCGGGCCAATTACGGCCCGTGGTCCAGTTTCAAACGGCCCCACTGGTAATTTGGATTTATATATCTTTTGTGGCCCCCCAACCAATCTCTGAGCTCTGTGCGTTGCTCTGGGATTCATTGGGGGGCCACAAAAGATATATACCATATTTATCGTTCCTCTGAGGGGACAGGGAGGGGGGGGGAACTAGTGCCGACAGATTACATACAGTGAGAATCTCTTGTTTACTCGGCGGCCTCTGTAATAGGAAGTCCCGTCTCCTGGGCCACCATTGGATAACTGTTCTATCTATCATAGGAGGCGGGACTTTGTGTTAAAGAGGCCGCCAAGTAAATGAGGGATTCTCCTGTATGTAATCTGTTTTCGCTCAACCTGCCCCCTCCCTGTCCACTCCAAGGCTGCAGATGGGCATGGATCAGGCTGCACTGATGGCAATGGTGAGGCTGCATTCATGGCAATGGTGAGGCTCCATTCAGAGGCTGCATTTAAGGCAATGGTGAGGCTGCCTTCAGAGGCTGCATTCATGGCAATTGGAAGGCTGCATGCATGGCAATGGTGAGGCTGCCTTAATGTTAATGGCGAGGCTGCATTCATGTCAATAGTGAGGCTGCATTCATGGCAATGGTGAGGCTGCAATCATGGCAATGGTGAGGCTGCAGATGGGCACTGATTAGGCTGCATTGATGGGCACTGACCCTTATTTTACTTCACAGTTCTTTATTTAAAATTTAAGTTTTTTCCTGAAACTTCCCTCTTAAAGTGAAGGTGCATGTTATATGCCTGTGTGTGTTATACACCGATAAATACGGTATATCCAAATAACAAGCCCGAGCTCATCCTTAGACTCTTCACCACACACAGCCACAAAGGCAAGAGAATTCTTGTTGGGCAGTGTATTAGTTAATTTGCATTTAATTTTAACCAGTAGCTGCCCGCCCACTGTCATGTGACGGCGGGACGAGGCAGCTCTTGTTCTGGGCGGATGTCATGTGACGTGACCGTCTTTCTGAGCCACTAGGGGGTGCGCCGCGTCACTCGGGACCGGATGCGTGTGCCCGGCGGCCGCGATGTCTGCCGGCCACCCACGATTGCCCAGCAACCGAGCAGGACTGTGGATCTGTGAATGTAAACACAGATCCACGTCCTGTCAGAGAGGAGAGGAGACCGATGTGTGTCCCTTGTACATAGGGACAGCGATCGGTCACCTCCCCCAGTTAGTCTCCTCACCCCAGTTAGAATCACCTCCCTAGGACACACATTAACCCCTCGATCACCCACTAGTGTTAACCCCTTCCCTGCCAGTCACATTTATACAGTAATCAATGCATTTTTATAGCGCGGATCGCTGTATAAAATGTGAATGGTCCCAAAAATGTGTCAAAAGTGTCCGATATGTCTGCCCCAATATCGCAGTCATAATAAAAATCGCAGATCGCCGCCATGACTAGTAAAAAAAAAAATAATAAAAATGCTATAAATCAATCCCCTATTTTGTAGACGCTATAACTTTTGCGCAAACCAATCAATATACGCTTATTGCGTTTTTTTTTTACCAAAAGTATGTAGAATACGTATCGGCCTAAACTAAGGAAAAAAATTGTTTTTTAAAATAAAAAAATGGATATTTATTATAGCAAAAAGTAAAAAATATTGTGTTTTTTCAAACTTGTCCCTCTTTTTTTGTTTATAGCGCAATAAATAAAAACTGCAGAGGTGATAAAATACCACTAAAAGTAAGCTCTATTTGTGAGGAAAAAAAATGATAAAAATTTCATTTGGGTACAGTGTAACATGACCGCGCAATTGTCATTCAAAGTGCGACAGCGCTGAAAGCTGAAAAATGGTTTGGGCAGGAAGGGGGTGAAAGTGAACTGTATTGAGGTGGTTAATATTAATTCAAAGAATGTCAGGCAAAATGGTCAGCCCTCACGCATGTTCACTTCATCAAATCTGGCCCTCTTTGAAAAAAGTTTGGACACCCCTGATCTACTAGGACCCCCATGTCCTTTTCGATCCTAGATTCCCCCAGAGGTTCTCCCCCCAGTGTATAGATTGCATTCATATTTTTGCCACCCAAATGCATTATTTTACATTTTTCTACATTGAACCTCATTTGCCATGTAGTTGCCCACCCCATTAATTTGTTCAGATCTTTTTGTAAGGTTTCCACATCCTGCGGAGAAGTTATTTCCCTGCTTAGCTTAGTATCGTCTGCAAATACTGAGATTAAACTGTTTACCCCATCCTCCTGGTTGTTTATGAACAAATTAAATAAGATTGGTCCCAGCACAGAACCCTGGGGGACCCCCCTACCCACCCCTGACCAGTGCTCCCCATTTATCACAATGAGATGTGTTTGATGCCTGAGCACTTAAGCCAGAAAGCTGCCAAAGCCAATCCTAGGTGGTGGAGGCATTCCCTGCCCTTGCATACGTGCAGCAGTGGGGTGGAGAATGCCTCCGCTGTCTATGATTTGCTGTTGGCTTTGAGAGCTTTCAGGTAGGATAGCTCGTGTGGGTTCAGGCTGTTGTCTGAACATGCCTAAGTACTCTCCCTGATCCCCAATGGCCTTTCTCTCCAGTCCTTCCAAGGCGTTTGTGGGTAACATCATGTGGGATAGAAAAGTGAGGAGAGCTGACGGGGATCAGCACACCAGAACAGGTAGATCTGCCACAGCAGCTTCCCTGAGCCACTCTGCATTAGGAAAGTGGTTCTGTACTGTTGTCTACTGCCCCCAATACTATGTCCTCCTTACCTCCCAATAGTGAGTCCTCCTGACCCCCCAATACTGTGCCATCCTAACCCCCTAGTACCATGCCCTCCTAACCCCCTTTAGAACTGTGGACTGGAACCTAAAGGCACCCTAGCTCTTGTGCCAACATGCCAGAGCCCTCTCCCTGATCTCCATTTGCCTTCCTCTCCAGTCCATCCAAGTCGGTGACATGATGTGGGGAAAAAAAAGAGTGAGGTAAGCTGATGGGAATCAGTGCATCAGAACAGGTAGATCTGCCACAGCATCTTCCCTGTGCTGCTCTGCATCAGGAAAGTGGTTCTGTATTGTAGACTACTGCCTCCAATACTATGGCCATCTGACCACCGCAGTAGTGAGTCCTCCTAAACCCCCTGAACTGTGCTCTCCTAAACCCCCTAGTACCGTGGGCCCTAAAGGCATCTGGAAGAATGGTGGGAAGTTCCTAGGTGGGGGGGTGTCAGCACCTGTGGGACCCACATATAGTATACACTGGCCCCTAAAGTGGGCCCTTAAGGCATCCGGAAGAATGGTGGGAAGTTCCCAGGTGGGGGGTGTCAGCACCTGTGGGGCCCACATATAGTATACACTGGCCCCTAAAGGCATCCGGAAGAATGGTGGGAAGTTCCCAGGTGGGGGTGTCAGCACCTGTGGGGCCCACATATAGTATACACTGGCCCCTAAAGGCATCCGGAAGAATGGTGGGAAGTTCCCAGGTGGGGGTGTCAGCACCTGTGGGGCCCACATATAGTATACACTGGCCCCTAGGGTGGGCCCTGAAGGCATCCGGAAGAATGGTGGGAAGTTCCCAGGTGGGGGGTGTCAGCACCTGTGGGACCCACATGTAGTATACATTGGCCCCTAGAGTGTCAGAGGGCCGTTTTACCGCTGCAGAGTCACGGTGTGCCTAGAATATAGGTAA
This sequence comes from Lithobates clamitans, assembly GCA_037952925.1. Taxonomy (NCBI): domain Eukaryota; kingdom Metazoa; phylum Chordata; class Amphibia; order Anura; family Ranidae; genus Lithobates; species Lithobates clamitans. The sequence goes on from JBBGZY010000583.1 coordinate 2,158,328, forward strand.
TGTGAGAAGCGAATTACTGTGGTGGTAATTTCCAAACCTGCAAAGCACGTGGCTGGCAAAAGGGAGTGAATTGTGAACAGAGTGAATATTAGATAAATTGCAGACAGAGTGAATTTGAGGTAGATTGTGAACAGTGTGAATGTGATGTGAATCGTGAACAAGAGGTGAATTGTGAACTGAGTGAATGTGTAATAAATTGTGAACAGTGAATGTGGTAAATTGTAAAGAGTGTGGATGTGAGGTGAATTTTGAACAGAGTGAATGTGTGGTGAATCGGGAACGTGAGGTAAATTTTAAAGAGTGAATGTGAGGTGAATTGTGGGCAGAGTGAATGTGAGGTGAATTGTGGACAGAGTGAATGTGAGGTGAATTGTGGACAGAGTGAATGTGAGGTGAACTGTGAACAGAGGGAGTGAGATGAATTGTGAACACAGTGAATGTGAGGTGAATTGTAGACAGAGTGAATGTGAGGTGAATTGTGAACACAGTGAAAGTGAGGTGAATTGTGAACACAGTGAATGTGAGGTGAATTGTGAACACAGTGAATTTGAGGTGAATTGTAGACAGAGTGAATGTGAGGTGAATTGTGAACACAGTGAAAGTGAGGTGAATTGTGAACACAGTGAATGTGAGGTGAATTGTGAACACAGTGAATTTGAGGTGAATTGTGAACACAGTGAATGTGAGGTGAATTGTGGACAGAGTGGATGTGAGGTGAATTGTGGACAGAGTGGATGTGAGGTGAATCGTGAACACAGTGAATGTGTGGGGTACCTGTTTGTTCCAATCACGTGAAGAGCAAGAGGGGGGGGGTCACAAGGATGGTAGCAGCCCCCCATCCCTTAATGTGTGACATGGTGGGTGATGGTTGTGAGGTGAGGGGTTAACTCCTCCGCAGTGAACGGGTTAAGATTGGCGCCAGTAAAATCCCCGCCAGAATGCAGGGAGAGCCCATTGTTCTCGCGCGTCACACGCCCCGCCCCCTCGCGCTCTCTGACGCTGTGAGTGGCGGATTCAGCCGAGTGTCGGTCAGAAGGGACGGCAGAGCGGCGGACGTTTCCTGACTGTACCGGAGAGGTAATTACCGAGCGGTGTGAATAGAGCAGGGGGAGTGGAGGCGGAGAACTGCTGCCCATCCGGTTTGTACGCACCGGGCAGAGAGGCGCTTCCTGCGGTCTGGTGCCTTTCCTGCGTTCTATGGAACGGGCGGGAAAGTGCGGCATACCGGAGGGAGGGTGGGTGGCCTGTACACCGGGGTACTGCGCACACTGGGGTGGGGATGTACCTGACGGAGCACAAGTCCCAGCGAGCAGAGCCTGGCAGTGCATGCTGGGATTTGTAGTCGTCAGAGGTCGGTCCTGTCTGTGTGATGGGCTCATACACGGCCAGATACGGAGTAGGGAGAGGGTACGGCCCCCAGTCCAGTCGGTGTGATCAGCCCGGATCGGGGAATTGTGCCAGACACCCCATCGGGGGGGAGGGTCGGCCATCTTGGGTAGATTTTGTCGATCGTTGTCTGCCCTGTATGGCCGATTGACTTTATTTCACAATCTATTCACAGAAGTGTCAGCTCCTCTGCACGAGTCCGGGGGGGATCAGTCACATGGCGGGCAATGGAGGGAAGGCTGCTGATGGAGCTTTATGAATGCATTGCCGGACCTGTCCATACACATCCCAGGAGGATCACATCTCCCCCCACCCCCCATCATACACTCTCAGGTCTATGGCCAGTGCTATACATCCCTACACTGAGTTACCCCCCCCCCCCCCCATGCAATGGAGGTCTGCCCTAAGCGCCCCCTTATTCAGTGGATCTCGGTACTGAGTGCCCCCCCCCCATGCCCCAGTGCAATCAATGGAGGTCTGTGCTAAGTGCTCCCCCCCCCCATGCAGTGTAGGTCTGCGCTTTTCACCTAGACCGCTTTCCAGTGCAATGTCCTGTATGAGCGCCCCCCACCCTAAGGGCTCATTCACACCAGGTGCATTGGTACCGTCACATGGATGTGGCAGTTTGTATTGTTTACAATCTGCTCTATTTTCAGTACTGTGTCCCTCGCTCTGATACAGTGCTGTGCCCTGGAAAAAAAATGTTTTTCAGCCGCTGCTTATTTGGAATAGGTCAGGGACTTTTTCTTTAAATCCCAACTCCCACGTTCCTGTTGAAATAGCTGTGCATCAAAGTGGGTGCTGTAGTGACCAATGTCTGGAGCTGTTTTAAGTCAAAGTGTCACCAGCACACCAGGATCTTCAGATTATGTCTTTTTTTTTTTTTTCTCCTTTTTTTTTATCAGTGATCATTGTTACAGCAGATGGCAACGTTTCGGAGCCATGCAGCACCCCTTCCATCAGGCATTAATGCTGGATGGGGTCCTGCGTGGCTCCGAAACGTTGCTATCTGCTGTAACAATGTGATCACTGATTAAAAAACTTTGGACACAATCTGAAGGTCCTCGGTGTGCTGGTGACTTTTTTTTTTTTTTTTTAATGCAACACTGTTTGGTTCAATAGATGCTGCAAATGCGTTTTGCAATCAGCCTAAGGGCTTGTTCACACTACAAAAACCTGCTCCAGATCCGCTCCGGATGCATTTCGGCATCTAGGTTTGTCACGCTTTGATGTGTTTCTGGGTGCCCCCCCCCCCCTCCTTGCAAAATGACTTCTGTATAGAAGTCAATGCAAGCTTCTCTGAAGTTGCCCCAAAGTAGCACAGGAACCTTTTTCTAAGTCAGTGACTTGAGTCGCTCCTATTAGACTGGTTCCATTGTACAGAATGGAGCGCGACTTGTCAGGCAGCCCCTGTGTGAACCAGGTCTAAATGTAAGTAATGGTTGTAAATAATATAATTCACACTCCGTTTCTCTACATTTTATATAGAATAGAATTGTGTGCCCTAAGGAATAGAAGATCCTCTGTACACTCAGGAGAAGGTGATGTGAGAGTGATACATTGTATAGACTTCACACATCACTTCTTCTTCATAATCCAAACACAGGAGGTCAGAGGGAATGGAGCCTGCACTCTGCTCCTCCTCTTCCAGAAATTTCCCTCCTATAGGCTCCTTTCATAAAGCCTCAGCACGAGGACCGGGCTCTTTATTTTCAGCCATGTGACTGTTGTCTTCAAATCCCATTGGACTCAGATGAAAATGAGCTTTTATGAATGAGGATGTTGTGACCTTAGCTGTGTATAGAGTAATGTGTCCTGAGCAGTCATGGGGGAGGGATTGTTTACCTTTGTGGCCCTTGTGTGAAATGTTAGTACATTGCTGTGGCCACAAAACAAACATAATAACCTCCTAAAGGCCATAGCTTGTTTACTACTTATGTCGTAAAACGCACCTGTATCAAAGTACTGGAACCATATATATCTGCTCCCCTATGACTGACAAAAGACTTTGTATAGTGAGGGAAAAAAAAACAGAATGTGAAGGTTCTTCACTCTTTTTAAAGTAAATCTTTAGGTACATATTATTTGAGTCTAGCATACCCCTCATCCCGTAAATGCTGCCAGCAATTTAGAAAGGCTTTTTTCTTATGAGTAGGAATGTCCATCTGACTGCCAGGAGTGGAAAAGGTCACTAGATGCAGGACACCCATTGGCTAATTGGAAATGTAGGCAGTGCTGTGATACAGCATGTCCATGTGACTACAGACCTGAATAGGGGACAACACTGCATTCACAGCAGGATTATTCAGTGTTGTCGACCTGCAGAACGAAGTGGAGGATTGGAAGAGGGGAACTGACAGCTTTTTAGGCTAGGCTCACACCTAAGCGGATCTGACAGCCACATTTGTGTGGGCAAGTCCTTTTGAATGGGCTGCTGTGACAAGGTTCCTACACGTTTTTAAAATGCAGCCAGAGGGAAATTGCTTGGTACTTTTGCATCATGCGTTTTCCCACAACTGAAAATGCGTTGCATCTTCAGATGTGTGGGTTACCATTAAGAATGAATGGCAGCCCTACGTGTCTGCAAAGGAGCAGAGCGGTTTGGTTGCATTATACACTAGCCTTACACTCGGTTGACAGCTTCAGAATATTTTAAGATTGATAATTGGATGTTTGCATTATTTGTGTTTTTTTTTATTTAAGTTAAAATTGTTTTTTTGCTGTTGGAGAACCGCTTACCTTTGTTATCGATTGACGTACTCTATTCTGAGCTTGGCTTTGTTTTCAAAGACCTGCCATATGCCTAGCTTTACGTAGTGTATGGGTTAAAGTGATATTAAACCCTTGGTGTTTTTAAATTTTTTTTAAGCACTTTCATTTGCTGATTTAAATTATTTCAGGTAAGGCTATTTCTAGCTTGGACCAGAGTAACTACATATAGAAGCTGGAATTCCAAGTGGTAGACTATGCAACTCCAGTGATCTCCACTAGCTTCCAGGTCCTGTGTCAGCGGCTGTTCTGCTCCATTGTAAACAAAGAAAGTCAGCATGGGTGCCATTTAGAGAATGCGTTTTTCTCAATGATGCAAAGCATTCTGTGATTGGACGAGGTGGAGAGGCAGGGTGGTGATGTCAAGCCTGTCCAATTGGAGAAAGCAAAGCTTTCTCTTAAAGTGATAATAAAGGCTCATTTTTTCCCCTAATAAAATAGTTTACCCTGCTGTGTGCAAGGGTGTTGCACAGAGCGCCCCCCTACCACCCCTACTGGTGTCCCCGCCAGCAATGTCTGCTCCTCCTCTTCAAGTGCCCCCATTATAAGCCCTGTGCTATGGGGGCATCCATCTGGCCACTCTTCTGAGCCAGGCTGTGTCCAAGCCCCGCTACCTCACAGGATTTGACAGACAGCAGCATGAGCCAATGGCTAGTGGAAGGGTTTTTACCTTAATGCAGGCAATGCATTAAGGTTAAAAACCTTTATTTCAGGTACTTGTATAGCGCCGTCAATTTACGCAGCGCTCTACATATACAGTGTATATTCACATCAGTCCCTGCCCTCAAGGAGCTTACAACTTAAAGTCCCTAACTCACATTCATACATACTAGGGCCAATTTAGACAGGATCTGATTAACCTACCAGCATGTCTTTTAGAGTGTGGGAGGAAACCCACGCAGGCACAGGGAGAATATGCAAACTCCAGGCAGATGGTGTCATGGTCGGGATTCGTACCAGCGACCCTTTTTGCTACTAGGTGAAATTGCTAACCACTACATCACTGCGCTGACTTTTGAACCAATTTAAGGGCCTGTTCATATGGGTGTCAATGTTAATTACACCCCAAATGCAGGTTACAAATGCAGTGAGTTTGCCTGCCCCTGGATTGCATAGTGCATAAGTACCATGCAATCTGGTTGCAATGAGTTTCCAAAAGTAGTGCCTGCACTAAATTTTGTGAGATGTGAGCCCAAAATGAATGTGCTAAAAATTGCACTACAGTGAATCGTACAGCACATTTCTGTGTGATTTCTACTGTGAACTGGCCCTAATGGCACCCATGCTGAGTGGCTGACCACCTATTTGGATTGCAGCAGGGCAGCCACTTGGCATGGGACGTGGAAGCAAGTGGAGATGACTGGAGTCGTGGTGTCTTTCAGTGATTTCCATCTTCTAGAGCAGGCATCACTAAATGGCGATCTGCATCCGACCGGAGCTGCTGCTCTTTCTGGACCGCTGCGATTGCGCCATTTAGTCGCTGCTTTTGTCCCCCAGCCGCCTCAGCTATCATTAGCAGAGTAGAGGGGGGGGGGGGGGGCAGCACTGTGTGGAGAGAGGTAGCTGCCTGTCATGTTAATCGGGAGGTGATTGGCTTCTAGGTGGCAGTCCTAGCAGCCAATCATCAGTTCGCTGATATGAAAAGTCAACTCGGCAGCTCCCGCGCCCCGCCCAGTGCTGCTGTGCCTTCAGTTTAGGATTGTCCCCCCTCCTGCTCCCCGATCTGTGAAAGGTAGGAGAGTAAATAGAGGAAAATATATGGAACTGTGAAGGATGGGGAGCGGCGGAATGGGGCAATACTGCGTGTGGGGCTGATATGTGAAGGGGGCAGTACTGTGTGGGGGGTATGTGAAGGGGGAAATACTGTGTGTGGGGGAGATATGTGAAGGGGGCAGTACTGTGTGGGGGGAGATATGTGAAGGGGGCAGTACTGTGTGGGGGGAGATATGTGAAGGGGGCAGCACTGTGTGGGGGAGATATGTGAAGGGGGCAGCACTGTGTGGGGGAGATATGTGAAGGGGGCAGTACTGTGTGGGGGGAGATATGTGAAGGGGGCGGTACTGGGGGGGAGATATGTGAAGGGGGCGGTACTGGGGGGGAGAGAGATAGGTAAAGGGGGCGGTACTGGGGGGGAGATGGGTAAAGGGGGCGGTACTGTGGGGGGGAGATGGGTGAAGGGGGCGGTACTGTGGGGGGGAGATGGGTGAAGGGGGCGGTACTGTGGGGGGGAGATGGGTGAAGGGGGCGGTACTGTGGGGGGGAGATGGGTGAAGGGGGCGGTACTGTGGGGGGGAGATGGGTGAAGGGGGCGGTACTGTGGGGGGGAGATGGGTGAAGGGGGCGGTACTGTGGGGGGGAGATGGGTGAAGGGGGCGGTACTGTGGGGGGGAGATGGGTGAAGGGGGCGGTACTGTGGGGGGGAGATGGGTGAAGGGGGCGGTACTGTGGGGGGGAGATGGGTGAAGGGGGCGGTACTGTGGGGGGGAGATGGGTGAAGGGGGCGGTACTGTGGGGGGGAGATGGGTGAAGGGGGCGGTACTGGGGGGGAGATGGGTAAAGGGGGCGGTACTGTGGGGGGGAGATGGGTGAAGGGGGCGGTACTGTGGGGGGATATGTGAAGGGGGGCAATACTGTGGTGGGGAAGATGTGAAGGGGGTACCATTGACTCTTAAACACTGAAATGCAAGGTGCAATTTCCCGCACATGGAAATTGCATTGTACAATTGCACCATGCAGTTTCTATGCTGCTGCATTTTTAAAGTGCCAGGACCTTTTCCCAGCAGAAGACACAGACGCCAATTCAAATGAATGGATTGTCGTGCCTGCACGCCTGGGCTGTGATGTAAAGAATTTGATTCGGACCTCGGCTGGAAGTAAATTTTACTAGTCGGACCCCCTCGAATTTTAGTTCAATACCCCTGTTCTAGAGGGTCCCTACAGGTATGGATTGGTCCAAGCTGGACCAGTGTATCTATGTAAAATATGCCATACTTGGAATTCTTTAATCGCACGAGTGCAGCTTCTTTATCTTTTATTCCTTGCCTCTGTTCCAGTTCAGGCTGTGCCATGTCTGCCTCGCCAGCTTTGCATGTGGGGACTAGTTGTCTCTACACTCAATAAGAACACAACCCTATAGCCTAGGATGGTAAGGCACTCCCTGGCTCCTCCTCCAATCTAGTAGACTGCACTGTCCACTCTCTTACCTGTGAAGATTGGAAGTTCAGTTAAAGCAGCAAAGAGCAGGAGGCAGCAGCATTGAAAGTTGCAAACTGTGAGTGGTGGGGTATATGAATGTTACCACTTTACTTGGGGATGTTTTATGTTAATGTGTTAAACTAAAAACACTGAGGGTTTATTATTATAGAGGCTTTATATGGTGCCGACAGTTTACGCAGCGCTTTACATCTTGAGGGTTTATACTAGTAACATTTTGACAAATTGTTTGTTCCTGTTGCCTAATGTAAATGTAATTGCATATGAACCTTAATTTAATTACACATTATCACTCATTACTTTTATAAGACCTGACAGTATATGGCTGGCCTAAAGAAGCTGCATGAGCTCCCGGGCATAAAGGACAGGTTCACTTTGGATGTAAAGCTTCCTTTACCCCTCACATATTCAAAGCCAAAAGCCCCTCCCCCTCAGTCCCTAGTAAAAGCTTTCTGACAGCCTCCTGCAGTTGCCAAAGACCTTGTCAGGTGCAGTCTGTGCGGTGATGTCCCATAGATTGGCGGTGGCCCATTTTCTGGCCAATTCTTGTCAATGGGAAGCTCCTTGCAGGCCGCATCAGATGAGCTTTGTGCAGTGAAGGTGTAAATGGGTCAGAAGACCATTGGATGGGTGTGAGGGGTCACCCGGTGGTGGGTGGGATTATAGTTTGGAATGGGTCAGGCCGGGTTCACATGTCCATTTTTTTTAGGTGCGCTATATGCATTTTTTAGGTGCGCTCCCATTGATGTCTATTAGAACGTGTTTTTGTTTTTTTTGTGAGCGCAACAAAGATGCCGCATGCAGCGTTTTAATGCACGTTGATGAAAATGCTCACTCTAATAGACTTCAGTGGAAGCGTGTCTAAAAATGCCCACATGTGACCCCGGCTTTGGACTGGGGAGTTTTTATCCCAAAGTGAAACCTGCCCTTCAAGACTATCTGCGCCCAATGACACTGGTTTATAGTGGTGTGTCTGGGATCTGCTGTTCCCCCTGAGATGAGCCAGTTGTGGGGATGCTTGTGCTCTCCTCCTCCTCCTCCATGTTCACCATAAACATGCACGCAGGGCTGGGATGACACATGCATGTTTATGGAACCCTCTCATCCCATCCTCTGCACATATACTGCAATCTGCCTGGCTAGCCGGGGATTCTTCTGTGATAAGCTGCCTCCTAATAAGATCTGTAGTAAATGAACCGTACATTTCCTAGCTGATGATGTGTATAAGATTGAAGCATTCATGTACTAAAGGTTTATGTATTTCATACACAGGACTACATAGTGCTGCAGAGCCATAAGGTCCCCAGATAGGTATTTAAATGCAGGACAGACTGGAGATGCAGGTAGTAATGTTACATTTTCTCATTGTATTAAGCTGTATAAGTGACATTTGGTCCAGGGAGCTGGGCGCTTGTTTCAGATGTTGTCTAGGCATGAAGAGGAGCGCTCCGCCATTGCACAGCAGGCTCTCATTCACTCACACTGCCCGCGAGCGGCGCTCCTCCCTCCCTCCCCGCGCCGCTTAGCTTTGTCCCATCCACTCTACAAGGGCGCATGCGCGGGGCGGAGCCACGCACAGGGAGAGGCGGGCTTACACGTTTCCTGGCCTGGAGTATTAGAGAAGCTCTGTACATCCTAACGGTGACCGCGGGAGCGCGCTCTAACCATTCGCTCTCCGGTAAGCCGGACCGGCGGCTCCCTCCCCCCTCCGCTGGTCATATGTAAACGTTCCCCTCCTGATCGGTGTGCTCTATGCACAGCCAGCGCGGCAATACTAAAGATGTAACAACCGCCCCTCCCCCTTCTCTTATCCCGCTCCCCGCATTGTATACCTTCCCATCCCCGCACAATGCATCGGCTGCCCGGCTCAGTGCGAACTGACCCCAGATATATAGAGAGCATCCATGGTGGGCCACCCTCTCCCTCCATCCATCCCTCCATCCCCCCTCCACACACACACACACACACCATTTATCAGACGCCTTTGTGTAATGGAACAAAGACTGAGACCTGAATGATCCCCCTTCTCTCCCCTCATCCATCCATCCATCCCTCCCTCCCTCTGTACACACTGCCAGGCTTGTCCTCTGAACCATGTACTCCTATCTGTCTGGATGTTCTGTCCATTGTGTGTAATCTGACATTTCTTCTTATAAGATGTTTGTTTATTTTGTAACTATCTGTGATTGTATGGAGGTGAACTTTTTGATGAGTGTTTGTATTTTATGCAGAAAATGGGGAAGAAGCAGAATGGAAAAGGCAAGAAGGTGGAGGAGGCCGAGCCTGAGGAGTTTGTAGTGGAAAAGGTTCTAGATAGACGCGTTGTCAATGGAAAGGTCGAATATTATCTCAAGTGGAAAGGATTCACAGAGTAAGATTTTCATCATTTTGTACTGTTTGTGTATAAAAGGTCCGTGCCTCCCTCTGGTGCGTGTTTGTACAACCCATTCTTAGTCTGGTATGCTTCAGGTGTATACAAATTGTATTTATAATTGGAGGGAGGGGAAAAAAAACAAAACGTTTTAGGCCTCCCTCACATGGGGTGCCTAAATGCCACTTTTTAAGCATTTAGGGCCAGTTCACACCATAGAAACAGTCCGTATGCATTCCAAATGCTTTTCTGCATGCTGGTTTGTGTTCCAGTGCATCTTGATGCAGCCTAATGCATTTTTTTTCTTAACTAAATGACGTGTGTTTAGGTGTGCATTCCAGTGCGTTGTGTGTTTTCAGTGTTCCTGTACAGCGCAGTGCAAGAAAATGCAGCATGTTCTACTTTTTTTTTTTTTTTCCCCCAAAGTGTAAATGCACTGTGCCTTTTAGGTAAAAAAAAAACAAAAAAAACAAAATCCAATAATTTGAAGCTTGCCGCTCTGTTGGATATGGTTGCTGCGTTTTTTTTCCTTTTTAGGCTTTTTTCCTTTTCAACTGGGGATCCATCTTTCAACTTCTTCCTTTAACAGACAAAGCTGTCCAAAGTAGCAGAGGGTTGAGACAAACCATTTACCACTGACAGGTGCTAACAATGGTCAGCTTTTTTTCACTGATGTAAATCTTTACCCAAAATAAATAAATAAAAAAAATTGTTGCTTTAATGGTTTATTAACAAACTGAAGTGCAATGCCAGCTAATGCTTTATAAAGTCCATCTAAATCTGCTAGTCTAACACTACCCTCTCTACAGACTGACAATGCTGCTGTCCAATTGTGTCAGCTTTACTACATCATTCACAATACAGACACCTTAAGACGAAGTGTTACTGCCCAGATCACCAGGTGAAATAAGGTGTGGGGGAATATAAAAAACAAAGAATGCAGTCACCACATTTAGGGGATTGGTAAGCTGCAGTATATGACATTTTTGTTTTAAGGGGGTTTACTACAGTTTTTTTATGTCACAGCACAGAAGTCGTGGTGACCAGTGCTGAAGAATGCAGACATGCTGCATTTTCCACACTGCGCTTCGCTCCAGCATTGTGGTGTGCATGGGGCACATGAAAATGTCAGTCAGCACCCTGAAGACTTTTTTTTATTTAGATCAGCAGCATCTGGTTAAAGTAGTTGTGGACATAGAAAGTGGCAATAACATTGTAACACTGTTATAACTATGCAGGCACCATAACTGCTTTTGCATAGTTATAGAAATAATCTGTTGCGCGCCCCCCCCCCCTTTTTTTTTTTTTTTTTTTTTTGGTGGAAAAAAAGTTATATTGTCATGTGACCCTGTGTCTCTTCCTCCTGAGGGTGGGTTACAGGACATTGCAGAAATATAATGTGCCTGTATTTCATAGTCTGTTCTGCCTGAGGCAAGATGCAGACTGTGTTTTAAGACAGGCTGTGATTGGGAGGGTGTGCACCAGTGACACTGTCAATGGTCAGAGGATGTGGCAGCGGAACAAACTCTCAATACAGGAATTCTTTGTCCGCACAGTGTCCTGTACTTTTTTTTTTACAGGCAGCCAGAGAATGAAAACCGACCATGCAGATACAAGAATAGCTTCTGTGCTCTGAGTGATTAGTTTAGAACAAGGAAGGTTACTGGCAGGTTCAACTAGGTACTTTAGATGTAAGAAGAAAATGATAGAAGCTATGATTTAAAAAAAAAACATGCAAGTGCACACTAACAAAAAAAAGATAAAACATTTGTGGTAACATACTTTTATTGCATGCAATACTAAAAGCTGAACTAAACCCTCCTGTTCCTATACAGCCAAGGAAGCTGCAATTTTAGCCTCTGTTTGATGTTAATCTGCAGTTGCCATTGTGCTGCACATGTGATCAGTTATGACGCCAGCCATTTGATGGCTGAGAGTTCGGTTGAGAACACGGGCAACTGTGACAGTTGACGGCATAGCTTAAATATAACGGTTTTGAGAAAATTAGATCTGAGTTTTTAGTTCTGCTTTAAAAGCATAATTTATCATTTTAATAAACGGGGCTTTAAAATAAACAGTGTTTATTATGCCTGCAGTACCAAAATTGTCAGTTCTGTGGCAAGCGGGATGTTCTCGCAAAGGTTGGTAGCTTGTAAAGCATTAGCAGATATTTTTGAGTTATGAGGAACAGCAAGCAAAGTTGTCCCTCTGCATGGTACATAGGATGGGGCTCAGTGAGTTGACAACTTGAGCTGTTCAGAAAAGGCTGTGTTGACAAACCCCAAAGACTGTGCATAGGAGAATCATTTCACAAAGGTGTAAGATCTTGGTTTGACATCAGTGCGTATTGGCATCAACCTCAAACAAGCTTACAACCAGTGCAATACGGGATTCTTACTGCCATGCTGGGTTTTTTTTTTTAGGTTGGTGTAAGCTGGATAAGCTGTTCTGGTAATGTCTGTAGAGTACTCCTCCTTAGGCAGAGATGCTTTATGCTTCTGTATATTACAGCATCCTAACATGTTTAGTGTCCTGAAAGCTAATGTGGATTAGCTAACCACTATCTGGAGACTTGTTTTGGGTATGTTTACAGCCCATGTGTAAGTGCAGACCCATCACATGGACAAGGCAAAAATGCCTTGTCTCCCATGTGCCCGATTAACACCATTGGATTGCTGTGGAGTCCAAAAAAAGTACTGCTCGCAGTGCGCTTTTCAGTGCAGTGCGAGGCAATCTGCTGGCCCACACTGCGCGTCCGGCAATTGAACTACATGAGAAGTCTGTGTGATGGTTTGTAAAAAAGGATGTGCCAAGCTTGGCACATAATCACTGCACTAATCCCAATGGAAACTAAATTTTAGGAGGTAACAAATTTCATGGGTCAGATGGTAAATGCACCAACAAGAAACAAAGCGTTACTAAACTTACTGATTACTAACAATACAGACCTGATCACAGATGTGGAAATACTGGGCAGTTTAGGAAACGGCAATCACAGGTCAATTAGTTTCACTATAAATCACACAAATGGGAAACCTAAGAGAAATACAAAGACACTAAATTTCAAAAGGGCCAACCTCCATAAACTACGCTCCTTGCTAGAAGATATTAAATGGGATAAAATCCCAGGAACAATAAACACAGGAAGAATGGGTGTGCTTTAAGAGCATATTAAATAAGGGTAGTAGCCAGTGCAACCCAATGGGAAATGCATTTAAAAGTCCTGGGTGGCTTGACTCAATGTAAAAATGCATATACAAGCAAAGGAGAAGGCCTTCAAAAAATACAAGGCTGAGGGGTCCTCATCAGAATTCCAACTTTACAAAGAATGCAATAAGAAATGGTAAGGGTGCAATCAGGGCAGCTAAGATGTAACACGAAAGGCACATAGCGGATGAGAGTTTAAAAAAAAAAAAAAAACAAGAAATTCTTTTATAAGTATAGAAATGGTAAGAAAGAGGTCAGAACATATTGGGCCCCATAAAGAATGAAGAGAATCTGGTTACAAAAGATGCCAAAAGTTTTGAATTCTTCTCAGTCTTTGCGGGAAACGGTAACCAAGACTGCAATGTTTATCCTAATGACATGTCACAGGAAGCAACCTCATGGCTAACAGAGGATAGAATTAGAAATGGACTTGAAAAACTTAACATTAAGCCACCGGGACCAGATGGCTTGCACCCGAGGGGTCCTTAAGGAACTCGGGTGATTGCCAGACTATTGTTCCTCATTTTGACAAAGTCTGACTGTTATGGTACCAGCTGATGGAGAAAAGCCAATGTAGCCCCAATAGTTAAAGGGTAGAGATAAATCCTTGGGAACTACAGACCAGTTAGCCTAACATCAATAGTTTGCAAGCTCTTGGAGGGGATGCTAAGGGACTATATACAAGATTTTAGTAATGGAACCAGTATTGGCAGTAATCATCATGGATTTATGAAGAATCGTTCTTGCCAAACCAATCTATTAAACATTCTATGAGGAAGTGAGCTGCCATCCAGATAAAGGAAGGCCTGTAGATGTGGTGTATCTGGATTTTGCAAAGGCATTTGATAGTTCCCCATGAACGTTTACTGTACAAAGTAAGGTCTGTCAGCATGGACCAAAGGATGAGTACATGGATTGAAAACTGGCTATGGGGCGAGTTCAGAGGGTGGTGATAAATAAGGAGTACTTGGAATGGTCAGGAGTGGGAAGTGGGGTCCCCCAAGGTTCTGTGCTGGGACCAGTCCTATTTAATTTGTTCATAAACGACCTGGAGGATGGGGTAAACGGCTCAATCTCAGTATTTGCGGACGATGCTAAGCAGGGCAATAACTTCTCCGCAGGATGTGGAAACCTTACAAGAAGATCTAAACTAATGGGGTGGGCAACTACATGGCAAATGAGGTTTAACTGCTTCAGCCCTGGAAGATTTGGCTGCTGAATGACCAGGCCATTTTTTATTTTTTTTTTGCGATTCGGCACTGCGTCGCTTTAACTGACAATTGCGCGGCGCTGCACCCAAACAAAATTGACGCCCTTTCTTTCCCACAAATAGAGCTTTCTTTTGGTGGTATTTGATCATCTCTGCGGTTTTTATTTTTTGCGCTATAAACAAAACTACAATTTTGAAAAATATTTTGTACTTTTTGCTATATCCCTTTTGCAAAAAAAAAAAAAAATTTCTTAGTTTAGGCCGATATGTATCCTACATATTTTTGGTAATAAAAATCGCAATAAGCGTATATTGATTTATAGAAGATTTATAGTTTGTGTTTTTTTTTTTTTCCTGACTGTGACATAATGGTGGACACTTGACACATTTTTGGATCCATTGGCATTTATACAGCGATTGGTGCTATAAAAATGCATTGATTACTGTAAAAATGTCACTGGCAGGGAAGGGGTTAACTGTTCCCGCTCTGTTCTAACTTCGTATGAACACATGATCGGTCTCTTCTCCCCTCAGAGAACCGGGATCTAGCTGTGTCACGAGCGATCGACTGCTGGGCACTCTCATTGGCTCCAGGTGTGAGCAGCGGGCACGCGCCCCTAGTGGCCGCAGGGCAAAGCGACGTAGGGTAATATTTTCGCCCAGCCATGCCATTCTGCAGCAGTACAACTGCGGTGGCTGGTCGGCAACTGGTTAATGTTGAAAAATTAAAATAATGCATTTGGGTGCCAAAGAATATGAATACAATCTACTCACTAGCTGGAAAACCTCTGGGGGAATCTAGGATAGAAAAGGACCTGGAGGTCCTAGTAGATGACCGGCTCAGCAATAGCATGCAATGCCAAGATGCTGCAAGCAAAGCCAACAGATTATTGGCATGCATTAAAAAGATTGTTTTATCTCTGGATAAAATCCCAATTCTCCCACTCTACAAGACTCTGTTCTGGCTACACCTGGAGCATTTCGTCCAGTTCTGGGCACCAGTCCTCAGGAAGGATGTGCTGGAACTGGAGGGTCCAGAGAAGGGCAACAAAGCTAATAAAGGGACTGTAGGATCTCCGCTATGAGGAGACTGCAAGCGCTGAACTTATTTTCTCTGGACAAGAGATGCTTGAGGGGTTATGATTTCAATGTACAAATACTGTACTGGTGACCTCACAACAGGGATAAAACTTTTCTGTGAAAGGGAATTTAAAGACTCGTGACCATTCACTAAAGTTAGAAAAGCGGTTTAACCTTTAACTGCGTAGAGCAGGGATCTTTAAACTACGGCCCTCCAGCTGTTGCAGAACTACACATCCCATGAGGCATTGTAAAACTCTTGACATTCACAGACATGACTAGGCATGATGGGAATTGTAGTTCCTGAACAACTGCAGGGCCCATAGTTTGAAGACCCATGGAGTAGAGGGTTCTTTACTGTAAGAGCATTAAGAATGTGGAATTCTCTTCCACAAACAGTGGTTTCAGCTGGGTGCATCGATAATTTAAAAAAAATCTATTGTTGGGCACCTAAACAACCACCATGCAGGGATATAACATGTAATGACATAAAAGCGCGCACACACAGGCTGGCCTTGATGGACTTGTGTCGCCTCACCAACTATGTAATCTCTGCACTGCACACCAGCTGCTTTGCCGCAACGCAGATGCTGGTGTGAATGAGCCCTAAAGTTTCTGCTATGTCTTCATTGTACTGACATTTATTTTGTATGATGTTTTCAGTGCAGACAACACATGGGAACCGGAAGAGAACTTGGATTGTCCAGAATTAATTGAAGCTTTTCTCAACTCACAAAAGGCTGGCAAAGAAAAGCCAACAGATGGAAAAAGGAAGTCCATTTCAGACAGCGAGTCTGAAGAAAGCAAAGCGAAGAAAAAGCGAGAATCGGTATGATTATAGGGATAGTGCTGGGGTGGCATTGTGAAAGCAAGGTGGTACAAAAACAGATTTTATAAGATGGCCGCCAAATGTTTTAACCAATTTTTATTTTTTTAAGCCCAATCGGCATACTATCTATCTTTATATGATCGGTGTACCTTTAGCATTTTAAAACCCACTACTAGTTGAAAATTGAGAGAGTGGATCTTTGACGCCATAATTTGCATTACATGAAAGGCTAGCTGCTTGGGGGAGGGGGGCCCTTATAGCCAGTACTTTTGCCCATCATAGCCCTGAGTTAATATGGAGGCAAAGTGGCCAAGAAGGCCAGCCTTTTACATGAAGGAAGTGAGCTGGCAAGAGCCTCTGGCAATGGCAACAGACCAATTTTACCAGCTTTTTGTTAGATTGTTTTGGAAATGGGGTTTTTGATAAAGCAAATGTCTAATCTGTTGTCTTTCAGTAAGTCATATTCCTGATTTAGAAGCTAATGTACCAGAAGCATTGTAAAGGTTAACATTGCTTGAGGTGGAAACGGTTAAGACACTTTTTTCAGGCATTTTAGCGCTAGAAATGGCACCTGAAAAATGCTTCCCCAGTGTGAAAGCCAGAGTACTTTCACACTGGTGCTCTTGCGGGACGTTAGAAAAAGTCCTGCAAGCAGCATCTTTGGTGTGGTTTAAGGAGCGCTGTATACAGTGCTCCTAAACTGCCCCTGCCCATTGAAATGAATGGGCAGCGCCACAGCTTGGGCGCTTTTAACCTTTTCTTTGGCCGCTAGCGGGGTTAAGTGTCCCGCTAGCGGACGGTAAAGCGCCGCTTTACTGCTAACACCGGGCACTTTCAGTGTGAAAGTAGCCTTAGTGAGCAGGCACACTGCACATTCGAGAAAAGTAACACATTTTACCTGATGGTCTTCCACAGCTTATACTTACCTGCACAGCCACATGAGATATGTGGGCAAGGGGTGTCTGACAATTTTTTTTTTTTTTGGATGGCAGCTCTTGCTGATTTATCAACAGCAAGTGCTCTCATGTGAGGGTTCTGACCTGGAAGCTCTAGAAGGCTTTATTGGGGCTCTATGGGAGTGATGCAGCAGAAGGGGAGGGGTAGACTATAGGCTAAATATGATTGGATGGTGTTGCTTCTAGTCTTGTGTCCTGATTGTATTGAAAATGTTCTAAAGGCAGCATTGTGAAATGTGTGTAGGTTTTTTGTTATCGGAGTTCTGTCATGTCTCTAACCCAGATAATTTTATTTCAGGTTGATAAACCCAGAGGCTTTTCTAGAAGTTTGGAACCAGAGAGGATAATTGGAGCTACAGACAGCAGTGGAGAACTGATGTTCCTTATGAAATGGTGAGATGAAGTCAATACTTTTGTAGTTGACAAAATATAAGTCTTCCAAAACTGGATGCAGTGGGAAAGGGAAATTGTTTTGCCTATTTGCTTTGTGTTTGGTGTTCCGTGTACTACTTGGCTTTTAATTGAAGTGTGACAGAACAGGAAGTCAAGGGAAACCTTTCTAATGGGGATACAAGCGGGTTTAGAATTTGGCACTTTTTTACCACCTGTGTTTGCATTAGACATTCCCATTGCTTTCTAAGTGATGGCGCAAGGGGGTCCAGCAAGATTGTAGAGAAATTGTACACGAGGGTAGTTATGCAAATCTGTTTTGGCAACATACAGATCTTAGTCACCTTTTTACATTACATCTATTTTTGAAGAAAACTTTGCTAAACTTCAACATTTCAGCTGTAACAATGTGATCGTGCACCCACCTTTATTTTGCTGACATATAGGTATATGTGCAAATCTCTTCTACTAGACACAACTGGTAAGGGTTAAATGTTTTTTATCTAGACGTAGAATAGGCCATTCTTGCCTTTTTTGCTTGTTCCCCCAACAGCCAATGCCTCCATGATATGGCAGGCCCTTGACTTTCTCATATGCAGTACAGAACTGCTGGTCTTGTACCATAAAGTCAGAGCCAGCAATTTGGTGAAGGAAAGCAGCTTTGGGGAATTGTTGCAGCCAGGGGAAGCCTGTGTGAGTGAGGACTAAGGTAAGTATTGCTGCTTAATCCCCCATACTCCTAGACTGGGCGGCTCCAGTGCAAGGGTAAATTTGGCTGCTGCCTTTTGTTGGGCTTTAAGACCTGACAGCAGATCCAATCCTTACCCTTGCTGTCCAAAACATTGATTTTAGCTAAAATTTGAAATGTAAGCCTCAGCTTCCCTGTAATTAAAATAACAAAGTTGATTGCCACGTGTAAAATTGACAATGATGGTTGCATTTATTTAGGGCATTTTCTACTTAATCTCCTCGGCTAATATCTGATGTAGAAAGATCCTGCATATGATTTAGTTTATTGACCTGCAGTATCTAATCAAGTTGGTTGTATGGATTAAATTGTCTGTACACCTATAAGTGCAGGATTAAAAAACAAACATTTCTACTCACCTGGATGGCTACAACACCGACACAAGCTGCAGCTGTCTCCTGCCGGCTGTTGGCTGAGAACTCGATTGCTCAGTTCTTGGGTCTGCTCTGACCAGAGTGCTGACTCAGTCACCGACTCTGCTCTGCCCCTCCAGCGCTCACTGGAGCGCTGAACTCTGGAGGGGGAGGGAGTGGCTTGCTCAGTGGCAGTAAGAATTGCCATTGCTTTTGATGTGTAAATCTTAATTTCCACCATAAATGGTTGTGGGTCTATAGAATAGTTTAACTGTAAGTAGGCTGCAGCAGTAAAAAAGGTAGTGAAGCGGCTTTCAGTTCTTGGTAATGGAGGAAGAAATGCATAGGCAGGAAAAACTATGCCGTCGTAAGTCTCTGAAATGCTCTTATGGGTTCAGCTTGTATTCTAGTATGGCCTAGTAGGATTACTATACAATGGCTCTCAATATCGTCAATGAAAACAACTATAGACTCCTATGAAGTTGTATATGTGTGTGTGCTGGGGTGATGGAATGCTTGCATTGCTGGTGACCTTTAAAAGAAAGAGGGGGGGGGGGGGGAACCTGCAGTAGTGTTTGGGCTATGCTTTTTTTTCTGTGTTTTAAATAATTTCTAAAGCCCTAGACTTTTTTTTTTGCCTTAATGCATTCTCTGCATTAAAGTAAAAAAAAAAATGTTCAGTAGTTGCATTTGCCTCCTATATACTTACCGGAGTTTGATCTGGATCCAGTGCTGTGCTGGTCTGTCGTCTCCTTGCAGGACACAGGTGGGAGTCAATGGCTCTTGCTGTCAGTCAAATCCTGTGAGGGGTTGGGGTTGAGCCATGCGGGTCTGTCTATAGATACGGACAGCCTGATTCGGGAGCGAGTCTGCAGGTGTGTCCCATAGCAAGCAGCTTTCTATGGAGATGCACAGAGGAGCTGTCAAGTGTGCCAGCAGTTAACTCCAGGAGAGGAGGTTTGGGCAGCTCTGTGTAATAACCTTGCACAGGGTAGTATTAGGTTTGTGTTTTTATATATATATATATATATATATATATATATATATATATATATATATATATATATATATATATATATATATATATATATATATATATATATATATATATATATGTATATGTATGTGTGTGTATATATGTGTGTGTGTGTATATATATATATATATATATATAATGTATGTATGTATGTATGTTGGATTTTACCATTGGGTAGTACCGGGGATCTGGATAGTCTTCTAACTTAGAATTTGTTGCTTTAGACTGAACTCTCAAATTATTTATTACAGGAAAGACTCTGATGAAGCAGATTTGGTTCCAGCAAAAGAAGCAAATGTGAAATGTCCGCAAGTTGTAATTGCTTTTTATGAAGAGAGGTTAACATGGCACTCCTGTCCAGAGGATGAAGCGCAATAGAACTATTGCCGTTGTAGGATTTTTGTTGTGTGTTTTTTGTTTTTTTGTTTTTTTTTTTTTTCTTCCTTTTTGTTTTGTTTTTTTTTAAATTGACTTTTGGCCACTTGAACTTTATGGTTATGTGTTTAGTATTTTTCTGATAAACCACACCAGTAATTCGGCTGAATGTGGCCCCACAATGTATATGGTCTATAGAGCTTTTGATACATATGTATTGCTCTAGGCTTTTTATAAATCTGTACAACTGAAGTCTGAGCATCTAATGCAAACTTGCAATCGTTTTGTAGCCTTCAAAAGATGTGCATGTTAATGCTTTATTCCCATTACCATAGGCTATTAGTACCAGATTCTTCTTCAATGTAAGCAGTCTGGAGAACTTTGTAGTATGTGGAATGTTTCCTGACTGTATATTGTTTACTTCAATGTAAATACTGGTGAGCAGTGTTCAATAAATAGTTTTATATTCTCGATTGTGGTTTTTTTTTTTTTTTTTTTTTTTTGCCACTTTACAGTTGGGGCAATGTCTGACCATTAGTCTTCCAGTCAGTTTAATCTTCAGCTGTAATATAATCAGGTTAGAGTAACAAATGAGGAGCTCAAAGAAATGACAAGTCACATGTCTCTTCCTGCTCCAGTCACTGCAGGGCTGAGGTTGCCAGAGGGAGGCTAATATATTGCCTGCTCGTTTCTCTGTATTACCTCTCAGGAACTGAACTACAGTGATTGATCTGGTGTCTACAGCTGGAATAACAGCTCTAGGTGGGCATGCTTTGAATCTGGGCTCAGTTACAATAAGTCAAGACAAA
The DNA here is from genome assembly GCA_037952925.1 of Lithobates clamitans. Taxonomy (NCBI): domain Eukaryota; kingdom Metazoa; phylum Chordata; class Amphibia; order Anura; family Ranidae; genus Lithobates; species Lithobates clamitans. Next base: position 2,179,060 of record JBBGZY010000583.1, read on the forward strand.
GGGGTGTGGGTAATGTGTTCAGAAATATCTTTTACATGTTGACTTCCATTTAATCGCTGCAGCCTCAAACTAGCAAAGGTAGACCAATCCTTTAAAGGAAATATGTACTGCAAGATCCATAAGGGGTATGTCTGGCTGTCCTGCTTCAAGTGGTTGTAAAGGCTGAAGATTTACCTTCTTGCATTCTATGCATGAAGTTTAAAAATCTTCAGTGTCCCTCCAATACTTAAGCCCAAACTCGATTCAGCAATGTGCACGAGAGCCAAGGCTTCTGATTTGGCTCCTGCTGCTGTCAATCGCAGCCAGTGGGGCAGGAACAGGGGGCTAGGCTGAGCCAAGCTCTGTGTCTTTAGACACAGAGCTCTGGCTCAGGAACGAGCATGCACAAGTGCTCCCATAGCAAGTGGCTTGCTGTAGGGGCTTGCTGTAGGGGCACTCTGTAAGAGTGAGGGGCCCACAGCACTGGTGGGGGACCCAAGAAGAGGAGAGTTCGAAACGCTGTGCAAAACAATTGCACAGAGCAGGTAAGTAACATGTCTTGTTTAAAAAAAAAAAAAAAAAAACTTAATGATTTGCCTCACTGACTTGGAACAAGTATCTAGAAAACTGTAAAGGCAGAAATATTTCCCTGAAGATTTTTTCAGATTGATGTCTGAGTATTAAAACCACTGAATCAAAATAATGGTAATGTAACTAGCAATTTTAGAGATCGGCTACTGCACCCCCTGTATACCGTCAGTGCATGTTTCCTGTAATCACATGTAGGTTGGCAGATAATTGAACTTTTTTAAACCTATGAGAAATTTTTAACGTTTCTCTCTGCTGGGAATTATGGACATTCAGCTGAGTGTTTTGCCAATGGCAAAAAAAAAACAAAACTTGGTGGCCCCCATCACCCGCTACTGCAATACATGAGGGATAATGGCCTGGGTCAGTAAACTCACTGCTATACTGTCTTCGGAAGTGTTCCTGCAGCAGCTCCTCACTTCCTGAGTGTGCATCAGATGTTGAGGAATGTAAAATGGTAGCTGTTAGGGTTGCACTGATTACTACGATCGGTACCAAGCATTTGTTCAAATGTTCTGATACCTGGGCAGTCGGGTGGTTTAGGTGGGAGGTACAAGCACCAATCTTCCTGTATAGCTTTCAATAAGGCAACTGACAGCCGCTTCCAGCTGGTTTATTGAAAGCTATACAGGGAGATCAGTGCTTGTAAGTCCCCCGCACTGATCACCCTGACTGTCCCCTGGGTCCTCCTCTCTGTACCTGATCTGTCAGGATGGCGAGTGGAGGAGAGGGCCAGTAAATCTTTCATTTTACTGGCCCTTTTTGTTTCTGAATGCAGAGTCAGTGATCGCGGACTCTGTCCATTCATTACTAAGTATCGTAAACTGTGTTTACTATGTCTATGAATGGAGGAGCTACTGTCTCCTGTCCCTTTCTCCGTCTTAAAGGGGAGATGTTGGGTCTGTTTAGACCCCTGATATCTCGCCAAAGGCCCTCCAACAGGGCTGATTAAAAAAAAAAAAAACGGTGAGGCCATCCACTCCCCTCTATCTGGACTCTTTGTCTTTGGTCTACCAGTATGATTCCCTTTTAACATCCTTTGAATTTAATTTGTACTAACAAAAACAATCGCTAACACCTAGACATAAAAAAAAACAGGGTTACAGTGGGCTAAAGAAAGGTAATCATGCTTTTGTTAGGTGGCGTGCCAATGAAATGTATGAAGATGACTGCCAGGTAAAGGTACGGAGGAGATATGATGGTCATTAAATCTTCAATAAGTACATAAGTTTATATTGAGATTTTGGAGGAATTTTTTTTTTTTTTCCCCTCCCATCCCTCAATAGAGAGGATGTTTTGTGATGACATTTTTCAGGATGTCACCTGATGCAGATGTTTGTTTTAGAACTGCAAAGTATATAACTACATAATATTTGCCTCATAAATGAGTGATTCCATATTTCTGCTTGGTCTGCAAAAAGTTGCAACAGTTTTTTTTTTTTTTTTTTTTTTTTTTTTTTTTTTTTTTCTTCTACACAATTAAATGAACATTTTGCAAAAGTGGTGATTTAATACTTTTTGCCAGGTATTGTATACTGATTTCTTTTCAAGGTTAGTGTTAGATCGTGGATGGCTGTAGATGCAGGGATTTTAGTGTTGGACTTCTACTTTAACCTGTAGAGTGCCCTGCCAGTACCAGGTACCCTGTTTACGGCTGGCTGATAACCTTACAGGCCATCTCCAATTCTTCTGCCGTGTGGTTTGGGTGCCAGCCCTCTGTGCTCAAGGCCTTATGTGACCCAGCTGGATAAAGCCCATCCTTTTCCCCAGCTCGGGTGTGATGGTACAGGCAGGTAAAAACAAAGGAAACCTGTTTGGAGAGGGGGAAATAGAGAATATTATATATATATATATATATATATATTTTTAATTACAATCTCTATATATCTCTTCTGAGGCACATCCATCACCTAAGGACTCTACCACAGACTGTACTTGGAGGGATTATGCGTGAGTTGGGAAAGCCTGCTATTTTGGCCAGTGTCCATTCATCTGTAGGTGGCAGCATAGCCTAAGTAGTCATGAATATAAAGAAACCCTGTGTTCTGTGATGTACTCAAAAAAAAAAAAAACCACCTTTTCTTAACGGATAAACAAAATTCCTGTTTTTGCTGCCTATTTAGCAACCAGATCGGGTACAACTTTGTGTTTTGGCTCTGTTTTTTTGCCCGGTTAAGCAGGAAGAGGCTTCTGAGAAACTAGGTGAGTAACGAGCCTTACTTGAAACAAATTATAATTTGGTTATTTCCGCTCCTAGATACCATGTGTAATGTGGTTTAACATGTTCCTGCCTGCACTATAGCCAAAAGATGGCTACAGTGTGGGCTTACATTGCTGGAAAGGCGTCCATGGACATCGTCCTGTTATCGCTGTGTCCTTTGGACACAGCTGATTACAGATTGGGGTAAAGGGCCAATCACAGTGGTCTTTTACCACATGGTCACCTGTGTCCAATGACAGCTGCGCATGATGTAAACATAAGCCAGTTATTGGCATTCCTTTCTGCAAGCTGACAGCGTGAGGAGAGCTGATAACCGGTTTGTGTGAAAGGGACATCTACACTGATTATCAGTGCACATCAGTGAAGGAGAAACATTACCTGTTTGCAAAATTTTATAACAAACTGGGAAAGGGTTTAATTTTTATTTTTCAAAATTTTTGGTCCTTTTTTTTTTAGCAAGATTAAAAAAGAGTGGTGAATAAATACCACCAAAAGAAAGCTCTATTTATGTGAGAAAGATTTAAAAAAAAATAAAAAAAAATATATATATATGGGTACAGTGTAGCATGACCACGCAATTGTCAGTCAAAGTGTGACAGTGCTGAAAATTGGCCTGGGTAAAATGGCCCAGTAGGCAAATGGATAATGCGGTGTGGATATTACACTACATGACAATTTTCAAAAGCTTCTGGTTACTGAGTTGCCTTTGCAGAAGTATTTGAGCAGGATTTTTTTCCCCTGCTGTATCCAAGCAATACTTGTTTAGGTGGAGTTGAATTTCAAGCATTGAGACTGACACTAATAAATATTTGCTCTTTAACACTGTGGTCTAGTACAGCCTTTTTCAACTGCAAAATGGCTAGGAACTGCCCAAAAACTATGCAAGCCAGCAGGTGGATCAAGCCTGCCTATTGGTTAAATAAGGCCACAGGTTTTCCTTGTGCACCATAACCTTCTAGCCGCCAGTGTCCTAACAACCAATGACCTCATCAGTTGATAAGGGTGCTGTGTAGGTGCCCAACATCCTCCTTGTTTGCTCCTCCATCAGCACTGGGGTCACACTAGCTGAGGGAGAAGAGAAACATTGGAATACTAGTCAGTACCAGTGTGCAAAGGTGTTTGCTTTGGAAGAATAAATCACTGCTAATGGTGGGTGTCCTACGCATATGGGTGTTGCTGCATTATGTAAAACTATTAATTATGTTTTTTTTTACATTTTAGAATGGGGTGCCTTGAGATTGTGTGGAATTGTAAAGGGTGTCTTGACTGAAAAATGTTGCGAAACACTGCTCTAGTATATTGTAATGCAAATTATTTTCCAACAAATACATGAGATGCAGAATGTTTTTGAAGCTTGAAACACCCTTCTAGTCCATCTTTCCTAACCTGGTAACAACTGTTTCTTTTCTGGGCCAAAATTTTCACTGTTGCTTTGCCTGTATTGTGAGCCCCAACAGACTTGATTAGGACTGGATCACTGAGTGCCGCTTCCCACATCGCACTAGAACTCAGAGGTGGTTCACACTGCCCTATGCGAACCGCTGCAGGTGTCAATAGAAAGTTAATAACTCCCCCCCAGATCGGTTCGCATATCGCAATGTGAACTGTGAATTCAGACAGAAATCGGATCGCATGGGGTGTGAACCTCCATGCGATCCAATTCTGGTGTGGATAAATAAAAGGGTCCTTTTACGATTTTAGTCTGAATGTGATGCAAATTCAGCCATACAATCTGCACAGTGGTGCAAATCATATGTGATGTCTGTCATGAACTGGCACTAAGTGTCTCCATTCTCAGAGCAGTTTTAAGACTTGGTAGTTTTATCCTGGAATATTTCATATTTAATGTCAGTCAAACACGAGTCTGGAGTAGTTAAAGTGGAGTTCCACCCATTTCTGTGTTTATTAACCCCCTAGCGGTATTCCCAAGTCTGGCTCGGGGTGGATTTTCAATACCAAAAGCGGTATCCCCGAGCCAGACTCGGGGATTGCATCGCAGGATCCAGGAAGAGTTTACTTACCTGTCCCCTGGATCCTGCGATGTCCCCCCGCTGTGATCGGCGAGCCGCCGTGTCTCGCTCGATTCACAGTGCCGAGCTCCGTTCCCTGCGAGCGCTGCGATGCACGGGGACGGAGTTTGGCGGCAAATTCAAAAAGTGAAACACACAGTATAGATACAGTACTGTAATCTGTAAGATTACAGTAAACTGTATCAAATAATTACACATCCCCTTTGTCCCTAGTGGTCTGTCCAGTGTCCTGCATACAGTTTTATATTATAAATACTGTTCTTTCTGCCTGGAAACTGGAGATTGTCCATAGCAACCAAAACTGTCCCTTTACATCAAAAGTGGCTTTAGAGCACCTAGAAAACACCGATAATAAATTAGAGTCACTTGCAGAATTGAGCGATAGTGATTTGTGGGAAAGTCCGTCATCAAACACTAAAAGTAACAAAAGCGACAATTCTGCAACTGAGCAAATTTCCGTGTTTTTGATTTGATTACGTTATTGAATAATTTTTATTATTATTTGTTATAATTATTTATAGTTATTTATTATAATTTTTTATTTCGTTTTTCAAACTTTATCATACCCAGGATGTCTACTAGACTCTGGTTTGGACATATTTAAGTGAATTATTCCTAAGAATTACAGGCCTACAATATAAAACGCCAAATTTCTGTGCAAAATAATTGTACCGCTTTCAGCACCTAAAATCTGAAATAATCATACCGCCAGGGAGGTTAAAAGTCAGCAACTACAAAAAGAGTAGCTGCTGACTTTTAATAAAGAGACACTTGCCTGTCCCACGGTCCAGCGATGTAGCCGCCCCAAGCCTTGCTTCTCTCCTCCTCTCAATGGCGTTGCAAGAGTTCGCACCCGGCTGTGACAGCTTCTGAATGGCGGGGCAATCTTCTAGGACCTGTGATGTGTCCCAGAAGATTGCAGGGAGGGAGGGGGAAAGCAGAACTTCCCCATGGTGCCATGAGCAGAAGTGGGAGCTGGGTACCTGTCAAAAATAGCTACCCACCCCCCCCAAAAAAAAGGCATGCCAAATGAGGCATGTCAGGGGGTCAGGAGTCCTTAACCACTTGACGACCGCCTCACACTGATATATGTCAGCAGAATGGCACGGGAAGGCAAAAGCACGTACCTGGTACGTGATTGCCTTCCCGCGGGCGAGGGGTCCGATCGGACCCCCCCCGGTGCCCGAGGCGGTCGACTTTGGTCTGGCAGCGATCAGAGATGAGGGGGAGGCCATCCATTCGTGGCCCCCCCCCTCACGATCGCTCCCAGCCAATGAGAATCTTCCCCTGCCTCTCTGTAGTACACAGAGGCAGAGGAAATGATGTCATCTCTCCTCGGCATTTTCCGTTCCGGCACTGAGGAGAGAAGACTGCAATGTGAGTGCACCAACACTACACATACAGTAGAACATGCCAGGCACACATTACACCCCCCCAACCCCCCCCGATCACCCCTCCCCCCCCCCGATCACACTGACACCAAGCAGTTTTTTGTTTTTTTTTCTGATTACTGCATGGTGTCAGTTTGTGGCAGTTAGTGTTAGCCCCCTTTAGGTCTAGGAAACCCCCCTAACCCCCCCTGATAAAGTTTTAACCCCTTGATCACCCCCTGTCGCCAGTGTCGCTAAGCGATCATTTTTCTGATCACTGTATTAGTGTCACTGGTGACGCTAGTTAGGGAAGTAAATATTTAGGTTCGCCGTCAGCGTTTTATAGCGACAGGGACCCCCATATACTACCGAATAAAGGTTTTAACCCCTTGATTGCCCCCTAGTTAACCCTTTCAGCACTGATTATCGTATAAGTGTTACGGGTGACGCTGGTTAGTTCGTTTATTTTTTATAGTGTCAGGGCACCCACCGTTTATTATCGAATAAAGGTTTAGCCCCCTGATCGCCCGGCGGTGATATGCGTCGCCCCAGGCAGCGTCAGATTAGCGCCAGTACCGCTAACACCCATGCACGCAGCATACGCCTCCCTTAGTGGTATAGTATCTGATCGGATCAATATCTGATCCGATCAGATCTATACTAGCATCCCCAGCAGTTTAGGATTCCCAAAAACGCAGTGTTAGCGGGATCAGCCCAGATACCTGCTAGCACCTACGTTTTGCCCCTCCGCCCAGCCCAGCCCACCCAAGTGCTGTATCGATCGATCACTGTCACTTACAAAACACTAAACGCATAACTGCAGCGTTCGCAGAGTCAGGCCTGATCCCTGCGATCGCTAACAGTTTTTTTGGTAGGATTTTGGTGAACTGGCAAGCACCAGCCCGAGGCAGCATGGCTTTAGTGCCAGTAGCGCTAACACCCATGCACGCACCGTACACCTCCCTTAGTGGTATAGTATCTGAACGGATCAATATCTAATCCGATCAGATCTATACTAGCGTCCCCAGCAGTTTAGGGTTCCCAAAAACGCAGTGTTAGCGGGATCAGCCCAGATACTTGCTAGCACCTGCGTTTTGCCCCTCCACCCGGCCCAGCCCAGCCCACCCAAGTGCAGTATGGATTGATCACTGTCACTTACAAAACACTAAACGCATAACTGCAGCGTTCGCAGAGTCAGGCCTGATCCCTGCGATCGCTAACAGTTTTTTTGGTAGCGTTTTGGTGAACTAGCAAGCACCAGCGGCCTCCTGTACCTTTTGTATTGTACTGTAATTGTGTTGTCCCCCTTATACATTGTAAAGCGCTGAGTAAACTGTTGGCGCTATATAAATCTCGTATAATAATAATAATAATAATAGTACACCCCGGTCGTAGTCAAACCAGCACTGCAGTAACACTTGGTGACGTGGCGAGTCCCATAAGTGCAGTTCAAGCTGGTGAGGTGGCAAGCACAAGTAGTGTCCCGCTGCCACCAAGAAGAAGACAAACAGGCCTGTCGTGCCCATAATGCCCTTCCTGCTGCATTCGCCAATCCTAATTGGGAACCCACCACTTCTGCAGCGCCCGTACTTCCCCCATTCACATCCCAACCAAATGCAGTCGGCTGCATGAGAGGCATTTTCTTTATGTCCTCCCGAGTACCCCTACCCAACGCCCCCCCAAAAAAGATGTTGTGTCTCCCTCCTGTCCTGACAATCCTGGTCTTTGCATTGGTGAATGTTTTGAACGCTACCATGCACTAGTTGAGTATTAGCGTAGGGTACAGCATTGCACAGACTAGGCACACTTTCACGGGGTCTCCCAAGATGCCATCGCATTTTGAGAGACCCGAACCTGGAACCGGTTACAGTTATAAAAGTTAGTTACAAAAAAAAGTGTAAAAAAAAAAAAAAAAAAATATATATAAAAAAAAAAAAAAAATAGTTGTTTTATTGTTCTCTCTCTCTCTATTCTCTCTCTGTTGTTCTGCTCTTTTTTTTACTGTATTCTATTCTGCAATGTTTTATTGTTATTATGTTTTATTATGTTTGCTTTTCAGGTATGCAACTTTTTATACTTTACCGTTTACTGTGTTTTATTGTTAACCATTTTTTTGTCTTCAGGTACGCCATTCACGACTTTGAGTGGTTATACCAGAATGATGCCTGCAGGTTTAGGTATCATCTTGATATCATTATTTTCAGCCAGCGGTCGGCTTTCATGTAAAAGCAATCCTAGCGACTAATTAGCCTCTAGACTGCTTTTACAAGCAGTGGGAGGGAATGCCCCCCCCCCCCACCGTCTTCCATGTTTTTCTCTGGCTCTCCTGTCTCAACAGGGAACCTGAGAATGCAGCCGGTGATTCAGCCAGCTGACCATAGAGCTGATCAGAGACCAGAGTGGCTCCAAACATCTCTATGGCCTAAGAAACCGGAAGCTACAAGCATTTCATGACTTAGATTTTGCCGGATGTAAACAGCACCATTGGGAAATTGGGAAAGCATTTTATCACACCGATCTTGGTGTGGTCAGATGCTTTGAGGGCAGAGGAGAGATCTAGGGTCTAATAGACCCCAATTTTTTCAAAAAAGAGTACCTGTCACTACCTATTGCTATCATAGGGGATATTTACATTCCCTGAGATAACAATAAAAATGATTTAAAAAAATGAAAGGAACAGTTTAAAAATAAGATAAAAAAGCAAAAAAATAATAAAGAAAAAAAAAAAAAAGCACCCCTGTCGCCCCCTGCTCTCGCACTAAGGCGAACGCAAGCCTCGGTCTGTCGTCAAATGTAAACAGCAATTACACCATGCATGTGAGGTATCACCGCGAAGGTCAGATCGAGGGCAGTCATTTTAGCAGTAGACCTCCTCTGTAAATCTAAAGTGGTAACCTGTAAAGGCTTTTAAAGGCTTTTAAAAATGTATTTATTTTGTTGCCACTGAACGTTTGTGCGCAATTGTAAAGCATGTCATGTTTGGTATCCATGTACTCTGCCTCAGATCATCTTTTTTATTTCATCAAACATTTCGGCAATATAGTGTGTTTTAGTGCATTTAAATTTAAAAAAGTGTGTTTTTTCCCCAAAAAATGCGTTTGAAAAATCGCTGCGCAAATACTGTGTGAAAAAAAAATGAAACACCCACCATTTTAATCTGTAGGGCATTTGCTTTAAAAAAATATATAATGTTTGGGGGTTCAAAGTAATTTTCTTGCAAAAAAAAAATAATTTTTTTCATGTAAACAAAAAAAGTGTCAGAAAGGGCTTTGTCTTCAAGTGGTTAGAAGAGTGGGTGATGTGTGACATAAGCTTCTAAATGTTGTGCATAAAATGCCAGGACAGTTCAAACCCCCCCTCCCCAAATGACCCCATTTTGGAAAGTAGACACCCCAAGCTATTTGCTGAGAGGCATGTTGAGTCCATGGAATATTTTATATTGTGACACAAGTTGCGGGAAAGAGACACATTTTTTTTTTTTTTTGCACAAAGTTGTCACTAAATTATATATTGCTCAAACATGCCATGGGAATATGTGAAATTACACCCCAAAATACATTATGTTGCTTCTCCTGAGTACGGGGATACCACGTGTGTGAGACTTTTTGGGAGCCTAGCTGCGTACGGGGCCCCGAAAACCAAGCACTGCCTTCAGGCTTTCTAAGGGCGTAAATTTTTGATTTCACTCTTCACTGCCTATCACAGTTTCGGAGGCCATGGAATGCCCAGGTGGCACAAACCCCCCCCCCCCAAATTACCCCATTTTGGAAAGTAGACACCCCAAGCTATTTGCTGAGAGGTATAGTGAGTATTTTGCAGACCTCACTTTTTGTCACAAAGTTTTGAAAATTGAAAAAAGAAAAAAAAAATTTTTTTTCTTGTCTTTCTTCATTTTCAAAAACAAATGAGAGCTGCAAAATACTCACCATGCCTCTCAGCAAATAGCTTGGGGGTGTCTACTTTCCAAAATAGGGTCATTTGGGGGGGGGGTTTGTGCCACCTGGGCATTCCATGGCCTCCGAAACTGTGATAGGCAGTGAAGAGTGAAATCAAAAATTTACACCCTTAGAAATCCTGAAGGCGGTGATTGGTTTTCGGGGCCCCGTACACGGCTAGGCTCCCAAAAAGTCCCACACATGTGGTATCCCCATACTCAGGAGAAGCAGCTAAATGTATTTTGGGGTGCAATTCCACATATGCCCATGGCCTGTAGAAGCAATATATCATTTAGTGACAACTTTGTGCAAAAAAAAAAAAAAAAAATTTGTCACTTTCCCGCAACTTGTGTCAAAATATAAAATATTCCATGGACTCAACATGCCTCTCAACAAATAGCTTGGGGTGTCTACTTTCCAAAATGGGGTCATTTGGGGGGGGGTTTGTGCCGTCTAGGCATTTTATGGCCTTCAAAACTGTGATAGGTAGTGAGGAGTGAAATCAAAAATTTACGCCCTTAGAAATCCTGAAGGCAGTGATTGGTTTTCGGGGCCCCGTACACGGCTAGGCTCCCAAAAAGTCCCACACATGTGGTATCCCCGTACTCAGGAGAAGCAGCTGAATGTATTTTGGGGTGCAATTCCACATATGCCCATGGCCTGTGTGAGCAATATATCATTTAGTGACAACTTTTTGTAATTTTTTTTTTTGTCATTCAATCACTTGGGACAAAAAAAATTAATATTCAATGGGCTCAACATGCCTCTCAGCAATTTCCTTGGGGTGTCTACTTTCCAAAATGGGGTAATTTTTGGGGAGTTTTGTAATGCCCTGCCATTTTAGCACCTCAAGAAATGACATAGGCAGTCATAAACTAAAAGCTGTGTAAATTCCAGAAAATGTACCCTAGTTTGTAGACGCTATAACTTTTGCGCAAACCAATAAATATATGCTTATTGACATTTTTTTTACCAAAGACATGTGGTTGAATACATTTTGGCCTAAATGTATGACTAAAATTGAGTTTATTGGATTTTTTTTATAACAAAATGTAGAAAATATCATTTTTTTCAAAATTTTCGGTCTTTTTCCGTTTATAGCGCAAAAAATAAAAACCGCAGAGGTGATCAAATACCATCAAAAGAAAGCTCTATTTGTGGGAAGAAAAGGACGCACATTTCGTTTGGGTACAGCATTGCATGACCGCGCAATTAGCAGTTAAAGCGACGCAGTGCCAAATTGGAAAAAGTCCTCTGGTCTTTTAACCACTCCTGGGCTGAAGTGGTTAAAGAACTTCCGCTTTAAAGCTGAAATGCAGGAATTGTATATATTTTATACCTACATTGGGCCAGCTTGGCTTGTTGTTAGTGTCCATCTCTGGTATCCAGAAGTCCACGCTACATACAGGGAGAGCTGAGTACTGTGTGAGTGGCTTTCCCTCTGCACATTCTACATAGAGGGTTGCTCATTTGGTACCTCTGCCATTCGTAGAACACCTGTATTTTCAATGAACAAAAGCCATTCTCTCTTTGAACGAAGTGGAGATTGTGGTGTCACTACCCCTCCTCTCCAACTGCATGATAACTTTAGCTCATTAAGGTAGTTTCTTTCAGCAAGCAGCTTCATTTATGAAGAAGCCACTAGGTGGTGCATGGATATTTGCAGATAATCCGCTACAGTAGCTGGTCAACGATTTAACACATTAAATACAAACCCTGCCTGTTTAACTAGGTATTACTCTATGTAACTACTGTTTTATGTCACATATTAATTTAATAAAGAAGTTGCTTTTTCATATATTAGTAAAAGTGTGTTTGAATCTACTGTAATATCACATTCAGGGGGATTTTCTGTTGTAACTTAAAGTATAGCTGTACTTTTAGATCTAATATATAGAAAATATACGATTTTTGTACTCCCTAAATTCTTTTTTGTGAGTCTATTAAGGGACACAAGAAGTCTTAAACCAGGGGTGCCCAGCCTTTTGAGGAGCGAGGGCCACTTTAGCGACTTGGTAACCGGTCGTGGGCCACAATAAGTGGAGCGTGCAGATGACAGGTTTGTGCCCACTCTGCATATGCAGAGCAGACCTGGACACAGCCCGCTGTACTCTATGGGCCCTCCGATCCACCCAAACAGAAGGGTATCCTCCTTTTTTTTAAGTTCGGATTGGAGATAGGCGGGTGTAAACGGACACAAGTCCGTTTACAACTGGCACTCTATAGAGGTGAATGGAGGGTCTGATTGGGTCCGCCTGAAAAACAGACAGGCAGATCTGATCAGACTGATCGTGTGAAAGAGGCCTAAGGCTGCTTTCACACTGATGCACTGCGGTTTACCTGCAGATCAACTGACCTCAATCTTCACTTCTTCCTCAGGATACCTGCAGGTATCGCTGGCTGCTGCTGTCCCCCAAGTGGGTATGGCTGGTGGCTGCCGCTGGCTGTCCTCCAGGGCTGGTACTGCTGGTGGGTCCTGCTGGCTGGTTCATGACCCACCATCTCCAAGAACCAGTGTGGCAGGAGCCGGCGCTTGAGGAAGCATGCTGCTGCAGTAGAGAGCAGAGCCAATGCTTCTTGTATTTCTCCCATCACAGGTGGAGTACATTTGGTATCACTCCACCTGTGACATAAGCTCTGCTTCCTGTAGCGCAAGCTCCGTTCCTTACACTGATTCTCGGAGATGGCAGGTCGGGACCCGCAATCTGGGCTTGCTGACCTGCCGTCCCAGAGCAGAAGGTGGCGAGCCACATCAGAGGGCACCAGTGGTTGGGCACCCCTGTCTTAAACCTTCAGATTATGCTGATACAATCAGTACGCCTTTTGTGCTTAGTGTACCACATCCTCCTGGCCCGGTCGGGTACAATGAGGACCACTGGATTCCCTCCGGCTTGATCCTGCTAAGCACACGGGGTTTCAGGTTAGGAAAGGTATAGATCAGGGGAAAGGGAAACATCAATCCAATCAAAAGACTAACACACCCAATGGATAGCATATAAGTAGTATGGCACCTGGGGATCAGAGGCAGGACTCAAAACACAGCCATATTCCAAGGATAAAGGCAGGGTTGGAGGCTCTCAAAAAGGTACTTAGGGCAGCCCTCATTCAGATGGCTGCCACCAGGGGACAGGCTCTATCACAGGCATTTCAAGGTAAGACAGATCTGTCCAGCCACGTCACTTTTGTGAACGAACGTTTTGGTTGCCGCTTATACTCGCCAGCGTTACCTGTGCTTTCATGACAGGAAGTCGCTGGCACTTGCTAATATTGTTTTGTTACGCTATGTGGTCTATGATGTGGACCAATGGTCCATATCTTTATATGTACTCATTGCACCTGTTTCTTTAGTCTAACGGCTATAGGGGACCTGTTGCTGGCAACATCTGACTACTGAACATCGCTCCTTACAAACAAGTTTACCTGCCTTTATCCTTGGAATATGGCTGTGTTTTGAGTCCTGCCTCTGATCCCCGGGTGCCATACTACTTATATGCTATCCATTGGGTGGGTAAGTCTTTTGATTGGATTGATGTTTTCCTTTCCCCTTCCCAGGGCATTGGCTGGGAAGGGGAATTGGCTCCCGCTGCTGTCAATCAAATGCTGTGACACGGGAGTGAGGGGCAGGGCTGAATCTGTCTTTGTCAATGGACGCAGCAGCGGGACTCTGGAGCGCACCTGCACGGGTGCCCCCAGGGAAAGCGGATTTCCGTAGGGGCACATGATGAAGGGGTGGGCCTGGAGCGCTGGTGGGGGACCCCTAAAGATGAGGATTGGGGCTTCTCTGTGCAAAACCATTGCACCATGCACAAGTATAGGCATGTTTGTTTTTTTATTAAAAAAAATCAAAAAACGTTTACAACCACTGTAAATGTAACCTAAAGAGGTTGTAAACTCAGAAAAAAACAAACAAAAAAACCCCCCGTAAGACAAAGGCATAATGAGCTAGTATGCACCGCATACTAGCTCATTATGCAATGCTTACTTTAGAACAAAGCCTTTCAGTGGCGACCGCTGAGACGGCTGACATCTTTCCCTGAGTTACTTCAGGGTTTGCAGGCGCTGTGAGTGACTCTGAGTCCACTCCTGTCCACTCCTGTTCCCTGCATTCTAAGCGTAACGCACTCCTGTTCCCTGCATTCTAAGCGTAACGCACTCCTAAACCCTGCATTCTGAGTGTAACGCACTCCTGATGCCTGCATTCTGACTGTAACAAGACACGGAATTGGTCGCACACTGGAACTCCAAATTATCTCGATGTCATCTTTATTGTCAAAAAAGGGGCAGACAGATACAGGCAATGGTAGACGTTTCACAAGCGGTTGTGAACAAGCAAGCTATCGCTTGTGAAACGTCTACCATTGCCTGTATCTGTCTGACCCTTTTTTGACAATAAAGATGACATCGAGATAATTTGGAGTTCCAGTGTGCGACCAATTCCTTGTCTTGTTCGTCTTCCATGGTGGTGAGCCGAGGTCTGCACCTGTGATCCATCCTGCACCTGAGTGTGCTTCTCTCTGTTCTTTGCTTCTGACTGTAACACACTCCTAATCCCTGCATTCTAAGCATAACACACTCCTGATCCCTGCATTCTAAGTGCAACGCATTCCTGATCCCTGCATTCTGACCGTAATGCACTCCTGAACCCTGCATTCTGAGTGTAACGCACTCCTGAACCCTGCATTCTAAGCGTAACCCACACCTGATCCCTGCATTCTGACTGTAACACACTCCTAATCCCTGCATTCTAAGCGTAACGCACTCCTGATCCCTGCATTCTAAGCGTAACGCACTCCTGATCCCTGCATTCTGAGCGTAACGCACTCCTGATCCCTGCATTCTAAGCATAACACACTCCTGACCCCTGCATTCTGACCGTAACGCACTCCTGATCCCTGCATTCTGACCGTAACGCACTCCTGATCCCTGCATTCTGAGCGTAACGCACTCCTGAACCCTGCATTCCAAGCGTAACGCACTCCTGATCCCTGCATTCTAAGTGTAACGCATTCCTGATCCCTGCATTCTAAGCATAACGCACTCCTGATTCCTGCATTTTGACCGTAACGCACTCCTGATCCCTGAATTCTGACCGTAACGCACTCCTGATCCCTGCATTTTGACCATAACGCAATCCTGATCCCTGCATTCTGACCGTAACGCACTCCTGATCCTTGCATTCTGACCGTAACGCACTCCTGATCCCTGCATTCTGACCATTACGCACTCCTGATCCCTGCATTCTGACCGTAACGCACTCCTGATCCCTGCATTCTGACCGTTACGCACTCCTGATCCCTGCATTCTGACCGTTACGCACTCCTGATCCCTGCATTCTGACCGTAACGCACTCCTGATCCCTGCATTTTGACCATAACGCAATCCTGATCCCTGCATTCTGACTGTAACGCACTCCTGATCCCTGCATTCTGACCGTAACGCACTCCTGATCCCTGTATTCTGACCGTTACGCACTCCTGATCCCTGCATTCTGACCGTTACGCACTCCTGATCCCTGCATTCTGACCGTAACGCACTCCTGATCCCTGCATTCTGACCGTAACGCACTCCTGATCCCTGCATTCTGAGTGTAACGCACTCCTGAACCCTGCATTCTAAGCGTAACCCACACCTGATCCCTGCATTCTGACTGTAACACACTCCTAATCCCTGCATTCTAAGTGTAACTCATTCCTGATCCCTGCATTCTAAGCATAACGCACTCCTGATTCCTGCATTTTGACCGTAACGCACTCCTGATCCCTGAAATCTGACCGTAACGCACTCCTGATCCCTGCATTTTGACCATAACGCAATCCTGATCCCTGCATTCTGACCGTAACGCACTCCTGATCCTTGCATTCTGACCTAACGCACTCCTGATCCCTGCATTCTGACCATTACGCACTCCTGATCCCTGCATTCTGACCGTAACGCACTCCTGATCCCTGCATTCTGACCGTTACGCACTCCTGATCCCTGCATTCTGACCGTTACGCACTCCTGATCCCTGCATTCTGACCGTTACGCACTCCTGATCCCTGCATTCTGACCGTTACGCACTCCTGATCCCTGCATTCTGACCGTAACGCAATCCTGATCCCTGCATTCTGACTGTAACGCACTCCTGATCCCTGCATTCTGACCGTTACGCACTCCTGATCCCTGCATTCTGACCGTAACGCACTCCTGATCCCTGCATTCTGACCGTAACACACTCCTGATCCCTGCATTCTGAGTGTAACGCACTCCTGAACCCTGCATTCTAAGCGTAACCCACACCTGATCCCTGCATTCTGACTGTAACACACTCCTAATCCCTGCATTCTAAGCGTAACGCACTCCTGATCCCTGCATTCTAAGCATAACGCACTCCTGATCCCTGCATTCTGAGCGGAAGGCACTCCTGATCCCTGCATTCTAAGCATAACACACTCCTGATCCCTGCATTCTGACCGGAACGCACTCCTGATCCCTGCATTCTGACCGTTACGCACTCCTGATCCCTGCATTTTGACCATAACGCAATCCTGATCCCTGCATTCTGACTGTAACACACTCCTGATCCCTGCATTCTGACCGTTACGCACTCCTGATCCCTGCATTTTGACCGTTACACACTCCTGGTCCCTGCATTCTGAGCGTAACGCACTCCTGATCCCTGCATTCTGAGCGTAACGCACTCCTGAACCCTGCATTCTGAGCGTAACGCACTCCTGATCCCTCCATTCTGAGCGTAACGCACTCCCAAGCCCTGCATTCTCTTGTAATACTTTTTTTTGTGTCCACTGCCTTTGCAATCTACATTTGGGGTTAACAATGTATCATCACCCACAGTAGATCACAAAGGTGGTGGGTTTTAAACACGGTGCAGGAAACACACATGGAACGTGCCTTTCTGGCACTGCGTTCTGGTGTGAACCGGCTCTAACAACAGGACACTATGCCGGTGATCTTTGACTTCATCAGTATTGTTCAAGTAGATCTCCATCTCTCTAAGGTTGCCTACCCCTGGCATAGGGTATGGTGAGCTTTAGGGCCACGGTACATGTTACAATCTGACTGTACAATCTTTACACAACTTTGGATTTACCCTATATAGTATGAGGACACGACGCCGGAAGTGATGCGTGCGCTCCACCGCTGCTGGACCCGGAACGAGGAAGTGGTTTCCATCGCTCCTTGATTTCCTAGACGGAACTACCGGACGTCCCTACGGTGCAGTGCACAGTGCTTTCACTCTTTATGCTCTATGATTGCTTTTGTCTAGTACGTATATATTGATGGGAGATGTGATGGGTTTTTATTAATAATAAACAGGATTACGCTATGTGCGCTTTTCTTTTGTTTATGATCCTTCTTGGAGCCCTACCACCTACTTATCTCCTGGAAAAGTGTTGATATCAGTTTGGCTCAGAGATTTTCTTCCCTTGGAGGCTTTTTTATATTTTAACTCTGGTGAGTTTAACCTGCTGAGGGGAGTGTGTTCAGGCATTGTGAAATTGGATTGATTGGTGGAAGGTGCACGCTGTGACACTCTATAGGATCTACTTTGAACCACTGGTTTTTGCTTCACTGTTCCTAAGGACTTTTCTGTGTGAAGTTGGCCACACATTATTTATATGTTTACATTTGCTCAACACTAGCGCTGTTTTTAGTATATGACTATCACATTTACTGTCCATACGTTTTTTTTATACTATTGTGTGTATTTTATTGTTTTAAACGGAAGCTCAGTCTCCACACCCTTGTTTTCACAAACCGTTTGGGTGCTTTTGGGAGGTTTTGTGTACTTTTGCTATGTCATGACCTATGCTGGCTACTTCTGAATAGTGGGTGGTTTCTGTGGCGCTGAGCGGTGTATTATAGGCCTGTAATATACACCTTTGTTTCCATTCTAGTATGAGGACCTACCTAATAAGCCAGGCTCATACTCTACATAGTTATTGGTGGTTCTAAAGGAGATTGTTCAATCAGATTGTAATGTAAATGGTGAAGCTTAAGCCTGGTACACACGATCAGATTGTTGGCCAACCGAGCGTCTGATTTTTGTAAAAAGGGTGCGTGCCTGGATCTTGTCTTGCATGCTAATGGTACACAATTATCGGCCAACAAACACGAACATAGTGACGTACTATGAGGAGTTTCAGCTCTTAAGCGCCTGGATCTTGTCTTGCATGCTAATGGTACACAATTATCGGCCAACAAATACGAACATAGTGACGTACTACGAGGAGTTTCAGCTCTTATGCGCCACCCTTTGGGCCCCTTCTGCTAATTTTGTGTTTGGTGAGCATTGATTCTGAGCATGCATGTTTGTACTTTGAACTTTTGTGTGACGGACTTGTGTACTGACCATCCAAAAATCTGACAACCAACCGTTGTCCACCGAAAAATTTACTAGCCTGTCATCCAACATTTGTTGGTAGAAAGTTGGACAACAATTGTCAAAAGCAGCGTACTAACGGTCAGATTTTAGGATAACAGTCTGTCAACAAACAATCCCCTGCCAACAAACTGATCGTGTTCGGCTTTAGACTGAGCGAATTTCTCTTGCGATTATCACTGTCTTCTCCCAATGTGGATGGCTTCCCCCCGCTGGGAGAAGACAATGACCCGGCATGAGGGATTCCTGCATCAACACTGTGCTGATCGGGGAAATAGGCAAATGTGTGCATTTCACCCAACATAGAGGAGGAAGGAGGCCCATGGGTCCAGGACAGGGACAGCTGGGAATGCAGACCTCCCTGGGTGGGGTGTGCAGTGACCAGAGTGGGGGATGGTAGTACAGAAACAGGAAGAGTCCTTCTACATAGAAGGGGTTAAATGGGATTATGTGAACACACGTTCACCTCTGCGCTCCTATTCACGGCTCTTTGCTTCCTCTTAGTCTAGTGACTCATTCCTTTCATATTCCTCATGTAAGCCTCCAGCAGAGGAGGAGCCCTCCCATTATTCCCCCCCCCCCAGCTGGTTAACAATGGTTTCACCCAGCACGGTTCTTCCGGAACGTGCAGCCAGCTCGGTGGGCGTGGCCTGTGCGCTATCTCCTCCGCTGGCTGAGCCGCGTACTCACGTGACGTAACCGGGAATCAGCTGGCGGCGCGTGTGATCACAGTGAGTATTCCGGCCATCGGATCAATGGGCTCCTTGTAGCTGAACTCGGGTTCCATCACTTCCCCCCCGGGGAAGACGGCTCACAGCTACTGGATACAATTGTTGTTTTGTTGTGGTATAGATAAAGCTGTCCTTGTACAGTGAGTGTTCCCACATTATCTATGGAGACTTTCTTCTCTGATCTCCGATCACGCGGGGAACACATTGCCTCTATATACACTCTTGAAAAAAAAAAAAATAAAAAATTTATATATATATATATATATATATATATATATATATATATATATATATTTTATTGGAGGAGACACTCCTCCTCTACACACAGTAAAGTGGAACTCCACCTATCTCGCTGAATGACATGTTCTGTGATTGGATGAGGCGGGGCAGTGACCTTATCCAATCAGTGTTCATTGATAAAAATACAAGGTGTTCTGTGAATAGTGGCCATACAGAATGAGCGCCCCCTTGTGGTTACTATGCTATGTAGAAGGGCAGTTGCACCAAAAGATGGCGGCTGTCGCTGTACAAGTTCAGCCTAAGGCTACGTTCCCACTGGTGATTGCACTGCCTCATCCAATCACAGAACACTTCACATTCAATGAGATACCCGGAGTTCTAATTCAATGCGTCTATATGAGGGATATTAAATGGTGAATGGGGTCAGCGGACGCACCTTACTTCTCACAGCTACAGCACAATTTTCTGATTCCTGCAGCGGCCCAAATCGCCATTGTGAATGTAGCCTAATACGGTGCTTTACAGCTTCCACAGAGGCCGATCGTATGTGTTCTTACATATGCCAAGCTAGCCCAACTGTATGTATGCAAAATATATCATCCCTGGAGATCCGCCTTATGCCCCATACACGCGATCTGAAAATCTGACGACAGATTGTCCTCCTCCCAGCTAACACCCCCCCCCCTTTTTTTTTTTTTTTTTGTTTTTTTTCCCCCAATGCTAGTAATATATAGAACATGAAAGGCTTACTAAAGTTAAGAAAACTCTCATACGACAGAATAAAATATCGGAAGTGATGTCATGTGTTGTAGTGTATTTTCAGACAACTGTACTGATTAAACGAAAATCGTACGATCTGGTATCGTATGAGAATAATTTTCATGTTTGTCTGATTGGATAATATCGGATGAACTGTCGTGATCAACTCTGTACGAACGATCCAATTATCGTACGATCGCTAAGAAAGCGGTATTTTTTTTGTACGATTTTCAGATCATGTCATGTGTACAGGCCATTAAAGTCCTTGTAAACCTACAATTTTTATTTATTTTAAATAACAAACATGTCATACTTATCTGTTCTGTGCAGTGGTTTTGCACAGAGCAACCCTGATCCTCCTCTTCTCAGGTCCCTCGCTGGTGCTCCTGGCACCCCTCCCTGGCAAGTGCCCCCCGCAGCAGGGTACTTGCTATAGGGGCGCTCATGCGGGCTTGCTTCTGACCCGCACTCTGTGTCCAGTCCTGCCCAGTGGTGTATTTTGGTTTTTCCCTAGGCAAGACTAAAATCGGGCGTCCCCATCTGAATTTCTCACACCTCAGCGGTTATACCATTCTTGTCTCAGGGTCTGATAAGGAAGCTGCAGCCGTGTACAGTGAATAACTACAGCCTCAGCAAACGCTGAGACATGATTTGTCCACATATGTGGTCAGCAGGGCAGAGGATTAGGAGGCACTGATTAAGCACTGATAACTAGGACACTGATGATCCATGCCCTGATTATCAGTGTAGATGTTATCAGCTCTCTCTCCTCACACTGTGACAGCGTGATGAAAGGAATGCCAATAACCAGCAAGTGTGTTTACATCGTGATCAGCTGTGATTGGACACAGCTGATCATGTGTTGAAGAGACACTGTGATTGGCCCCCTGATCAGAGCACACTGGGTGCTCGCCGCAGCAGGCGCAGTTCTGGGAGGACTTCAGTAGACGCCCTCCCAGAACTGGACGACCGCGCTGTAGCCGTCATTCGACTGGGGGGGGGGGGGGGGGTGGCGCTGCTCCATGAAAAAATGCATATCACAAGCAGGCTATAGAACATGGAGAAGTTGAACTTTGTCTAACGGGAGCTAAGGCTTGGCCTTTTATCTAAGATTAAAGCGTAACTCCACTTTTGTTGAGAAAAAAAACATTCCCCTCTGGGTGATCTATGTACATTACAAGGATTATAACAACCTATGTTGCAGATTCCTACCTTTTGTTATTCTGAAGAAATCCCTGTTTGTTCGTCTGTGATGAGTGGGTCTAATGGGAGTGGTTTCATAATTATCAGTCAGCTGTGCAGCTGAAGAGTTCTAATGAGGAAAGCTGCTGGGTCTGCATCCCTTTAGACATGTACCTACATAGCGTATCTCACCAAAAATGAAATTTTTGTTGCAGGGGATGCCTAATATCTGACTTGTATCTTAGACAAACTTCTGGGAATCACATAATCAGGAAATTATGTTTCTGGGGAGTGGTCAGTACACATTCTGTGTACAGAACACCAGGCAGCCATATTGTATTGCATTTTTAGAAAACTACATTGGCTGCAGATTGAAAAGGAAAGTTGATTTCCTTGTCAAAAGAAGTTTATTGAGTATACAATATTATAAAGATACATAAAGTAAGTTTACAAGGATCTATAAAGTAAGCTCATTGTTTTACAGTAGGGTTTATATAGGTAAATATCATGAAATTTCAAATATTAAACATTGGGTTCACGTAAACCTAAATTAAAGATATCTATCATTTCCTTAGTTACTTAGGAAACTTAATTTCAATAACATTCAATTACAATGGCTTGTGTCGCAATTGTATACGCTATATTTTTTTTTTCTTTATTTGCCTTTTTTTTTTTTTTCTCCACGAAAGTGTTGTTGTTCTTTAAATGTAGTATCTGTTTTTATCATTGTCCAGTAGGGGCGCTGTGCTGTTATATTAGCCTTTTTGCTGGGCTGGTTGTCTAGTATCGCTGCTGGTGTGATGGGAGCCCTGAATGCCCTTCTCTTGAGAGAGATTGAATTAGGTGCCCATTGGGTAAGGTCAGGATTGGGAGTATTTGCCTGGTGTGGAGGGTTTCAAAGGGCCCAGTGCCTCCAGATTCAAGCTTTACTGCCTTGTCTGGCCCAGGGTCAGGGAGGTAGAGAGCCTGTGGTGTTAGGCACCCTGGGGGTGTTCTTAGTATCACTATGGGTTGGAGTCCCCACTATGAGAGAGGGTCCCTCCACAGCACTTGTTTTTTCTGCACATGCACCGCTACTCTTTGTTTTTTAATTTGTATTAATCTTCACATGTGTTTCACTTCTTTTTGTGCATTTTTTACTCAAGGATTGAAAGGATTGAAGCTGTGGTGTTTTTAATATCCTACCTAAAACCCAGACCTAGCTCAAACTATGATCTAGCTATTTTGTTTTTGTTTGCTTCATTTATTTACATCTTTCCCCCCTCACTTTCCAGGACAGCTACTTGAGAGATGATCGGCTCCGCCCTCTACAGGAAACACAAATCAGATAGAATTTTTAAAAGGCCCCTCCCTTTCCTCTGACCCTCAGTTATTTTGTGTTTCCAGACCCTCCAGGAGAACCGACACGTTTTTCGTTTTCTTATGGTCTGGTAACTGTGGTTGGTGGACCCCCCTTCTCTGGTTTCATCCAGGACTAGTTGTGGCCAAGTCCTGGATGATGGTCTGTACCAGAAGGGTTTCCTATTTCTAATGCCGCGTACACACGAGCGGACTTTACGGCAGACTTTGCCCGGCGGACTTTTCAACGTACTTTACGACGGACTTTCTGAATGAACGGACTTGCCTACACACAATCCACCAAAGTCCGTCGAATTCGTACGTGATGACGTACGACCGGACTAAAACAAGGAAGTTCATAGCCAGTAGCCAATAGCTGCCCTAGCGTGGCTTTATGTCCGTCGAACTAGCATACAGACGGCGGACATTTCGACCGGACTCGATTTCGAAAGATTAATTTAAAACATGTTTCAAATCTAAGTCCGTCCAACTTTTGAGAAAACAAAGTCTGCTGGAGCCCACACACGATCGAATTGTCCGACCAAATCCCGTCTGCCATAAAGTCCGCTCGTGTGTACGCGGCATAAGGGTTACTTGCCTTTGTAAATGGTGGCAACTCCCTTCCTTTCCCCAGCGCTGCTGTGTGGAACTGTTTCCTCCTAAATGCTTCATTCCGGTGTACCAAGATGGCGTCAGGAGGACTTCCGGTGATGCAGCAAAATGGCGCCGGAACCGGAAGTCACATGACACACTTCTGGACGCAGAGTTTTTATAAGGAGCATGGTGTGGAGACACTGAGGACATGCTGCAGGGGAATGACCTGCTAAAAACGCCATTCTAGGCGCAGTTTTTGCAGTACAGCAGCAGTCTTCTCTATGACCATTCTCTGCTTGCTTCACGGAGCCTGAGGACAGGTCTGAGGATGGAACGTCCGCTCGTATTGAACCAGCGGCAGTATCCGGGTCCCATACTGCCCCCAAGGTAAGCCCTGGTCTGTGGATAGCTACAGCAAGGGACTTCTTTTGTATGGATCCTTTTTTCATGGCCCTTGTTTCTGCTCTCTTCTAGGCCAAACCGGTGAAGAAATGTGGGAACTGTAGAGCCAGGCTCTCTGATAGTTATAGTTATAAAAAGCTATTTTGTTAGGATTGTATCCCTCCCAGAGCTAGTTCAGAGTCTTCCTCCTTTTAAGGAGTTAATGACTTCTATGAAGGAGGTAGTGGATTCTTTTCGGTCACTTAATGACAGGGTTACTAGTATAGGCCCTCCCTCTTCTAGACCCATAGCTCCAGATCCTTCAACCTCTGCCAAGTCCCTTCCCTTTTTAGTATCTGAGACTATTAGTTCACGCAATACCTCTGATCTGGAGGAAGGTGAGAATTCAGTCTCTTCATCTGATGAAAAGTCTGCATCAGAGGAAGATACAGGTAGCTCATCCAAGTATCTTTTTCCAGTTGAGGATATTGATGAACTATTAAAAGCAATTTATACCTCAGAGCAGATTGAGATGCCACAGCATGCTCAATCTGTACAGGTTAAAATGTATAGGGGCCTTCAGGGACTGAATGAAAAGAACCGGAAAAAAGGTTGTTCTAATCCAGAGGACACAAAAGATTTCCTTTTCAGCCTGACTTGGAGGAGGTTTTCTTTAAGTTTCCTAGATTAGATGCCCCTATGTTGCAGGTGTCCAAAAGATCAGATCTTTCTTTTGTCTATTCTTAAGGATCAAATGGATAGGAATGCCGACTCATTACTGCATAGGGCCTGGGATGCTTCAGCTTTTTCTTTTAGGCCCAGCGGTAGCATCTACCTGTGTGGCTAGAAATGTAGACGTATGGGTTCAGCATCTAGATCAGTGGTTCTCAACTCCTGTCCTCGGGACCCACCAACAGGCCAGGTTTGCAAGATAGCTGAAATACATCACAGGTGATATCTCTTGCTGCTCAGTGATTGCACTATTCTAGTCTGCAACTCCCCAAGGTAATACTTAAAATCTGGCCTGTTGGTGGGTCCCGAGGACTGGAGTTGAGAACCACTGATCTAGATGATCTTCTGGCATCTGACACCCCCAAGGAAGAGATTAGAGAATCCCTCCCACTCATTGCCAAGTTAGTCGAATTCTTAGCTGATGCAGCAGCAGATTCAGTGAAATCCACAGCCAGGGCTTCTGCTCTCATTAATTCAGCTAGGCGAGTTATCTGGCTTAAATCTTGGGAAGGTGACCTTACCTCCAAGAATAAGCTCTGTGGCATTCCTTTCGAAGGCAAACTGTTGTTTGGTTCTTCCTTAGAAGAAGTCTTATCTCGTTCCTCTGAAAAAGGTAAACGATTCCTTTCTTCCCAAAGGAATAAGCCCCAGAATAAGAGGCCTTTTCGTGGCTTCCAAAACAAGGCTAATTTTAAAGCCAACAGGCAACAGGCTAAAAAGAACTGGTCCTTTAACAAAGACAAACTCAAAGGGGGAACTCCCTTTGCTCCTTCAGCCCCTTCCAAGAATACCCAGTGATGCCAGGTTAGGGGTAGGGGGAAGATTGTGCCATTTCATCAAGGAATGGGCAGAGATTTCCACCAATTCCTTCATCCTTCACACACTGGTAAAGGGTTACAGATTGGAGTTCAAAAATCTACCCCCCCCAGAGGTTTTTTCTTACCCCCCCCTGCCGAGAGACCAAGAGAGACGGCAAGCCATGTTAAATTTGATCTCTGTGTGGGAAACAGAGGGAGTTATTTCTCCTGTCCCAGAAGATCAGAAGTTCTGGGGATTTTATTCTCACGTCTTTCTGGTCAAGAAAGCTTCCGGCTGCTTTCGTATGGTCATAAATGTAAGCGTCCTGAACCAATACATTGTTTACAGACGTTTCCGTATGGAGAACATTTATTCAGTAAGAAATCGGTTGTTACCAGAGGTCTTCATGGTGACCCTGGACCATCAGGACGCTTATCTTCATGTACCAATCTGCCAGAGCCACCGAAGGTTCCTCAGGTTTGCAGTGCTCGTGGGAAACGAGCCGTCTCATTGGCAGTTCAATGTCCTTCCTTTTGGTCTCTCGGCAGCACCGAGGATTTTCACAAAAATCATGGCCGAAGTCATGGCCTTTTTTCGGATTCAAGGTGTATCAATCGTCCCATATCTAGACGATTTTTTTGATCAGGGCAAGGAGTCTCTTATTCAAGACCTACAGTTGGTTTTGTGGACCTTTCAAAAATTAGGGTGGAAGGTCAACCAACAGAAGTCTTGCCTGGTACCCTCACAGAGCATACTTTTCCTGGGTTATCTAATAGACTCTGTTGCCCTAAAGATTTTTCTTCCCGAAGATAAAATTGTGAAAATTATTCTCTCTGTGCAGACCTTCAAACTGCTCCCTCAGACCTCCCTTCGGCGAATCATGCAGTTGCTGGGCCTAATGACTGCAGCCATTCCAGGGGTGCCTTGGGCTCAGTTGCACTCCAGACCTTCAGGCTTTTCTTTTGCTCCATTGGGATCGCAGGAAAAATTCAGCTGGTAAAACTACCAGAAGGGAAATTTTCTAGCTCTCGCCTGGTGGGAGCAGCGAGAACATCTGGGGAAGGATTGGGCATAAAATTGCCCGGTCGAGATTAACACAGACGCCAGTCTGTGGGGTTGGGGTGCTCATTTACAGGGTTGGCAGGCTCAAGGAGCCTGGTTGCCAGAGGAAGCAGGTCGCTCCTCGAATTTCAGAGAACTTCTGGCTGTGAGGAAAGCGCTTATGTCTCTGGGAGAGAGGGTCTATTCAAAGGACCTTTTAATATTTTCAGACAATGCCACAACAGTGGTGTACTTGAACAAGCAAGGGGGCACTTGCTCGGAATCACTTCTGTCATTAACGCAGCAGATTCTGTCCTGGGCAGAGATCTATGTCTCTTCAGTAAGGGCAGTTCACATCAAGGGGTCAGAAAATGTGCTGGTGGACTTTCTGAGCAGGGTGAGCATCAGTTCCAGCGGTTGGGAACTACATCAAGGCACGTTCCAGGAGGTGGTGCTAAGATGGGGTCTCCCCACAGTGGATCCTTTTTGCCTCCAGTCTCAACAAGAAACTACCAGCGTTCTTCTCCCTGGAGAGAGAAACGGAGTCCTTGGGGACGGATGCACTCTCCTTCCCTTGGGACTTCAGCCTGGCCTATGCCTTCCCTCCTTTTCCCCTTTTGCCCCTAGTGGTTCAGAAAATTATTCAGGACAGAGCAGAAGTCGTTCTGATTGCCCCCTGGTGGCCCAGGAGGAGTTGGTTCTCCTCTCTGAAGGCCCTATCTGTGTATCCTCCCTGGCCCCTTCCAGTTCGAAAGAATCTACTCCATCAGGGACCGGTAATGCATCCAAACCCTCAGACCTTCCATTTGACGGCCTGGAGGCTGAGCGGCACATCCTACAGTTAAATGGATGTTCAGAGAGGGTTATTCAGACTGTCCTGGACAGCCGTAAATTGGTCACAAGAAGAATCTATGGGAAAGTTTGGAAAACTTTTATTTCCTGGCAAAGGATATCTGGTTTAGATTCTTTTTCCACTCCCTGCATTTTAGATTTTCTGCAGGAGGGAGTGGAAAAGGGGCTCTCTGTCAACACCCTTAGGGTTCAGGTTGCTGCCCTATCTTTATTTTCAGAGAGAAGACTAGCGGTAGATCCCTTAGTCAGGAGGTTCCTTTTAGCCAGATCTAGGCATACTCCCAGGATCCTCAAACATGTTCCTCCCTGGGATCTGTTGTTGGTATTAAATGCACCAACAAGGGCTCCTTTTGAGCCTTTGCATGAGGCTTCCCTGAAAATGATTTCTTTGAAGTCTCTTTCCTGTAAAGATCCCTTCCTGAGGATTTTAGAGGACAGGGTGGTGATTAAACCCGATCCACTCTATTTACCCAAATTTTCTTCCAACTTTCATAGGTCCCAGGAGGTAGTCCTCCCTAGTTTCTGCACCTTTCCCAAAAATGCGGAAGAGGAAAGGTTTGGTCTTTTAGACGTAAAGAGATGTCTTCTACTTTATCTAGAAATGACCAGTGGGTTTAGGAGTTCCTCCCAACTGTTAGTTTTGTTCAGTGGCCCCAAGAAGGGGTCCAAAGCATCTAGAAGTTCTATTGCTAGGTGGATTAAGGGAGCTATCTGTGAGGCATATAAAGCATCAGGTCGCACCCCTCCTTCTAGAATTAGGGCCCATTCAATGAGATCCATGGCCACATCATGGGCAGAAAGAGCGGGAGCTTCATAGGAAGATATCTCTAAAGCTGCCGTCTGGTCCTCCTCTCATGCATTTGTCAAGCATTATAGAGTTCAGATGCTTTCCAGCCAGGACCTTTCCTTTGGTAGGAAAGTGCTTCAGGCTGTCGTCCCTCCCTAAGGTATAATATCTTGCTTATCCTCTCAAGTAGCTGTCCTGGAAGGTGAGGGGGGGGAACCCCCGTTAGACTTACCGGTAACGGTATTTCCAGGAACCTTTCAGGACAGCGTCTATATTCCCACCCTATTCTATTTTTTCACTGGTCAACCATGTTTTCCTGGTGGTGGTGTGTTTTATGTTTTTATTTTTTTCCTCTGCCGAGTGCACCTTCGGTGGAGGTTACTTGATCTTCTAAACAACTGAGGGTCAGAGGAAAGGGAGGGGCCTTTTAAATTCTATCTGATTTGTGTTTCCTGTAGAGGGCGGAGCCGATCATCTCTCAAGTAGCTGTCCTGGAAGGTTCCTGGAAATACCGTTACCGGTAAGTCTAACGGGGGTTTTTTCTCCATGCTGGAGGAGAAATGGCGGCACAGTGGTGTAGTGGATAGCACTTTCACCTAGCAGTAAGAAGGGTTGTTGGTTCAAATCCCAACCACGACACTACCTGCCTGGAGTTTGCATGTTCTCCCTGCGTGGGTTTCCTCCCACACTCCAAAGACATGCTGGTAGGTCAATTGGATCCTGTCTAAATTGTCCCTAGTATGTATGAATGTGAGTTAGGGACCTTAGAGTGTAAGCTCCTTGAAGGTAGGGACTGATGTGAATGTACAATGTATATTTAAAGCGCTGCGTAAATTGACGGCGCTATATAAGTACCTGAAATAAATAAATTTTTTTTTTTTTTTTTCCATTTTTAAGAGGAGGAAGAACAGAAGGGCGGTTGTATAGTTACTGATCACTGGGATAGCCAGTTTTACTTCTTGTATTCTTCTACAATAAGTATAGGATGCACTCCTGACCTCTATTGCAGAAGTCCCATTTCTCAGAAAGCGAGAAGTTGTATATGAGTGTTTAACACCAAACTCAAGGCAGATATAAAGACACCAGTTAATACAGTTATGTATTAATAAATATTAAATGCAACCAGTGTTCTGGAATTTGTCTTGGTATCCTCTGCTAATAGTCTGTACAGGATACAGAGACAGGGATGGGAACACAAAGAGCCTATCAGAGTGCTGCATTGAACATGTGCTGATAAGGAACTAAGGAGGAAAAGAACAAAGATCACCTTATCATTCTGCTGCTGCTCCTTTATTGTCCACTTACAGGCTGAGCTAACATGGCTGTACAGCCTGAACAGAGAAAGGTCAGGTCACCTACTTGTCCTCTTTTTGTGTCGGGTGCGGGTATATCTCAGGACTGGATGGATGGAGGGAAATGCATATCCTTCGTCCAACACTAGCAGGATGGGTTGAACACACGACTAGTGTGCGCTGTGAGATGATTCTGGTGCTTAACCCCTTGCCGACCAACGCGTGACGGTATACGTCGGCACAATGGCACAACTGGGCAAATGGGTGTACAGGTACGTCCCCTTTAAATCGTGGCATAGTAGGCGCGCGCCTACTATGCATACTCCATGAGCGCACCCTGCGTACTCTATGTACGCCGGGGGGCCCGCAATCCTTTTTACGGAGCGTCAGAACGGGGAGATGCCTATGTAAACAAGGCATTTCCCCCCTCACCTTCTAGGACAGCTACTTGAGAGATTATTTTCTCTGCCCTCTACCGGAAACACAAATCGGATACAATTTAAAAGGCCCCTTCCTTTCCTCTGACCCTCAGTTGTTTTGTGTTTCCAGGAGCACCGACATGTTTTTTTGTTTTCTTAGGTCTGGTAACTGTGGTTGGTGGACCCCCCTTCTCTGGTTTCATCCAGGACTAGTTGTGGCCAAGTCCTGGGTGATAGTCTGTACTTTTACCAAAGGGGGTTCCCTATTTCTGGGGTTACTTGCCTACCTGGGTTGTGAGTAGTTGCAACTCCCTTCCATTTTTTTTCCCCCAGCTGTGCTGTGTGGAGCTGTGTACCAAGATGGCGTTGGAGGACTTCCGGTGATGCGGCAAGATGGCGCCGGAACCGGAAGTCATGTGACGCACTTCCGGATGCTGTTTTTTTTCTTAAGGAAGCACGGCGTGGAGACACTGAGGACATGCTGCAGGGGAATGGTCTGCTAAACGCCGGTCTAAGTGCATTTTGCAGTACAGCAGCAGTCTACTCTATGGCCAGTCTCCGCTTGCTTCATGGAGCTTGAGGACAGGTCTGAGGATGGAGCATCCGCTCGTATTGAACCAGCGGCAGCATCCGGGTCCCATACTGCCCCCAAGGTAAGCCCTTGTCTGTGGATAGTTCTACAGCAGGGGACTTTGTATGGAAGCTTTTATTTATGGTCCTTGTTTCTGCTTTTTTTTTCTAGGCCAAAGAGTTTTTAAAGAGTTAATGCCTTCTATGAAGGAGGTAGTGGACTCCTTTCGGTCCCTTTTATGACAGGGTTACTGGTCTAGGGGCTTCCTAATCTAGACCCATAGCTCAAGAATCTTCAGCCTCTGCTAAATCCCTTCCCTTGTTAGTGTCTGAGACCATTAGTTCACGCAATCCTTCTGATCTGGAGGAAGGTGAGAATCCAGTTTCTTCATTTGATGAGGATTCTGCATCAGGGGAGGATACAGGTAGCTCATCTAAATATCTTTTTCCTGTTGAGGATATTGTTGAACTACTAAAGTCAATATATACCTCGGAGCAGATTGAGTTGCCACAACAAGCCCAATCTGTACAGGATAAAATGTATAGGGGTCTACAGGGGCGGAAATCAAAAGCTTTTCCGGTACACCAGTCACTTAGGGACATGATTCTGTCTGAATGGAGAGAACCTGAAAAAAAGGTTGTTCCAATCCAGGGGACACAAAGATGATTTCCTTTTCAGTCTGAGTTTGAGGAGGTTTTCTTTAACTGCTTCCCGCCTGCCGTATGCCAAATGACGTCCTCGGCTTTGAGTGGGGATATCTGAATGATGCCTGTAGCTACAGGCATCATTCAGATATTGTCTTTTAGAGCCGGCGAATCTGTGCACCATAAGAATGATCATACAGGCTGTTCCGCCGCTTGATCGTTCTTACGGGAGGCAAGAGGGGATGTCCCCCTCCCGCCGGCCTCCGGTGCTTCTACCGACTCACCGATCCGATCGGTGAGTCGGACACAGGATCTCTATGCCCTGGATGTTGAGCATAGAGATTTCCGGCGGACCAGATGGTCGCCGGAGCCTCTATGATCGTTCGGAGGCCGGGCGCGATGTTATGACGTCACGCCCGTCCTCTGTATTAGAGGGGGAAAAAAACGCGCCGCTTCGGCTGGGAAGCGGTGTTCCCCTCCCCCCCCTTCTCTTTTTTTTTTTTTTTTTGATTTCAGGCTTCCCAGCCTAGAGGTGAGATGTGGGGTCTTTTTGACCCCATATCCCACTGTAAAGTGCACCTGTCATGCTTATTCCTATTACAAGGGATGTTTACATGGCCACACACAGCAAGGAAAGCCGTCCACAGGGGTGTAGCACCAAAAGGAGCACACTTTTTTCCCTTATGTATGCGGCAATACCAACTTGAGCCCAAACAAAAGGTCTCCCCCTATGTGATAAACACAACTTTTACACATTCAGGCATATACCTTAATTTTGGGTTTATCAGTGGAGTGAGGACCTCTGGGCAACGAGAGGAATTTCTTCGATTTATGGGAAATGTGGACACCATCTAATAATGCTATGCTGTTTAATCCACTTGCTGATGGTAAGGGTTAGTGTGTTTGGGTGACGAAGATGGGTTTTTTCTCCTTTCACGTCTACAGAGATCTGAATCATGATCTGAGTATTCTGAATCATGAACTGATTCAGAATACTTAAGCCAGGAATTTTTCTCATTATTCAACATATGGACTTTTTTTAATATGATCTTTCTATAGCGCTACACCTGTACCCCATAAGAGTAAATGATTTCCTTCTTCCCAAAGGAATAAACCCCAGAATAAGAGGAATTTTCGTGGCTTCCAAAACAAGGATAATTTTAAAGGCAACAGTCAAAGAAGAAATGGTCTTTTAACAAAGACAAGCAAAAAACAGGGGCTATTTGCTCCTTCAGCCCCTTTCAAAAATCCCCAGTAACGCCAGGTTAGAGGTAGGGGGAAGGTTGTGCCATTTCATCAAGGAATGGGCAGAGATTTCCGACAATTCCTTTATTTTTCAAACATTGGAAAGGGTTACAGGTTGGAATTCAAAAGTCTTCCCCCAGAGGTTTTTTCTTACCCATCTGCCGAGAGACCAAGAGAGACGGCAAGCCATGATAAATCTGATTTCTGTGTGGGAAACAGAGGGGGTTTATTCTCCTGTCCCTGAAATTCTGAAGTTTCGAGGATTTTATTCTCATGTCTTTCTGGTCAGGAAAGTTTCCGGCGGCTTTCGTATGGTCATAAATGTAAGCGTCCTGAACAAATACATAGTCTACAGACGTTTCCGAATGGAGAACATTTTATTCTGTAAAGAATCTGTTGTTACCAAGGGTCTTCATGGTGACCCTGGATCTTCAGGACGCTTATCTTCATGTACCAGTCTGCCAGAGTCACTGCAGGTTCCTCAGGTTTGCGGTTCCCATGGGAAACGAGCCATCTCACTGGCAGTTCAGTGCCCTTACTTTTGGTCTCTTGGCAGCACCGAGAATTTTTACAAAAATCGTGGCTGAAGTCATGGCTTTTTTTTGGATTCAAAGTGTATCGATCATCCCATATCTAGACGTTTTTTTGATCTTTGCTCGGGACAAATAGTCCCTTGTTCAGGATCTGCAGTTGGTTTTGCGGACCTTTCAGAAATTGGGGTGGAAAGTCAACCAGCAAAAGTCTTGCCTGGTACCCTCTTGAAGCGTACTTTTCCTGGGTTATCTAATAGACTCTGTTGTCCAAAAGATTTTTCTTCCCGAGCAGATTTTGAAAATTCTTCTCTCCGTGCAGACCTTCAAGTTGCTCCCTTCGGCGGATCATGCTGTTGCTGGGGTTGATGACTTCAGCCTTTCCAGGGGTGCCTTGGGCCCAATTGCACAGACAGACCCCTTCAGGCTTTTCTTTTACTCCATTGGGATCACAGGAAGAATTCTCTGGATCAGCTGGTACAGCTACCAGGAGGGAATTTTCTCGATCTCTCCTGGTGGGAGCAGCAAATACTTCTGCGGGGAGGGAAGGATTGGGCACAACATTCCCTGGTAAAAATTACCACAGATGCCAGTCTGTGGGGTTGGGGTGCTCACTCACAGGACTGGCAAGCCCAGGGAGCCTGGTTGCCAAAGGAGGCAGGCTGCTCCTCGAATTTCAGAGAACTTCTAGCTGTGGGGAAAGCTCTTGTGTCTCTGGAAGAGAGGGTCTATTCAAAAGACCTATTAATTTTCTCAGACAATGCCACAACGGTGGCATACCTTAACAAGGAAGGGGGCAGTCGCTTCTGTCATTAACCCAGCAGATTCTATCCTGGGTGGAGATCCATGTCACTTCAGTCAGGGCAGTCCACATCAAGGGGTCAGAAAATGTGCTGGCGGGCTATTTGAGCAGGGTGAGCATCAGTTCCATTGGTTGAAAACTACATCAAGGCACATTCCGGGAGGTGGTGCTAAGATGGGGTCTTCCCACAGTGGATCTTTTTGCCTCCAGTCTCAACAGAAAATCTGGAGAGAGAGACAGAGTCCCTGGGGACGGATGCTCTCTCCTTCCTGTGGGACTTCACTCTGGCTTAAGCCTTCCCTCCTTTTCCCCTCTTACCTCTAGTAGTTCGGAAAATTTATTCAGGACCGGGCAGAAGTTGTTCTGTTTGCCCCCTGGTGGCCCAGGAGGAGTTGGTTCTCCTCTCTGAAGGCCCTCTCTGTGAGTCCTCCCTGGCCCCTACCAGTTCGGAAGGATCTGCTCCATCAGGGACCGGTATTGCATCCAAACCCTCAGACCTTCCATTTGACGGCCTGGAGGCTGAGCTGCGCATCCTACAGTTGAGTGGGTGTTCAGATGGGGTTTTTCAAACTATCCTGGACAGCCGTAAGTTGGTGACGAGAAGAATCTATGGGAAAGTCTGAAACTTTTATTTCCTGGCAGAGGAAAACTGGTTTAGATTCTTTTTCCACTTCCTGTATATTGGATTTTTTGCAGGGGGGAGTGGAAGAGGGACTCTGTGAGCACCCTTAGGGTTCAAATTGCTGCCCTGTCTTTGTTTACAGAGAGAAGACTAGCAGAGGACCCTTTAGTCAGGAGGTTCCTTTCAGCCAGATCTAGACATGCTCCCAAGGTCATGAAACATATCCCCCCCCCCCCCCCCCGGGATCTGTCGTTGGTATTAAATGCACTAACAAGGGCCCCTTTTGTGCCTTTGCATGAGGCTTCCCTGAAAATTATTTCTTTGAAGATTTCCTTCCTTTTGGCTATTACGTCAGGGTGAAGGATTTCTGATCTAGAGTCTCTTTCCTGTAAAGACTCCTTCCTGAGGATTCTAGAGTACAGGGTAGTGATTAGACCTGATCCTTTCTATTTACCCAAAGTTTTTTCCAACTTTCATAGGTTCCAGGAGATGGTCCTTCCTAGTTTCTGCAACTCTCCCAAGAATGCGGAGGAGAAGAGATTGTCGTTTAGATGTAAAGAGATGTCTTCTGCTTTATCTAGAAAAGTCCAGTGGTTTTAGGAGTTCCTCCCAACTGTTGGTTTTGTTCAGTGGCCCCAAGAAGGGGTCAAAAGCGTCTAAAAGTCCTATTTCTAGGTGGATTAGGGGAGCTATCTGTGAGGCATACAAAGCATCAGGTCGCACCCCTCCTTCTAGAATTGGGGCCCATTCCATGAGATCCATGGACACATCATGGGCAGAAAGAGTGGGGGCTTCATCGAAAGAGATTTCTAAAGCTGCCGTCAGGTCCTCCTCTCATGCATTTGTCAAACATTCTAGAGCACAGATGCTTTCCAGCCAGGACATTTCCTTTGGTAGGAAAGTGCTTCAGGTATAGGTATAGAAGCTTGCTTATCCTCTCAAGTAGCTGTCCTGGAAGATGAGGGGGGAAAACCCCCGTTTTAGACTTACCAGTAACAGTATTTCCAGGAACCTTCCAGGACAGCATCTATATTCCCACCCTATTCTATTTTATTTTCACTGGTCGACATTGTTTACCTGGTGGTGTTTTTTTTTAAATTTTTTTTTTATATGTATTTCTGTTTTTTTATTCCTCTGCTGAATGCACTTTTGGTGGAGGTTTACTTGATCTTCTAAACAACTGAGGGTCAGAGGAAAGGGAGGGGCCTTTTAAATTGTATCTGATTTGTGTTTGCTGTAGAGGGCAGAGCCAATCATCTCTAAAGTAGCTGTCTTGGAAGGTTCCTGGAAATACCGTTACCGGTAAGTAACAGGGTTTTCCCTGTTCTGCCTAGCAACATGACAGAAATCTACTACTCCCAGTGATCTGTCATGTTCTAGTGAGACAATCCCCCCCTACAGTTAGAATCACTCCCTAGGACACACTTAACCCCTTGATCGCCCCCTAGTGTTTAACCCCTTTCCTGCCAGTGTCATTTACACAGTAATCAGTACATTTTTATAGCACTGATCACTAGGGGTGCGCATCTTCACTGGTCTCACGATTCGATTACGATTATCTGGTCAGTTATTCGATTCCGCGATGCATCGTGATTACTGACGCGCTCACACTTCCGCTTGGGCCGCCTAGGCGGCCCTTCCTCCCTGCAATCTTCTGGGACACATCACAGGTCCCAGAAGATTGCCTGGCTATGCAGGACAGCGCAGTGAGATGTGCAGTTGTGCACCAAGCTGAGAAGCTGCAAGCTGTCACAGCCAGATGGCCACAGTAGTATTGCCAGCGCCGTGGACAGGCAGGGGAGAGAATAGAGGGTTTGGGTGGCCACGTCGCTGGATTGTGGGACAGGTGAGTGTATTTTTATTAAAAGTCAGAAGATACACTTTTTTTTTGTAGCTGCTAACTTTTAATAAACAAAAAATTTACTAGGCGGCCCCTGCCTGCCAGTGATCTTCTGGGACACAACACAGGTCCCAAAAGATTGGCAGGCTAATGGCAGAGCGCAGTGCGTGCACGGGCGGGTGTCACTGCCCACAGTAGATATGACGGCGCCGAGTAGAGGAGCGAGGCTCCGTGCGGCCGCAATGATGGACCGTGGGACAGGTGAGTGTCTGATAATTAAAACTCAGCAGCTACACTTTTTGTAGCTGCTGATTTTTAATAAACTAAAAAACAGGTGGAGCTCCACTTTAAAAAGTGCACTACAGGGTACAAGAATTCACACACATGGCTGCTGGGAGGTCAGGAAGGATTAGAATCCACAACTGACAAACAGCCCTGTGAAGTTCCCTGTACTACTGTCTCTGTGATGACATTTCTCTGGGCTCCCCAGTTTGCACCTTCCAGCACACTAGGAGTTAGACCCACTTTCACATGTGCAGACAGTATGTCCGTATTTCATCCATCCGTTTTCGGATGAAATACGGACATACATGCATCCTTATGGGATAGCGGGTGTCAGCAGATGAACATCCACTGACACCAGATATCATCAGTCCCCGCTATGGTCCGATTCTGCAGACAGAGGAAAATCCTATTTTTCTATCCGTCTGCAGAGCAGATCGGATGAACACGGACGTTCTGTGTTCATCCTATTCCCCCATAGGGGAGAGCGGAGATCTGACCGGGCGGTCCCTGTACAAATGCACAGTGTGCAGGGACCGCCCCGTCATCCACCGGCTCAGCGGGGATCAACGCAGAGATCCCCGCTGAGCAAGCGGATGTTCACGGGACGGATCATCACGGATCCGTCCCGTGTGAAAGGGGCCTTAACACAGTGGAATGTGCAAATGATGGAGGGGTGGGGGGAAGTTGGGAAATACACCAAAATAGCCGGGAAGCACAGAGCACATGTAGGAGCCAGTGTATGTAGAGTACAAACACATTTGTACTCTACATACTGCTGTGGTAATAAATGCAGTTGTAATCCATTAAGTGCCCACCGCTGTATGTGTATTTTAAAATGTATGCAGCGCCTACCATACCTCATTTCTTAGTGTGTGTATAACTGTGTCTTTGTCAAAATGGCTTTTGTTAATTGTAATCCATTAAGTGGTGACCGCTGTATGTGTTTTTTTTTTTTTTTTTTTTTTTTATGTATGCAGCTTCATACCTCGGTTTTTTTTTTTTTTAGTCTGTGTATATAACTGTATAAGCTGCTCCATGTGACTGCTCAGTCCGGCCCACATCTCTCCTCTCAGTCTCACGTCTGTCTCTTCTGATAGTGGGAGTTCTC
Organism: Lithobates clamitans; assembly: GCA_037952925.1. Lineage (NCBI taxonomy): Eukaryota > Metazoa > Chordata > Amphibia > Anura > Ranidae > Lithobates > Lithobates clamitans. Next base: position 2,216,359 of record JBBGZY010000583.1, read on the forward strand.
AGCCCCGCCCACCGACTAGCTATCAGATCAGAAGAGAGGCGGGGGGCTGATGTCAAGAGATGCGTGATGAGAGAGGCAGGCCGGACTGAGCAGTCACATGAGGGGGATGTACAGTTATATACACAGACTACAAAACTAGGTATGAAGCTGCATATATTTAAAAAAAAAAAACACATACAGCGGTGGCCATTTAATGGCTTGCAATTGTATTTATTAACAAAAGCCATATTGACAAAAACGCGCGGAGCAGTCTTCCGGGAGGGGCGGGGCAAGTCAGGATGACGTCACCCGACATCGATTTTTCAGGGTGCTTGCATTGATGCCACATCGGGGACCCCCGAATCGCGTTGCAGCGATTTAAATTCCACACCCCTATCCATCACTGCAGCAAATCTATCAACAATTCGGTCCATTGGCCGCCGCTATAAGGTACCATTATAGTGATGAGCAAGCTGATTGTCTACCATCTAAGCAAAGGAGAATTTTAATTGTTTTTTTAATTTAAAAAAAATCATCTTATGGCAACAATAAATCGTTCTTATTGATTTTTGCCTGTTTATCTGTCCGCCCAAGACTGGTTCGAATAGCGCTTTTCCATATAGTTGCCGTTGACTGTATGCACTTTTATCACATCCCTCCTGGTGTGTTCATCCATATAGCTGCTTATTGGGCACAAGTAGGACATAAAAAATTACCCCCATTGTTACAAATGTCCCAATTTTTCTGGCGCCAGACTTTTTTCTTTTGCTGTTTTCAGGCAGTCATTCTGCCTTTCTCCTGAACGATCGTCTGGTCCCAGCGGTCATCGTGTTCACTGGATGCACTGATTGGCTCCCGCTGTGTCCAATCACAGCGGAACGCCCCAGTCTCAAATCACGTACTAGGTACGTGATCTGGCACAGAGTGGCCGTCCTGCCACGGTAGATCTACGGTGGAGGTCGCTAAGAAGTTAAACTATATCTAAACCCCCGAGCCACCATTATTTTTTTGGGGATAGAATGGGGAAGAGTCTAAGTCCCTTTCAGGTGTTTTGGTAGCCATGTCCCATGGGGCAGAGTTCCCTTTGTTTTCTGTCTGATATACATGTCAAGGATTTGAGAGGAAATCTCTCCAAAGGAAAATCCCCTCTTGGGTGTTCTTGGAACAGTTGTCCTCATTGCAAGCTTTCTCCTCCATTCCTGTTCTGTTGAGAACTCAAAGAAGGAATTTACTAAAACTGTAGCACTCAAAATCTGACTTCAGCTGGTTCAATTATTTTTTCACAATAAAACCTGGCCACACCAGATTTTACATGCTCCAGTTTTAGTAAATTTCCCCCAAAATTTTGTATTTTTTTTTACTTTCAGTATAAAGAAAGTAGGCCTCCCTAGAACATGCAAGGATAAAAACCTGACAGATTTGAACCCCTTTACAAAAAAAAGCTTTAAAGTTTGGTTAGATTTTAAAGCAGCCTTTTTCAACCAAAAATGGTACAAGCCAGAAGGTGGATCAAGCCTGCCTATTGGTTACATAAAGCCACATGTTTTCACTGTGCAACATTTAGAGGTCGACGATATATATCGGCCGATATTTGGCGTTTTTTAATTAATCGGCATCGGCCGATTGTGCTGATAAAAAAGGCTGATTATAACTTCAGCGCAACTTGCAAATGACCTCTGTAATAGAAGTCTATGCAAGTTGCCTGAAGTCTTGGGTGGAGCTACTTGTTTTGTCCTCTCTGGGCAGCCTGCCAAGTCTGATAAAAGAACCAAGAAGAGCTACAATGTTTCTACTTATCAATGAACTGAACTCTGTGTGTGGGAGTTCTCAGTTTAACCATTTTAAAGACTAAGGCCCCTTTTACACTGGGGCAGTGGGGGCGTCGGCGGTAAAACGGCGCTATTTTTACCGCCGCTTTACTGTAGTTTTTGCAGCAGTATTCGGCCTCTAGCGGTGCGGTTTTAACCCCCGCTGGCAGTCGAAAAAGGGTTGAAACTGCTCGCAAAGCGACGCTACAGCCGCGGTATAGCCGCGCTGGCCCATTGATTTCAATGGGCAGGATCGGTTTAGGAGCGGTGAATACACCGCTCCTTCACCGCTCCAAAGATGCTGTTTGCAGGAGTTTTTTTTTCTCTCCTGCCAGCGCACCGCTTCAGTGTGAAAGCCCTCGGGCTTTCACACTGGAGAAACAGCAGCAGCAGTTTTAGGTCGATTTGCAGGCGCTATTTTTAGCGCAATAACGCCTGCAAACCGCCCCAGTGTGAAAGGGGCCTTAATCTTTTCTGACACTTGTTGCTTACAAGTAAAAATCCTGTATTTTCTGCTAGAAAATCACTTAGAACCCCCCCCCCCAAAATAATAAATATATATTTATATTTATTTTTTTAGCAGAGACCCTAGGGAATAAAATAGCGGTTGTTGCAATATTTTATGTCGCCCGGTATTTGCGCAGCGGTCTTTCAAATGCTATTTTTTTGGAAAAAATACACTAATGCATTAAAAACTAAAACCGTAAAGTTAGCCCATTTTTTTTCGTCCAAATGTTTTGATTACCTGTTTTTGCGTATTTAATATTTAAGATATAGTCTTTTGTTTTGTTTTTTTTGTTTTTATCCAAATTATACATGCAAGTGAACTGATTGGAGGTTTGTTTTGTTTAATAAATGTTTAAATGTAAGAAATTTTTCTGTATTACTTAATTAAGGCTGCTTTCACACTGGAGCGGGCAGGCGTTGACGGTAAAATGCTGCTAGTTTTAGCGGCGCTATTCGGCTGCTAGCGGGGCGCTTATAACCCAGCTAGCGGCCGATGAAATGCGCCGATGCCGAATCGCTTTGCAGGCGCTTCGGCAGCGGTGCACATTCATTTCAATGGGCAGGAGTGGTGGAGCAGCGGTATACACCACTCCAAAGATGCTGCTTGCAGGACTTATTTTTTTTTTTTTTTTTTTTTAAATCCTGCCAGCGCATCGCCTCAGTGTGATAGCACTCAGGCTTTCACACTGAGACTGCAGGGGAGCCGTTTTGCAGGCATTTTAGAGGCGCTTTTTTTAGCCCAAAAGCGCCTGAAAAATGCTCCAGTGTTAAAAAAGGGTCCAACTGTTAGATTTTATGAGATGAAGGGGAAAAAAAAAAAATCGGCCTAACATATTGGCCCCAAAAAAATCGGCATCATATATCGGCCGCCGCGATTTTTAAATATCGGCATCGGCCAGAGAAAAAACATATCGGTTGACCTCTAGCACCATTACAACCTTCTAGCTGCCAGTGTCCAACCAATAACGTCATCAGCTATTATGGAGGACGGTGGGCACCTACACAGCACCCTTGTTTGCCCCTCTCCATCAGCACTGGGGTCACATTAGCTAAGGCAGAAGAGAAACATTGGTATACTAGTCCGTACCGATGTGCAAAGGTGTTTGTTTTAGAAGACTAAATCACAGCTAATGTTGGGTGCCCTACACATATGGGTGTTGCTGAATTATGTAAAACTATTATTTTTATGTTTTATAATGTGCAAAATTTGTAAAGGGTACCTTGACTGAAAAATGATTTGGAAACTATGCTTTAAAGTGTCAATAAACCCTCGTCATAAAAAAACTGTCAATACATGCTGTTCATACTCGTTTTCTTTATTTTGCAAAGAAACTGGTTGATCCGGCTGTTCTCTATCTTCCAGCTTCTGTTCATGTCCCCAATTCAGCTAGAGATATTGCAGCTGTACATGAGGCCTTATCCTCAAAAAGACTTGAGGCTGTAATTGGTGTCAAAGGTTATAAAACAACAAAGTATTCAGCAAAATATGTGAATACTTATAAACATGGATTTTTTTTTTTCTTTTTGCAAAGATTTCAAACTTTTCACATTGTCATTATGGGGTATTATTTGTAGAATTTTGAGGAAAATAATGAATTGAATCCATTTTGAAATAAGGCTGTAACATAACAAAATGTGGAAAAAGTGAAGCGCTGTAAATACTTTCCAGGTGCACTGTAAGAGGCTGAATTTCGTTAATTACAGGTACTGATTCATTTTAAAGGCTGGATCTAATAAAATATGTTTTATTTTTGAGACATCGTGGTGCCAGATTTATTTCTCTGATTTTATACACGGATCGAAGTTCAGCAGGACTGGCCAAATTTCGATCCATGTGTGGGGTCCCTGGTCTTTCAGAAGCCGATTTGTTGATCGACCTTGTACAACCATCCTGTGTCCCCCCCCCGACCAATCCGTGCTGCTGGCTATTCCTATCTATATGTTTGGCCTGCCTAACGCCATGTAGACCCGCCTAGTCTCACAGGATTGGGCTAATGAAGTAGAAGGAATTCCAGATGCTCTGTCACCAAATGCACCAACTATAGAAGGGGTTAAAGACTAGTCACTGTTCTTAAAGAAGAGCATGCAAGCTGACATTACATGGTTCTATTCAGCTAATTTGTCACTTGGACTGCCCTCTGTTTACTGGGAGATGCCAATCTACTATTCTGCATATTTGGAGTACTCACTTTTTCCAGCAACAACATTGTTTGTAGATATCTGCTTCTGGGCTGTATATTATGGGAGGAGGATCCAGGGGCCTAATAAACCTCCCAAAATATCCCATGATTAGCGAAAAAATGTACGGCCAAAGCTTTCTCTGAATCGTACTTCCCTTCTGGGTCACATGAGTGCACTTCTGCACTCCCGTGACGCAGAATCAGCTGACAATATACCAAAGCCTGCTGTCAACTGATGTAATGGGGCTGCTCCAGGAAAGATTCCAACAATGTGGGGATCCACCCAGATGCCTAGAGAGCAGGTGGCTTAGCCTCTTGGCAAGCCGCTGAGAGCCTGAGCCAGCCGTTTTCACCCCCTCTCCTGCCTGGCGCTCCAGTAAGTGCTAGAGGAGCAGAGAGCGGTGACTGAGCGGAGCTAGAACTGGGCGATCGACAGTCATGGGATTATTCAGTGGAGCTGGTGGAGGACAGCTGCAGCAGGGAGGGGAGTACAGTATGTATGGGTCGTGTGATGTGTTTATTTTTTTTTAATGCCACCAACTATAGTCTGCCCTTTGGAATGACTCCTTAAAATGCAGTGCCGGTCTGCCGCGATTGTTGCACGACAAATCGCAGCAACCTGCATCACGTGAAGCTTGTCGCCTAAAAAAGTTGAGGAGCTACTTTTGGGCGACATGCTTCACGCGATGCTGGTTGCTGCGATCGCAGTGTGATTTATCGCGGCAGACCTGCCCTGCGATTTTAGCTGTCATTCCAATGAATCGCATCTCAAATGTGAGTCCCGCAATTTGTCATTCACACATCAGTGCTTTGAAATGATGGGCAGAATCGTGGCAAATCTGCCGACGATTCAAAACGCTGAAGTGTAAATGCAGTCTCAAGGAGGGGAAAAAAAAGGCCAAGAATAAAGAGCTTTTCACTTTGAAACAAGGTTGCCTGGTATTCTAGTTGTAGTGCAACATACTTGCTAAGTAGTTGGCTCTTCATCAGGGTAAATTCAGAGTTCCTGGGCTCAGTTCCCACCAAGTTTTGATCTGTATGGAGTTTGTGAGTGAGCTTGTCTGTATGCTGGTGACATATTTCATCCATGTTGTACACAGTTACCAGATAGGAGTTGTTGCAGCACCCTTTTAATCGTATAGTCGATTCCAGTATGGTGTGCAAGAGGATTATACCAAACGGACAGCCCTCACTACTCCTCCCCTCACTTGGCTACTTTCTGCTCTTACTGCTTCTTTCTGTGTTCTTGTGTTTTTATTTATTTATTTTTGTGTGTGTGTGTGTGTGTGTGTGTGCGCTCCCTAATTTTCCTGAGCACTCCTCGCTTTTTTAACCCTTTTTTTTTTTTTTTATTTAATTTTGTTCACTATAAGGGGTTATATACAGTGAGGTAAATATTTGATCCCCTGCAGTTTTGTAAGTTTGCCCACTTACAAAGAAATGAAGGGTCTATAATTTTTATCATAGGTGTATTTTAAAAGATAGACAGGATATCAACCAAAAATCCATAAACGCAAGATACAAATGTTATAAATTGAGTTGCAGTTCAGTGAGTAAAATAAGTATTTGATCCCAAGAAAAACCTGACTTTGTGCTTGCCAACAAGGGTTTCTCCGAGGTAAGACTTTTCTTGTAGTTGGTTACCAACAGGTTTGCACACATCTTGGTAGGGGTTTTGGTCCACTTTTTAATTTTTTTTAAATTTTTATAGATCTTCTCTAAATCCTTTGTTACTAAAGTAATTTTTTAAAAATGTTTATTTAAATAAATAGAGTAAGAACACACTGAGGGAACACACATTTAACCCCTTAACCGCCCCCTAGTTGTCAGAGCTGGGCTCAGCCCTTCCTTCTCAAGCTGGCCGCTCAGCTATCGTCTAATTGCCAGCTCATATCTCTCCACAGTGACTCGCCTTTTGATGATGTCCTGCCTACTTAAGCCGTCCAGTCCAGATGATCTCTGCCTTCGCCTTGGTCACATCTCTCACATTCTCCTGTGTTCCTGTTAAAGACGTGCTTGGCTGACATTCCTTCTGCCTCCCTGACATTTTGGCTTGTCTGACTATAGGTTTCTGAACTCTGGCTATGTTTTCACTACGTTTACTCCATTTACCACTTTTTTTTTTTTTTTTTTATATTAAACAAGTGAGATTTAACTGTACTTCTGTCTCAGTCTGATTCATGGTTTCTGGCAGTAGGCGAAGGCCATGAATTCAGAAGATGCAGTCAATCCATTTGGTGGTAATTTTCCAGATTGGATGAGATAGCAGCCTAAGGTATACCCACTGAGCTGGAGAAGTTGATAACGTTTGCCATCCTCATTGACTCCAGACTTGGAGAGACTCTCTTAAGGAGCGCTTGCTCCTGGGGGATCATGACCACTCGTTGACCACAGCCCTATCCATTCTAGACACCTTCTCCCGGTTCTCCGGTCTTAAGGTAAATTGGGATAAGTTGCAAATTCTGCCATTGCAAGTCCCATCCCTGACCCTTAGGGCCCCGACAGGCTGCCCACTCCAGTGGGTGGATAAGGTGAAAGATCTGGGACTGCACATTACCCAGTCGGTATCTGACTTTATTCCCCTCAATGTCGCTCCAATCGTTCAGACGCTTAAGCTGCACACTCAGGCCTGGCGTAACCTACCGTTGTCCCTAATTGGGAAAATAAACTTGCTAAAAATGACATTTCTCCCCCTATTCCTTTACATCTTTAGGAATTCTCTGGTTTGGATACCTCCAGACTATTTTCCAGTCCATTGATAGAGTGATTACAGACTTTCTCTGGTGTGGGGGACTCCACGCATTAGATTGCAACTGCTACAGCAGCCCTGGAAAGGAGGGGGGTTGGCGGTACCCAACTTTGTTAGATATTTTTTAGCAGGACATTTGATTTTTGCACATAGATGGCTGACTCAACCAGAAGATGATGCTGCGGTAACTTTGGAGGCTGTTGTGGTTGGGTCATATGAGGCACTGTCTGACCCTACTGTACAGGGGCAGGGGGGCCCCTTATCCCATGATGGGGTCAATGCACTCAGTCATCATAGCGTGGGCATTGACTAGAAGGGCGGCACTTCAAGACGGTGTAGTGTCACCTTATACTCCTTCGTGGCGCAATCCAAGCTTTATTTTGCCTACCCAGATCCAATGGTCTGGACCAGATATGGGATTAAAATGGGGCTATTATTACATGTTGTACTTCTCTATAATCTTGGAGATGGTGTTGAGGCTTGTTATTGGTCTGCGGCAGTTAGGGTCTTTAGGGTCAAGATTGGGTTTCTTTAGCAGGGGTTTGACGATGCCTTGCTTGAGGGAGGTTGGCACAGTCCCTTCTTAGAATGATTGATTGATTGATTTATGAGATGTGTTGTGGGGGCCAAGATGTCGGAACATTCTTTAAGCAGTTTGGTGGGGATGATGTCGTTCGGTGATGTGCTGTCGCGAAGGCTTCCAATGATGTTTTTAGTCGTGTCCGTAGTGATTGGGGACAAAAAGAAATTCGGTGGTTGAGTGATGTTCGTGTTGATATCCTCTTTTTGCTTTGGTTGAGTGAGGTTGGTTGTTGTTGTTGTTGTTGTTGTTGTTTTCGGATGAATTGCTTTCCGAATGTTGTCGATTTTGTCGATGAAGAAATCTAACTCATTGCTGAATTCTTGCGTATCGTTTCCCGGGGGCTCTAAGCAGGTCGGGTTCATTGACGGCAACTATTTTGAAAAGTTCCCGCGGGCGGTTTAAGGCGGATGAGATGGTGTCTGCGAAATTTTCTTTTTTGGCTTTGAAGATTGCCTTGTGGTATTTCACCGTGAGTGCTTTGTAGTTAGCATGGTTTTCCTTGGTGGGATTTCTTCTCCAAGCTCTCTCAGCTCTTCTGCGTTCTTGCTTGAGAAGGGTGAGAGTGCCATTAAACCAACTCGAGTTTTTTTTGCGGACGAGTGTTCTGCGTTTTGGCGCCACTGAGTCTGCTGTTTGTAGTAAAACATTGTTTAGGGAGTTGAGTGTTTGTTCCGTTGAGTTTAGCAAAAGAATTTTGCTTGATAATGTAGTTTTGAAGAGTTCAGAGTGTAGTTTCTTCTGAGATCTATTCCAGTGTGTTGCTGTTGCCCGTTTCTGTTTTTGGAGGATGGTGTTAGTGGTGATTTTAAATTTGATAGCATGGTGGTCCGTCCATGGTAGTGGAGTGTTGTCAAATACGTCGATGTCCATATTCTGTTTGAAGATGAGATCTAAAGTGTGTCCTGAACTGTGCGTGGGAGCATTTATCAGTTGTTGAAGGCCAAGTTCTTCCATTTGGTTGACGCAGGCGGTTGCAATAGGGTCTTGGACAGAGTTTGCCCACAGGTTAAAATCCCCAAGTACCAGAAGGTTTTTGGTTTTCAAGGTGTGCATTGAGAAGAATTCAGTGAGCGGGGTAAGGAGATTGGTCTTTGGTCCTGGTGGTCTGTAGCATAGTAGTATGTGAATGGTGTCTTGAGGTGTTGTTTGAAGATGCAGTGAGAGTGTTTCCATGAAAGGTACTGAGTTCTGTAAGTTTGGTTTGGTGAACCCCAGGTGCGATTTGAAAATCACTGCTAGGCCTCCTCCTTTTTTTCCTATTCTATGCTCGGATAGGATACTGTAGTTCTTGGGCACCAATTCACTTAGGATGGTGTTGCAGTCGGAAGTTGGCCAGCTTTCTGTAATGAAGAGGCAGTCTGTTGTTTTCGTTTATGAAGTCGCGGATTTCCAGCCTGTGCTTGACTGCAGATCTGGTGTTGATCAGGGTGCATGCTAGTTGTTGCGGTTGGATCGGTGTCTCCCTGCCTTTGATGGTTGATTGTGGGTTGGTCCTTAGTAATTGTTCTTTTTTTAGTCTTTTTTTGCGTGGTGGTCGGTAAAGTTGTGGCAGTGTTTTTTAGCCTGTGGAGGGTGTCTGCTGTGTATTTGAAGTTGCACATGAGGAAGACGGCGTTGCTTGAAGGAAGGGTGTTCTGATGATGGTACTGATGCGGCGATGATACACTTGCAGGGGGATGGAGGGATCGGATGGCTGACCACTGCTTCTGGAGTGGTGAGGGTGACGGCTGAGTGTTGGAGCGGAGGTACTGGAGGGAGGTGAGGCTGCCTACCTCCCTCTTGTTGATCCAGAGAAAGGTAAAAAACCCCTAGCTGCGTTGCCAATCGTGCAGCAGCATGACTTGATCTATCCGCAGCTAAAAGCTAAATTTTATCCTCCCATGTGAAAGGGGCCTTAAGGTCTGGAGACTGGCTAGGCCACTCCGTGACCTTTTAATGTGCTGCTTCTTGAGCCACTCCTTTGTTGCATTGGCTGTATGTTTTGGGTCATTGTCATGCTGTAAGACCCATCCATGACCCATCTTCAGTGTTTTGGCTGAGGGAAGTAGGTTCTCATCCAAGATTTTACAATACATGGCCCCGTCCATAAGCCCATCAATTTGTAAAAGTCAGCCTGTACCCTTTTAGCAAAGAAACGGCCCCAAAGCATAATGGTTTCCACCTTTGTTCTTGACTGTAGGGATGGTGTTCTTGGGGTCATAGTCAGCATTTTTCTTCCTCCAAACAGGGTGAGTCACGTTAATGCCAAAGAGCTCAATTTTGGTCTCATCTGACCACAGCACTTTCTCCCAATCCTTCTCTGAATCATTTTTAGATGTTCATTGGCAAACTTCAGACAGTCCTGTACATGTTACTTCTTAAAGTGATTTGTTTATTTTTAAACTAAGCTTTACAAACAAGTTATATTTACCTTCTCTGTGCAAGGGTTTTGCATAGAGTGGCCCGATCCTCCTCCTCCTTTTCTGGGATACCCAGGCGGCGCTCCTCCTCTTCTCGAGTGCCCCCACGGAGAGCTGCCTTCCATGGGAGCACTGCTGCTGAGCCAGTGGTGCCCGCTGCTATCTATCCAATGAGGACCTGAGACAGCGGCTGGAGCTGCTGTGCTCGTCCCCGTCGCTGGAACGCTTGGGTTCAGGTAAGAAAAGGGGGGGGTGGGGTGCTGCAGCACAGGTTTTTCACCTTAACCACTTCAGCCCCCGACCGTTTGGCTGGCCAAACACCAGAGCACTTTTTGCGGTTCAGCACTGTGTCGCTTTAACTGACAATTGCGTGGTCGTGCGACGTGGTTCCCAACCAAAATTGACGTCCTTTTTTCCCCACAAATAGAGCTTTCTATTGGTGGTATTTGATCACCTCTGCGGTTTTTATTTTTTGCGCTAAAAACAAAAAAGCGACAATTTTGGAAAAACTATTTTTTTCCCTTTTTTTTTTTTTTTTTTTTTTTTTTTTTTTTTTTTACTTTTTTGCTATAATAAATATCCCCCCAAAAATAGATATAAATTTTTTTTTTTTCCCCTCAGTTTAGGCTGACGGGTATTCTTTTACATATTTTTGGTAAAAAAAATTGGGACTGCGACATTATGACAGACAGGTCGGACAATTTTGACACGTTTTTGGGACCATTGGCATTTTTACAGCGATTAGTGCTATAAAATTTCATTGATTACTGTAAAAATGTCACTGGCAGTGAAGGTTAACCACTAGGGGGCAGTGAAGGGGTTAAGCGTGTCCTATTGTGTGTTCTAACTGAAGGGGGAATGGGACTGTGCAGGGGAGATGACAGATCTTCTGTTTATACTCTGTATGAACAGACGATCTGTCTGTTCTCCCCTCAGAGAGCCAGAAACTGTTTGTTTACACACACAGATCCCGGTTCTCAGGGTGCCCCGAGCAATTGCAGGAGCCCGGCGGTGATTGCGACCACCGGGCACTCGCATTGGCTCCGCGGGCGAGCAGGTGGCATGTGCCCCTAGTGGCCGTCTGTTACTGACGTAACAAGGCAGCGATTTGCGCAGCCGAGCCATGTTGCCGCGGCGGCTGGTCGGCATGCGGTTAAAGCGGAGTTTTGGCCTTTTATAATTGTATTTATTTTTTTCTGGCATCCCACCATAATGCATTTAATAACCAAAATAGTTTATATTTGTTTGTTTGCTATTGGATCTGAATTTTTATTTAATTTTTTTTTTTTTTTTGTACAATTAAGAAAATCCTCTTCTGGCTGTTGCTATGATGGAGCCCAATCGCAACCTCTTCCTGGATTTGCAATGGAGAGGTGCATGCTGGGTAACGCATGCTCCACCAGCCGTAGCCCTGATTGTTTAGAAAGTTGCCATAACGGGTGGCGACTGAGCAAGGTCCCGCCCGTTGTTACGGCAAGATGGATGTGATCCACCTTAAATTGTCATTTCCTGTCAGGAAATAACGCAATTTTTTGCTCACAGTACTGCCCAGTAACTCCTGGGAAATGTGAGTCATCCCACAGGTGAGGGAGGAAGTGATGCGGAGCTCCGCGGACCCGGAAGTGGCAGATTAGGAGCCACTAAAATTTTCCCTCTCAAATGTTTAATACTATGAAAGGACTGTAAATATGTAAAAAAAAAAAAAAAATTTAGGATAGAATTTCTGCTTTAATGCATAGAATGAATGCATTTAGGTGAAAAATCATGAAGGTTTACAACTCCTTGTTGGCGTCCCTTGCGGGCACTGCAGGGTTTCAATCCATGGTGGCGTATTGTGTTACCAATGGTTTGTTTGGCGACTGTGATCCCAACTGCCTTGATCATGCACAAGCTCCTCTTGTGTAGTTCTGGGCCGATCCCTCACTTTTTTCTTGTGGTCATCCTTACCCCATGAGGCAAAATCTTTAATGGAGCTCCAGACCAAGGGCGATGGTTATTTTGTATTTCTTCGCTCCAACAGTTGTCTCCTTCTCACCAAGCTTCTTGCTGACGGTCTTGTAGCCCATTCCAGCCTTGTGCAGGTCTACAGTCTCATCCCTGATGTCCTTTTGATAGCTCTTTGGTCTTGCCCATGATATGAGGTTTGGATGGAAGAAAGATTCTGTGGAAAGGTGTCTTTTATAGATGTGACGAGTTGTCGTTAGGAGTGCCTTCTTAAACTGACAGGACTAATCTGTGTACCAAATGAGCACATACCGTAGCCAGTCTGCGAGAGACAGAGTTATTGTTGGTTGGTAGGGGATCAAATGCTTTACTCGCTGAACTGCAACGCAATTTATAACATTTTGTATTTGTTTTTGGTTTTTTTTTTTGTGTTTTTCTGGATTTTTTGTTGACATTCTGTCTCTATCATTTAAAATACACCTATGATCAAAATTATAGACCCTTTTATTTCTTTGTAAGTGTGCAAACTTACAAAATCTGCAGGGGATCAAATAATTTTCCCCACTGTACATTCCTCAGTCTGATACTATATAATAACCTAGACACTACTATATAAAGTTCATCTGTTTCCTCACAAATTTATGATATTGTGTTTTTGCTTTCTAGTCTGTGTGTGTGTGTGTGTGTGTGTGTGTGTGTGTGTGTGTGTTCTGTCATTTTAGCAAAGTTTGTATCTGAAATCACTCGTGCTGTGAATTTTTATGTACATCTGTTTCCAGATGTACCTCTTGTCCTTTTTGGTATTGAGTGAAAACTTTCAGTAAATACTACTCAGGAAGAGATGAGATGCTTACCCAACCAATCCATCCCTTCAACTAATCTTGCGTCCTGTAATGAGGATGTTGGTTTTGCATGAGGATATTACTACATACATACTAAGATTGTTCAACATTTAGATGTTGGTATCTAATTACAAAATTTTTGTATGGACAGATTTATGAAAACTGACTGCTTGTTCTGTTTTACAGGCTTGGCACAGCACGGTTTCTTCTACAGATATTAAAGACAATGGGCTCAAATCACTAAAGCAAGGGTCTCAAACTGGCAGCCCTCCAGCTGTTGCAAAACTACAAATCCCATCATGCCTCACTGCCTGTGGGAGTCATGCTTGTAACTGTCAGCCTTGCAATGCCTCATGGGACTTGTAGTTTCGCAACAGCTGGAGGGCTGCCAGTTTGAGACCCCTGCTGACTAAAGGATATTGCATGTGATATTTGGGTTCTGTGTCCAAATATTGAATTTGATAATGAAAATGTAAATTCACTGTAAGTTTGTGGTATTTACCGCAAAAACAAACTCTCGGCAAATACTGCATAAACCAGGGGTCTCCACACTTTCCAAACAAAGGGCCCGTTTAGTGTCCTTCAGACTTTTTAGGGGGGCTGGACCCACAAGAGTGGAAATTTTTCCTGGCATCAGTGGGAGTAAAGATCGCCACATTTGGTATCACTGGGAGGACTAGCGTCCCATCATTGACATCTTTTGGAAGGACTAGTGCCCCATCGTTGGCGTCCCTTGGGAGGAATAGCTTATCAGTGGGAGAAGTGCCCCAAGGGCCGGATAAAGGCAAGCAAAGGGCCGCAGTTTTGGGACCACTGGCATAAACTGATCAAATCTCAAGGCTCAGAGTGTAATTTCCACACTGCTAGGTAAGGGGCGCAGCACACGGTGTACATTATCTCACCTGTAATTCTGTGCACTCCTATGTGATTTGCTGTGGATCAGCTGTTGCGCAAGAATGTGTGACAAATGGAGCCCTATTATTGTCTTGGCGTCCCGTTTACACCTATCTAATGTGTCTAAAGTGGAATAAAACCTCTGACAAAGTGTTGTTGCATTTTTTTTTATTTTTTTATTTTTTAAATTTTGGATCCCAGGACCTTTAATGTACTAGTACGCACAGCATATTGGCACATTATGGCAGACATATCTGGCAAGTGAGTTCCTCTGTTGTAAGTGATCGATTGGAAAACAGACATTTATCGAAGTGTGCACGGCCACCGTAAGAGATCCCTTACCTTCAGCTTCGGCATCATTCCATTGCTGTGCCTTTTCTAGCGAAGGTTCTGCGGCATTTGGGCCAGCAAAGGGGGGAGATATCAATTGGGGGAAGTTGCATCTTCCACTTATCTGCATTGCCCGTCTAACATGACCTTGGTCGCCTGTAGGAGCAAGGCTGAGCACAACGATATAGGTGACTCATTTGGATTAAAACTGTAACATGGAAAATTGTTATAACTGACGGAAAAGTTAGCTTTGTCCGATTTACCAGAATACAAAATATATCTCCTGATATATAAATAGGAAATACTGCCTCTAGGTCTCTGTACAGAGGATTACATGACGTTTAGGCTGGGTTCACACTGCTGCGGTGCGGGAACGCAGCGAATTTACTGCGGGTTCCCGCATCGCACCAACTCGCACGGCAGTTCACACTGCCATATGCGAACTGCTGGGGAGTGTCATACAATGTTAATGACACCCCCAGTTCTGCCCGCATATCACACTGCGAACTGACAATTCGGACATTTTCGGATCGCATAGGTGTGAACACCCATGCGATCCGATTCTGGTCCGAACAAAAAAAAAAGGGTCCTGTGCGAGTTTGGACCGAATGCGGTGCGATATCAGCCATACTATCTGTATGGCTGATATCGCACAGCACAGACATCGCATGTGATGTGAACAGCAGTGCGCTGCGAATCACATACGATGTCTGCCACCGCAGCAGTGTGAACCCAGCCTAAAAGTGATTGTAAACTATTACCTTTTAAAACAACCCATTCAGTTTAAAAATAAGAATGAAAGACAAAACTTTTGTGTAAGTAATCACATTTCCTCTGTTCTCAGCTGCATAAGAGCTGGGGGAGGAAAAGCAACATGAGCTGCCTATTGGGCACTTTTACTTCCTTCCTGCCCTGGCCAATTTTCATCTTTCAGTGCTGCCGCACATTGAATGACAATTGCGAGGTCATGCAACCATGTACCCATATGACCCATACCCATACCAAAAAAAAAAAAGTCATATGGGTACATGGTTGCATGACCTCGCAATTGTCATTCAATGTGCGGCAGCACTGAAAGATGAAAATTGGCCAGGGCAGGAAGGAAGTAAAAGTGTCCAATAGGCAGCTCATGTTGCTTTTCCTCCCCCAGCTCTTATGCAGCTGAGAACAGAGGAAATGTGATTACTTACACACAAGTTTTGTCTTTCATTCCTATTTTTAAACTGAATGGGTTGTTTTACAAGGTGATAGTTTAAAATCACTTTAAACGTTATGTAATCCTTTGTACAGAGACCTAGAGGCAGTATTTCCTATTTATATATCAGAGGAGATATGTTTTGTATTCTGGTAAATCAGACACAGCTAACTTCTTTTGAATTCATTTGAATTAAAAAAAAAAAAAAAACTGTTGAGTAATGTCTGCCTGGAGTCCAACTTTAAAGCGTTATTAACTACTGGCCACTTTTACCCCCTTCCTGACCAGGCAAATTTTTAGCTTTCAGCGCTGCCACACTGTGACAATTGCGTGGTCATGCAACACCATACCCAAATGAAAAAGTGTACCCAATGTGGGGAGGAGCCACCAGCGCCGCTGAGGGACCCCAGAAGATTAGGATCTGGGCCACTCTGTGCAAAACCCTTGCACAGAGGATGTTAGTATACCATGTTTGTTTGTAAAGGTGTGTTTGTTAAAAATATTAAAAAACCACACCTTCACAAACACACATGGTATACTTGCCTCCATTGTGCAAGGGTTTTGCACAGAGTGACCCTGATCCGCATCTTCTGGTGTCCCTCAGCGACGCTGGTGGCTCCTCACCCTGCATCGAAGGTCCACGTTGGAGAAGCATCCTTCTTGATGGACACCCTTGCGGGCGTGCTCCCGAGGCCCGCATCTGTGTCCATTCACACAGAATGCAGGATTCGGCCCCACCCCAGCGTCATTGGATTTGATTGACAGCAGCAGGAGCCAATGGATACACTGCTATCAATCTATCTAATCAGGACACGAGACACCAGATAGAGCTGGTGTGCTCGTTCCCGGCCGGAGAAGGATTGGGGGCTTGAGGTGGGCTGCAGCACCACAAAAGGTTTTTCTTGGTGACATCTCTTGACCAATTGGATTGCCTTACAACTTGATCTGGAACCCAGACGTGGAGGTCCCATATTTTGGTGGTTGAACCATAAGCCTTGTTGACTCACTGAGCATATGCCCATTTGAGTCCCCACTCCGGTAAGCCTCCTCACCAACCGGTGGTGGTTCTCTTGTCTGTGTTCTCACCTCAACATTGATGTCATGTGGAATCCCACTTCTAGTTACACAATTTGTTTTCACCATTTATTTAAAGACTGTTATGTTTGTTTTAAAAAGACTTTTGTATGATGGCACATGGACTTTAGTTTGGGTGTGAAATTCACATCTCATTTTCATTATTCTCCTATTATTGTTCATTGCACAGTGTACATTAGTGTGTGTGTGTGTGTGTGTGTATGTGTGTATGTATATTGTATTTCAATGTTTTGAGCGCTGCACATAATTTTCACTTTTTACTTATTCCTTGATTTACACTTGTCTTAGTGCTGGATGCTACTAGATATGTACACAGGGGATTGTGTAACACACGGAGGGAGGAAAGTGTGTGCAGACCAACGAATCGATAATGAAAATCGTCAACGATTTATCGTTTCAGCCCTATTCACAGCGCTTAATTTTTTCCACATTTTGTTATGTTACAGCTATATTCCAAAATGTATTAAATTCATAATTTTCCTCCAATTCTATAAACCATTCCCCATAATGACAACATAAGTTGTCAAGTTTGTTTGCAGTCTTTGCAAATTTATTAAAAATAAAAAAATTACATGTACATAAGTAACATTGAACTCGGGCGCATCCTATTTCCACTCATTCCTGAGATGTTTCTACAACTTGATTGGAGTCTACCTGTGTTAAATTCAGTTGATGGAGATGATTTGAAAAGGCACACACCTGTTCATATTCACCTATTCCCACAGTTAACAGTGCATGTCAGAGCACAAACCAAGCCATGAAATCCAAGGAATTGTCTGTAGACCTCTGGCAGGATTGTATCGAGGCACAGATCTGGGAAAGGGTACAGAATCTGTAGCATTGAAGGTCCCAATGAGTACAGTGGCCTCCATCATCCTTAAATTTAAGTTTGGAGCCATCAGGGCTCTTCCTAGAGCGGGCCACTCGGCCAAAGTGCACGTTCAAAGAAGGGCCTTGGTCAGTGAGGTGACCAAGAACCCGATAATCACTGAAAGAGCTCCAGCGTTTTTCTGTGGAGAGAGGAGAACCTTCCAGAAGAACAACCATCTCTACAGCA
The DNA here is from genome assembly GCA_037952925.1 of Lithobates clamitans. Lineage (NCBI taxonomy): Eukaryota > Metazoa > Chordata > Amphibia > Anura > Ranidae > Lithobates > Lithobates clamitans. The sequence continues at coordinate 2,233,921 of JBBGZY010000583.1, forward strand.
CTCCACCAATCGGGCCTGCATGGTAGAGTGGCCAGATGAAAGCCGCCACTCAGTAAAAGGCAAATGACCGCCCACCTGAAGTTTGCCAAAAGGCACCTGAAGGACTCTCAGATCATGAGAAGCAAAGATTGAACTCTTCAGCCTGAATGGCAAGCATCATGTCTTGAGGAAACCAGGCACCCCTCATCGCCTGGCCAATACCATCCCTACAGTGAAGCACTGGTGGTGGCAGCATCATGCTGTGGGGATGTTTTTTAGCGGCAGAAACTGGGAGAAAGATGAATGCAGCAATGTGCAGAGACCTCTTTGATAACCTGCTCCATTGTGCTCTGGACCATGGACTGAGGCGAAGGTTCATCTTCCAACAGGACAACGGCCCTAAGCACACAGCCAGGATGACAAGTAGGGGTGCAACGGATCAAAAAACTCACGATCCGGATCGTACCTCGGATCAGATCATTTTCGGATCAGCAAAAAAAAACCAAAAAAACAAGACATACATAACCCCCGCTGTAATGTTCACAATCTCCCCCCACTGTAATGTTCACCACTGCCGCCGGGTGTACCAAGATGGCCCGCCGCTCCAGAGCTAGGCCGAAGCCGCGGCCTTTCCTAAGGCCGAGGCAGCGGAGCCGTTCGGATCACGGATCGGTGATGATCCGTTGCTCCCCTACAAATGAGTAACTACAGGACAACTGTATGAATGGCCTTTGAGGGGCCCAGCCAAAACCCAGACTTGAACCTGATTGAACATCTCTGGAGAGATCTGACACTCTCCATTTAATCTGATGGAGCTTGAGAAATCCTGCAAAGAATGGGAGAAACTGGCCTAAAATATGCGTGCCAAGCTTGTAACATACTAAAAAAAAAAAAAGAAAACGAGAGAGAAGTGGGACTTTAAATGAAGCACACAGCAGCACAACGCAGGTCAAGTGACCAAAATTCATTTATTTGGTATAATCCATGGTATGTAAAAAACATTTTGGGCATCCAACCTCTAAAATGCTGTGGGCATCAAGCCTCTATATAAAAACCACGGGTTGATTATACATAAAATACACATAAATTACACAATAAGTCATGATCCATTGTCACACAGAGAGCAAAGATAACAATCAATATGCATGTGTACATTTGTTACTATGATTAGACCCGAAAAGAGCCATGAAAATTAGGACAAATTATAATAATAAAAGATTTGATGCCATGACAGATACTTATGGAGGGAAGTGGAATTATTGAAATCTTGGTATTCCATGATATGGGAAGGTTTAATCAAAGCTCTACGCGTTTCGCGGTATAGCAACCGCTCATCAGGAGCATACGTCATGGATTGATTCTAAAAAATATTTTTATTTTAAAAAAAAAAATACAAAATACAAAATTTCAGTAAATAAGCAGGAAATAGTTTTGTATACAAATATTGTACTTGTATAGAATGAATTAAGGGTTGTGCGTCCAAACTCACGTCTGCGTCAGCGATCCAGTGAAACAGCATCCAGAATCGCAGAGAGCTGCAAAGCCGCCCGACGCCAGGGTGATCTGCGGGAATGGGAACAACAGCCATAGGCAAAACCATTGCTGGTGGCTGCAATGAGTGTAGGATGCGGACCTCCATGTGGGAAACCTATATGAAACAAATCATAGTGATGCGTAAGTATGAGAAAATGTGAAAAGAGTGATGTGGTGACGACGTGGAAATAAGGAAAGAGTGGTATAGGAAGGAGTGGGGGGGGGGGGGGGGGAGAGAGAGGCAAAGAAATAACGTGAACAATAAAGACTGATGGAAAAGAAAAAATAGGGAAAAGGGAATGATACCTGGTGTACAGAGTGGACAATTCTAAGCATGTGAGTGTGATGCTGAACAGGAAGGAAAGTGGAGTGTGTGAAGGCCAGCCTTGGGGATGCCTATATAGGTGTTCCATCATGGCCCAGCCCCCCACATCAAGTCTACAGACCACACCTGAGAGTGGAGCACTTTCACCTGGGCGGCTCAGCCGTCAGGCGATCAGCGCCAATCCATCTCCCCAGTGTGTCCACCGAACAGCGACACACCGCCAGAAACATAGCGCCACAAGGACGCCCTGCGACCGGCGGATGTGACGTGACGCAGAGAGGGAAGGACCATGCATCCGCCTCCTCCCCGACACCCAAGGGCGGGTAGAGAGGTAGGAGACCCACATGAAACACTGCAGCTGACGGAGGCGAGCAAATGCAGACAGATCAGTGAGATCAAAAACACTGTCCAGGGATCGCAGATGCAGACCCAGCAGGACACATCAAACAGTATGGAGGGTTGATTGTGGGACCACTGATACCAAAGGCCCACATAAATATAGGAAATAATTTTGTGACTGCTGCTGTGTGCTTCCATCCCGCGTTATGTATTCAAAAAAGGAAACCTTTTGGGACTTTAAATGAGGCTGGCACCAAAGGGATGCTCACCTCCATCCCGGTCATTGGTTAAAAAGAAAAAGAGAGAGAAGTGGGACTTTAAATGAAGCACACAGCAGCACAACGCAGGTCAAGTGACCAAAATTCATTTATTTGGTATAATCCATGGTATGTAAAAAACATTTTGGGCATCCAACCTCTAAAAAGCAGTGGGCATCAAGCCTCTATATAATAAACCATGGGTCTAATCATAGTAACAAATGTACACATGCATATTGATTGTTATCTTTGCTCTCTGTGTGACAATGGATCATGACTTATTGTGTAATTTATGTATAATCAACCCATGGTTTATTATATAGAGGCTTGATGCCCACAGCATTTTAGAGGTTGGATGCCCAAAATGTTTTTTACATACCATGGATTATACCAAATAAATGAATTTTGTTCACTTGACCTGCGTTGTGCTGCTGTGTGCTTCATTTAAAGTCCCACTTCTCTCTCTTTCTTTTTAACCAATGACCGGGATGGAGGCGAGCATCCCTTTGGTGCCAGCCTCACTTAAAGTCCCCAAATTTTTCCTTTTTTGAATAATAAAAAAAAAGACTTGAGACTGTAATTGGTGCCAAAGGTAATTCAACAAAGTATTAAGCAAAGTGTGTGTGTGTGTGTGTGTGTGTATATATATATATATATATATATATATATATATATATATATATATATATATATATATATATATATATATATATATATATATATATATATATATATATATATATAAATCTCTATCATCTTCATCATCATCTCTATCTACATAGTGGTGCTTGCAATGATCAGCGTTTATGTAAAATCTTTATCACAAAAGGAAAAAACTGTTTACTGTTACTGCTTTATAAAGTTGTGGTGTGTTTTTGTATTTTTGTTTTTTAAGCTGGAGTTTGGCTATCTGCTTTCGATGCATTAACACCCCCGCCCGACACTCAGTGCTGCTAACCAAAGGGACCCCCTGAGCTCCTTCATCCAGAGTGGAGGCACTTTAATAAAGTAAATCTGTTAATGGCCGGATCACCAGGTGAAAACCAAAGTGGGGGGGAAAAAAAGCATAAAAAGAAAATGAATGCAGCCACCAATGATTAGTAAGATGCAATATAATACATTTTTGGGGTTTAATACCGTTTTTAAGAAGTGATTTTCCGTTCTTCTTTTTATATGCTATAAGCAGCTTCTGCTTTATGTGCTTTCTTGATGGTTCCTTTTCACCTGCAAGCTAAATGTGGTACGCCCGTGGGGATTTCAGTTGTTGTTGTACAACTTTGTAATTTTTATTTCCTCCTGCTTAAGGAAGTGAGATTACGTGTATTCATTGCGGAATAGTGGCCTCTCCAGCTAAGCACAAGCAACGTGTTTGCGGGTATGTACATTTCATTAGCTCTGGCTCTTTATTTATTACAGATACTTAATATAGTGCCAACATTTTTACACATTTCTATACATATACATTGTACATTCACGTCAGTCCCTGCCCTTAAGGAGCTTACAGTCTAAGGTACCTAACTCGCATTCATACATATACTAGGGCCAATTTGGACAGGAGGCAATTAACCTACTAGCATGTCTGTCTTGACGTGTGGGAGGAAACCCGAGTTCCTGGAGGAAACCCACACAGGCACAAGGAGAACATGCAACCTCCGGGCAAGTAGTGCCATGGTAGGGATTCAAACTAATGACCTTAGTGCTACCAGTCTCATCATTTAAAGGTGGATGTTTGGCTATTGCTATACTGTATATAACGATTCACCCCAGAATGTTCTCGCTACTCAAGTTTCAATCCAGAAATGCCTTGTGGCTATTTGTGTTCATGATTTCTCCAGCTCTGCTGATCTAAATACTGCTGTGTGATATGTGAATTTTCCAGTTCTGCTTTTAATATTGTAGAAACAGGATGCATGCCACAAGTTTAACACTTAACTAGTGAGCAGTTAGAAAATAGAGGCTATTATTGTATTCTAGGAAATTGCTATTCTAGTGATTAAGTGGAATTGATCGGTTTCATGGTCGGTGTTGCACAAATCCAGCAACTATATCCTTTTTGTTAAAAATTTCTGCTGCTTAATAAAAGCTTTTTTTTTCATTCACTATAATACTGGTCTTTTATTCAACAAAAAAACTTTTATTTGCTTGAACTGGAACAAAACCTTAAAGTGGAGCTCAACCCAAAAGGGCGCGCTCAGCTTGTCTGCTTCTCCTCACCTGCCTTTTTTGACAGGTACCTGCTCCCACTTCTGGCTCACTATGCCATGGCAAAGTAAGCCAGAAGTTCGACTCCTGCACCCATTTCTCTCTTTCCCCCTGCAGCCGGGACATTCCATTCAGAGCGCAGTGCGATATACGCTGTAGGAAAACCGGCTGTGAAGCTGCAAGGCTTTGCTGCTGATTTCCCATAGCAAAGAAGGCGGTGGCTTCACTGCTGGTTTCCCTTAGCCAAGATGGTGCCAGCACCCGAGAGCTGATTCAAGAATCTGCTTGGGTGAGGACACCTCTGGATGCCTGGATAGTTAAGTGCCTTAATAGTAAAAGCCAACAGCTACAGTATTTGTAGCTGCTGACTATTAATTTTTGGAAGGAGCAGTCGGGACTGGGAAACTGGTCAGAGTTGAAGGAAAGATGGATGATGCTAAATACAGGGATATTGTTGAGCAAAACCTGTACCACTCTGTGATTTGAGGCTAGAACGGAGGTTCACAGCAGGACAATTGGCCCAAACACACTGCTAAAACAACACTTGAGTGGTTTAAGGGGAAACATGTAAATGTGTTGGAATGGCCTAGTCAAAGCCCAGACCTCAATCCAATAGAAAATCTGTGGTCAGGCTTAAAGATGGTTGTTCACAAGCGCAAACCATCCAACTTGAAATAGCTGGAGCAGTTTTGCAAGGAGGAATAGGAAAATCCCTGTGGTAAGATGTGGCAAGCTCCTAGAGACTTATCCAAAGCGACTTGGAGCTGTGATAGCCAGAAAAAGGTAGCTTAACCACTTGAGCCCCGGACCATTATGCTGCCTAAGGACCAGAGGTCTTTTTCCAATTTGGCACTGCGTCGCTTTAACTGCTAATTGCGCGGTCATGCAATGCTGTACCCAAACGAAATTTGCGTCCTTTTCTTCCCACAAATAGAGCTTTCTTTTGATGGTATTTGATCACCTCTGCGGTTTTTATTTTTTGCGCTATAAACGGAAAAAGACCGAAAATTGTGAAAAAAAATGATATTTTCTACTTTTTGTTATAAAAAAAATCCAATAAACTAAACTTTAGTCATACATTTAGGCCAAAATGTATTCGGCCACATGTCTTTGGTAAAAAAAATGTCAATAGGCGTATATTTATTGGTTTGCGCAAAAGTTATAGCGTCTACAAACTAGGGTACATTTTCTGGAATTTACACAGCTTTTAGTTTATGACTGCCTATGTCATTTCTTGAGGTGCTAAAATGGCAGGGCAGTACAAAACCCCCCCAAATGACCCCATTTTGGAAAGTAGACACCCCAAGGAAATTGCTGAGAGGCATGTTGAACCCATTGAATATTTATTTTTTTTGTCCCAAGTGATTGAAAAATGACAAAAAAAAAAAAAAAAAAAAAATATTTACAAAAAGTTGTCACTAAATGATATATTGCTCACACAGGCCATGGGCCTATGTGGAATTGCACCCCAAAATACATTTAGCTGCTTCTCCTGAGTATGGGGATACCACATGTGTGGGACTTTTTGGGAGCCTAGCCGCGTACGGGGCCCCGAAAACCAATCACCGCCTTCAGGATTTCTAAGGGTGTAAATTTTTGCTTTCACTCTTCACTGCCTATCAGTTTCGGAGGCCATGGAATGCCCAGGTGGCACAAAACCCCCCAAAATGACCCCATTTTGGAAAGTAGACACCCCAAGCTATTTGCTGAAAGGCATGGTGAGTATTTTGCAGCTCTCATTTGTTTTTGAAAATGAAGAAAGACAAGAAAAAACATTTTTTTTTTTTTTCTTTTTTCAATTTTCAAAACTTTGTGACAAAAAGTGAGGTCTGCAAAATACTCTCTATACCTCTCAGCAAATAGCTTGGGGTGTCTACTTTCCAAAATGGGGTCATTTGGGGGGGTTTTGTGCCACCTGGGCATTCCATGGCCTCCGAAACTGTGATAGGCAGTGAAGAGTGAAATCAAAAATTCACGCCCTTAGAAAGCCTGAAGGCGGTGCTTGGTTTTCGGGGTCCCGTACGCGGCTAGGCTCCCAAAAAGTCTCACACATGTGGTATCCCCGTACTCAGGAGAAGCAGCAGAATGTATTTTGGGGTGTAATTTCACATATTTCCATGGCATGTTTGAGCAATATATCATTTAGTGACAACTTTGTGCAAAAAAAAAAAAAAAAAAAAAAAATTTGTCTCTTTCCCGCAACTTGTGTCGCAATATAAAATATTCCATGGACTCGACATGCCTCTCAGCAAATAGCTTTGGGTGTCTACATTCCAAAATGGGGTCATTTGGGGGGGTTTTGAACTGTCCTGGCATTTTATGCACAACATTTAGAAGCTTATGTCACACATCACCCACTCTTCTAACCACTTGAAGACAAAGCCCTTTCTGACACTTATTGTTTACATGAAAAAGTTTTTTTTTTTTTGCAAAAAAATTACTTTGAACCCCCAAACATTATATATTTTTTTAAAGCAAATGCCCTACAGATTAAAATGGTGGGTGTTTCATTTTTTTTTTTCACACAGTAATTGCGCAGCGATTTTTCAAACGCATTTTTTGGGGAAAAAACACACTTTTTTTTAATTTTAATGCACTAAAACACGCTATATTGCCCAAATGTTTGATGAAATAAAAAAGATGATCTTAGGCCGAGTACATGGATACCAAACATGACATGCTTTAAAATTGCGCACAAACGTGCAGTGGCAACAAAATAAATACATGTTTAAAAGCCTTCAAAAGCCTTTACAGGTTACCACTTTAGATTTACAGAGGAGGTCTACTGGAAAAATTACTGCACTCGATCTGGCCTTCGCGGTGATACCTCACATGCATGGTGCAATTGCTGTTTACGTTTGACGACAGACCGCCGCTTGCGTTCGCCTTAGCGCGAGAGCAGGGGGCGACAGGGGTGTTTTTTTTTTTTTTTTTTTCTTATTTTTTTGCTTTTTTAATCTTACTTTTTAAACTGTTCCTTTCATATTTTTTTTTTTTTAATCATTTTTATTGTTATCTCGGGGAATGTAAATATCCCCTATGATAGCAATAGGTAGTGACAGGTACTCTTTTTTTAAAAAATTGTGGTCTATTAGACCCTAGATCTCTCCTCTGCTCTCAAAGCATCTGACCACACCAAGATCGGTGTGATAAAATGCTTCCCCAATTTCCCAATGGCGCTATTTACATCCGGCGAAATCTAAGTCATGAAATACTCGTAGCTTCCGGTTTCTTAGGCCATAGAGATGTTTGGAGCCACTCTGGTCTCTGATCAGCTCTATGGTCAGCTGGCTGAATCACCGGCTGCATTCTCAGGTTCCCTGTTGAGACAGGAGAGCCAGAGAAAAACACGGAAGAAGGTGGGGGGGGGGGGGCATTCCCTCCCACGGCTTGTAAAAGCAGTGTAGAGGCTAATTAGCCGCTAGGATTGCTTTTACATGAAAGCCAACCGCTGGCTGAAAAGAATGATACCAAGATGATACCTAAACCTGCAGGCATCATTCTGGTATAACCACTCAAAGTCGTGAATGGCGTACCTGAAGACAAAAAAATGGTTAACAATGGTTAACAATAAAGCACAGTAAAGTGTAAATAATTACACACCTGAAAAACAAACATGATAAAACATAATAACAATAACAATAAAACATTGCAGAATAGAATACAGTAAAAAAGAGCAGAACAATAGAGAGAGAGAATAGAGAGAGAGAACAATAAAACAACAACTATTTTTTTTTTATTTCATTTTTTTTTTTTTTTTACACTTTTTTTGTAACTAACTTTTATAACTGTAACCGGTTCCAGGTTCGGGTCTCTCAAAATGCGATGGCATCTTGGGAGACCCTGTGAAAGTGGGCCTAGTCTGTGGAATGCTGTACCCTACGCTAATAGTCAACTAGTGCATGGTAGCGTTCAAAACATTCACCAATGCAAAGACCAGGATTGTCAGGACAGGAGGGACAATAATAGTGGGTGTCACGCCTATATCCGCGCTTGCTGCAGACACAACATCCTTTTTGGGGGGGTTCGTTGGGTAGGGGTACTCGGGAGGACATAAAAATGCCTCTCATGCAGCCGACTGCATTTGGGGATGTGAATGGGGGAAGTACGGGCGCTGCAGAAGCGGTGGGTTCCCAATTAGGATTGGCGAATGCAGCAGGAAGGGCACTATGGGCACGACGGGCCTGTGTTTGTCTTTTTGGTGGCAGCGGGACACTACTTGTGCTTGCCACCTCACCAGCTTGAACTGCACTTATGGGACTCGCCACATCACCAAGTGTTACTGCAGTGCTGGTTTGACTACGACCGGGGTGTACTAGGCCGCTGGCGCTTGCCAGTTCACCAAAACGCTACCAAAAAACTGTTAGCGATCGCAGGGATCAGGCCTGATTCTGCGAACGCTGCAGTTATGCGTTTAGAGTTTTGTAAGTGACAGTGATCGATCGATACTGCACTTGGGTGGGCTGGGCCGGGCCAGGCGGAGGGGCAAAACGCAGGTGCTAGCAGGTATCTGGGCTGATCCCGCTAACACTGAGTTTTTGGGAACCCTAAACTGCTGGTGACGCTAGTATAGATCTGATCGGATCAGATATTGATGCGATCAGATACTATACCACTAAGGGAGGTGTACAGTGCGTGAGTGGGTGTTAGCGGTACTGGCGCTAATCTGACGCTGCCTGGGGCTGGTGCTTGCCAGTTCACCAAAACGCTACAAAAAAAACTGTTAGCGATCGCAGGGATCAGGCCTGACTCTGCGAACGCTGCAGTTATGCGTTTAGTGCCTTGTAAGTGACAGTGATCGATCGATACTGCACTTGGGTGGGCTGGGCGGAGGCACAAAACGCAGGTGCTAGCAGGTATCTGGGCTGATCCCGCTAACACTGCGTTCTTGGGAACCCTAAACTGCTGGGGACGCTAGTATAGATCTGATCGGATCAGATATTGATCCGTTCGGATACTATAACACTAAGGGAGGCGTATGCTGCGTGCGTGGGTGTTAGCGGTACTGGCGCTAATCTGACGCTGCCTGGGGCGACGCATATCACCGCCGGGCGATCGGGGGGCTAAACCTTTATTCGGTAATAAACGGCGGGTGCCCTGACACTATAAAAAATAAACGAACTAACCAGCGTCAACCGTAACGGTTATACGGTGATCAGTGGTGAAAGGGTTAACTAGGGGGCAATCAAGGGGTTAAAACATTTATTAGGTAGTATATGGGGGTCCCTGACGCTATAAAACGCTGACGGCGAACCTAAATATTTACCTCACTAACTAGCGTCACCAGCGACACTAATACAGCGATCAGAAAAATGATCGCTTAGCGACACTGGTGACAGGGGGTGATCAAGGGGTTAAAACTTTATTAGGGGGGGTTAGGGGGGTACCCTAGACCTAAAGGGGGGTAATACTAACTGTCCCAACACAGTAACTGTCACAAACTGACACTATGCAGTAATCAGAAAAAAAAAAAAAAAACTGCTGGTGTCAGTTTGTGACGGGGGGGGGGGGGCGATCGGGGGGGGGGGGATCGGGGTGTTTTGTGTGCCTGGCATGTTCTACTGTGTGTGTGTGTGTGTGTGTTGGTGCACTCACATAGATGTCGTCTCTCCTCGGGCCGGAACGGAAAATACCGACCCGAGGGGAGATGACATCACTTCCTTTGCTGCTGTTTAGCATACAGCAGCAAAGGAGTGTTCTCATTGGCCGGCGGCGATCGCGAGGGGGGGGCCACGAACGGATGGTCTCCCCCTCATCACCGATCGCCGCTGGACAAAAGACGACCGCCTCGGGCACCGGGGGGGGGGGTCCGATCGGACCCCCCACCCGCGGAAGGCAAATCACGTACCCTGTACGTGATTTTGCCTGTCCGTGCCACTTTGCCGACGTACATCGGCGTGAGACGGTCGTCAAGTGGTTAACAAAGTATTGACATGTGAATAGTTATGCACATTGACCTTTTTTTCTGTTATTTTGTCCTATTTGTCATTTGCTTCACAAAAAAAAAATAAAAAAAAAAAAATCTACAAAGTTGTGGGCATGTTCTGTAAATTAAATTATGCGAAAAATGCCAAGGTATGTGTATATATATATATATATATATATATATATATATATATATATATATATATATATATATATATATATATATATATATATATATATATATATATATATATATATATATATATATATATATATATACATACATACGATAGCACTTTCGCCTAGCAGTAAGAAGGGTCGCTGGTTCGAATCCCAACCACGACACTACCTGCCTGGAGTTTGCATGTTCTCCCTGTGCCTGCGTGGGTTTCCTCCCACACTCCAAAGATCTGCTGGTAGGTTAATTGAATCCTGTCCAAATTGTCTCTAGTATGTATGAATGTGAGTTAGGGACCTTAGATTGTAAGCTCCTTGAGGGTAGGGACTGATGTGTGATATATAATTTCTCATTGGTTCATTGACACACAGCGCTTCCTTATTCAGAACCATAGGGTTATATTGCCCCCTACAGGAGTAGGACACTAGGCAGAAAGACCTGGCTACGCCCATGGGCAGTCCTAGGTGATATACACCCCCCTCTCTGCTATAGGCCTTGAGGTTTTTTTTATTTATTTATTTTTTTTTTCTCTGCCTAGTCAGGAGTAAGGACCTAGTTCCCTGCTGGGATCTCTAGTCCTGGCAAATTTTTTTATTTTTTGTTTGCAGCTCTCACAGGAAAAAATAAACCAATCAACTGCCGCACTGGGCGACGGGCTGGACATTTGATCCAGTGGTCCCCCCAGTCTGGCCTGCGAGCGTGTGCAGACCGCAGCTACGCGCTTGATCGGCCGCGACATAGCTCCACTGGACGGAGGCTGGCTCGCGAGGTTGCATACAACCGGGTCTCGGCTCCAGACGCCCCTCATGGCCAACCGCCCCCCCCCCCCCACTTCGGTGCCGAGGAGGTTCTGTCTGGAGTGGTGCCCTGCCTGGTCCTGGTATGGTGAGTAAATGTCCCCGTGCTCCCCTTGGTGGGTTTGCGGTGGACTCGGACCACTCCCCAGGTCAGTCGGTCCTGCGGGTTTCCCTCCACCCTTGCACCCTCTCTTCCTAGGGTGGAGGGTCCCTGGAGGTTGCCGGTAGCCCCCCTTTACTCCTCCACCTTCTATATGGGTTAGTGTGGTGCCATGATGGATCCTGGGGGATAGGGTTGAGTACTGGTGGGCAGGTGGTGCGCGTCGCCAGGTGCAGTGCTTACTGAGGGATAGAGGCACTGGGAGCTCCCGGGGTCCGGTGCCGGATCCTCTTTCAGGGGCTTTCCTGGTGTCTGTGTAAGCCTTGTAGCGCGGCCGAGGCCATTTTGCCGTAGCCAATGTCTTTTTTTTTTTTTTTTTTCCCCCCTAGTGCCTGCTGACTTATGGCTGGCGGCCATGTTTGTGTAGCTCAGCGGCCATGATTTGGTGGTTTTTGTGCTCAGGCAGCGGTGGCCAATACTGTGTAGCACAGATGGTGTTTTTAGCGAGCGGAAGCTCCTCTGGGGTGGTGAGTCTGCTGGGGGTCCCTTCCTCTCTCTGCTGCAGTCTGTGGGGTGTCCTCGTGTTCCGATACCTCTACCGGCGTGGGGGGTGTCCCTTTGCAGTGGGTGGTCTTCCCCTATGGAGTCTCAACTCCATAGGGGAGCATTTTTTCCCCACCTGACCCCCTATCAGAGGCTGCAGGTCCTCTCTGGGTCCCAGCCATCCGTTGTCCCACTGACAGCGGCCCTGGAGTCCTATTGTGTCCCGGGTGAAGGTGGCTTTTGCGCATCAGACTAGCAAGAAGCGTCCCCTTCTTCATCTGTCTCGTCGGATCCTGAATCTGATTCGGCTGCCGTGGACAGGGCCCAACCTGCGGTGGTGCGGCCGCGCTCCTAGATTTTTCGGACAGTGAAGATGATTTCTTTGCCCCAGTGGCTGCGCATGAGAAGGCGCTGGTGAACGCACTGATGGCATCTGTGTGGGAAACTTTAAAAATGGAGGATGCAGCTGCAGTGGAGGTGCAAGTCCCTTTTTAGCACTCGCAAGCTGTCTCGCGCAGCAAAATTGTTCCCTTATCCCTCCTTTTTTGACAAGTTTGTCTATAAGGAATGGGAGCGTCCAAACGTCCCTTTTGCTGTGCGTTTATCCTTTTCAGGAGAGTCTTTTCTCAAGAAGTGGACGACTCCGTCTGTGGTGGATCCTCCGGTCTCTTGAACAAAGCCACCATAATTCCGGTTGAAGACTCTCCAGCTTTTAAAGATCTGGCTGACAGGAAGGATGAGTCTCTGAGCCACACTGTTCATTATTGCGGGTTTGGAGCTTCGGCCGGTCCTGGCCATTGCCCTAGTGTCTCAAACACTGACAGAGTGGGTGAAGCTGTTGCGCCGTGACCTGGAGGGTGATGAGTTTCCTCCTGCCTTCACCGGCTGACCAGCTGGTTCAGGGGCTGCAGTTTTGTCTGCGATGCCTCTTTGGACGCAGCTCCCTTGCTTTCTAAGCTGTCTGTTTCAGCGGTAGTGCTTCGAAGGGTATTGTGGCTGAAGTGTTGGACTGCGGACCAGGCCTCTTAAAAAAAAAAAAAAAAAAAAGTCCTAGCTGATCTGCCTTTTTCAAGGCAATCATTTGTTTGGGGCCACTCTGGATGATATTAAGTGTCACGGGGGAAGAGTTTCTTCCACCTTCAAAAAAAGGGGAAGGAGCCACGTCACAAGCGTGGTCCTTCTTTCTCAGCACACAGTTTATTTTTTATTTTTTTTTGTCCCTCAGGGTCCACTGATAAAGGCTCAAATTCTTTCAAGCACTCCTTTGGGAGGTTCCAAGCGACCCTGGTTGGGCAAACTGACAGCAGGGTTCTCCAGACCCCCAGATAAGGCTCCTTTGGCATCAAGGGGGCACCCTCATGCGCATTCCGGGTGGGGGGGGGTGACGTCTTCGCTTGTTTCCGTGCCCGTGGACCTCTCTCTAATAAACGACATGTGGGTCCACAAAGAAATTCTGTCTGGTTACAAGATAGAGTTCCAGTCTTGTCGCCCCCACCCCCCAAGCAGATTTTTTTTCCGTCCAATCTGCGTCTGCCTCAGGGGCGCGGTGCAAGGCCTGTTGCTTCAAGGGGTGATTGTCCCGGTTCTGATGTCGGAACGCTTCCAGGGTTTTTATTCAAACCTGTTTACGATCCCCAAAAAAGAGGGTATGGAACTGATTCTGGACCTCAAGGCCCTGAAACGCTTTGTGCTGGTGCGGAAGTTCAGAATGGAGTCCATCCGCTCTGTGGTGGCATCTCTTCATCAGGGGGACTTTCTTGCCTTCGACATCAAGGATGGCTACCTGCACACTCTGATATGTTCACAACACCAGCGGTACCTCCACTTTGCTGTGGGAGAGGAGCATTTATCAGTTTGCGCCTTACCCTTTGGTCTACCCTCCCGCTCCTCAGGTCTTCACCAAGGTATTGGCCCCGGTTCTGGCATTGCTGCGCCGGCGGGCAATTGCTGTTCTGGGCTACCTGGACGACCTTCTGCTGCGAGCAGAGTCCCCAGCCAGGGCGACTTGGAGATCGCAATTCAGACTATGGCAGATTTTGGGTGGCTAATAAATTGCCAAGTCTGCGCTGATTCCAGTTCAGAAATTGGTTTATCTGGGTCTGACTCTGGATTCTGCTCTGTCCAGAGTGTTCCTTCTGCAGGACAAACTCCAGAAGTTACAGGCGGCAACCCGCTTACTGCTGTCCAGCAGGTGGGTCTCCCTGCGGACTTGCATGTGGGTGCTTGGCCTGATGGTGTCTACGTTTTGAGGCGGTCTCACCTGCTCAGTTCCATACGAGACCCCTGCAAAAGGAGATCTTGTTAAAATGGGACAATTGTCCAGGGTCTCTGGACAGTCAGATTTGGCTAAGCCAAGGAACCAAAGGGTCCCTGATTTTAGTGGCTTTGTTCCCCGGCTCTTCAGCAGGGGGAATCTTTTTTTCTCCCTCTGTACTGGACTGTGGTCACCACCGATGCCAGTCTGTCCAGGTGGGGAGGAGTCCTGGGCCTGAGCTCTGCTCAGGGTCGCTGGAGGAATCCAGACTACCTATCAACATCTTGGAACTCCAGGCGATCGGACTCTGTCTGAATCATTGGACGGATTGACTTCTGGGGCTCCTGATAAGGATATAGTCGGACAATGCCACGGTGGTGGCCTATGTCAACCACCAGGGAGGAACAAGGAGTGTGTTGGCGGGCCTGGAAGTAGGCAGCATTCTTAGGTGGGCAGAGCGTTTCGTTCCGGCCATCTCCACCGTCCACATTCCGGGGGTGGACAACTGGCAGGCAGATTACCTAAGTCGACAATAGGGGTGCAACGGATCAAAAAAATCACTGTTCGGATCGTTCCTCGGATCAGGAGTCACGGTTCGGATCATTTTCGGATCAACAAAAAAAAAATCTCCCCCACAGTAATATCCACAATCTCCCTATTGGCAGGGTATTGCAGGGTATTGCAGGGTATTGGCGGGTATATTGGCAGGGTATTGGCGGGTATATTGTCAGGGCATGGCAGAGTATTGCAGCAGGGCATTGCAGAGTATTGCAGCAGGGCATTGCAGAGTATTGCAGCAGGGCATTGCAGAGTATTGCAGCAGGGCATTGCAGAGTATTGCAGCAGGGCATTGCAGAGTATTGCAGCAGGGCATTGCAGAGTATTGCAGCAGGGCATTGCAGAGTATTGCAGCAGGGCATTGCAGAGTATTGCAGCAGGGCATTGCAGGGCATTGCAGCAGGGCATTGCAGGGCATTGCAGAGTATTGTCAGGGCGTTGCAGAGTATTGTCAGGGCGTTGCAGAGTATTGTCAGGGCGTTGCAGAGTATTGTCAGGGCGTTGCAGAGTATTGTCAGGGCATTGCAGAGTATTGGCAGGGTATTGCAGAGTATTGGCACTGTTGCCGTCCAACATCTCCCCTCCACTGTACAGATCAGTACACAGAGGAGAGAGAGAGGAACCGGCGTCATGACATGACGCCGGTTTGTTACAAGTGATCGCTCCGTCATTCGACGTGGTAAACGGCCGCCGGGTGTACCAAGATGGCCGCCGCTCCGGAGCTAGGCCAAAGCCACGGCCTTTCCTATGGCCGAGGCCACAGAGGTGTCCCGTACGGATCAACCTCCGCGGATCGGATCACTGATCGATGACGATCCGTTGCACCCCTAGTCGACAAGTGTTGGACCAAGGGGAGTGGTCCCTTCATCAGGAGCTATTTCAACAGATATATGTCTGCATTGGGGCTCTCCAGTGGTAGATCTGACTGCATTTAGGATCAACAGGAAGGTGCAGAGGTTTGTGGCCAGGTCTCAGGACCCTCTAGTGGATGCCTCAGACACTGGTGGGCCCAGTATCGTCTGATCTATATTTCTAAAGGAAAAAATTGCGCTAGGTGAACAAGTAAATCTAATTGAATTATAAATAAGTGAAACCTGTGAAGATACCCTGCAGCTGAACACTATTAACCCTGATAGGGGGCACAGATGTAACATATACAGAACAGAAGTGCAGCGCTTGATAAATGTACCGTGACAAACTTGGATATAAATATTTACGGAGACTGCAAATATTAAAATTAATAAGTATAAATATGTGATCCCAGAATATAAGTTAATTTTAGAATTATAATGAAATAAAGAGGAAAAATAAAATATGATTTTCATAAACCCTAGTGTCCATATATTAAACATGTGCAATGATGAAATAGTGACTTCACTGCAGGTGTGTGTGTGTGTGTGTGTGTGTGTGTGTGTGTGTGTGTGTGTGTGTGTATATATGTGACTTCCACTGCAATATACCGCCCTTTACCCTGAGAATATTAGAGGCTTACTAGAAAGCCCTATTTAAAAGGCATAGCGACACCAACACTGGAATCCAACAGACGAACCTCAGCCTTCATGGAAAAGAATATCCCCCTCACAGATGTCCGAGCAATGTTCCAAAGTGCTCACCTCCAGGATGGTGGGTACACATCAGCAGAGTGTTCACTTCATAAGTACCGTGTACATCCACTGGAGATTTGATGAAAGGAGACGGCTTCCTCCTCATTCCTTGGATCTTAGCTGTGTGTCTGATCTTTGCCTTTCCTTTTCTCAAGCTTCTGCCCTGGCTGTTATGCAGGATCAAATTCCGGTCATTCTAGTGGCTCCGGACTGGCCTCGTCGGTCCTGGTATGCCAACCTGGTGCATCTGGTCGCAGACGTCCCCTGGTGGCTGCCTCTCAGGGAGGATCTGCTATCCCAAGGGCCGATCTTCAACCCTGCTTTAGCGTCGCTGGCTTTAATGGCCTGGCTGTTGAAAGCCAGGTGTTGGATAGAGGCTTACCTACGTCGGTGATTTTGACACTACTCCATGCTAGGAAGTCTACTTCCAGTAAGATATATCATCGTACATGAAAAGCGTACATTTCATGGTGTGAGTCAGTGGGGTTTCACCCACGTTCCTTTTCGGTGGCTCGGATTTTGACTTTTCTTCAGAGGGACGTTGAAAAGAATTTGGCCTTGAGTACTATCAAGGGCCAGGTGTTGCCTTTTGGCGGTTTTCTTTCAGCGCCTCCTGGCTTCGCATTCCTTGGTGCGTACCTTCGTTCAGGGTGTGTGACATGTGGTTCCACCGGTGCAATCTCCCTTGCCATTGTGGGACTTGAATCTAGTACTTTCCCTTTTCGTCATTTCAGGACAGCCACAATAGAGAGAGATAGTCTCCTCCCCTTCCTCTGGAAACACTGCGCCAGCCCATAAATTCTCTCCTCCCCTGCCAGACCTCAGTTATTAGTGTTTCCTCCGGTGGGGAGACACTGTGCAGAGGAACCAGGCCGGGTGCAGTCAGGGAGATTGTGGCCTTCTAAAAAGGAACATCCATAGGGAAGCAGGGGCTTCTAGGATAAAAAGTGGCGGTACATACCGCAGCTGAAGCCACCCCTTCCTTGCCGAGCGCGGCATCAGGTCGTGGGGGACCCCTATCGCGTCCACAGGGCCGCAGCATGGAGACAGTCCGCTCTCCCTGTACTTTTGTACAGGCCGCAAAATTTGGCACCAGCGGGCCGGACGACGGGTGACGTCATTTCCGGCGGGGGGGCGGACGCTTTCCCTTTGA
This sequence comes from Lithobates clamitans, assembly GCA_037952925.1. Taxonomy (NCBI): domain Eukaryota; kingdom Metazoa; phylum Chordata; class Amphibia; order Anura; family Ranidae; genus Lithobates; species Lithobates clamitans. The sequence goes on from JBBGZY010000583.1 coordinate 2,251,668, forward strand.
CCCGCGACTTCCGGTTCCGGGTTGCGGCGCTGATAGGGGGCCGGGCTCAGGCTGGAGTGAGTCGCTACACGTGGAGACAGTGTGAGACTCTACACAGGCAACCACCTGCAGTCATGTCTGAGGCAGATGCTGCAACTCATACGGACGCTATCTCCAGCCTTCCAAAGGTAAGAGTTCCTTGGGGAAGGGTCCTCTCTATCTAAGGATTGTTCCCCCTCATGTATGGTTCCTTACTTAGAGGGGGGGCAGACCCCCTGGGTGGTCAGGGGGTGGGGGGTATGCGCAGTTCCCTTAAAGTGGTTCTGGTACACTCCCAGGGTTGTTTCCACTTAAATATGCTGAATGTAATATGTGGTTTTTGTATGTAATTTCACAAATCTACAGAAAAAACAAAGTCCACGCATGTCTCTAAAAGGAAGTGTGCCTCTTGCAGAGACAGTTTAGGGGAAGCATGGACAAAAGTTTTGTGTAAAGAAGGCATAGACTCCCTGGTTAAGGAAAGGGAATCTGAACAGCAGTCTGGTTTGGCAGCTTCTGTGAAGGAACTGTCATCCACCTTTTCTTCCTTTTTTAAAACGTTTTTTGAGACGTTTCAGCTTCCCTCTAAACCCATTCAGCAGGATACAACCCCGCCTCATGCTCAGGGCTCTGCACCTGCCAGATCTACTAATTTAGTTATGGCAGAGGAAATGTCAGGCCCTTCCGGGGTGGAGCTGAGGCAACCGGACAGTGGCACGTCTGACTCCCATGAGGAGTCAGAAGGGGAAGACCAGGACGGGGAGTCCAGGAAAATCTCCAGGTATAAATTGTCCCTGGATGAGGTGGAAGACCTCTTAGGGGCAATATATACAACCCTCGGTATACACGAGGATAAAAAACCCCTATCTCTCCATGACCTTATGTATAAGGGTTTGGGAGATCAAAAAAGAAAAGTTTTTCCAGTACATGACGTTCTGGTGGAAACAATTAAAAAGGAGTGGCAGGATCCTGAGAGGAAACCCTTTTTTTCTAGCTCCCTTAAAAGAAGGTTCCTGTTTTCAGAGGATCCAGCGTCCATTTGGAATAAAAATCCCAAATTAGACGCTGCCTTCTCTCAGGTCTCTAGACACACAGACCTGGCATTTGAGGATATGGGGGCCTTGTCGGATGTCATGGACAAGAGGATAGACTCACTTCTAAAAAAGACGTGGGACTCAACTGTGGGTAATTTAAAGCCAGAAATGGCTGTTACTGTGGTAGCCCGCAATTTAGAACATTGGCTTTTCCAGATTCAGGAGCATAATGAAGCTGGCACAGCCAAGGAAACTATCCTAGCTTCATTCCCCACGATTCTGCGAGGAATCGCATATATTGCAGACGCCTCAGCAGAGTCAGTTCGTATATCGGCCAGATCAGCGGCGCTGGCAAATTCGGCCAGAAGAGCGCTCTGCCTTCAAGGTCAAATTGTGCGGGATACCCCTGACAGGTGATCTACTCTTTGGCCCTGGGTTAGAGACGGTCTTAGACCGTACAGCGGACAAAAAGAAGTCCTTTCCGCTTAAACGGAAGGCCCCAGCTCAGTCAAGGAAGGGGTTTCATCCGAAAAAAGGCAAAGAATCTCCCAAACAAGGGAAGAAAACTGGGGGCCAAAGAGGTAAGGGCAGAGGAGGGGCGATTTTTCGCCCTCCTGAGAAAACCCGTAAAGATCAATGACTCTCTAGGGACGGTGGGAGGAAGACTGGGGGCCTTTCTTCCACAGTGGGAGACCCTCTCTCCCAATCGATTTATCCTGGGGATCATAAGAAGGGGGTATCTCCTGGAATTCTCAAAGCCCCCCCCGCAGAGGTTCCTGGTTACGCAGCATTCCACCTGCACAGCAAAGGCCGAAGCTTTGGTCGACGCCCTGAAAGAACTGGAGATTCAGAACGTAGTTCGCAGAGTACCAAAGGGGCAGGAAGGAGAGGGGTTCTATTCCCACGTATTTGTAGTGAAAAAACCATCAGGGAAATTCAGATTGATTCTGAATTTAAAACCCTTAAACAGGTCAATTTGCTACAAAAGATTCCGCATGGAATCCATTTTTACGGTCAGGGCCCTGCTGCCACACAACTGCTACATGGTGTCTCTGGACCTCAGGGACGCGTATCTACACGTCCCTATCGCAGAAACTTCCCAAAAGTTTCTCCGCTTAGCAATAGACCTGAAAGGTACAATACTGCATCTACAGTTTCAAGCACTACCTTTCGGGCTATCCTCCTCGCCCCGCATATTCACAAAGGTACTGGCAGAGGCCTTGGCCTTCCTGCGACTCCAGGGGGTGTCAGTCATAGCCTATCTGGACGACCTGCTCCTATTTGCAGTATCCCCAGAACAGTTGATCAAGGACCTCGATCCAACCAAGAGGGTACTAACAGGGTTGGGATGGCTGCTGAACTTAGAAAAGTCCAGTCTCATTCCTTCACAGCGCATTGTGTACCTGGGATACCTGCTGGACACTACGCTTTTGAGGGTTTTCCTTCCAAGGGAAAAGATTCTAAAGCTGGACAGAGCAGTTCTCTCCCTCCAGTGCAACCAGCTGGTGTCAAAAAGGTCCATAATGTCTACGTTAGGCCTTCTAACGTCTACTCTTCCAGCAGTGCAGTGGGCAGGATTACATTTTCGTCCCCTGCAATCTTATGTACTAAGAGTATGGGACCACAGTCAGAGGGATCTAGACACCTTAGTACAGGTTCCCCATCAAATAAAGAGATCTCTTTGGTGGTGGAGGAAGGAAGTGAAATTGTCACAGGGACGTCTGTGGCTTATCCCAGTCCGTCAGATCGTAACCTCGGACGCAAGTGGCAAAGGCTGGGGGGCACATTTGGGATCCCTTCTAGCGCAGGGCACATGGAAGGGCAACGAACTGCAAAGATCTTCCAACTGGAAAGAGCTGAGGGCAGTGGGCCTAGCCCTCAGATTTTTCAAAATGGAACTCCAGGGCCACCATATACAGGTACGGTCGGACAACTCATCCACCGTGGCCTATATAAACAAGCTGGGAGGCACCAGGAGCGGAAGTCTGTTGGCCCTAGCAAAGGATATTCTAAGCTGGGCCGAGTCCAACACTCTCTCACTCTCAGCGGTTTTTTTGAGAGGGGAGAAAAATATAATCGCAGATTTCCTCAGCCGGAGGAGTCTAAAAGAGGGAGATTGGGCCCTCAACCAGGAGATCTTCAATCTCATATCCGAGAAATGGGGACCCCCGGAAGTAGATCTTTTCGCTTCAAAAGACAACGCGAAAACCCCCTGGTTTTTCTCCCTAAATGCAGGGGAAGGAGCACTGGGGGTGGACGCATTGTCTCAGAACTGGCATTTCAGGACATGCTTCGCCTTCCCTCCTTCGGTGCTATTACCGGCAGTTCTGAGGAAGTTTCAACTAGAGAGCACCTCTCTCATTCTAGTAGCTCCACATTGGCCGAAAAGGGCATGGTTTTCAATCCTCAGTCAGTTAGCAGCGGAGCCGCCCCTTTTCCTTCCACCTCGAAAGGATCTTCTGTCACAGGGTCCAGTCCTCTGCCCACAAGTGCAGCAGTGGAAATTAGCGGCCTGGCTACTGAGGAGGGTATTTTAAAATCTAAGGGATTTTCAGAGAGCTTAATCTCCACCCTCCTCAACAGTAGGAAAAAGGAGACACGTAAGATTTACAAAAAGGTCTGGCTCCTTTTCAACAAATGGTGCATAGAAAACTCCTTCTCGGTGCAGAGTCCCGTAGCTGTGTTGGAGTTTCTGCAGTGTGGATCGGACAAGGGTTTATCCGTAGGCACCCTTAAAAGTCAGGTTTCAGCACTCAGTGTTTATCTGGAGAAGTCTCTGGCTACCAATCCATGGGTGGTCAGATTCTTTAGGGCACTGTCAAGACAGAGACCTACCCGAGGTCCACCCTTTCCCGGGTGGGATCTATCTCTGGTTTTACAGAGCCTTACGGGTATTCCCTTTGAGCCATTGGACAAGTGCCTGTTAAGGGAGCTTACCCTAAAAACAATTTTTAGTAGCAGTGACAACTGCCAGGAGAGTCAGCGAAATTGAGGCGTTATCAATTAGACCTCCTTTTTGTGTTATTTTGCCAGACAGGATAGTCCTTAAGACTGATCCAGCTTTTTTGCCTAAAGTGGCGTCAGGCTTTCACAGAAGCCAGGAAATAGTCCTACCCTCGTTTTGTCCCAATCCTTTAGGTGAAAGGGAACTAAAATTTCATTTTTTTAGATGTGAGGAGGTGTATCCTACAATACCTAGAGATGACTAAAATGTTAAGGAAGTCTGATTCTCTATTTATTTTGTTTTCTGGGGCCAGAAAGGGTCTCAGAGTGTCCCGACGCACGATTGCCAGATGGCTTAGATTAGCTATTGGGCAGGCATATTCTTTAGCAGGGAAAGGAGATCCCTAGAGGCATAAAGGCACACTCCACCAGAGCAGTGGCAACTTCCCAGACAGAGAAGGCTGGAGCAACGCCAGAGCAAATATGCAAGGCAGCGACATGGTCCAGCTACTTCACTTTCGTTAGACATTACAGAGTGGACCTGGTGGCGGCAGGTGAGCAGTCTTTTGGGCGAAAAGTTCTGCAAGTTGTAGTCCCACCCTAATTGGTAAGTGCTCGATTATCCTCTCTATTGTGGCTGTCCTGAAATGACGAAAAGGGAAAATTAAAGTTACGTACCGGTAACGTCTTTTCCTGTAGTCTTTCAGGACAGCCCTAGTTACCCACCCTAAGCTTGGGAGGGTCTTATTTAAGACCGAAACGCAATATGATAATGATATTGATTGGTATGTTATTAATGTGTTCTTGTGTCTCCCCAGCTGGCCGGAGGTACTCTTGAAAGAACTGAGGTCTGGCAGGGGAGGAGAGAATTTATGGGCTGGCGCAGTGTTTCCAGAGGAAGGGGAGGAGACTATCTCTCTCTATTGTGGCTGTCCTGAAAGACTACAGGATAAGACGTTACCGGTACGTAACTTTAATTTTTGGTTCTACAGAAGCCTCCGTTTGAAAATATTCAAGAAATTCCCCTGTTTACTGTCAGAAGGTGGCCTTCTTGGTGGCTATCACCTCTGCTCGCAGAATGTCGGAATTGGCTGAGCTATCCTGTTGCACGCCCTACCTGGTGATTCATAAGGACAAGGTGGTTCTTCGTCCTTGTCCTTCGTTCCTTCCAAAAGTTGTTTCAGATTTCCATTTAAATTTCCCTGTGTCCCAGGCCGTAACATCCGAGGGAATTTGCCTTGCACACCTTGGATGTGGTTTGGGCGATCAGGGTGTATTTGGCGGCCACTGAGTCCTTTCGGAGGTCAGACTCCCTGTTCATGATCGCGAGCGGCCCAAAGAAGGGGCTGTCTGCTTCCTCGGCAACCATTTCTAGATGGATCAGACAGATGATGACCCAGGTCTATATTGTCAGGGGTCGGGTTCCTCCCTTCCCGGTGAAGGCGCAATCTACTTGGGCGCTGAGTGCCTCCTGGGCTTTCCGTCATCAGAAGTCTGTGACGCAAGTGTGCAAGGCGGCCACCTGGTTGTGTGTGTGTGTGTGTGTGTGTGTGTGTGTGTGTGTATATATATTTATACTTTTTTTTTTTTTTTGCATTATCTTTATGAACATGCAAAATAAATACAGGACAAATGGTTACAGGATTTATATGATTTAAAGAAACCTCAATAACCATTGTGACTACGTTGCATAGCATGGGGTCCGCTTGACCTTCCCATAGAAGAGGCATACAAGCAAAGATTACTTAACTAATGCTGAAACCCATGAGAGGTGACATCATTGTATTGCTCAAGGCCTGTCTATGTACCAAAAAAAAAAAAAACACAATCTTGCGAGCTACCATGTGAAAATCCAAATAGTTGGAGGTTAAAGGACAGCTGCTAGCATTGATCACGTCCCATATGCTTGTGCCAAAATGTTTTATACCAATATAATGCTACGTTATCCAGATGTAACCGTACTAAATCATAATATTACTGGCTGCAGTTAAATGGTGGTGGTGAGATATTTTATACCTATATAAAAAAAATCTAGTGAACATAATAATGCAATCTTATGTGATTATAAGTTGCGATCATGAACAATTTAAAAATTGCAATCTTATGCGATCCTCCCAATGACAACCTGTGTAGCAAACACACCTCTGTATACACATGTAGCATTCATATGCAATAGAGAAATTTGCAACCCTGTGCGATAATTGCAGCGACAACCTGTTATTTACATAAATCCTATATAAAAGTGCATCGATATACAATAATCAATATAGAAATAAAGTGAACCATGTTTAAAGTGCTCTTGTGCCAAACTAATTCATGCATTAAGCCCCATACTTACTATCAGATTTTCTGCTGATTTTTTTGTCTTCAGATTTACCAAAACCATGTAGTACAAGGGCCTGCCTGATTGCATACAAATTGAAACTCCTAAGGTTTGACCTCATATTATATGGTTTTGGTAAATCTGAAGGGAAAAATCAGCAGAAAATCTGATGGTGTGTATGGGGCTTTAATCTGTAAAATCACAGCTTAAAGTCCATTCATAACTACTCCCATTCTTCTGGTGCGCTTTGCAGATGATATAACCATAAAGTGCTCTTGTCCACTCTTGTACTGCCCCTTTGGTGTATGCGCTCACCTTAGAGTGTGTGACCTTGCACCAAAGCTTGATCAAAACGCGCTTTTAAACGCGCCTCTGGGTTTATGGTCAGCATTTAGATCCTTGGGTGGTTGCATGCAGCAATATTCATATGGAAAACAGAGGAAACTGGATAGTGTATCACTGTTTTTAAAGGTTTTATTTACAATAAATATTGACAATATTCCCTATATTGGGGTACTCACATTTAATAGGTGCTATGAGCGCACCACTCTGTATCAAGCCAAACAAATATAAAGGCGCAGTACTGATGTGTCCTCTCCCACTCTGAGAACACTCCACTGTCTCACAAACCATCCTGTCCCCCTCCTGTGCCGTTAGAGCTATGTAGACCAAATGCCACATTTTGGACGCAATGAGGCGGTAATGAGAACAATCCTAAGGGCGAGAGGGAAAAAGGGTAAGTAGGGGGGTGATGTCCTGCCAAAAGGGCCGCAGCTTAGGGCACCCCCACCAAATGTGGAGGAAGGTACACCGGTCTCCACATAATCTCCCGTAGGCATCAGAGAGGGCAGGGTAAATCTTAGCAAATTAAGCACTCTGTACTATTGAGTTAATATTTTAAAACGGTTTTCGTGTCTACGAAACTAGAACAGGTAAGGCTATATAAATGGTCAGTAAATGTAAGTTTCAGGTCTCTCTCCCATTCCACCCAGAAATGGAACTTCCGCTGATCAGATTCCTACCATAACCCCCCCCCCCCCTCCGGTGTCAAATTTGGCACCTTTCAGGGAGGAGGGGGAGCAGATCCAGGTATTTGCTCCCACTTCCAGCGAAAGAGCTACGCCATCTTCTCCTCCCTCCTCCTCCACACACAGGTCCCAGAAGACAGCAGGGCCCATTCAGAATGCACAGCGTGACTCGTGCATGCGCAGTAGGGAATGAGGAGTGAAGCCGAAAGTCTTCACTGCCTGGTTCCCTTACCAGGAATGGCGGCGGTAGCACCCGTGAGTCAATCCGTGGGACTTTGGAAGCCGAAAAAGAAATATACGAACGTGTTCAATATAGTGTTTTTTTTTTAAATCTTTTATTACATCAATGACAATAAAACCATGTGAATAAAATAGTTTTGTGCCTTTTTTTTTTTTTTCTTGTATGCAAATCAACTGCTCTGTCGTTACACTGAATTTATTACAAGATTGTTGCTTGAAATTGATATGCAGAGTTGTCCTAAAGATGCCCAATGTGTTTGAGTCAAAAAGATCCTTCAGGGGTAACTCTGCAGAGAGCACAACACAATCTGTAAAAAAGAATTGGACTTTTTATTTTTTTATTTATTTTTAGGAAACCATACAAGAAACTCATCACATCTCATCACTTATAGTGTGAGTGTAAGGTACTGACCTCATAGCATACAAAGGGAATAGAAGCCTATCCGTAACATTAAAAACAATGGTCATCGTTCCTCCTTTTTGAACCACCAGAGCAAAAAGGCATTCTAAATATCATTTTTGAAAAGTAGTTGAAGATGTAGTTTTTTTGCTTTTTTTTTTTTTAACATTTAATTTTAGAATGAATCTACTTTACCAAACAAAAACCACACGCACTTAGAAATTCGTACACTCGAGAAACTTTCCATCCCGCTCCTTAGTTTTTGACTGCAGTGATGACAAAATTCAAACATCAAATTTGACGCCACTAATGTATAGAAAAAGGAATCGCCATTCTTACAATGGAAGATATCGAATGCAATTCTAGTGTATACCCATCTTTACCTACTCCTGACCTTTTGCATTCTCCATTACCTACTGCTAACTCATGCACTCTGAGCCATTTACTCCTGATCCCTGCACTTTGTGCATAACGTACCCCTGCAACCTGTGGGTTTCTTACTCCTGACCTCTGCATGCATGTGTTGCTCGCTTTTCCCCCCTTCTGCTCTTAGCCCTGTCCCTACTCTGCCCCACCCCCATTAAAATTGGGTGTGCTCAGTAGGGTGTCCCCAGATTTTATTTTGAAAATCTGGCCACCTTACTCTAGATGGGTTCACAGACCTCTAAACATGGCCGCCAAAGCTCAATGATGCTTTGAATCCATAGTTTTATTAGCAGGAACTGAATGTTTGTTTTAGTTTTATTAGCACATAATTCATGCAGAATCTGAGCATCTTGATATTCAGAAATTTGCTAGTTTCATTAAGACATTTCATCTTCTACCTGATCATGCCCAGGTCCACTGGTAGGTCACTCTGGCAGAGGAACAGCATAGGTGTCTTGAAAGGATGAAACTGCAAAAATACTTTAGGTATGCATTAAAAGCTTATCCTGAGTACAAACACTGTATTTTTACAATTTTTTTTTTTTTTTTTTGTAATCTATTGAATAGCTTTCCATTTTTTAACTGTGTGGAACTCTAGGCACAAGCGTCTGTGGCTTCCATACATGAGTTTGTGTCTTGTTTCCTCCACTTCTCTACTCTTGACCATTTGTGCCATGTATTCTATGAAACACACTACTGATGTACTTTAAAGATAAATACTACTTTTACAATCGTACAAAGTGCTCCGCAAAACCAAGTTCTGAGTAATATGCACAACAAGTTGTCATGTGGCTTTTTTTTTTTTTTAAGAAATAATCTTCCAGGAAATGTTGGCATTCCAGAGCTTCTGAGCAAATATAATGTGCAGGATGGGACCCTCCACTCTATATCTTGCCCCATCAGTGTAAAAGGCCCCTATAATACATTCTCATTGCATTGGTCAGAATGCCGTTGTATATTACCTGACCCCTGCCCTCTATTTGTTTTTGTTTTTTTGTGTATTAGAGCCCTGAACAAGGTGTATTTTTATTTATTCATTTTTTTTTTTTTTTTACATCTGAATAGTTGCTGTAACCTTTTATTTAAAATATATATATATATATATATTTACTGTTTTAGAAGATATTCACTCTGCATGCAGCTGGTGACGTCACCGACGCATGTGCTCTGAAGTTAAAATAATAATAAATAATAATAATTTTATTATTTAGTTTGTTACAACATCTCAGAGGGTTAGTGAATTGGGAGCTCGATCTATTTTAAAGCTGTTTTTTTCTATATTCTATACACACCGAATGGTCTTTAGGATAGATCCAGGATTCTTGCCCAAGGTAGCCATGAGCTATAACTGGTTGGAGGAAATTATTTTGCCTACTTTTTTTCAAATCCTGCTTGCGATCAGGAAAGAAGGTTTCATACCCTACAGTGCCTTGAAAAAGTATTCATACCCCTTTCTTTTTTTCACATTTTGTCATGTTACAACCAAAAACGTAAATGTGTTTTTTTTTTATTGGGATTTTATGTGATAGACCAACACAAAGTAGCACAGAATTGTGCAGTGGAAGGAAAATGATAAATGGTTTTCAAAATTTTTACAAATATTTGAAAGTGTGGTGTGCATTTGTATTCAGCCCTCACCTTTGCTGCAATTACAGTTGCAAGTCCTTTTGGGTATGTCTATAACAGCTTTGCACATCTAGAGTGAAACTTTTGCCCATTCTTTGCAAAAATGGCTCAAGCTCTGTCAGATTGGATGGAGAGCGTCCTGTGAACAGCAATTTTCTAGTCTTGCCACAGATTCTCAATTGGATTTAGGTCTGGACTGCGACTGGGCATTTCTAATAGATGAATATGCTTTGATCTAAACCATTCCATTGTAGCTCTGGCTGTATGTTTAGGGTCGTTGTCCTGCTGGAAGGTGAACCTCCGCCCCAGTCTAGTATTTTACAGACTCTAAGGCCTCTTTCACACGGACTATCCGTTCAGGTTCACCTGTCAGTTTTTTAGGCTGACCTGAACGGACACTCAATGGAGGTCTATGGAGCGTCGGATGTCAGCGGTGACATGTCCGCTGACATCCGACCCACTCCGATCCAAAAAAGTGTAACGGAGGAAAAACCTACTTTTCCATCAGTGATCGGATCGGGTGACGACGGACTCTACTCTTCGCTGCACACCTGTCATCTTCCTGCTCAGCGGGGATCGGCGGAGCGATCCCCGCTGAGCAAGCGGATGTTCACGGGGCGGATCATCACTGATCCGCCCCATGTGAAAGAGCCCTAACAGATTTTCTTCAAAGATTGCCCAGTGGGGATGGTGTGTTCAGGGTGATGTGCAGAGTTAGTTTTCCACCACACATAGCGTTTTGCTTTTAGGCCAAAAAGTTCAATTTTGGTCTCATCTGACCAGAGCACCTTCTTCCACATGTTTGCTGTGTCCCCCACATGACTTCTCGCAAACTGCAAATGGGATTTCTTATGGCTCTTTGGCTTTCTTCCTGCCACCCTTCCATAAAGGCCAGATTTGTGGAGTGCACGATTTAATAGTGGTCCTGTGTAGAGGTCGACCAATATATCAGCCGATATTTGGCGTTATTTAATTAATTGGCATCGGCCGATTGTGCTGATAAAAAAGGCAGATTATAACTTCAGCGTGACTTGCAAATGACTTCTGTAATAGAAGTCAATGCAAGTCTTCAGTGGAGTGACTTCTCTTCTCTCTGGGCAGCCTGCCAAGTCTGATAAAAGAAGCTAAAAAGATACAATGTTTCTACTTATTAATGAACTGAACTGTGTAGGAGTTCTCAGTTTAAGCTTTTTAAAGACTAAATCTTTTCTGACATTTGTTGCTTACAAGTAAAAATCCTGTATTTTCTGCTAGAAAATCACTTAGAACCCCCAAAAATTATATATATTTTTTTAGCAGAGACCCTAGGGAATAAAATAGCGGTTGCTGCAATATTTTATGTCACGCTGTATTTGCGCAGCAGTCTTTCAAACGCAATTTTTTTTGGGAAAAAATACACTAATGAATTAAAAAAAAAAAAAACTAAGCAGTAAAGTTAGCCCTTTTTTTCGTTTAAAAGTTTTGATTACCTGTTTTTGTGTATTTAATATTTTAAGAGTGTGTGTGTTGTGTGTGTTGTGTGTTTTGTTTTTTTATCTAAATTATACATACAAGTGAACTGTTTGGAGGTTTGTTTTGTTTAATGTTTAAATGTAAGAAATTTTCTGTATCACTTATTACTTAAGGTTTGCTCTCACACTGGAGCGGGCATGTGTTGACGGTAAAACGCTGCTAGTTTTAGCGGCGCTTTATTGTCATTTTAGTGGCGCTTTTCGGCTGCTAGTGGGGCGCTTATAACCCAGCTAGCGCCCGAGGAAGGGGTTAAATGCGCCCGTGAAGCACTGCTGCCGAAGCGCCTTGCAGGCGCTTCGGCAGTGGTGCCCATTCATTTCAACGGGCAGGAGTGGTGGAGGAGCGGTATACACCACTCCAAAGATGCTGCTTGCAGGACTTTAACATCCTGCCTGCGCATCGCCTCAGTGTGAGAGCATTCGGGCTTTTGCACTGAGACTGCAGGGGAGCTGTTTTACAGGCACTATTTTTAGCCCAAAAGCACCTGAAAAACGCCCCATTGTGAAAGGGGTCTAACTGTTAGATTTTATGAGATGAAGGAGAAAAAAAAAAAACGGCTTAACATATTGGCCCAAAAAAATCGGCATCATATATCGGCTATCGGCTGCCGCAATTTCTAAATATCGGCATCGGCCAGAAAAAAACCCCATATCGGTCGACCTCTAGTCCTGTGGATTTCTGCAGCTCCTCCAGAGTTTCCATGGGCCTTTTGGCTGCTCCTCTGATTAATGCTCTCCTTGCCTGGCCTGTCAGTTTAGGTGGAGGCCATGTCTTGGTAGGTTTGCAGTTGTGCCATACTTTCCATTTTACGATGATGGATTGAACAGTGCTACCTGAGATGTTCAAAGCTTGGGATATTTTTTTTTTATAACCTAACCCTGCTTTAAACTTCTCAACAACTTTATCCCTGACCTGTCTGGTGTGTCCCTTTTGGCCTTCATGATGCTGTTTGTTCACTAAGGTTCTCTAACAAACCTCTTGAGGGCCTCACAGAACAGCTGTATTTATACTGCGATTAAATTACACACAGATGGACTCTATTTACTAATTAGGTGACTTCTGAAGGCAATTGGTTCCACTAGATTTTAGTTAGGGGTATCGGAGTAAGGGGGCTGAATACAAATGCATGCCACACTTTTCAGATATTTTATTTTGTAAAATATTTTGAAAACCATTTATTTTCCTTCCACTTCACATTTATGTGCCACTTTGTGTTGGTCTATCACATAAAATCCCAAATAAAAATACATTTACGTTTTTGGTTGTAACATGACAATATGTGCAATATTTCAAGGGGTATGAATACTTTTTCAAGGCACTGTACATGTGAGGAGTGTCTTACATTTTACAGTTGACCAAGGCGCTTAGGAAGACTGATTCTTTTTTTGTTTTATTTCTGGGGCTAGTAAACCGCTTAGGGCTTCCAGGCAGACCTTGTCATGATGGTTGAAGCTAGCAATCCGGCACACTTATGTAGGGAGTTGGGAGTTCCTGAGGGGATCTTGGCACATTCCACTAGAACAATGGTGGCAACCTTTGCGGAATGGGCTGATGCCAGTCTGGGGCAAATTTGTAGAGCTGCGACCCGAACAAGCTTCTCTACCTTTGTCAGGCACCACAGGTTGGACTTCTTGACGGCCAAAGAAAAGGACTTCATGTGCAAGGTCCTGCAGGCTGTAGTCCCTCCCTAGGTGGTAACTACTGGGTTATCTTGTCAGATGTGCTGTCCTGAAAGATGCCTTAGGGAAAACCAAAGTTGCTCTACCGATCACGTCTTTTCCAGAAGCCTTTCAGGATGGCAGCGACTGCACGCCCAGTCGTTTTAAGTGATGGTGATTTAAGGTCATGCTATTGTTTGTACTTTGTGTCTTCCCACCTGGCTTGAGGTACTCAAAGAACTGAAGGGCTGGCAGGAGGCTCTCTAGACGTTTGCAACTGCAGTGTTTCCTGGGAAAAGGGGGAGAGTCTTCTCTCAGAGGTGCTGTCTTAAAGGACTTCTGGAAAAGACATTGGCAAGAAGTGTAACTTTTGGTTTTCTTGATTTAGTCGGTCTTGATCCTTAGCTTGTGTGTTTTCTGTGAGGCAAATTTTTGTGGGCGAAGCACATTTCCAGCATGTGCTGCCTTATGTGTCATGTATCAGTATGTTAACCCTATTTTGCCCTGGTCTGGCCAGAGCTGATTGGCACTCTAGTGTGTGTGTGTTTTTAACGCTAGGATTTTTTTTTTTTTCTTAAGATCTGATTTTCAGTGTGATTATGTAGTGTGACTTTTTGGTACAATTCCAGTGCAATTTTGTCCCCAGAGAATATGCAAATCGCATCCAAAACACAACAAATTGTTACAAGACCCTTTTCCAAAATCATAACGCATTGATGTGAACAGGCACCTTTCAAAGCAATGACTTGACATCAACCCCTAGCTCTCGCTGTATATTCAGTTTTCATTTAATTTCTTAGTTTTTGTAGTGAAGCTCTCGCTTATAGCACAGTAATTGAGTATTTTTTCGGGTAGAAGGACTGCAGACTGACGGTGTATGTAGGATCAAACTTTGACTATGCTTCTTTAAGCCACACCCATTAATGTAGTTTAGCTCCACCCATTCCCATCATGGCATGCTCGGCACATTGGATGTCTTCTCCATCCCAAGGTGGTGTTCCTCATTTCTCAGCTTCCAAAGTTGGGAAGGATGTTAATGTGATGTTGTGTTTTTCCCAAAGCAACTGGTTCCCTTTTTTTTTTAATGCCGCCACCCCCCACAACACATGCTTATGACACATGCTTCACTCTCCTGCTCTGATCCATTCCCAAGAATGAAGGACAACGTTGTGGAAGCTCCAAGTTGCTGCAGTCAGAGCTTGCAGAGCTGAGGGTTCTTAAGACCCCCATATGACACCACTATGCCAAATGAAGCAAGACATATTCTTTTCCTTACCTACAAGTATTGGGTAGGAGTGTATTTTGTTTTTAATTAATTGTTTGACTCCTGGGGAAACTATGCATAGAACAAGATTTTAGGAATATGAACCTCAAGTTGATCTATTTTTATGTATGTGTGTATAAAAAAAATACTATGAATTCCGTTTTTAACCTGTTAAATTAAGTATACATGTTTCGTGGTTTTCTCCTCCTTTGTAACTCTGATCACTGTTTTTTGCAGGTTTTTCCTGTGATTCTGCTTTACTGAATTATGTTCCCAAGGGACAAGAAAGGGGTAAGTAACTATTACAATGTACTGGCTTGACATTGTGGTACAGTGTACACTGTTTCTACCAATTCTGTACAGATGAGAACCAGAGCCAAGCAGGTAGGCAGTCAGCTTCTGTAAATCTGGTCATCCATGGATAGAAATTTGTCTGGTTCAGCAGGGACCAGACAATTTTCATTCCGTGTGTGACAAAAGCGGTAGAACAGAAGTCAATTGGTAGATTCTGTTCCACAGTCCTGTCTGAGAAAAGCTGCTCGATCAGCTCTGCAGGCAGTAGGCTGCAGCACTGATCTGTTTATTCTGACAGTGGGGGAGTCTCCTCACTGTCAGAAAATAATTGCACAGTGGGCACGATTCCCTTGTCCACTTTGAATGTGCAAATAGGGGATATCTGTTCAGTTTTTTTCCCTTCAGCCAGAAGGCTGAACCATGTATAGCTAGCTTAAAGTGTTACTAAACCCAGGAATCTGCATTCACTATATCTGGTCTCCCACAGTACACAGAAATGCAATTGTTTTAGTAAATCGAAACTGCTAAACACCTTTTTCTTATAAGCAGTTAGAGCAGTCTTATGACTTCTATCAGTGTCTGGTTAAATCTTGTAGGAGGAGTTTTCATTCTCCCCTGATTGTGCTAAGAGGCTGCAGGACCCCTGTCTGGACAGTGCTGATTGGCTCTGTGCTGATAACCTGCACTTTCCAAAGGAAAAAAAAAAATCTCTAGCAATACACACCAAACTGAGCATGTAAAAACTTGCCCCCAAGGCTCTGTTCTATCAGCAGATGAATTGGGGACAGTGGAAGAAGAGGATCAGAGAAGACTTTTTACACAATGCAAAGGAATAACCCCTTAGTTTGCACGGTGAGTATAACGAGCATGCTTTACTGCATATACAGACAGATTTTACTGTTGTGGGTTTAGTAACACTTTAACAATTGGGAAAGATGGTCACTTTACATATTGGTGCTTTTTCCACTAGTAAAATACTTGAATGAAAGCAGCCCTTCCTGATTCAGAATTTCCCAGTTCTTTACTATCACACTGGTGTGCCCTGAAATTCATGTTGTATTATTGAATATGTCGACATTTTGCTATTCTTCCTCTGCCTCTGCCTATTAGAATGATGAGCATTGAGCTGCCACATTTTTCAAAACTTGACACTGGTTTGTGTGCTCCATATTCCACTCTCATTAGTGCAGTCATATACTGCCGCCTCCTCCAGTGGGCCTTAGATGTGGGTGGAATTTGTATGTTCGTCTCGTGTTTGCACAGGTATAAACTAAAAACATACTGGTATCATCTGATCAAATTTGGAACTAGTGTGTAGGTGCTGGAGCCTTTACATTGTAAACGGGCAATAAACTGAAAGCAGTTTAAGTATTAATAGGAACCTTTCGTCACACAAATCGGAGATTCATTTTTTAATTTTTTTCAAAGTGCATGTTCCAAGGCTTTCTTTTTCAATTCTCTACTTGCTAAGGCACTGACCTGAAGCAAGCATGTGCATACAGGTGGCTCAATGCTAATATGCAGATATTTGTTCCTGGACAGTGACTTGATGTATAGCAAGGATAAAGATGACTGCATAGAAACTGCAACTTTAAGAACACGTAAACTATGGCAGCTCCCTTTTCCATTAAACTTTAAGGCTGATGTTGCATGCCTTGGGGGGGGGGGGGGGTGCTTGTGGTAAGTTCGGATGTGCTGCAAAGTGTGGAGACCTTCTGGACACTGCTGAGGTATTGGCGAGGTTCAGACTGAATCTCTACAGAATGCTGGTTTGCAGATCAGACATAGGAACATGCAGGAGCAGGAAGCAGAATCTTAGTTGAGGCAGGCGGCAGATCTACCCTTCAAAAATAGAAGCAAAGTTAGTGTTCAGGCCAGAATTGAACTAGCAGCAGAGGTACCCAAACAATGGGCAGAAGGTGGAGGTGGGATACAAGCCAAGGTCAGCAGTGGAATGTTTGGGTGCAATGGAGGTGAGCCAGGTGAAATGCAGTATAGCAGAAGCACAGATCAGGTAACTGGCCACAAGAACAACACACACACACTAATAAACACTCAGCATCTTTCCCAGGTTGTGCTGAGCGTTAAGTAGGGGAATGGTGGCAATGCCAGAGCAGGAAATGCATTCTCATTCATACATTTACACAGATATGCATACAGCTGTGACTCTTAGAGTTGGACCACACCCCTGAAATATGGGCATGCACAGATCACGAGGCTATGAGTCCTAACTTTGTCAGTGGACAATCTTTTAAGGCACCTTTCTAAGGAGGTATTCTTTCCAACGAGTGTGCTTGCTTCATTGAGTTAGGTGGGCCATAAGCAACCCAATCCCATAATCATTCAACAGCCCAATGTGACGTTCAGAGTGGGACTTTTTGGGGTTTTCTATGGGGAAATAACTTGTGGTTCTTATGTGGTACTCTTATAAAAAGTCCAATAATATTCACAAAACTTTTTTCTAGTTTGAAAATCTCTTGGCAAACTGCTGGGAAATCCTTTTATTCAGAAGAGGGAAGTGTCAAGTCACATGACCAGATTAGGATCCCACCACATTGAGGTCTGGTGGAGGGACATCGGCCAGTCAACCTTTAATGTTCTGCGCCCATACTGAAAAATCATTGACTGAGTTAGATCTGTGGTTTATCACTGTTGGGTATGATTCATTCAGATAGTATATTACAAGGAGACTTTTTTTTTTTTTTTTTTATATACACGTTTGTTTTGAATCCTGCAGTCATAAAATTACATATACTGGAGGAAATCCTTGCACTTGCGGACTTGAGGAATGCTTCTTGATGATGTGGAAGGCCATAAAGCTGATACATGCTTCTAGGAATTCCACTTTATAGCCCATTTTATGAATGAACACTTATTTACTTTTCCAAGAAAGAAAAAGTATGTTAAAGGTTTTCTTCAATTCCTTTGACATGTTTCAAGGGTTAGCAAGGTAATCGTTGATTCACCGCTTGTTTGGTTCACCTGTCACCTGTTTAATAGATACGTGTGTTTTTTTTCCTTTTTTTTTTTTTTTTTTTCTGAGCTCTGTAAATAAAAGCTGGGAATATTTGCTGGGTAATGTTGTTAAATCTGTAGGCTGGTAAAGTGCACCTCCTTATTTTTAGGGGTTTGGACTAACTCAGTAAAGCAATACAACAACTGTTATGCAATTTTAGTATCAATTGGTTTTCATTTTACTGTGTACAGTTACATTGGAAGTGCTTAGAAGTTACTGTAATCACAGGTGTGGTTCTCCTTTACGACCATATGTGTGCCATAACATTCGTGCTGAAATGCTTCAATGATATGGTGAATGCACCATAGCTTTTATTCCGAGGTCTTTTCTTTACATTGGACCATATGATGTACACAAGATCCAGTCATTCAAGATAGTTTAATATGTCTGTGGAGATATCACTGGTGGGCCCCTTTTTAGGGCTGAAACAACTAATCGATCGTCAACTAATCGATTATGAAATCGATTACTATTTTCATAATCGATTAATCGGCCAGTAACATAATGGGGTTAAAAAAACAGTAAAATGTGTCCTTTATAGTACAAAAAGAGCAAATAATTGCTACTGTAAATATTACTTTTACAGTTCTACAGTAAAAAAAATGAACCCCTTACAGTAGTGATTCTGCTTTTTGTACTATAATGGGCTAATTTTAGTTTTTTTTTAACCCCATTATGTTACTAAACGTCTTAGACCTGGTTCACATCTATGTGTTTTTTGGTGCTTTTTGCAGAAACGCACTACAGTTCATTTACATGGTTTCCTATGGGACAAGTTCACATCTATGCTTTTTCAGCCGCTGCATATTTGGAAAGGGTCAAGGACTTTTAACGCAAAACGGTGCTTTTTTTGGTTCAATATACTTCAATGGAGAAGCTGCAGAAAAGCATGTAATGCGTTTTTGCAGCAATTTCTGTCTTTTAATCTGCCCAGCAACAAATTGGCCCAAAAAAATTAGCAAAAACGCAAAAAATCACGTGTGCAAAAATCAAAACTCACAGCAAAAAGCACTGCAGAAACAGATCAAAAGCAAACTGCATAGGTGTGTACCGAGCCTTATGCTGGCCACACGGATCAATATAGTCAGTATATCTCCTCTAATAGTATATACAGTATATCTCTTCTGTCTGTTATTCTCAGAGTGGATTAGATATTTTGCTCCCCAACCATATAGTTGGTTATTTATATTTACCATTGCATAGAGATATTTAAGAATAAATTGCCTTTTTTTTTTAAAAAAAACTTTACATATTAACTAAATTATACACCACACTTTTTTCCAAGGTTATTAACCGATTAATCGAAACAATAATCGGCCAACTAATCGATTATGAAAATAATCGTTAGTTGCAGCCCTAGCCCATTTCGCTTAGACCAAGGGAGAAAAGAAAGGTCTAGGTTGGGAGGCAAACACAACCAACTAGTCCTTTTTAATGGTAGGAATAGTGAAAATTGGGTTTTGTCTTAAGGGAGAAGTAGGGATGTAGACAGAAATAAATGCTTTGGGGTGAAAGAGGAATGTAAGGAATCCAGATACTTTTTTTTTTTTTTTTTTTTTTTTGTGTCAAGTTTTGTGGTTCAACCAGTCCTCTATCAGGGCTTGGCGAATACTGAAGAAAGTAATAAATGTGACTGGTAAATATGCTATTTATCGTTAATATTACTTCGTAAGAACTTTGGCGGCATTTTGTATGCCTTGTGCAATTTATCACACAAGTAACTTTATGTCCAGTTCAGCTTTTACTAAGCCCTGGTGGGAGGGGGACATGTATAACTTTGAAAAGCATTGTATTTAACATGTTTTCTATTAAAAACAGGACTTTCACACGTCTGGTGCTGTCCTCCTTGCACCACAATCTATCTGAGACCCTCACTGGCCTACGGCCCCTATTCCTTTGACACCTTCCTAAGGCCCAATGCACACTGGCTTAAAAATAGCTGCTTCTACCAGAGTTTGGTGTTTTGCCTGTAGAAGCAGCTTAATGTTTTTTTTGTATCCATGCACATTAAGACAATTACAGGCATATTTTAAGCTCCACGTTTAGACAGGAAAAAAAAAAAATTTCTGGTTTGGGTTTCTGATTGGAGCTTTCTGGCAGGAAAAAAAAGTAAACTCTCCCTAACTACAGGTAGATCTCCTAAAATTAGAATATCATCAAAAATTTCATTTGTTTCAGAAATTCAATTCAAAAAGTAAAACTCATGAATTTTATATAGATGCATTACCCATGACGTGATGTATTTCAAGCATTTCGTTTTTACTTTTGATAATTTATGGCTTGCAGCTAGTGAAAACCCAAATTTCAAAATTAAAATGACATAAGACAAATTATCCATGTAAAGTATAGTATGCACTCAGTAGTTGGTCTGGGCTCCTTTTGCATGACTTACTGCATCAATGCGGCCTGGCATGGAGACGATCAGCCTGTGGCACTGCTGAGGTATTATCGAAGACCAGGCTGCTTTGACAGTGGCCTTCAGCTTGTCTGCATTGTTGGGTCTGGTGTCTCTTATCTTCCTCTTGACAATACACCACAGATTCTTTATGGGCAATCAAGCACATGATACCATGATCATTAAATCAGGTATTGGTACTTTTGGCAGCGTGGGTAGATTTCAAGTCCTGCTGGAAAATGAAATCAGCATCTCCATAAAGCTGGTCAGCTGAGGAAAGCATGAAGTGCTCTAGAATTTCCTGGTAGAGGCCTGCACTGACTTTGGACTTCATGAAGCACAGTGGACTAACACCGGCAGCAGATATGGCTCCCTAAATCATCACTGACTGTGGAAACTTCACACTGGACCTCATGCAACTCTGATTCTGTGCCTCTCCACTCTTCATCCAGACTCTGATTTCCAAATTAAATGCAATGATGATTTGGGGAGCCATGTCATCTGCTGGTGTTGGTCCACTGTGTTTTATAAAATCCAACATCAACACAGCCTCCTACCAGAAAATTCTAAAGCACTTCATGCTTCTCTCTGCTGACCAGCTTTATGGAGATGCTGATTTAATTTCCCAGCAGGACTTGGCACCTGCCCACACTGCCAAAAGTACCAATACCTGGTTTATTGAGCATGGTTGGCCAGCATACTTGCCTGACCTAAACCCCATACAGAATTTGTGGGGTATTGTCAAGAGGAAGATTAGACACCAGACCCAACAATGCAGACAAGCTGAAGGCTGCTATCAAAGCAACCTGGGCTTCCAAAACGCCTTAGCCGTGCCAAAGGCTGATCACCTCCATGCCAGGCCACATTCATGCAGTAAGTCATGCAAAAGGAGCCCAGACCAACTACTGAGTGCATACAAAACTGTACATGGACATACTTTTCAGTAAGCCAACATTACATTTTTTGTATTAATCATTTTTTTTTATTATTTGGTCTTGTGTAATCAAATTTTTTGAGATACTGAATTTTGGGTTTTCACTGGCTGTAAGCCATAATCATCAAAATTAAAAGAAAGAGGCTTGAAATGTATATCACTGTGTAAATGAGTGAGTTTCACTTTTTGAATTGCTGAAATTACATTTTTGATATTCTATGAGATGCCTAACATGGAGATTGCACCAGTAGCAGATTTGTACTAAACCTTTACTGGAACAAACAATCCAATGCTTCATACGCATCTTTGACTCTTGAAATATGTACCTTACAGAGGTTCTAACCATTCCTTCAAAATGGAGTATTTCTTTTTTTGCTGTAGATATACTTTAAATGGAACCTGTGCTGGTTGAAATATGGGGGTTGCTAATCCTAACTTATCTTGGTGCTAATTGCATGGTTGTCTTGGGCTTTGAGCCACAGACCCAACAAAAATATGCAGCTTTTCAATGATTGGCACTCTGGATTAGCATGGAAGCTAGGAAGTTGGAAAAGAGAAGCTTCCTAATAAGCCAGCCGAATCAAAGAATGTATTCTTGTGCTAGTGGCAGTGAACATCTAAGCAAAATTTTCAGAGAATAGACTGTTAGCTGTCGACAAGTACACACAATGCACGATCACTTTTTTCTTTTTGCAGGCATTTGTAAAAAAAATAAAATAAAAAATGCAGGTATGTTTCGGGGAAACGTGTAAACGGATTTTCAAGTAAGGGTGTGTGCGTTTGGATCCGTCATAGTTTTGTCGTACTGGAAAAGAATTAGGCGTTAACAAAGGGGTGACTTTACTAAAGGCAAATACTGTGTGCACTTTTCCATGTGCAGTTGCTCCAGAGCTTAGTAAATGAGGTAAAGCTTGACTTTACAAAGAATACCCAATCACATGCAAGGAAAATTTTTTCACAAAATGTATTTAATTTTTGCTTGTATGTGATTGGATGATAGAAGTCAGCAGAGCTCTCCGTCATTTGCATATCTCTGGAGGAACTGAAAGTGCACAGTCTATTTTCCTTTAGTAAATCAACAAAGTGTCTCATTTTACATTAAAACCTAGAGCTGGTCATTTCCTGCTGAATCGGCCAAAAGACAAGTCGTGGTTGGCCCTGCAATCACCACCTGGCATGACAAGTTGATTTAAAAATCAATGGAGCTGGGTGGAAAAGCCATTGGCTGAACAGTGAATCCATCTGATCAGATGCCCAGGGCTGCTGAATAAAATAAACTATTAAATGGTAACTGAATCCACATGAATTCCCTACAATTTAATGAAAAACAAACAAACCAACAATTCATCAGTGAGATGGTTTTACCTCCCAGAAAGCATGGGCTTAATCTGAAGAAAGAGGGGTAAGGGTGGGGCAGACAGGTGCCGCCAGAAAGCAATCAAAGGGAGGAACGACCACGGTGTAGTTTGAATGAGATGTAAAGCTTTATTAGTGAAATACAAATCAAAGATCACTCCAGCCAGGGCAGTACTAGAACCCCCTGAGTGGGTGACGTTCATAGAATGCAAAAAAATCATGAATAAATACACTAATAAACAACGTTATCAATGATTAAACGTTAGACATTAGCCCTGCCGGTCCAGTATGTAAGCCCCAACCCATAAAAAAAACACAGTGATGCCAAAATTATCCCTTCCAGAGTAATTATACTCTTATTGATGTAAATCTCAGAGTGGACCTTATTGTATACATGTAATTCGGAAGGGATAAATGTGATTTCTTTGGGTTAATGTAACAGAGACCATTGATGCAAGCAGAGACTGATTTAAGGCATTCCTGTTGAATCATATGCAGTCATAGTATAGAAGTATAGCAATCAATACAGCTCTGGATTTCAAATGGTTTACCATAACCCCAATGTGCTAACTCGCAGCAACCCTTTTCAATACAGCATAAATAGCTGAGGAGACCAAGCTGGTAAAATAAAGCACAGTGAAAACTTAGTTCATCAGGGACAATAGTACCAATTGGCCTCAGGTGTCTGCTGTAAGTAAGCTGCAGCTCGGCTAAATGTCAGTTATTGCCATCTTGGCTAGTGGTGCTAACGATTTTATTTCCAGTCTGCGAGTTTCAGTGGTGAAGTTCACCAGTTCTGAAGAGCACTCCTTCAAAGAGTGTAAAAAGCTATAGAGAACACTGTGGACCTTGTTAAGCTCGAGGAGGAAATAGTCACTCAGCGAGAGTTATGTTGGTCAATCTCTGTAGCAGCTGTGAGTGTACACATGGAGGAGAGGAAAGATGTTAGTCCCAATATGGGCGCTCTTACCCCTGTTGTGCCGTGGCTCCAGAATCGGGACAAAATTTCACTGCCACTGTGCGCTTCTGCAATTGTCCATAGCGATGGTTGTAGAGACCGGAGGCATGCCTGGATGGTGATCCATATTCGTTGGCCTTCAATTTACCCGGAGGGGTATAGGAGGTACATCCGGTTCATCACCAGTGGAGCAGAGCTACGGCGGCCTGTAGGTGAATATCAGGTCAAATATTAAGAGTCTGGCCTTTCGGCATAGATGGTGAAAAAACACCTCCTGGCCTGGGGGGGGTGTCATAGAGGAGTGCGGGGGTATGTCAGACTCTGAATATTTGACCTGATATTCACCTACAGGCCACCGTAGCTCTGCTCCTTCATGTGTACACTCACAGCTGTTAGAGATTGACCAACATAACTCTTGCTGAGTGACCATTTCCTTCTCGAGCTTAACACGGTCCACTGTGTTCTCTACAGCTTTTTACACTGTTTGAAGGAGTTCTCTTCAGGACTGGTGAATTTCATCGCTGAAACTCGGAGACTGGAAATAAAATCGTTAGCACCACTAGCCAAGATGGCAATAACTGACATTTAGCCGAGCTGCAGCTTACTTACAGCAGCCAACTGAGGCCAATTGGTACTATTGTCCCTGATGAACTAAGTTTTCACTGTACAAAACTGAAGGAATACAGGTCCAAAAAATGTCGCCCAAACCGGTGTTACCACCTCTACGCTAAAATTAAATTATCAAGGCCCTATCAGAGCTGCCACTTAAATAGTGAAGTATATAAAAACTGAATTCACCAGACAATCCCTATTACCCAAAAATTGAATATATTACATAATAAACTGAAATAAAAATTAAGATAAAAAAAATATACAAATATTATAAAATGAATTATAGCAGAACACCCCGTGACAGTAGTGTAAAATGGTAATGACAGTATTGATGTTAAATTGTGAAAAAAATATAAAATCCAATCGCATATAAATGCAAACGTGAAAAAATTATATAATGACAGTCCAAATGGATCGTGAAAAAAAGAGAAAATGAAGAAATCCAAAAAGTGAAGGCGACTCCAAACAATTCAGCTGTGCTTTAAAACATCCACCACACCTCTGTGACGTGATTCCAATCCCTTCTGAAGTTCAAACTCCCCAGCTAATAAGGCCTCCCACTCTCGTGTTTTGGCCTGACAAGACGTTTAACCAACTCTCATGGGAGTCAGCATGCGATCATAAACATCCCCTGCTCAAAGGACCGGACACCTTCCTTACGTTGGTGATGTAACATATAAGTAAGAAAAGCTCCAATAGTGTATTACCGTTTTAAAAGATTTATTCACAATAAAAAACGACTCCAATACACTCACATTTGAAATAAAAAAAAGTAGGCAAATCACTTCACAGCATATGGGACCTTTCACGGCAAAGCATGCAATGATAAACTGAAAACACAACAGATGGCCACGGCGGACCCAGGGAGTGTGTATGCTAGCATTCGTCTCACCCGTCCGCAGCCCTCGTTCCTCCTGAGGAGGTGTGGTGGATGTTTTGAAGCACAGCTGAATTGTTTGGAGTCGCCTTCACTTTTTGGATTTCTTCATTTTCTCTTTTTTTTCACGATCCATTTGGCCTGTCATTATTATATTTTTTTTTCACATGTTTGCATTTATTTTCGATTGGATTTTATATTTTTTTCACAATTAAGACATTTTTTGTTTATCAATTTAACATCAATACTGTCATTACCATTTTACACTACTGTCACGGGGTGTTATGCTATAATTCATTTTATAGTATTTGTATATATTTTATCTTCTTTTTTAGTTCAGTTTATTATGTAATATATTAAATTTTTGGGTGATAGGGATTGTCACCTCACCCATGCTGTATTAATTCACTATAGGTGCAATATATGTTTATCCAACACACTTCTATAGCCACTGCAACTCATTGGTGTATATAGGAGTGTTTGGTGTATCCCCACCATTTGGGGGTTAGCGCCACTATTCATCCCTACTATTGTCTGGTGAATTCAGTTTTTATAAGTTTTCACTGCTTTATTTTATCAGCTTGGTCTCCTCAGCTATTTATGCCATATTGAAAAGGGTTGCTGTGAGTTGGTACAATAGGGTTACCATAAACCATTTGAAATCCGGAGCTGTATTGATTGCTATACTTCTATTCTATGACTGCATGTGATTCAACAGGAATGCCTTAAATCAGTCTCTGCTTGCATCAATGGTCTCTGTTACATTAACCCAAAGAAATCACATTTATCCCGTCCGAATTACATGTATACAATAAGGTCCACTCTCACACATTTACATCAATAATTGTATCATTACTCAGGAAGGGATAATTTTGGCATCACTGTCTTTAATTTTTTTCTGGGTTGGGGCTTACATACTGGACCGGCGGGGCTAATCTCTAGCGTTTTTTAATCATTGACAATGTTGTTTGTTAGTCTATTTATTCATGATTTTTTGCATTCTATGAATGTCACCCACTCAGGGGGTCCTAGTACCGCCCTGGCTGGAGTGATCTTTGATTTGTATTTCACTAATAAAGATTTATATCTCATTAAAACTACACCGTGGTTGATCCTCCCTTTTGATTGCTTTCTGGTGGCACCTGTCTGCCCCACCCTTCCCCCTCTCTTTTCATATTCTGCTGAATACAATAGCTGGGAGTGGAGATTCCCACATCCATGTTGAACATGAATAGGGGGAGTAGATAGTCTTTCACTAACCCCTGAATGACTAGCTTTAATAGCTGGCCAACACCTAGATAATTTTGATGGCTTATCTGATTGATTGAATGTAAATTTGAAATAATTTACTTAGGCCATTGTACTGCACCCGGGGCTCTCAAACACTTTCTGCCATGCTTCCTTTTGAAAGCAGTTGAACTTTCCTTCCTCCTATATCTGTACATTGCTTGTTTGTTTGTTTTTTTTTGTGTTTTATTTTTTATTTTTTGTTTCTTTTTGGATCTGTTGTCTATAAAGACCTTGGAGTGGAAAAAAGGTAACATTTTTGGAAATAACATTAACAGCAGCTTTGTTATTTAAAAAAAAAAAAAAAAAGTTGCCCCAAACATCCTCTTCTATAGTAGGAAGGAATGTTCAACTGCTTTCAAAAGGAAGCATGGCATAAAGTGTTTGAGAGCCCATCAATAATTGTATCATTACTCAGGAAGGGATAATTTTGGCATCAGTCTTTCATTTTTTCTGGGTTGGGGCTTACATACTGGACCGGCGGGGCTAATCTCTAGCGTTTTTTAATCATTGACAATGTTTGTTAGTCTATTTATTCATGATTTTTTGCATTCTATGAACGTCACCTACTCGGGGTTCTAGTACCGCCCTGGCCCTTGGCAGCTCTTGCGGCTCCTCCCGGTGTTCTGCCGAGAAAGTTCCTCTCGGCGGATAAAGACCCCCCTCTACTGCGCAGCGCTTGCACAGTAGGAGCCGGCGGAAATAGCCGAAGGCGATTAGAAGAGAAATCAGCTCTACACGGCGCCTGTAAGAGGGCCCCTCGCGGGCTCATTTTGCTCGCCACGCTTTGGGCACGGCCTCGCTTCGCTCTGCACTTTTTTTTATTCCCCCTCTAGGTCCACTTGGATGGTGGGGCTTCAGCCTGGACCCAGGGTGCAGGCGCCGTGTACAGCTGATTGAAGTTTTTCATCTTCGGCTGTTTTCGGCGGCTCATAGTCGTTCATACTGCGCAAGCGCTGCGCCTGCGCAGTACAAAGGGGTTCTTATCCGCCGGGGCAACTTTCTCAGCAAGACACCAGCATTAGATAACCACCCGGGAGAAGGGCTCTCCCGGGGGCGTACCTTGCGGGCGTGCTCTCGAGTCATTCATTCGGCGTCCATAGAAGCCGTATGTATGACTCGGCCCCGCCCCCTAGCGCCCACCTCATTGGATTTGAGTGACAGCAGCAGGAGCAAATACCTGTGCTGCTATCAATCCATCCAATCAGGACCCAAGACACCAGCTTTTGCTGGTGTGCTTGTCCCCAGGACGAGAGAGGGGGTACAGGTAAGCCAAACGGGGGCTCGGGGGGGGGGGGCTGCAGCATTACAGGAGCATTTTCACCTCAATGCATAGAATGCATTGAGGTGAATAACCTCGAAGGTTTACAACCCCTTTTTAAAGTGGTTGTAAATTTTTCAGACCTGAAATATGAACAAAGCATATTCCTCTATAGTGTATACTTGTCTAAATCTAGAGCACAAAGTGTATTTTCTGTCAGCTTCTTCATTCCTCTATCGGCATGAGTTACTTCTGACAAGTTTTCCTGACACCAGGCAGGAAAAAAAGGTGAAACAGGAGGGAGCTCAAGCTGACTGACAGCCTCAGGTCTGTTCCTGTGTGAAGGGGGGGGGGGGGGTGTCCATTTCCTCCAATCAGCTTTCCTCACTGAGCTCTGCAGAGTGTAACTTTAGCTCTCCGCCCCCTTTTTTCTGAGCTCTCAGACAAGCTTTATAAATTCTGGACTTTGGTTGTAGATGAAAGAAGACTGCAGATAAAAGGGTACAATTTATTTTTTCTAGGAGGATTTGTTATATCTGTGTATTACTTGAGGCCAGTCACTTCACTGGGTA
Organism: Lithobates clamitans; assembly: GCA_037952925.1. Lineage (NCBI taxonomy): Eukaryota > Metazoa > Chordata > Amphibia > Anura > Ranidae > Lithobates > Lithobates clamitans. The sequence goes on from JBBGZY010000583.1 coordinate 2,279,702, forward strand.
TGTGTAAAGGTTTACAACCACTTTAACCAGTTCCGGATCGCCTTATAGTTAGTGGATTTACTGCTACAGGGCATGTGTGTATGTATGTATATATATATATATATATATATATATATATATATATATATATATATATATATATATATATATATATATATATATATATATATATATATATATATATATATATATATATATATATATATATATATATATATATATATATATATATATATATATATATATATATATTCTGTATCATCTATATCTATATCTCTTTTCTGACAAGGGAGAAGGGATGGAGTTTGTGTCTGCACATCAGGGAATAAAATCCATCGCTTCCCCTAGTAAAAGTAGCACACGTCACACACAGTCTAGGCACACAGTTAACGCTTTGATCGCCATAGATCAGTGACGGCAAACCTTGGCACCCCAGATGTTTTGGAACTACGTTTCCCATGATGCTCAACTACACTGCAGAGTGCATGAGCATCATGGGAAATGTAGTTTCAAAACATCTGGGGTGCCAAGGTTCGCCATCACTGCCCTAGATGTTCAACCTATTCCCAGCTAGTATCATTAGTACAGTGACCACGCATATTTTTAAAACTGATCACCATTTGTGACACTGGTTCCCGCAAAGTATAAAAAGTGTCCGCTATAAGTCGCTGATCGCCGCCATTACTAGTAATAAGGAAATAAACCAGTCAATATACACTTATTGGCTTTTTGGTTAAAAAAAAAAAGTAGCAGAATGCATATTGGCCTGACTTTTATGAAGAAATTAGATTTTTTTTATTGGATAGGTTTTATAGCAGAAAATTATAATAATAATAATAATACTATTTTTTTATTTTTTCAAAATTGTTGCTCTTTTTTTGTAGCGCAAAAAATACCACCAAAAGACAGCTCTGTTTTGGGGGGGGGCATAAATTTTATTTGGTTACAGCGTTGCATGACCACACAATTGTCAGTTAAAATAATGCAGTGCCATGTTGCAAAAAATGTCCTGGTCTTGAAGGGGAGTAAATCTTCCAGGGTCAAGTGGTGAAGGAACCTGAGTACAGCCTTGTGTGGTCCGGGGCAGATTAGAACTGAGCATTTTCTATGAGACTCAAGTCCCTGTACAAACATACTTCACCCCAACCATACCTGCTTCCCAACAGTGGCTCACTCTGCTTTTAATACAGTCTAGACTCTAGATAGAAACTTGTGATTTACGGTGAACTTCTCGCCAAAAGTCTATGTTTAATTAGAACATGGGTTCACCCAAAATGTTTGGAAGAGTCCACAGCAGTACACCACTTTGGTCTATGTTGGGGCCCTTTTTTCTTTCCCACTTCTGCTCCAATTGCCCTGGGCATTCCGAACAGAATTTCTCCCCTCCCTCTCTGCAGTCATATGGGGCACGTCACAGGTCCCAGATGACTGCCAGACCATTGAGGACACGCAGCGCAAAGTGCGCACCCGGCTGTGAAGCCGCAAGCTGTCAGTCGAGTGCCCATAGTTGAAATGCCGGGAAGAGGGAGACAAGCGATGGCTCAGGTGAGTGCGGTTATTAAGTCAGCAGCTACACTTCCTAGCTGATGACTTTTAATAAACGTAGAAATGACTGGAGCTCCTCCTAAAAAGTTGCGGGCACTCAGTGGGAGATGGCAACACTCAAAGTGCCATTTTTTTTTTTTTTTTTTTTTTTATATTGTTGATTTGAATAAAAGGCCTAGGGCCTCATACACATGGGCAGAAAATGCACCTTTCTTCCTTTTTTTTTTTTCTCTTTTTTTTTTTTTTTTTTTTTTAATTTTGTATTCATTTTTTTATTTTTATTTTTTTTTTTTTATATATTTCTCTAAAATGCAGCTCTATTTAAGCCAATGTGTTTATGAATATTGTGATGTTTTTGGATTTGTGTTTTAGAGCAGCGTTTTTGGGGCATAAAGAAAATGCCCTAAATCCGTGTTTAGAGAGACACTTGCTGGTTACATGAATGCACATAAACATGGCTAAATACATGTAAATGCATTCGAAAGTCTAGAATAAATGAATAATTGTAAAATGGAAAGACACTGGAGAGGAGAAAAGGGATTCGCTGCTCACCCCTTGGAAACTGAAAACAAAGGAGAGGTTCCCCCAGGGTGGGGTTTTTAGGCAGCACAATAAGAAAGGGAGTCAAATTCAATATCAAAAATATGACAAATTTATTGAAATATACCATAAAAGTTAAAACAATGAGCTCCAGTGGGGGGTACTTGAGATAAAACTACATATTAGATAAGCTGAACATACATTGGCAGACACATATTCACAACAACACTGGGTAGCATGAATATTTGAACCTGACGCGTTTGTGTCTGCCAATGTATGTTCAGCTTATCTAATATGTAGTTTTATCTCAAGTACCCCCCACTGGAGCTCATTGTTTTAACTTTTATGGTATATTTCAATAAATTTGTCATATTTTTGATATTGAATTTGACTCCCTTTCTTATTGTGCTGCCTAAAAACCCCACCCTGGGGGAACCTCTCCTTTGTTTTCAAATGAATAATTGTGGCCAATAGAATTGGCCAATGCACATATGTTTCTAAACGTAAGTAATTGTGGCAAGATTTTTACTTTGTATTTTTTAAACTGGATGTTCCTGCCAGCTCTTGGCAGCAAGATCCAGTGTACATAGCGGTATGTTAATGTGCCTGTGTGCACAAGGCCCTACTTAGCCAGCAACAAATAACATATAAATACATTCAGAAGACAGAGATATTTATGTAAGTAAAAGAGAAAAAAAAACCCTAGAGCTGTCTACTTTTTATATGACCAGTATGTTACCCTGAGATTAGGAATCAGTAATCCTAATGTACGTACTTGTGTGTGTTTATTTAATACAATGAAGGCATCGCTAGCTGTACTTGTAATTTTGGGAAAACCCCCCAACTTTTCCCTTCCCCTTTTGAAACTTATTGGCTCTCAGCACAGAGAATTTCCAAAGTGTCTGGTGACTTTTTTTTTTTTTCCCTGAAAGCCTATAAGAGTTGACTTCCTCCTTTCAGAGCTCATTTGGAGGAAGCTCTACTAGCTTGACACTGCACAGCCTTCTAACTCTGCACTATGCATTTACAGGAGACCATCTGTATCTGGGTCAGAGACCCCAAAATACAGAAAGAAGACTGGCACTCCTATCTGGATTATGAAATCTGCATTCATGTAAGTATAGCTGTATGAGACACACTTTATTATTATTACTATTATTATTAGATCTCAACCAATTCTGTTTTTTTTTGGTTTGTTTTTTTTTTTTACTTTGACTTCATGTTGAAATAGGGGAATATACAGTACAGTATGTTAATATTTTGTAAACTTGGAGATTTCAAATGGCTTTAGTACATTTTTTTTTTTTTTTTTTTTGTACTGTGCCATAGCAGAAAGTGTAGAGCAATCTATTAATGCAATATCTATTAATAAGACTTCAGTTTTCCTTGTGAATAAGCATGATGCAAGTCGCATTAAGACTTTATCATGTCTATTCTGTCATTGTGCCGATTGAAATTGGCTTCAACTTGGCTGTGCTGGACTATTTATACAGTACAGCTTTCAATTATTATTTGTGAAGTACACAAACTCGTGCAGACTTCCTTGTGTTTGCTGGCTCTTCCTGCACATTGCACTTCCCACGCTGTAATAAAAACTCTGCTATCAAATAAAGTTTGATTAATTTTAGTTTTCATATCTTTACATTCTGATTACTTTTAAACAGCCCAGGCAGTTAGTGCTAAGAAATAGGTATAATATTCCTTTATATGACTTGACAGTAAAGTCTGGTTCACATCTGTGCGGTGCTGTTTTTCAGGCGCTCTTTACATGCGTTTTTAGGCACGTTACCATTGCACGCTCTATAACGCAGCAAGCAAGACTTTTTTTTTTTTTTTTTTTTTTTTTCAGTGCACCTCACATGGCATGCACAGGTGTGAACAGAGCCTAACGGATTATTAGGCCATGCAGAAATCTAATTTAATAATATTTCTTTAGCCACAGGTGTTAAAATTTAGTGTGCATATCACATGCATTTTTCTATGTAGTTTAATGATGTAGCACAAGGTCTGTCTAATTGTTTCGGTAGGCTGTCACCTAAGGCTCCGTTCACACCTGACCGATCCGAATCGCGGGCAGAATCGCTGAGATTCTGCCCGCCATTCCAAAAACATGGCACTCATTTGCAATGCTATTATTTCTTAATAGCATCCCAAACATGGTGCGTTTTTTTTTTTTTTTTTTTTTGCCGAGTGACAAAAGCAATACAATATGCAAAAATCGCAAACTCTCCCGGCTGTGCCAAGATCACTCAGGTGTGAATGGAGCCTAAGTTTTAGCAACTCTAATGTCCACTATAATACACATTACAATCTGCCCATACAATCTTTGTATATTTAGATTTAACAAAACTATATAAAATAGGAACTTTATTCAACTTTCCAATCAGTCTGTATCCAATTATGCCAGAGCTTGCACTACGTAGTAACTCATATATGTAAGGGAAATTGTACAGATTGTAACCTGTGTGGTAAGCTTAGATCTACCAACAAGTTTGTAGTTCAAGGGTCTACATGACTGGATACAAACTGATTTGACAGGTCCTCATTTTATTATATTACAGCTTTGGCGGATCTAAACTGGATTGTATGGTCGCATTGTAACGTGTGCTGAGCCGAAGACATGGGTGCTCAACTTGTGGCCCTCCAGCTGTTACGGAACTACAAGTCCCATCATGCCTCTGCTTTTGGGAGTCAAGCTTGTAACTCTCCAGTAGCTTGTAATGCCTCATGGGACTTGTAGTCCTGAAAAAGCTGGAGGGTTGAGCACCCATGGCCTAAGAATTGTACAGTAGAAAAATGTTCACTCCTTATTATTATTAATTTTTTATTTTTTTTTATTCAGTGTTAACTTCGGGCTCATGCACACGTTTTAAAAACACCAGCTCTAAAAATGACAGTTTTTTTTTTTTTTTTTTTTTTTTTGCGTTTAGCTGCGTTTTTACTTTAACATTATTGCTTGTTTTTGGGTGTTTTTTCATTAACACTCCCTATAATGTAAAAATGCCTAACAACGCCAAACGCGTCTAACAGCTTGTTACATCGTTTAGCAGCATTTTTAGGCGTTTTTTGGTTTTTACAGCTCTTTATTTTACTGCTCCTGGAAGCACAGGCTGTCGTCCTCCTCCACTTTTTTATTTATTTTCTACTGCCCCTAAACGCTTATGCCTCCAAATGCCTCTGACAGTTTGTGTGCATGGACACAGGCTAACATGGAGGGGCGTTTAGAGGCAGTTAAAAAAAAAAAAGTCAGACGCCCCTAACAGCAGCTGTAAAAACGTCCTGTGTGCATGAGCCCCAAAGGAGAAGGGGCACCCCATAGATTAGTTTTTAAGATGTTAAATTTCCCTGTGTGTGTGTGTGAAAAAAAATAAAAATATATAACAAATGCTAAACATATCTCAAATGCTCGGCAAGTATACATTAAATGCCCATATACAATAGCCCTTTTAAGTTGTTTGGCACAGGTATCCTGGAAGGAGACACGTGTGTTTTATGCAGTAGACATGACATTTACCTTTTTTAGGCAGTCTGTAGCCTCGGAGAACAGGTAATGTCAGAGTGGAGCATAGTTCCTGCCGCCTCTGTGTCGATGTGCTCAGACCTGTTAGTTGTGTTGTGTCGTCAGATGCCATGTGAGGCATGCACAGTACTTATCTTGCCTATTTCTGTTTGCAGACAAACAGCATGTGCTTCACTATGAAAACCTCGCGGGTCAGAAGGAGATTTCGTGAATTTGTATGGCTACGTCAGAAACTTCAGAGCAATGCAGTGTTAATGTAAGCAGCCTTATATCTCTCTTCTAAAATACTTTTACATCTTGGGGGAACTTATGTATGTATGCTGTGATTTCATAGTGCTGGGATATTTCGTTAATACTGAGTACTTTTTGGTATTTTTCTAGTATAGATAGACCTGTGTGGCCAAAAATGCTACCTCTCCAAATTGAGTTCAGATGAACAAACTTAGAGGAGCTTCGGTCTCCCCACAAATACTGTAGCTGCTGACTTTTTTAATATAAGGACACTTGCCTGTCTAGGGGTCCATCGCTCACCTCACCCAAACCGGTTCTTCACTGGGCTTCGGGTCCCTAGCGCCAGCATCTTAACAAAGAGAAACCAGCTGTAAAGTGTTGTCGCTTCCGCTTGGTTTGCCTAGGCCAGTGATTGCAAACCTTGGCAACCCAGATGTTTTGAAACTACACTTCCCATGATGCTCAGGCACTCTGCAGTGTAGTTGAGCATCATGGGAAATGTAGTTCCAAAACATCTGGGGTGCCAGGGTTCGCCATCACTGGCCTAGGCAATCCGGAAGGAATTGGAAACGAGTATCCATCAAAAGCAGGTACCCGCTACCCCCCCCCCCCCCCAAAAAAAAAACAAGCTAAATGTTAGAGAAGGCAAACAAGCGGAACTTCACCTTTTTGGTGAAGTTCTGCTTTAAGCTAGCCATGCAAAGCTCAAATTTTAACTGACTTCTGCTAACACAGTTGAAATTCAAGCCATGACTTTCAACAAAATGTGAAAATTGACTTGGCCAGGTAGAAAATTGTTGGCCCAACAGTGATCACATTCTATCAGATGCAGTCATGATTTGGTATTCAGGCATCTGCTGGTGTTAAAGCTGCTTGAGTACAATAGTCAAAGGAACAGGTTCCTCCAGCCACTTAAGTGTGGATGGGGGAACCAATTTACTTTTTTGTTCAGGTCATGGGGGGCCAGCGAGGGAAATCAAAGCATGTGTGCCTAGCCTTAGGTCCAAAAAGACAGTTTGCTAAGTTTGGCTTGAAGGAACTGGAGTGGCTTGCATAGAGCCTGGACCTTAAACCTGGGGAGCTCCTTTGGGATTAATTAAAATTCTGGTTGTTTCTGATCTTGTGCAGTCTTTTGGATCTGATTTATTTTATTTTTTTTTTCATGTACAAAAACGGTACAAAATAAATCGTTAAGTCCATGTACAAGAAAAATTTTGGAGCTTGTCCCTTCGGAAATTTTTGTTTGGAAAGTCTGCATTGGATATTGAAATCTGTGCACACACTATACAAAAATTGAACATTCGTGCCTCGTATGGAATTTTTCTTACGAATTTGTACCCAGCTTAAGGTGGCAGAGGAAGATAAGACCGGAGGATACTGTTGCCGATAAAGGAAAAACAATGAGGAAAAGTTGATGCATTGTGTTGGCTCTGTACAGATTTTCCTGCATTGGCTTTTTTTCCACGGCGCACTGGAATAAATGTGAATATGTTTGAGTTATTCTGTGAGATTGAGTTTAGTTCATGGAAAGTAGTCCTATCATTTTTTTTTTTTTTTTTTTTATCATGTATATCTAAATTGGGGTGGGGGCCGTGAAATGGTAAGATGCACATAATGCTAACAAATTTGCTAATTTTAATAATTCTTGTTTCTATTTACACTTTACACAAAACCGACCCAGAGACTTTTAGGCAGCATTCACAAAAGGTGATTACCCAGCTCTCCTAAACGCTTTCATCTTGGCAGCATCCTTATGGCGGAAAAAAAAATGCTTAATGCGTGTAAATGCATCTAGGAGCGTCAAGTGTTTGGGTGTTCATTTCATTGGCCAGAATAATAATTCTGCCCATTGAAATGAATGAACCCTTAAGGGTTCATTCATTTCAATGGGCAGAATTAATTATTATTCTGGCCAATGAAATGAACACCAGCATTTATATGCGTCAGTAGATTTTTCTGCCAAAACGCTGCCTATCCTGAAGAGTGTGTGTGTTTTGTTTTGTTTTTTTTTTTTTTCTGCCTTTAACCACTTGCCAACCGCCTTCCGCATATACACTGTAGCAGGGCGACTCGGCTGCGTATACTGACGTACCTGCAGTGCCGTATCACAAATAAATGTCCTGGTCATTAAGGGGGTAAATCTCACTGGGGCTGAAGTGGTTAAATGCCTGTGTCCATGGACACAAAGGCAAACATGGAGGGGCGTTTAGAGGCAGAAAAAATACCAGACTCCCCTTAAAGCGGGGTGTAACGCTCAGTGCCGGTTCACATATATGCGCTGCGGGAACCAGCGCTATTCCAGTGTCGGTTCTCTTATGTGAACCGCTGCAGGTGTCAATACAAGGTTAATGACACCCCCAGATTGGTTTGCATATCGCAGTGCGAACTGTGAATTCGGCCAGGAATCGGATCACATGGGTGTGAACACCCATGTGATCCGATTATGGATATAAAATGGGTCCTGCGCGATTTTGGTCCAAATGCGATGCAAATTCAGTCATACAATCTGTAATTTGCATCGCACAGATGTGATGTCTGTGATCACAGAAAGGTGTGCACTCAGTGTGCATGAGGCCTCATTGTGAGACGAAACCTCCCATTGTGTAGCCCAGCAGGAAGAACATTATGCATAATCTTGGTAAACAAAGTAGTCTTTTTAAAAGTTTTTTCTTTCACACGCAAATTTAAATGGCAGGACAAAAGCTGTAAGATATGCATGATCTTATCAAGGTGTGCTCTGGTTTTAAAAACCTTTGTTCTTATTTACACCCCTAACACCAAGTCAACCCAAGGATTTTCACTGTGGGAGAGCAGAATAGGACATCCATTGTGAAGTACAGCAGGAAGCAGATCCCGCATATGTAATTGGCAGGCTCTATGTACATACTAAAACAGTGGAATGAGGCCGGATACATTTCTGTTTTGCGCTTTACTGAGAACCAAATGGGGAGATCAAATTTGAATTGCTCTAGTGGGCAGAGGCTGGATTTTTGTACAAACTACGGTTTTGAGATTGAATACATTCTCTATATGTTTCTATGGAGAGTCTGTGGAGGTGCAGGACCCAGAAAGGTTTTATCTGTGATTCGTAGAATACCATGTATTCTGGTGACATCTGCAGCTTAGCTGAAAAACCAAGCTCAGCTGGTTCTAGTTGTAGAAGCAGTGTGGAAGATCTTCCTGCCAGTGTTAGAATAACTCCCAAAACCCAAATGGTGTTTAAACCCAGTGTTCTGTCAAAATGGCCAACTTGTCAAGTTCCAACTACTTAACTTCCGGTTTCTTTAAATCATCCGCAATTGAAGATTTTGATGAATTGCTGTTTGGACACGACACCGGCAACCGAACAGAGTGCGGCGCATGATATTCTGAGCGGAAATTGTTACTCCCCTTCCGATACTAGCCAACAAAATGTCTCCCTCCGAGGCGGTGACAACTTTGTCCATGTTGGCCTCTGTGCTGTCAAAATGGCTAAATCTTCCTGTACCGGACTGTATTCGGTTGCCAGTGTTGTGTCCAAACAGCAATTTGTTAAAATCTCTAATTACTGCTGGTTTAAAGAAACTGGAAGTGACGTGGTTGGAGTTTCTGACGAGTTGGCTAATTTGACAGAACACCGGCTCTGCCCCATCCACACAGAATAAATGGTTTGGAATAGACAAGTGTGCTTATTGCTTAAACGAATATAATCGGGAAGCCTGCACTTGCGAAACATGACTGCGGTAGTTTGGGTTTTCCCTACAGACATTTCCACTTCCCCCTAAATAGTACCATAAAGAAGGCCGTCGGCCCACACCACCTTCTGTCTGTGTATTACTTGTATAGTGATCAAGCTAAGACTATTCTTTTTTTTTTATTTTTATCTTTTTTATTTTAGTGAGCTGCCAGAATTGCCACCTAAAACCCCGTTCTTCAACATCAGTAACGCACAGACTGTGGAACAGCGCATCCGTGGCTTACAAGAGTTCTTGAATAAGTGAGTATCTCTAGAATATAAGACTACACATCGGATCATTCATGTGTTGTGTAACAGAGCCATCTAGTGGTGGTCCGGGGATGGTCGCAAACTCCTTTTTGTATTCTGTGCTCCATCTCCTTTGTTGAACTGCCCATCCCCCATCACTCAAGCGTGCAGCTGAAAGGGCACCATGCCTATAGAAACAAACCGAGGAGAAGAAGTGCCGCGTAGTAGGATACAAAGGGGGATTTTTAATGCAAACCACTTTTTTTTTTTTTTTTCCCATTGCTTAAAATATATGCATCGTTTTTCCTTTTAAAGAAAGCCTACTACTACAAAATTAAAAAGCGATGGCTAAGACGTGTCGTGTGTTAATAACACTGCTCCTATACTGATGGGCCATAAAACTGAAGGCAACTTTTTTTTTTTATTTATTTATTTTTTTTGTATAGTTTTGGAGAGAGCTGAGACGGATTAGAACCCGTCAGGGTTTTTATTGCTGTCTGTGCACCAATAGGGAGACTTGCCCTCTCTGTCTGGTTTTGTTCACCAAAAGTTAAAAAAAAATGCCAATTTTTGAGTTGTCCCCAAAAGAGTAAGGCTCCACTCACACCTGAGGGTTCTGCAGTGACAACTGCTGCAGCTTGTTTTAGCTTACTTTTTTGGAGCGGCGCCATTCATTTGAATGGCCCTCCCTCTGCTCCAAAGAAGCTTATGAACCAGATCTTGATACAGAGCCAGGAGCGGTTGCAATTTTTGCCGCAATTGTAGTGCAATTTGTTGCTCGTCAATCGTACCAAATACGCCCCGCGTTTGGGGTGCAATTAAGAAATGATGGCATTGCAAATGCGTTCTGTGTCCCCCCCCCCGATTCTGGAATCTTGGGCGATTCCGCCCGTGATCTGGATTGCTCAGGTTTTAGCGGAGCCTAAGAGAGGGAAAATCTTCCAATGGGAATACTAGTTCTGGTGATAACTTGGGATTCCCTTGCTTTGATGGTATTCCTCACTTCCTGTTTTGGCTATGGGACAGGAAGTGAAGGGAAATCTTCCCAATGGGACACAAAAGAAAAAAAAACACTGACTGGGGTTATAATCCTCACTTACTCTATCCAAAAGTGTAAAAAAAAAAAAAAAGCCTTTCAGTTCTACTTTAATACAATTGCCCTGAAGTCAAATCCTGTGCATTTCTTAGAGGTACAGCATTCTTAGAGATCTCCTAAAGCATGGGTGCTCAATCTGTGGCCCTCCAGCTATTGCGGAACTACAAGTCCCTTGTTGCATTGCGAGGTTACAAGCATGACTCCCGAAGGCAGAGGGATGATGGGACTTGTAGTTCAGCAACAGCTGGAAGGCCACAGGTTGAGCACCCATGTCCTAAAGCAGTTGTGACCCTATTGGCTCAGTATTTGTAACCATGCAAGGCAGAATGAGTTAGGGAAAAATTAATAAAAACCAAAAAAAAAAAAAAGCAGCTTTCACCTTATTGCCGCCTTTTCCCGAGTGTACTGAAATAGCTTCTCCAACAGATTGCTTATTGTTTCCACACTCCATTGGGTTTAAGTGGATACGTTTTGCTTATTTGCAGTTTTGAGTTGATTGTTCACACTCTTTTCATCCTATACATTGGCCTCTCTAAATCCTATATTGTATTACACATGCGAGAAATCACGTGCTGTAAATACTGAATCAGGCATGCATGTTTGGCCACTTTGAAGTGGATGCTGGAGGCACCACTTTCTTTTGGTTCATAAGAATGCAGTTTTATGGGTGTTTTTTTTTCTAACTTCTTACAGAACAGCCAAAAATTATATTACCTTTTTGTTTTCAAGATTCTGTTCTGCTTTACAGACTTGATGGACAGCGGGTGTAATTAGTCAGAGGACCCTTGACATGTTGGTATTACAGACAGCCTGTGTCTGTCTGCTTGTGAGAGACGCACAGGACATGTTGTGTTGACACAGCAATCACCGCTGCTCTTAGACTTTAACGGCTGAAACCGTTTTGGTCTGCAGCGGGTTGGTGCAATGAACCTTGCGTGCATTAGTACATTGTGGGGTTATTGTGAATGGCAACCCCAATGCAGGCAATGAGCCTCCCAACACCACATAAAGTAAAGCACTACGGTGCATGGTCGTATGCTCTGTTGGCAAAAATAGCGCATGCCCGTTTAATCCTGGATATTTCAGTGCAATACCAGACCATTCAACTTAAAGTATTGTAAACGATCACCTTGTAAAACAACCCATTCAGTTTAAAATGGAAATGAAATGTAAAAACTTTTTTTTTTGTATAGATCTAAAAAACAAATGCCTTTTTATAAGTGACCACGTTCCCTCTTTTTTTTTTTTTTTTTTTTTCTCAGCTGCATAAGAGCTGGGGGGAGGAGAAGCAGCGGCACACTGAGCTTTCCAGTGAATGGCTGTGCAGCGGGGACGTGTCAGGACATGTCTGATTATTGAGGTGCAGGCTGGGTTCCCAGCGTAGCTAGAGAACTGACCACGCTGTACACTCATTTTTAGTGTGGTTGGTATTTAAATGAAAAGCAGAGGGACTTGGCAGGTACACCAGGACTTTCACACAAAGAAAGCAATACAAAAAGAACAGGATATTTTCTCATACAAGTATATGGTACAGCAGGCACATATCAGGGATATGAAGTGTTTGGGTGACAAACGCCTTAAAGCGGACCTCAAGTAGTTTTTTTTTTTTTCAAATTTTCCATCTATTAAATCTTCTGCCCTTGTTTTAACTTTGGATAGTAAAACATATTTTTTTTCTGCCAGTAAATACCTTATACAGCCCACCTTGTTTCTTGTTTGGTCATTAGCCTAGCCTTATGACATCATACACAGCTCTCACTCTCTTGAGAGTTTGCCAGGAAGGGAGGGGGAATGAGGTGGAGGTGTGTCCCTGTGTGTCTGTGTAAATCCAGGAAGTGAACAGGCAGCAGCTTCAGCTGCCCACATTTAAAATGGTTGCAGCCATACTCGGTGGAGGGAGATTTCTACAGCATATTTGGCAAGTACAGAATCGCAGTATATAATTAATATGCAAAGCGGTTGGAGGGAAGCTTCAGAATTACAAATTATGTGAGCAGACTGCAGTTCTTCTTTAAGCCCCCTTTCACACTCCCACGACATGAGTCGTGCAATTTTATAGCGATTTCAGGGAATGTCTGTGTGAACTTGAGGTCTATGGACCTCCACTCACATCAAAGACAGACCAAAGTAGTACAGGGACTAATTTAAAGTCGGTGCGACTTGAAGTCACACAGATATGAATGGTTATCGTTGGGAGTCATGGGGTATGAGTTGTCATGCGACTCTGATGTCCAAAGTCGCAGGAAAAGTCGCACAAGTGTGACAGGGGCCTAAGGGCTGCCCTTAAGCTGGCCATATAAAGGGGTACTTTTTTTTTTTTTTTTTTTTTTTAAACCAATGGGTTGAATGAAAAAAAAATTCTCATCCTCACAGTTGAGGTAGATGGGGGGGAGGGGGGACACGTTCCGCTGTGCTATTTGTTTTTCACAGTGGGGAGACTTCCTTACTGTCAAACCACTAAGATCAGCGCTGCAGCCTATTGCCGCCAGTGCTGATCGTGCAAAAATATACAGTCAGGGCAGTTGAATAGAAGTCTATGGTAGAGAGTATCCTAAGCTGACCATGCATGTAAAGATATCTCCATAGATTAAACCCTAAACGGCTTGGATGGACGATCCTCCAGCTGTTGTCTGACAGCGGGAAGCCACAGCTATCAGAATGTCCGAACAGAGACTGCAGCACTGGTGTCCGCAGGGCCATCCACTGCTCATATTTAGGCTGATTCAGAGCGGAACTGGTTGACATTTGGGCCATGTGTGGCCAACTCTATGGGATTATGCTACTGAGCTGTTAGGAGATGGGAGACCATGGTCTTGTGCATTGCTGGAGGCAGCAGCCAATGTCCTGGACGTAGAGGGGGGGGGGGTTGGAGCGAGAAGATCTAGAGGAATTTTAATCTCGGAAGGAATCGTTATGAGGTTAATTGGCTATACATATGGAGAGTAATCGGACATATGTAAATAGTTTTAGCAGTATGTATTAAAATCATGATTCTGTGAATGGCTTGTAATTACTGTATATTGACCCAATGTTTGCTTATTACTGTTAGACACTACTACATTGCATAATATTGCTGTACAATGCTGGAGTCCTGGTTATGCTTTGTGCATTGTGGTGCAGTTAAACAAATCTAAAACTGCACACTTCTGTGCTTTTATATGCCCTGGCAGTTTGCATATTTTTGTTTTATCCTGTTATTCACACTAAATTTATTGCAGCAGGTTAATGTACATTTATGCATGTGTTAACTTGCGTTCATTCATTATTTTTTCAAAACTACTGCAGTGCATCATGCATTGCAACTCACTGCACATAGGACAGGTGGTTTGACCTGTATTGTGGTGCATTTTAGCATGCCTTGCCACAACCCAAAATTGTGTATGGGTTGTGCAGCCAGCAATTTTGTTGCTTTCTGACATGATATGAAAAATGAACATTAGGGCCTCATGCCCATGGACGTTTTAAACAACGTGCTGTTGAGCTAGGTCCGAAGCCTGGAAAAAGCGGTGTTAAAAACGCGTTTTGCATTAGCGTTTTTGCACGTTTTTTAGCGTTAAGGAGCATTTAAAGAAACGCATCTCTCAGCTATATGCACTCCCTTTGGAGCAAAAAAACTTAGTTTTTTTGCGTTTTTACAGCTCTAGCGCCATGGAACGCACTGGTCCTGGGTTTTTTTTTACAGCTTAAAAACGCCCATGCCATTTGCAGCTCAAAAACGCCTAGGTGGGCATGAAGCCATAGACTAACATAGGCGTTTTTAAGACGCTTAAAAAAGCGGCTGTAAAAACGTCTGTGTGCATGAGACCTAATACAGGAACTGTACTCCAACCAAATGAAATCCATGTCAAATCGTATTTAAAATTTGCATACTTTTTAAAACCCAAGAAGGTGTACACTTATCATTATTTACTAAAGAAGTAGAGAGTGTTCACATTCAAAGCAAACTTTCACATATAGTGAGTGAAGTAAAAATTCACTTTGAAAAAAATGGAAATTGGAGTCCGCTTCACCTAATTTAGCTGGGTGATTGTGGTTAAAGCTGTGCTGACTTCACTTATCCAATCCTGTGCAATCAAAAATCCTTTTTAAATTGTATTATTCTCTTGCGCATGGTTTGTATACTTTTTGCAAAATCTAATTTTTACTTACGGAAGAGGAGTTAAATTTCTCTTCCCAAAGAGATCATTAACTTTGAATGTGCACATGCTCTATTACTTTAGTTATTCACCCCTACTAAGTTCAGAAGATAGGTCTGTTCGACTAAACACTAATCTGTATGCCTTAGGCCTCTTTCAGATAGACTGCTGTCCTGCCACTGGTAAAACCATGTTTTGCTGTTTTTGAAATTCCAAGATTCCAGGCACAGTGATCGCTTGTGGTTGTACATTGCAATTAAGAGCGATTTATTGCGTTTACATGCAGCTGCGTTTAGCTGCAGTGGAACATTCTTTCCATTTCTGATGTGCTTTCTGTTGTATTTCTTTCCTTGTTGCCGCTGCTATCCGCAGGTGAAATGGTACGCTGCGATTTACGTGCGGTTATGTACAGATGGCTGCAATAAATCAGTCCTGGACACAGTTAAATGTATTTTTCTAACCGCACAAAACCGTTGCTAAACGCAGTGTGTAGATGGGGCCATAGGAAAGCATTGTCAGAGTTTAGCTGCGGTAGATAACTTCATATATCCACAGCTAAAAGCTTAATTCTATCCGCCCGTGTGAAAGGGGCCTTCTTAAGCAGTGGTCAAGGGCTGGTCAAACTGTGACAGGGTGTTGAAGGAGCAGCAGCACACTGAAAGGGTCAACCTTATGCTCTTGTCGGCCCTTGCGCATTGTGTATGGAAGTAAAGGCTGATTGGCTTGTGCTGCTCCATATTTGAACCCTGCTGTGCTGAAAAACCGGTACCTACCTGATATAAAGATAGACTGAATCGCTATTTTAAAAAATACATTCCAGGATGTGTTAATAAACCGATTACAGGCTTAAAATGACCCTGATTCAGGTTTAAAAAAAAAAAAGAAAATCAGCTTGAAGGTCCCTGCGAAAGGAGTGTTCCACGCCAATCTTTGTCCTGCGTCTGATAACCCAAA
Source organism: Lithobates clamitans (assembly GCA_037952925.1). NCBI lineage: Eukaryota > Metazoa > Chordata > Amphibia > Anura > Ranidae > Lithobates > Lithobates clamitans. The sequence goes on from JBBGZY010000583.1 coordinate 2,295,688, forward strand.
CATCTCTGAGCCTGCTGCATCCTCCATCTGGTTTTTAAACATTGTACACTAGAGAGTCAGATGCTTATCTCTTCTGCCATGTGCAATATTTATATCCTTCGACCCTTACCTGGTAGATCACAGTAGTGACATGGGTTGGAAGATAGACCCACATTGTGCGGTGGGGACATGGGCATCCAACTCTACTGGAAGTGTTGAATGCTGAAGAGTCTTACGAAGACTGTATCCCTGGAATGGAGAAAAGGTAGGAGACACGAGCTGCTGAAAGGGAGAGTCGTCTCCATTCAGGGACCTTAAGACCGGATTCGTACCATTTGCGTTTTTTGCTTGATGGATCTCCCATTGAAATCTGTGGAAGCGCATCAAAATGCATGTCAATGCACCCTTATGCACGTAAATGCATCATGTTGACGTGTGAACACATGTTGATGCGAGCTTTGACATGTCTTGACATTCAATACTAAGTGCATTGCAACACGTTGAAAAAAACATATGTTGCCAAGTGTTTTATAGATTTCAATGTAGATCGCATCAGCAGAGATTAAAAAAAAGGTGTGAATGCAGCCTTATTTTTTTTTTTTTTTTAACCTGACACTTAAGCATTTGTACTTGAAGCATGGCAGTCATTGGGGCAAATTAACCCCAAACCAGAGCAACTATATTTCTTGAGAATCTGTCCAAATAAAGGAAGTCATGTAAAGATATAATTGGGAAAGATTCAGTACTTCCTGATATAAAGCCTGCCTGCCATTTCTGCCTCCTGCACATTCCTGTTGGACTGTCATTGTTATGGGCCAAACGGAAAAGTGTGGGAACAGGAAGTGACAAGCACTGGAACTACCCTAAAATATCTGATCTTTACATGGCAAATAGCTGAGCATTGAGATGTGACAGCAGAGAATGAGAGGCTGCACTTAGGACTATAATGGGGAAGGGGACATGGACAGCAGGCGGTGTGTGTAGGAGGGGTGACGAGCTGCACTCCCCTCATCATGTGTGTGCCATGCCTTTTTTGTTTGGTCTCTGGCTGGATTGGTGCTATTTAGTTAGTAAAAGGGGACCGGCATCAAACACACAGCAGGAAGGCTCCAATGCATAACTGTGCACTTCCGGGTCCACGTGAACTTCAGTTGGCGGACCTGGATCTGCACAGTGAGATGAGCATGATGGGATCCCATCTGCAAAGAAAGATTGGGCATCACACATGACAATGAGGGGATTTCAGCCAATGGCTCCCGCTGCTGCCTTCTGCCCTGTGAGTGGTGAGAGCCATTGCAAATGGGCACATTGCTGAATCAAGTGGGGACTCAAAGTATTTAGGGGGGGCGAGGGTGCGATATAAATACTGGGATTTTTTTACCTTAATGCAGAGAATGCATTAAAGGTAAAAAAATGTTCTCCCTTTAGAACCACTTTAAATCCCAACTCTAGAAAATTTGAAAATCTTTCCTTTTTTAGTGGTACTGCACCCAAACTTTAAAAGTTAACTGCTTATTCAGTCTTTTTGTTTTGGGGGGGGGGGGGGGAGTGAAGCACTTTAGCTTATTGTACCTGATCCTCCGCTCCCTCGGCAGATGGTGCTCACCTATGCTGTGGCGGTGGATTGTCCTTTTGGCGTCATTACATCAGTGCAGGGCTTTGGTCTGAATTGGTCCTGATAGTCGGGACCTTAGACTGCTGGAGCATAGGGGAGGAGACGCTATGGGGACCAGTTTACAGTGCGGCGGATTTGGTAGGTAAATCTTCTTTTAACAAGTCCCCTAGACCTAAACGAGCAATTAATGATCATTTAAGTCTTCTTGAGTTGGATGTTATTTTTGATTTTTATGGCCGGATCTCTTGGTGCCGCACTTGCCTGTTAGTCAATCAGTTTAAGCATCTATAACACAATAATGTAAATCTACAAAGAGAATACACACAGTATACACTTCTGTAACTCTATTAATAAGGTCCATACACACCCCTGTACGGCTTTGTCCGAGAAGCCAATGCTGGGTGTGTAGTTTCTATTGTAAGGTCTGTAATATATTGGTATTCTGTTAGGAGCACCATATTAATACCACTAGCAGATAATTTCCCTCTTTTATACTCGGTTCTAATAAACATATTTTAGGTTTAGTTGTGTCAATCTAAAATCACATCCATGTTTTCTGGATGTTTCTGCTTTTTAGTACTGTTATTTATTTTTTCCCTCTGAACTGGCCTTCCCACACAGCAGCATTATTTTATTTTGTATGACTTGCTTCTGCAGGCCGGACATAACACGTGAAATCCAATATTTACAGCCACAAAGCAGTGAAGTGCTTTCTCCTAGTAACCGCTGGGTATGCTCATGTTTTATGTGCAGAATATAAATCTGGGTGTGTACGCTGTCTCTGACCTATACTCTGTATGCTCAGTAGAGGGCGCCAAGACACTGACAGTTCACCCGACTTCATTGTTAGAAGGATTTCATGTGTAGATTAACCCATTTCATAAAAAGGCAGCAGAGATGGGTTACTTCCTGTGGTTTTTTTTTTTTTTTTTTTTTTTTGCTGCATAGTACCTATGCATTAAATCACATGTAGGCTTCTTTTTATCAGAAGAGTGCAAACAGCTGCCATATGCAGTAAATCTGTTCTTGCAGAGATGGATTGAGTTGCTTTCCTGTGTTTGTGAGCGGTGGCCGGGCCACCATGGTGCAGCGGGGTCATTGGGCCACTGTTGCAAAAGGCTTCAATACTTTGAGTGGGAACAAGAAATATACTAACCGTACAAGGGAGTGTTTGATTTCAACAACTGTTTTTTTTTTGTTTGTTTTTTTTTCCTAATTTTTTTTATCAATAGTAGTTTAATGGGGGAAAAAAATGTCTGCCATAGGCTTGTAAGCACCTTTTTAGCAGTGTTGTCATTTCTCCAAGCCCACCAGTGTGAATTTTACAGGACAGTTTAATAGCCATATAAATGTGGGGAATAATATAAGGATGGGAGGGGGTAGCATATACTGAATTCTATCATAGGTACAAACTCTGTTGAGGTCCATATTCCTAAAGGAATTTCTAAAAATGGTTTAGTATTGTCCCATGAATGTCTAATAAATCCGTGCCACGGATATGGGATCTAGTTAGTTTGGATCAGCAGTAGGTACTGGATGACAATATATATGAAAATAAAAAATAATACATTTAATAAAGGCTGCTCTTAAAAAAGCTCAATATGTGCAAAAAGTGTAAAAGATTATTATGGAACCTTCAAATTTTAATTAATTTAATTTTTAAATTTATTTTATTTTATTCTGCAGCCCAGAATCAATAAAATAACACTCATTTTATTTTATTGATAGGTATTTTCCTATGTTTAGGTAATCATGATAATGGATACATGAATTATCAGCTCCCTAATTGCAGAGCAATGTGTCTGCTTCCAGCTGGACTAGTTCCTAAAATAATTTATTTGAATAGACTCTAGAAATCTAGCCTGCAGTGATGGGAATGTAAACTAAGAATTTTAGATCTTGTTTGCTTTATTTTCCATTTTTGCTTGATTTTTACAGAATTATAGAAATTAATATTGAAGGTGAATAACTTGTAGAAAGCATTTTTAGCTGCTTTTTTAGAGGGATGTAGGGAAGGGGTGGCAATAACGACTATAACCTACAGATTGTACACCAGGATGTCTCAAATGAAAGAAAATTTTACAAAACTTACTTTAAGGCCTTATGCACACTGTAAGCTTAAATACTTTTTTCTTCCTACAGGAGTTTGCAACATTGAAAAAGCCGTAAAAAGCTGTGTTTCTGCATGCGCATTCTCATGTCTGGCGTTTAATGCATTCTATTGGCCAAAATTCTAGTCATTAGAATGCATTAACGTGGGGATGGCGCTATTGCATCTTTTTTAATTGTATGCTCAAAGCTCCTCTCCCCAATGCACAAATATTGCATTCAGGATTTTTTTTTTTTTTTAATCGCCCCTGCCACTAAACTCCTGAAACATCCTATGTGTCCATACACCCTTTAGGTGAACATGAAGAGGAGTTTAAAGGAGCAGGGGGAAAAAGAGAAAAGGCTCAAACGCTGAAGAAGCGACTTTTTTTGAGCTGCAGTGTGCATGAGGCCTAATATGTAGGGGGCATTTACAAAGCAGACAGTGAATAGATCTTCCTGGCAGCTGTTGGTGGCCTTCACTCCTGGAGCAATAATTTCTAGGCAGGGCTTTCTGGCAGGACAATTTGTCTAATCATCTCTTGGATTGTGTTTCAGATTTTTTTTTTTTTTTTAATTTTTTATATTCTTATGTAAAGTTGCTACCTGTCAGATTCTAACTGCTGACGGGATCAATGAGCAGTGGTGTAAATGAACACCAGCAACCAATCACAGAATAAGCCCACATTTCACACTGCAGGCCGGTTTGTAATCGTGCGAGTTCAGCTGAACCTGCATGATCTCAAATCGGCATTTCAGTCCAACTTCGGGGGCCGTTTGACAGACATGTTTTGGGTTCATACACAGATGTCTCTTCAAATTGCCCCCAAAGTCGCCAAAAGTAGTTCAGGAACTACTTTCGGGAATCTGTGGGTGCCGCAAAGTTGGCGTCTCACTGATTTAGATATTGACGTCAATAGATGGCGATTTGACATGTCAAAAGAGCACGATGTGAACGTTGACTTACTTTAGCGCTGCATTTTGATCCTTTTTTTGAACGTGGACTAAAGCCTCGTACACACGGTATGATTGTTGGCAGGGAATTGTCTGACAGACTGTTGTCCTAAAATCTTACTGTTAGTACGCTCCTTTTAACATTTGTCCAATTTTTCTGCCAACAAATGTTGGCTGACAGGCTAGTAAATTTTTGGCGGACAACAGTTTGACGTCAGATTTCCTGATGGTCAGTACACTAATCTATCAAACAAAAGTCGAAAGTGCAAACACGCATGCTCAGAATCAATGCTCACCAAACACAAAATTAGCAGAAGGGTACCAAAGGGTGACGCTCAAAAGCTGAAATTTCACTTAGTACATCGCTACGTTCATGTTTGTGGAACGACAATTGTGTAACGTTAGTATGCAAGACAAGATCCTGGCACACGCCCTTTTGACAAAAATCAGAGGCTCAGTTGGCCAACAATCGTATCGTGTGTACGAGGCTTATAGCTCAGTAGTCTTGACTACGCTAAACCTCGAAAGCTGATCTATGATTTTTTATTTTTTTTTTAACATTTTCCAGTAGTTGGCCATGGGGGCATATTCAGAAAGGGTGCAGTGATTTATGACCTGAATGTGAAAGTATTACCCGGCAGTTTGTTTTAGATCAGTGACCCTCAAGTTTTGGAAAAAAGCATGCAGCCAGTGAAGGCAGAACTCCTGGTCTACAAACCTTTTTTTTGTTGGCAATGGAGAATGTGGTAAAGCTTCTGGATTAGCAGGCCAGCTTGGATACGAACATGTTTTGAAGGTCAGCAGTGGCAGCCTATATATCTCAATACAGATTAACAATGACAAAATAAAAAGGCAGGTTCAGGAGAGGAGCTGAAGAGCAGAAATGCACTTCAATGGCCAGAATAAATGAATGTTCTGGCCAATGGAATCCATTAATGTTTAAACACGTGCCTAAACGTGTGTGCAGTTGTGCAGTACAGAGTGTTTTTTAGGAGCTTTTCTCCTGAGTTCTGGTATTCAGAGGGGCTAAACAGATGCCTTGTGTGCATGAGACATTAGTGTGTTTTTTTTTTTTTAATGGCAGTAGATCAAGCGTTTGAGTGTTTGTAAAACATTACAGATACCCAGTGAAATGACTGGCCTCAGGTGATACAGAGATGAAACCAATCCTCCTACATAGGTAATACCTGTTTATCTGCAGTCTTCTCTTCACTACAGCCATTCAAAATGCAGAATTTATAAAGCTTGTCTGAGCATTCAGAAAAAACTTGTCACAAGTGACTCATGCTGATGGCAGAAGAACAAAGCAGCAGACAGAAATGACACTTAGTGCTCTTAGTGAGACAAGTACACACTATAGAGTTATACCCTTTGGTCATATTTCATGTCCGAGGCTTACGACCACTTAAGGGTTTCATTTTTGGTGGTAAGCTTAACTCCTAAATGGCAAAAAAAAAACCTGCCTCCTACTCCTCCAGATGGTTGATGAAGGGTATGCGCCATGTTTCAGATGCCTAAAAGTAATGAACCGTACTGCAAATACATTTATGCAAAACCTTATACACTTTATTTATCAGTGTGTCTAAAAGAAAAAGTGTTCTAGTCACCCAGAGCCACCAATCAGACACTGTTTCTGTGTGTGGTTGGATAAATGGATGATCTGTTTGCTATAGCTATGAAGAATAGATCTCTTTTTAGACAGATAAATATCATTGCTCTAGGGCAATAAACTCATGTTTTATCCGTGTCTCTGTACCAGGTCTATAGCGAGTTCCCTGTGTAATTTCCTGTCCTTGGTATGTGCACCAGAGGCAGCTCAGGGTCTCCAGCGCAGAATGCCACCTACCCACATTTTGTGTAATTTAGTCATTTATGCTGCATAAAAATCTACATGATAAAGCTGAATATCTTTATGTCACAGAAGCACATTTTCTAATGTTAATTTGGCAGCTTATTAGAGCTCTGTACGGTTGCACAATTAGTGGTTTTAATTTGAAGAACTTGCATTTCTGTTAATTATCTGGAGTACCTGTTACCTAGTTAAATGAGATCATCTTGGTCATATTCCTGCAGGCGCTTCTGCTGTTAACCTTGCTGGTAGTCCGTGAAGAAATCAAAATATGGACTTGGCTATAGAGTGTACTGATAGAATAACCTGTATATATTGTTGCTTGGCATGAACTTTTTTGTGTGTATAGAGATTCTTGAAGTAAGCTTTTTACATCATGATGATATCTCATGCCTTCCTTCCCCACCGATTAGAGGTGAGGAAGATTATAGGCCGTTGGAACAACTTTGTTTGAGAGAAAACTCAAACAACATTTCGCAACTATATAAAATACAAATGCATAGAGAGGAGCTGGCGGTACCGCCCTACATTAAGAAATGAGAAAATGAATTAGGATCACATTGTAGCAACCACACTTTAGTAAAAATTTAGAAATTGGTACATTGTGCCTCAGTAGATTCTAAGATGATTGAGACAAACTATAAGTGTTTAGCAAGGTGGTACGCGACACCAGACAGGATAAGTAAATTCCAACCGGACAAATCAGCAGACTGTTGGAGAGGATGCAAGGCTCTAAGAACAATGGCCCACATATGGTGGGATTGACTCATTATTAAAGAATTTTGGAAAGAAATTTTGCAGTTAATAAAGGAAATTACTAATAAAGAGATCCTGGAAGACCCGTGGGCATGTTTGTTCCATGGCTCAGCCGAATCAATTAAACAATATAAAACATCCATCGCCCCGATTTTGTTGAATGAGGCAATAAGACATATACCGAAAAAATGGCAGGAAAAGGAAAGTCCCAAAATCCGGGACTGGATTTTTTGTGTGAATGAAATCTACAACATGGAGAGCTTGGATGATGGGGAGTAGAACCAGAAGAAGAGTTGGAACGTAAGGATAAATGGGAAAAGTGGCAAGCTTTTAAAAAAACGTGGAGATATGTCGAGGATGTTACCCGTTAATTGCAAAGGGGATAAGACTAGGAAATGGAGTAGAAGAAACCTAAGCCTTCCTTGAAAGTTGCAAGAGAGGGGAGGGAGGGGGGTGGGAGGTTTAGTTTAAGGGGGGGGATAAGAATTGGTAGATATATTGTTTTGTTTTTGTTACTGCAGCTTTGGATGTTTTGATTATTTTGTATGTAAAAAATTGAAATAAAGATTAAAAAAAAATATCTTTCTCATATGATACCAGATTGTACATACGATTTTCATTTAATCAGTACAATTGTCATTCGAAAATACAACACATTACATCGCTTCCGACTTTTCATTCTGTCAAACGAGAATTTTCCGCACTTTACTAAACTCTTCATTTTCGTTATGAGACTAGCATGCAAAAAAAAACAAGACGATCGTTCACCTGATCTCATCGTGTGTACCAGGCATAAGAGGACTTCTCTCCAGAGTTGGCAAAATCTTCCAAATATACCCATTGGGAGAATTTCGTCAGGTCCTTTTTTGGTGACAAATCAATTTTTTGATTTTTTCTCACTTTAGTCCTGAAAACAACGTTCACCAGGGCAAATGGCATGAATTGTTTTCCATGTGCCCTAGCAGTGATCGGTGTTCATCCAGCATGGAAAAAGGCAGGTCACTGCAACTAGTGTGAACAAGCCCTCAATGTACATTGATTCATTCTCAAAGATCTCAATACAGGCTTGAGCTTTAGTCTGTCTACCAGGTCAGGAACACTTGCTGGTTGTTAAAGCGGTACTCCGGGAATGATATCTGATATCCAGAGGGGGCTGCTGGGGATGCTGTAAACTATTGAAGTAGTTTGTGCTACAAACAGTAATGGCTGTGATCTTCCGAGTGCTGCTGGGGTGGCTTCCTCTCTGCTTACTAAGCACAGGAGATCACTTTCTTGACACCACCACCATTCAGACCAAGCCTTGCATTTTTTTTTTCAGTGAATACAAGGCTTTATGGATGAGGTGGAGATCAAGGGTCATCTACTCCTCCTCTCCATTTTGTTCAATCGGAGAACGCTCTGTATTCATTGAAGAAAAATGCAAGGCGTTCTCTGAATGGTGGAGGTAGTAAGTGAGCCCATGTGTCTGTAGAGGAGATGCTTGTGGTGCGATCAGTACAGTATGAAGTGTAGACTACACTACAGTAATTTACAAACCTCCTCCACAGTTCTCCAGGTAGCCGATATGGATATTTGCATTTGGATGTCTGTATGCAAAAAAGATCATTCCTGGAGTTCCACTTTAACATTGGAGAGGTGCCAGGCTGCCAAGGTTTATCTTTATTTTTTTTACAGGGAAAAAAAGGAATATATTTCATTGTGTTGTGAACATTGAACTTTTCACCATGCTTATAAATGCAGAGGTGAATTGGGGGATTGTTTTTAAAGTGCTTATATTGTAAGAATATGTAAACCCTCTTTTACATATGCATGCTCTGGATGCAGGTTTATTTTTAGGTGCCTCCCAGACATCAGAGGATTACCTCTTTGGCCTTTAAATGTCTGTCTGGAGAACATTCGCATCTGTAGATCTTTCTAATGCTATTGTCTAGAATCAATGAGCCAGAATGGATTTTCCTGGCTGATCGCTATTGTTTAACAACTCTTTAAGCACAAACCTGATGAGAACTTGTACATTGGCAAAGTAGTAGTCCACTGGCCAGAGTGTGCATGCATAGCTGACTGCTGTTCATCTGTGGCATCTTTTAATGAATGCACTAATGATGTAAAATATTCAAATCTGCAATTTACAAATGCTAAAGTCTGTGGTGTCAAGTGCCTGAGCTGGAAAGTGGCCTTATTGCCATGACAACCGAACTGTCATTTGGTGCAGGTCAAAAAATAACTGGAGAATCTCATGAGTTGTGATAATCTTTACTTTGTTTGGGCATGAGAACATGTATTGGAAGGAAATCTATCACAGAAGCTTGTGAGAAGCCTTGGATCCGTAATTGTGCGCTCCATAGTGGTTTCATGAACTGATCACCTGTGGTAAAGCCTGATGCAGTTTACTATTCTATCCTGGAAATGGTGTTGCAGCACAGTCTGAATGTGGCAGATTTCCACCTGAGGCATCTCACTATTTTGTTGAAGATTTATTGAAATATGCTGTGTTCTCTTTTAAAGTGAACCTAATCTAATGCTGGCCATACACTATACGAAAAATCGGACGAAATTCTGTCATTCAGACAGTTTGTTAGTTTTTCGGCCAGTTAATGGGCACAAAATCGATAGTTTTTTGGCTCAAAAATGTCCCAACGATTAAGGACAAGTTAAATTTTCTGCTGAACGAACGATAAATTGAAAGGTTAATGTGATTCCCGTCAACTGTTTTGCACTATGTATATGTAAAAAAAAAAAACGAACAAGAAATGGATTCATTTATGTCCACTGAACGATTTTATCAGTCCTTACATGATGGCACTATGGTTTGCTCTCACGGGCCGAATGTTCGTTTTTCGAAATTGGGTTCGACCGATTTTTCATATAGTGTATGGCCAGCATAAGAGTTCATTCAATTCTAAACCATTATGGAGACATTAGAGTATGCCAGAGTGGCCTTGAATGCGCATAAGGGCCCGTCTCAGGTGACTTACTTTAGGCTTGTCCCTATGAGAAAATGCTGCATACTTTTGACATCAGTTGGGGACCTTTTCTTAGATACTTTCGAATTCATTTACTGGTCCAGTTGACCTAAGTCAAGTTGCTTTTGCATCCCTAGACTTAAGGGGAGAGAAACTGTTATGGCGTGAAGAAAAGCTCATGGACACAGGCTGTAACTTTGTTTTCTGATCTAAACTTGGCAATAACTGCGTGCTGTGGAGGCTGACATTTGGTAGTCTTCATTCTTCATTTTATTGGGTTTTTTAAAGTTTTCATAACTAAAGGTACAAAGAGTTATACACTGACAAGGGCATTGGTAATTCTATGAAAAGTAGTGCAGTAGAGGCTAGTACATGACAACGAGCCCGTTTGGACATAGAGTACACAATTTCTTCACAACCGAGAACAAGACTAGAAAATATACAAATCCAGTAGTACTATGACTCAGAAGGCAAAACCGTGAAGAAATATATTGCCAATACAGCTTCATTCCTCTAGGAGAGTAGGGAAATGGGAAAAATGCCCAGAGCATAGGGACTGGGTGCCAGAGGGAAGGGGTAAAGGAGGGCCCCCTATCATCCTAAGTGGCCTATAGAGGGATTAGGGGGGGGGGGCGCTGAAGGGAAGGGGAGCTTACCTGGGGGGGGGGGGGGGGGTAGAGAAGAGTATGTTCAAGCAGTCCTAATATCTGTAACAGTGCAATCCAAACCTAGACCAGTGTTTCTCAAAATGTTTCTTTAAAATGATGCACAATCTTGAGGCACCCCATTCTTTGTAAATGTAAAAAACTAAAAAAGCTTTACATAATGCAGCAACATCCACACACGTAGGACACCCAAAGTTAGAGATGGTTTATACTTCCAAAGCTGATATACTGCTGCACACTGGGACTGATTGGTATTCCTGTGTTTCTCTTCTCCCTCAGCTTATCTCCCTCACTCAGCTAATGTGACCCCAGTGGTGATGGAGAGGGGCAAAAGGGAATGCTGTGCAGGGGTCCGTCATTCTCCTTGTCACCTGGGGACGTCATTGGTTGTTAGCATGCCGGTGTTCTATCAGAAAGCCGATACCCATCGGAAAATGCAACCTTAATGACGTTCCATCATGGTCATCTTGGTACACCCGCACTCGTCTGCCGTAAGCCTACAGTCTGCCAAGCGGACATCCTTTTTTCACCCACGGAGTATTGCAGTTCGACCTATTTTTACCAGTAAACCGAGCTTATATAGTGAAATACAGTATTTAGAAATCCATCAAACTGTTTTGATGTTTAATTTTAAAAGCAGCAGTGTTCTTTCAGATTAGCAAACCTGTGAGATCAGCAGGCTTGCCGATGATGCTTTTAAAATTCAACATCAAAACGGTCACACGGACTTCCAAATACTGTATTTGACGATATAAACTCAGTTTACTGGTAAGTGTGAAATGCAAGACTAAAGTGGGTGTAAAAAGTTGTCCGCTTGCTGTCTTCTGACTGTAGGATTACTGTGGCGAGTGCGGGTGTACCAAGATGACCGTGCTGGAACATCACTTCCGTTACATATTCTGATGGGTAGCGACTTTCTGACAGGACACCGGCAGCTAGAAGGTTGTACTGGCTTGTATACAATTTTTGGGCAATTTTTTTTAGGTCTTTTGCTAAGACACCCCTGAAGAAACCTGAAGGTGAAGGCACTCCAGGTTGCCTGGGCACCCCATTTCAAAAAAGGCTGACCTAGACTGTCATTAAAGGTAATCAAGGGGTCCCATACCTTCAGGAACTTGGCGTCAGAGAGAATAGATGTGAGCCTCTCGTGCACCATTGACTCTGCTCCAGTTTGCTGCTGCGGCATTCGATAACATGACCTGGAATTGCAGCACTGCTACCAATAGGATGTGTATGCTCACTTTAATACCCCTATTCACCACTGTAAACTTCTAGAGTTTAGCAGCAGTTAAAATAATGTGTGGTGTTTAGCTCATGAGTTTTTCTGGCTTTTGATTATTTGGCCATTGATTAACACATCCATCTATTTTTTATTTGCTCCTTATGGGTTATGAATGGTCTTTTCTAAGTTCAGCTTGCCACGCTGAGTTCTGGCCGTGTAGCCTGCTTTTATTATTTGCATCTTGGGCATTGCTGTAGAAGCTCTTTGGTGGCCAGTAAATGATCTTTCTTTCGTTCTCCTGCGTTGTTACTGCCAACTCTCCAGACTCCAAATTCTTCATGTCCTGCTTCTGATTCATGTGCACACATGGCTGTTATAATGATTTAGTCCAGGCTTTGCCCATACTTGTTTTTAAAGAGACTGTTTGTTATGTGGCACACTAGATATTTATTTGAAAGATATATAGATTACATTGTAGTTAAGATGACAGAAGTATTATTCACCAGAAACCTCTACTGCTACGATAATTTGCTTTCGTATAAATTTACATGATAAATATGGCCCTTGGTGTCTTAAGAGAACCATTACAGCGCAAACATCATTTACAGTCATTTGTAACTGTAGTGTATTGACCAGATCTACACGGAGGACATGCACAGTATGATGCTGAGGAATGAAAGCTCAGCTACACAAGTCTAGGAGAGAACAGGTTGGACTTGTGACACCTCAGGGTGGAGAAGGCTGCATCTTCTGTCATGGAAGTGTCCTTTAAGACACAATGCATACCACTGGAATAAAGCTAAAACTGTTTAAAGAGAGGCTTTTATTGCATGTTCTAAATGAGTTGTAAAGCAGAACTCTAGATGACACATAATATATTCTAAAATCAAGTGTAAAATGTTGTGACAAGTTTAAGGAAAGCGGCATAAGTAAAGGTCTTCAAAAACAATTGGAAGACCGAGACTGTATGAAATCATGACTTTTCTTGTGAAAGCTGAGCTAGGCCCTGACCTACCAAGTCTCAGGAGATTACCCATCTCATTAGAAAACCAATGGGGAGGCTAGGAAGAGAGAGGCGGGCAAGCTAGACAGAAGTCAAGATTTGCATAGAAGTTCAGCTGCTTGTATCTCTGGGGTTGCTGATCACCTTTCATGTGGATTTTTAATGAAGGTTTTCTCTGCTTATGGATTTTGTTTTCATCATAAGCTAAAGAAGAACCTGGGTCCATGATTGGTTAAATTGTGGCAGTGTGTGTTTTTGAATGTACAACAACCTAAATAATTAAAATAATACACATATATTTTTGGGGACCTACACCAGGTTATGTAGCCTACCTTAGACAATGCTTGTTCCCCTTAAACTAGCTCGTGAACAGCGAGCAGAATTTATTAAAACTGGAGCAAACAGAATCTGGAACAATCACTCTCAGCTTCTAGCTTTCATTTTTAAAATTTCAAAGTAGTAGTAAAGAGTAGGATTACTGCCAGCCCCTCTGTTATACCAAGATATACTACACAATGTAAATGTTTCAAATGATGCTGATAAATACCTTATTTTAGATCGCCTCTGTGCGGTCACGTGATCTCCCGCCGCTCTCCTCTCCTCATCTAAGAGCCCTTTCACACTGAAAAGCACAAGGGCGTCGGCAGTAAAGCACCGCAGAGAGAGAGAGAGAGAGAGAGAGATGCACACCCCTAGATGCAGCTGTAAAAATGTCCAGTGTGTATGAAGCCTTACGGTGTGTTAATGCATGTCTAGAAGGTTTCCATTGTTTTTAATAGTGTTCACATTAATGCAATGCATTGGCCACAAAGGTTGTGGCTTTTTTTTTTTTTTTTTTAGGGCTTTGGATAGGAATGTCAACATAGGACCTCATGCACACTGGATGTTTTAGAAACTCACCTAAAAGCCTTTCTTCCTGGTAGCAACATTTTGGCAGAAAAAACGGTTGGCACTTATAAGTTTGTAATGAGTTTAGGTGTCAGTCGCTTAGGCATTCATTTCATTGGCCAGAGTAATAATTTATTCTGGCTATTGAAATGAATTGACTCTAGCGCTAGGAGCGCCTAGTGTTAACAAGCATCAAGCTTTTTTTGTGCCAAAATGCTGCTGTTCCTGGACGCACTGGCAGTGTTTTTTTTTTTTTTTTTTTTTTTTTGCTCCTCTAAAAGCCCCTGCCACTAAATGCTACTAAAAGCCTTTGTGCGCATGGGCATAGAGACTAACGTGCAGGGGAGTTTAAAAGCAGAAAAAAAACACCATCCCCTAGAAGCAACTGCAAAAGCGTCCAGTGTGCATGAGGCCTAGAGGGTAAAACATGCACTGCAATACAAGCATTTAACTGTAAATCTAGTCGTAATAAAAACCCCTCAGGTAGAGCACTCATGATGACCACAGCAGTTGTTCAGGCCTAGCAACTTGTGCTGAAATCTCACCAGCAGTGTCCCAGAGAAATATGTGGAATTGCTATGATTTGAATAGCGTAAAAAGAACCTCTGTCAGATTTTTATTGCTATATCCCCATTGGGTAGATTTTTCCTGCACTTCCTTTCTTCGGGAAGTGGAAAGTTACCACAAATAACGGGAAATCCCAACTTATGACAGTTGTCACCAATCAAAGTAAGTTGGATCTCCTCAATGGGAACACAACAATCAATACATGTTGCACAAAAATTATAAACCCTTCCCCGTAGTTTCAAATACTAGAAAAGACTATTTGGCCAGAGTTCTTGTGTGGTTTTTTTTTTTTTTTTGGTAGGGGAAGGTTAAGAACCTTTGTTACGTTTTGACTGCTATCCAGAGCTCTGTTCCTGTCCGTTAACATTTTACCATTGGCAGTAAGTGAGGAGAGCGCCTGATCAGCAACACAAATGCAAATGAATAACCACTTTTCCTGTAAACCTCTTTAAGTGACATGTATGGACTTTCCAATTATTCAAATGCTTAACCCAAACCATGTGGCAGAAACCGGCTTTAAAATGTATCTCTTCCTCTGTTTCCCTTGCAGGGTGGTACAGTGCCCGCTATTACTCTCAGACAGCCGCCTTCACCTTTTCTTACAAACTCAGCTCACTCCAGAGGAAATAGAAGCCTGTGTATCCGGGCAGACAAAATACTCGGTGGCTGAGGCTATCCACAAGTTTGCCAAATCAAACCGGCGGTTTCCTGAAGAGGAGGAAGAACAAACAAGTTGTAGCGTGGCTCCTGAGAGGTACTTTCATGTGTGGTAGCCCCGCTTATTTTCTGTTGTTGGTATAATACTTCGATAATGAAAAAATTAATTGACTGAGATTTTATTGAGCTGTGACAGGCTTCTCATAAGAGGCCTCGCACACCTCCACACTGAATTAATGGATGCAGTAGAAATTCAATTATCTGCATTCTGATTATGTGAATTTCATTTAGTCAGACTTGAATTATTCGCGTTTAAATTATCTGGTTTAAAAAAAAAAAAATCTAACCACACTCCAAATGGCTAATTAAAAGTCCAAATTTCCTGTCTCTCTTTCTGACTGGAGATAATTAAAGTTCTCCTCTGCTACTCAGGCTTTGAGTGTGTTGTGAAAACCAATTTCCTTCTCCCCATCCCCCTACTCATCCCCTCCCTTGCTGCGCACCCTCCTCACTTCTCTGATCCTGATTATACCACCCCCCAAGAAAAGGGAATCTATATTTTGTAAGTTTATGGATGTGGTCACATTCTCTCTCCACATGGGCTTATTTACAGTGACCATTAATTAAAAAAAAAGTGTGTGTGTGTATGTATATATATATATATATATATATATATATATATATATATATATATATATATATATATATATATATATATATGTGTGTGTATATATGTAAGTGTGTGTGTATATATATGTATATATATATATATATATATATATATATATATATATATATATATATATATATATATATATATATATATATATATATATATATATATATATATATTTTTTATATATATATATATTTTTTTTTTATATATATATATATATATATATATATATATATATATATATATATATATATATATATATATATATATATATATATTTTTTATATATATATATATATATATATTTTTTATATATATATATATATATAAAACAATTCTGTGTTTTTCTGTCAATATGGGGTGCTGTGTGTACATTAATGAAGAAAAAAAGTGATTGATATATATATATATCTCTATCACTTTTTTTTCTTCATTAATGTACACACAGCACCCCATATTGACAGAAAAACACAGAATTGTTGACATTTTTGCAGATTTATTAAAAAAGAAATATATTTAACTCAGGTGCTGTCCATTTCTTCTGATCATCCTTGAGATGGTTCTACACCTTCATTTGAGTCCAGCTGTTTGATTATACTGATTGGACTTTATTAGGAAAGCCACACACCTGTCTATATAAGACCTTACAGCTCACAGTGCACGTCAGAGCAAATGAGAATCATGAGGTCAAAGGAACTGCCTGAGGAACTCAGAGACAGAATTGTGGCAAGGCACAGATCTGGCCAAGGTTACAAAAAAATTCTGCTGCGCTTAAGGTTCCTAAGAGCACAGTGGCCTCCATAATCCTTAAATGGAAGACATTTGGGACGACCAGAACCCTTCCCAGAGCTGGCTGTCTGGACAAACTGAGCTATCGGGGGAGAAGAGCCTTGGTGAGAGAGGTAAAGAAGAACCCAAAGATCACTGTGGCTGAGCTCCAGAGATGCAGTCGGGAGATGGGAGAAAGTTCTAGAAAGTCAACCATCACTGCAGCCCTCAACCAGTCGGGGCTTTATGGCAGAGTGGCCCGACGGAAGCCTCTCCTCAGTGCAAGTCACATGAAAGCCCGCATGGAGTTTGCTAAAAAACACCAAGATGAAGAACTCCCAAGATGGTGAGAAATAGGATTCTCTGGTCTGATGAGACCAAGATAGAACTTTTTGGCCTTAATTCTAAGCAGTATGTGTGGAGAAAACCAGGCACTGCTCATCACTTGTCCAATACAGTCCTAACAGTGAAGCATGGTGGTGGCAGCATCATGCTGTGGGGGTGTTTTTCAGCTGCAGGGACAGGACGACTGGTTGCAATTGAAGGAAAGATGAATGTAGCCAAGTGCAGGGATATCCTGGATGAAAACCTTCTCCAGAGTGCTCAGGACCTCAGACTGGGCCGAAGGTTTACCTTCCAACAAGACAATGACCCTAAGCACACAGCTAAAATAAGGAAGGAGTGACTTCACAACAACTCCGTGACTGTTCTTGAATGGCCCAGCCAGAGCCATGACTTAAACCCAATTGAGCATCTCTGGAGAGAACTAAAAATGGCTGTCCACCAACATTTACCATCCAACCTGACAGAACTGGAGAGGATCTGCTAGGAGGAATGGCAGAGGGATCCCCAAATATAGGTGTGAGAGTGTCAGAGCAAAGGGTCTGAATACTTGGTACCAATGTTATATTTCAGTTTTTCTTCTTTTTTAATAAATCTGCAAAAATGTCAATATGGGGGGGTTCTGTGTGTACATTGAGGGAAAAAAAATGAACTTAAATGATTTTAGAAAATGGCTGCAATATAACAGAGTGAAAATTTTAAGGGGGTCTGAATACTTTCCGTCCCCACTGTAGATATATCTTTTTTTTTTTTTTTTGATAAAATGTACAACTCACCAGCTATCTTTCTGATTTTGTCTAACTGCTGTGCATCCTATTTAGTAATGCAGCACAGTGGTTATCTTTTTACTGCTCCTTATCCTAGCCTAGGTTAATACTTGTGCAAGAAAAGCACACTGCACTTTAAAAGACGCTAGGGGGTGCCAAAAATTCTTAATGGCACCCCCATGCATCAAAAAACGTGGAGCGATTTTGAGCACACCAAATCGCATGGTGCTGTTGCACCATGTGACTCGGTGCAGCGTGATTTAAACAACTTATCCCCTGCATTTCAGCGGGTGCAGCAACCCATTCGAATGAATGGGCTGCTGTACCCATGATGTTTGTGCACAAGCATACCACACATATGTGAACCTAGGCTTACAAGTATGTGGATAAAATGATCGCTAGGCTCATTAAATGCAATATGCTGCCTAGGTTGCTAAAGGTGGAGCAATTCTCAGAATTCTTACTGTTTAAACATTTATAGTAATAACTGAAACACTCTCAGAAATAACATTTTATATTTATATATATATATGTGTGTGTGTGTGTGTATATATACATTCTCTTATTACTCTTTTTGTTTATTGTTTTGCATTCATCTCCCAACAGTTCATCTGTGCTCGGACACCCAATTGACGCCAGTTTTCTGCGAGGCTGCAAACACAAAGAGCAAGGAGATGCATGGACAAATGTCTTGGCTCCATCACCTTCAAAGTAGACCTCTGTTCCTCTCCTGTACAGATTCGGAAGTGTAATTCTTTAGTTTACTATTGAACTGTTGTCATAGGTTTATTAAGAAGGTACCATTAGCAGGCATATAGACTAGAGTAGTGCATAGATTATTTGCAAAAACCCATAGCAACCAGACTTCATCTGCCATTAGGATAGAGTACCGAAGGATCATTTCTGGTATACTTTAATCTTTGCCTTATGAAGTATGGGTCTTTATGTTTAAGCACATACAGTATTACTCCAAAATGCCTTAAAGGGAACCAAAGTTTGAAATATGCAAACCAGTCCATTTCTCTGGAAAAGAGGAAAAAAGAAACTAGTTTTCCAGATAATGGTATTGAAGTGATATTTAACATTGTACAGATAGTAGAGGATATGTTACATTTTCATTTTACTGACAATACCCATGTATATTTTATTTAAACATAGAAGTATGTAGCAAATGTAGATATTTTCAATAAAATATTAGCTGTAGAGTGTGTAGAAAGTCATTTATTTCAACTTCAAAATCAACTGGGATGATTACTGTATATGTACAACATATGTATTTATTTGATGGGCATAGCTTGTAAATGAATCAAGGACACACTGGTACATTTTACTACACTGTGCTTTATAGTAAACCTTTCATCCTTTTTGAGTAGAGAGAATGAGGAAAGTTGATTGGTTGCTTCAGATTATTGCTTACCTGCCTTTATTAAACAAGGAGTCTTTAGTTGTGAAGCAATGTCTGTCTGTAAAACAAAACATATATATTTTTATTTTATTTTTTTCAACCTGTATACTGGGAGCAATTTTTTTCTCCATTCCATAATTCAACCTACCCTCACACACACTTTTCAGCAAGACTGTATGCACTTTATGCCGGTCAGGACAGCTGACTACAATGTGAAATGCTGTGCAAGATGCCATATAGTACTTTATATGTATATGTACTGTTCTGCCTGGACAGGTGCTGCTGGTCTTTTTTGTTTTGCTTTTGAATTTACTATGTATGTCTTGGATTGAATTTTTATGTGGAATCTGTGTACTTTAATAAAGATTGTTGAATTAATGTTTGTGTTGGTATGGTTTTTTCAAACTACACATTGGGAGGGGGGGGGATTTATATCAGAACTGGAGCAAACCATATCTGGAGCAGCTGCACATGGCAACAAATCAGATTCCAGCTTCACCTTGTTTAGCTAAGCCTTGAAAATGAAAGCTAGAAGCTGATTGATTGCTGCTCTAGATTCTGTCTGCTCCAGTTTTGATGAATTCACCCCCCCCCCCCCCCCCGATCTATCCTTGCAGTCTGTCGATGCAGCTTATCTGTAGGTAAAATCTGTCTGAAAGTCCAGGCTACTTAAAGGGGTTGTATAGGTTCGTTTTTTTTTAAAAAAAAAAAACATGTCATACTTGCCTCCACTGTGCAGTTAGTTTTGCACAGAGGATGCATTAAGGTGAAAAAACAAAGTTTTACAACCCCTTTAAGTTCACAATGTGGGTTATTTTACTAAAGGCAAATCCACTTTGCACTGAAAGTGCACTTGGAAGTGCAGTCGCTGTAGATCTGAGGGGGACATGCAAGGAAAATAACAACATTTTAGCTTGCACATGATTGGATGATAAAATCAGCAGAGCGTCCCCTCTTTTCAGATCTTCCCCTCAGATCTACAGCGACTGCACTTGAAAGTGCACTTGTAGTGCAGAGTGGATTTGCCTTTAGTAAATCAACCCCAATGTGTTACTATCCTAAGCTGGCCATACACAGCTTGAACTTCAGTCTATCCTTCTGAATTGAATGAAATTCATTCCATGAGTGGCCTTGTCGTTCTCACCTGGCTCAACAAAAATTGCCATTTTATTGAACGGGTAGGGATGAAACTTTTTGGCTGAACAGTGCCCTTATCCAATCAGATGTAGGCACTGTTCGGGTATTCTGACAGCCACAGGTGCCTGCTGTCAGAATTCAGTAGCCTGCACTGAAGATTCATCCATTCACGGAACAAATGTCAGTTGATTCAGCATAAACAAAAGAAATCTTAATTTATTTCAGGTACTTGCCATATTTTTCACTCCATAAGATGCACCTAGCATTTAGAGGAGGAAACCCAAGAAAAAAAAATATTCTGAACCAAACTATGTACTAAAATATTTACCAGTGCCCATGAAATGCAGCCTGACCTGTGCCCATGAAATGCAGCCTGACCTTTGACTGGGAGGACATCATCACATCTGCCTTTCACTCAGAAGACAGAGCAGGCCACCACAGCCATACTCCAGTCGGCCACTGGGGCTGCTCTTTCTTCTGTGAGTGACAGCCTCAGCTAGGAGATTGCCAGGCACTCTCGTGGGAGATGGTTGCCCGGTATTGTGACATGGGGGAGGCCTGGTCAGTATTCGCTCCATAATATGCACAGATATTCCCCCTGCCCCCCCATTTTTGGGGGTGAAAAGGTGTGTCTTATGGAACGAAAAAATACTGTACTTGGCGCCGCCATCACTTTATGTAGCGCTTCAAATATACAGTTTTACAGTGCTCGTAAGTTTACATGCCCTGGCAGAAGTTATGATTTACTAGCCATTTTTCAGAGAATATGAATGACGACACAAACTTTTCTTTCACTCATGGTTAGTGTTTGGCTGAAGCCATTTATTATCAATCAACCGTGTTTACTCTTTTAAATCATAATGACAACAGAAACTACCCAAACATACCCTGGTGATTTTGGCCAGATAACATGCACACAAGTTGGCAAAAAGGGGTTTGACTGGCTAGTAACGGTAACCATCCTGACCTGTGATCTGTTTGCCTGTAATTAGTGTGTGTATAAATTGTCAATTAGTTTCTGGACTCCTGACAGACCCTTGCATCTTTGATGAAAGATGGGCTGCATGGTCGAGTCGCCAGAAGAAAGCCATTACTACGCAAATGCCACAAAGTATCCCGCTTACAATACGCCAAACAACACAGAGACAAGCCTCAAACCTTCTGGCACAAAGTCATTTGGAGTGATGAGACCAAAATTGAGCTTTTTGGCCACAACCATAAACACTTCATTTGGAGAGGAGTCAACAAGGCCTATAATGTACACCATTCCTACAATGAAACACAGAGGTGGATCGCTGATGTTTTGGGGATGTGTGAGCTACAAAGGCACAGGAAATTTGGTCAAAATTGTTGGCATGATGAATGCAGTATGTTACCAAAAAATAATGGAGGAACATTTGTATTCATCAGCCAGGAAGCTGCACATGGGACGTACTTGGACATTCCAACATGACAATGATCCAAAACACAAGGCCAAGTCGACCGGTCATTGACTACAGCAGAATAAAGTGAAGGTTCTGGAGTGGCCATCTGTCTCCTGACCTCAATATCATTAAGCCACTCTGGGGAGATCTCAAATGTTCAGATCATGCAAGACAGCCCAAGAATTTATAGGAACTGGAGGCTTTTTGCCAAGAGGAATGGGCAGCTTTACCATCTGAGAAGATAAAGAGCCTAATCCACAAATACCACAAAAGACTTCAAGCTGTCATTGATGTTAAAGGGGGCAATACACGGTCTTAAGAACTGGGGTATGTAAACTTTTGATCAGGGTCATTTGGGTAGTTTCTGTTGTCATTATGATTTAAAAAGTGTAAACACAGTTGATTAATAAATGGCTTCAGCCAAACACTAAGCATGAGTGAAAGAAACGTTTGTGTTATTCATATTCTCTGAAAAATGTCCAAGAAATCATATACTCTACCAGGGTATGTAAACTTATGAGCACAACTGTATATTCTACATTTACATCAGTCCCTGCCCTCAATGAGCTTGCAGTCTAAGGGTCCTAACTCGCATACAAGGGTCAATTTAAATGGGATCCAATTAATCGACCAGCATGTCACTGGAGTACCCGGAGGAAACCCACACAAGCAAACTCCAGACAGGTAGTGTAGTGGTTGGATCTTGACCGCATATGGACAGCTTTAAGCTGGCCGAACCCTGTCCTGCATCCTTCCCAACTGCCAGAAGTTACCCATTGCGCTGTGAAGCGAAGGTAACGTCCCTGCTGGACCATGAGTCAGCGGTAATATGCATCTTACTGCTGACCGCCCTGTCCAACGAGGCCAAAACATTGCCTTCCACATGCCGGTAGAGAGCCGGAATGGCCTTCTGTGAAAAGAAATGGCATTTTGGAACCTGCCACTGAGGTACAGCACATTCCACAAATTCACGAAAGGGGGCAGAGTCTACCATCTGAAAAGGTAGCAGTTGCAGTGCTAGCAATTTGGCCAAGCTAACATTTAGACGCTGAGCATGTGGATGGCTGGGACCGAATTTCTTTTTACGGTTCAGCAACTGGGGTAGGAAAATGTATCTGCTAAAATCAGATGGCGGTGTACTGCTAGCAGATTGGCTGCAAGTACTTGGGACACTTATTGCTATACCTTCATTCCTCTCAGTGCAGGTTCTGGAGAGGACTGGAGTTATAGTAGGGTTGGAGATCCCAGATGAGGAGCAAGGAGAAGTCTGCCTTTTTGTTTGATGTGGGTCTTTCAAGTGCTGTTGCCAACGGACTGCATGGCAGGTCGTCATATGTCTGGTCAAGCATGTGGTGCCCAAGCGGCTGCTGTTCTGGCCACGCTTGATCTGCTTCATAGCAACATAGGTTGGAAACAGCAACGGTGCGATCTGCTGCACGTGTGTCGAAAAAGACCCACACCAAGGAACTTTTAAAAGTCAGCGGGGAGTCAGCAGCGCCCTGCACCTGCGGTGTGACGCAACAGGGTGGCTGCCCTTAAGCTGCCCCTTAGAAGACATCCTGCCTCCTCCTCCTCTCTTCTCTCAGGCACCCAAGTACAATCGGTGACCTCATCATCCCCTCCCTCCTCATCACTGGAGCAAACTTGGCAGTATGCTGCAGCTGGGGAATTATGGCTGCCAATTTCTTGTCCTTGGGCACCCCCTCTCTCTAGGCTCACGTTACTCCCTTCCTCAACCTGGGAATTAGATACTCTGTATTAGATACTGAGTACACCGCCTGCACTGTATTAGAAACTGTACCACGGCTGCACTGTATTGTGTACACCACCAGAAGTGTATTGGAAACTGTACACACTGTATTAGATACTGTGTACACTGCCTGCACTGTATTAGCAACTGTACTATGGCTGCACTGTATTGTCTAATGTGTATGCCACCAGAAGTGTAGTAGAAACTGTACACACTGTATTAGATACTGTGTACACCACCTGCACTGTATTGTGTACACCACCAGAAGTGTAGTAGAAACTGTACACACTATTGGATACTGTGTACACCGCCTGCACTGTATTAGCAACTGTAATATGGCTGCACTGTATTGTGTACCATGTACACCACCAGAAGTGTAGTAGAAACTGTACACACTGTATTAGATACTGTGCACACCGCCTGCTCTGTATTAGAAACTGTACAAGGGCTGCACTGTATTTTATACTGTGTACACCACCAGAAGTGTAGTAGACACTGTACACACTGTATTAGATAGTGTATTAAAAACAGTACACCACGGAATGCACTGTAGATATAGGTTACATTGGAATCAGAGTGTATATATATATATATAACTGTGTGTGTGTGTATATATATATATATATATATATATATATATATTACACAAATTAACCTCCCTGGCGGTATGATTATTTCAGATTTTTGATGCTGAAAGCGGTACAATTATTTTACATGAAAATTTGGCGTTTTAAATTGTAGGCCTGTAACTCTTAGAAATAACACACTTAAATCTGTCCAAACAAGAGTCTAGTAGACATCCCGGGTGTGATAAAGTTTGAAACACGAAATCAAAAATTATATTATAATAACTATAAATAATTATAACCAATAATAATACAAATTATTCAACTATATTAATCAAATCAAAAACACTGAAATTTGCTCAGTTGCAGAATTGTCACTGTCATTACTTTCAGTATTTGATGACGAATTTCCCCACAAATCACTATCGCTCAATTCTGCAAGTGACTCTAATTTATTATCGCTATTTTCTAGCTGGCCTAAAACCACTTTTGATGTAAAGGGACGGTTTTGGTTTCTATGGACAATCTCCAGTTTCCAGGTAGAAAGAACAGTATTTATAACATAAAACTGCATGCAGGGCACTGGACAAACCACTAAGGACAAAAGGGATGTGAAATAAATTGATACAGTAATGTAATCTGTAAGATTACAGTGTACTGTATATGTATTGTGTTTTTTACTTTTTGAATTTGGCGCCGATCTCCGTCCCCGTGCGTCGCAACGCTCGCAGGGAACGGAGCTCGGCGCTGTGATGAATCGAGAGGAGGAGGGCTCACGCACAGAGCGGGAAGGACATCGCAGGATCCTGGGGACAGGTAAGTTTGCTGTACCTGGATCCTGCGATGCGATCCCAAGTGTGGCTCGGGGGTTACCACTTTTGGTGCTGAAAATTCACCCCGAGCCAAACTCGGGAATACCATCAGGGATGTTAATACACTGCTTGCACTGACTGAATATAGAGTAATCACTGAATATATAGTCTATGCTAAATGCAGAGTATATATACAGTGGGGACGGAAAGTACTCAGACCCTGTTAAATTTTTCACTCTTTGTTATATTGCAGCCATTTGCTAAGATCATTTAAGTTCATTTTTTCCTCATTATTGTACACACAGAACCCCGTATTGACAGAAAAACACAGAATTGTTGACATTTTTGCAGATTTATTAAAAAAGAAAAACCGAAATATCACATGGTCCTAAGTATTCAGACCCTTTGCTCTGACACTCATATATTTAACTCAGGTGCTGTCCATTTCTTCTGATCATCCTTGAGCTGGTTCTACACCTTCATTTGAGTCCAGCTATGTTTGATTATACTGATTGTACTTGATTAGGAAAGCCACACACCTGTCTATATAAGACCTTACAGCTCACAGTGCATGTCAGAGCAAAAGAGAGGCCAAGGTTACAAAAAAATTTCTGCTGCACTTAAGGTCCCTAAGAGCACGGTGGCCTCCATAATCCTTAAATGGAAGACATTTGGGACGACCAGAACCCTTCCCAGAGCTGGCTGTCTGGACAAACTGAGCTATCGGGGGAGAAGAGCCTTGGTGAGAGAGGTAAAGAAGAACCCAAAGATCACTGTGGCTGAGCTCCAGAGATGCAGTCGGGAGATGGGAGAAAGTTGTAGAAAGTCAACCATCACTGCAGCCCTCCACCAGTCGGGGCTTTATGGCAGAGTGGCCCGACGGAAGCCTCTCCTCAGTGCAAGACACATGAAAGCCTGCATGGAGTTTGTTAAAAAAAACACCCGAAGGACTCCAAGATAGTGAGAAATAAGATTCTCTGGTCTGATGAGACCAAGATAGAACTTTTTGGCCTTAATTCTAAGCGGTATGTGTGGAGAAAACCAGGCACTGCTCATCACCTGTCCAATACAGTCCCAACAGTGAAGCATGGTGGTGGCAGCAGCATCATGCTGTGGGGGTGTTTTTCAGCTGTAGGGACAGGACGACTGGTTGCAATCGAGGGAAAGATAAATGCGGCCAAGTACAGGGATATCCTGGACGAAAACCTTCTCCAGAGTGTTCAGGACCTCAGACTGGGCTGAAGGTTTACCTTCCAACAAGACAATGACCCTAAGCACACAGCTAAAATAACAAAGGAGTGGCTTCACAACAACTCCGTGACTATTCTTGAATGTCCCAGCCAGGGCCCTGACTTAAATCCAATTGAGTATTTCTGGAGAGACCTAAAAATGGCTGTCCACCAACATTTACCATCCAACCTGACAGAACTGGAGAGGATCCCCAAATCCAGGTGTGGAAAAACTTGTTGCATCTTTCCCAAAAAGACTAATGGCTGTATTAGATCAAAAGGGTGCTTCTACTAAATACTGAGCAAAGGGTCTGCATACTTAGGACCATGTGATATTTCAGTTTTTCTTTTTTAATCTGCAAAAATGTCAACAATCCTGTGTTTTTCTGTCAATATGGGGTGCTGTGTGTACATTAATAAGGAAGAAAATGAACTTAAATGATTTTAGCAAATGGCTGCAATATAACAGACTGAAAAATTTAAGGGGGTCTGAACACTTTCCGTCCCCCATATATATATATATATATATATATATATATATATATATATATATATATATATATATATATACACATACATATACACATATACATACACTAGATTGACTGTATATATCAAATACACTGCCACTAACTGAATAACCTGCCTGCTTAATCTAAATCAAGCTATCTCTCTGTCCACACCAACAACACTACACACGGCTGCTGTATAAGCAGCCTTATATAGTGTGGGGCGTGGACTTAGTCCCCATGAACCATAATTGGCCAAAGGCACCCTGCCTTTGGTCAATTATGGCTCTCTTAGCAGAGGGCTGTGTGATTGGCCAAAGCATGCAGGTCAGGTGCATGCTTTGGCCAGTCATCATACAGCAATGCACTGCGATCTCGTAGTGCATTATGGGGCGTTCCATGGCGCTCAAATTTGTCGTGAACGCCCCATAATGTTAGCTCTTCAGCGAAAGGGCGAACACCCGATGTTCAAGTCGAACTTATCTTCAACCTGAACACCAAGCTCATCCCTAATCAGTATCCATGTATTGTGAGATGATCCTACAGCCTCAAGTTGATAATCTTCACACAAATAGAAGAGGGTTTACTAAAGGAGTCAAAGTATTGTGATAAGATCTTCAACTCCACCAATAAATCAGGCTTAATTTATTGTGAGATTTTTATTTGTTTTAGTAAACCCGGCTCAATTGTGTGAAGATTTTCAACTCCTTTATGGCAGCTTCACACCATTGAGCTGCATGTTTCTGCACACCAGCACACATATATGGTGTAAATGGGGAACACAGAAAACAATTGTTGGGGTGAACAAGTCCTTAGTAAATCATCCTCGATTTATTACGTGAAGATCTTTAACTCCTTTAGTAAACCATCCTCAAATTATTATGTGAAGAACTTTAACTCCTTTAGTAAATCAGCCTCCATTTATTATGTGAAGATCTCTAACTCCATTAGTAAATAAGCCTTCATTTATTGTGTGAAGAGCTTTAACTCCTTTTAGTAAATTGTCCTCAATTTATGTGTAGGATATTACTCAGCCTCAGTGTATTATGAAAAGATCTTTAACCCCTTTAATAAATCAGCCTTAATTTATTGATATTCAATTCCTTTTCCAGTAGTTTATCGGTAGTAAATCATGCTCAATTTATTGTGCAAAAATTTTCAACTCTTTTAGGGCCTGTTTATTGCATGTTTCTACAAACCAGTATATATATATAAATATATATATATATATAGTGTGCACAGGGCACACAGAATATTTTTGGTGTGAACAAGTCGTAAATCGGCCTCTATTTATTTTTTGCTCCAAATTAATTTTATTGGGTCTCAATGTATTATGTAAAGATTATCAGCTCCTTTTTAGTAAATCATCCTCATTACTTGTATGCTATAAAAGTATACAGATGACTATTTAGCAGTTCAAACATTGCGATCTATGAGCTGCTCTGTAGCAGAGTGTCTCGTTTTGTGCTCTGTGTACCTAAAAGTACTTTTGCCAAGTTGGAGAAAAGTTCTAATGAAAATATAACCTTACATCAAACAATCGTTCTATCAAACCAGCAGGATTTTAAACTTGGATCACGCAGAGTTGTGGAGAAATCCCCCTGCAGGTGTATTTGTAAACCTTCCCTTTAATGCAGTAAATACAAGAAGCCCCATTCAACAGTTCTTGGTTCCATTCTATTTTCCTCCATCACCGTCCTGGCAGTCCTCCCTCCAGCAATGCATTTCTAACAAGCCCAGATCAATAACTCCAATCCACACAGCAATCCTCTGCTCTGCTTCTGATTGCAGAAAGTTTACACCTTATTTCCTCCTCCACATTCCCATGTCTTTGTGTGCCTGCAGGCCACTTCTCTGCTAGCAATATTCATATTGAAATTTCCATTAGTTTAGGGCTCCTTTGTGATTATAAGGAAATCAGGCAAGTTTTTTGTGCTGTCCAGATCCCTGATAAATAGAACACACTGCTCAGGTGGTCATCATTTAGCATGCTGGTGTTTAGTTAAAGGTACATGTTTAGACACAAGCATCTGTCAGTGTGCTAGGTACCCGGTGCAGAAGTTTTTGATCCACACAACTGCTGTGTATCATCCTTCACAGGGGTGCCTGGTGATCAGGACAGTCTCCATAACACAGGGCTGATTGAGATGTATGGTGCAACTGCCTGCCTATCCTTGCCAAACGATAACATGACACATAGCATTGTATAAAGTGTAATGATACAGGACAGATGACAGTTCTGTGATCTTACCTTGTGCAGAAGCAGCCGGTGATGGAGCAATGAATGCAGTCCTGTCCTCCCAGCGCAGGCGCACTGCAGGTACTAAGTGGCGTCCTCAGTAACTCATAGCAACCAGCGCAGCCCCTGGACAGGGAGGAGAGCTGATGAAGCTTCTCTTTTCCTTCTCTGTATAAATCAGAGATCTGACTGACGAGCTGCAACACTTCCAATTAACACTGCAGACTGGGCTCCTCTATCTCCAGCCTTGCCTCAGGGTGCTCTGTTTCTAGCCCTGCCTGTGGGGTTGGACATTAGAAAAAAAATAGCCTAACAATTGATCAACATACCCATATAAGAGGAATGTATTAACATAGTGTGACTGATCACTGATTAGAATGCAAAGTAAATGTTTGTACGATTACCTTGCATTCTAAGTTATAGGGTGATATTGTGATCGATTTAGATATGAGCGACTGCAAGCAAGTGATCTATCGGTTAACTTATCGAAAGATGCAACATACAGGGATTGATTTACTAAAACTAGAGAGTGCAAAAATCAGGTGCAGCTCTGCACAGAAACCAATCAGCTTCCAGGTTTTATTGTCAAAGCTTAATTGAACAGTCTGAAGTTATTATTATACAGGATTTATATAGTGCCAACAGTTTACGCAGCGCTTTACAATATAAAAGGGAGACAATACAGTTATAATACAATAAAATACAAGAGGATTAAGAGGGCCCTGCTCAGAAGAGCTTACAATCTAATAGTTAGAAGCTGATTGGCTCCCATGCACAGCTTCACCAGATTTTACACTCTCCAGTTTTAGTAAATCAACCCCACAGTATTGTTCCAGTTTTTGCCATTGACTAAAAATCTCAAATGAAAAAAGTATGATCTATCAATTCTACATTTTAAAAGATCATTTAATCGATCTGAATTGCGATCAATTTTCCAACACATGCGCAGATATTTGATCCGAAGCTCACAACAGATTTCTGCTGCTGAAATCGAAAAGGGAGCCCACTTAAGGCTCGCCATACACTATATAATCTCATTGTACAATCTACCAACAAGTATGTAGCACAAGAGCCTGCTTAACTGGATACAAAAGTGATTGAATGGTTTTGGTAGGTCCCCAAATTATATAGTTTTGGTAAATCCTAAAGAGTAAAGTGATTCTAAACTTTCTTTAATCGCTGGTCAATCACCCCACGTACATTTACTGCGGGGCGGCAGCTTCTCTGGGCAGAATTACCTACCT
The DNA here is from genome assembly GCA_037952925.1 of Lithobates clamitans. NCBI lineage: Eukaryota > Metazoa > Chordata > Amphibia > Anura > Ranidae > Lithobates > Lithobates clamitans. Next base: position 2,325,762 of record JBBGZY010000583.1, read on the forward strand.
GTATATGTCATTCTGCCCTTCTGGGTCTGCGGCGACCTGCTCCCGCTGTGATTGGACACAGTGGGAACCAATCAGCAGGTCCGACAATTGTTTCCGACAGAGGCACAACGGCGCCGATTTGCCTATGTGAGCAATCTGTAAACCAATAAATGCTGCGCTATCCAAATGCGATCATATGGCTGTCATATTCAATATAAATCCCAAAATATAGTCCTGTGAAGTGTTGCAATCCTATGTAGTAATTACCATACATGTATTGCAATCTTATGCAGTTAGAAATTGAAATCTAATACTATAATATAAATGATAATCCTATGCGATTAAAAATTGCAATCACATGCGATAATGCTGCAATCTTATGCAGTCTATACAATACATGTGTTGTGATCCTATGCAGTTGGAAAATTGCAATCCTATGCTATATTACCACTGATGATCCTATGCGATTAAAAATTTCAGTCATATGCGAAAGTGCTGCAATCCTATGCAGTCAACGCAACACATGTATTACGATCCTATGCAGTTGGAAATTGCAATCTTGTACTATAATACCAGTAATAATCCTATGCGATTAAAATTTACAATCATATGTGATACTAATGAATATATGCAATAACAATTAAAGTGACTATATACAACTCTACATATTAAGTGCATCCACCTTTGATTACTAGTATAAAAAAAACCCATGTATTTGTGCTTAAAGTGCTCTTGTGCAAAACTATTCATGCATTAACCACTTCATCCCCGGAAGATTTTACCCCCTTCCTGACCAGAGCACTTTTTGCGATTCGGTACTGTGTCGCTTTAATTGACAATTGCGCGATCGTGCGACGTGGCTCCCATACAAAATTGACGTCCTTTTTTCCCCACAAATAGAGCTTTCTTTTGGTGGTATTTGATCACCTCTGTGGTTTTTATTTTTTGGGCTATAAACAAAAAACTAGCTACAATTTTGAAAAAAACGCATCATTTTTTACTTTTTGCTATAATAAATATCCCCAAAAAATATATAAAAAAAAATTTTTTTTTCCTCAGTTTAGCCTGCTACATATTCTTCCACACATATATATATATATATATATATATATAACAAATATACCTGCACAGTGGTGCGTGGAAATGACTTGGCTGCGTTGCTATTTGTGTGGTAAGAAAAACGCAACAAGAGGAGAGGCTGTCTGCGAATGCCACAGCTACTGTGGCAAGCTGTGGCATTCGCAGACAGCCTCTCCTCTTGTTGCGTTTTTCTTACCACACAAATAGCAATGCAGCCAAGTCATTTCCATGCACCACTGTGCAGGTATATTTATTATATATATTTTTTTGGTCAACAATTTATATACAATATTTTAGAACCAAGCTATTTTTTATAATGGGCTAATATACTTCATTGCATTAAAGCTTTGTACCCTATGGGGAGATCTATCGCTACTTTGAGACTTTTATGAAAAAACTGTTTAAAGAAAACCTGTACACATTTTTTAATACCTTACATTCATTATTTCATTTCATGCTTTCAGGGTCCTTTCCTGCTTTTTGGCCCCAGTGGGTCCTCTGGCTTCCCCTCCTCCGGGTTGGTGTTTTAGTGGACGTGGGGGAGCTGGACCAGCACATACGGGCCAGGCATTTTCCTGTTCTTGAGGTATGCCTACATATTGAACTCTGTGGCTCAAGCAATTTGGAAACAACTCCTCTTGGCACCTCTATGTTTTTAAACAATAAGTGTAAGTGCTCTCCCCTTTATTATCCTTCCATGAATTCTGCCTGACACTTTATATTTGGATGTACAATATGTTATTTATTTGTATGTTTATGCTATCATTTTCTCTATTTTGATGTAGAATACTGAGTTTCTTGTTTAAACTATATCCCTGAAGAAGGAGGATTACATTTTCACTCCGAAACGCGTTGGGTACAGGAAACACTAGTCTGTTATATGTATTCTGATTTGTATGACAACACTGGAATGTTTATTCTCAACATTTTTTTAATTAAATGTGTATTTTTCATATTTCAATAAATACTTATCATATTAGAATATACCTTTTTACCATTTTGTGCCTTAAAAGTCAGCCACCTGGGGATCTTGTTTCATTTCTTGTAAACATTGGATGTGGCACAACTATATGCCCAATTGTAAACCGACTCACCCTTGCTGATTACTGTAAAAATGTCACTGACAGTGTAGGGGTTAACCACTAGGTGGCGCTGTAGGGGTTAAGTGTGTCCTAGGAAGTGATTCTAACTGTGGGGGGGGGGGGCTGTGTGTGACATATCACTGATCACCGCTCCCGATTACAGGGATCAGTGTCATTCGGCAGAACGGGGGGGATGCTTGTTTACATTAGCATTTCCCTGTTCTTCCTCCGTGAGACGTTCGCGGGTATGCCCACGGACATCGAGTCCGTGGGACCCTGCGTTCACGGTAACGGAGCTCCCGATGGGTGCACGCCCGCAAGCCGCCTCTTAAAGGGCAACATACAGGTACCTTAATCTGCCTGTGCGTGGCCTTCTGCCGCAGTATGTCTGCATGAGGCGGTCGGGAAGCAGTTAATGTGCCATTGAAAACACAGCATAAATATTTACTCCTAATTAGTAATTTTCTTCTGCTTCTCATAAAGGTGGTTAACAACAGGTGCCGACACGCATTAGGGAGGGGACAGGATGGCGTGTAAGACAATCTAGAGGTCTCAGCAAAGGAGAGGACACATCAGACAGCAATTTTTATTATTTCTGGCTCATACAGGATGGTGCACTTTAGCACCTATAACATGTGAGTACCCTATGTAAATGGAAGATTGTTAATTATATTTTAAATACATTTTAAACGGTAGCACACTATTGAGCTTCCTATTGAGCCCCGGGCGGTGACGTCACACCCCTCTTCACACAGCACACAGGAACAGAGCCGGGGCTGTCAATCAGCTGGAGATCCCTCCCTTGTTATCTTTTTTATCCTGGTGTCAGGAAACATTGTCAGAAGTAATTAGTGCTCTGGATTGAGACAAGTAGACACTATAGAGGGTTATGCTTTGTTCATATTTCATGTCCGAGGTTTACAACCACTTTAAAGTGGCAATCCAGACAGAGGGGTTTTTTAAATTATTGGTGTGTAAACAAAGCTATCGCTGTACTGTACAGACTGCTGCGGATTTGAGACTTGCAGCTCTCATACAATAAACCAGTGGTCTCCAAACTGAGACACCAATGATAGGGCACGATTTCCACTACTGACATCATCAATGGGGCACTATTCCTCCTATTGAAACCAATGATGGTGCTCTGGGGCAGGGGCATATTCTACTCCCACTGGCACAGCCCGGCGCCCCTTGAAGCCTGAAGGACAGTAAACCGGCCCCATGCTTACAAAGTTTGGAGACCCCTGCACTAAACCGTTGTTTGTCCTCTCTTCTTGGCTGTTCACAGGATGCCTTGTATTCTCTGAACTCTGCTTGGAGTTCTTCTTTCATGTGCGAATTACAGGAATACAAAAGTGTGAATCGAGCCTCAATATTCATACAGAGTTCCTGGATGAAGGGCCATTCTGAATACCTATAATCCTCCCACACCGCCTCTTAGTTGGGACACATATTTAGATGTAGGAAAACTAAACAAAATTGCCAAAACTCACTACAGAATAACTACTTTATTTTGAACAGCAAGTCAAAAAAATGAATAAATCTCTCATTCTATACATTTTACAGGCACACAGTGCTGGTCTTGATCAAAAAAAGAAAAGTACAGTAATGCCAAAGCAACCAATCAGAATTAATTAATCAGAGATCTGACTTTCCAGGGGCTTTACATACTGCAGCTGCAGTTTTCATCTTGTAATGAGCGGCATCTGCAGTGACATGTGAGAAGAACACAAAGCTGAATGTCTGCTTTATGGGTTGATGTTAGACCTGGCCTTAAACCAAAGAACTCTACAAGGAAACTGACGTAGATTTTGTTTGCACATTAAGCAGCCAGGCGGTTTCGATCAGTCCCACCAGTGTCACTGCTTCTACGTCTGTATGTTGTGATTCTTTTCATGTTCAGCCTAGTGACAATCAATGACAGGGCTGCAGATTGTCAGAACTTCTGTAGCATTGGGTTTAATTGGATGGCCGTCATGAAAACATATCACATTCACGATGAAACTGTCATACAAGAAGTGATTAAAAACGTTCTTGTCCTATAATGCACGCTAAGATTCTTTTTTCATTATTTCATATAGAGCAGACCTGTCAAGAGAGGCTGACATTGCTGACCTCCTTATGAAAATGCTGGTTGCCTGACATACTTGTCACAGTTCTCTTATTCAAAATACCTAAGAATGACAAGATAAGTCTAGACTGGAAGTCAGCAATGGCAGCCCTTTTTTCATTATAGGTTTGCTTTAAAATAAAATTGTGAAGGAACTATGTTCAAACATCTACATATTCATAACAAGCAGTAAATAAAGGTTTCAACAAGCCCACACTGCCCACTGTAGCTGCATGCACTGCGGAGTAAGTAATCTTTAACCTTTTCCAGCAAAAGGCTTTTTCACTGAGCAGTCTAGCTCATTGTGTTCCCCCCTCCCAGCAGTGACAAGGCAGCTTCCTAGCCTTCTAATCTCTAATGTTAACACAGAGCTGGAGTGTAAGAGGAAGACGCAACACAAAGAGGCAATCAGATCATGCGCTCACAAGAAGCATACTGATAAGAAGAAAATGTAGAGGGACAGAGACATTAGCTGATCGCTTTACTGCTTCTTTCACCGTCTAGTAACAGGCAGGGTCGGCCCAGGGCAACCTGGTCTCAGAGGAAGTGGGTTGAATGATGCTGGCTATGAGGGTGAGGACATCTAGTTGCAGGAAAAAGGTTTTCGGGGAAATCTCTGGACTTAAATTTAATATTTCAGCAAAAAAGGTTTTCTTATTTTATCACTTAACGGGCTATTCATTTTATTTTGTTATTTGTTCTGGGAGTTTTTCATATTTACTTTTTATGTAAACCTAGTGTATATATATATATATATATATATATATATATATATATATATATATATATATATATATATATATATATATATATATAGTATATATATAACCTAATATATATATATATATATATATATATATATATATATATATATATATATATATACATATATATATATATATATATATATAGTGAGTTAAACAGAAAAAGTGTTAGAGGAGTGCTGGACCAAAGGTTTAAAAACAGGTAGGGCTTGAAATCAAAACTCGGGAGGCAACTTTCTATGCACTGTGGTTTTCTCAAGGGTCCCCAGAACAGTCTGAAACATGTAGAAAGGATGAGAGTGGCAGGGAATTAGTATGAGGGTCAGTAAGTTTTTATTGAACGTAACTACAGAGTAAAGCTAGTGCATTTTGGGGACTCACACCTCTTTATTAGGGCTTTACATTGCTGGCAGTGATTTAAAAAAAAAATCTAGACAGAGATCCCTTTACAAACAAAAGCATATGTATTTCAGCTATTCTGGGTCACCTGTAGGCAGATTCTACATTTCTCAACCGCTTAGTTGGTTAATAATGAGAAATATCTTGGCCTACACACAGGGCCAGATGTACTATTAGGTCCAGTAGGCCTGATAGTATAAAATTAATTGAACAGTTGCAATATTCTCACCCAGGATAGGAGGATTTAAAGAGATAGTCTACTGGAGACATCCACATTTAAAGCAAATCTGTAGTGGGACAAGTATGGAGGCTGCCATTACCAGCCCCTTCTTAACATGCTAGTTGCCTGGCCACTGATTTGAATACTTTCTGAACTGCTGAGCGTAACAACAAATCAAAGTAAAGTTAGAATTTCTGATCTGCACAAAAACTCAAAAACAAATAAGATTACTGAACCGTCCTAACAGCTTGGCAAAAAATAATTTCCAAGAGTATAGACCAGTGTAATACCATTCTAATATGTTCCCTCAGTACAGGTTATAGGGGAGCAGCAGTACAGCACCTGCAGGGAAGTTAAAGAAAGTGGGAGAGCCTGCAGAGTGAAGGTAGCACCAGTGGCAGCAGGTGGGTAGGGAGCATTGTGCTAAATTATATATATATATATATATATATATATATATATATATATATATATATATATATATATGTATATATATATATATACACACAAACTCACCAATTATTGGTGATGATTTATTTTACACTTTCAGTTGCTTCCTAAAATGTTGATAGATAGATAGATAGATAGATAGATAGATAGATAGATAGATAGATAGATAGATAGATAGATAGATAGATAGATAGATAGATAGATATGCAATAGTGCAGCGCTGGAAACCTAAAAACATATATAAAAAGTTCATGGAAAGCAGGACACACAGGCTCCTAAAGAGTGTCACGATGTGCATCTAGAAAGTCTCTTGTGGGTGAATTTGTCCAAAACCTCCACCACAAATATTGCTAGCAGCTCACCTCAACGTGTGGACTCCTAAATTAACAGGTAGGTTACATAGTTAGTTAGGTTGAAAAAAGACACAAGTCCATCTAGTTCAACCAAAAAAGGTAGGTCAGTAGCGCATTCCCATACAGGGTTATAATCGATGCAATATTGCCTGGTGTATTCATCTGTTGTTAGTGAAAGGCCTGATATGGTGGAATCAATCATAAGGCAAAACGGACTGGGATGGATGCGCTGCCTCCGAAAAAAGATCTCCGAACCACACAGTACATGTAAATAAATATAGAGAATATAGTGCTCTCTGCTATAGCTAATTGTTTTGGAATTAAAAAAAAGCACTTACAGACATGGCACTTAAACCAAGTGCCAGGTAAACAAGCGTTCTGTACGGATAAACCGAAGATGGCTGCGGGGGACATCACATGACTCCTTCCAGATAAATGGATAGATAGATAGATAGATAGATAGATAGATAGATAGATAGATAGATAGATAGATAGATAGATAGATAGACATCCTGTCGGTGTCAGTAGCTGGACTCTCTCTCATTATCCGCTGATTTGTTCAGTGAAAGAAAACCGTAGAGGTTGCAGAGCGCCCGGTCTGAACAGACGGCCCCATAAACAGTGTATGGTGTATGATTTGGAGGTCAACAAGATCCACACGGAGGAGTGTAGAAAACCAAGATATCCAGATACAGGTGAACTAAGCGCTTTATGATCTTCCTTTAATTAGGGGTCAAAGCCCCGGGGGTGAGTGCGCAATTTTACCATCACGTGGTAATTGCATGAGGTGAAGGAGATGCATAAAAATTGAAGTTCAACACAAAATATTTGTATTTGTTTTATTTGGTGCTGGTTTATCACATTTGGATGTGGGACTTCATCTTGATGTACAATATGGGTATTCTTTGAAGGATAGGACTGGATACACATTTATTATTGAAATGATCACACTCCAAATAGTGTGAAATCTGGAGTTAAAATGTATTAAAAATGGTTAAAAATACTCCCTTAAAATAAATGACATTAGCGCCAAAAGTAACACATATCCCAGGATGCACGCATGCGTGGTAACATCACGGCCTGGTATGAAGTGTTTAATCCACATGGATATCCAGACAAGATGTAGAAAAGGCTCAGCAGGCATGGATGTGGGGGGTGTCATCCCAGGCAGCATGAAGGATCCTGCCAAAAGTTAACCATGAAGTTGGCACCAACTCTGTTGGTATGAAATGCAGATATCCTGATCAGGTCAAATCTCACTTTGCAGATATTAGCTCTTTCACCCCTAAAACCTGTAATTTTAGAATGTTAGGGACCATACACTGTAAGCTCCTTGAGGGCAGGGACTAATGTAAATGTATACTATATGTAAAGCGCTGCGTAAATTGGCTGGCGCTATATAAGTACCTAAAATAAATAAATATATAAAATGAATTGAACTGAAGAAATTTACTTCTACATAAAGCATTTGTTTATATGCACCCTGCTTTATTTTCTAATTGCAGGTTGTTAGTTTCTTAAATCCCTTATCTGAGTCATACAGCGCCCACTGAAATAGCGGAGGACTTTAATTTGATTTTTTTCCCCCCACAAAAGCAATTACAGAAAAGTGCAAATTTAACATCTGACATTTAACATTTGCAGTGGAAGGCAGCCTGTGCTTAAATGGGGCCTTTCCATGCAACAACAAGAGCCAAAAGGCCTTGTGTCATGAAGTGATGTAAGACACAATCTCAGCTGAAAATGCACAATGAATCGGGAAGGATTTATGTAATTAATTGACCAGTCTTAACCTGTTATCGTGATGTAAGGAATTTGGAACTCATTAATTTGGGCTCTGACAGATTTCATATTAGGCCTGGCAAATATGGATTGAACCTCTTATTCATTGTAGCAGTTAGAATTTTCATGACAGTGAGGATTAGTGAGGAAGACCTATTGCAGAAGTCAAACTGCCTCTCTTTGTAATCAGCGGCACTGTTCTCAGTTAACAGATAATGAAAAAAGGGAGAGGACATCATTGTGTTGCATGAAAGGGTGGAGATAATGCTCAGTATGCTGAAATGTACATTGAGCATTAACATTCACAATTATGGGAAGCAGCTTCTAGTTATTTGAAGTCTATTTAATTATGTCTCCTATCTGATGGGGGAAAATTCACCAATCATACATGTTTAAATTATTATCTTAAAAATGCAAACTAGTAATCACAAGGAAGGTAAGGAAGGTATGATACATTCTTGTTTCTTTATTTTGCTTCTGTTATTCTGTAAATGTGTGAAAAAAAATGCCATTTAATAAACCTCAGCTCTATTTAAAATTGATATTTCAGTTTTGGGGCTGGTAACCCAGTAGTAGAATCCCCCACCAACCTTTAAGACTCTGGTGGAGAGATTTTTCCATGGCATTTTGTGTCTCAGAGCAAATGCAATAGTAGTAGTGGTAGTAGTAGTAGTAGTAGTAGTAATAGTATATTTGAACTCCACAGTATGAAAATCCCATCAAGGGAGTGTATCACCATCAGTTGGTTTTGTAATGGCCACTGCAGTAAGACAGAACTGGCAGATCCGGTAGGCAGGATTTCAAGTTCAACTTGGTACAAATGTAATTAAAGATAGCATAAAAATAGCATACGTTAATTAAAAAATCCTGAAATGCTTTATTTACTTTCCTTCATAGCAGACACAGTCTGAGTGAGGGATTATTATTATTATAAAGGATTTACATAGCGACAACGGTTTGCGCTGCGCTTTACAAAATGAAGGCAGACATTACAGTGACAGTACAAATCAATACAAGAGGAAGCAGAGGCCCCTGCTCGTTAGAGCTTACAATCTAAGAGGTAGGATCAAAGTAATACATATAGTGGATGGCCACTATTTTGCGTCTTTCAAGCTCTGTTGCACTGCCATGACTGTCAGGCTAATACTGGGAGCATCCTGACAGTGGGAGAAAGCAGAGTGATTAACTCATCTGTGTGCATGTCCAGTAAGTAAGCTTAGTGGCCAAGCAGTACTGCTTACCGTGGTAAAGAAAACTGAGATCACCTACCTATATATGCTATGTGGCAGGGATGTATAAATACAAGTGTGACTTAAAATAAATGAGCAAGCAGACATTACAGTTCATATGTATATATTTCAACTGTGCATTTAGCTGTTTGCTGGGAGTTAGACTGTAAACCACCAGCACCTACCTGAAATGGTGAGGGAGTTGGCCTTTAGGTAAAGATTAAAAATTAAAAAGGTATAATAAAGTGGTAGAAAAGGCTGAAGGTTTTTTAGCTTCATGCATTCTATGCATGAAGCTAAAAACCTTCTGTGTGCAGCATCTTCCCCAATGTCCCTCCTAATACTTACCCGAGCCCCATCTCGACCCAGCAATGTGCACGAGAGCAGCGTTTCTCTTGGGTCTCTCCCTCCTCATTGGCTAAGACAACGTGGTCAATCAAAGGCAGTGAGGAGGGAGCGAGGGCGGGGATGAGCCGCACTCTCTGTGTCTTATGGACACAAAAAGGCTGCTCGGGACCGAGCATGCACAAGTGCTCCCATAGCAACCTGCTTGCTATGAGATCACTCGGTAGGGGGGAAGGGCCAGGAGCGCTGGCAGGGGGACCCGAGAGGAGGAGGATCGAGGCTGCTCTGTGCAAAATCACTACACAGAGCAAGTAAGTGTAATATGTTTAGTATTTTTTTTTAAAGTGAGCCTTTAAAATCCGTTTTACACAAACAAAGAAACATAAAAATCAAGAAACACTGACTTTTTGTCATCTGTTTCACTTGCTTCAAGGTTCTAAAGTCCCCTTCATTTAAATTAATGGGGAATAAAAATAAGCAGTAGGTGTAAAGCCCAGTCATATGTCCTGTCAAAGTCATGTGACCAAGCTCTCCTCCTGTCATATAGTGTTCTTTGCAACATTATGCAGATAACACTCCTTTAATAGAAAATGTACTTTAGGTGTAGGACACCACCTACATTACTACTTTATTACCTAACCTCACACACACACACACACCCTACATTCAAAATGAAATCTCCTTTACCAGCGCCCACTTTGGGGTACAAACTCATTTGTCTATGGGATGCTCCTTTAGCCACCAGAAGACTCTTTTCAAAAGTTGGGAAAGGCCAGGGAGTGTCTTCTTTTCATGCACAAGAAGGCAAATTCCTCTTATTGCTCATAAATCCTCCATATTTACAACCTCTTCACAATATGCGTCATATCGCTTTGAAAATCTGTAGGTATTTTCCTGGGGTGACTTTTATCTGTGTGCAGATAAGTCAAGTTTTGTATAATCTGTAATTGTGGCCACTTCTTATGCCCCGTACACACGGTCGGACTTTTCATCTACAAAAGTCCGACAGCCTGTCCGACAGACTTCCGGCGGACTTTCGGCGGACTTGCGGCGGACTTGCGGCAGACTTTCTAACGAACAGACTTGCCTACACACGACCACACAAAAGTCCGACAGGTTCGTACGTTATGACGTACACCGGACTAAAATAAGGAAGTTGATAGCCAGTAGCCAATAGCTGCCCTAGCGTGGGTTTTTGTCCGTAGGACTAGCATACAGACGAGCGGACTTCGGGGTCCGTCGTAGTTACGACGTAAAGATTTGAAGCATGTTTCAAATCTAAAGTACGTCGGATTTGAGGCTAAAAAAGTACGTTGAAAGTCCGGAGAAGCCCACACACGATCGGATTACCAGCCAGCTTTAGTCCGTCAGCGTCCGTTGGACTTTTGTAGCTGAAAAGTCCGACCGTGTATACGCTGCATTAGACTCTGCTGGTCAATGGCTATGCAATAACTGCTAAACTTACCAACTGCCAGCTGTCTAAGGATCCAGTACTTTTCCTAAGCTGGAATTGTGGGATGATGCTGACATAAAGTGGTTCTCACTCAGGGCTTGGACTTTGGAATCATCAACACACTGAAAGTTCCAGCTTGCTGGGGTCCAGCTATTATATACAAATGAGATTTGGGAGGTGAGGATTCCTTAGTTTTACTGCACAAGTAGATAGTGCCTTTACACCTAAGCTGAGAGTCTGCTTCCTAAATTTCCTACACAGAAATTGGAGTTGGAATTCTTATTTTATGGCTAGTATACACTGTTCAGGGCATGTCAGACAAGGACAGCTTAGGTCAGTCTTTCTCAACCTTTTTAACCCAAAGGAACCTATGAAAAAAATTTCAGGTCCAGGGGAACCCTTTGCTAAAATCAGTTCATTAGGCATCAATGGGAAGAATGCACCTTACGTTGATGGTCAATGGGAAGAATGTCCCCCTTATAATGGTGTTTCACCCTTACGGACAGCTAAAAAGATCAATGGTGTCATGATGGCACCATCAAATGGAATGTCATTCAGCCACAGCTAAAACAACACCAAGCAACCTCTGGAGGAAACTTAGGGTTCCATGGAACCTTGGCTGAGAAAGGTCGGCATAGGCTGTCAACTATGGCACTAGATGGGCTCTTTGTCCGAAAGGCTGCTTGTTGCCTGTCATGTTATAATGAGGTCCATGAGTGAATAATCATAAAGCAAGGTAATAATTTGTGTCAGGATGCAAGACATCTCTAAGAAAGGGAAGGAAGGGGTCAAGAGGAGATCCCCCCAAAAAAAAAGATGGTCCGCTCAAGAACAAACAGTTGAACCTACAAAAACTTTATTGTGTCACAATATGTAGAAACATTTTATAGTTAATTTTTTATGATTCTTAAACAGTTTTTTAAGAGTCTCATCATGGTTGGATGCAGCTGGAGTTTCACTAGAAAACGCAGACTGTATCTCTAAGTCAATCTCATCCGCCAGTACATACGCCATTGTTCCCGGGAAGGGGAGGAGAAGGGAAACCAGGAAAGGAAAGAGGGTCGGGAAGGGCAGAGGGAAAAAGGGGGGGAGGGGGGGGGGAAGGGGAAATGGGGGGGGGGGGAAAGGGGAAGGAGGAAAAGGGGGGGGGGAACAGGGAGGGGGGCAAGGAAAGGAGGGAACAAGGATTCAATCACAGAATTTAAAGCAGTTGCTCAACAAGCCAATATAGATATGTTAAAAACATGGTTATAGAGTCTAATCTTAAACATATGCACTTGGGTGTGCTATTAAAAACCATGGGGTGGATGCCGTTACTACCTGACACGGAGACTAAGGGTCCAGAAAGGAAGTCAAATCCTACAATGATGCATATGAAAAGAAAGGGGGGGGGGAAGGACACCTTAAAGTCATCCAATAGTAGGTTCTAGGGTGACAAACGGGGGGAGGGGAATTCCCTCCCACTGTGGTAATTAATCAGATTAATATGCCTCTCATGTCACCCGTATCATTAATCATATAATTCAGTGGTATGTAGCTAACTAGCTGTCAAACGGTTGTTCAATGGACCATAAACCATATATAAGAAAGGGAAGGAAGGGGTCAAGAGGAGATCCCCCCAAAAAAAAGATGGTCCGCTCAAGAACAAACAGTTGAACCTACAAAAACTTTATTGGGTCACAATATGTAGAAACATAATCCAACAACCATGTGTATTTAAAAAATAGGGCAAATAAAAGTCCTATTGTGTGCTGGTGGCCACCACAGACATTACACATATATCTCATGCATTCATGCACTCACACTCATCAATTAAAGTCACTAGAGACCCGGGTCTATACAATTTCACTGGAATTCCAGAGCTGGATTGGCTACATAAGTGGGTAGACTAGGTCCTTATAGGTAAAGTGCAAGTGCTAATACACAACAAAAGTCCCCTCGGATGTGAACCAATGGCTGGTTAGACATATGTATGTGTCATTCAACCAGAGCCAAGGAAGGAAACGGTGTCCTGATTGTGTGGTGAACAATTGCAACTCAAGCAACCTCACAAAGAGGACTTTTAAGGATGGACGGAAAATGGCCATAAACAAAATGCCTCATGAATGTGAGGGTACATTTTAGCTCACCGTCTGACGTCTTCAATGAAGAAGGAGTAGAGCCCAAAGGAGTTGCTGATGGCCGCGTTCGTGTGGATTTGAAAACACGTTCATGCAGTATTAGCTTGTTGTGAGCATGAGCGGATTGCTTCCGGGTATCCTCCGGCAGAAGGTAAGGTGAGTCACAGGGATCAAGCTTGTTAGTGTCTCATATCCAATGGTATAAACAATCCGGAGAGACGCTCGGCATCCGTGTTCACCGCAGAGGTTTCACCTGATATCCCAAATCTTGATTGATCCGATCAGGATCGTTAGGGATGTTCACATCCAATTTGGAAGGATTTGTAGTTAGAGTGTGAGAGTCTGTGTGCCACCTGCACATGGGTCAAATGCTGAGCGCTTTCGCTTGTTGCCAAGCTTCTTCAGAGCTAATGTGGTATCAGTAGCTGGATGTTTAAATAGCCAGAAGGCTAGTGTTCAATTTCCTGTCTTCATAATTAACACCTGAATACCATAGCTTGACCATAATTGCAATCACCAAAAATGTGCCAGTCACACCCATACATACATCTATTTAGACAAAACCATTGAGGGTAGTGGATATATAAAGATTCAATCTGATTGACTTGTGTATGTGGTCAGATTTGAATATTGCATCTCTTACCATCATGAAATAACGGAAAAAAGGGGCTTGTCAAGCAACTGCTATCAATACATAAAAGCCAATTGAGGAATGCTGCATTTCCAAAAACAAACCGTGCATATATAACCATATACTAAATAATAATAATAATAATGAGATAGTCAAAATAGTGATATATGGAAGCAAGAGGGAACAGTCTATTGTTCCGAATTAAATTGCAACACATATCAACATCCTGACCATAAACAGAGATGTCCCAATAATTGATCGAAAATTGCATGGCATACACACACGGAATGAAAATAATGAGTATGAATATATGCAACCAACCATCGCTTTGGTCAGATTAAATGGCAGCTTACGTCCCATGTATTGTCATCCACACACGGGATAAAATCATTGTTACCAGTGAGATTGCCTGTGAAGTCGCATGAGACAACTTAGTACAAAGTGATTCCGGATAGTCCGGATATGTAGTTACATATAGGCATTACACTTGTATTACCCGCACATGGAACAACAGAATAATCTGTTGTACAGATTATAATTTAAAATATAAAAATTTCATAATCTGGGGGCGGTGCGGCTTCAATTCAATCAGTTGGTTAGTAGCCAAATGATCGAAGCAAGCTGGGATGGAATGAGGTCATGGGCCACTGTCTCGCATAGGTTACGTCTCACATGTCACTCACTGATATTCGTGTAGAGAGCAGAGACATGGTCGTGAGCAACACTACACACAGTCAATTTTCTTTAAAAGCTGCCCGTTATGGGCAGGAGAAGATGTGGATCCTCGGTTAGAACCAATCAATTTTCGGATGGGAACATTTAGATTGTGAATATTTAAGTCATTGTTCCAAAAATGGAGATAAATTGAATTCATTGTTCAATCCAAAAGGCTGCATGCTGTTTAAATAGAAGATCCACATCTTCTCCTTCTGGCATAAGATCTTATCAAAATCTCCACGTCTATGGGGCAAATTAAGCTTGTATATACCCTTAACCCTAAGGCCATCCGGTTTACCTTCATGTTTATCAAGAAAGTGTAACGACAGTGGCCGGTCATCATCCTTGTTGATAATACTTTGGATGTGTTCGCCAGTTCTGACTTTTAGCTCTCTTTTGGTCTTGCCAACATAAATAAGGCCACACGGGCAGGTCAACATATAGACTACCCGTGTGGTTGTACAGTTGATAAAATTATTGATTCTAAATTGTCTTTTATTGTCAGAACTGGCGAACACATCCGTCCTATCCACGTGCCTACATATATGGCATCTACCGCAACTGTACATACCCCTAAGGGGTGGAAGGTCAGTAAGCCAGCTGCGTTTTTTAGGGCGGGTATACTCTGAGTGTACCAAGCGATCCCTTAAGTTTGTAGCTCTACGGGCAGTGAGCAGAGGTTTTTTGCTGACAAGCTTTCCCAAAATGGGGGCCTCAGATAAAATGTGCCAATGTCGGCCCAGAATTTCTTTGATTTGGTCCCACTGGGTACCAAATTTGGTAATGATTCTAAGGGGAGGGTGGCTTGAGGTTTTTGCTTTTTCTTTAGTAGAGTTCACCAACAAAGACGATCTATTTGTCTGTAGTGCTCTTTTTCTAGCACGTCTGATGTCCGTATGCGAGTAACCCCTATCACGAAACCTCCCATGTAGGTCATACATTTCCCTGTGGAAATCCCCCTCCTCTGAACAGTTCCTTCTTGCGCGGAGGAACTGTCCCACGGGGATACCCTGTTTCAGAGATGCGGGATGGTGGCTGGACGCTAGCAGTAAAGTGTTTGCCGCTGTGTCTTTACGAAAGGTTTTTGTATGTAACTTATCATCCCTGACAAACACCGTAAGGTCCAGAAATGACAGTTCATTGGTGTCATACGTATATGTTAACCTAATATTACGGTCGTTGTCATTAAGTTCATTAATGAATTGTGTCAATTCAGATGGCAGGCCGTCCCAAATCATGATCACGTCATCGATGTACCTCAGCCACAAACGACAATGGCTGAAGTACATCGACGAGGGGTACACACACTCAGACTCCCAAAAGCCAAGGTGCAGGCATGCATATGATGGGGCCCATGGGGCACCCATCGATGTGCCCCTAATTTGTTTGTAGTATATCCCAAGAAATTGGAAATAGTTGTTTTCTAACATAAATTGCAATAGTTCAATGATAAATTCATTTTGGCCTGCTAATGACGGAAATTTATTTTCCAAGAAGAATTGTGTCGCTGCTAGTCCCCATCTGTGCGGAATTGACGTGTATAACGGCTCCACGTCAATTCCGACCAGTAACATGCCTTTGGGTATCGATATGTCTTCCAGGTGCCCCAAAACATCCCGTGTGTCCTGAACATATGATGGTAGTTCATGTACAAGTTCTTTAATCAGTGCGTCCACATACTTACCGACCCTCTCAAGGGGACCCTTTACAGCTGATACAATTGGTCTCCCCGGGGGGTCGGTAATGGACTTATGTAGTTTAGGAATTGTGTATAGGGTAGGGATGTTGAATTCACTGACTCTGAGGTATTCGAGTTCCCTTTTGGTAACTAGACCTGCTTCAAGGGCTAGTTCAAGTTTAAAGTTTAAGTCTGATATCATTTGGGGAAAAGGGTTCTGGTGTAGACGTAGATATGTAGATCCATCACGGAGAAGGCGCATGGTTTGCTCCTCATATAGAGTATGTGACATAAGGACCGTGTTGCCTCCCTTATCGCTTGCTTTAATAACAATATCCTTTGCATTTTCTAATTCCCGTAGGGCCCTTCTCTCTTCCCGGCTAAGATTGTCATATCCTTTATATTCCCAATTGACCCCCATAAGGTCCCTTTTTACTTGTTCCAAAAAGAGCTGGATATGTCTATGTTTGGACAGGGGGGGCATTTTTTGGGATTTGATCGTCAGTTGGGATGGGCGGGGGCAGCTGGGCGACACTTGGGTGGCTTCCCCTTCTGAGTTCCACTGTTGATTTTCATCAAGGAGGGCTATTAGGGCTTCGAGAGAGTCGCGCTCTTGTTTGTCTAGTTGGTCCGTGTCTATATCTTGGGTGTCTCTCTTTGCATGCCAGTACCTAAAAATTAATTTCCTCAAGAACAAATTGATATCTTTAAAGACCTCAAATTCGCTCATCGTTGTAGTGGGGGAGAATGTTAGGCCTTTTTGCAGCAGTGAAATGTGGTGGTGATTTAGGGGGAAATCTGATAGGTTAACAACCTTCAGATCAGATTGTATTTGTTCTGAGTGGTCACTAGATTGATTTACTTCGCTATTTAAAGCTTGCGTGGCCCTGACCTGAGTTCCCTTTGATTTTCCCTTCCTTCCTTTCCCTTTCCCCGGTTTCCTCTGTTGGTTTGAGCCTGGGTCTTGGTCATGGATGTGGTTGGTTGGGTGCCTATCCTGGGGATGGTGTCCCCTTCCTGATCTAAAAAAGCCACGGTTTTCTCTGGTTGTTCAGGGTCACTGTCAGTAGATGTATATCTAGGTCTAAATGTACCTGATCGATTTCTCCTGCCCTTGCGTGATCTACTCCTCCCTCGAGGTACTGTGGGGTCAAAAATATCTCCTTTCTCCCAATCTAGAAGGTTTTGCTTAAATTTCTCTTGTTTGGTGATTTTAAGGGTTTTTTGTGTCTTTTCAACCTCCTTCTTGAGCGAGTCATTGTATTTGTTGAAATCCTGATCATTTTTATATGGCTCTAGCAGCTGTGCACTGATATCGATCTCTTTTTTGAGGTCATCCAATTGTATTTGTTCTTCATTGATAATCATGTGCAGAACTGCTAGTCCACGATCGAGACAACTTTGTTTCCATATTTCCAGGAACCTTGGTGTATGTAAATGAGCAGCAGGTACTACTCTTTCCCTCAGCCCTCTGGGAATAACTTTATGTTCAATGTGGGACTTCAATGAGGAAATGTCCCATTTCCTATTAAGGAATTTTATAGTTAATTTTTTATGATTCTTAAACAGTTTTTTAAGAGTCTCATCATGGTTGGATGCAGCTGGAGTTTCACTAGAAAACGCAGACTGTATCTCTAAGTCAATCTCATCCGCCAGTACATACGCCATTGTTCCCGGGAAGGGGAGGAGAAGGGAAACCAGGAAAGGAAAGAGGGTCGGGAAGGGCAGAGGGAAAAAGGGGGGGAGGGGGGGGGGAAGGGGAAATGGGGGGGGGGGGAAGGGGAAGGAGGAAAAGGGGGGGGGAACAGGGAGGGGGGCCGGGGGGGGGGGGAAGGAAAGGAGGGAACAAGGATTCAATCACAGAATTTAAAGCAGTTGCTCAACAAGCCAATATAGATATGTTAAAAACATGGTTATAGAGTCTAATCTTAAACATATGCACTTGGGTGTGCTATTAAAAACCATGGGGTGGATGCCGTTACTACCTGACACGGAGACTAAGGGTCCAGAAAGGAAGTCAAATCCTACAATGATGCATATGAAAAGAAAGGGGGGGGGGAAGGACACCTTAAAGTCATCCAATAGTAGGTTCTAGGGTGACAAACGGGGGGAGGGGAATTCCCTCCCACTGTGGTAATTAATCAGATTAATATGCCTCTCATGTCACCCGTATCATTAATCATATAATTCAGTGGTATGTAGCTAACTAGCTGTCAAACGGTTGTTCAATGGACCATAAACCATATATAAGAAAGGGAAGGAAGGGGTCAAGAGGAGATCCCCCCAAAAAAAAGATGGTCCGCTCAAGAACAAACAGTTGAACCTACAAAAACTTTATTGTGTCACAATATGTAGAAACATAATCCAACAACCATGTGTATTTAAAAAATAGGGCAAATAAAAGTCCTATTGTGTGCTGGTGGCCACCACAGACATTACACATATATCTCATGCATTCATGCACTCACACTCATCAATTAAAGTCACTAGAGACCCGGGTCTATACAATTTCACTGGAATTCCAGAGCTGGATTGGCTACATAAGTGGGTAGACTAGGTCCTTATAGGTAAAGTGCAAGTGCTAATACACAACAAAAGTCCCCTCGGATGTGAACCAATGGCTGGTTAGACATATGTATGTGTCATTCAACCAGAGCCAAGGAAGGAAACGGTGTCCTGATTGTGTGGTGAACAATTGCAACTCAAGCAACCTCACAAAGAGGACTTTTAAGGATGGACGGAAAATGGCCATAAACAAAATGCCTCATGAATGTGAGGGTACATTTTAGCTCACCGTCTGACGTCTTCAATGAAGAAGGAGTAGAGCCCAAAGGAGTTGCTGATGGCCGCGTTCGTGTGGATTTGAAAACACGTTCATGCAGTATTAGCTTGTTGTGAGCATGAGCGGATTGCTTCCGGGTATCCTCCGGCAGAAGGTAAGGTGAGTCACAGGGATCAAGCTTGTTAGTGTCTCATATCCAATGGTATAAACAATCCGGAGAGACGCTCGGCATCCGTGTTCACCGCAGAGGTTTCACCTGATATCCCAAATCTTGATTGATCCGATCAGGATCGTTAGGGATGTTCACATCCAATTTGGAAGGATTTGTAGTTAGAGTGTGAGAGTCTGTGTGCCACCTGCACATGGGTCAAATGCTGAGCGCTTTGACCTTCCACCCCTTAGGGGTATGTACAGTTGCGGTAGATGCCATATATGTAGGCACGTGGATAGGACGGATGTGTTCGCCAGTTCTGACAATAAAAGACAATTTAGAATCAATAATTTTATCAACTGTACAACCACACGGGTAGTCTATATGTTGACCTGCCCGTGTGGCCTTATTTATGTTGGCAAGACCAAAAGAGAGCTAAAAGTCAGAACTGGCGAACACATCCAAAGTATTATCAACAAGGATGATGACCGGCCACTGTCGTTACACTTTCTTGATAAACATGAAGGTAAACCGGATGGCCTTAGGGTTAAGGGTATATACAAGCTTAATTTGCCCCATAGACGTGGAGATTTTGATAAGATCTTATGCCAGAAGGAGAAGATGTGGATCTTCTATTTAAACAGCATGCAGCCTTTTGGATTGAACAATGAATTCAATTTATCTCCATTTTTGGAACAATGACTTAAATATTCACAATCTAAATGTTCCCATCCGAAAATTGATTGGTTCTAACCGAGGATCCACATCTTCTCCTGCCCATAACGGGCAGCTTTTAAAGAAAATTGACTGTGTGTAGTGTTGCTCACGACCATGTCTCTGCTCTCTACACGAATATCAGTGAGTGACATGTGAGACGTAACCTATGCGAGACAGTGGCCCATGACCTCATTCCATCCCAGCTTGCTTCGATCATTTGGCTACTAACCAACTGATTGAATTGAAGCCGCACCGCCCCCAGATTATGAAATTTTTATATTTTAAATTATAATCTGTACAACAGATTATTCTGTTGTTCCATGTGCGGGTAATACCAGTGTAATGCCTATATGTAACTACATATCCGGACTATCCGGAATCACTTTGTACTAAGTTGTCTCATGCGACTTCACAGGCAATCTCACTGGTAACAATGATTTTATCCCGTGTGTGGATGACAATACATGGGACGTAAGCTGCCATTTAATCTGACCAAAGCGATGGTTGGTTGCATATATTCATACTCATTATTTTCATTCCGTGTGTGTATGCCATGCAATTTTCGATCAATTATTGGGACATCTCTGTTTATGGTCAGGATGTTTGATATGTGTTGCAATTTAATTCGGAACAATAGACTGTTCCCTCTTGCTTCCATATATCACTATTTTGACTATCTCATTATTATTATTATTATTTAGTATATGGTTATATATGCACGGTTTGTTTTTGGAAATGCAGCATTTCCTCAATTGGCTTTTATGTATTGATAGCAGTTGCTTGACAAGCCCCTTTTTTCCGTTATTTCATGATGGTAAGAGATGCAATATTCAAATCTGACCACATACACAAGTCAATCAGATTGAATCTTTATATATCCACTACCCTCAATGGTTTTGTCTAAATAGATGTATGTATGGGTGTGACTGGCACATTTTTGGTGATTGCAATTATGGTCAAGCTATGGTATTCAGGTGTTAATTATGAAGACAGGAAATTGAACACTAGCCTTCTGGCTATTTAAACATCCAGCTACTGATACCACATTAGCTCTGAAGAAGCTTGGCAACAAGCGAAAGCGCTCAGCATTTGACCCATGTGCAGGTGGCACACAGACTCTCACACTCTAACTACAAATCCTTCCAAATTGGGATGTGAACATCCCTAACCGATCCTGATCGGATCAATCAAGATTTGGGATATCAGGTGAAACTCTGCGGTGAACACGGATGCCGAGCGTCTCTCCGGATTGTTTATACCCATTGGATATGAGACACTAACAAGCTTGATCCCTGTGACTCACCTTACCTTCTGCCGGAGGATACCCGGAAGCAATCCGCTCATGCTCACAACAAGCTAATACTGCATGAACGTGTTTTCAAATCCACACGAACGCGGCCATCAGCAACTCCTTTGGGCTCTACTCCTTCTTCATTGAAGACGTCAGACGGTGAGCTAAAATGTACCCTCACATTCATGAGGCATTTTGTTTATGGCCATTTTCCGTCCATCCTTAAAAGTCCTCTTTGTGAGGTTGCTTGAGTTGCAATTGTTCACCACACAATCAGGACACCGTTTCCTTCCTTGGCTCTGGTTGAATGAACACATACATATGTCTAACCAGCCATTGGTTCACATCCGAGGGGACTTTTGTTGTGTATTAGCACTTGCACTTTACCTATAAAGGACCCTAGTCTACCCACTTATGTAGCCAATCCAGCTCTGGAATTCCAGTGAAAATTGTATAGAACCCGGGTCTCTAGTGACTTTAATTGATGAGTGTGAGTGCATGAATGCATGAGATATATGTGTAATGTCTGTGGTGGCCACCAGCACACAAATAGGACTTTTATTTGCCCTATTTTTTAAATACACATGGTTGTTGGATTATGTTTCTACATATTGTGACCCAATAAAGTTTTTGTAGGTTCAACTGTTTGTTCTTGAGCGGACCATCTTTTTTTTGGGGGGGATCTCCTCTTGACCCCTTCCTTCCCTTTCTTATATATGGTTTATGGTCCATTGAACAACCGTTTGACAGCTAGTTAGCTACATACCACTGAATTATATGATTAATGATACGGGTGACATGAGAGGCATATTAATCTGATTAATTACCACAGTGGGAGGGAATTCCCCTCCCCCCGTTTGTCACCTAGAACCTACTATTGGATGACTTTAAGGTGTCCTTCCCCCCCCCTTTCTTTCATATGCATCATTGTAGGATTTGACTTCCTTTCTGGACCCTTAGTCTCCGTGTCAGGTAGTAACGGCATCCACCCCATGGTTTTTAATAGCACACCCAAGTGCATATGTTTAAGATTAGACTCTATAACCATGTTTTTAACATATCTATATTGGCTTGTTGAGCAACTGCTTTAAATTCTGTGATTGAATCCTTGTTCCCTCCTTTCCTTCCCCCCCCCCCCCCCCCGGCCCCCCTCCTGTTTCCCCCCCCCCTTTTCCTCCTTCCCCTTTCCCCCCCCCCCCCCATTCCCCCCCCCCCCCCCCCCCTCCCCCCCTTTTTCCCTCTGCCCTTCCCGACCCTCTTTCCTTTCCTGGTTTCCCTTCTCCTCCCTTCCCGGGAACAATGGCGTATGTACTGGCGGATGAGATTGACTTAGAGATACAGTCTGCGTTTTCTAGTGAAACTCCAGCTGCATCCAACCATGATGAGACTCTTAAAAAACTGTTTAAGAATCATAAAAATTAACTATAAAATTCCTTAATAGGAAATGGGACATTTCCACATTGAAGTCCCACATTGAACATAAAGTTATTCCCAGAGGGCTGAGGGAAAGAGTAGTACCTGCTGCTCATTTACATACACCAAGGTTCCTGGAAATATGGAAACAAAGTTGTCTCGATCGTGGACTAGCAGTTCTGCACATGATTATCAATGAAGAACAAATACAATTGGATGACCTCAAAAAAGAGATCGATATCAGTGCACAGCTGCTAGAGCCATATAAAAATGATCAGGATTTCAACAAATACAATGACTCGCTCAAGAAGGAGGTTGAAAAGACACAAAAAACCCTTAAAATCACCAAACAAGAGAAATTTAAGCAAAACCTTCTAGATTGGGAGAAAGGAGATATTTTTGACCCCACAGTACCTCGAGGGAGGAGTAGATCACGCAAGGGCAGGAGAAATCGATCAGGTACATTTAGACCTAGATATACATCTACTGACAGTGACCCTGAACAACCAGAGAAAACCGTGGCTTTTTTAGATCAGGAAGGGGACACCATCCCCAGGATAGGCACCCAACCAACCACATCCATGACCAAGACCCAGGCCTCAAACCAACAGAGGAAACCGGGGAAAGGGAAAGGAAGGAAGGGAAAATCAAAGGGAACTCAGGTCAGGGCCACGCAAGCTTTAAATAGCGAAGTAAATCAATCTAGTGACCACTCAGAACAAATACAATCTGATCTGAAGGTTGTTAACCTATCAGATTTCCCCCTAAATCACCACCACATTTCACTGCTGCAAAAAGGCCTAACATTCTCCCCCACTACAACGATGAGCGAATTTGAGGTCTTTAAAGATATCAATTTGTTCTTGAGGAAATTAATTTTTAGGTACTGGCATGCAAAGAGAGACACCCAAGATATAGACACGGACCAACTAGACAAACAAGAGCGCGACTCTCTCGAAGCCCTAATAGCCCTCCTTGATGAAAATCAACAGTGGAACTCAGAAGGGGAAGCCACCCAAGTGTCGCCCAGCTGCCCCCGCCCATCCCAACTGACGATCAAATCCCAAAAAATGCCCCCCCTGTCCAAACATAGACATATCCAGCTCTTTTTGGAACAAGTAAAAAGGGACCTTATGGGGGTCAATTGGGAATATAAAGGATATGACAATCTTAGCCGGGAAGAGAGAAGGGCCCTACGGGAATTAGAAAATGCAAAGGATATTGTTATTAAAGCAAGCGATAAGGGAGGCAACACGGTCCTTATGTCACATACTCTATATGAGGAGCAAACCATGCGCCTTCTCCGTGATGGATCTACATATCTACGTCTACACCAGAACCCTTTTCCCCAAATGATATCAGACTTAAACTTTAAACTTGAACTAGCCCTTGAAGCAGGTCTAGTTACCAAAAGGGAACTCGAATACCTCAGAGTCAGTGAATTCAACATCCCTACCCTATACACAATTCCTAAACTACATAAGTCCATTACCGACCCCCCGGGGAGACCAATTGTATCAGCTGTAAAGGGTCCCCTTGAGAGGGTCGGTAAGTATGTGGACGCACTGATTAAAGAACTTGTACATGAACTACCATCATATGTTCAGGACACACGGGATGTTTTGGGGCACCTGGAAGACATATCGATACCCAAAGGCATGTTACTGGTCGGAATTGACGTGGAGTCGTTATACACGTCAATTCCGCACAGATGGGGACTAGCAGCGACACAATTCTTCTTGGAAAATAAATTTCCGTCATTAGCAGGCCAAAATGAATTTATCATTGAACTATTGCAATTTATGTTAGAAAACAACTATTTCCAATTTCTTGGGATATACTACAAACAAATTAGGGGCACATCGATGGGTGCCCCATGGGCCCCATCATATGCATGCCTGCACCTTGGCTTTTGGGAGTCTGAGTGTGTGTAACCCTCGTCGATGTACCTCAGCCATTGTCGTTTGTGGCTGAGGTACATCGATGACGTGATCATGATTTGGGACGGCCTGCCATCTGAATTGACACAATTCATTAATGAACTTAATGACAACGACCGTAATATTAGGTTAACATATACGTATGACACCAATGAACTGTCATTTCTGGACCTTACGGTGTTTGTCAGGGATGATAAGTTACATACAAAAACCTTTCGTAAAGACACAGCGGCAAACACTTTACTGCTAGCGTCCAGCCACCATCCCGCATCTCTGAAACAGGGTATCCCCGTGGGACAGTTCCTCCGCGCAAGAAGGAACTGTTCAGAGGAGGGGGATTTCCACAGGGAAATGTATGACCTACATGGGAGGTTTCGTGATTGGGGTTACTCGCATACGGACATCAGACGTGCTAGAAAAAGAGCACTACAGACAAATAGATCGTCTTTGTTGGTGAACTCTACTAAAGAAAAAGCAAAAACCTCAAGCCACCCTCCCCTTAGAATCATTACCAAATTTGGTACCCAGTGGGACCAAATCAAAGAAATTCTGGGCCGACATTGGCACATTTTATCTGAGGCCCCCATTTTGGGAAAGCTTGTCAGCAAAAAACCTCTGCTCACTGCCCGTAGAGCTACAAACTTAAGGGATCGCTTGGTACACTCAGAGTATACCCGCCCT
This sequence comes from Lithobates clamitans, assembly GCA_037952925.1. Classification (NCBI taxonomy): domain Eukaryota; kingdom Metazoa; phylum Chordata; class Amphibia; order Anura; family Ranidae; genus Lithobates; species Lithobates clamitans. The sequence goes on from JBBGZY010000583.1 coordinate 2,351,129, forward strand.
AAAAAACGCAGCTGGCTTACTGACCTTCCACCCCTTAGGGGTATGTACAGTTGCGGTAGATGCCATATATGTAGGCACGTGGATAGGACGGATGTGTTCGCCAGTTCTGACAATAAAAGACAATTTAGAATCAATAATTTTATCAACTGTACAACCACACGGGTAGTCTATATGTTGACCTGCCCGTGTGGCCTTATTTATGTTGGCAAGACCAAAAGAGAGCTAAAAGTCAGAACTGGCGAACACATCCAAAGTATTATCAACAAGGATGATGACCGGCCACTGTCGTTACACTTTCTTGATAAACATGAAGGTAAACCGGATGGCCTTAGGGTTAAGGGTATATACAAGCTTAATTTGCCCCATAGACGTGGAGATTTTGATAAGATCTTATGCCAGAAGGAGAAGATGTGGATCTTCTATTTAAACAGCATGCAGCCTTTTGGATTGAACAATGAATTCAATTTATCTCCATTTTTGGAACAATGACTTAAATATTCACAATCTAAATGTTCCCATCCGAAAATTGATTGGTTCTAACCGAGGATCCACATCTTCTCCTGCCCATAACGGGCAGCTTTTAAAGAAAATTGACTGTGTGTAGTGTTGCTCACGACCATGTCTCTGCTCTCTACACGAATATCAGTGAGTGACATGTGAGACGTAACCTATGCGAGACAGTGGCCCATGACCTCATTCCATCCCAGCTTGCTTCGATCATTTGGCTACTAACCAACTGATTGAATTGAAGCCGCACCGCCCCCAGATTATGAAATTTTTATATTTTAAATTATAATCTGTACAACAGATTATTCTGTTGTTCCATGTGCGGGTAATACCAGTGTAATGCCTATATGTAACTACATATCCGGACTATCCGGAATCACTTTGTACTAAGTTGTCTCATGCGACTTCACAGGCAATCTCACTGGTAACAATGATTTTATCCCGTGTGTGGATGACAATACATGGGACGTAAGCTGCCATTTAATCTGACCAAAGCGATGGTTGGTTGCATATATTCATACTCATTATTTTCATTCCGTGTGTGTATGCCATGCAATTTTCGATCAATTATTGGGACATCTCTGTTTATGGTCAGGATGTTGATATGTGTTGCAATTTAATTCGGAACAATAGACTGTTCCCTCTTGCTTCCATATATCACTATTTTGACTATCTCATTATTATTATTATTATTTAGTATATGGTTATATATGCACGGTTTGTTTTTGGAAATGCAGCATTCCTCAATTGGCTTTTATGTATTGATAGCAGTTGCTTGACAAGCCCCTTTTTTCCGTTATTTCATGATGGTAAGAGATGTAATATTTAAATCTGACCACATACACAAGTCAATCAGATTGAATCTTTATATATCCACTACCCTCAATGGTTTTGTCTAAATAGATGTATGTATGGGTGTGACTGGCACATTTTTGGTGATTGCAATTATGGTCAAGCTATGGTATTCAGGTGTTAATTATGAAGACAGGAAATTGAACACTAGCCTTCTGGCTATTTAAACATCCAGCTACTGATACCACATTAGCTCTGAAGAAGCTTGGCAACAAGCGAAAGCGCTCAGCATTTGACCCATGTGCAGGTGGCACACAGACTCTCACACTCTAACTACAAATCCTTCCAAATTGGATGTGAACATCTCTAACGATCCTGATCGGATCAATCAAGATTTGGGATATCAGGTGAAACCTCTGCGGTGAACACGGATGCCGAGCGTCTCTCCGGATTGTTTATACCATTGGATATGAGACACTAACAAGCTTGATCCCTGTGACTCACCTTACCTTCTGCCGGAGGATACCCGGAAGCAATCCGCTCATGCTCACAACAAGCTAATACTGCATGAACGTGTTTTCAAATCCACACGAACGCGGCTATCAGCAACTCCTTTGGGCTCTACTCCTTCTTCATTGAAGACGTCAGACGGTGAGCTAAAATGTACCCTCACATTCATGAGGCATTTTTTTTATGGCCATTTTCCGTCCATCCTTAAAAGTCCTCTTTGTGAGGTTGCTTGAGTTGCAATTGTTCACCACACAATCAGGACACCGTTTCCTTCCTTGGCTCTGGTTGAATGACACATACATATGTCTAACCAGCCATTGGTTCACATCCGAGGGGACTTTTGTTGTGTATTAGCACTTGCACTTTACCTATAAGGACCTAGTCTACCCACTTATGTAGCCAATCCAGCTCTGGAATTCCAGTGAAATTGTATAGACCCGGGTCTCTAGTGACTTTAATTGATGAGTGTGAGTGCATGAATGCATGAGATATATGTGTAATGTCTGTGGTGGCCACCAGCACACAATAGGACTTTTATTTGCCCTATTTTTTAAATACACATGGTTGTTGGATTATGTTTCTACATATTGTGACACAATAAAGTTTTTGTAGGTTCAACTGTTTGTTCTTGAGCGGACCATCTTTTTTTGGGGGGGATCTCCTCTTGACCCCTTCCTTCCCTTTCTTATATATGGTTTATGGTCCATTGAACAACCGTTTGACAGCTAGTTAGCTACATACCACTGAATTATATGATTAATGATACGGGTGACATGAGAGGCATATTAATCTGATTAATTACCACAGTGGGAGGGAATTCCCCTCCCCCCGTTTGTCACCCTAGAACCTACTATTGGATGACTTTAAGGTGTCCTTCCCCCCCCCTTTCTTTTCATATGCAAGACATCTCTACCTATATCTGCTATCTGGCTCCTCTTAAAACCTAGAGCTGTTGAAGTGAAAGTACCTGTGTTACCACACGGGCAGGGGCCCGAAGCAGCGGAGGGCTTTAATTTTTTCTGAAATTCGTTTTTTAATGCTTAAAAATGGTTACAAGCAAAATAAGCACATTCTCTTTATGTGTCAGTAAAGAAAATAACATGCGCTGAGAGTCTTTGTGTCAGTTTATTAGCTATCGGCATTCTTGATCCCTGACACTCCACTTCCAGGAATAAGCTTTAGCATTTACATTTCCAATCACAGCCAGCATTGAATTTCACTTCTAAAATTTAGCAATGACAGTTTCCCATTATCCTCAAGTAGAAGAACATGTTCTCAGTTACCATATACTTTTTCACTGTCTGTCCACTCAGTATATTGCTGGGCTTGGTTTATCTTCTAGTATTAGGTTACTGTGATGCTCTGTCTATGCTATGTTGTAGGTATCTATTCTTACTTTGTCTTCAATCCCTGGAATGTAATAGGATATCAACGATCATCGAGTGGCCATACCAATGGAGAAAACATTTGAAACATATCTGTGCCCTCTCTATAATGACAGTCTCACATACCATTCTACTATACTGTAAAAAAACAGATGGTATTAGCTTGGGGTCACGCAATTTCTGACATCACATTCTGTTTTAGCCAGTTGTATAGTAAATAAGCAATCTACATATTTGGGGTTGCCCATGATAAGTAATCAGATTTCAGATATCTTAATATTAACAAATTAATGTAAGATACATACAGTATCTCACAAAAGTGAGTACACTATATTTTTGTAAATATTTTATTATATCTTTTCATGTGACAACACTGAAGAAATTATACTTTGCTACAATGTAAAGTAGTGGGTGTACAGCTTGTATAACAGTGTAAATTTGCTGTCCCCTCATAATAACTCAACACACAGCCATTAATGTTTAAACCCCTTGCAACAAAAATAAGTACACCCCTAAATGAAAATGTCCAAATTGGGCCCAATTAGCCATTTTCCCTCCCCGGTGTCATGTGGCTCGTTAGTATTACAAGGTCTCAGGTGTGAATGGGGAGCAGATGTGTTAAATTTGGTGTTATCGCTCTCACTGGAAGTTCAACATGGCACCTCATGGCAAAGAACTCTCTGAGGATCTGAAAAAAAGAATTGTTGCTCTACATAAAGATGGCCTAGGCTATAAGAAGATTGCCAAGAACCTGAAACTGAGCTGCAGCACGGTGGCCAAGACCATACAGCAGTTTAACAAGACAGTTTCCACTAAGAACAGGCCTCGCCATGGTCGACCAAAGAAGTTGAGTGCACGCGCTCAGTGTCATATCCAGAGTTTGTCTTTGGGATATAGACGTATGAGTGCTGCCAGCATTGTTGCAGAGGTTGGAGGGGTGGGGGGTCAGCCTGTCAGTGCTCAGACCATACGCTGCACACTGCATCAAATTGGTCTGCATGGCTGTCATCCCAGAAGGAAGCCTCTTCTAAAGATGATGCACAAGAGTACCTGCAAACAGTTTGCTGAAGACAAGCAGACTAAGGACATGGATTACTGGAACCATGTCCTGTTGTCTGATGAGACCAAGATAAACTTTTTTGGTTCAGATGGTGTCAAGCGGGTGTGGTGGCAACCAGGTGAGGAGTACAAAGACAAGTGTGTCTTGTCTACAGTCAAGCATGGCGGTGGGAGTGTCATGGTCTGGGGCTGCATGAGTGCTCCCGGTACTGGGGAGCTACAGTTCCTTGAGGGAAGCATGAATGACAACATGTACTGTGACATACTGAAGCAGAGCATGATCCCCTCCCTTCAGGGACTGGGCCACAGGGCAGTATTCCAACATGATAACGACCCCACAAACACCTCCAAGATGACCACTGCCTTGCTAAAGAAGCTGAGAGTAAAGGTGATGTACTGGCCAAGCAAGTCTTCAGACCTAAACCCTATTGAGTGTAGCACAACCCCCTTGGGGACTACTTGAATTTACCTGCTCATCTGTATCATTATGAACATGTAAACATTCCAACCCACCTGACACTCTGGGTTCAGACATCTTTGCACCACCTTGAAGTAATAAGTCAAGTGCATTTATATTCTAATAACCTTTACTGGAGTACTTCAAATAATATCTTGTTGCACAGAGGAGGTAATAGATCAACTGAGCTTTGAATACCAATCCTAGCTCAGTAGAAGAATTCCTCTATAATAATACAAGAAATGCAGTTTGGTAGTAACGGGATATTATATACACGTATGTACAATGAAATACCACTTGAGCATGACGTGAAAAGATAAGCAAGAGTGGGTTTAGCAACACTTTAATAGCTGTGTGTCGAGTTATTTTGAGGGGACAGCAAATTTACGCTATTATACAAGCTCTACGCCCTCTACTTTACATTGTAGCAAAGTGTCATTTCTTCAGTGTTGTCATGTGAAAAGATGTAATAAAATATTTACAAAAATATGAGGGGTGTACTCACATTTGTGAGATACTGTAACATAGGTAGGGCAGGTGAATGAAACCATTTTAGGAAAGTGTCCTTTCTAACAATGAGCATGGCTGGAAGAGAATATATTGTCTTTTGGAATTTTTTAAATGTCCATATAAGTGTTTTAAAAACCTTATTTCTGTGTCAAAAAAAACTATTTCTAAGGTCTGGAAAAACACTCATTCTACCTGCTCTAAACACCTGCACCGACAAGGCTATATCAGCCAAGCTTCCCCATTGATAGGGAAAACCTCTCACAGGCTAACTCACTGAACGCTCCTCTAGTAGGCCCATAAGTTGTTAAAAGGGTACATCCACTCTACTTCTATGCTCACCATAGAATTAGCTATATTTCCTGTGTTCTGATCTAGCTTCTTGTCTTCAGCTTGGTCATTTGTATACCGATCTTGGCCCATGTTATCACTCTCTGCCTCCTGACTTGGATTACCTTTCTGCCTATGACCCAGCCTGCTTCCGATCCTGCACTGTGTGTAAAAACCTGGTGCTACTTATTTAACTGATTACTACTCCGGCCTGCAAGACTCTGTTTGCCTCTCTGTGGTATCACCAGCTGCCCACTGTCTCTGCTGTTTGAACTATCTGGCACCTGGCCCCCATTAGTATTACCATCTTTCCCTCAGTCCCACATCAGTATTACCATCTCTGCCTCAGTCATTAGCTGCAGTTTTGTCATCAAGGAACTGGCTCTCTGCTCGGATGCCAACTTATGGAGTGTGCTAAAGAGCATTTATTTTACTGACCACAGTGACTGTATGGGAATATTATAGTGGTTATACTGGCATTACATTCTGTAACCGGTGGGGTAATAATTGCACCTTAGTCATTGACTAAATATCATATGGAGCCAGCCACAAATTATCCTGAATTGAATAGACACAATGCCTGCTGTATTTTTCAGCTTGCCTGCTGATTGACTGACTAGACTAGTAACATCATCATCACAACTCCTGTCAGTGGAGGACCAAACAGCTGATGTCACTGACACTGCTGGAGGAGAAGCTGGAAAAAGGAATGTTTTACTCTTTCCGTCTGTGCCCTACATAATGGAAACTAGAAGTGTGATGGGGAAATGTTACCCACAATTGCACATGTATTGCCAAAGCCTGTCCATGTAGTGCCCCAAGCATCCATATATTGCCATAGCTGTCCATGTAGTGCTGCAGCCACCTATATATTATCATAGTTGCTTGCATAGTGCCCCAGTTGACTGTGTATAACCACAACTTCCACTGTAATCATCTGTTAATTGCCACAGCTGCCCTATATAAAATCAAACTTGCCTGTGCATTGCAGCCGCTTTACATATACAGGCACTCCCCGGATTACAAACATCCAACTTACAAACGACTGCTATTTACAAATGGAGGGAGGCAACAGGAAGTGGGAGGAAATCTACCCCTAGGAAGAGAAATTTATTCCTGTAATGCCCCGTACACACGGTTGGATTTTCCGACGGAAAATGTGTGATAGGACCTTGTTGTCGGAAATTCCGACCGTGTGTAGGCTCCATCACACATTTTCCATCGGATTTTCCGACACACAAAGTTTGAGAGCAGGATATAAAATTTTCTGACAACAAAATCCGTTGTTGGAAATTCCGATCGTTTGTACACAAATCCGACGGACAAAGTGCCACGCATGCTCAGAATAAATAAAGAGATGAAAGCTATTGGCCACTCCCCCGTTTATAGTCCCGACGTACATGTTTTACATCACCGCGTTCAGAATGATCGGATTTTCCAACAACTTTGTGTGTGTATGCAAGACAAGTTTGACCCAACATCCATCGGAAAAAATCCTAGGATTTTGTTGTCGGAATGTCCGAACAAAGTCCGACCATGTGTACGGGGCATAAGAGTTAATATGGGAAAAGGTGTCTCCTCTGAAGCTTTATCACCAATCCTTGTTTCAAAACAACCCAAAATTGTCAAAATCCCAATTGTCATAGGGGGGGATGTGAGGTAAAATCTTCTGAACAGGGACAGATAGCAAAACAAAAGTTACAGGGGTGTTAACCCTTCCCTATGCTATCCAAAAATTGTAAAAATATTTTTTTGGCTAGAGCTACACTTAAAAAATGTACCTGTTCCGACTTACATACAAATTCAACTTAAGAACAAACCTACAGACCCTATCTTGTTTGTAACCCGGGGACTGCCTGTAATGCCCAAAAGTTCTTGCCCCCAACCTTCTTGGTAAAGCAGAATTAAACCTATGTATAACAAAAGAAAAAAAAACATGTGTAGGCTTTTCATGATGGAAGAAACTCTATATATCTCTTCTGTCATAAATGCTTTCCACTGCCTATTAGTGGTTTTATTTTTCTGAGTGTACACTGAGCCATGCATGTGTAGCTCATTGTACAAACTTAGGATGATTCTGTACTGGGACAAAGTAACTCCCATATGCACGTTACATCATCCTGTCCTGACCAATCAAGAAGGCCAAAGACTCTGAGCCTGAAAGTAAATCAGGTGAAGATGTAAGCACCAGAATAGAGATACCACCAGAATGTTGCTGCAAAGTTCATTTGCAGGGGCCCTTGAGAGTGATACAGCGTCTATCTTTGTGTCAGAGACATGATCAGAAGTCATGGGGGGGGGATTCTCCAACTGTTGTCTGACTAGACTGGAATGGAGTCAGCCTATCTACTCTGCACTTTAGTCCATCGCTAGTAGTGTATAATTGTCATTTATTCACACTACAATTCATCTGTTAACATATGCATGTTGCATCGTGTTTTTTGTAATGTGTTGCAGTGCATTGGTGTGCATTTTACAATTGCCTTGCGATTGTTTTTTGCCTTGTTTGCCTTGATTTGCCTTGCAGTGCGCAATATGTTTATGCGCGTTTGCGTCATTTGAACTCGTTGTGTTGCACTGTAAAAAAGTAGTGCATGCCGTCATTTTTTTCAGAGCTGGGCAAATGCAACGTAATCCGCTGGCGTGAACTACATTAATGTGGAACTATTATTTTTCGGTTGCCATGATTTGGGAATGTGCTCACAAATGCACCCCAGCGCATCTGGTGTGAATATACCACTTTCTTTCTCTCTACTTCCTTCCAGGGTTTCAAAGCCATCAATCAGGTACAGGAAGTGTATGCATAATATATTTATGGGCATTTACAGATTCAGACAATAGAGGGCAGCAGATCCCTACATTAGTCCGGTCAGTAACTCATAATGTACCAAGGTCAATGTAAAGTCTGACAGCCAGGCCACTAGCTTGTTCTGAAGGTGAAGCCAGCAATAGTGGCCTACTTATTTCCCTCTGTTAATTAGGTTGGTCACTGCCCAAGTCCTGGAGCTGATGCTAGAACATTTCTCTTTCCTGAAATAAACACTGCTTCTGCGGGGTCAGACAATGAGAATGTCTGCAAATGGCTAGGATCCTAGGCTGTGACAGGTAGCAGACATCATGTTACCTTCAAGCAAAACCATATTTAAAGCTGTGGTTCCTTTTATAGATTTCAGTATAGGTAAAGATTACTCCGACTAGGAAATGTTTAAAACATATCAAGGTAATCACTTCCTCCCTTGGTGCGTTAATGACTACCTCCAATCAGCTTATGTAATATATACTGAGATCTCTAGTTGAGCTCATTGCTTCTATGTGCATAGCCAAAATGTACATAATTAGTAGAAAACTAAGCCCTGTGCTTTAACAGGCGACGATTCTCTCTTTTGTCTGTCTAATAGGTACAAAGCAGAAAGCAATGTCATAGCGAGGTCTCAGTGTTCCAATGTTGCACTTCAAAGGTTATCATTACAATCTGTCTAAATGTTCTTGCAGCCCATGCTATCTCATCTGAGACTGCCAATTAGCACAATCCGAAATGAGATATGGTCACCTGACTCATGTCAAATGAACTGACATCACCAACTAATTTCACACTCTATGCTTGTGAGATGGCAATGATGACTCTTAGCCATTCTCTCCTTTGCACAAAACTAAAGCTTTTTTAGGTTTTGAAACTGATATAGAAATTAACCCAAGGATGGCTAGAAGTTGGATGATTGTTTGACTGCCCATACTCCTATGAGAGACTCCTTTGATTGCCAGTAAATGTTAGGAATGTATAAGCTTGGTTTATGAAATACAGTAAACAGTAATATTTTACTCTATATACAATATATGGGGAGAAACTGTTAGGATCTATAGAACATGATGTGTGACAAGCAGAGTGGGGCTGATGGCAATCCCAGTAGAGTTGGTCCGAACACCCCCGGTTTGGTTCACACCAGAACATCGCAAAAGTTAGGACCCGAACTGCGAACCCTATTAAAGTCTATGGGACCCGAACTTGAAAAATCAAAATTGCCCATTTTGCAGGCTTACATGCATGTTATTAGCCATCAGAAGGGTATAGGAGCCCGGGTACTGCCCTAGGGGACATGTATCAATGCCAAATTTTTTTTTAAAAAGATAGTTTTTACAGGAGCAGTAATTTTAATGATGCTTAAAGTGAAGCAATAAAAATGATAAATTCCCCAAAATATAGTGTCTGGGGGTCCCCATAGTCCTCCTGTAAAGTGGCACAACTGTGCCGTGTATAGAGCCTGCTGCAGCAAAACTGACATTAATAAAGGGAAAAAAATGACATTTAAATTGCCGGCAATGCAATATCATTGTCAGCAATACATTAATGTTAAGAAAAACGGCGCCCTTTGGGTCTGGTATGGATTTTAAGGTGAACGCCCAAATTAAAAAAAGAAAAGGTTTGTGACTGCTGCCTTCATTGTAATGCCCTGTACACACGATCAGACTTAACTGACGGAATATGTCAGAAATTCTGACCATGTGTAGACTCCATCTGACTTTTTCCATCGGAATTTCCAACACACAAAGTTTTAGAGCTGGATCTAAAATTTTCCGACAACAAAATCCGTTCGTGTAAATTCCAATCGTGTGTAGACAACTCGTCGTACGTGTTGTACGTCACCGCGTTCTTGACGTTCGGAATTTCCGACCAACTTTGTGTGACCGTGTGTATGCAAGACAAGTTTGAGCCAACATCCGTTGGAAAAAATCTGATGGATTTTGTTGTCGGAATGTGTGATTGTGTGTACAGGGCATAACAGAGAAAGTGCTGTCAGCCAGACTGTGCTGTGTTGCAGAGCTGTATTTACAGTATCTTAGATGGATATAAATTAAGATAATTTGGTAGGTAAAACAGCTCTCTTATATGTAGTTTATCTTTGTAATTTTTGCTTGTAGTTTTACTTTAAAAAAGTAAAATTAGTGCTGGTTTCGGATACCAGGATAAACAGATTTGGACAGCTCTGAAGTCCATTTGGAACTGAAGTAAAATTTTGTTGTTTTGGAAGGAATGATCTATTTAAAATTATAATCTTAAAACCAAAAGATGAAAAAAAATTATTTTACAAAAAACAAACCAAAAAGTTAATGCAGAAATGTCTATGGAAAAGAATCAAACAGGGGCGCTAGATTTCCATAACAGCTTGAATACTAAATGCAAAGTTTAACACAGAAAAATCTGATTGAGTGTTTTTGAATAAATATTGTTGAATGCATATCCCTTGTATCTACTGTGACGTTCTTACTCCATCACAAGCTGGTATGACACCCTATCTTGGTAAGATAGGCATCATTTGCCCTGAGTCAGAAATCTAGCAGAAAACCCTGGTTAGATTATTCATTCCCCTCTTCTGCAAATGTTCCATGTACTGTGACATGTAAGGACTGCACAGCGCTCGCTGTCACCTTTTCTAGTGTTCCATCAGGTTCTTTGTCACCCTCCAAAGAGTTCCATCAGATCACTGTCATTTTGCATAGACAACACATGTTACAAAAGATCAGCTTTAATAAGACCTCGGTGGGGTCCTGTGTAGTAACGGTGAGAAGACAGACTGGAACCAAGAATATCAGTACACATTCCCGCTGAGAGGGATCAATGTCATCCCACTGAAATGTCAAAAGACAATAGTCAAAGTATGAGAAGTCCATCAATTTGATATTGCATCTGTTCTTGGTGTTTTCTCCTTTTTGTTTTCCTTTCTTCTCTGCATCATTGGTCCTTTTATTGTTTGAACAGTAAATTATTTCTATGGCAAAAATGAAATGTCTGGCCTCACTTTCCATAGTATGTTGTAACTAATCAATGGGCAAGTTTAACTTAAGATATCAGCTTAAAAATAAAAAGTGCTCCAAAAAGATTAAAAAAAGTAAAGTGAAAATTGTAAGCAGCCCAGTCTCCTCCTCTTCATGCCTACCCTGTTAACAGTGCAATTTACCACTCACAAAGATTTTTCCATCAAGCTGGTAAATCTCTGTTTAACACATCTAGTCCTTCCCTCTTTTTAAAGGTAAAGTCTTCATAAATAAATTCCTGACATGTCACAATATACAGCAATTGTGTCAATTAAAAAAAAAAAAAAGGTTCACCTCTATGATTTAAAAGCAAATCGAGTTTGGCCCCTTCCAAACGGGCGGATAGAATTCAGCTTTTAGCTGCGGATAGATCAAGTTATCTACCGCAGCTAAACTCACACAATGCTTTCCTATAGCCCCATTCGCACACTGCATTTAGCAAGACATGGGGTTTGGTGCGTTTAGGAAAAACTAATTTGACTGCGTCCAGGACCGATTTATTGCAGCAAGTGAATGCTGTGCCAGGATTCTCTGAATTTCAAAATAACAAAACATGCTTTTAACTGCGGCATTACAGCCGCCCATGTGAAAGGAGCCTTTCACTCTAGTAATTTAGCCTAGGCCATAGAAATCATTTCCATAGTCTCCTCTCCACCACTGATCAGTGCATTACTGTTACTTAGTAGCAAGTGAAAGTGAGAGATTGCAGTTGGGGGCTCATCTGTGCCAGGCATTTGTGAACATGGCAAAGAATTACACAGGTTTTAACTAGAGGTCGACCGATATGGGTTTTTCCCTGGCCGATGCCGATGCCGATATTTAGAAATCGCGGTGGCCGATGGCCGATATATGATGCCGATTTTTTTGGGCCGATATATTGGGCCGATTTTTTTTTTTTCCCTTCATCTCATAAAATCTAACAGTTAGACCCCTTTCACACTGGGGCGTTTTTCAGGTGCTTTTGGGCTAAAAATAGCGCCTGTAAAACGGCTCCCCTGCAGTCTCAGTGTGAAAGCTCGAGTGCTTTCACACTGAGGCGATGCTCTGGCAGGATAATAAAAAAAAGTCCTGCAAGCAGCATCTTTGGAGCGGTGTATACCACCACTCCTGCCCATTGAAACGAATGTGCACCGCTGCCGAAGCGCCTGCAAAGTGTTTCGGCAGCGGCGCTTCATGGGCGCATTTAACTCCTTTCTCGGCCGCTAGCTGGGTTATAAGCGCCCCGCTAGCAGCCGAATAGCGCCGCTAAAATGACGGTAAAGCGCCGCTAAAACTAACAGTGTTTTACCGTCAACACATGCCCGCTCCAGTGTGAAAGCAACCTTAAGTAATAAGTGATACAGAAAATTTTTTATATTTAAACATTTATTAAACAAAACAAACCTCCAATCAGTTCACTTGTATGTAGAATTTAGATGAAAAAAAAAATAACTATATCTTAAATATTAAATACACAAAAACAGGTAATCAAAACTTTTGGACGAATAAAAAAATGGGCTAACTTTACTGCTTATTTTTTTTTTTTTTTCATTAATTTTTAAAAAAAAAAATTGCGTTTGAAAGACCGCTGTGCAAATACCGTGTGACATAAAATATTGCAACAACCGCTATTTTATTCCCTAGGGTCTCTGCTAAAAAAAATATATATAATGTTTGGGGGTTCCAAGTGATTTTCTAGCAGAAAATACAGGATTTTTACTTGTAAGCAACAAATGTCAGAAAAGATTTAGTCTTTAAATGGTTAAACTGAAAACTTCTCCACGGAGTTCAGTCTATTGATAAAAAGAACCCGAAGAGATACAAATGTATCTTCTTATCAGACTTGGCAGGCTGCCCAGAGGGGGAGAGAAGACAAACTTCAGACAACTTGCACTGACTATTACAGAAGTCATTTGTAAGTCCCGCTGAAGCTATTATCGGCTTTTTTTATCAGCACAATCGGCCGATGCCGATTAAGTAAAAAAAGCCAAATATCGGCCGATATATCGGCCGGCCGATATATCGGTCGACCTCTAGTTTTAACCACTTGCTTACTGGGCACTTATACCCCCTTCCTGCCCAGACCAATTTTCAGCTTTCAGCACTCTCACACTTTGAATGACAATTGCGCGGTCATGCAACATTGTACCCATATGAAGGTTTTATCACTGGTTTCACACAAATAGAGCTTTCTTTTGGTGGTATTTAATTACCACTGGATTTTTTAGTTGTTGCTAAACAAACAAAAAAAGACCGAAAATTTAGAAAATAAAACACAAAATATTTTTCATATTTTGTTATAACATTTAGTAAACAGATGGGTGGCACCGATGGGCACTGATAGGTGGCGCTGATAGTCACTAATAGGCACTGGTAGGTAGCACTGATGATGAGGCATTGATTGGCAGTAATGATGGGCACTGATAGATGGCACTGGTGGGCACTGATATGTGGCACTGGTGGGCACTGATAGATGGCAATGGCGGGTGCTGATTTGCAGCACATTCGGGTGCTAAGGGGACCGATGTCCCTCTAATTGAAGCCGCAGCTTTTTTCCTTCACGATAACAGCGTGAAGGAAAAAAAAAACGATAACCAGCATCTGCTTATTTTTGTGATTAGCTGTCACTGGCTGACAACTGATCACGTGGTAAAGGGCCTACTGTGATTGGCCCTTTACCCGATTAATGTTCAGCCGAGTCTCACGGACTTCGCGATCACAGAGCGCGCCACCCGCGTGCCCCTGATGCGCGAGAATGAGAGGATGTTAATTTAAACCTGCGCTGTAGCCGTCTTTAGCCGTGGTTAAATTATTGTGTCATCTCTGAGTTGAATTCTCAGTCCATGAAGTAGATCGTGACCCTGGATAATGAGTACATAAATATGTCTCTGTCCTTCTGGAGAGAAGAACATACAAAGAGATTGTTATGAGAAGTACTGTGATCTTGGTACCAGGTAAGATACATTGCTTAATAGGCATGCACATCATATGAAAAATAGATCTGATTAGGTCCACTGTAATGAAAAAAATTAATGTGCATGTTGATTTAGTTCAGGGGTCTCCAGACTTGCCAGTGGGAGTAGAAGATGCCATGACATCAGTGGCAGTATACAGTGTTCCATCTTTTGTATTGGGGGAGGAATAGTACCCCATCATTGGTGTTAGTGGAAGGAATAGTGCCCTACCACATTCCCAAGCAGGAGAACGATGGGAGGGGCCCCTGGCCAGCATGGTCCTTGGTGGTGACGAATCCAGGGCCCATTTATATGTTATTTGAATGGCATCCTTAGAACTAATAAACCGGTTTCATTACAATATATACAAGTTTACAGAATGAAAATCGAATTTGCAGTTTGAATTTCCATCCTGATCCTTTGAATTTTCACATCTCTACGGTCAAAAGTGACTGGTTATTTGATTCCACTAATCATTAGAAAATTGAACGAATGAAATTCTATTGGTATACGGCCAGCTTTAATACAAGCAGGCAGTCTGTACCTAGTTTGATACTACATTGAGATGATCACACCTATTGATATCAGGCTTCATGCTATAAATATACTTGGGAGAAGGCATTCCTATCTGACCTGCTTACACACATTCATGGTTAAATCTTAAGCTGGGCATTGATGGACTGAAACTTGTACGGGTTCAGCAATGGCTATTCCTGCTCCAGAGAAGTCAATCTAATGATTGATTTCTCTCGAACAGGACAGTTGAAAATGTTTCACTCAGTGAGCACATGTAACCAATGGCTGCAGCTCTGATTGGTGTATTCTGACAGTGAGGGGTCCCCACTGTCAGAATACAATAGCACAGTAGGGAAGATTCCTCCATCCACCTTAAATGTGTGGATGGGGGAATTCATGTATGGTCATCTTTACAGGTGACTATATAAATCATGACTATACCAATTATTATGTGTACTTATATAGCACCAACATTTTACACAGCACTTTACATATTGTACAGTCACATCACTCCCTGCCCTCAAGGAGCTTACAATCTGAAGTCCCTAACTCACATTCATGCTAGGACCAGTTTACCTACCAGCAGGGCCGTCTTTAATATTGATTGGACCTTGGGCAAAACTTTTCTTGGGGCCCCCCCATGCAGTTTTGCTCTCCACCTGCTCTGAGACATACAATAAATAGCAGCTTGACTCAAAATCAGTTTACTGTATCAGATCAGGCAGCTATTGCGATTGGTTGCCAGAGGTTACAGTGTATCATTACCGCTCACTGACTGGTTGCTAGAGGTTACAGCACACATTACGGCTCACTGATTAGTTGCTAGAGGTTACAGCACATGATTTCTGCTTGTTGATTGGTTGCTAGAGATTACTGTGGATATGACCTCAGGGGGACATGATATACATATCAATGCCACCGGCCGCCGCTATTTACATATGAATGTTGCTGCTATTTACATATGAATGTCGCCACTATTTACATATTGTAGATATTGTACCCATATTTTGATATAAAGAGCTTGTGGATCCTGAAGAAGAACTAGATCTATGTGAAACACATCGGTCCACTAGGCTTTACTTTTTGTATCCTGTGTATATTGCAGATATGGATCAATTTTTAACAAGAACATTTGTTATATATGTTAATAAAGATGTATTGTTTCTTTTTAAATACCATTAAATTCTTGTGTATTGTGTGACACTCTTACATTCCCTTACTCCAAGCTCCTTGTCTGGAGATTTGGGGTTTCTTTCCCTATTTTTTGCCTACATCATCAACCTCTTTTTAAAATAACCAACCAAACTGTTCACTTCACTCCTCCCAAGATCTTCTGCTCTGTAGCTCTCTTGTCACCTCCTTGCCTCCAGAACTTCTCCAGAGCCTCTGTCATCCTCTGGAACCTACCCAATCTGTTCAACTATCACCTACTCTATCTTTTTGGTGATCCCTGAAAAACAGTCTCTTCAGTGAGGCCTATCCCTCCTTTTACTAATAAATAAACTGTACTTTTACTGTCTCCATCAGCTCATCCCTCACAGTTATTACCTTTTGTATCACTTGACCCTGTCTTTTATGCCCCGTACACACGGTCGGATTTTCCGATGGAAAATGTCCGATCGGAGCGTGTTGTCGGAAATTCCGACCGTGTGTGGGCTCCATCGGACATTTTCCATCGGATTTTCCGACACACAAATTTGGAGAGCAGGAGATAAAATTTTCCGACAACAAAATCCGATCGCGTCAATTCCGACCGTGTGTGGTCTGTTCCGACGCACAAAGTGCCACGCATGCTTAGAAGAAATTCCAAGACGGAACAGCTCGTTCTGGTAAACTTAGCGTTCGCAATGGATACAGCACTTTCGTCACGCTGCAATGTTCAAAATGGTTTAATACAGCGCACTCTCTTCTTCTTTATAATGTGACAAGAATATATTAGTTTTGCTGCTCATATTCACACACACTTCTCACAAACTTATTTCTTTACTATTTATCGTGATTCCCTCAATATATTTTGATTTCTCACATCTAACAACATATTTTTGTATATTTTTAATATATTTTTTGGCTTTAATGTAGATTCTTTTTTTGTGTTTGTATTTTTTTTTTTTTTTTTTTTTGCGATTTTGATTTGTACTCCCGAAAATTTTTGTGTGTGTTTTTTGTGTCAAGTTCCCACAACACCATTGATATGTTGTTCTATTTAATCTGTAGGAGATTGTTTGGTGTTGTTGTCCCTTGTTAATTTCACATTTTATGTTAGAAATGTACCTGAATCGTCACCAACAAACTGTCCTTTTTGGATGAAAACACACACAGGAGAGTAGAATTTATCTAAAAAATTTTATTAAGGGGTCACAACTAAACAAAGAGGGAGGCAACGCTGGAGAAACTGCAGAAGTGGGCGAAGCCTTGGACCCCCAGGGCAGACATCAACTTTTTTTAAGCAAAATTGGTGGCCTGAGGAGTCCATATCTAAGGGAGTGCAGTCTGGTCCAGAAGTCCCAGAGATCCGGAAAGCAGCAGATGACATCTGTGTCCCCAGGCTGTGGTCATACGAGAGACTGCATCTTCTGTCAGACCAGACTGAACCCAGGGCCATCACTCTTTGGTCTTCCTTCCACGCTTCCTTCCACGCTGTGGCTCTGGTGGTGGAATTGTGGCAGCAGGAGGAGGAGGAGGAGGAGGATCGTCCATCTCAATGACATCTGTCTTGGGTGTTAGTTCCCCACTCACCCCCTTACGTAGGACTTTGTACAAAAGGTCCTCACAGAGCCTGCGTTGACCCTCCTGCATGCCCTGCAGTTTGGTGGCAGCCATGCAGGCAAAGGCCTCTTCAGGAGTTGGTAAGGCTCTGAGGGACGCAGAAGCCTCCTGGATCAGCCTGAACGCTGAATCCTGCACGGGACTCGGAGTGGCCTTCCTGGCTCGTTTATATGGCAGGCGGAGGGGAGGGACCTGAGACTCAGTCAGGCTGCGACTGGTCCCTGGCTTCTCTTGGCTGACACTTAGCCCCGCCTCCTCCTGGCTGCCACTAACCCCCGCCTCCTCCTGACTGCCACATTCCACAGCCTCCTCCTGGCTGAGGTCTTCCTGTGTATGAAAAAGGGACATAGTTTTAGTATTTTTTCTATTAATCACACACAATTTTCACCTCCTGACTGTTGCAAATTGAATGTTAACAAATATAACAGACTATCCTTCTGAGCCCAGCATTTTTCATTCTTGTCCCAATTTTGGGTGCCCACTACTGTCTATTGATATGTAAAACACTTTTTTTTATCAGCAATTAGCGATCAATAATAACATCTAGTAAACATCATTTATTTATTGACCAGAAATCTGTAGAAGAATGCTATACCTGACTCCAGCTGGGCTCCTCCACTTCTTCCTGGCTGGAAGGCCCAGGTTGGACATAGGAAGCCTCAGCTGGTATGGAAGGAAGCGTGGAAGAAAGAGTAGAGAGGGATTCCCTGACTTCAGTGTAGTCTGACAGAAACCGCAGTCTCTCATAGTACCACAGCCTGGGGACATAAACGTCATCTGCTGCAGCTCCGGACCTCTGGGAATCTGTGACCTTCTTGCGCTCCCTTAGATATGTGCTCCTCAGGCCACCAATTTTAGCTTTTAAATAGGGGATGGTTGCTGTGGGGACCACCGGCTTCACCAACTCCAGCAGTTTCTCCAGCGCTGCCTGCCTCTTCTGTTTATGGTTATAGCGGGGGTGTCTCACTTGCCACAGACAGGGCAGCTCCCTGTACTTGTCTATGAACAGGGGCAGGAAATTGTGGTCATTGAACCCATCCATTTTCTCTGCAAGACACAACACAAGACAAACCCTAATGTCAGGCCAAACTCCCCTAATCTTGTTACAATATAGGCTTCCATTTCGAAGAAGCATAGGCGCAAGTTTAGATCTTACCTTCGTTATCACGATCGGTGTCTCCGATGCTCCTTCCTCCGCTCACAGATCGTACGTAATACGCACGTGTGTTACGCTTTATACACACTGCGCATGCGTATAACTCCGCCCGCCCCTGACGTTCTTTCTAGTCTATTCCCCGCCCCTTTTCGTTCGGCGCAGTGGGGGAAGAGCACATGGCGGATAGACAGCAGGTGCGTGCTAATTGTAGCAACGAGGAGGAGGAGGAGGAGGTAGGGCCGGAGCCTGAAACATCCCAATCCAGAAGGAGATTTAAGGACTCAAATATGTCCTTTGGGGAGATGTTGGAGATGGTGGACATCCTGAAGAAGGCCGACTATGATGGAAAGTATGGACCTTACCCCAACCCCAATGTCAGAAAGGCCAAGATCATGGCGAAAGTGGTCAGGAGTCTGCACCGGAATTTCGGGGTACGACGATCGAAAGATCAGCTCAGGAAGCGGTGGTTGGACCTCAAATTCAGAGAACATGAGCAGTACAGAAAGATCCGGAGAGTGCTGCAAAAAAGTAAGTAGTTGTCCTGTGTTCCTATTCTTTTTTTGTTTATTACGTTCGTGCTGCTCCATGTGCTTTTAGGAACTGTTGTACAGTTTAAAATGGCAACTTTCATGTTCATGGGCACATTATTCGTTCGGATCCAAAATTTTTCGTTCCAACTATAAAATACCATTGTTTAGCCCATTTGGCCACCATTTTGACGCCCTATACTTGTCTTCAAAGAATTGGGTTGTGTAGATGGCTTTGTTACTAGAATGAAATGCAAACTAGATTGTGTGTAAGGAGAGGACACTGAGCAGCTGTTTTCACATCTGGACGCTGGAGCACTAGTGTGGGACACAAGAACACCATTTTTATTCGGGGGCCACACAGGTGCTCCAGTGTATACTATAGGGGGGTCTCCATCTGTGAAGCTTGTACCAAACAGGTAAAGTATTGCATGTTGACAAAGGACACTAAAAAAGCTACATCTTGGAACTCTGCTAAAATTGACAATTGTACCCCACTTCCAAGCAATGTTTCCTATTTCTAGTTCTGACCTTAAAATATCTGTGTGCTAATTATACCATTTTTGTTTTAGATAGGGGAGAAAAGACTCGGAAGACACCCCTCATCCGAAGAGACCAGAGCCCCCCCCCCTCTGGAAGAAGGGGAAATCCCCCCAACACAAGCTGAGCAGGAGGAAGAAGACGTGGTGGAACTAGTCACCACAACAGGTGAGTGTCTGCGACCACAGGCTCAGATAAGAGATGGATGGCGGCATATTTTTTAGACCTAATTTATTTTGGGGTTCCTCTCTTTTTAGGTGATCGTGAGGTTGTGGATCCAGATCCTTTCACATCCGAAAGTGCCCAGATCCTGATCTGGGAGATCATGGGGTGTAATTTACAATTGGAAATCATCAAGCAAAACATCAATGATGTTATTCCAAAATATAAAAACATCATTGATGTTTTGGGGCGAGTTTAAAGCCCCTCCAAATCACTTTCTTCTTTTGTGTGCTACAATGTGCTAAATGTTTTTGTGATTTTTCCCAAAGCCAAATTTGGAGTATGCACACAGTGTGTCAACATGTGCTATCTGCCATCACGGGAGATCAATGGACGCGTTTTGGGGGTGCAACCCCTTCCTCAATTATAAAGTAGCTGAGAGGAAGGGCTTGCTCCCCCAAAACACATCCCTTGATCCCCCCTGATGGCAGATAGCACATGTTGACATTGTGAAATTTGTGTGCATCTTCCAAATTTGGCTTTTCCTGGGGTGATTTCACCCCACCTGAACGCAATATCAAACACAGTTCCTAAATACTCATGTCTGATATTGCCTTCAACTTCTACCGAATGTGACGTTTGTAAGTTCAAGATTTGTGTCTTTCTTGTTGGTTTTACACAGGCCTGTTTTCTATAAAATGGACATTTTGATTTTGGATAATGCCACCACAAAAATTGTTATACAACAAACATGTTGGTTTGTTTGAAAAACCTTTGGTAAATGCACATGTGATTGTGCAGGTATTAAAAAGATTTTTAATCAAGAATGTATGGATTATTGTCTCAACGCTACAACACTTTTGGGGTGATGTAATTGTTGTTTTCTGAGAAAATGGGGGTTATTTCCTAAGGGCAAATCCTCTTGGCACTACAAGTGCAGTTTCAGTGCAGTTGCAAGTGCACTTGTAGTGAAATGTGTTTTTGCATTTAGGAAATAACAGCCAACAGTGCTTTGTATAATAAGGTTACACAATCACGCCATTTTCTGCACTCAACACATTTCTGTCAGGGTCAGCTAAAACAAACACAAGCAGTAAATGTCCACAAAGAATTTTTTTGTTTTTTTTTATTATAAAAAGGCTTCACAGATTGTCTGGCATATTGATAGCCCCCCTACCCGCAAAGAACTCCAGGTAGCGTAACCGGACATCACGGGCACTCAGGGAGGGCAGGCCAGGACGGCCACTTTCAAGCGCCGTCAGTGTGGTTTGATGTATGATTCCGGCCTCAGGCCCAACTGAGCCAGCATAGTTGGCTGAATGTTTCCTTAAAAAGTTATGGAGAACACAGCACGCCAGTATAATATGGTTCAGTTTATACTCCGCCATATGGATGGGTGTCAGAAATAGGCGGAACCGGCTGGCCAGGATTCCAAATGTGTTCTTCACCACTCTTCGGGCTCTGGCCAGCCGGTAATTAAAAACCCTCTGTTCTGGGGTGAGGGTCCTCATTGGGAATGGCCGCATCAGGTGGTCCCCCAGCGCAAATGCTTCATCAGCAACAAACACAAATGGGAGTCCTTCAACATTGTCCTCTGGAGCTGGCAAGTCCAAGCTGCCATTCTGGAGATGCCTGTAGAACTCCGTCTGGGCGATGACTCCACCATCGGACATCTGGCCATTCTTCCCCACGTCCACATACAAAAAGTCGTAATTAGCCGACACCCTGCCAACATCACTATACTATTAAACCCCTTGTAATTATAATAGTACGACCCCGAGTTGGGTGGTGGGACGATGTGGACGTGTTTCCCATCAATTGCCCCTCCGCAGTTAGGAAAGTCCCACCGCTCGGCAAAGTGGGAGGCCACAGTCTGCCATTCCTGTGGCGTGGAAGGAAACTGTTGAGGAAAAAACAATAAACATTACTATTTTTTCACAGAAACATGGCAAGCAGATTATACACAAACATTATGGGGCAACCTCCAGATAGCATTTATTAAGGGGAATTTAACAACACCAAAGTATAAGGTACACCTATCATATCCCCCCCCCCTCTCATGGGCCATTTCTAACATTATAGGGGGTGTGTGGAAATCTTGGACAGGTAACCCTCTTCACTTCATTGAGAGATGAATGCCTAAATAATGGGTATTACTTGGAACAGCCCCTCCTTAGTTACACTATTGGCAGCCCACTGGACAGGTAAGAAGTGTCATATTACAAAGATATAAATACACACTGTACACATTTGAGGACATTTGGACATTCTGCTATTACTTATCAAGATAATAATAGGATACAAAAACTTTAAACAGTACCATTGGAAAGTATACCAGCAGGCCCTTGCACTACATGCTTTGGGGAATTTATCCATACATCTGAGCACAAAAGAGATGGGTATAGCGTGTATGGGTTTGGCAAAGTCAGCAGATAGATGATTGAGGATAGAGAATTGGGATCAGCTGACTTAGCAGTTGGGGGAGGGAGGGTTACTAAAAATTATTTGGGGACACCACAAAAAAAAGCCTCTGGCACTCTGCCTGAATTTAAAGCTAAAATAACATTTCCAAACATTTTAGGGGGTGTTTGGGGTAAAGCACTACTATGGAGCTGATAAAATACATTGTTAAGTGACTACATGAGGTGAATATAGGGCCAGGAGACACCATGCTGGGGAGGTGAGTGAAGGGTAAATATGTATGAAGGACCTAAAATAATAATTACATAAAAATCCAGCATGCATGAGGACAAAGGGGACATTCACAGCTAGGGATGAGCCCAACACCCCCGGTTCGGTTCGCACCAGAACCTGCGAACGGACCGAAAGTTCGCACGAACGTTAGAACCCCATTGACGTCTATGGGACTCGAACGTTCGAAATCAAAAGTGCTCATTTTAAAGGCTAATTTGCACGGTATTGTCCTAAAAAGGGTTTGGGGACCCGGGTCCTACCCCAGGGGACATGTATCAATGCAAAAAAAACTTTTAAAAACGGCCGTTTTTTCGGGAGCAGTGATTTTAATGATGCTTAACCACTTGACCACTGGGCACTTAAACCCCCTTCCTAACCAGACCAATTTTCAGCTTTCGGTGCTCTCACACTTTGAATGACAATTACTCAGTCATACAACACTTTACCCATATGAAATTTTTATCCTTTTTTTCACACAAATAGAGCTTTCTTTTGGTGGTATTTAATCACCGTTGGGTTTTTTATTTTTTTGCGCTATAAAAGAAAAAAGACTGAAAATTTGGTAAAAAAATGAATTTTTCTTTGTTTCTGTTATAAAATTTAGCAAATTAGTAATTTTTCTTCGTAAATTTTGGCCAAAATTTATACCGCTACATATCTTTGGTAAAAATAAGTACAACTTGGTGTATATTATTTGGTCTTTGTGAATGTTAGAGAGTCCAAAAGCTACGGTGCCAATATCTGAAAATTGATCACACCTGAATTACTGACGGCCTATCTAATTTCTTGAGACCCTAACATGCCAGAAAAGTACAAATACCCCCCAAATGACCCCTTTTTGGAAAGAAGACATTCCAAGGTATTTAGAAAGATGCATGGTGAGTTTTTTTGAAATTGTCATCTTTTCCCACAATTCTTTGCAAAATCAAGATTTTTTTTTTTCTTTTTTTTTTTTCACAAAATTGTCATATTAGAAGGTTATTTCTCACACACAGCATATGCATACCACAAATTACACCCCAAAACACATTCTGCTATTACTCCCGAGTATGGCGATACCACATGTGTGAGACTTTTACACAGCATGGCCACATACAGAGGCCCAACATGCAGGGGAGCACCTTCAGGCGTTCTGGAGCACCCAGGCCAATTCTGACATTTCTCTCCTACATGTAAAAATCATAATTTGTTTGCTAGAAAATTACATAGAACCCCAAAACATTATATATATTTTTTTAGCAAAGACCCTAGAGAATACAATGGCGGTTGTTGCAACTTTTTATCTCGCACGGTATTTGTGCAGCAATTTTTCGAACGCGTTTTTTTGGGGAAAGAAACAGTTTTGTGCTTTAAAAAAAAACAAAACAGTAAAGTTAGCCCAATGTTTTTGCATAATGTGAAAGATGAAGTTACGCCGAGTAAATAGATACCCAACATGTCACCCTTCAAAATTGCACACGCTTGTGGAATGGTGCCAAACGTCGCTACTTAAAAATCTCCATAGGTGACGCTTTAAAATTTTTTCCTGGTTACATGTTTTGAGTTACAGAGGAGGTCTAGGGCCAAAATTATTGCTCTCGCTCTACCGATCGCAGCGATACCTCACATGTGTGGTTTGAACACCGTTTTCATATGTGGGCGGGACTTACGTATGTGTTCGCTTCTGCATGCGAGCACACGGACATGGGCGCTTTAAAAAATTTTTTTTTTTTTTTTATTGTTTATTTTACTTTATTTATTTTAGTTTGACACTTTCCCCCCCCCAAAATTTTTTTGATCACTTTTATTTCTATTACAAGGAATGTAAACATCCTTGTAATAGGAATATGGCATGACAGGTCCTCTTTACAGTGAGATATGGGGTCAATAAGACCCCACATCTCACCTCTAGGCTGGGAAGCATGAAATAATAATAAAAAAAAAATGATCTTGGCTTCGATCGTAGCGGTGAGTCGGTAGAAGCACCGGAGGGGGGCGTCCCCTCTCGCCTCCCATAAGAATGATCAAGCAGTGGAACAGCAGCTATGATCATTCCTATGGTGTAGGGAATCGCCGGCTGAAAAAGCTGATATCTGAATGATGCCTGTAGCTGCACCCATCATTCAGATATACCCGCTCAAAGTCAAGGACGTCATATGACTGTGGGCGGGAACTGGTTAAAAATTGCGGAGTATTGCGGGCTATTGCAGAGTATTGCGGGCTATATTGCAGAGTATTGCCGGGTATATTCCAGAGTATTGCCGGGTATATTGCAGAGTATTGCCGGGTATATTGCAGAGTATTGCGGGGTATATTGCAGAGTATTGCGGGGTATATTGCAGAGTAGTGCGGGGTATATTGCAGAGTAGTGCGGGGTATATTGCAGAGTAGTGCGGGGTATATTGCAGAGTAGTGCGGGGTATATTGCAGACTAGTGCGGGGTATATTGCAGAGTATTGCGGGGTATATTGCAGAGTATTGCGGGGTATATTGCAGAGTATTGCGGGGTATATTGCAGAGTATTGCCCGGGTATATTGCAGAGTATTGCCCGGGTATATTGCAGAGTATTGCCCGGGTATATTGCAGAGTATTGCCCGGGTATATTGCAGAGTAGTGCCCGGGTATATTGCAGAGTAGTGCCCGGGTATATTGCAGAGTAGTGCCCGGGTATATTGCAGAGTAGTGCAGGATGTTATGCAGAGTATTGCAGGGTGTTATGCAGAGTATTGCAGGGTATAGTGCAGAGTATTGCAGGGTATAGTGCAGAGTATTGCAGGGTGTTATGCAGAGTATTGCAGGGTATAGTGCAGAGTATTGCAGGGTGTTATGCAGAGTATTGCAGGGTGTTATGCAGAGTATTGCAGGGTGAAATGCAGAGTATTGCAGGGTGTTATGCAGAGTATTGCAGGGTGTTATGCAGAGTATTGCAGGGTATAGTGCAGAGTATTGCAGGGTGTTATGCAGAGTATTGCAGGGTGTTATGCAGAGTATTGCAGGGTGTTATGCAGAGTATTGCAGGGTATAGTGCAGAGTATTGCAGGGTGTTATGCAGAGTATTGCAGGGTGTTATGCAGAGTATTGCAGGGTGTTATGCAGAGTATTGCAGGGTATAGTGCAGAGTATTGCAGGGTGTTATGCAGAGTATTGCAGGGTACAGTGCAGAGTATTGCAGGGTGTTATGCAGAGTATTGCAGGGTGTTATGCAGAGTATTGCAGGGTATAGTGCAGGGTATTGCAGGGTGTTATGCAGAGTATTGCAGGGTGTTATGCAGAGTATTGCAGGGTATAGTGCAGAGTATTGCAGGGTGTTATGCAGAGTATTGCAGGGTGTTATGCAGAGTATTGCAGGGTGTTATGCAGAGTATTGCAGGGTATAGTGCAGAGTATTGCAGGGTGTTATGCAGAGTATTGCAGGGTGTTATGCAGAGTATTGCAGGGTGTTATGCAGAGTATTGCAGGGTATAGTGCAGAGTATTGCAGGGTGTTATGCAGAGTATTGCAGGGTGTTATGCAGAGTATTGCAGGGTGTTATGCAGAGTATTGCAGGGTATAGTGCAGAGTATTGCAGGGTGTTATGCAGAGTATTGCAGGGTGTTATGCAGAGTATTGCAGGGTGTTATGCAGAGTATTGCAGGGTTGGCTGAGCATTGAGGGATGGATGGATGTGACTGCAAATGTCACTGAGCACCGCTGTGGGCACTACACATGCAGCCCACAGCGGTGCTGCCATCCGATCCCTCCCCCTCTCCCCTCGCACTGTACCGATCGGTACAGAGAGGGGAGGGAGGAACCGGCGTCATGAGATGACGCCGGTCTGTTGACATGTGATCGCTCCGTCATTTGACGGAACGATCACGTGGTAAACGGCCGCGATCAGCGGCTATTTACCGTAATCCGTGATGCGCCGGGTCCTCTGGACCCGGCGGTCACTGATGTTCCCGAGTGCGCGCCCCAGGGGGCGCGCGGGAGCATCATTCTGGAATCACGTCCATGGACGTCCACCCAGAACTAGCCGACCGCGCTGTTGCCGTCTTTCGGCAATGGCCCGGTCGGCAAGTGGTTAAAGTAAAAAAAAAAAAAGTGAAATATTCCTTTAAATATCGTACCTGGGGGGTGTCTATAGTATGCCTGTAAAATGACGCGTGTTTCCCGTGTTTAGAACAGTCCCTGCACCAAACGTCATTTTTAAAGGAAAAAATCTCATTTAAAACTGCTTGCGGGTTTAATGTAATGTCGGGTCATGGCAATATGGATGAAAATCAGTGAGACAAACGGCATGGGTACCCCCCAGTCCATTACCAGGCCCTTTGGGTCTTGTATGGATATTAAGGGGAACCCCGCACCCAAATTAAAATAAGGAAAGACAAGCCTGCCTGTCAGTAGGAAGATAACAGGAACGGATCTAGCTGAACACTGTGAGCAGGACGCACTGCACTAAATGTAAATAGTCTAGCTGCCTGACCGTGGTACTAATAGGATCAAAAGAACACCAGTAATTTTCTTCAGGTAGCTTTATATACTGTAACAAGACAAGCCTGCCTGTCAGTAGGAAGATAACAGGAACGGATATAGCTGAACACTGTGAGCAGGACGCACTGCACTAAATGTTAATAGTCTAGCTGCCTGACCGTGGTACTAATAGGATCAAAAGAACACCAGTAATTTTCTTTAGGTAGCTGTTAATACTGTAACAAGACAAGCCTGCCTGTCAGTAGGAAGATAACAGGAACGGATCTAGCTGAACACTGTGAGCAGGACGCACTGCACTAAATGTAAATTGTCTAGCTGCCTGACCGTGGTACTAATAGGATCAAAAGAACACCAGTAATTTTCTTCAGGTAGCTGTAAATACTGTAACAAGACAAGCCTGCCTGTCAGTAGGAAGATAACAGGAACGGATCTAGCTGAACACTGTGAGCAGGACGCACTGCACTAAATGTTAATAGTCTAGCTGCCTGACCGTGGTACTAATAGGATCAAAAGAACACCAGTAATTTTCTTTAGGTAGCTGTTAATACTGTAACAAGACAAGCCTGCCTGTCAGTAGGAAGATAACAGGAACGGATCTAGCTGAACACTGTGAGCAGGACGCACTGCACTAAATGTAAATAGTCTAGAATTTAACAGGAACGGATCTAGCTGAACACTGTGAGCAGGAAGCACTGCACTAAATGTAAATAGTCTAGAAGATAACAGGAACGGATCTAGCTGAACACTGTGAGCAGGACGCACTGCACTAAATGTAAATAGTCTAGAAGATAACAGGAACGGATCTAGCTGAACACTGTGAGCAGGACGCACTGCACTAAATGTAAATAGTCTAGAATTTAACAGGAACGGATCTAGCTGAACACTGTGAGCAGGACGCACTGCACTAAATGTAAATAGTCTAGAAGATAACAGGAACGGATCTAGCTGAACACTGTGAGGAGGACGCACTGCACTAAATGTAAATAGTCTAGAAGATAACAGGAACGGATCTAGCTGAACACTGTGAGCAGGACGCACTGCACTAAATGTAAATAGCCTAGAAGATAACAGGAACGGATCTAGCTGAACACTGTGAGCAGGACGCACTGCACTATATGTAAATAGTCTAGAAGATAACAGGAACGGATCTAGCTGAACACTGTGAGCAGAACGCACTGCACTAAATGTAAATAGTCTAGAATTTAACAGGAACGGATCTAGCTGAACACTGTGAGCAGGACGCACTGCACTAAATGTAAATAGTCTAGAAGATAACAGGAACGGATCTAGCTGAACACTGTGAGCAGGACGCACTGCACTAAATGTAAATAGTCTAGAAGATAACAGGAACGGATCTAGCTGAACACTGTGAGCAGGACGCACTGCACTAAATGTAAATAGTCTAGAAGATAACAGGAACGGATCTAGCTGAACACTGTGAGCAGGACGCACTGCACTAAATGTAAATAGTCTAGAAGATAACAGGAACGGATCTAGCTGAACACTGTGAGCAGGACGCACTGCACTAAATTTAAATAGTCTAGAAGTAAACAGGAACGGATCTAGCTAAACTAAGTACAGTGTATATATATATATATGCAACACCTGGGATGCATATATATACACAATACACTGTAAGTGCAGCTAACTGACTGACTGTTCTGCCTAATCTATCTAACTCAAATCAAACACTGTCTCTCTGTCTATCTCTTTCAACGCCGGAACACACTACACAGGGCCGCCGTGCAGGCGGCCTTATAAAGTGTGGGGCGTGTACTAAATCCCCTGCACCATAATTGGCCAAAGCCTCCTTGGCTTTGGCCAATTACGGCTCTCTGTTCAGGCGGCGCTGTGATTGGCCAAGCATGCGGGTCATAGTGCATGCCTGGCCAATCATCAGCAAGCAATGCACTGCGATGCCGCAGTGAAATAAGGGCCGTGACGCGCCACACGAATTTGGCGCGAACGGCCCATATCGTTCGCAATTCGGCGAACGACCGAACAGCCGATGTTCGAGTCGAACATGGGTTTGACTCGAACACGAAGCTCATCCCTATTCACAGCATATTACAATCATGGTAATTAGGGAATGAGGAAAGAAATACAATATATTAGCAAACATTCAATACAATAAAATGTGATATTAAAGGATAAAAATCTTACCTTCATATACTCCTTCTGCAGGACCTGTATGATGGCAGAACAGGTCTCTGGGATAATGATCCCCAGAGCCTGGGGGGAGATGCCTGTCGAGAACTTCAAGTCCTGCAGACTTCTCCCTGTGGCCAAATACCGCAGGGTAGCGACCAACCTCTGCTCCGGAGTGATGGCTTGCCTCATGCAGGTATCCTGCCTGCTGATATAGGGGGTCAGCGAAGCCAACAAACGGTGAAACACGGGGTCCGTCATCCTGAGAAAGTTCCTGAAATCATCAGGATTATTCTCACGGATCTCACGGAGCAAAGGCATATGACAGAACTGGTCACGCTGAAGCAACCAATTCTTGGTCCATGAACTCCTCCCCACCCTGTTCATGGACTGGACTTGTGTCAAGGTCAGGACCCCAACACCAAGCCCCCGCACAGCACGAACTCTACGAGGAGTACGCATACGAAACATGGCTAGAAAACGGTCGGCTGCTCAGAACGAAGTAACAGAACGCACTGAAGAACAGCAAGGCCTGTGAAGAGCGACCTGAAAAACAGCAACGAGCGGGCAAGATCGCACAGAAAACTCCGATACGAACTGACTGCACGCACTGAAGAGCAGATACAAACCCACAAGCACAAACTGAACGGCAGAAAACGATCTGAAAGCCAGGAGTCTGAAAAAGCGCGAATCGTCTCTCACCAAACTTTTACTAACACGAGATTAGCAAAAGGAGCCCAAAGGGTGCAGCGCTTGGTTCTGAACCGGCCTTTTCTAGTCTCGTCGTACGTGGTGTACGTGACCGCGTGGTTGGCGATCGGAAATTCCGACAACTTTGTGCGACCGTGTGTAGACAAAAAAAGTTTGAGCCAACATCCGTCGGAAAAAATCCTAGGATTTTGTTGTCGGAATGTCCGAACAAAGTCCGACCGTGTGTACGCCCTATTAGAGTGTATGCTCCCATGGGCAAGAACTCCGATACCTCTTGTATTGAATTGTATTGTAACTGTACTGTCTTCCTCCATTTTGCAAAAAAGCTGCAAAAGCAATTGCTATATAAATCCTGAATAATAATAATAATAATACTAGTACTAATAATAACAGATTGAATCTCAACCACAGCCACAAGATAAAATTCCTCAGCAAAGTGGTGAAAAACTGGCTTGATTCCACTACCTGCTGGCTGCAGATGGTTAATGTGATATATTCATATTTGCACGTCGAAAAAGAAATGTAAAACAATAAATCAATTTCAGTGTTTATTCCTAAACATAATAGATAAATAAAAAAAGAATGAAAATATGTACAAAAGCATTAAATATTTTCTTTAAAGTATCTCACACAGCAAGCAATTAATCACAATTAGTAATGTGTTTATTGGTGGCAAAACAGTGAAAAGCTTTTGCTTCATATGTGATGGATGACATCATTGGGTGTATGTAGAATTGCCGCCACAGGTCAAGTATGCTCCTAAAACACCCAATACATTTGTTTTTTCCCCCAGTAGTTGTGACAAAGATTAGCTGTTAGAAGGGCTGTAAGCAGAACAATATCTATTTTCTGGAACTAAACTCCTAAAGCAGTGTAATATTGCATGCTTGGGAGCAGAAATTTCTAAAGTAAGTTAATTATTTAGAACATAAAGAAATTCACGTGTCAAGTAAATAATAAAAAGCTCACGCGATCAGCACATATAATTAGGCTGGGTGCATAAATCGTGCAATACTACTTTCTGGGCTGTAGAATTTATTAATAATGAAAATATTAAATGAACTCCTTTTCACAGACTGCGTGATTATAAACATGGTTTGCTAATAGATAATTAGTTGGGCTTGAAGATGTTTCACAATTTATAGCATTCTCTTTTACACCAGAGTTAGCATGTGGCATATACAAACTAACGAGATGCAAAACAATATACAAAATAGATTAGCTGGTTTAAGGCTAGCCCTCTTAAAGTGTATCTAAACTCATGAACAAAAATGTATACACCAATCAGCCATAAATTTATGGGCACTGACAGGTCAGAGACCAGAGAAACTTAAGGGCCCTGATGCAAGAAACCATGAAGGGCCCTCGACCCCATCCAGGGGCTCTTGTCACTGGTCATAGCACCCTTTCCACTGATCCAGGTCCCTTTACTTCCGTCTCAGGGCCCTTTATTACAGTCCCGCAGCGGGACCCTTTCTCGTGTTCTGCAGCGGGACCCCTCCCCGCATAGTTGGCAATCTTTCAAAAAAATTTCAGGGTCATTTTCAGCGAGCCATTGTAGGTGGAGAACGTATCTTAATTAGGGGCAGGGCATTTAAAATAGACATGGTTCTTCAAGAACCACCTAATGCCATACCCCTTTGCACATCTCTTCACCCTCCAGAAGGCCTCTGTACCCCTCAGCTTGCCTCTAAGCCCCCCTGCACATCGCTCTACCTCCCAAATAACCCCTGTATCTCTGCACACCTCAGTACTCCCCAGTACACTTCTGTACCCCTTTGCACATCGCTGTACCTCCTACACACACCTCTGCACCTCCCAGCATCCTCGGTACCCCCCCAAACACTTCTGCACCTCCTAGAATCCTCCTGATCCCCCAGTATGCCTCCATACTCCATACCACACCTCACCACACCGCATTACCCCTCAGCACATCTATGTACTCTGCCACACATCTCTGCACCCACACACCTCCGTACCCCCCCCCACACCACAGCAAGCAATCTTTTCACCCCCCCACACCTTTAACACATCACTGCTCTGTACCCACTTGCACATCTCTGCACCTCCAACTCCCCCACCTTCCCAACACACATACTTTCAGTATCCTGGTCACCTCATGGCCACTCACCTGCATGTATTGATTGGCAGCTTTGTGGTGCCCGCGCCTCTACTCCTTTGGCAATATGGTAAGAAGGCAAGCTGGCAGAGGCAGTGTGATGCTTTGGGCAATGTTCTGCTGGGAAACCTTGGTCTTGTCATTAATGTTACTTTGACGTGTACCACCTACCTAAACAATGTTGGTGACCGACTACACCTTCATGGAAATGGTATTTCCCGATTATAGTGACCTCTTTCAGCAGGATAATATGCCCTGCCACACTGCAAAAATGGTTTGAGGAACACGACAATGAGTTTGAGGTGTTGGCGTGGCCTCAAAATTCTCAAGATTTCAGTCTGTGTTATGTGCTGGTAAAATAAGTCCGATTCATGGAGACTCCACCTCGCAACTTACAGGATTTAAATGATCCGCTACTGGTGCCTTGATGGCAGATACCACAACATAGCTTCAGATGTCTAGTGGGGTCCTATTAGAGCTGCACGATTAATCATCAAGAATCGTTATCGCAATTTTTTCCAGGTTGCGATCTTGACAAAGGTTTTCCAGAACTTTGGTATGCAGAGAATTTTCTCTCAGCCGTCAAAAGTCAAAGTCTGGGCAGTCTGCCAAGTTTTAAAACATTCTATCAGTGGAATGTTAAGTCTAAACATTGTATGAATTTGTCTTTTACATCAGAAGAATAGACTTCTGTATGTAAATTAGGAACGTTTAACCACTTAAACACTAAACCTTTTTCTGACAGCTGTTGTTTTCAAGTTAAAATCATTTTCCTGACAGGCCTAATGGCAGCATACGTGTGGGTAGGCTGCGCCTCCATAGCTACCCAATAGGACCCCTCTCCCATAAATCTTTGCTCTAGGCTGCTATCCATGTTCCTTTTTTGTCCTCCTCCGTAGGACCAGGTGTTGGTTCTCCTACCTGAAGATAATCCTCCCTACGATCGAATCAGCTGAGTGCCAATTTTTCCTCCGATAGGCCCTGACTGTTAAGCAGGGTATGGAGTGTATAGCAGAGTAGCGCTGAAGATTAGATCAGTTCATCTATGTTCGCACGGTCTGTTTACCTATTGTTCCAGGCGACCATTATCTGCTGCCATGTCCGGTGTGTGTGTGTGTATGGCGCTTCCTCGGCCCAGGTGATCGTAGGTGGAGGGGTAAGTTTTCACATTTATATACATGGCAGCAGTGTTTATGTAGTGTTGGTACCTTTCTGTAAGTTTATTTCCCATCACTGGTGTCCTAGCTGGCGCAGTCGCTTCCTGCGTTCCAGCAGCCACTCTCTCCTTCATTTCCGGGTACCGGCGTGCGCTCTGTGCATGCGCGGACCCGATACGAAGTCGAGGCTTGGTTCGCTTATGCTCGCAAGCGTCTCGCGTCTGACGTCGGCGATGACATCACGGGCGCCACTTTTAAAAGCTGTGGTAAGCTTTCAGAGCCCCGGGAATGATCGTGGGGGATATGGCGACTTCCCGGGGCAACTATCTTGACGATTCAAGGTAAGAGAAGCTCTATTGTCTGGGTATGAGGTCTTTTGTCAAGAAAGCTGATGTATGAATCTGTCTCTGCAGTTTCCTATTGTGTTGACACTATGGACTCCTCACTGCCCCCTAGTGGCCAGTCCGCTTGTAGCAGGTATGTTTGCATTTATGCTTTTTTACCTGTGCAAGGATTGAGAGTAGGATTTTGGGACACTGGCTGATTTCTGTCTCTATCTTTTCTGTGCTTCTTTCCTTACAGCCCTTCTAGGTCTGATCCACACTGTAGTTCCCATAAAGGAAGTGGATCATCAAAATCACACCACCGGCAATCTTCCTCCAGGTCTAGCCACCATAGATCTCCTTCCAGATCTGAACAGCGCAGGAAAAATCCTTCTCACCCCCCTTCATCTCACTCTAGCAAGAGATCAGAAAAATCATGCTGGGGGTGCAGGATGCCTGTTCCAGTAGACAAATCTCTCTGTGATCACTGCTTCTCTAAACTGCAGATGAGAGGGATGGTGCAGACCAGCGTTTAGAATCTATGGTGAGATGGGTTGTGAAAGAATCTCTACAGGAAAGAGAGACTCAACAGCCCCGTGATTCCCCATCAGACCCATTATGCCCTCCAGTGGGAGAAGGTTCAGTACATGAGACATGGGAGTCTTCCCAGCCAAGTCACTATTCTGCTCCTGTTTCAGACAGTGAATTGGATCTGGAAGATCCTGGCGTGGGGTTTGAATACGTTTTAGTCCCTTCTTTGGTGAAGGCAGTAAGAGAGGGCCTGAAGTGGGAAGATCCGGTTACTTCCCCCCCAAAACAGAGAAAATTTTTCAAGCAGCTCAATAAGGAGCGACAATATTTTCCTTTTCTCTGAGTTGGCCGATATCATATCTAAGGAATGGAGCAAAATGGACAAAAAGAGCTCCATGCAGTCAAAGGTCTTGAAACTATATCCTTTTAAGGAAGCGGAAGTAAAACACCTTGAGTCAGCTCCTTTAGTGGATGCAACACTGATGAGACTAGCAAGATATGTAATGCTTCCCTTAGAAGATACTGTATCTTTTAAAGATCCTCTGGAAAGACGAATTGATTCAGATCTAAAAAGGATCTACCTGACGTCAGAAATGGCATGTAAGCCAGTACTTGCGATAGCTGCAGTTTCCAAAGCTTTGGAATTTTGGTCTGATAATGTGGATGAGTTCTTAAGAGGTATCTCTATTGAAACAGCTAAAGATTCTTCTATCCAGGAGATTAGGCTGGCATCAGCCTTTCTTGGGGAGGCCTCTATTGATGTCATCTGCCTGATGTCCCGGGTTATGTTGGCGGCTGTTTCAGCACGTCGTGCCTTATGGCTCCGTCCGTGGTTGGCGGATCCGGCTTCCAAGCAAGCTTGGTGCCGAATTCCTTTTGAAGGAACTTAATTGTTCGGCAACAAGCTTGATAGTGACATAACCCGGGCCACAGGTGGTAAGTCTGGTTTCCTCCCTCAAGACAGACGTTCACATAATAGAAACACAATTTTCCTAGAAGACAAAATTCTGATCGCGCTAGGGAAGCTCATAGCTACAGGCCTGGTTGGGAGTTTTCAAGATCCTGGAAATCCAGGCAGCCCTCTTTCAAAAAACCCACAAAAGGTGGTTCCTCTGGCAATCAGGACTCCGCTAAGTCCTTTTGAGATTGGGCCCGCTCAGGCATGCCAGGTGGGGGCTCGTCTTCGCCACTTCGGGTATGTCTGGGCGGCCTCAATCCGGGATTACTGGACCATCAAGACGGTCTCCTCCGGTCACAAGTGGGTCTTCAACAACACCCCAAGACTCAGATTTGTTCCTACATCTCTTCCAGATTCAGAAGAGAAAAAGCAGGTCCTATTAACCTACGTGAATTGTTTATTGGATCAAGGCGCAGCCGTCCCTGTTCCAGAAAACGATCGAGGCAAAGGCATGTATTCTCCTCTGTTCATGATACAAAAGAAAAACGGTACATGGAGACCAGTCATAGACTTAACTCATCTCAATTCCTTTATCCAAAAGGAAAAGTTCAAAATGGAATCTTTACTTACGATTCAACAGTCAGTACATCTGGGAGATTGGGATGATTTCAATCGATTTGAAAGATGCTTACTTTCACGTGCCAGCGACAACGGATTTCCAACAATTCCTCCGCATTGCGCTAGGCAATCAGCATCTGCAGTTCACATGTCTACCTTTCGGCCTAACAACGTCACCTCAGGTCTTCTCCAAGGTCCTTTTATCTGTTGTAGCTCTACTTCGCATCAAGGGGGTTCGTCTCCACCACTATTTAGATGACCTACTTCTCCTAGCTCAAAACAAATATCAACTTTTAGAGCACAAGAGCTTAGTCATTTCCACCCTGCAGGGATTCGGGTGGCTTCTGAATTTAGAGAAGAGCCATCTAGAGCCAACACAATCCCTTGTGTTTCTAGGGGCTCACTTCAACACATTGGAAGGCACCATCTCCCTTCCAGAGGAGAAGATTGGAGTGATTTGAGACAGAATACACGCAGCCCCCTGCGTCATCTCACCTCTCCGCTCTCCAATGCCTAAAAGTAATTGGCACAATGACAGCCACCATTCCTATGGTGAAGTGGGCCCAATGGCATACATGACCCTTCCAAAAAGGGTTCCTTCAACAATGGGATTCTTCCAGCCAAGTCCAGCGCATACACCTTACTCCAACCATGAGAACGTCTCTCCTTTGGTGACTTCAAGGGAAAAATCTGCCATTCTCTCACCATTCAATCATTCCCATCTCTTGGGTCACAATAACATCGGATGCCAGCAATCGGGGATGGGGCGCTCACTGCCTTTCAGAAGTGGCTCAGGGCCGATGGATTTTCCCTGCTCGAGGGATTGTGTCCAACATTCTGGAGCTGAGGGCCGCCTTTCAGGCACTCCTGTCATTTTGTCATCTAATAAAGGATTCATCAGTAATGCTAAGGTTGGACAATACAACCGCAGTGGCTTACATAAAGAAGCAAGGTGGAACTCGCAGCTGGTCTCTGTTACAGGAAGTGGAGCCAATAATGAGCTGGGCTCAGAAGTATTTGTCCAACATCTCGGCAGTTTACATTCCGGGGATTCATAATGCACAGGCGGACTTCCTCTCACGGGTTCAAATGGACAACGAGTGGTCTCTCCACAGAGAGGTGTTCGAGTGGCTTCTGACCCTGGGAGTACTTCCAGAGGTCCATCTGTTTGCTTCCCAATGCAATCACAAAATGCCCAGATATTATTCGAGGTTCAGAGACCCTCAGGCATATGGAATAGATGCTCTCTCAGATCAGTGGAGGTTTCAGAAGGCTTATGCCTTCCCTCCGTTACCGGTGATTCTTCAATTTCTCCGGAGGCTCAGAACAGAGAAGGTGGAGATC
Organism: Lithobates clamitans; assembly: GCA_037952925.1. NCBI lineage: Eukaryota > Metazoa > Chordata > Amphibia > Anura > Ranidae > Lithobates > Lithobates clamitans. The sequence goes on from JBBGZY010000583.1 coordinate 2,388,080, forward strand.
ATTGCAGTGATTCCTTTCTGGCCCAACAGGCCGTGGTTCCCTCTGTTATTGTTCCTCAGTTATCAAGACCCAGTTCCCCTACCTCTCAGGCCGGATCTACTGTCTCAAGGCACGACGTTGCACCCATGCCCATCCTGCCTACACCTCAGGGTGTGGTTCTTGAGAGGGAAAGGCTTGAATCTCCAGGGTGTCCTGAAGAAGCTATTCCAACTCTTCTCAGTGCCAGGAGGGGAAGTACTAATAGGGTATACGAGCATATATGGTCTAGATTCACTGATCATATGTCTTTCAGGTCGAATCCTTGTAACTCTCTAGCAGTACAGGACATATTGAGTTTTCTCCAATCAGGACTTGACCTATCCTTAGCAGTCAGCTCACTAAGAGCTCAAGTTTCAGCCATCTCGGCCTTCACAGGAGTATCTTGGGCAAATCATGCATTAGTTTGTCAATTCTTTAAAGGAGCTACCAGGCTTAAACCTCAAAGAAGACCTAGGTTTCCCAAATGGGACCTCCCTATTGTCTTGGATTTTCTCTCCAATCTCAGATCAGATCCTGAAAAACCTCTTTCCATGAGAGACCTCACGCTCAAGACCACCTTCTTAGTAGTGGTGACTTTGGCTAAAAGAGTGTCGGAAATTAGAAATCTAGGTTCAGAAGAACCTTTTCTGACCTTCTTTCCAGACAGGGTAGTGTTGATCCCCATGCTAGGGTCAAACCCTAAAGTGACCTCAGTATTTCATGAAAACCAAGAGATTGTACTTCCTACTTTCAGAACAACAGATAATCAGGATGTTCATCCACTTGAAGTAGGCCACACTCTAAAACAATACCTGGAGGTCACGGCTCCATTCAGACAAACAAAATTTCTTTTCGTTCTTCTCCATGGTAAAAACAAGGGAATGCGAGCTTTGGTCAGATCAATTTCTTCTTGGATTGTGCAGACCATTCAGAGGGCATACAAGGCAAAGGACTTGGCTCCTCCAGAGTATCTCGACCTTGTGGGCAGCTTCTCGGCATGTCGTGCCTGAAATCATTTGTAGAGTGGCTTCTTGGTCTTCTATTAACACATTTGTCTCCTACTACTGTGTTGAGCCTGCTGCTCTCTCATCCATTAATTTTGGTTTACAAGTATTGTTGGTTGACAATGTTAAATAAAATTTGGTTTCTTTGCTCAAACATTTTTGCCCACCCAGGTGTGTTTTGGCGAGTTATTTCCCACACGTATGCTGCCATGGAGCCTGTCAGGAAAACAGAAAATTTATATCAAATACTTACCGTAATTTTCCTTTCCTGATAGGCTCCATGGCAGCAGGAGTCCCTCCCAAATGTCTGGAGTAGGCTAGTTACGGAACATGGCTAGCAGCCTGGAGCAAAGATTTATGGGAGAGGCGGAGCCTACCCACACGTATGCTGCCATGGAGCCTATCAGGAAAGGAAAATTACGGTATTTGATATAAATTTTCCATTTTTTTTGCTAGAAATTGCTAGACATTACAGAACCCCCAAACATTATATGTATATATATATATATATATATATATATATATATATATATATATATATATATATATATACATATTTTTTTTTTGGTTTAGACCCTAGAGAATAAAATGGTGGTTGTTGCAATATTTTATGTCACACTGTATTTGCTTAGCGGTCTTTCAAATGCAATTTTTTTTAATTAACAGTAAAGTTAGCCCAAATTTTTTTTGTATAATGTGAAAGATTTTACGCTGCGAGAATCGTGAGAGAATCATGATCTTTATTCTAAGCAAAAAAATTGTGATTCTCATTTTGGCCAGAATCATACATCTCTAGGTCCTATGGTTGCAGGGAAAAAAATCACACTGTCTATGGCCAGCTTTAGTCTCATTATGAAGTTAGTAACAGAGCTAGTTTAAAGAATAAGTGGACTTTTAAACAATGTAAACATAACTTTTTTTTAACTCCCTGGCTGTCTAACTGTCCCTCCACCCCAAACTTGCTCATCAATGTCTTTATTGACCTTGTTTGTGCGCTGGTGCGCAGTCATGTTAGAACAGGAAGGGACCATCCCCAAACTTTCACTGGAACTAAGGGGCCAAACCCCTGGAAAAAAAAAAACCCACACCATAATCCCCCCTCGACTAAATGATTTGGACCAGTGCAAATCATGCCCCTGAATCGGCGACAAACAACATCAATTATATTTAGTTTTCTTATACCATAGAGATGATCAGGGCCATCCAGTTACCCAATCAGCTATATGGTCAGCCGGCTGAACCCCAGGCTGCAGCCCTGGGTTCATCGGCGGGATGGGAGAGCCCAGGAAAGCGCCTGTAAAAGCAATCCAGTGGGATTGCTTTTACAAGAAAGAGCTCTGCCGGCTCTAAAAAACAATACCGGGATTGTGGCTGCAACTGCAACTGTACCAATTTGTCTTTTACATCAGAGGAATAGACTTCTGTATGTAAATTAGGAACGTTTAACTACTTAAACACTAAACCTTTTTCTGACAGTTGTTGTTTTCAAGTTAAAATCATTTTTTTTGCTAGAAATTGCTAGACATTACTTAGAACCCCCAAACATTATATATATTTTTTTAGTTTAGACCCTAGAGAATAAAATGGAGGTTGTTGCAATATTTTTCTTATACCATAGAGATGATCAGGGCCATCCAGTTATCCAATCAGCTATATGGTCAGCCGGCTGAACCCCAGGCTGCAGGTTCAGAGCCCAGGAAAGCGCCTGTAAAAGCGATGGGAGAGCGCAGGAAAGCGCCTGTAAAAGCAATCCAGTGGGATTGCTTTTACAAGAAAGAGCTCTGCCGTCTCTAAAAAACAATACCGAGATGATGGCTGCAAACTGCATTTTGGTATAACCACTCAAAGTCGGGGGACATACCAGTATGTTGCCTTGCATTAAGTGGTTAAGGAGTAACTTAACTCTAGAAACTGTGCCCAAAAAGTCAGACAGAGGACTAGTCACCAGTTTTGCCTGCGGTCTCACAACAGCTGATCTTTGCCCTATTACTAAATTACCATGGCTTGATTTTCAGTGTGTGTTGCTGTGTGGAGGAAGTCATCTTGGAGATGTCAGAACCTCCAGCAAAAAGAAAAGTGAGCAGCACAGCAGTGCCCAAGTCTCACTTCAAATATCCTGAGACAAACAGGCAGCAGTGCCTTAGATCTCACACAAGCAGCAGTGCCTTAGATCTCACACAACAGATATACAGCTATACATACGAGGAAGTATACTGCTATTTTTCAGGCGGAATCCAAGACAAAAAGTACATTTTCCAGGGAACTGTTTGGCACAACAACACTTTAATGTAGCAAATCTTTACTTGTGAGTTCATGTCCACTTTAAAGTAGACGTAAACCCTAACTGGATGAACATGACTGTTTTCACCTTTTTTATGCTTAGTGCTGCTGCTGGTCTTGTTGTGCCTCTTCCGTCACTTCTTGTCTACAAACACTAACTTTAGTGCCAGCTGCATGTCATTGCTCTGGATGGTAAAACGTGTTACTGCAACTGCATAAGTCTGAATGGGCCCTGGTGGGGACTGTTTGAACTCAGGCAGCATCAGTTCTATTTTTATAAAATAACAACACAGGCTTCAAGAAAGTTTTTGTTGTTTGTAGTGGGGCCAATAGATAGGAAGGTATTGCTACTATTGCTACAGTAGGTTTGGCAACGTTTTCGTAATTTCGTCATGGGGCCAAGTCTGCTGTATACAGTAAAGCTGCTATTACTGCCAGTCAATTATTAGTAAATTATGCACATTTATAGCAGTTTGCTTCCTCCTGTATACAGAGAAGTTGCTTGGCTTTCTGTTCTCTTGAAAACATGTTATGTTATTGGATTACTCTTATTTACTTCCCCTAGTATACAAGGACAGTTACTTAGCCTTCTGTCCTCTTGAAAACATATAAATTTATAGGATAATCAAGAGCATAGAAGTTCCATTTATGTTGAGAACAAAGTCAGTCTCTTGTAATTACTGCCTACATATTTGCTTGTTTTATACTCTGACTGTTGGGATTTGTCAAAGCTACTGTTTCTAGACTTATGTTGTATGACAGATGGGACATGACTGTGAGAATGTGACAGACCTTTCTGGTATTTGACAAGCAAGTTGTGCTTTCTTCCGTGTAGTTTCAGAATGTTGAAATGCCAATTAGCAGAATGTGTATCAGTCAGATGGGGATGCTATGCCCAGCCAAGCAAAACTTTCAGAAATTGATACTCTTATGAGAGTCCTTTTACAACATCATACAAAAACATACGGTAAAAGATTACAGGCAATCAGAATTCAATACCCCCTGCTGACCACCTTCATACCCATAAGAGAACCAATGACCTATGCTAAAATTGGCCCTTTTCCCATCACTCGCCTCCTTTCTATTTTTTGGTAAAGGTGGCAAGAGCACATACGTATAGCTTTTCTTTTCTATGTAATGGTATATTTCCTTATGTATTACTATTTCTATAATTTGGTACTGAACTGTCTTAAAGCCCAATTGAACTATCAGTTTAAAACTCCAGAAAACCTGAAAAATATCCATTGTATTGGGGCTGTGCAGCCTAATTTAGGACTAAGAGACTTGTTAAAGCTGGGTATACACAGAGAGTTTTCTCAATCAGTGGGTTGAACAAAAGAACTGACAGATTCCTGCCTCCACACAAGTGATATGGATGCGGGAATCTTCCCCAATGTGCTATTGTTTTCTGACAACAGGGTCTCAGCCTCCTGTCAGAATACACATATCAGCGTTGTTGCCATTGGCTGCATGGGCTGATTGAATGCTGGTTTTCTACTGACCGGCTTCTGTTGAATCAACAGGATACACACGCATCGAAATTTAGTTGCTGAACTGGCTGAATTTCAATATATATATAGCCTACTTTACCCAATTCTCCACTCCTCCATGCTGCTGGACCAGTCACTACAGCATTTTATGTCCTACACTCCAGCGGTCTAAGTTCTTGACATCCTCAAGACCAATCGAGGGTCCATAACCCAGCATTGGATGTGATAAGGGCTGAGGGCAATCCACCGCAAAAGCGTGGGGGGGGGGGGGGGGGGGTTGGGGCATTGCCTGCCAGGGGAGCAGAGGAATAGGAAATGATTCTCTCCTAGACTAAATGAGCAATTAACCACCGCAGTGTGGGCACAGCCCCACTGCAATGGATAGTTTTCAAGTTTTCCAGTGTTGGGTTTTAAATCAGCTAAATGATTGTCATTTGCATCAAAACAAAAGGTATGCTTACTTTTATTTATTTTTTTTTAGAAAGCAGCCACATCATCAGTAGACAAGCCTGTCCTGTGCTGGCATGTTGTAGAGAAGGACCATAGATCTTGGGGAGGTAGCAGTCATATCTTTGCAGAGGTCTGACACACCCTCTGCTGAGTTATACCTATAGATCTGCAATCAACAAGCCTTTTCTACTCAAGCTGTGGCTATTTTCTAAAGATAACCAACTGTAAGCGGTGTCACAGACGGAAATAAAAACCTGACAGAAGTTTTTAACTCTTCTCACTAAATCTGAGACTAAAAGAAAATATTAATCAACTGCAGTTAGGCTTTAATTGTGGAAAAAAACTGTATACGGTATGTGCCATAATAATAGGAAACCTATCATAAGGTTATGTCATGTCATAATGTAAATAGAATTCAAAATTTATTTAGAAATCATTCCACTATGATGACATCAGATGCGTAGACATCTTTTTCATAGCCTAAAGGTATGGTGCAAGCCAAGGTTATCCAAGTATCAAGGTTGCCTTTTTTATTAAACAGAATAATTTTACCTTCCCTTATGGTATTAATATTTTTGCCTAATATTATGATAGTAAATCCGTTATATATGTCAAATAATTTAAATTTTTTTAGGTCAGGATGGGCAAAAACAATAAATGCTGAGCCAATTTGCACAAGCCTACCTTTTCGTAATGGTAAATCCACCCCATATTACAACATACACTTTAGGTTTTCTGGTCCTTTAAAGAGGCTCCCCCAGAGAATTGAAATTTTTGTCTTGACTAATTATTATGCATTAAATATCCTAATTTTATCAGATTTTTGTGGTTTCTTGCTAATTCCAAAAGGTGGTTTCTCATTTTTTCCAAAAGATTATGTTTGTTTATTATATCATTGAGTTCTGTTAAAGTAGGCTACAAAAATATAATTTCTGTTGTGTCTTTGCAGCAAGTGGTAAATATAATGATCCCAGGACAGCTTCCAATCTCTTATACTTGGCAGGTCTGGGCACAGCCAGGAGAATGTAAAGAGATGTATTTATAGTAATTTCCCAAGAATATATAGCATTAACAGATGACACACTACTTTAACCACTTCCATACAGGGCATTTTTACCCCCTTCCTGCCCAAGCCAATTTTCAGCTTTCAGCGCTGTCGCACTTTGAATAACAATTGCGCGGTCATACAACACTGTACCCAAATGAAATTTTTATCATTTTTTTCCCTCTAATAGAGCTTTCTTTTGGTGGTATTTGATCACCCCTGTGGTTTTTATTTCTTGCGCTATAAACAAAACAAGAGTGACAAGTTTGAAAAAAACACAATATTTTTTACTTTTTGCTATAATAAATATCCAAATTTTTTTTTCGTTTAAACAAATTTTTTCCTCAGTTTAGGCCGATACATATTCTTCTACATATTTTTGGTAAAAAATATCGCAATAAGCATATATTTATTGGTTTGCGCAAAAGTTATAGCGTCTACAAAATAAGGGGATAGATTTATAGCATTTTTATTATTATTTTTTTTTACTAGTAATGGCGGCGATCTGTGATTTTTATCGTGACTGCGATATTGCGGCGGACATATCGGACAATTTTGACACATTTTTGGGACCATTCACATTTATACAGCGATCCGTGCTATAAAAATGCATTGATTACTGTATAAATGTGACTGGCAATGAAAGGGTTAATCAGGAGGGGGCGCTGTAGGGTTAAATATGTTGCTAGGTAGTGATTCTAACTGTGGGGGGAGGGGACTCACAAGGGGAGGAGACCGATCGGTGTTCCTCTGTACAAGGAACATACCATCGGTCTCCTCCCATCTGACAGGATGTGGATCTGTGTGTTTACACACACAGATCCACGGTCCTGCTCAGTTACTGGGCAATCGCGGGTGCCCAGCGGACATCGCGGCCGCCGGGGACGCGCACTGGGACCCGCCCCCTGGGCTGCCTGGTAGGCTACGCCATCATATGACGGCGGCCCAGAACAACAGCTGCACCGTTCCGCCATCATATGACGGCAGGCGGGCAGCAAGTGGTTAAAGAGGTAATGTCATTCTCTAAAACAGTGGTTCTCAACTCCTGTCCTCAGGACCCACTAACAGGACAGGTTTGCAAGATAACTGAAATACATCACAGGTGAAATCATTTGCTGCTCAGTGATTCTAGTAGTATTCTAGTTTGCATCTCCCCAAGGTAATACTTCAAATCTGGCCTTTTCGTGGATCTTGAGGACTGGAGTTGAGAACCACTGCTCTAAAACCTAAGCACCTCAACACAATGAAAATTTAGAGTACAGAAAATACTTTGGAGATGCACATGTGAATCGGGAATTAACAGTTTAGTCCCCGGGTTGTCCCACAAACCCCTGTTGGCTGGACCTTATGCCATGATGTTTGCAAGTTTTTATGCTGGCTACTTTTTTTCAGAGAGGAGATGAAGCAAAAATTATATTAAAGTAAAACCATTAGTAAGAATGAGTAGAGCAGAATTTTTATTTCCTTGAATTTTCCCCAAATCAAGAGTTTTCACTATTTAGGCAAAATGCATTGGAGTCAATAGCAAAAGTAATGTTAAGGTGTTTTTTAAGTGTGAATGAGCTTTAAATGGCTCTTCTGGATTATGAAAGCTCCACCCTGGATCTGTTCTTATGTCAAAACGCAGTTCCTTTTTTGCCTCATTATTTTACATTTTTGCACTCAAAACAAAACAAAGTAAAAACCATAAGATGAAAGAATTGTACACAAATATTGATAAAATACAGAAAAAGGGAAAAAACCTAACAAAAATATACTACTCTAAACACAAAAAAATACACAAATAAAAAAAATAGTGGTTCATTTTTTTTCAAGCTAATTTCCCCAAAGCAGCTTTATGGGAAAAGTGTATAATTTTTGCTTTGGTGAAGTCTTAACAATGGCAAAATCAATGTTGCCAAAATCACTCCACTCATTTCCATTTATTAGGGATGTATTTAACATACTGGCACTCATTGGGCAATACTATGGGCAGTAGGGTAAAGAAGGGCAGCACCGAATTGATGTAACTTTCCACACTTGTCCACCTCTGGATATTTGTGGTTAAATTCAAAAGACTATTTATAGTTTAGAAAACATGAAACCATCTCTCATTTTTCATTTGGTAGTCTGCACAACTGATATATGCTCTCAAGAACATTGTACACTATCTCCAATAGTGTATTCTAGTGTATTAAAAAAATCACATGACATGACAAATGTGGAGCTGTAAAAAAGGGCATCTTCACTTTTATGGACCTAGGGCAGCATGCTGTCTAAATAAAGCCTTTAATGTTATGGGCACTGAAGGTAGAAAGTACTATTACACAGTTTTGCCTGGAAGTCCACTTTAAAAAAATGCTATTCTAGACAATCGGAGTGACATGTTTTCAATACTTGCTGTCATAATTTCAACAATTTTCCTTTGAAAAGGTGTTAAGTAGTTGCAGTTCTCTCTAGAGTAGACCTGTTTCTTAGTTGTGGCTAATGAACCATCTGTCATGACACGGGATGAAATATAAGAACATTTTGGAGTTCATAGAGATTATATGTGAAAAACAAGAGTTGAGTTATACATGATTTCATATAAGCAATTATAAATTCAGTAATTGTATATGTTACTTAGTAAATGTTTATTGCCCAGGAAAGAGTGTTTTTACATCAGTGGCCTGGATGGATGGATTGCTGGGTATATAACTTGCAATTGTCAAATTAATTGGCTTGCCGTGCATAGATCCACGGGAACTACTAAAATATAAATGTGCAAAACTCAGTAACTAAGTCATTTTTTGCTAATACATAAAAACTGAAATCTCATTGGATGCTTGAGTTTTTCTAATTCGAACATCATTGTTGCTGTTTGCACTACTTTACTGGATAAACCTATTTTTGTTTAAATGCTACAAAATTACAAGGACTAAAAATAAAAAATGATAAAGAGGAACAAATAATAGCTGTGATGTGGAAATTACTGACATCACCTTTTTATGGAAATTACATACAGACAGGCATACATTATAAAATAATTTATAGGTGACAGGCATTGCTATTCAAAAGGAAACCCTTTGTAAGTTACCTCCAGGGCCTTCAGAGCTTAAATACTCTGGCACTTGATTTTGCTACAGCATGACTGGAAATCACAGATGCTGTCTCATGTCTGGCTGCCTTGTTCTGAATTGTGAATAAATAAATGTGACCTGCTTTGTAGGTTAATGCAACAGACTGTTTACTCCAACCAATCATGCAACTGCACAACTGATGACGATTGTAGGTTCCCACAGTCCTGTGTGCCATCAATATCTCAGGTTGTACAGCCATTACAGCCCTCATAGCTGTTGTTAATTGTTACAAACCAACTTCTTTATTTCTAGCTTTGATTACATTATTGTAAGATCCTACTTTATTTCTGGTTGTAGGGTTAAGGTGATCATTTAAGGGGGCCAACCAAAAGTGATATTTTAGTTTTAGATAGGGCCAGATGGGCTGTGTCAGCTCCTGGCTTCTTATGTCTTGGATATTCCATTATTCCTTACTCTGTTCCTGTCCACCTAGGAGCTTTAGGTGTTCCTGATCTCATTTGCATATTGCAGCACCTTCTGTTGCATTTCCCTTGATAAAATATTATTTGGGAATTCAGTAGTTAATGTGGGAAACCCTTGTAATGGAAACATCAAGAGTGCAGACATGTATCTGACCAATAAAAACTGGTTTGGTTGTTTAATAGTCTACATGTTATTAAACTAATATTTATATATTTTTAAAATTTCATCTCCTGGCTGGGATTTTTTAATTTTTATTAACATCAAAGTTTGTATTTTTGAACGTCAAAGTGAGAAGTGTTAACAAAACAAAAATACAGTAAAAATTATTTTCTTGTTCATACATCACGGGACACAGAGCCTTTTAATAATTACTTAGTGGGTTAGATAATCACCATTAGGTAATTGGACACTGGCAACACTAATTACAAGATGAGTTCCTCCCCTATATAACCCCTCCCAATTGGAGAGCCCCTCAGTTTTTTCGCCAGTGTCTAAGGTGGTTGGTCACGTTAAAGATGTGCTAAGAAGAAAGCTCTGTTTGACGCTCTCTGCGGGGCCTAGGAGTTATAAAACCGGATCCACGCCTCGGGCCAATAAATATGCCTAAGATGGATGGTACCCAGGCCTCGTGAAAGAAGAAACGAGGTTTTGCCTGTAATGTCTCTCTTTGAGGACTGGGCTCTGGGATCCAGCGCTTTGGTGCACAAATTTAAGTTGCGTGAAAAGTTTCTGGCAGGCTTCTACAGGTCCAGGGAAGAGGATCCTGTGAGTAGGAACCCAGAACCCTGAAGGTTGGCACAATGCTACCCGCCGTGATGGGTGAAGGTTGGATCTGTCTTTTCTCAGCAGTTCCTGCGGCGGGGATAAGGTAAGTGAAGACAATCCTAAAGTATACACGTTATAAAAAGGAGAGGCTCTTGTTTCTGGCCTTAGAACGTCTATTATCCCAAGGGGTAATTATAGAAGTGACCCCAGAAGAGCAAGGCTCAGGGTTCTACTCAAACCTCTTTACAGTTCCAAAACCAAACTGAGATGTCAGACCTATTCTAGATCTAAAAGACCTGAATCAGTTCCAAGACATTCGTTCTTTCCGCATGGAGTCAATCCGCTCAGTAGTTTCCACCCTTCAGGGGGGAGAATTCCTGGCATCAATAGACATCAAAGATGCATATTTACATGTGCCAATATTTCCCGTTCACCAAAGATTTCTAAGGTGTGCGGTGGATCAGCGCCACTTCCAATTCATGGCCCTTCCTTTCGGTCTTGCTACCGCTCCTCGAGTGTTCACGAAAATCCTAGCCCCGTCACTGGCAAAACTAAGGGCTCGGGGCATAACAGTGACAGCTTTTCTGGATGATTTGCTACTCGTAGAACAGTCCATAGCACGCTTAGACCGCAATCTGCTCAGCACAGTAGAGTACTTATGCCGCGTACACACGAGTGGACTTCTCATCCACCTGAACTCCGAAGGACTTTTTGACGGAGTTCGGACGGAATTACGATGGAGTTCCAACGAAACGGACTTGCCTACACACGATCACACTAAAGTCCGATCGTTTCGAACGTGATGATGTACGACTGGACTAGAATAAGGGAGTTCATAGTCAGTATCCAATAGCTGCCCTTGCGTCCTTTTTTGTTCAGACTAGCATACAGACGAACTGATTTTTTGATCAGACTCGAGTGCGTCGGAAAGATTTGAAACATGTTCTATTTCTAGGCCCGTCAGAATTTTCGACACAGAAGGTCCGATGAAGCCAACACACGATCGGAATGTCCAACGGATTCGTTACGTCAGACCAGTTTGGACGAAAAGTCCGGTCGTGTGTACACAGCATTAGAGTACCTAGGCTGCGTCCTCAATCTAGAGAAATCTTCCTTACAGCCCCTAAAAAGGCTGGAGTATTTGGGCATGGTCATAGGCACAGTCCAAAGCAGAATATTTTTACCTGGGTCAAAAGCCAAAGTCATAAAGGATTTGGTTCGGGTAGTCATATAAGGAAAAATCACTCCATTCGACTATGTATGAGACTATTAGGGAAAATGGTGGACTCTTTCAAGGCTGTTCCTTATGCCCAGGTTCACTCAAGGCCTTTACAGAGCAGCATCCTCTCTGCCTGGAACAAAAGAGATCAAGCCTTGGATCTTTCAATGGATCTTCCAGTGTGCCTATCTCCATGGGTACGCCACAGCCTCAATTGGTGGTTACGGACCAAGAATCTACTGAAAGGAAAATCCTTTCTTCCAGTTACTTGGAAAGTCGTAACCACAGATGCCTGCCTAATAGGCTGGGAAGCAGTTCTGGAAGAAGCTTCCATGCAGGGAAGATGGTCTAGAACCAAAAGGCTCTTGCCCATCAACATTCTGGAGATTTGGGCAATTTGCCTAGCCCTCAGGGTCTGGACTTACAGGTTGCAGGTTTGTCCTGTCTGGATACAGTCCGACAATGCTACGGCATTGGCTTATATCAATTACCAAGGGGGCACCAGAAGTCTGGATGCCCAAAAAGAGGTCAATCAAATTTTTTCTTGGGCAGAGAGGAATATTCCTTGCCTCTCTGCGGTCTTCATTCCGGGGGGTAGAAAATTGGCAGGCGGATTTCCTAAGCCACCAGCAGCTGTGTCCAGGAGAATGGTCTCTACACCCCAACATATTTCAGGCCATATGTGGAAGATGGGGTACCCCGGATGTAGACCTGTTGGATTCCAGGTTCAACAAAAAACTGGACAGCTTTGTGTCAAGAACAAAGGATCCGCTAGCACAAGGGTCAGATGCCTTAACGATTCCATGGGATCAGTACTCCCTGATCTATGCGTTCCCTCCAGTTCCGCTTCTCCCGCGATTCCTTCGGAGGGTCAAAAGGGAAGGAAAGCCGGTAATTCTGGTGGCCCTGGCTTGGCCCAGACGACCTTGGTATGCGGAGATAATAAAAATGGCAGAAGGAAGACCTTGGGTTCTTCCACTGCGCCCAGATCTACTCTCACAGGGTCCAATATTTCATCCTGCCTTATGAAGTCTAAATTTGACGGTTTGGCGGTTGAGACCCACATTCTGAAGGGTTGTGGCCTCTCGGGGCCAGACCTGTTCACTCTAGTTAATGCTAGGAAGTTGGTCTCTGGGCTCATCTACTACAGAATCTGGAAGGCGTATGTTTCCTGGTGTGAAACCAGGGGGTGGCATCCTAGCAAGTATGCCATTAGCAGGATTCTTGCCTTTCTTCAGTTAGGCGTGGAGATGAAGCTGGCCTTGAGCACTATCAAGGGCCAGATCTCGGCCATGTCCATATTCTTTCAAAGACCGCTTGCTTCTCATTCCCTGGTCCGGGCCTTTGTTCAGGGGGCACTACGCTTAAATCCGATGGTTAAGCCTCCTGTGTGCCCATGGGATTTGAATTTGGTTTTGTCTGTTTTACAGGAACAACCTTTGGAACCATTGCACCATGCTTCTTTGGTTCTTTTGACAAACAAATGTTTTTTTCTGGTAGCCATATCCTCGGCTAGAAGGGTATGGGAGTTAGCAGCTCTTTCTTGTAAAGAGCCATATTTGATTATTCATAAAGACAGGGTGGTGTTGCATCCTCACCCTACTTTACTGCCTAAAGTAGTTTCAGGATTCCATCCGAATCAAGATGTGGTCCTTTTTTCCAGTCCGCAGAGGAGAAGTTGTTATACTCTTTAGATATTGTAAGAGCAGTCAGAATCTATCTGCAGGCAACGGCTCAGATACGAAAGACTGGTTGTCTCTTTATTCAGCCAGAAGGCCCCAAAAAGGGCCAGGCAGCGTCGAAATCCACTATCTCTAGATGGATTTGACAGGTTATTGTTCAGGCTTATGGTGTAAAGAAGCAGATGCCTCCTTTTTAGGTTAAAGCGCACTCAACTAGAGCAGTTAGTGCTTCATAGGTAGTGCATCACCAGGCCTCCATGGCTCAGATCTGCAAGGCTGCAACTTGGTCTTCAGTCCATACATTCACTAGATTCTATCAGGTGGATGTAAGAGGGCATGAGGATGCCATTTTCGGGCGCAGTGTGCTGCAGGCAGCAGTATAGGTCCTCTTGTCCGTTGGCGGTCCATGTTTCTGATCTGTGTCTCCCTCCCCTTAAATTTGGGCATTGCTCTGGGACATCCCACTAAGTAATTATAAAAGGCTCTGTGTCCCGTTATGTATGAACAAGAAAATAGTATTTTTTTATAAACAGCTTACCTATAAAATCCTTTTCATGGAAATACATCACGGGACACAGATCTCCCGCCCCTCTTCGGGATTATACGTTGGGATACTGATTGCTTTGCTACAAAACTGAGGTGGTCTCCATATGGGAGGGGTTATATAGTGGAGGAACTCGCCTTGTAATTAGGGTTGCCAGTGTCCAATCACCTGATGGTGACTATCTAACCCACTATGTAATTATCAAAGGCTCTGTGTCCTGTGATGTATTCCCAAGAAAAAGATTTTACAGGTAAGCTGTTTTTAAAAAAACCTATTATTTTTAATTATCATTTATCAAAAAAGTGGTTTCCCTCTTCATTTTTAATTAAAAGGCTTCAGTTAGTTGCTTGCTTTTAAATCATGCCCAGACCATTTTTGCGATACGGACTACTTCGCTTTAACTGACAATTGCACGGTCGTGCGACGCTGTACCAAAACAAAATTGTTGTCTTTTTTTTCCCACAAATAGCGCTTTCTTTTGGTGATATTTGATCACCTCTGTAGTTTTTATTTTTTACGCTATAAACAAAAAAAGACCAACAATTAAAAAACAAAACAAAAAAAAAAAGATTTTTTACTTTTTGCTATAATCAATATCCAAAAGTAAATAAATAAATAAAAACGAATTTCTTCACCAGTTTAGGCCAATATGTATTCTTCTACATATTTTTGGTGAAAAAATCGCAATAAGTGTATATTGATTGGTTTGCGCAAATGTTATAGCGTCAACAAAATAGGGGATATATTTATGGCATTTTTATTATTAATTGTTTTTACTAGTAATGGCAGTGATCAGCGATTTTTAGCAGGACTGCGACTTTGTGGCGGACTAGTTGGACACTTTTGACACTTTATACAGCGATCGGTGCTTTAAAAATGCACTGATTACTGTATATATGACACTGGCAGGGAAAGGTTTAACACTAGGGGCGATCAAGGGGTTAAATGTGTTCCCTGGAAGGTGTTTATAACTATGGGGGGAGGGGACTGACTGGGAGTACAGAGAGATCGCTGTTCCTAATCACTAGGAACAGATGATTTCTCTGTACTTCCCTGTCAGAACAGGGATTTCTTTGTTTACATTGACAGATCCCTGTTCTGGCTCTCTGTGGAGCGATTGGACATTGTGGCCACCGGCCACACGCATCAGCTCCCCCACCGTGCAGCGGGCGCGTGCCTGCGCCTCGGGCAGCGTGCGCCCCCTATAGCTCTTAAAGGAGCCTACGTACTGGTACGGCGATTCGCGGGAACGAGCTGACCTGCCGCAGTATAATGACGGAGGCTGGTTAGCAAGCGGTTAACTACCACTGGGGCTTTTAAACACACTACCAGCTGCTATAATGGGTGGGAATATGTGTACATTTTTTAAGCCACCTGTTGGCTTTTGGGTGGCAGTGATGCAGGCGGCTATGAAGCTTCCCAATTAATTCCACAGCTGCTGCAATATGCTTTCCTACCTATGGGCCCAGGGTGGCCAAGGCAGGTGTCGCTGGGTGAGACAGGGGGAGTTCAGCAAACATCAGGGGCTATTGGTTCCCTATCTGATAGCAATAAAATTTAAAAAAAGGTTTTAAACATTTCAAGTTACAAAGAATGAAAAAAAAATTTTCACTCCACATATATACATATACATACAAATATGCGTGCATTGGGGTGTCTTTGTACGAAAACAGATATTGCCGTACACGGTATATATCACGGTACAGCTGGAGTGAGAGCACTAACTCTAGGCCCATTATTCATGGGTAACTCTAGTTTATCTGAGATTTTGCATTTTTAGAACCTGTTGCGTGGGAGCTACCATTATTTTATTCTCCAGGCTGTCTGCTTTCAGAAAATATATAATGCTTTGTGGCTTTAAGTAATCTTAACGCCTAAAATAAAACGTGTGCAAAAAATAAAAACTCGGCTCCAGGACTAAAGTGGTTAATATAGTTATGGGGTCTGGCCTGAAGCTGACTTGAAAGAAAAAAAAAATTATACATTTTCATCCATACATTTTCACACGTTTATTTATTTTATTTATTACAGGTACTTATATAGCGCCATCAATTTACGCAGTGCTTACATATTTATATATTGTACATTCACTTCAGTCCCTGCCCACTTCAGTCCATGTAAGGAGCTTACAACCTAAGGTCCCTAACTCACATACACATATTAGGGCATATTAGGGCCAAGGTAGGCCAGCCATACACGGTTCGAATCTCGGCCGGTTCAGCAGGAACCAGCTGAGATTCGAACCGTTAATAGGCAGGCTGAATGTACCAAGTTGACTGATTGATCGATTGAACGATTCTCTTACGATTGTCACTAGTGGCTGCTATTGCCACTAGCAATAAGTACTGTCTTCTCCCAGTAGGGGCGGTTGCTAAAAACAAATTCACACCTTAGACTGGAGTCAATTAACCTACAAGCATGTCTTTGGAGTGTGGGAGGAAACCGGAGTATATTTTACTTTCAGCACTTATTGAGTCATTGAGTTTGAATGTCTTGGTATTTAAACAATGTAGGGGCCATGGGTATTGTTGCCACCTCATCCCTTTAAACATATGAGTTAGACAGGTTCTGAGGCTGATTTAATGCAGATAAGACACTAAGTGAGTTTAATTACCACCTTAATCAGCCACAGAACCTGTGTAATTATTATGTGTTCGAGTTTAAAGTAATGAGGTGGCAACCCTAGCCAAGGGGGGCACCACTGTTGGCCTGTGCTTAGGGGATCATCTGTTCTTAATCCAGCCCAGAGTCACAAATAAAGAAAAAAGTTGCACCACACCAACCCAGATAGCAAGCAATTGAGCTGCAAGTGTGAAAATGACTTGCTAAGCTATTGCTAGACATACCAGGCTTCACAAGTTTGTTGCACAATTTCAGCAAGTCTGCATTGCATGACTCCAAATCAACTTTCTTTGCAAACATTCTGCAAGTCTGCTGCAAGTTCTGGTTCAGTTATGTTGTGCAATAGTCATCCCACCACAGGGGTCACTGTGACTTGCAGAGCTCTTGCTGTAGACTCATCACTGCAACTTTGCTCTTGCTAGAGACTTGCCATGAAGATTTGCTACAAACTGGAAAAGTGTCAACTAAAACTTGTGCATAGTTGCCAACAGTCCCGATTTTCCCAGGACAATCCTGATTTTGGGACCCTCATCCCGATCAGAGGCTGTCCCAATTCGGGATTTTGCCTTTTTTGTCCAAGGAAATCAGGAATTTTTTGCTTTTGCAGCAGCTGGCTCCAACAAAATTGCCTCCGGCGCCGCTTTCCCCTTGTGTTCAGTGGATAGGGGAGGGGGCTCGATCCATGCAGCCAATGAATCGGCTTCTCTCTTCACAATACTGAAGCCGGGGTTAGCTGCGCAGATCGGCCCCTCCCCTCTCCACTGAACACACGGCGCCGGTCGCTCGTGGAGTTTCTTCTGCTCTCTCTTATCCCTCTCAGTGTAAAGCCCAGGCAGCGATGTAAACTGTAATGTACAGAGGGGAGGGTAGTAACTATGTACAGGAGGGGGTTAACTATGTACAGGAGGGGGGGTTAACTATGTACAGGAGGGGGTTAACTATGTACAGGAGGGGGGGTTAACTATGTACAGGAGGGGGGTTAACTATGTACAGGGGGGTTAACTATGTACAGGAGGGGGGTTAAGTATGTACAGGAGGGGGGTTAACTATGTACAGGAGGGGGTTACCTATGTACAGGGGGGTTACCTATGTACAGGGGGGTTAACTATGTAAAGGGGGGTAACTATGTACAGGGGGGATAACTATGTACAGGAGGGGGGTTAACTATGTACAGGGGGGTTAACTTTGTACGGGGGGGTAACTATGTACAGGGGGGTTAACTATGTACAGGGGGGTTAACTATGTACGGGGGGTTACTATGTACAGGGGGGTAACTATGCACAGGGGGGGGGTAACTATGCACAGGGGGGGGTAACTATGCACAGGGGGGTAACTATGCACAGGGGGGAAACTATGCACTATTCACGCGGGGTTACTATGTACAGGGGGGTAACAATGCACGGGGGGTTAATATGTACAGGGGGTAACTATGCACAGGGGGGTAACTATGTACAGGGGGTAACTAGGGGGAGAGGGGTAACTATGTACAAGGAGAGGGGGTAACTATGTACAGGGGGGGTAACTATGGCTCTGCCTGGGACACTGGTGTAAGGACTGAGGCT
Organism: Lithobates clamitans; assembly: GCA_037952925.1. NCBI lineage: Eukaryota > Metazoa > Chordata > Amphibia > Anura > Ranidae > Lithobates > Lithobates clamitans. The sequence continues at coordinate 2,406,282 of JBBGZY010000583.1, forward strand.
GGGAACACTGGTGTAGGGACTGACTCTGCTGGGGGCACCTGATGCAAGGACGGACTCTGCTGGGGGCACCTGATGCAAGGATGGACTCTGCTGGGGGCACCTGATGCAAAGACGGACTCTGCTGGGGACACCTGATGCAAGGACGGACTCTGCTTAGGACAACTGATACAAGGACGGACTCTGCTAGGGACACCTGATGCAAGGACGGACTCTGCTGGTGGCAGGTGACGTGGCAAGTGACACGCTCAGAGGTCCCACTGATTTAGCATTATAGTGAGTTGAATGATTTCATTCTATACTACAATGTAATAATAGAAATACTGCACTTCAATCATCCTGACACCACAACAACCATGATGTCGGGATGATTGAAGTGCTAACACCAGGTGTTTGGAGTATCTTTATATGCTGATTGTTAAACTTTCTAGAATACACATATTTCTATTGTTGTGTAGGATCTGGGGCTGCTGTCCCTCCATCCCTCTCCCCCCTTTCCCCCTTTCCCTTTTCCCTCTTCAACCCTCATTAATCTCAGACTCTAATCACACCCCTTTGAGCCACACCCATTTAAGCCACACCCACCATTTTGCATAACCATGCCCAATTTTTGCCGCCGTGAGCTTCGTGCGCCGCATTTTTATTTTTCCCTATGTCATGCCTACAAATGCATGCCCCACCCCCTAATTAAAATAAGACTTCTCCTACAGCCAAAAAAGTGTCCCTAAAATTTTTTTTACAATGTTGGCAACTATGCTTGTGCTTCAAGTGCTCTGCAAGTGTACAACTTGCCAGTGAAAATGTGCAGTAAGTTAACAGACTTACAATTCAACACTGCCACAAATTTGTGGCATGTTTTCCTTGCTATCTGGGAAGTAATGGCATCCCATCAATGCTGGAGAGATAGGTAGGTGTCTGATTATTTAGCTTCCTGTCACACTATTGTATAAAGGAATGAAAGATCACACTCACTTCCCAATGCCTTATATTGTATTGTAAATCTGATATATGCCAGTAATAAAGATAATTCTCTGACATTATGGTCAGCCTCATAGGACAGTCAGAGTAGAATGAAAACTCCTCCTACAAGCTTTAATCAGACTCATAGAAGTCACAAGTCTGCTATATACCGCTGATGAGAAAAGGTATTTAGCAGTTTATATTTACTAAAATAATTGCATTTCCATGTTCTGTATACTGTGGGAGACCAGATAGAGTGAATGCAGGGTCCTCGGTTTAAAAACACTTTAACGATTTCCTTTTACGTTCTGTTTTGGTGACTCAAAATTTGTGATTTTCCCTCACTTTCAGTCCTGATGACAGTGGTCACTAGGAAAAATAGAGAGTGAATCAGACAGCAAAAAAACTGACAGGGGTTCACCTCTCACCCAGCACCCCCCCCTTATACTTACCCAAGCCCCGATGTCGATCCAGCAATGTGCATGGGGGCCATAGGTGTGCACAGCCTATTGCATTAGGGTGTGCACCTCAAAGCTCAAACACATATGTGTGTGTGTGTGCATGTGTATATATACTGACAGTGTCAGTAGAGCAGTGGACGGTGTCAGTAGAGCAGAGATTGATGTCAGTTGGGCAGGGGATGGTGTCAGTAAATTTTATTTATTGATTTTTAAAATTTATTTATTGATTTTGTTTTTTACTATTTTTTCAGGAGCCCCATTGGGGGCTTTGGTGAAATATCAGAGGTTTAAACAGGGGGGAATCTCTGCCACGCAGGGTGATTAGGGTATGCCCAGGCACACCTGGCACACCCTGTGCGCACGCCTATGATGGGGCAGAAGCTCTCTCGGCTCTCTCCCTTCTTATTGGCTCAGAGACAGCCGTGGCAGCCATTGGCTCTCGCTGCTGTCAATCACAGCCAGTGAGGAGGGGGGTGGGGCTGAGCCCTGCTCTGTGTGTCTATGCGCCCCAGAGCCCGCCCAGTGACCTCAGAGCCCACTCAGTGACCCCACAGCAAGCAGCTTGCTCTGGAGGCACCCGGGGGGCGCAAGGAGCAGTGGGAACTCAGGGAGAGAAACATTGGGGCTGGCTTTTCTGTGCAAACCCATTGCGCAGAGCAGGTAAGTATAATGTGTTTTTCATTTAGAAAACACAAAAAAAAAATTCATTTACAATCACTTTACACGTTACTTTGGGCATAGTAGGGGTAGTGTTTAGATATGCTTTATTAGGTATATAAAAGGAAACATTTATTAGTCTTTTTTGACCAGAGATAGTACATCATCATACTGCCACCACATACACGCGTACACCTGAACACACACACATCTACCCCTATGGACATACTAATTAATCACCTGTAAAAATGCATTCCAAGATGTGCTTAATTGCTCTTAGACTCAGGCTCCAAACAACATTATACTAATATTTCCCCAAATTATTTGACAAAGTGAGAAGGAATTGTGAGATTTTCTGTGTTCCCAGTGAGTAACACGTATTGATGCTTATGTCTAATTTAATCATTGTCAGGGGAGAGGCTGGTTCTGTTAGTGACGGTAATACATCGTTTCAAGGTGATAAATCCAATCTGCCGAATGATATTCTGTTGGCATTTCTATAATATTAATTAGATCACCTTGTCAAGTAATGTGAAATTTCCCCAACATTCATTAGAAATTCTCCACAGATAGGCAAAGGCCTCAGCATTACCTCTCATCTTTTTTTTCTCATTTGTGACTGACAGCTGAGGTCAAGACGAAGACATCAACCCCTTAAAATTTCTGAAAGGCTAGGTCACTGGGCCCCATAACAAATGCGGAGTGGGCGGACTATTGCTTGAAGATATCTTATTAAATTGGACAAAAGCTGTCTCCCTCACAACAGTGTCTCCGGATGCCCTCTGCCTGACTGCGGAATGCACAAGTGTGACGGAAAGCCATTTGCATTACCCTGCAGTCATTTTATATGCGGAGGTAATGAAGTTGTCAGACGAGCCCAGAGTGTGGCAGAGCCTGATATTCAAATAGAACCATGGCTTCTGTTTCTGTGAACGCTCCCTCCATACACCCCCTCCTCCTATTTTCACATGCCAGCTGATGAGCACATTGCGTTCCCCCAAGTGTTTGTTTTCACCGCCGTTGATGTGTGCATTTCAAAGCGTTTTGGTTTTTAAGAAAATGTATACAGAAAAGAGAATTTAGCCATTAGCATTGTTATTTAAAGGAAATGGATTGCATCTTATGAATAATAATAATAATTAACAGAAATATTAACAGCAAGGGTTGCCTAGCCCAAGGTGGTCGAAATGTCCAGGGCAAGATTATAGTGTAGGCCACTTTACCTGTTGCCGCCCCTGTATTGCGTAGCGGGGTTGAACCACACAGGGCCGGTGCTACCACTAGGCAAACTAGGCAGCCGCCTAGGGCGCACTGCTGCCTATGGCGCCCGGCCACTGGTGTTCCTACTCTCTTCTCTCTGCAGCAAGCAACTAAGTCTCAGCATCAGCAGGCAGCCACCGCTCCGTTCACACATAGTGTCAGATGCGCAGCAGTGGTGGAGGACTGTGTCTGTGTCCTGACTCTCGAATGAATGGAAGCAAGCAAACATTTATTGATGGGTGCTGGTGAGGCTGCATTAGTGGGTGCTGGTAGGCTGCATTAATGGGTGCTGGTTAGGCTGCATTAATGGGTGCTGGTAGGCTGCATTAATGGGTGCTGGTAGGCTGCATTAATGGGTGCTGGTGAGGCTGCATTAATGGGTGCTGGTAGGCTGCATTAATGGGTGCTGGTGAGGCTGCATTAATGGGTGCTGGTAGGCTGCATTAATGGGTGCTGGTAGGCTGCATTAATGGGCACTGGTAGGCTGAATTAATGGGCGCTGGTAGGCTGCATTTGATGGGCACTGGTAGGCTGCATTTGATGGGCGCTGGTGAGGCTGCATTTGATGGGCGCTGGTGAGGCTACATTTGATGGGCGCTGGTGAGGCTGCCTTTGATGGGCGCTGGTGAGGCTACATTTGACGGGCGCTGGTGAGGCTGCATTTGATGGGCATTCGAGAGGCTGCATTTGATGGGTGCTCCAGAGGCTGCATTTGATGGGCGCTCCAGAGGCTGCATTTGATGGGCGCTCCAGAGGCTGCATTTGATGAACGCTGGTGAGCTGCTTTTGATAGGCGCTTCGTTAAAAAGGTGTGTTATACATGAGCAGGACAAAGGGGGTGGAGTCAGGGGTGGAGCATTCTCACTACGCACTACCGAGTCTGTTCTAATGATTGGGAACTGGAGGGACCAGTTCCAATCATGTGACCACTGTGACAGCCAATAACAGTGGTCGCTTAATTAGGCAGGCCTTTCAGCCTTGCAAAGGGGGGGGGGGGGTGTAATAGCCCAGTTAAAAGGATGCCAGAACAGGTGGGAAGGGGTTAATTAATTACCCAGGACCTCAAATGTTTGTTGCCACACCTTTGATAATAAAATAATTATAGTGTCTTTTGGTTTATGCTGCAGGAGAAACAGGAGAAACTGTGCTCAGAAAGATAAAAAAGACACAAATGCAGCTCTGTTTTCATGAATACATCATTAAATGTATTTTTAAATGTAACTTGTGAAAGAATCTGAATTTGACGTGGCATCAGCCTCCTTCAATCCCCTCTACAGCTAGAAGGCAAGAAGAGGGAGGGGCAATACTGTAAGCCAATAAGCTGTGTTGCATGCAAAAATGCTGCCAGGGAACATGGATAAGAGAGAATAGGAAGCAGCCCCGATAGCAAGGATAACTTGCCACAAATTTGTAGCAGTGTTGAATTGTAAGTCTTGTTAACTTGCTGCCATAGGTGTAGTATTGGGACATCTGCCTTTACACACACATGAACTTTAATGGTATCCCAGTCCTCGTCCGTAGGGTTCAATATTGAGTTGGCCCACCCTTTGCAGCTATAACAGCTTCAACTCTTCTGGGAAGGCTGTCCACAAGGTTTAGGAGTGTGTCTATGGGAATGTTTGACCATTCTTCCCAAAGCGCATTTGTGAGGTTGGACATTGATGTTGGACGACAAGGCCTGGCTCGCAGTCTCCACTCAAATTCATCCCAAAGGTGTTCTATCGGGTTGGGGTCAGGACTCTGTGCAGGCCAGTCGAGTTCCTCCACCCCAAACTCACTCATCCATGTCTTTATGGACCTTGCTTTGTGTACTGGTCCAAATCATTTGATGGAGGGGGGGATTGTGTTGTGGGGTTGTTTTTCAGTTGTTGGGCTTGCCCCCTTAGTTCCAGTGGAGGGAAATCTTAAGAGGTCAGCATATCAAGACATTTTGGAAAATTTAATCCTCCCAACTTTGTGGGAACATTTTGGTAGGCAGCACTGATTGGCACTACTGATAGGCTGCACTGTTGGGCACTGATTGGCACTGATAGGTGGCACTGATTGGCAGCATTAATGGGCGCTGATTGGCATTGATGGGCACTAATAGGCTGCACTGATTGGCAGCACTGGTTTGCAGCATTGATGGGCACTAATTGGTAGCACTGATGGGCGCTGATAGGTGGCACTGATAGGCAGCACTGATAGGCGGCACTGACTGGCAGCACTGATAGGCGGCACTGATAGGCAGCACTGATTGGCACTGATAGGCAGCACTGATGGGCACTGATTGTCAGCACCGATGGGCTTTGATTAGCAGCACTTATGGGCACTGATAGACAGCACTGATGGGCTCTGATTGGCAACACTTATAGGCACTGGTAGGCAGCACTGATGGGCACTGATTGCCACTGATAGGCAGCACTTATAGGCACTGATAGGCAGCACCGATGGGCACTGATTGCCACTGATAGGCAGCACTGATGGGCACTGATTGGTAGTAGTGATGGGCACTGATTGGCAGCATTGAGTGGCACTGATATGGAGCATTGATTAGCACTGATAGGCAGCATTGATTGGCAGCATTGGTTGGCACTGATAGGCAGCATTGGTTGGCACTGATTGGCAGCATTGATTGGCACTGATAGGCAGCACTGATTGGCACTGAATGGCAGCACTAATTGGCACTGATTGGCACTGATAGGCAGCATTGATTGGCATTGATTGGCAACATTGATTGGCACTGACTGGCAGCATTGATTGCTAGTAATAGGCAGCATTGGTTGGCACTGATTGGCAGCATTGATTGGCACTGATAGGCAGCACTGATTGGCACTGATTGGCATGGTAACATTGGTTGGCACTGATAGGCAGCATTGGTTGGCATTGATAGGCAGCATTGGTTGGCACTGGTTGGCAGCATTGATTTGCACTCATAGGCAGCATTGGTTGGCACTGGTTGGCAGCATTGATTTGCACTCATAGGCAGCATTGGTTGGCACTGGTTGGCACTAATAGGCAGCATTGATTGGCACTGATTGGCAGCATTGGTTGGCACTGATAGGCAGTATTGGTTGGCACTGGTTGGCACTGATAGGCAGCATTGGTTGGCACTGGTTGGCACTGATAGGCAGCATTGGTTGGCACTGATAGGCAACATTGGTTGGCACTCGTTGGACTGATAGGCAGCATTGGTTGGCACTGATAGGCAGCATTGGTTGGCACTGATTGGCAGCATTGGTTGGCACTGATAGGCAGCATTGGTTGGCACTGGTTGGCACTGATAGGCAGCATTGGTTGGCACTGGTTGGCACTGATAGGCAGCATTGGTTGGCACTGATTGGCAGCATTGGTTGGTACAGATAGGCAGCATTGGTTGGCACTGGTTGGCACTGATAGGCAGCATTGGTTGGCACTGGTTGGCACTGATAGACAGCACTGGTTGGCACTGGTTGGCACTGATAGGCAGCATTAGTTGGCACTGATACAGCATTGTTTGGCACTGGTTGGCACTGATAGGCAGCATTGGTTGGCACTGATTGGCAGCATTGGTTGGCACTGATAGGCAGCATTGGTTGGCACTGGTTGGCACTGATAGGCAGCATTGGTTGTCACGGATAGGCAGCATTGGTTGGCACTGGTTGGCACTGATAGGCAGCATTGGTTGGCACTGATAGGTAGCATTGGTTGGCACTGGTTGGCACTGATAGGCAGCACTGGTTGGCACTGATAGGCAGCATTGGTTGGCACTGATTGACAGCATTGGTTGGCACTGATAGGCAGCATTGGTTGGCACTGGTTGGCACTGATAGGCAGCATTGGTTGGCACGGATAGGCAGCATTGGTTGGCACTGGTTGGCACTGATAGGCAGCATTGGTTGGCACTGATTGGCAGCATTGGTTGGCACTGATAGGTAGCATTGGTTGGCACTGGTTGGCACTGATAGGCAGCACTGGTTGGCACTGATTGGCAGCATTGGTTGGCACTGATAGGCAGAATTGGTTGGCACTGGTTGGCACTGATAGGCAGCATTAGTTGGCACTGGTTGGCACTATTAGGCCGCATTGGTTGACACTGGTTGGCACTGATAGGCAGCATTGGTTGGCACTGATTGGCAGCATTGGTTGGCACTGATAGGCAGAATTGGTTGGCACTGATTGGCAGCATTGTTTGGTACTGATAGGCAGCATTGGTTGGCACTGGTTGGCACTGATAGGCAGCATTGGTTGGCACAGATAGGCAGCATTGCTTGGCACTGGTTGGCACTGATAGGCAGCATTGGTTGGCACTGATTGGCAGCATTGGTTGGCACTGATAGGTAGCATTGGTTAGCACTGGTTGGCACTGATAGGCAGCACTGGTTGGCACTGATTGGCAGCATTGATTGGCACTGATAGGCAGCATTGGTTGGCACTGGTTGGCACTGATAGGCAGCATTAGTTGGCACTGGTTGGCACTAATGGGCCGCATTGGTTGGCACTGGTTGGCACTGATAGGCAGCATTGGTTGGCACTGATTGGCAGCATTGGTTGGCACTGATAGGCAGCATTGGTTGGCACTGATTGGCAGCATTGATTTGCACTGGCAGGGGAGAGGAGGAGTTTCACATGCAGCAGACAGACTTGCCAGAGCTGCTCGTTGTGTGAAACTGTCAGCTAATGTAACTACTTTCAGGGAGAGAGAAGAGCTGTCACAACTCAGCCGCGATGTCGGGATGGGCAGGACCAAGCAGCTATCAACACCAGCCAATGATTGGGCAGCTTAAGAAAGGGAGCGGAGCCACATAAACATAGCGGCTGCCCAGACCCCATACCATTGGCTGGTATTTGATAGCCGTTCGGTCCAGCCCGCCCCCCGTCATCACCGCTGAATTTTGACAGCTGGTATCTCTCTGCAAGCAGTGACATTATATGACAGTTCACACACTCAGCGGCTCTGGCAAGCCTCACGATCTGCTGCCTGTGAAACCGTTTCACAGACAGCGGGGGGGCTACACGCTCTTTTGAATGCAACATTTTGCGGCAGATCTTGGGAGACAGCACGGGTGATTAGGGTGTGCCCAGGCACACCCGGCACACCCCGTGCACACGCCTATGCTTACTGCACACTTTCAGAGCACTTGAAGCACAAGTTCTAGTTGATACTTTTTCAATTTGTAGCAAACTTGCAAGTCTCTAGCAAGAGCAAAGTTGCAGTGGTGAGTCTACAGCAAGAGCTCTGCAAGTCTGCAAGTCTACAGCAAGAGTCCCGCATGTCTACAGCAAGAGCCCTGCAAGTCTATAGCAAGATCCCCGCAAGTCTATAGCAAGAGCCCTACAAGTCTATAGCAAGAGCCCTGCAAGTCTATAGCAAGAGCCCCACAAGTCTACAGCAATGAGTTATGCAAGTCTCAGTTTTTATAGGGTCTATTCACTAAAAAGTGAAGTAAGGTGAATTGTCAAGAGAATTGCAAAATCTAAGTGGCTGAAGTAGAAAAAAAATCTCCCATTCAAATATTTATAGTTCATCTTTTTTTGGCCTAAATGTTACCATTTCCCTGAAAATTTTCCTCAATTCACTGAATAGTGCATTAAAGTGTTTATTACCCTAAAAAAATAAAAATAAAATCCTGTTCCCTTAACCACTTGCCCACTGGGCACTTAAACCCCCTTCCTAACCAGACCAATTTTCAGCTTTCGGTGCTCTCACATTTTGAATGACAATTACTCAGTCATGCAACACTGTACCCATATGAAATTTTTGTCCTTTTTTTCACACAAATAGAGCTTTTTTTTGGTGTTTTTTTTTTTTTTTGCGCTATAAAAGAAAAAAGACAGAAAATTCTGCAAAGAAATAAATTTTTCTTCGTTACTGTTATAAAATTTTGCAAATTAGTAATTTTTCTTCATACATTTTGGCCAAAATTTATACTGCTACATATCTATGGTAAACATAACCCAAATTGGTGTATATTATTTGGTCTGTGTGAAAGTTATAGAGTCCACAAGCTATGTGGCCAATCTCTGAAAATTGATCACACCTGAAGTACTGACGGCCTATCTCATTTCTTGAGACCCTAACAATGACCCCTTTTTGGAAAGTAGACATTCCAAGGTATTTAGTAAGAGGCATGGTGAGTTTTTTGAAGTTGTAATTATTTCCCACAATTCTTTGCAAAATCAAGATTTTTTTTTCACAAAATTGTCATATTAGCAGGTTATTTCTCACACACAGCATATGTATACCACAAATTACACCCCAAAACACATTCTACTACTTCTTCTGAGTATGGTGATACCACATGTGTGAGACTTTTACACAGCCTCGCCACATACAGAGGCCCAACATGCAGGGAGCACCTCCAGGTGCTCTAGGAGCATACATTACACATATAATTTCTTGACTACCTAATTTTGGAAAGAAAACACCCCAACCTATAATCTTTGAGGCATAATGAGTCTCTTGAACATGTCATTTTTTTCTACAAGTTTTTGGAAAATGTGGAAAGAAAATGAAAACGCATTTTTTTTTTACACAAAGTTGTCCATTTATACAATATTTCTAACATATAGCATGTACATATCAAAAATTACACCCCAAAATAGATTCTCCTACTCCTCCTAAATACGGCGATACCACACGTGGGAGACTTTTCCACAGCCTGGCCACATACAGAGGCCCAACATGCAGGGAGCACCATCAGGTGTTCTAGGGGCATAAATGTCAAATCTAATTTGACTACCTATTACACTTTTGTGAGACACTGATGGGCATTGTAGTGACACTGATGGGCACTGTAGTGGCATGGATGTTGCATGGATGAGACATGGCTGAGTATGGCTGGGTATGGCTGAGTATGGCTGGGTATTGCTAGGTAAGGCTGAGTATGGCTGGGTATTGCTGGGTATGGCTGGGTTTTGCTACGTATGGCTGGGCATAGCTGGGTATTTCTAGGTATGGCTGGGTATTGCTGGGTATGGCTGGGTATTGCTGGGTATGGCTGGGTATTGCTGGGTATTGCTGAGTATGGCTGGGTATTGCTGGGTAAGGCTGAGTATGGCTGGGTATTGCTGGGTATGGCTGGGTTTTTCTACGTATGGCTGGGCATAGCTGGGTATTTCTAGGTATGGCTGAGTATGGCTGTGTATGGCTGAGTATTGCTGGGTATGGCTGAGTATTGCTGGGAATGGCTGGGTATGGCTGGGTATGGCTGGGTATTGCTGGGTATTGCTGAGTATTGCTGGGTTTTGCTATGTATGGCTGAGTATGGCTGGGTATGGCTGAGTATTGCTGGGTATGGCTGGGTATTGCTGGGTATGGCTGGGTATTGCTGAGTATGGCTGGGTATGGCTGAGTGTGGCTGAGTATTGCTGGGTATTGCTGGGTATTGATGAGTATGTCTGAGCATGGCTGGGTATTGCTGAGTATGGCTGAGCATGGCTGGGTATTGCTGAGTATGGCTGGGTATTGCTGAGTATGGCTGGCTATTACTGAGAATGGTTGAGTATGGAAGGGGGTGGATGGGATGGCTGAGTATGGATGGCATGACTGAGTATGGATGGCTGAGTATGGATGGCATGGCTGAGTATAGATGGCATGGCTGAGCATGGATGGCTGAGTATGGATGGCATAGATGAGCATGGATGGATGAATGAGTATGGATGGATGGCTGAGTATGACAGAGGGATGGCTGAGCATGGATGGATGGATGAGGCTGCAATGGGCACAGAGCAGCGCTGTGGGCACTACAGATCCAGCCCAGAGTGCTGCTGCACCCGATCTCTCCCCTCTCCGCTCACACTGTAACAATCGGTACAGAGAGGGGAGAGAAGAACCGGACATTACGCCGGTTTGTTTACAAGTGATCACGTGGCCGATGTCAGCGGCCATTTACCGCGATCCGTAGACCCGGCGGTCATGGATACTCCCAGGTTATCGAGCCATGCTGTAGCCATCATTCGGCTATAGCGCGGTTGATAAGTGGTTAAAGCATGTTATACAGCACAGTGCTTGTGCTGTGTCATTTGGCCCCCCGTATCACCTGAAATACCTGGCTGATCCTGCCTGGTTCTGCCCCCGTCTGTAAACTGCCCACGGTATTTAATGGCTGCTGAGCCCTGACACATGGTCAGTTTACGTGCCTCAGTCATCCGCAGCTCTCCTGTCTCTCCTCTGTCCTCTGTTCTCCTTGCTTTGTGTCACCCCCCCTTCCTGCTGTTGAAAAAATTTATAGAATCCTGTGTGTTTGCTAATGCTGTGTGCTCCTTTCTCTGTGGATTATAAAACAGAAAGCAGTATATACCGTATTTCAGAACGCCGTTCAGCGCTCACGTGACCGGCCAGCTCTCTCCTCCTCTCCTGACTGACGTCAGCGAGGGAATCTTGGCCCCGCCTGCTGCAGCTGTCCTGTGCCGGATCGCGTTTCTAGTATCTAGTTTACTAGTTATCCAGCAGTCCTGGGTAGGGGGTGTGATTAGCCACAGCATAAGCCGATCAGCGGGTGCCGGCCAATGGATGATCGCAGGAACCTGCTGATCGGTGAGGAGAAAGACAGAACAGAGCTTTGCCCTGTCATCTGGGATGTTCTGGATCTTGTTTCCCTGCAAAGCAGGAAAAAAAATCCAGCACATCCCTTAGTAAAAGCACCACATAGTAAACACAAAGTTTAAAGTGTCAAAAGTGCCAGTTACCGTTATAAATTGCTGATCGCCAGTACTATACTTTACTAGTATAAAAAAATTTGCGCAATATACGCTTATTGTTTTTTTGTTTTTACCAAAAATATGTAGCAGAATACATATTAGTCTAAATGTATGAAGAAATTTGTTTTTATTACATTTTTTATTGGATGTGTTTTATAGCAGAAAGTAAAAAATATTGTTTTTTTATTTCAAAATTGTCTGTGTTTTTTTGTTTTTAGCGCAAAAAAAACAAAAAAAAACAGAGGCGATTAAATACCAATAAAAGAAAGCTCTATTTGTGGGGAGAAATTACATAAATGTAAATGCCAATACTATCACTAAGATTAGCCATAGATGTCCATATGTCTCACCAACCAGCTTCAGATTGCAAGGGAGCAGCCTATGCTCTCTCTTTCCTCTCCTTTCCGTTGGCGACGTTTAGATGCAGTTTGCATGCATGGTGGGAGATATGTTCTCTTTTTTCATAGAAAATTCAGTGGTTAGATCCAGATATGGGGAGATTTTCAACTTATTGGAATATCTCTGTATGCGTTAATGAGCTCTTCCGATACTTGGAAGCTCTCATTATCGTCTCCCAGACTAACCTTTATATGTATACATAATAAGGAGCATGTCTGACTTTTGGAAGTACTCATTATTGTTTCCTAGCTTACCTTTATACAACCCACCAGTCTTCCAATCCTAGTAAGCAATGCCCCAATTTGTAACATCCCTTGGAAGAACAGTAGAGCCTTTTTAAATAAAAAAGTATCCAAAAGGGTTTACTCCTCATCTTAGAACATTGGATGAAGTTATGTAAAGGAATCCTTTATGCCTCAAGCCAGCTGTTCATCCAGAACAGCTGATTTATAGAACACGTTTAGCCTACGATTATAGAGCCATTTATTCCAAGCTGCATACAGCTGATATAGGCTTGTTGACCATCATCATGGTACATAGGCACAATGGGATTGATTTGCTAAAGGCAAATAGGCTTAGTGAATGAAGTGAGGCTTTGCTGACTTCCATCATCCAATCGTATGCAAGCAAAAATGCTATTATTTTTTATTTTCCTTGCAAGCAAATGGGTATTCTTTGCAAAGTGAAACTTCAGCACACTCACTAGGGTCTGGGGAAAATTCCTTTTCAAAATGCAACTTACTTTGCAAAGGGAACAACCTATTTGCCTTTAGTAAATCAACTCTAATAGCTTCTATGAAGTGGGGTCTTGGAAACAACAAAAAGGTATGATCAGCCTCAAAGATATTAATTTAAGAATTTTTTTTTAAAGACATATATGTAACTGATTAACCCCTTTGTGCCTAAGGGTAAAACAAAAGGCCTAAATCCAATTTTGCAACTTTGACATGTGTTAGCAAAACCGAACATATCATCACAACTACTTTGTGCATCCAGGTGGATTATACCTTATTTTTTTCAGGACAAATTTGCCTTTCATTTGGAGGTAAATAGTTATGGATGTCTCCTGTTTTTTTTTTATTATCTAAAGGAAAACTGACTCCAATCCTTTTTTTAAATGTAACTATATTTCTTGCTACTACCATAATCTACCACCAAAGAACAACCCAAAATAAATTCTCCTGCTCCTGATGATCGCTGCGATACCACATATGTATACAGTGGGGACGGAAAGTATTCAGACCCCCCTAAATTTTTCACTCTTTGTTATATTGCAGCCATTTCCAAAAACTGAAATATCACATGGTCTTCAGACCCTTTGCTGTGACACTCATATATTTAACTCAGGTGCTGTCCATTTCTTCTGATCATCCTTGAGATGGTTCTACACCTTGATTTGAGTCCAGCTGTGTTTGATTATACTGCTTGGACTTGATTAGGAAAGCCACACACCTGTCTATATAAGACCCTACAGCTCACAGTGCATGTCAGAGCAAATGAGAATCATGAGGTCAAAGGAACTGCCTGAAGAGCTCAGAGACAGAATTGTGGCAAGGCACAGATCTGGCCAAGGTTACAAAAATATTTCTGCTGCACTTAAGGTTCCTAAGAGCACAGTGGCCTCCATAATCCCTAAATGGAAGACTTTTGGGACAACCAGAATTCTTCCTAGAGCTGGCCGTCCGGCCAAACTGAGCTATCAGGGGTGAAGAGCCTTGGTGAGAGAGGTAAAGAAAACCCAAAGATCACTGTGGCTGAGCTCCAGAGATGCAGTCGGGAGATGGGAGAAAGTTGTAGAAAGTCAACCATCACTGCAGCCCTCCACTATACCACAGACACTTACAAGGGAGATCATGCAGTAGAAGCACCAACAACTGGTCACCAGGGAAAAAAAGGAGACCACAGAGGGTGCAGCCTACCATGCGCCCCCCTACCGCCCATGACTACACTGAACCCTGGGCACCTGTTCTGTATCTGCCTTGTCCCTGTCCTGCACTGCGTGGGATCTGCTCAGGAGATCTGACCTGTGGGAGCTACTGGTAGATAAGCTATCACCTGTAAAAGCAGAAGCTGCATTTCTTTGTTACCAAGTGATAGTGGTGAGCAGGGTACAGAAGACCTGAGCCAGAGGTGGTGGAACTGAGTTCCCCCTAGTTCCTGCTGAAAAAAAGCCCCGCTAAGTGGTATGTGTGGAGAAAACCAGGCACTGCTCATCACCTGTCCAATACAGTCCCAACAGTGAAGCATGGTGGTGACAGCATCATGCTGTGGGGGTGTTTTCAGCTGCAGGGACAGGATGATTGGTTGCAATCGAGGGAAAGATGAATGCGGCCAAGTACAGGGATATCCTGGATGAAAACCTTCTCCAGTGTGCTCAGGACCTTAGACTGGGCCGAAGGTTTACCTTCCAACAAGACAATGACCCTAAGCACACAGCTAAAATAACGAAGGAGTGGCTTCACAACAACTGTGGCTGTCCACCAACGTTTACCATCCAACCTGAAAGAACTGGAGAGGATCTGCAAGGAGGAATGGCAGAGGAACCCCAAATCCAGGTGTGAAAAACTTGTTGCATCTTTCCCAAAAAGACTCATGGCTGTATTAGATCAAAAGGGTGCTTCTACTAAATACTAAGCAAAGGGTCTGAATACTTAGGACCATGTGATATTTCTGTTTTTCTTTTTTAATAAATCTGCAAAAATGTCAACAATTCTGTGTTTTTCTGTCAATATGGGGTGCTGTGTGTACAGAAATGAGGAAAAAAAATGAACTTAAATGATTTTAGCAAATGGCTGCAATGTAACAAAGAGTGAAAAATTTAAGGGGGTCTGAATACTTTCTGTCCCCACTGTAGATCAAATGAAAACGAGAGACAAATGAGGAGAAAAGAGGGACTTTGTTCCAAATCAGGGACAGTCCCTCGAAATCAGTGGGTGTTGAGAGCTTTGCTATAGGCTGTGTGTACAGAGCAACAAATGACACCATGAAACTATTTATAATGCCTTTAAGCTGGGGAACTACAGTCTTATCTGATTTAAAGTGGTTCTAAAGCCTAAGAATGCATTAAGGTAAAAACCCTATGTGCTGCAGGAGCCCTCCCAGCCCCCCCCCCTATTCTTACCTGAGCCTGATCCAATCCAGCGATGTGCACGAGAGCAGCGGCTTTCGCCGCTGTCTACCTCCTCAATGGGCAGATTTATAGCAGCAGCAGCCATTGGCTGCCACTGCTGTCAATCAAATGCTGTGTCGAGGGAGCGGGGCTGAGTCACCCGGTCTGTGTCAATAGATGCAGACTGGGTGGCTCAAAGAGGGCACACACGTGTGCCCCCATGGAAAGTGGCTTTTCCTAGGCCACTCGCTGAAGAGGAGGGTCCTGGAGCACTGGCAGGGGATCCCAAAAAAGCAAGATCGGGCTGCTTTGTGCAAAACCATTGCACAGAGCAGGTAAGTTTAACACATTTGTTATTTTAGTTTAAAAAAAAAACAAAGGTTTATTATCACTTTAAGTATTATATCCTTTACTTTGTGACTCTGCCACATTTCCTGGTTGGGACTAGTATGCATACAGTGTGGAGCAATGGCTGTGTTTGAATGCCCCCTGAAGCACAGTTAGATGCCTCATGCTCATAATCTTGGCTCTACCGCACTGGTTCGGTGGGAATAAGAGCAGGGGCCTTTGAAAGTTAAACTAACCAACACTACACATAACCCCATAGTGGCTACTTTAAGATTAATAGCAGGAATTCGGATGTTTTGTGGAAACCAATATGCTGTTCCACCTACTGGCTGCTACCTCCTGGAATGATGTAGCCACCGGCGGGTGGAACCACAGTGTGCAGTGGGGGACCAGGCATCCAACATTACTGGAAGTGTGTTGGATGATGAACATTCTTCAGCAGCCCTGGATTTCCAAGAGAGTGATGCACAGCCAACGAGATAGGTATGTACTAACCTCTTCTTTTTTTGTGACAGGGCTACTTTAAGAAGACTCAAGTGATATTTTCTGCAGCTGTCCCGAATTTCTGACTGCTCTTCACTATGTGTTACACAGAACTTGACACTAATGACAATTTTAAGGATAAAATCTTCATTTTCTGCAATATTGGGTCTTAGCTTTTGGTTGCTAATTATTATCTTTTAATAACAAACAGTTACTAGTGGTAATTTTCCAACAGGAAACTTACAGCAAACTAATTTCTCTGTCTGAGAATTTGAGGTAAAAAAAAAAAAAGAAATGAGCAGTGACTGGGTTCATGCTACATTTAACATCTGTCAGCGAACATAGAAATAAGTCATTTTAATGGTTCTGAATCAGGTCATTACATTCTGTATATTAAACACAGAGATTCAAAGTACATTTATGAATAGAGATTTCTGCTGTTTGAGGAGTTCTTTCGGAATATGGTCACAGGGACATCTACATTCTGAGAATCCATCCACTTCACCCTCTGCTTGGTTGTCGCTTTATAGTGGAGCGATTAGCCAACAAACAGCAACCTATGACACCATTATCTGAGCAGACACAGCATATTACTTAACCTGAATTACACTCACTGGGTGTTACAGCTGATCAAGTTCCTTTGTATTCAACATTTTACATGCCTGCTTGATGATGCTTGTCATTGCTATCATGCAGACAGATGAAAATATTAATAAGCATCTGCAAGAGTGTGACCTGTCGACTTACTGACAAAGAGCATGCTCGCTTTTCTTCTGAGCTTATACTTCAAGTTGTGATTGCCATGTAGATTCCTAATTTGTCCTCAAATAAATATTCCTTTGCGTTTGTTAAGTAAGGGTTTAGTTGTGCTATGAATATCACTGTGTAATAACATGCAAAATACATTAGCTTGTCACCTGATAGAGTTCAGTACACTTAAGCCGGGTACACACTACTATTTTTTTGTTCGTTCAACCCCTCTAGTTGAACGAAAAGAAACTGACAGCTCCGATCGGAGACACTGTACTAACCATGCAAGGTTAGTACAGCGATCTCCCCCACTGAGCTGTTGTGCTTTGACAGGGGGGATGGCCCCCCGTCATAACACTCCGATCAGCTCTCTCTGCCATTGGCTGTGAGCACTGATCGGGAGTCGGTCATCTACTGGTTTTCCAGCATGCACGTCTGACTAAAGTCGGCTGGCTTCTGTCAGACAGACTGACATACACACGGGCCGAATGTCGGACGTTTTTTTTTAAATGGCAAATGTCTCCCGACATTGTGCCCGTGTGTACAGGGCTTTAACCACTTCAGCCCCGGAAGGTTTTACCCCCTTCCTGACCAGAGCACTTTTTACAATTTGGCACTGCGTCGCTTTAACTGCTAATTGCACGGTCATGCAATGCTGTACCCAAACGAAATTTGCGTCCTTTTCTTCCCACAAATAGAGCTTTCTTTTGATGGTATTTGATCACCTCTGCCGTTTTTATTTTTTACGCTATACGCGGAAAAAGACCGAAAATTTTGAAAAAAAATGATATTTTCTACTTTTTGTTCTAAAAAAAATCCAATAAACTCAATTTTAGTCATACATTTAGGCCAAAATGTATTCGGCCACATGTCTTTGGTAAAAAAAATGTCAATAAGTGTATATTTATTGGTTTGCGCAAAAGTTATAGCGTCTACAAACTAGGGTACATTTTCTGGAATTTACACAGCCTTTAATTTATGACTGCCTATGTCGTTTCTTGAGGTGCTAAAATGGCAGGGCAGTACAAAACCCCCACAAATGACCCCATTTTGGAAAGTAGACACCCCAAGGAATTTGCTGAGAGGCATGTTGAGCCCATTGAATATTCATTTTTTTTGTCCCAAGTGATTGAATAATGACAAAAAAAAAAAAAATAAAAAAAAAATTACAAAAAGTTGTCACTAAATGATATATTGCTCACACAGGCCATGGGCATATGTGGAATTGCACCCCAAAATACATTTAGCTGCTTCTCCTGAGTACGGGGATACCACATGTGTGGGACTTTTTGGGAGCCTAGCCGCGTACGGGGCCCCGAAAACCAAGCACCGCCTTCAGGATTTCTAAGGGCGTACATTTTTGATTTTACTCCTCACTACCTATCACAGTTTTGAAGGCCATAAAATGCCCAGATGACATAAACCCCCCCCAAATGACCCCATTTTGGAAAGTAGACACCCCAAGCTATTTGCTTTGAGGCATGTTGAGTCCATGGAATGTTTTATATTTTGACACAAGTTGCGGGAAAGTGACAAATTTTTTTTTTTTTTTTTTTTGCACAAAGTTGTCACTAAATGATATATTGCTCACACAGGCCATGGGCATATGTGGAATTGCACCCCAAAATACATTTAGCTGCTTCTCCTGAGTACGGGGATACCACATGTGTGGGACTTTTTAGGAGCCTAGCCGCGTACGGGACCCCGAAAACCAAGCACCGCCTTCAGGATTTCTAAGGGCGTACATTTTTGATTTTACTCCTCACTGCCTATCACAGTTTCGGAGGCCATGGAATGCCCAGGTGGCACAAACCCCCCCCAAATGACCCCATTTTGGAAAGTAGACACCCCAAGCTATTTGCTGAGAGGCATGGTGAGTATTTTGCAGCTCTCATTTGTTTTTGAAAATAAAGAAAGACGAGAAAAAACATTTTTTTTTTTCTTTTTTCAATTTTCAAAACTTTGTGACAAAAAGTGAGGTCTGCAAAATACTCACTATACCTCTCATCAAATAGCTTGGGGTGTCTACTTTCCAAAATGGGGTCATTTGGGGGGGTTTTGTGCCACCTGGGCATTCCATGGCCTCCGAAACTGTGATAGGCAGTGAAGAGTGAAATCAAAAATTTACGTCCTTAGAAAGCCTGAAGGCGGTGCTTGGTTTTCGGGGTCCCGTACGCGGCTAGGCTCCCAAAAAGTCCCACACATGTGGTATCCCCGTACTCAGGAGAAGCAACAGAATGTATTTTGGGGTGTAATTTCACATATTCCCATGGCATGTTTGAGCAATATATCATTTAGTGACAACTTTGCGCAAAAAAAAATAAAAAAAATAAAAAATTGTCTCTTTCCCGCAACTTGTGTCACAATATAAATTATTCCATGGACTCAACATGACTCTCAGCAAATAGCTTGGGGTGTCTACTTTCCAAAATGGGGTCATTTGGGGGGGGGTTGAACTGTCCTGGCATTTTATGCACAACATCTAGAGGCTTATGTCACACATCACCCACTCTTCTAACCACTTGAAGACAAAGCCCTTTCTGACACTTATTGTTTACATAAAAAAATATTTTTTTTTTGCAAGAAAATTACTTTGAACCCCCAAACATTATATATTTTTTTTAAAGCAAATGCCCTACAGATTAAAATGGTGGGTGTTTCATTTTTTTTTTTCACACAGTATTTGCGCAGCGATTTTTCAAACGCATTTTTTGGGGAAAAAACACACTTTTTTACATTTTAATGCACTAAAACACACTATATTGCCCAAATGTTTGATGAGATAAAAAAGATGATCTTAGGCCGAGTACATGGATACCAAACATGACATGCTTTAAAATTGCGCACAAACGTGCAGTGGCGACAAACTAAATACATTTTTAAAAGCCTTTAAAAGCCTTTACAGGTTACCACTTTAGATTTACAGAGGAGGTCTACTGCTAAACTTACTGCCCTCGATCTGACCTTCGCGGCGATACCTCACATGCATGGTGCAATTGCTGTTTACATTTGACGCCAGACCAACGCTTGCGTTCACCTTAGCGCGAGAGCAGGGGGGACAGGGGTGCTTTTTTTTTTTTTTTTTTTTTTTTTCTTTATTATTATTATTTTTTTATCTTATTTTTAAACTGTTCCTTTCATTTTTTTTTTTTAAATCATTTTTATTGTTATCTCAGGGAATGTAGGAATGTAAATATCCCCTATGATAGCAATAGGTAGTGACAGGTACTCTTTTTTGCAAAAATTGGGGTCTATTAGACCCTAGATTTCTCCTCTGCCCTCAAAGCATCTGATCACACCAAGATCGGTGTGAAAAAATGCTTTCCCAATTTCCCAATGGCGCTGTTTACATCCGGCGAAATCTACGTCATAAAATGCTCGTAGCTTCCGGTTTCTTAGGTCATAGAGATGTTTGGAGCCACTCTGGTCTCTGATCAGCTCTATGGTCAGCTGGCTGAATCACCGGCTGCATTTTCAGGTTCCCTGTTGAGACAGGAGAGCCAGAGAAAAACACGGAAGATGTTGGGGGGGGGGGCATTCCCTCCCACTGCTTGTAAAAGCAGTCTAGAGGCTAATTAGCCACTAGGATTGCTTTTACATGAAAGCCGACCGCTGGCTGAAAAGAATGATACCAAGATGATACCTAAACCTGCCGGCATCATTCTGGTATAACCACTCAAAGTCGTGAATGGCATACCTGAAGACAAAAAAATGGTTAACAATAAAGCACAGTAAACGGTAAGGTATAAAAAATTGCATACCTGAAAAGCAAACATGATAAAACATAATAACAATAAAACATTGCAGAATAGAATACAGTAAAAAAGAGCAGAACAATAGAGAGAGAATAGAGAGAGAGAGAACAATAAAACGACAACTATTTTTATTTTATATTTTTGTTTGTGTTTTTTTTTTTTTTTTTTTTTACACTTTTTTTTGTAACTAACTTTTATAACTGTAACCGGTTCCAGGTTCGGGTCTCTCAAAATGCGATGGCATCTCGGGAGACCCTGTGAAAGTGTACCTAGTCTGTGCAATGCTGTACCCTACGCTAATACTCAACTAGTGCATGGTAGCGTTCAAAACATTCACCAATGCAAAGACCAGGATTGTCAGGACAGGAGGGACAATAATAGCGGGCGTCACGCCTATATCCGCGCTAGCTGCAGACACAACATCTTTTTTGGGGGGTTCGTTGGGTAGGGGTACTCGGGAGGACATAAAGAAAATGCCTCTCATGCAGCCGACTGCATTTGGTTGGGGATGTGAATGGGGGAAGTACAGGCGCTGCAGAAGTGGTGGGTTCCCAATTAGGATTGGCGAATGCAGCAGGAAGGGCACTATGGGCATGATGGGCCTGTGTTTGTCTTCTTCTTGGTGGCAGCGGGACACTACTTGTGCTTGCCACCTCACCAGCTTGAACTGCACTTATGTGACTCGCCACGTCACCACGTGTTACTGCAGTGCTGGTTTGACTACGACCGGGGTGTACTAGGCCGCTGGCGCTTGCCAGTTCACCAAAACGCTACAAAAAAAACTGTTAGCGATCGCAGGGATCAGGCCTGACTCTGCGAACGCTGCAGTTATGCGTTTAGTGTTTTGTAAGTGACAGTGATCGATCGATACTGCACTTGGGTGGGCTGGGCCGGGCCGGGCGGAGGGGCAAAACGCAGGTGCTAGCAGGTATCTGGGCTGATCCCGCTAACACTGCGTTTTTGGGAACCCTAAACTGCTGGGGACACTAGTATAGATCTAATCGGATCAGATATTGATCCGATCAGATACTATACCACTAAGGGAGGCGTATGCTGCGTGCGTGGGTGTTAGCGGTACTGGCGCTAATCTGACGCTGCCTGGGGCTGGCGCTTGCCAGTTCACCAAAATGCTACCAAAAAAACTGTTAGCGATCGCAGGGATCAGGCCTGACTCTGCGAACGCTGCAGTTATGCGTTTAGTGTTTTGTAAGTGACAGTGATCGATCGATACTGCACTTGGGTGGGCTGGGCCGGGCGGAGGGGCAAAACGCAGGTGCTAGCAGGTATCTGGGCTGATCCCGCTAACACTGCGTTTTTGGGAACCCTAAACTGCTGGGGACGCTAGTATAGATCTGATCGGATCAGATATTGATCCGATCAGATACTATACCACTAAGGGAGGTGTACAGTGCATGCGTGGGTGTTAGCGGTACTGGCGCTAACCTGACGCTGCCTGGGGCTGGTGCTTGCCAGTTCACCAAAACGCTACCAAAAAAACTGTTAGCGATCGCAGGGATCAGGCCTGACTCTGCGAACGCTGCAGTTATGCGTTTAGTGTTTTGTAAGTGACAGTGATCGATCGATACTGCACTTGGGTGGGCTGGGCTGGGCGGAGGGGCAAAACGCAGGTGCTAGCGGGTATCTGGGCTGATCCCGCTAACACTGCGTTTTCGGGAACCCTAAACTGCTGGGGATGCTAGTATAGATTTGATCGGATCAGATATTGATCCGATCAGATACTATACCACTAAGGGAGGCATATGCTGCGTGCGTGGGTGTTAGCGGTACTGGCGCTAATCTGACGCTGCCTGGGGCGACGCATATCACCGCCGGGCGATCAGGGGGCTAAACCTTTATTCGGTAATAAACGGCGGGTTCCCTGACACTATAAAAAATAAACGAACTAACCAGCGTCACCCGTAACAGTTATACGGTGATCAGTGGTGAAAGGGTTAACTAGGGGGCAATCAAGGGGTTAAAACATTTATTAGATAGTATATGGGGGTCCCTGTCGCTATAAAATGCTGACGGCGAACCTAAATATTTACGTTCCTAACTAGCGTCACCAGCGACACTAATACAGCGATCAGAAAAATGATCGCTTAGCGACACTGGTGAGGGGGGGTGATCAAGGGGTTAAAACTTTATTAGGGGGGGTTAGGGGGGTATCCTAGACCTAAAGGGGGGTAATACTCACTGCCCTAACACTAACTGTCACAAACTGACACTATGCAGTAATCAGAAAAAAAAAAAAATACTGCTAATGTCAGTTTGTGACAGGGGGGGGGGGTGATTGGGGGGGGATCGGGGGGCGATCGGGGGGGGATCGGGGGTGTAAAGTATGCCTGGCATGTTCTACTGTGTGTGTGTGTGTTGTGTGCACTTACATGTCATCTCCCCTCGGCGCTGGAACGGAAACTGCCAGACCGAGGAGAGATGACATCACATCCTCTGCCTGTGTGAAACGACACACAGGCAGAGGAGGATTCCCATTGGCTGGGAGCGATCGCGAGGGGGGGGCCACGATCGGATGGTCTCCCCCTCGCCTCCCGACGCTCCCAGTCAAATGCCGACCGCCGATGGCACCGGGGGGGGGTCCGATCGGACCCCCCGCCCGCGGGAGGCAGATCACGTACGGGTACGTGATTTTGCCTGCCCGTGCCGCTCTGCCGCAGTATATATGCGGTAGGCGGTCGGCAAGTGGTTAAAGTGGAACTTCACTCTCCCAATCAACATTGATTATTTTTAATCCTCATCCTACTAGCATTGGTAAATAGATAGGAAAGTATATCATATTTACTTGTTTTAAACATTTTTTTTTACATTTCTTCAGTTACTTCCTGTTTTATTTCCTAGGCAAATGATGTCATACATCCGAGGAGTCTTCAGGAGAGGAGGGGGGGGTTTCTAAGCTAAGCACACTTTCCTGTGTTCCGTCAGATTCGGAGACCTGTCAGAATTTGTAATGAAAGTGACATTTGGTTACCGCCATCTTGCTACACCCCGCTCTCCATCACAGTAAGGATACAGTGAGAAGGGGTCAAGTGGACATCTTGTTACACCCACTGGAGTTTTGCATTTTACATTTATTTTTAACAGTAAACTGAGTTTATATAGTGAAAGACAGTACTTAGAACTCAGTTGGACTGTTTAAATGTTGAATTTTAAAAGCATTGGCAAGCCTGCTGATCTCACAGGTTTGCTAATCAGACAGAAGCTCGCTGCTTTTAAAACTCAACATTTAAACATTTACATGGAGTACTAAGTACTGTATTTTACTGTATAAACTCAGTTTACTGTTAAAAATAAGTGTAAAATGCAAAACTCCGGAGGGTGTAACAAGATGTCTGCTTGCTCCCTTCTTAGTGTATCCTTATTGTGGAGGAGTCTGGGGTGTAGCAGGATGGCGGCGACAAAACGTCACTTCCGTTACACATTCTGATGGGTCACCTAATCTGACAGAACACCTGCATACAAGCTTGAACTAAGGGCAGGTGGATTCCAGGAAGTAAATGCTACATGAATAATTTGCCCTTACTCAAAATGGCCACAGCAAGAAATGCTATGGGGTGTTTTTCAAAGTGATTTCTCAACAAAATAAAGCATAGAGACATGGATGGATGGGCGAGTTTGCTTTGAATATTAAAAATTAATGAAATAATTGGCTTGTGGTGCTCAGATACAGTGAAGATCTGTTGTAAAGATGAATTTAAAGTGATATTAAACTCAAAAGATTATTATTTTGCAGCTTATTAATTCTTAGATGTCTGCATAAGTTTTTTTTAGGCTTCTTTCCTTTATTTTCACCTAACAATCTAGCCAGTAAGTCAGTTGTTTTTCAAGCTCTCCTACAAATTTAGCAATTAGAGGAGGGGTCTCACCCTGACAACTGTCCAGGTAGCACAGAACATCGATCACCTGACTCCACCCAAATATATAGACTCTCCAAGCAGGCCAAGGGATTCAAGAAAACCCCTGCCCATTGGCTGAGATACCCCATATACCCATAACCTGACCTTGCGTTGCCCTTCTCATATCTAGTACCACCAAGTGCCTGGCCACCTAGTGGTAGAAGAGAAAAGTGCAACAAGGCCAAACTTAGGGAGAAATCACTAGATCTCTAACAATCAACCAGGATAATTATTCCTGGCAGTAAATTTCTAAGGAGCAACCCTGCCTAAACTCCAGGCTGCTACAGAGTGTTGAGACAAATCATTTACCACTGACAGGAGTGCTTGCAACAATCAGCTTTTTTTTATTCACGTAAAACCTTTATCCCAAAAGAAAAAAAAATGTTACTGTAACTGCTTGTGTGACTCAAGTGTGAGCTGGAGTTTGGCTTGCATTTCTTAGTGTCTAAATCTGTTAGTACATCTGTAGCACCCTCTAGTGTGCTACTAGTGGTAGTACGGGTAAATTATAGTCTGGCTCAGGCTAAGCCTAAGCCATGGAATCTGGGTCAGGGTTCATCAGAGTTCAGAGCTGGGTGACTCATCTAGGCAGCTCTCTGGTACCCCCCCCCCCCCTATTCTAGAATGTTGGAAAATATTCTAGAAATTAGTGAGCAGAAGCTCGGAGGGTTGTCTTGGATGTTTATGGGCCCTTAGCCAATCCCCAGGAAGTGGGCCTGGCAGGGAACTAAGTGAGCTCTTAAATAAAGATGAGTCATGCCAGCAGGGTAGTCGGGTGGAAGATGGCGATGCAGTGCTGAGTGAGTCTGTCGGTAGCCCTCGAGGGTCCACTGCTGAGGAGGGGCTCTACCTCGGGCCGAGGCTCAGGTGGCTGGCCTGGAAGTATCCTACCACAGAGCAAGTTCTAGGAAGCTTTCCAGAGAAGCAGCGGGAGCAAGGAGAGACAGAGTGAGTAGATCAGCACGGTGCAGGGACAGACAAGGGAGGAGCCTGTCACATACAGCAGATCTCTCCTGAGACAGTAGTGGACAGCTAGTGAAGCAGCAGCCAAGTGGGCTAGCATTTCTGCGAGAAGTAGAGCTGGGATCAGTGTCTACAGGGAAGCAGAAGGTGTTGCACGATGCAGTTCACTCCACATGTGCTACTTTTCCAAGGGACTGAGAGTTCCTAGCCTTTAAGCGGCTGTTGCTAAGCTAACAAAAGACTGTAAGTTCCTGAGGCTGGCTTCATACTGATGTGACTTGAATGTAGGTTTCCCCACATCCAATTCGCATGACAGGAGACTGTGACTAGCTCTCAATGGAGCCAGATCACACACCTCCAGGGTGGCCGCGGTCTAAATTGCAGAATGGTCCTGTACATCTTCTGGTCCATTTCAGGTGGGAATTCATCCAAAAATTCGGACCTGATTTGCACCTGAAATGGTGAACAGACATGCACCAGGCCCCCTGTTGTGAGCCGTGGCTGTAAGTAGTGTAAACCCTGCCTAAAGGAGTCAACCAAGAGGAGCTGTACAAAGGATCAAGATATTGTGCAGGAGGATTAAGTGGAAGCTGTGTAAATAGGGAAGAAGTCGTCCCTGGTTCTGTTGTTATTGTCAAGTTGGGCATCCCATAATTTCTATCCCTATCCAAGTTATTATCCCCTAATAATACAACAAAAACAAGTTCCAGGACTGTTTTCTGTGTCTGGATGCAAGAAGGAAATGCTATGTGACTGGCTGTGTAGCAGTGGGGAACCCTTTCATTTGAAGACAGGGGGCTACACATCTAACACTCCCCTACCCCAGACTTACAATGCTTCTGTCTAAATGTGCCCCCTGTGCTCATTTATCCAAATCGGATGCATTCTTAAGCCTTGTACACACGCTTAGATTTTCGGACGACTGAACGTGCTAGTCTCATGTCGAAAGTGAAGAGGTTACTTACAATACGGATGACAGAATACAACGTCAGAAGTGACGTAATGTGTTAGTTAGTTAGTTTTGTATGTATGCTTTTTCGTTTCTGAGCATGCTTAGTCTTGCTCTTATGATTTTTTTCGTACAAAAACCATACTAATGAAACGAAAATCAGACGTTGAGTTCACATCCAACAAAAAATTTCTATAGTCTGCACATCCAGCTTTTGTCTGACGAAAAAGCGAAATCGGCTGTCGAAAGCACCGTACTAACGGTTCAGAAATCGGCAGACTAATTTTTCCATCCAATTTTCGTACCCTAACACAGAGGCAATATATTACATTTTTGATTTTGGGTTTAATACTGCTTTAAAGAGTTAAAAAAAAAACCTAAATGTCAGCAGCAAATACTGTAGCTGCTGACGTTTAAGAAACAAACACTTGCCAGACCATAGAGCCCAGCCATGTCTTTGCCAGAGTTGATTCTTTGCTAGGCTTCGGGCTCTCTGGTGCTGCCATCTTAGATATAGGAGCCGGTGTTCTGATGAGAAGTGTCCTCCTATCGGATAGTGTCCGCCCCGTACTGCGAAGGCGCAGCGCTTGCGCAGTACGGAGGAGAAGGAGATGCCAAGTGTCCAAAGTTGATCAGCTGACCATCAGCTGTACACGGCGCTTGGGCAGGTAATAGTGAAGGCTTTGTATGAGGGCCCCTCGCGGGCTCGCTTCGCTCGCCGCGATTCGGGCATGGCCTCGCTGCGCTCGGCATCTATTTATTCTAACTCTATGTCCACTTGGATAGTGGGGAATGAACCTATTTATTCTAACTCGCTTCACTCGCCACGCTTCGGGCACGGCCTCGCTGCGCTCGGCATCTATTTATTCTAACTCTATGTCCACTTGGATAGTGGGGAATGAACCTGGACACAGGGCAGAATAAATGTGCAAGCGCCGTGTACAGCTGATGATCAGCTGTTCAACTTCGGAGACTTTCGGCATCTCGTCTGTCCTCCGTAGTGCACCTGCGCAGTACAGGGCGGACATTATCCGATGGGGGACAGTATTCGCCAAGACACCGGAAGTGATTTCCTGAAGTCTCACTGCCAATGTCCCACTTTGCATGTGCGCGGAATGACAGTGGTGTGAGCTTGGTCCCACATTCTCCTACCACATGTAATGTGTTCCAGGAGACCTCAGATGGGGAGTGTGGGGGCACACCTTGTGTAATTCATCCATATGTAAGAAGAGAGGAAGTGGGAGTTGGTACCTGTCGCAAAAAGGTACCTGCTCCATAAAAAAATTGTTAGAGGCAGAGGGAATGAACTTCTGAATGAACATCTGTTTTAAGTAAAGTCAATGAAGGTTTTTTCATCATAATGGACTACTGCACTTTGCACATGTTTTACATTATGAATACATTTATTGATGTTTTATGTGACTGAACTCCAGCTTTAATGTATGCAATGTACAGTCATGTTGATCAGGGCTGATGTTAGAAACCATGGGGCCCTGCACAGCTACCTCACAGGGACCCCCTGGAAAATATCAAATTATATTTTTGCTAAAAGCCGCGATTTTTTGCTTCGCAACAATGTCAGTATTTATACCCCCATCGAACAAGACCCATTCACGTAAATAGTGCTGCTCTGCAAATGCCCCACAACCGCGTGCAAAGCACCCATTTGCAGTGCACTAGTGTGGGGTTAACGTAGGTGGTGAGGAGGCAATATGCCTTGAGGAGCAATATTGAGGAGGCAATATGCTTCCTCACTGCTTGTCAAATGTTCTCTGAAAATGTTCACTGCTCTTCAGACATCCAAGCACATTTGAACGAGTCCCTAATTTTTTCAAATTTTTGTTTTTCGTATTTTACATTTTTTTACATTGTTTTAGAATTGTATTTTTAAGGCCTCATACACACGGACGTTATAAAAAACAGGCTGTAAGGCTAGTAAACAGCACCAGGAAAAAAGCAGCGTTAATAACGCGATTTAATTAGCGTTTTGATTTGGTGTCAATGCGCGTTTAACGTCGTTTGTAAGCATTAACGCTAGGCACGTTTTTATCAAAAATAATCCCTCTGCTATTTTCCACTCCCAAATTACCCACAATGCCAAGGAAAACAAATAAACAACGTGCAATATCATTTGATGGGGCCATTTTGGTTGGAGAGAGAGGAGAGAGATAGTCTGTGTGAGTTTGTTTGAGTATTTGTGGAGTTTTTGCGATTTTGCGTGCGTTTTTCTCGGATTTTTGCATTATGGATCCTGTTGTGCAAAAGATTAATGAAGCAATCCTGCTTATCATCTTGCAGAGGATTCGTAGAAGGAGACAGTTGGAGGAGGATAGAAGCAGTAGACAACGTGGCTTCTGGACCCATCCACTGATATCCCAGCGGCTGTCAGTGGGGTACTTCACCCAGATGTATGCAGAACTGCGCATACACCCGGAAAAGTTTCACAACTTTACTAGGATGTCTGTGACGCTGTTTGATGAGCTCTTGGAGAGACTCCGGCCACGATTGACCAGGATGGACACTGTCATTCGTCGATCTGTGTCACCGGAGGAACGGCTGTTAGTGACACTGAGGTAAGTGAAATAAGTACTCATTTGGGATAGGGTTGTGGGTAAAGGTTAGGTTTTGGAGAATTGGAATAGTGGTAGGGTTTATGGGTTATGAGGTAGGGTTTAGGGAATGAAGGGTTGGGTTTAGGGGTAGCATTTAGGCAATAGAAGTTTGGGGAATAGTGGGTTGGGGTTAGGGGTAGTACTTTTTATTTGTATGCTGTTTTCATTAATTTTAAAATTTTTATGTTAGGTTCCTTGCCACTGGACAAAGTTTCGTGTCTCTAAACCATTTTTTGCTCCTTGGTGTCGCAACTGTCTCTGTAGTAACATGGTCAACATGTGTTGCAGTTTGGGAGGAGCTACATGACTCAGTCATGCCGGAGCCGACCGAAGAAATCTGGGAGTCTGTTGTGGATGGATTTTGGGAAAAAACACAATTTCCTAATTGCATCGGTGCCCTGGATGGTAAACACATCAGGGTGAAGAAGCCTCCCCACTTCAGATCATCTTATTTTAATTATAAGAAATATTTTTCCGTGGTACTCCTGGAATTGACTGATGCCCTTCTAAAATTCCTTGCTGTGGATGTGGGAGCTTACGGCAGCCAAGGTGACTCCCGCATGTTCAGAGTCTTCATTCGGAAGTCTTCATTCGGAGTCTTCATTCGGACGTCGTCTGCATGAGGGACGCCTCAACATACCAGCCAGTAGGCCTCTACCCTACACTGATGAACCAAGTTTGCCGTTGGTGATGGTTGTGGATGAGGCTTTTGGATTGGCTGAAAACCTTATTAGGCCATAGAGTGGATATGGACTCAGCCATATACAAAGAATTTTCAGTTATAGGCTCAGCCGTGCACGCCGTGTGGTTGAGTGCGCGTTTGGTGTCTTGACTGCCAAATGGAGGGTTTTGCTGTCCTCCATGCAACTGGATGTGGAGAATGCAATCAAGGTGGTCCTGGCATGCTGCGTGCTACATAATCTTCAGAGGAACAATGATAGGAGTAATGTGGAACTGGAGCCTAGCAACCCAACACATTGTGTTCAATTTATGGACTTGTGGTCAATGGCATGGGTCATGACAATCTGCAACCAATTTGCCCAATATTTTGTATCTCCTAATGGAGAGGTGTCATGGCAAGATGATCATATTTAAAAAACAATGTTCACATTGAAAAAATCAGCATGGATTTTGTTCTTTTTAATAAAACACGTCATATTCATGTTACTGCTCTTTGTGTCCATGTTTCTTCTTTTGTTCCTCGAGTTCATTACATTCTGCGTGAGGTAAACGCATGCTAGGCCTATTAGGGCTAAGCATGCGTTTGTCTCAAGCAGAGTGCAATGTGCTCTATTCAATCTGCTTGGGACAAACGCATGCTAGGCCTAGGGCTCAGCATGCATTTGTCTCAAGCAGAGTGCAATGTGCTCTTTTCATTCTGCTTGGGACAAACGCATGCTAGGCCTAGGGCTTAGTATGCGTTTGTCTCAAGCAGAGTGCAATGTGCTCTTTTCAATCTTTTTAGGATAAACGCATGCTAGGCCTATTAGGGCTCAACATACGTTTGTCTCAAGCAGAGTGCAATGTGCTCTTTTCAATCTGCTTGGGACAAACGCATACTAGGCTCAGCATGCGTTTGTCTCAAGCAGAGTGCAAATGACTGCTGTTGCGCATCCTATAATAAATTAAAACAGACAGAATTTGTCAAGCAAAAAAGTTTTATTGACCAGGAAAATAATTACAACTGGTGAACTGGTGATAGGTTTGCTGGGATGCCTGGTCACTTTAGGGATGTGGGGATTGGGTACGGGGGAAGGAATGGGCATGGCGCCTATGCATATGACATGGCGGTGTAAATTCTTCGTAGGAGGGTGGGGGGTACAATGGGGTCTGGGGCATGGTGGGTGGCGGCTGGCGGAGAGGAGGGGGCTGATACAGAGAGGGGTGGGCGTGCACTGCTGAGGTCCCGGGGGCCATTGGGGGATCCCGAGATGCAGTGTATGGATCGACGGAAGGTGGAGGTGGCACACCACTGTATTTTAACTGTCTGTATTGAACACAGATGGTGTTCAATCGATCCATGCACTGTATCTCAAGGTCTCCACCCATGTCCTCCATTAAGTTGTACATGTATCGGCAGAAGCAGGCGCGCTTGTTGCTTGGGTCAAGGAAGGCATCAAAGCTGCGCCTCTCCTGCCGCACTTCCTGCAGCAGTGCATGTACCCTGGTCTCAGTCTCAGAAACAAACTCGCCCACCCTCTGCCGCTGGTTACGCCCATGCCCAGGGCCACGACCAGGGCCACGACCATGCACCTCCCCGTGTTGGCTGATGTTGGAGTCCTGCAAAAGAAAAAAATATATAAATTGGCAGGCATGTAGGTAAATAATGAAAGACAATAGTTCCGCGCTTAGGAAGTGAAAGAAAGGAACTGCAGCCGCCCCCCCCCCCCCCCCCGACACAGAAAATCACCTAAGTGAAATTCTAATCAGACAGAATTCTATAATGGGGGAATTGGCGCTGTTCAACCATATATGCACTGGATAATGCACATAAATGTATAAGTGTAAAAAAATTAAATAAAAATATAGAATATAAGTGTAAAGAGAGTGTGGAAAAAAAGAAAGGTTATATTATTATTATTATTATTATTATTATACAGGATTTATATAGCGCCAACAGTTTGCGCAGCGCTTTACAACATGGGGCAGACAGTACACTTACAATACAAATCAATACAGGAGGGATCAGAGGGCCCTGCTCGTTAGAGCTTACAATCTAGAAGGGAGGGTCAAATGGAAAAAAAAAAAGGACAGTTGTTAGGTGTGGGTAGGATAGGCTTCTCTGAAGAGAAGGCTTTTCAGGGATCTTCTGAAAGCTAATAAAGTAGGAGATAAGCGGACAGATTGGGGTAAGGAGTTCCATAGGATTGGAGAGGCTTTGGAAAAGGCTTGGAGGCGAGCATGGGAGGAGGTGACAAGGGAGCTAGAGAGCAGGAGGTCTTGAGAGGAACAAAGAGAGCGAGTAGGTTGGTATTTAGAGACTATGCAAGTGATGTAGCTGGGGGCGAAATTGTGGATGGCTTTGTACGTAGTTGTTAGAATTTTGAATTTAATTCTTTGGCCGAGCGGAAGCCAGTGGAGGGATTGACAGAGAGGAGTGGCAGACACAGAGCGATTGGTAAGGTGGATGAGTCTGGCAGCGGCATTCATAATGGATTGAAGAGGTGATAGACTATGTAGAGGTAAGCCAATGAGAAGGGAGTTGCAGTAGTCAAGGCGAGAGATGACCAGCGAGTGAATTAAGAGCTTTGTTGTGTCATTGGTTAGAAAGGGGCGTATTTTGGAGATGCTGCAGAGGTTGAGGCGGCAGGATTTGGACAGTGATTGGATGTGTTGCTTGAAGGAGAGTTCAGAGTCTAGGACTACACCTAGAACCTTGGCATGTGGGGATGGGCTTATAGTTGTGCCATCGATTTTGACAGAGAGATCAGGGGAAGAGGCATAGGGGGGGAATTAGAAGTTCGGTTTTGGCTAGATTGAGTTTAAGGAAGTAGTGAGACATCCAGACTGATATATCTGAGAGTAAATTACTGATACATGAGGAGACAGGGGGACTGAGCTGAGGGGTAGAGAAATAGATTTGGGTGTCATCAGCGTGGTATTGGAAGCCATGGGAGGCTATCAGTTGACCCAGGGAGGCAGTGTAGATTGAAAATAGTAGAGGTCCAAGAACAGAACCCTGAGGGACCCCAACAGAGAAAGGAAGAGGAGAGGAGGAAGTAGAGTTATAAGAAACGCTAAAGGTGCGGTTGGATAAGTAGGAGGAGAACCAGCGAAGTGTACAGTCACGGAGACCAAAGGCGTGTAGTTTTTTGAGGAGGAGGGGGTGGTCAACCGTATCTAAGGCAGCAGAGAGGTCCAGGAGTAGGAGTACAGAATAGTGTCGATTGGTTTTGGCCGTTAGTAGATCGTTTGTTAGTTTTAGGAGAGCAGTTTCTGTGGAGTGTTGAGGACGAAATCCAGACTGAAGGGGATCGAGAAGGCCATTATCAGCGAGGTGGACGCTCAGTCGGTTGTAGACCAGAGGTTCGAGGAGTTTGGATAAGAAGGGGAGCAAGGAGATGGGGCGTAGGTTGTTAAAATTGGATGGGTCCAGTGAGGGCTTTTTAAGTATGGGTCTGACAAGTGCATGTTTTAGAGAGTTAGGGAAGATGCCAGAAGAGAGGGAGAGATTGAAGATGTGGGTTAGAGAGTGTAGTATAGGGCCAGAGGGTGAACGTAGCATTTGTGAGGGAACAGGATCCAGAGGGCAGGTGGTAAGGTGGACATTAGCAAGTAGTTTAGCAACTTCGTCTGTAGTGGTGGGGTTGAAAGAGGGAAATAATGATTGTGCCTGTGGGCATGAAGTGTAAAGCGTGGAGGGTGTCTGCACAGTAGAGATCTCAGCGCGAATAGTATCAATCTTCTGTTTGAAGTGATTGGCGATCTCCTGTGCAGTGAGTGAGTTGGCGGGTGGAGGCGGTGGAGGACGAAGTAGAGAGTTGAAGGTTTAGAAGAGTTGACTGGGACAGGATGATAAGTTGCTAATGAGAGTAGTAAAATAGGTCTGCTTGGCAGAGAGGAGGCTGGAGTTGTATTTTTGGAGGGCAGATTTATATTGGTAGAAATCTCTCTGGGACTTAGTCTTACGCCATAGGCGCTCCAGAGCACGACTACGTTTTCTCAGACTTCTAGTATCATCTGTTTGCCAAGGTTGAAGGGGTCTGGGCTTGATTCTGTGTGTAGTGAGGGGGGCAAGTGAATTCAGTGAGGCTAGAAGTGAAGCGTTGTACACAAAAGTGGCTAGGTTGGTGCAGGAGAGATTTTGTCGTAGAGGTTGTTGATAATATACTTAGGTTATAAAATATACTTTTTCGGATTCACGCTATGAGGCTCACTTTTGTTTTGCCACATATGGATGTTTAATGCCGGGGAGTGATCAGAGGTGATCGGGACATCAGAGAAGGAGAGGAGGACTGAGGACTGTCACCAAGGATCATCGCTGCTGGATTGTGTCTACATGCCTGTTACCCCTGCAGGGGTTAGGCACTCTGGTGAGTGAGGGCACAAGTGGGGGTGCATAGGAAGACGGGGAGCACTTGCCACATCAAGAATATTGTCATTTGACTGAAGGGACACATCACAGTTTTTTAAGAAGATTTTTTAAGAATTTTTTGGGGACACTGTTTCTCACTATCACTTTGTTTATGAACTAAGTAGTCACACATGTTTAATGTTTCCCTTCATCACTTTGTTTATGAACTAAGGAGTTTAAATATCAAAACTGGACATTTTATTTATTTTTTGGAATGGTTTAGATTGGATTTCTTCACCACTTGTTTTTTATCAGTGTTTGGATTGTTCACAGATTTTTATTGATGTATTAGAATACATGTGTTATAGCACATTGCTCTTTAATATATACTACCGTGAGAGTATTACGCATATATACATATAACCTTTCTTTTTTCCACACTCTCTTTACACTTATATTCTATATTTTTATTTTATTTTTTTACACTTATACATTTATGTGCATTATCCAGTGCATATATGGTTGAACAGCGCCAATTCCCCCATTATAGAATTCTGTCTCCATGTAGGTAGATAGACAGACAGACATAGACAGGCTGACACAATGGATGGACAGTTACCTCATGTGTTGTCTCCTCAGCGAGGCTTTCAACACTGCTGTCACGGGGAGATGTGTGGGCTGAGCTGTCCGTGGCACTGGGGGTGGGTCTGTCCACTGCCCGAACTTCCCCTGCCTTCTCTCTTCTCTCGCCAATATTGGATATTGTCCTACAAAGAATAGAACTAAATAGCTGACATTATACAAAGAAAATGCATATTGCAAAGAAATGCACAGGGTTAATTAAATGCACAGGTTTATTTATAAAAAAATAATAACTTACTCTCTGGTGATGCTGATCATGGCTTGCCTTACGCAGGCCAGGTTTTGGTGGTAGACATTAGGCTTCCTTTTGGGAGCTGGGGCTCCGGATCGGGCTGATTTTTTCTCTTCAGTGAGGTCCCTCCTCACACGATCGTGGAGTGATTTCCACCGCCACTGAAGGACTTTGCCTAAGAATAGTGGACAAGAATAGAAAAGTGGAAAGGAAGAGGTAATTATGCATTATACGTTTATTACATTACAGAACAAACAGATCATGCATTCCATTAACATAGACTTACTTGTTTGTTTTTGGGTACCATGTGACATATCTTCTCACCCCGGGGTGAGAGATGCATTTATCTCCATCTCCATCATGAGCAAGGTCCCACAGCACGAGATGGGCCTCCACAGCTGTGATGAGAGCTGGTTGTGACACAGAGCTGGCCATGCCTGTTCCTCCTCTTTTTATTTCCCACAATCCTCCAGGTGTGCAAGGGACTTTTGGGTAATTACAGACAGGAATTTCCTGTTTTTACTTACATACAGTGACCAATCATATAATAAAAATTTTTACAGCTTAAGAATGCTGATGCTAAAAAACGTCGAAATAGCGCTAATGCGCGTTTTTGAGCTTTTTTCCGCATCAGCGTCAAAACAGCTCTAGCGCTGGAGCCTCTGAAGGCACTGGTCCTTGTTTTTTTTTGGAGCTTAAAAACGACCATGCCTGTTACAGCTCAAAAATGCCATTGTGTGTTTGAGCCCATTGAATAACATGGAGTGGCGTTCTTAAGCAGCAAAAAAAAGCTCAAAAAAGCCGCTGTTAAAACGTCCGTGTGTATGAGGTCTTACTTTTTTAACTGCCCTGTTGGAGGACTCTGTTGAAATATCAGGGGTCTAAACAGACCCCTGATGTCTCACATTTGAGACAGAAAAAGGAAGTGAGGACAGTTCTTCAGTCCCTTTCTCTGCAGTTTCAGCTGCACTGGAAAGTATATGAATGGGAAGGGCTCTGTGCTGAGTAGCTTTTTGTTCATTCACAAACTCAAGCATAATAAACAGAGTTTATTATGCTTCAGTGATAAATGTACATAGTGATCAATTGGTACCGATCACTCACTGTGTTCAGTCAGGGAAGGAAGGGGCTGGTAAATATGACATATTTACCTGCCACTGCTCCCCACTCTTTATCATGAAACATCCCCATTTGCTTGCAGCAGCTGGCTGTGGGAGAAGAGAGAAGGGAGGCCGGCAGCACTGCTGGGGGAGGGGGGCATACAGGGGGGCCTAGACAGCAGGTTGATGGGGACGCAAGTTCAAGAACTGATCCCCCTGCAGCGCAGCCAGAGGGAGAAAGAGGAGGAGAAGCCAGCAGCGCTGCAGGGGGATCAGCAATAAGCCAGTATAGCCAGCTTTCCTTTTGAACTGATGGGGCCAGGCCTTATCAGTGGTGCTGGTTGTGATACATGAGTTTCTCCAAGAGATATTCACTCAGATATTTATTATCCCTCTTTACAGAATCTTACCCAGTCGGGGTTGTTTTTTTCACTACAGGTAGGACTGACCACAGGGGGCTTTAGGAGTTCACCTGCCACCTTCCCCGCATTTTTCTGTGTTATTAATGTGGGGTTGGCTCCTTCTAGTGTTTGTTGGACTCTATGTGTCATTTCCTTTTTCTTTTGACAAAACTCAGAGCAAAGCATCGTGGTATGTGTAGTTCAGAGTGCTGAAGTTTTAATGCCAGCAGGACTGATCTGAACTACGACTACTAGAATGCTGTGTGGATAGAACAGACTGCTGGGAGAGGATATAAAAGGACTGGTCGTGTCCTGCATCGCTCTCTTGGGATGCCTGTTTGACTAGGAGGTCTGTGTGACAGTGAGCTGCTGTGATTCGCAGCCTACACAGCAGGAAGCTGTTCAGCTATACCCAGAGGGAGCTCTGTGGACAGCATTGATTTTCCTACAGCGGACCGAAAGTTGTTCCAGGTTATGCAGAGATACCTGCACTTCAGATCCGAGTAGGCTGCAGTGTGGCGCGGTGGACGCCATTTCCCAGAGCCAGGATACAGAGAGAGTTCCTGATAGAGTGTTCTTCATCACCTACATCGTTGCCAGCTGTATCTGGGTCCAGTGCGGTGAGCGGGCATAGCCAATCTAGTTGCTTTAAGACACTTTTCAGACATCATTTATTCAGTTCAGTTTAGTGGTACTTGTAGTGCCACTGGAAGTCAGTTCTAATACTATAGTGAACACTGTAAGCAGACATCTATGCCCTGTTCACATTATTGCTTCTTGTAGTTTCATTGGATATAAGACCACTAGGGTCATACAAGAGGAGATTAAAGTAAAATAAGGATACCCTAAAGTTCTGTCAAATTTGCTATACCCTATTATCAAGGATTACCCTAATCACATTTCATCTAAACTAGCTGAAGACATCTGGATTTCAAGGAATAACCTCTCCACCTTATGTTGTCTTTTCCTCACTTGCTTCATTGGTGTCCATTTAAGGGAGCCAACCAATTTGAATATAATAATATGCATATTGTTCTTTTCATGTTGTGCAATTCTTAATGGCCTGTGGGTTGAGGTGACAGAAGGGAGTGATCCTGACATAGGAAATACAGTGTCAGTTCTCTACCCTTCTGTTGACCTGTTCACAGTTTCTGTGATTGGCTTAATATCTGATTGAACTTGAATCATACTGTGTTGATCTGTGTTCATTTACAGTTGAAAGAGCTTTAAACCACTATATTGCCTTTTCCATAAACATAGCCATAATGTTCGTAAACGTGCCTTTCTTATATTACAGTGTTGAAATATACTTATTTCTGTGTTCTCAGTAATACAGTAAACAAATTTGAACTGTGTCATTAT
Organism: Lithobates clamitans; assembly: GCA_037952925.1. NCBI lineage: Eukaryota > Metazoa > Chordata > Amphibia > Anura > Ranidae > Lithobates > Lithobates clamitans. The sequence continues at coordinate 2,444,308 of JBBGZY010000583.1, forward strand.
TATTGTGTGAGTCTCTCATTATTAGTACAGTTGTTAAGATGACTGAACCCAGGGTTTCGGAGGTAATGGAGGATCTGCCGAGTCGAGGCAACCAGTGGGGTACAGAGTCTATTAGCAGCCCTCACGGAGGTACCGCTACATATATTTAAATGAAAGTTTTTTGTGCCTGTAGTTTAGCTTTAATTAAATTATTTTTAAATGCAAGCAGTGTAAGTACCTGAATTTGACCTGGTATCAGCCTTCTGCAGTTCTAGTAGGGAGGGACTGGAGTGTAAGAGAAAGAAGCTGTACAAAGAGCCAATCAGCTCACATTCTGACAAGTAGCAGGCCAATAAGCAGAGTGACAGAGAGATAAGCAAATCACTGTGCTGCTTCCTGGGCAACTTGGGCTCAGTGGAAGTGAATTGAATGATGCTCGCCATCAGACCGAGGACATATAGCTACAGAAAAAATACTGTGGGTGACTTCTTGATTCAAGATAAATATGACAACAGACATCCCAAGTCTCTTGCAAGAGGCAGGAGTGTCCTATCCTTCTCTCCTTTCCAGCCGGCTGCGGGAGGGAACTTTAAGGAATTGGACAAAGTGAGTGAGATCACTCCTGTGTCCTGTGATAACTGAGCAGAGTAAACTGTTTGTAACGCTGCGTACACATGATCGGACATTCGGACAACAAAATCCATGTTTTTTTTTCCGACGGATGTTGGCTCAAACTTGTCTTGCATACACACAGTCACACAAATCTTGTCGGAAATTCCGAACGTCAAGAACGCGGTAACGTACAACACGTACGACGGCACTAGAAAAGGGAAGTTCAATACCAAGTGCGCCACCCTTTGGGCTCCTTCTGCTAATCTCATGTTAGTAGAAGTTTGGTGAGAGATGATTCACGCTTTTCAGCCTTGTACTTTTCCGATTGTTACTGCTCTTCAGTTTGTGGTTTTGGGTTCGTATCTGGTTTTCAGTGCTTGCCCCTCCAAAGCGCAGACGAGATCCGTATAAAATATATGGGGTACTTTGCGGGTAGGGGGGCCATTGATATGCCAGAAAATGTTTAATAAACATTTAAAAAATATTTTTTTAATTTAACCTGAAATAATATTTCCTTTGATTTACTGATTGTGTTTCTTTTAGCTGTCTCCTAGGTTCTCCAATGGGCTTTTATTTTTTGACATCTTATTCAATAGTGCAAACGTAATTTATTTGATACATGAGGTGACAATTTCTTCTTCAGCGAACTATTATTATGTTGTAGGTCTGCTACACACACACCTTGTTTTTGTTGTTAATATATGTAATGCATTACTGTTAAAAATATACATAATTTTCAGCACCATGAATGAATTTTGCAGAGTCACGAAAATGGCATGATTGTGACAAATTATAAAGCACTGTGGGAGTTATTTAATAATAATGGAAAATCCACTTTGCACTACAAGTGCACTGCAAAAGTGCACTTGAAAGTGCACTTGTAGTGCAAAGTGAATTTGCCTTTAGGAAACAACAACTTACCGTACTCCAAAAACTGCTATTGAGCATTGAAAGAGGAAGCCACACATTGTTGAGTCTTAAAATTTTTACTCTGTGCACATTCACATGTGCGTTCGAAAAGGGTTTTTGAACAAACCAACATATTTTAGGAATTTTACTTTTGGTATAGACAGTACAAATAGCCTTTTTGTGTTGAATAGGCATGTTTAAAACCATAAAACAATACCCAACTCAGGAACTTACAAAGTTCAACTTTGAAAAAATGAAGGCAAGATCAGACATTAGTATGTCCAAACTGTGTTAATCTTGCCTTCATCAGATGGGGTGATGTCACCCCTGTAAAAGCCACATTTTGAAGATGCACACAAATTGAGAGTAAAAATGGGGATTTCCCTCCTGATCCCAAGCCTAATGTCAACATGTGCTAGCTCCCATCATGGGGGATCAATGGATGTGTTTCGAGGGTGCAATCCCTTCCTCTCAGCTACTTTAGTTGTGAAGAAGGGGTTGCACCCACCAAACGCGCACATTGATATCCCGTGATGGCGGATAGCACATGTTGACACACTGTGTGCATCTTCAAAATTTGGCTTTCAAGATACCGTACTTAAAAAATTGGTGAAAAATATCAAAAAATGAAGACTTTAGGTGTGTTTTAGATTCGGCCTAAAACATCAATGATGTTTTTGAGTCTTTTTTCAATATCATTGATGTCTTCCTTGATCTTTTGTAAATCACGATTGCACACCATGATCTCCCCTATGAGGACGTGTGCACTTGCACTTGTGAAATGCGAATCTTCTTCCACAACATCCACATCACCTAAAATTAAAAAACACACCATGTATTATAAATATGCAGGCATACATCTATTACCTGAAGCTGTGGTCTCAGACACTCACCTGTTGTGGTCACTATTTTGCCCACTTCATAAGCCTCTCCTTCCTCCACATCTTCTGGTTGCGGTGTGGGGATTTGCTTTTATTTCGGAGGTGGGGGGTCCCTGGTGTCCTCAGATGTCCCGAGTCTTTTCTCCTCTATGTGAATGAAAAAAAAGGTATACTTAGCACACAGATATTTGAGGCCAGAAATAGTAATATGAAACATTGCTTGAAAGTTTCGAACAATTGTCTTTTTTGGCAGAGTTCCAAGCTGAAGACATTTTTTTCCCCTTTCTAAAGCTGGAATACTTACCTTTTTTGTACAATTTTCACACATGGAGACACCCCTAGTATCAACTGGAGCACCTGTGTGGGACCCTAAAAAGTTTGTTCTGGTGTCCCACACTAGTGCTCCTGCATCCAGATGTGTAAACAGCTGCTGAGTGTCCTCTCCTTACACTGAATCAAGTTTGCATTTCATTCTAGTACAAACCCATCTAGACAACAATGTCATAAACTTTTAATAGAAATAGGCCTGAACAAATGTAGTTAACCTGTATCTGTCAAAAACATCGTATTAGTGGGCGAATGAACGATGTTTACTACGAACGATTACTGTGCCCACGAACCTGAAAGTTGCCATTTTAAACTGTACAAAAGTAAAGAAAAGCACATGGAGCAGCATGCAAGTACCGTATATACTCGAGTATAAGTCGTTCCGAGTATAAGTCGAGGCCCTAATTTACCACAAAAAAATGGGAAAAACTTATTGACCCGAGTATAAGACGAGGGTGAGAAATGCACAGCTACTGTAAGTGGAAAAGAGGGTCAACAATGCCCATTTGCAGCCTCACTGTGCCCATTTGCAGCCATAGGTCCCCTGAACTTCAAACTCGGTAGTTAAGGGTTCCTAGATGCCCCCTAGCTGCAGCCAAAATTTGGGGTCTCTGAACCCAAAGGGTCCCGAAATGACATTGCAGCAGATGGACACAGTTGACCAAATTTGGGGCCCTGTATCTCAGGGCCACTTAGGGCTAAGAACCCCAAATTTGGTGTGCAAACCCAGTGGAACTAGCACCATAAACTTTCCAAAGCTGGGGTTTCTAGCACCAAGTGGCCCCGAGATACAGGGCCCCAAAAATCAGTTCAGAAAATGTCAAGCACTTTTCTACAGCAGAGAATGACATTTTCCGAACCGGTTTGGGGGCCCCGTATCTCAGGGCCACTTAGTGCTAGGAACTTCAGCTTTGGATATGTTGTGGCACCAGTTCCACTGGGTTTGCACACCAAATTTGGGGTTCCTAACACCAAGTGGCCCTGAGATATGGGGCCCCAAAGTCGGTTCAGAAAATGTCAAGCACTTTTCTGCAGCAGAGAATGCCATTTTCCGAACCGATTTTGGGGCCTTGTATCTCGGGGCCACTTAGTGCTAGGAACTTTAGCTTTGGATATGTTGTGGTGCCAGGTCCACTGGGTTTGCACACCAAATTTGGAGTTCCTAGCACCAAGTGGCCCTGAGATACGGGGCCCCAAAGTCGGTTCGGAAAATTAAATTTTTTGCTGCAGAAAAGTGCTTGACTCGAGTATAAGTCGAGGGGGGCACTTTCAGCACTAAAAAATGTGCTGAAAAATTCGACTTATACTCGAGTATATACGGTAATAATAATAAAAGGAACACAGGACAAATACTTACTTTTTTGAAGAACTCTCTTGATCTTTCTATACTGATCCTGCTCCCTCAATTTCAGGTCTGACCAGCGTTTCCTCCTTGGATCGCCGTACCCCAAAATTCCTGTGCAGACTCTTCAGAACTTTAGCCATGATCTTGGCCTTTCTGACATTTGGGTTTGGGTAAGGTCCATGCTTCCCATCATATAGGCCCTCCTCAAGATGTCCACCATCTCCACCATCTCTATAAAGGACATATTTGAGGCCTTAAATCTCCTCCGGGATCAGGACGTTAGTGGCTCCGGGCTTATATCGTTGCTGCTCTCCTCTGCATGCACTTGCTCTTTCCCTGCCATGTGCTCTCCTACTGCGCCGATAGACAAGGGGCAGGGAATAGACTAGAAAGAACATCAGGGGCAGGCGGAGTTTCATGTATGTGCAGTGAATATAAAGCGTAACGACGTACGTACGTTCTGTGAGAGGAGGAAGTAGTATCAGAAGCGCCGATCGTTAGAACGAAGGTACAATTTTAAATTGGTGCATCAGGGACCTATACTGCTTAAAGATTGAGGCCTATATTGGGACAAGATTAGGAGAATTTAGCCTGACATTAGGGTTTGTCTTGTGTTGTGTCTTGCAGAGAAAATGGATCTATTGAATGATCAGGACTTTATCCCCATATTCATTGATATGCACAGGGAGCTGCCCTGTCTGTGGCAGGTAAACCACCCCTTTTCTAACAATGAAACAAAGAGGAAGGCAGCGCTGGATCAATTGCTGGAATTTGTGAAGCCGGTGATCCCCACGGCCAACATCCCCTATTTGAAGGCCCCAATTGGTGGCATGAGGAGTACTTATAATAGGGAGCGCAAGAAGGTCCAGGATTCCCAGAGATCAGGAGCTTCAGCAGATGACATTTATGTACCCAGACTGTGGTACTATGACAGATTGCATTTTCTGGCAGGGTAGAATGAACCCAGGCCAGCACTCACCAGTCTTCCTTCAAGGCTTTCTTCCACCTCAGCTGAGGCTTTCCGATGTCCAACCTGGGCCTTCCAGCCAGGAAGATGTGGAGAAGCCCAGCATGAGCCAGGTATGGCATTGTTCAACATATTTTTTGTCAAATAATTAATGATGTTAACTAGATGTTATTATTGATCAGTAATTTCTGATTTTACAAAGTGTTTTACATATCAATAGACAGTAGTGGCCACAGATTGGGACAAGAATGAAAAATGCTGGGGTCAGAATGATAGTCTTTTCTATTTATTAACATACAATTTGCAACAGTCATGAGCTGAAAATTGTGTGTGATTGATGAACCAAAAACTAAAACTATGTCCCTTTTTCATACACAGGAAAGTCTCAGCCAGGAGGAGGCTGTGGAAAGTGGCAGCCAGGAGGTGGCGGGGGTAGGGGGCAGCCAGGAGGTGGCCGGGCCCAGTAGCCTGCCCGAACCCCAGGTCCCTCCCCTCCGCCTTCCAAAAAAAAGGCCCAGGAGGAGGAGTAACCTGGAGGAGGCAGCACTTGGCCTATTTCGGAAGGCTACTGCGGCCCTCAGAACCCCCCCAATATTCAAGAGGACCATGCCTACATGGCATGGCAGCCTGCAAAATGCAGGAAATTGAGGAGGGCCAACGCCTCTTATGTAAGGAAGTTAGCTTACAAAGTAAGGGGTTGAGGGGCGGACTCACAAGCCAAAGCCACGTTTGTGAGTTCAACCATGGTCCTCCTCCACCTCCTCCTGCCACAACTACAACACCAGAGCCACAGCCTGGAAGCAGGTGTGGAAGGAAGCGTGGAAGGAAGACAAGAAAGTGATGGCCTGGGTTCAGTCTGGTCTCACAAAAGACCATAGCCTGGGGACATATATGTCATCTGCTGCTGTTCCTGATCTCTTGTAGTCCTGGATTGTGCTCACTATTATAAGGACTCCTCAGGCCACCAATTTTGACTGTAAAATAATTGATGTGTGCCTTGGGGTACAAAGGCTTCACAAATTTCACCAGTTTCTCCAGCGTTGCCTTCCTCTTTATTTTGTTATGACCCATAATAATGGCTATTTATTTTTCACAAATACTTGTCTATGTGTTGTACCTTAAAAAGGACAGTTTGTTTGTGAGTAGGCAGGTACATTTCAAAAATACAATGTCAAATTAACAAGGGACACCAACACCAACCTCCTTGAGGTTAAAAAATACAAGATAATAATAGTGTTGTGGTAACTTGACACAAAACAAAAGAAAAATTATGGAGATCACTATAAAAAAAACAAAATAAAAATAGGAGATCTGGATAAAAAAAATAAATATAAACAAAAACTCTAAACATTTTTATGGAGCTCTGACGAAAAAAAAAATATTCATGAGATCACGAAAAATACTAAAGAAATCAGTTTGTCAGAACTCTGTGAATATCAGCAGCAAAACAACTTCATTATTCTAGCATTATAAAGAAGAAGAGAATGCGCTGCATTAAAAGATTTTAAAATTTGCAGCGTGACGAATGTGCTATCTCCATTACAAACGCTAGTTTTACCGGAACGAGCGCTTCTGTCTCGTACTTGATTGAGAGCATGCGTGGAACTTTGTGCGTCGGAAATGTGTACACACGATCGGAATTTATGAGAACAGATTTTGTTGTTGGAAAATTTTGTGTGACGGAAATTCTGATGGAAAATGCCAGATGGAGCCTACACACGATTGAAATTTACGACAACAAGCTCCCATCGAACATTTTCCATTTTACGGGGCATTACTCTGCTCAGTTCATGAATGAACAAGAGCCCCTTTCTCCTGTTCATTCATCTTCAATGCTGAGAAAGGGACTGGGAAATCTGTGTCCTCAGTCCCTTTCTCTGTCTCAAAGGGGAGATGTCAGGGGTCTTTAGACCCCTGATATCTCACCAAAGCCCCCCCCCCAAAAATATAAAAATAATTTTTGTAAAAAAAATTCTAAAAAATGAACTACTGACACCACTCCCCCCTGCCCTACCAACACTGTCCACTGCCCCAACCCCCTCCCCCAAAAAGCATTGTGAAAAAAATGAAATTGTAAAAAAATCAATACGTAAAAATAAAAAACTGCTGACACTGTCCACTGCCACATACCCCCCACCCCCTTCCCCAGAAGCACTGTGAAAAAATATTGAAAACGTGATTTGCCGCTGGGGTGGGGTTGGTAGGGTGGATTGGGGCTGTTGCGGGCATGGAGTGCCACCTCCCTGAAATTAGTTTGCCACCTCCCTGAAATTAACTTTTCCAGGTTGGGATGTCTGCAACAAAAGCTGGTTTTGGTATTTAAATGGGATTTTCATTTTACATTATTATTTTTGGCTGAAACTCCACAGTAAGTCATATTCAAATATTTCAATAAACATGCAGACTTTCTTTTTTTTTTTTAAATCAAATTTGTCTCTTACAAATTCTATTTTTAAAACAGTATTATAAAATATACTTGACTCGTATCAAAGGCGGGTAATGCTACTTAAGTGCATTGTAAGCTTTCCTATGTAATGTCCCAGCAATCTGTTAATGACACCAGCCCTGGGTCTACGTGAAGATGAAAAGTCCTTGAGATTAGGTGTGAGTTTGTTAAAGTACACCTTTTAATGATTTTAGACAAAACTGAATAATGTTGTTGACCATATCTCTTGCTTGATTGCCAAAGCGTTCAATATTTTAGCGTGTCAATTCATCACTGTCCACCTGCTTATATTTAACACTTTCTCCCGTGTCCAACATGTCCAGTGAGAGGCATTTTTCTATGTCACTTGATATCTCTGTTACAAAAGGGTCAAAGGGCCATTGTTTAGGTTCATGTATCCTGTCTTTCAGCTGCTGTTTTATCCTTATTATTAATGCTTATGGACAAAAAAGCACCCATTCATCACAGGGGGAACATATACTGTAGGTAGTGTGGCTAATGTTGCCGAATACAGGTCATGCAGTCCAATGATACTACCACCACTACTGCTACCACCACAACCTCTACTGCAATTAACGCTGCTACTTCTAATTAGTATTGTGTTTGTTTTTGCTTTTATTATAGCACACCTTTTCATAACTGCTGTACAATAATCTGACAGGGAGTATTGAGGCATAAAGAAGGAGTATACTGTACATAAACTCTGCTTAAATGTAAAAAATGCTTCCCATTTGGCTTTGCAACAGAGCAAATAATACAGTTTTCTACAAAACTTTTTTTTTTTTTTAGCTTTGGATATAGTGTAGATGGATAAGAACAGCTGTCAGTTTTTATTGCTGTCTGTGGCCCCATTATGGAGATTCACCCTCTCTATTTGTTCTATACTATTCCATTATCATTGAAAGTGAACGTAAAAGAAAATCACACATTTTGAGTTGTCCCCCAGAAAAGTAATAGAGGAGAAATCTTCCAATGGGTACACTATTTCTGGTGACCTGGGGAGGTGGGTAAAGGCATTGGATTCCCTTAATTTGCACGGATTTCCTCTCACTTCCTGTTTTGGCTTTGGGGCAGGAAATGAAAGTAAATCTGCCCAATAGGACACAGATGGCAAAAAAAAACTGACAAAGTTTTTTACCTTTCCTTACTCTGTCCAAAATAAAAAAAGTTTTGCCTATAGTTCTACTTTAAACACATGTGAAACACAAGTCCTGCGGCCCAAATTGGGCCTGCCGTGCCTTGTCATGTGGCTCTCGCACCCAGTTTTGCAGCCAGAATGCGGTGGAACTCCATTCCACTACCTCCAGCTCTCACCCTCCATTCCTGCACCCTGATGTCACTGCACACACTGAAGGTGGGGGTCAGATCTCCAGAATCTGAGAGAGTGAACGATGTCCCAAGGGACAAGGGAGAGCCACCTATACAGGGAGGTACTGGAGCCAAATACATGGACAGTAAAGCTGCCTACACAGGGAGGTACTAGGGGCGCCTACACAGGGCCAGGTAGGAGAGAGTGGGGATGCGAGGAAGCTTGGGGAGGGGTTAGGGTTGAACACTGTGCATAACGCACCCCTAAACCCTGCACTCTGTACACAGCACACCCCTGAACTCTGCACTCTGTATGTAGCTTACTTCTGAACTCTGCACGTAATGCACTCCTAAACCCTGCACTCTATACCTAGCGCACCCCCAAACCGTGCCCTCTGTACATAGTGCACCCCTGAATTCTGCACTCTGTGCATAGAGCACACCTGGAATGGCAGTTTGTACATAGCGCACCTCTGAGCCCTGCACTCTGCATGTAATGCACTGAACTCTGCATTCTGTATGTAGCGTAATCCTGAACTCTGTACACTGTACGTGATGCATTTCTGAACCCTGAACTCTGTACGTAGCACACCCCAAATAGAACCAGCCCTTTATATGGCCCGCATTTAAATTTGGCCTGACACCCCTGCTCTAGACAAAACTTTTTTGTTTGGTTTTTGATAAAGTAAGATGAGGGTAAGAATTCTCCCAAAAGGGACAAAGAAAAAGCCTGACAGGGGTTTACCAATTACTTACTATGATGCTCTGCATTCAGGGGACATTGAATGTGCTATGAATGCAGAGTTCCATGCTGTGATTATGTCTTCTCTGCTTATGTGCAGGAGTGATGTTATTGTGGCCCGGCCATTCAAATGGCCATAAAGCGCAAACCCGGTAGGAAGACCAGGTGAAGATAGGAGCACTGGAGGGCTCTGTTTTAAAGGTAAGTCTGTTATGATGTGCTAGTATGTGGTGCATACTATCACATTATGGTATAACACTGCAGGTGGCCCATGAGAAAAAAGTGTTATGCCCCGTACACACGGTCGGATTTTCCGATGGAAAATGTCCGATCGGAGCGTATTGTCGGAAATTCCGACCGTGTGTGGGCTCCATCGGACATTTTCCATCGGATTTTCCGACACACAAAGTTGGAGAGCAGGAGATAAAATTTTCCGACAACAAAATCCGTTGTCGGAAATTCCGATCGTGTGTACACAAATCCGACGGACAAAGTGCCACGCATGCTCAGAATAAATAAAGAGATGAAAGCTATTGGCCACTGCCCCGTTTATAGTCCCGACGTACGTGTTTTACGTCACCGCGTTTAGAACGATTGGATTTTCCGACAACTTTGTGTGACCGTGTGTATGCAAGACAAGTTTGAGCCAACATCCGTCGGAAAAAATCCTAGGATTTTGTTGTCGGAATGTCCGAACAAAGTCCGACCGTGTGTACGCCTTAATAGAGTTTACTACCACTTTAAGGGACATGTTTAAAAAGAAAAAAGATTTCCCCAGAAGGGGAGAGAGAAAAGGAGGGCTATCGAGATGACAAAGGGTGCAAACTACTGATCAATTGAAAATATAAATTCTTTATTTCATGATAAGTCTAAAATTATAATGCAGTGGCCACAGTCATACATTGGGGACCATATATGGTGGTTCAGCTTGACAATAAGAACAAGTTGATATGAATCAAAAACATACAGGTACTACATACAACATGCAACACTTAACACAGGACATTCAGATGCCAAGTTGTTTGACACATGTAGCATCCACTTGGCCCAGGCCATTTGTGGAATTAACAATTAATAAATCTATGTGGAGAATATATGTGTCAACCCCCTTGGAGGCTGGAGCTGGTGGGGAAAGTAAGGGGAGAGGGATGGCAGGGAAAAGCACCAGGCAGGGGACAGTGGCCCTGTAGGGGGAATATAACCACTGACAGCCATGGCATCTGTGGGGCATGTTTATAAAGTAGTGAATGTGGCTGTCACCAAATATTTACTGCAGAAGAGTCACTACCTGTAATTCACATACACAAGGAAGAATCACCTGCAGTCAATGGTTGGTGAATGTCACCTTCACTGTTATAAATATTCCCCTAAGTATTCAGGACAAGAAACAAAAGCAGAATGAACCCACCCTTACGCGGTGTAGAGATGAGAAGAGGTAGAGGTATTCTGTAGTCTAGCAAGGCAGACCTTGGTCAGGCTGACAACATCATTTTGGATTTCAGTGCAGCAGAGGAAGTGTTGTTGCTCCCTACAGGAAGTTAGGAGTACACTGCATTTCTGGTAGAGTAATGCCCCGTACACACGGTCGGATTTTCCGATGGAAAATGTCCGATCGGAGCGTGTTGTCGGAAATTCCGACCTTGTGTGGGCTCCATCGGACATTTTCCATCGGATTTTTCGACACACAAAGTTGGAGAGCAGGAGATAAAATTTTCCGACAACAAAATCCGTTGTCGGAAATTCCGATCGTGTGTACACAAATCCGACGGACAAAGTGCCACGCATGCTCAGAATAAATAAAGAGATGAAAGCTATTGGCCACTGCCCCGTTTATAGTCCCGACGTACGTGTTTTACGTCACCGCGTTTAGAACGATCGGATTTTCCGACAACTTTGTGTGACCGTGTGTATGCAAGACAAGTTTGAGCCAACATCCGTCGGAAAAAATCCTAGGATTTTGTTGTCGGAATGTCCGAACAAAGTCCGACCGTGTGTACGCCTTAATAGAGTTTACTACCACTTTAAGGGACATGTTTAAAAAGAAAAAAGATTTCCCCAGAAGGGGAGAGAGAAAAGGAGGGCTATCGAGATGACAAAGGGTGCAAACTACTGATCAATTGAAAATATAAATTCTTTATTTCATGATAAGTCTAAAATTATAATGCAGTGGCCACAGTCATACATTGGGGACCATATATGGTGGTTCAGCTTGACAATAAGAACAAGTTGATATGAATCAAAAACATACAGGTACTACATACAACATGCAACACTTAACACAGGACGTTCAGATGCCAAGTTGTTTGACACATGTAGCATCCACTTGGCCCAGGCCATTTGTGGAATTAACAATTAATAAATCTATGTGGAGAATATATGTGTCAACCCCCTTGGAGGCTGGAGCTGGTGGGGAAAGTAAGGGGAGAGGGATGGCAGGGAAAAGCACCAGGCAGGGGACAGTGGCCCTGTAGGGGGAATATAACCACTGACAGTCATGGCATCTGTGGGGCATGTTTATAAAGTAGTGAATGTGGCTGTCACCAAATATTTACTGCAGAAGAGTCACTACCTGTAATTCACATACACAAGGAAGAATCACCTGCAGTCAATGGTTGGTGAATGTCACCTTCACTGTTATAAATATTCCCCTAAGTATTCAGGACAAGAAACAAAAGCAGAATGAACCCACCCTTACGCGGTGTAGAGATGAGAAGAGGTAGAGGTATTCTGTAGTCTAGCAAGGCAGACCTTGGTCAGGCTGACAACATCATTTTGGATTTCAGTGCAGCAGAGGAAGTGTTGTTGCTCCCTACAGGAAGTTAGGAGTACACTGCATTTCTGGTAGAGTAATGCCCCGTACACACGGTCGGATTTTCCGATGGAAAATGTCCGATCGGAGCGTGTTGTCGGAAATTCCGACCTTGTGTGGGCTCCATCGGACATTTTCCATCGGATTTTTCGACACACAAAGTTGGAGAGCAGGAGATAAAATTTTCCGACAACAAAATCCGTTGTCGGAAATTCCGATCGTGTGTACACAAATCCGACGGACAAAGTGCCACGCATGCTCAGAATAAATAAAGAGATGAAAGCTATTGGCCACTGCCCCATTTATAGTCCCCACGTGCGTGTTTTACGTCACCGCGTTTAGAACGATCGGATTTTCCGACAACTTTGTGCGACCGTGTGTAGACAAAACAAGTTTGAGCCAACATCAGTCGGAAAAAATCCTAGGATTTTGTTGTCGGAATGTCCGAACAAAGTCCGACCGTGTGTACGCCCTATAGCAGGTATTTTTCCTTACTTTCAGTGCTTTTAAAGAGACAAAACATAGTTAAATGTGCATGCATTGCAGAGATAGACTGAATGTTTTTATTCTTTTCTGAAATATATACTGCATTTGAGCTCCTCACTACTAATGTCTGTAGATATATTTGTAACTGGATTACTATGGCACATTTCCTGACGCTAGATATTTTCATACATATTAAAAAACGTGTATGTAATCTTGCGTTGTTCCTAAATATCAATCAAGTGTAATGTCTAAGATAAAAAAAAGTTTCATATTTATAAAATAAGGATTTAAAAAAATCTTAATTCATCAATCCAACAAAGTCTGTATTCTAGCCTCTCTGTCTCTGCCACAGACAAATGGCTACACAAATTTAAAATCAATCATTAACGGATTAGCTGTTGGTGCAAAGTAAATAGCAATCACCTTATTAGGCATCAGGCAGAGTGAGATAAAGGAGCAGTGTTATTGAAAATGAGGATGTAAGCTAAGCTGTGCTGATGGAGGCAGCGAACGGAAGCTTCTTTCTTTGTTGCAGTTCTTCGAATGGTAGAAGCCACACCAGCTCTAACCTCGACGAATGACTGCAAGGCACTTGTTTCCTATCGGTATATATTTTAATTATAAAGTCATTCCACTGACACTTTATTTCATTAATTCACTCTTGAATCATTGGTGTCCTTAGCACACGTTGAGGGCCGCCAGGTTTTATGACAAGAGAAAGCTTCAGGCCAGTAATATAATACAATGCCATGTGGTGGGTTCATTTTCTGTAACACAAGCATGCACTTATTCAAGCTAATTAACTAAATTCAGCTAGACATAAAAGTGCCATGCATGCACTGTAAGATTCCATGTCGCTTCTGTGCCACGTTCTGCTGTCTCTGGAGGGTGAATGTAATTGAAACACTAACTTATTAGTGGAGGAATCATAACAAATTGCTGCAAAAGGGTATTAGTTAAAGTTCCTTTGTAACAAAAGAGGAAAGAAACAAATCAGAAATTGTTTGGTGGGGTCAGAGATGTGCGTCTTTAAATATTGGATATAAAATTTGTGCCAGCAAGGACCATGCCTGATGACTGGTAGTGGTAAATTCTTCTCTGGATAAAAAAAAGCATTTAAATACACAAAACTAAAGGGGTTTTAAAATAGAACTAAAGGTAAATATTTTTTGTTTTTCATTTTAGAGTAAGGGAGGGTTATAATCCCTTTCATTTTTTTGCCTTCTATGTCTCATTGGATAGATTTCCCTTTACTTCCTGTCCCATAGCCAAAACAGGAAGCAAGAGGAATTCCCTCCAAAGTGAGGGAATCCTTGGTTGTCACCAGGGTCACCATTGGAAGATTTCTCCTCTATTTCTGTTCTAGTGACACCCAAAATTTGAGAGCACAGACATCATATATAGTATATATATATATATATATATATATATATATATATATATATATATATATATTAGATTCTATAATATTTTTTTAAATTTTTTTTTTATTTAAAGACTATCATCTTCATAATAATTAAGACCCTTTTTTTATCTGAGTTCATCTTATATTAACCTGGTCTAAGTTGCAAGAAAGAAGAAAAGGGGGTTCAAAAAAGGAGCCCCTGGTCGCACTTTAGAGGCATAGCAAATCTAGTGAAGCATAGTCAAAATAATAATATAGTAAACTTTATTGAGTACAAATGCATACATAGCAAAGACAACGACAAAAAGTTAAAAAATCATCTACATAGGAATATACATGATAAGAACCCAGATGCGTCTACGCGTTTCATAAAAAACTTCTTCAGGACACATACAGGTTTAATGCAAGAAAGGGTCTCACTTATGAGGAGGCTTTCAAAATTCAAATGATCATAGTTTAAATCTTTTCGCTATGGATGTAAGGGTGTTGTCAATAGAAATGGCTGACCACCATCTGTTTCCATATACATCAAATCTCCAGGTTCATTTCAAAAGAACCAATACATTGCCATTACGTTCCAGCAATAACAGGGTACATATCCAGCAAAGGAGGAACTCAATAGTTGCCATTGGCTTCCATCAATCAACAGGGCGCCAAACAGCCCTTAAGGTACATCAGCTCAATAGTCCATGTAGAACCATACAAGCAACACTAGAGGAGCTGGTGGTTAGATAAGATGTATATACCCAGGATCCTCCTCCACTGTATCTAAATTAAAGAAAAAAGCTTTACCTTTAGTTATACTTAAAGCTGGCCATACACTGGTAGATTTTCATATGAACGTTGTATAAAAATTTTTGCACATTTAATGATGCCTTTAGAGACTTGATAAATATCTTAAGATATTTCAGAATTTAGTTTTCTTTGAAATTTTTGATTTTGGAATTAATGGACTTGAGTGAACGAAAAACCACATTCACTGTTAGAATTTTGTTCATTCAAGGAATATTTTCCATCCTGCTCCTTTTTTTTATCACTACGGTTAAAAATGATTAATGATTTTCCCCCATTACTAGAAAAATGAATGAATGCTCCTAAACTTGTGTATGGACGGCTTTAAACTCCACTCATTCACTTAGTCCTTACTGGGTAACTTCGTTCACAGGGATTCTAAGGCCGGCCATACACGGGGCAAATTTCTTTCCTGCAACCAAAGGTTGCAGGGAAGAAAATTGTTTGATTCCCCCATCAACACAGACAGTGTTGATTCAGGAATGCCTTCTGGCGGGCCATTGTCTGCAGGGGGGTGGGGGGGAGCCATCTATGCCAGGAGAAGACAGTGATTATAACTAGTGGCTATAGCAGCCTCTTGCGATAATCACAAGCAAATCTGGCAGGCTTGTTGTACCCAAAATGATCGAGCGATCAACCTAGTACTTTCAGCCTGCCCATTAATGATTTGAATCTCGGCCGGTTCATGCTGAAATGACCAAGATTTGAACTGTGCATGGCCGGCCTAATCCCAACTTACACTATCTTATCTTCCCAAAAAAAAATACTTTTTCTAGGTTACTAACTCTTTTATTCTTAAGATTGCAATCTAATGGTGCAGTCAATTATGCAAAAGTTAAATGTTGCAGAAAAGAAAATATCTCACAATCTACATGTAGAAATATTGGTTGTAAGATTTCTGGCCCACTTTATAATATCCAAACATTTTAGACTTTATCAAACTGCCAGTTCTTATGTGAGCCCACATGTTTAGATTTGAAGTAAGCATTTTCTAACAATTTGCAAACTGTCTTAAAAGCCGAACTTAACTGTATCTGAGCACCACAAACACTATTTAATCAATTTTTAATATTCAAAGCAAACTCATCCATCCATGTCTCCATGCTTTATTCTGTTGGGAAATCACTTTCAAAAACACCCCCATAGCATTTCTAGCCACAGCCATCTTGAGTAAGGGCAATGATTCATGCAACATTTACTTCCTGGAATCCATCTGCCTTTAGCTCCGGAATGCAGGCAGGAGGGTGTACTTAGCTGAAAAAAGGCCCTCCCCCCTCCAACAGATAAAAGAAAAAAACGGCAATGAAGACTTCTGGGATGCATGACATTTTGGTCTAGGCCAGAAACCTGAAAGTTAAAACAAGTAAATATAATATACCTTCCAATCCATTTACAGGATTTAAAATAGTTAAAGTTCAAAAGGTATTTTTTTAAAATAACAAACATGCCATACTAATTCCTCTGATCCTCCTCTTCTTGGGTCCTTACCAAAACTCTTGGCTTCTACCCCCTTTTGAGTGCCCTCATAGCAAGCCGCTTGCTATGTGGGGACTCGTGCGTGCTTGATCCTGAGAAGATTACTAATTCCTTTCCTTAGTATCAATATGATACTATTGAACCAGGGACCAATGTTAATTAGTCTAACCCAAGGGAATTTCCTCTATGGAGGAACGATAGGTTAAAGTCAGAACCATGGTTATGTTCAGCAATGAGCTGAAATCAAATTGCCATAATCTCACACAAGAGCAACTTACTTTTAACTTCTCTGACTTTAACCTATCGTTCCTCCATAGGGGATATTCCCTTGGGTTAGACTAATTAACATTGGTCTTCCCTGGTTCAATGACATCATATTAATACTAAGCAAAGTAATTGGTAATCTTCGCTGAAGGAAGTGCTTAGGTAAGAGGAGCTTGCTAAATTCATTATTACATCCCTCCGGAAAAATCTTACATTTGTATGAAAACTGATGTTTTATGTGTTTCTTCAGATTGCACGGTCCCTTTGAAACTTACTACAAGTATATGAATTATACCTTATAGGAGTGATATAATTATCAGCCTATGAACTCCTTGACTTTTTATCACAACAGGGTAGGTCTAAGGTGGACTAATTTATGGTCAAATGATTGGCTTAAGGAATAATAAGTAGGATGTATTAGCTTAATCAACCATATGCCTTTGCAGGCACACCGATACCTCATTGGACATCCTGGCGGCCCGAGGGTCCTTCATCATCCATTCATCAGACGATCTATATATATTTTTGTAACCATGTAAATATATGAATTGTAAATTTAACAGACCCTTTGGGGTCTTTGTTTGTACTATTGTCTTCTTTTTCTTTCTTTCTTTTTTCTTCTTTTTTTCTTTGTATTTATTAAAATTATTGTTTATTCTAAAGACCAGCCTCGTTTTGGATTTTAGGTGTTTACAAGTTTAAAACAGGTTTTTTTGCTAGAAAATTACTTAGAACCCCCAAACATTATATATTGTTTTTTTTCTAACATCCTAGAGAATACAATAGCGGTCATTGCAATACTTTTTTTTGCACCGTATTTGCGCAGCGGTCTTCTAAGCGCACTTTTTTTGGAAAAAATTCACTTTTTTGAAAAAAAAAATAAGACAACAGTAAAGTTAGCCCAATTTTTTTTTATATTGTGAAATATAATGTTACGCCAAGTAAATTGATACCCAACATGTCACGCTTCAAAATTGCGCCCGCTCGTGGAATAGCGTCAAACTTTTACCCTTAAAAATCTCCATAGGCGACGTTTAAAAAATTCTACAGATTGCATGTTTTGCGTTACAGAGGAGGTCTAGGGCTAGAATTATTGCTCTCACTCTACCGGTCGCGGCGATACCTCACATGTGTGGTTTGACCACCGTTTTCATATGCGGGCGCTACTCACGTATGCGTTCGCTTCTGCGTGCGAGCTCGTCGGGACAGGGCGCTTTAAAAAAATTTTTTTTTTGTTTTTATTATTTATTTTATTTTATTTTATTTATTTTTTCACTGTTTTAAAAAAAAAAAAAATTTGGATCACTTTTATTTCTATTACAAGGAATGTAAACATCCCTTGTAATAGAAAAAAGCATGACAGGTCCTCTTAAATATGAGATCTGGGGTCAAAAAGTCCTCAGATCTCATATTTAGACTAAAATGCAAAAAAAAAAAAAAAAAAAAAAAAAAGTCGTTTGAAAAATTACATTTAAAAAATTTGTGCCTTTAAGACAGTGGGCGGAGCCGTCGTAATGACGTCGCTCCGGCCGTCACATGGTATAGAGACGGGTGGGGGCCATCTTGGCCTCACTCGTCTCAGTACCTCAGCGGTGACAGGTCCCGATCTCCTCCGCCGTTACCGACGGTTCCGGTAAGCGGCGGAGGGTGCGGGAGAGCGGCGGGAGGGGGGGTGGCACCTCTCCCGCCGCCGATAACGGTGATCTCGCGGCGAACCCGCCGCTGAGACCACCATTATCGTTTACAGAATCGCTCACTGTAAAGATGGATATCTCGGTTGTGGCAGCAGCTGCTGCCGTTACCGAGATATCCATCTTCAAAAAAATGACGTATATATACAGTGAGCGGGGCTGAAGTGGTTACCGACATTGTATATAGGTCCTACAAAAGCTCCAGAAGAAGCCATGATTATGGCGAAACATGTAGAGACAACCAGCTTTTGTATTGTGACCGCATGATCATTCATGTTCTGGTTTTAAAACTTTATTGATTTTTAAATCATGTATGTTTAAATAAAACTATGAAATTTGTATTATCAATTTGATTTGATTTTTTGGTACCTCAAAACTCCCAATCTTGTTTCTTGGTATTTTCTGATTATATATAGGGGAGGCAGTGCCTGTAGAGAATTTTCCAATCTTCAGTATTAAATTTTATTTTAGAGTGCTGAGCCTCTGCGGGTGAACCATCCCTGGAGACCTCGCTCCCTGGCCGTTGCTTCTCCTCTCGGCTGAACAGGAAGTGGGTCCTGAGACTCCCTGGCCAATTGGGTCTCAGGAGCATCTTCCTGATTGGCCGGGAGGAGAATCAGGAAAACAATAGCGAATATTAATTTGCTATTTTCACACAACTGGGTGGGCTCAGTATGCCATGCTCTGCGCCCTGAGCCCACCCTTTTTCAAAGCCAATTAGAGCCTCTGGCTCTAATCACGTGCTCAAAAAAACCCCCAAAAAAACATTAGAATCCATGCGTCTGGCACCCTGCATGTAGATTAGAGGGCCGGACGCATGGATGGGGGAGTGGCGCCCGTGCGCCCCCTATGGATAGGGATTGAACCGCTTTTCGTTCAACTTCATTGTGTGGCTGCATGTCTTGTTTAGAGACCTTAGGTTAAAGATTTTTCTCTCAATGCTAGAGCCACCATTCAAAGGTTTGTATATTGCAAATTGTATTTCCATGGATATACAACCTATAAAATGGCTGCCTGCCTCATGTGTATGAGATAAGTGTCATTAAAGCTTTTAAGATAAAAAACAGAAACATTTACACAGAAAGCTGAACTATACTGCAGAATGTTACCACATATATATTGGATGTCAAGTAGGGCAAGGACATCACGTAGTAAAGGAATGTTTCTTAATTAATCTAATGCATCACAGAGGTCAATGTTAACTATTCCCAACTGCCTCTTTAAAAAAACATTTCTACAGTGTGAAGTATAACATTTTGTTAAATGTTAAGGTATTTATCCACTGAAGAGGAAAAAGTGGAAAATGTCATGCAATCATATTTTCTTATTTTTTCTAATATTGTTTTCGCTCTACATTTCTAAAACAGTCTATGAAGGTATATTAAAGTAATGCTCTACTAAATACTGAGGGGTCAATAAATGAGGTCTCTACCACGGGTCAAGTCCAGCAGCAAACCTGGATTCTAACGTAATCACACAATCTGTGCACTGTGATTGCACACATCAAACTCAATTTTTAGCTGATCTTTGGGCAAAATATTTTTACCTTAACCGCTTGTCGACCGCCCAGATATACTGCGGCAGAAGGGCTCGTACAGGCAAAACCACGTACCTGTACGTTGCCCTCTAAGAGGCAGCCAGCGGGCGCACGGGCGCGCACTCGCCCGTGGCAAGCTCCGTTAGTCGGGGTCCCGTGGAATCGACCGCTGCGGGGATACCCAAGATCGCCTCACGGGGAGGAAGAACGGGGAGATGCTGATGTAAACAGCATCTCCCAGTTCTGCCTAGTGACATTGTCCCTGTCATCGGAGCAGAGATCAGTGACGTGTAACTTGTAGCCACCCCCCCACAGTTAGAAACACGCCCCTAGGACACACTTAACCCCTACACTGCCACCTGTCATTTACACAGGAATCAGTGCATTTTTATAGCACTGATTGCTGTGTAAATGACAATGGTCCCAAAAATGTGTCAAAAATGTCTGATGTGTCCGCCATAATGTCTCAGTCACGATAAAAATCGCTGATCGCCGCCATTAAAAAAAAAATGCCATAAAACTATCCCCTATTTTGTAAACGCTATAACTTTTGCGCAAACCGATCAATAATCGCTTATTGTGATTTTTTTTACCAAAAATATGTAGAAGAATACGTATCGGCCTAAACTGAGGAAAAAAAAAGTTTTTTTATATATTTTTGGGGGATATTTATTATAGCAAAAAGTAAAAAATAATGCGTTTTTTTTCAAAATTGTCGCTCTATGTTTGTTTATAGCGCAAAAAATAAAAAACGCAGGGGCGATCAAATACCACCAAAAGAAAGCTCTATTTGTGGGAAAAAAAGGACGTCAATTTTGTTTGGGAGCCACGTTGCACGACTGCACAATTTTCAGTTAAAGTGACGCAGTGCCGAATCGCAAAAAGTGCTCTGGTCAGGAAGGGGGTAAATTCTTCTGGGGCTGAAGTGGTTAAATATACTTCTCGATATGAATATAGAAAACAGTGTATATGGGCGCCCACACCACCAAGCGCTTGAGGGCACAGTTGAAAAAAAGGCACTTATTGAACACAAATCAATAAAATAAATATAACAATAGAGATATAATCAGTCTGTGGGCAGCTGTTTAAAAAAACCTTCAAGCAAAGATCCTCAAACAATATATGTAACAGAAACGAACAGCGCTCCTACATCTTCCCTTAACAGATGTAACTTGCAAATAAATGCCGTGCTGGTGATAAAACAATAAACAAACAGTTTCACAAGGGGGATTCCAAGAAAGGTGCTCCGCTGTGCAGTGAACTCTCTGGCACCCGCTCTCACTCTGTTCGCGAATCCCTCTCCCTATGAAGTGTACACTTACCAGAACTCGGCAAATGAAAAGCCTGGATGGATGGTCTCATCAATCCTCCTCGTGGGCTGTTAGTAACGCTGCTGGATTATTATGGGTTAGGTGTGTCCGGACATCAGGGAATGATTGGCTCGTCCCGCTGATAGTTCCGTCTGTATCATCTGCCGCCCGATCGTCCTCACACAACTCGACGAAACTCGACAACTCAACAAAACATGTCAGGGTTTGAGCACACGGCGTCCATTTAGGGTCAGCTAGGCTGCCGGAGAGACGAGAGGGGGTTCCAATTTGCTATCATTTATAAATATGAGAGCGCATAGCTGATACCCTATCATCCGGTGTTTGTGCTGACAGTTTTTGTAACCATTCAAGTTTTTGAACCTATGCACATAGCATATGTGTTTTTCAAAAGTTTTCTATCAATAAATCACTTTTCGGAATTACGCTATGGTGCTGCTATCTGTTTCATGAGGTCACAGTAACATCTTTGGGATCTCTGTGTGAGGACGATCGGGCGGTGGATGATACAGACGGAACTATCAGCGGGACGAGCCAATCATTCCCTGATGTCCGGGCACACCTAACCTATAATCATCCAGCAGCGTTACTAACAGCCCACGAGGAGAATTGATAAGATCATCCATCCAGGCTTTTCATTTGCCGAGTTCTGGTAAGTGTACACTTCATAGTGAAAGGGATTCGCTAACAGAGTGAGAGCGGGTGCCAGAGAGTTCATTGTACAGCGGAGCACCTTTCTTGGAATCCCCCTTGTGGAACTGTTTGTTTATTGTTTTATCACCAGCACGGCATTTATTTGCAAGCTACATCTGTTATGGATATAAATCCACTTTGAGTGTGCCAAATGTCTTTGCCAAAACAAATATCACTTTTCTAAAGTATTACTGACATCATCACTGGGCTGTACTTAGCCTGTGCAGAGAGAAGAGCTCTAGAAGGGACCCAACAGGTCCACCTACTACAGATTGCCTGCAGAAAACTACAGGAGGGGTGGAGACAAGACCAGTCACCCTGCCTAAGGAGAGACAGGAGCAATGACTGGTCTTATCACAGGAAGCACCTGCTCAAAGGCAAAGTTTTATGATGAATTACTGCACAGATGTGGAAGAAATATTATTATTACTATTTTACAGGATTTATATAGCACCAACAGTTTATGCAGCACTCTACAATATAAAAGGGAGACACTACAGTTACAATACAATAAAATACAGAGGGTTTAGAGGGCCCTGCTCATAAGAGCTTCCAATCTAAGACACAAAGCACTTCAAGATTCCAGTAATGCCGCGTACACACGGTCGGACTTTTCGTCTACAAAAGTCCAACGGACGCTGACGGACTAAAGCTGGCTGGTAATCCGATCGTGTGTGGGCTTCTCCGGACTTTCAACGTACTTTTTTAGCCTCAAATCCGACGTACTTTAGATTTGAAACATGCTTCAAATCTTTACGTCGTAACTACGACGGACCCCGAAGTCCGCTCGTCTGTATGCTAGTCCTACGGACAAAAAAACGACGCATGCTCATAAGCAAAAACTAAACGGAAGCACTCGGTCTAGTAAAACTAGTGTTCGTATTGTAGGTAGCACATTCATCACGCTGCAAAATCTGTGATCGTTGAATGCAGCGCATTTTATTTCTTCTTTACGAATGCTCTAAAGAACGAAGGTGTTTTGCTGTTCATAATCAGAGTTCTCCCAAACTGATTTCTGAATTCTTTTTCTCTTTGATCTCATGAATGATATAGTATGCTTTTTATAAACAATGTTTCCATACTAATAATACTTTTTCCCTTTTATTGTTTTTTTTTTTTAGGTTTGTAAAGTTACCACAAAGAACCCATAATTCTTTTTTTTTTTTTTTCTAGTGATTATTTTTTAATTTTTAGATAAAGTTAACCCAAAGCACCGTTTTTGTTTATGTATATATTTTTTTTTCAAGACTTACCACTTGAACATTCTTAACATTAGTAATGTATTTTTGGTGTGTTTTTTTAAAACTCAATGAGATTGTTGTCCCTTGTTAATTTTTAACATTGTGTGTAAAATCAATGATTTAAAAGAAAACACATAAAAGTCTTTTGCTAAACTCAAAAAAGATCCATTTATTCATGGTCAAAATAAAATAAAGAGGAAGTCAACGCTGGAAAAAGTCGGTGTACAAGAAAATTGGGATCTTGAGGAGTCCATATAAGAGGGAGCACAATCTGGTCCAAGAATCCCAGAGATCAACAGCACCAGCAGATGATCTAGATGTCCCCAGACTGTGGTACTACAACAGCCTGCGTCTTCTGTCAGACCAGACTGAACCCAGGTCATCACTTTCTTCTCTTCCCTGCAGCCTTTCCTCCACGCTGCCCTGCAGCCTTCCCTGCAGCCTTCCCTGTAGCCTTCCCTGTAGCCTTCTTTTGAGGCTGTGGCTCTGGTGTTTCAGTTGTGGCAGGAGGAGGAGGAGGAGGAGGAGGAGGAGGAGGAGGAGGAGGAGGAGGAGGGGGGGGGCTGCCTCATGTAGTTGGGTGTTTTTGGTTAGCGTGCCCTGCAGCCCCTTATGGATTGTTTCCCCAAATAGGCGCTCACAAATGAGGCACTGCTCCCAATCCATCTGAAGAAGCCTGCTGGCTAAGTAGCAGCCATAGGCTTCTTCCGCTTCGGGGGGGCTTGTTAAAAAACGGGTGGCCTGTTGCATGAGGCGCAGGGACGCGTCCTGTGTGACCATCCCCTTCCTGGCCCTTTTTTTGGGAAGGTGGAGGGGAGGCACTTGGGATTGGGTGAGGCTCCTACTGGGCCCAGCCACCTCACTTGGCCCAGCCACCTCACTTGGCCCAGCCACCTCACTTGGCCCAGCCACCTCACTGGGAGCAGCCACCTCCTGCCTGACACTGGGCCCAGCCTCCTCCAGGATGATGGTGAATCCGGCCTCCTCCAGGCTGTCCATGGGCCCGGTCTCCTCCTGCCTGCCACTTTCCCCACATTCCTCCTGGATGGACTCATCCTGTGTATAAAAAAAGGACAATAGTTTTAGTTTCTTTTTTTGGGTTCATCAATGACACACAGTTTGCTTCTCATGACTAGCAAATTCAATGTGAATACATCTCTTTAATAAAAGAGTCTAATCAGACACCCTAATTATTTCAAGCAGGTGCCAAACATATTTAGTCACTACTATCATTTGATATGTATACACAATTTGGAGTGCTAAATTATTTGAGACAATTATAACATCCAGTTAACATCATTAATATTAGTACAGTAAATCTTTGTTAAAATAATTTACCTGACTCCAGATGGTCATATCCGGTTCATCCAGGATGGAAGACCCAGCTTGCTCCTCATCAGCCTCTGCTGGGGTGGAGGGAAGGGTGGAGGGAAGGGTGGAGGGAAGGGTTGAAAGTGATGCCCTGGCTTCATTCTGGTCATCAAGAAAACGGAGTTGTTTGTAGTACCACAGCCTGGGTACATAAACATCATCTGCTGATGCTCCTGATCTCCTTGATTCCTGGATCTTCCTATGCTCCCTTTTATACATGTTCCTCAAGACCCCAATTTTCTTGTACACTGTCTCCATTGTTGCTCCAGGGATGGTCTCCTGGACAAAGGACAGAAGTCTCTCCAGCGTTGACTTCCTCACATGCTTGTTATAATACTGAGGGTGTTTCACCTCCCACAAATTCCTCATCTCTCGATACTTTGAAATAAAAGAAGTAAGGAACTCTGGATCCTTCAATAGGGGATTCATTATATCTGGAAAAGAGAAAGTCACAAGACCAAAAAAACTTATTATATGTTTCTGCTAACCCCTCATCATCTTCTCCCTATGTAGGCCTCATCAATCTATCAAGCCATATAGGCCGCTTGCTACAAAGTCATGACCATAAACCCCCCCCCCAAAAAATATATATCTCAAATTACCTTCGTTTTGGAACGTCCTGGTCCACTATCACCTACGCACAGAACGTACGTACGACACGCGCGAAAGGCCCTCCTTTATACACTACGCATGTGTGAAACTCCGCCTGCGTCGCCCGCCCCTGACGTTCGAAATGAACTCATGTTCTCCGCCCCCTAATTTGACGCACAGAACGTACGTACGACACGCGCGAAAGGCCCTCCTTTATACACTACGCATGTGTGAAACTCCGCCTGCGTCGCCCGCCCCTGACGTTCGAAATGAACTCATGTTCTCCGCCCCCTAATTTGACGCACAGAACGTACGTACGACACGCGCGAAAGGCCCTCCTTTATACACTACGCATGTGTGAAACTCCGCCTGCGTCGCCCGCCCCTGACGTTCGAAATGAACTCATGTTCTCCGCCCCCTAATTTGACGCACAGAACGTACGTACGACACGCGCGAAAGGCCCTCCTTTATACACTACGCATGTGTGAAACTCCGCCTGCGTCGCCCGCCCCTGACGTTCGAAATGAACTCATGTTCTCCGCCCCCTAATTTGACGCACAGAACGTACGTACGACACGCGCGAAAGGCCCTCCTTTATACACTACGCATGTGTGAAACTCCGCCTGCGTCGCCCGCCCCTGACGTTCGAAATGAACTCATGTTCTCCGCCCCTTTTTTGTTACGGCGCGTAGTGGAGTTAAAGAATGGCGGAGACACCTGAAATGTTGACGACCTCAGGTAGTGGAGACAGCCCGCAGGCTGGAACGTCTGGAACGTCAACCAAATCTGTGAGGCCTAGATTTAAGGCCTCTAATATGAGTTTCAAAGAGATGGTGGAGATGGTGGCCATTCTTCGCAAAGACGACTATGATGGCAATTATGGGCCGTACGCACGGCCAAATTTGCGCAAGGCCAAAATCATGGCAAAGGTCGTGGACACTTTGCAGGCATCATTTGGGGTCCAGCGCTCCAAGGATCAATTGCGCAAAAGATGGTCTGACCTGAAAATCAGGGAGCCGGATCAATACCGACGTATCCGGAAAGTTCTTAAAAAAAGTAAGTACTTGTCGTGTTTTTCTCTTGTGTTTATTACCTTGTATACTGCTCCATGTGCTTTTCCTTTCTATACGATTTTTGTTCATCGTTCTAAACGATCTTTGAAGAAACCTCGTTACATATCTATATCTATATATATATATATATATCTATATATATATATATATATATCTATATATATATATATATCTATATATATCTATATATATATATATATCTATATATATATATATATCTATATATATATATATATCTATATATATATATATATCTATATATATATATATATATATATCTATATATATATATATCTATATATATATCTATATCTATATATATATCTATATATATATATATATCTATATATATATCTATATCTATATATATATCTATATCTATATATATATATATAGATATATATATCTATATATATCTATATATATATATATAGATATATATATCTATATATATCTATATCTAAATATATCTATATATATCTATATCTAAATATATCTATATATATCTATATCTAAATATATATATATATATCTATATCTAAATATATAAATATAAATATCTAAATATAAATATAAAAATATAAATATATAAAAATATAAAAATATAAATATATAAAAATATAAATATAAAAAAATATAAATATAAATATAAATATAAATATATAAAAATATAAATATAAAAAAATATAAAAATATATATATATATATATATATATATATATATATATATATATATATATATATATATATATATATATATATATATATATATATATATATATATATATAGATATATATATATTATATTATATATATATATATATATATATATATATATATATTATATATCTATTTGAAATTCTCTTAATTTTTTGGATTTACATTTAGTTAGATATTTAGAGATTTTGTTACAGATATATAGAGAGAGATCAAAAGATTATTAACTATATTTTGAGATATTGATATCTTATCTATCCGGTATGTCTTTAATAATTTTAAATATTAAACTAAAATAGGAACTCTACACAAACCACTTCACTACAAATGTTGGAAAATTATTATGTCCTAAAATATCTGTGTGCTAATTAGATTACTCATTTTTTGTTTCACATAGGGGAAAAATCACTCAGCCAACCAAAAGAACACAGTCCACCACAAGCAAAACAGGATTGGGCAATCAGTCCAAGTCCCATTGACGATGTGGAGGAAGGAGAGGTGGGCGACATGGGCACCCCACCAGGTGAGTGTCTGACACACCAGCTTACGTTAATCTATGCATGGCTGCCTTTTGTTTAATTGAATTTGTCTACTCTATTTTAGGGGATCTGCTTCATTCAAGCAACAGTGACACCCCCGAGGATGTGGAGGAATTAGGCTACATGGCCACCCCACCAGGTCAGTGTCTGAGACAACAGCTTTATTTCTGGTAAGGTAAACTATGTATGTGTGCATATTTGTAAAGACATTTTTTGGTTTCATTCCACTTTAGGAACAACAAGAAGTGACCATTTCACCTCGGAAAGTGCCCAACGTCTAATTGGTCAAATAATGGCCTGGAATCAAGACATGGATCAAATGCGTAATAGGCTGGATCGTATGCAGCAGGAAATGAAGGACATGATTGATGTTTTGGGTCGAATCTAAATGCCCTTTTTTAAACCCCAAAACATCAATCATGTCCTTCATTTCCTGTTTTGCTGACCCCATTCTGGGTCTTCTCTTTGTTTTTTTGGCATAACATAAATGGCTGTTTAACCTAATGTCAAAAAGGAGGGCTGTCAAAAATCCACAAAAAAATAAAAATTGATTTTCTAAAAAACAACCAAAAAAAAAAAAAAAAGTGATTTTAAAAAAACCAAAAAAAAAAAAAAAGTGATTTTAAAAAACCCAAAAAAAAAAAAAAAGTGATTTTAAAAAACCCAAAAAAAAAAAAAAAGTGATTTTAAAAAACCCAAAAAAAAATAAAAAGTGATTTTAAAAAACCCAAAAAAAAAAAAAAAGTGATTTTAAAAAACCCAAAAAAAAAAAAAAAGTGATTTTAAAAAACCCAAAAAAAAATAAAAAGTGATTTTAAAAAACCCAAAAAAAAAAAAAAAGTGATTTTAAAAAAGCCAAAAAAAAAAAAATAAGTGATTTTAAAAAAGCCAAAAAAAAAAAAAAAGTGATTTTAAAAAACCCAAAAAAAATTCAAAAAATTAATGTTAAAAAACAAAAAAAAAAATTTGATTTTAAAACACCAAAAAATCGAATAAATAATTAATGTTAAAAAACCAAAAAAAGTAAAAAAAATTGATTTGAAAACACCAAAAAAATTAAGAAAATTAATGTTAAAAAACCAAAAAAAAAACAAAATTGATTTGAAAACACCAAAAAAATTAAGAAAATTAATGTTAAAAAACCAAAAAAAGTAAAAAAAATTGATTTTAAAAAAACAAAAAAAATAAATAAAAAACTTGATTTTCCAAAAACAAAGCCTGTTTTTGAAAATCCAAAAGCCCAAAATATTTTTTTGTGGATTAGGTAGAAATATTTCAATATAATTATATTTTGCTACATCATTAAGATACCATTATATATTTTTGTCTCGGAACATTTTATACTAAATGCAGAACTGAATGCATACCAACCATTAATAAAAACATCTCCTTTTATAGGATTTTAACAAATGTGTGGTTTGTTATTTCAAGGCTCAGTATCAGTTTGGTTATAATTGTCAAAAAGTTGTTTACAGTGGCAATGGAGCTTATTTATACATTTTTAAAATTCAAATACAGTTGGCACTACAACTGCTCGACCATAACCTAGGAGACAGCCCAAAAGAAAGGCAAGCAATAAATATAATGCCAGATTTCAGCAATATTTTTTTTATTGTAAAAAAAATTATATATCCTGGCCCATTGCAATGGCCCCCCTACCCATAAAATAATCAACATATTGCTGTCTAACCTGACGGGAACTTTGGGGGGCCAAGCCAGTACGGACAGTATCCAGGCCTGTAAGGTTGGCTTCTATTTGTCCGGCCTCAGGCCCAACTGTGCCTATATAATTGGCTGAATGCTTATTTAAAAAGTTGTGCAGAATGCAGCATGATAAAATTATAAAATTAAGTTTGTATTCCGCCAAATTAATGGCTGTTTGAAACAGGCGGAACCGGCTGGCCAGAATTCCAAACGCATTCTCAACCACTCTTCTAGCTCTGGCCAGCCGGTAATTAAAAACCCTCCTCTCCGGGGTGAGGGTTCTTTGGGGGAATGGCCTCATGAGGTGCTTGCTCAGAGCGAAGGCTTCATCGGCAATGAAGACAAAGGGGAGTCCTTCCACGTTATCCTCATCAGGTGGCAATCCCAGGCCACCACTCTGGAGACGCTGGCAGAACTCCGTCTGGGCAAATACTCCTCCATCCGACATCCGGCCATTCTTCCCCACGTCCACATATAAAAAATCATAGTGTGCCGACACCACCGCCATTAAAACAATACTGTGGAACCCCTTATAATTAAAATAATATGACCCCGAATGGGGTGGTGGCACAATGTGGACATGTTTCCCATCTATAGCCCCTCCACAATTGGGAAAGTCCCAACGGCTTGCAAAATGGGATGCCACAGTCTGCCATTCCTGTGGCGTTGAAGGAAACTGGGGAATCAAACAAGAAAACAAAAATCAATTAATTTGGAAGCTAACATTGCAAGAAAATTAGACAATTAAAAACATTATTCCCCAGCATCAGTATAACATTCAATAATTTAATTCTTCTGGAATAACTAATATGGAAAAAGGCACACTTATCAGATTGCTCACCCCCTCTGATAGAACATTGATTACATTTTAGGGGGTTGTGAAATCCCCAAAAAAAATTACTTTAACAACACGCAGGAATTTAGGGATAACAAAGGCTACAAGACTGCAGTTGTCGCACTCTGCAGGTGCAGTTGCAAACCAGCTTACAGTAAATGAGGTAATGTCAAAAGGCATTCATGTTGCTAACAGTACACAATCACATGCAAGGGCAATTAATGAAAACACTTTGAGGCTTGCATATGATTTGATGATGGAAATCAGCAGAGCTTCTGCTCATTTACTAAAGCACTGGAACAAATGCACTTGTAGAGTGCACATGCATTTTGCAAAGTGCAACATAGATTTGCTTTAGACAAATCAACACCACAGAACATTCAAGCAAATTTTAACGAGGGTGGGGGTGGGGGGGTTGTGAAATCTAGCTAATTGCTAATTAGCAGCACACTATTTGGAGTGAGTTCAGGTGGGGGGGGGGGTTGTGAAATCTAGCTAATTGCTAATTAGCAGCACACTATTTGGAGTGAGTTCAGGTGGGGGGGGGGGTTGTGAAATGTAGCTAATTGCTAATTCTAAGCACACTAAATACACTCCAACAAAATACATTCAAAATGAGTAGACTAGGTGGATATGTTCCCATCACTTCATGCTGGGAAGGTTATTGAAGGAAACTATACATGCATGCCAAAAAATAACAGGAAAAAATCCCAGCATGTGTGAGGATAAAAAGGGGACATTCACACTATATTGCAATGATGGGAAGTAGTGTTTGAAGCAAGAAATACATTACTTTATCAAAGATTACATAAAAGAACATGTGATGCTAATAAAATAAAAATATCTTACCTTAATATAGTCCTTCTGCAGGACCTGTATGATGGCAGAACAGGTCTCTGGGATAATGATCCCCAGAGCCTGGGGGGAGATGCCTGTCGAGAACTTAAGGTCCTGCAGGCTTCTCCCTGTGGCCAAATACCGCAAGGTAGCGACCAGCCTCTGCTCCGGAGTGATGGCTTGCCTCATGCAGGTATCCTGCCTGCTGATATAGGGGGTCAGCAAAGCCACCAAACGATCAAAAACGGGGTCCGTCATCC
Organism: Lithobates clamitans; assembly: GCA_037952925.1. Lineage (NCBI taxonomy): Eukaryota > Metazoa > Chordata > Amphibia > Anura > Ranidae > Lithobates > Lithobates clamitans. The sequence continues at coordinate 2,475,473 of JBBGZY010000583.1, forward strand.
GGAGAAAGTTCCTGAAATCCTCAGGATTATTCTCACGGATCTCACGGAGCAAAGGCATGTGACAGAACTGGTCACGCTGAAGCAACCAATTCTTGGTCCATGAACTCCTCCTCGCCCTGTTCATGGACTGGTCTTGGGCTGAAGAATAAACTACAGCACCAAGCACATACAATGCACGAGCTCTACGACGAGTACGTACAGGTAACATGGCTTCAAAACGGTCGGCTGGTCAGAACGCACTAAACAGAACGCACTGAAGAACAGCAAGGCCTGTGAAGAACGACCTGAAAATCAGGAACGAGCGGCCAATAAAACAAAGATTTCTCAATGCCAACTGACCAAACGCACTGAAAAGCAGATACAAACCTCACAAGCACAGACTGAACAACAGTTAAAACGAACTGAAAAATACGAGTCTCACAAGCGCGAATCGTCTCTCACCAAACTTCTACTAACACGAGATAAACACGAGATTAGCAGAAGGAGCCCAAAGGGTGTCGTACGGGCTATTGAACTTCCGTTTTATAGTCTCGTCGGACTTGGTGTACGTCACAGCGTACTAAACTGGCGTACTTTTGTGTGGTCGTGTGTGGGCAAGTCCGTTCGTAAGAAAGTCTGCCCCAAGTCCGCCGAAGGTACGCCGGAAGTATGTCGGACAGACTGTCCGACTTTTGTAGCTGCAAAGTCCGACCGTGTGTACGCGGCATTAGATTACACATGCTTCTTGTATTTAGACAATATTTGCTTATCCCAGGCTTCAGCTTTAACCCTGAAGTTTAATCTTAAAATGTATTTTTATTATTTTTAACTTAACTTTGCCTTTCCTATTTCCTCCTCCCCAGTACTAGTCTTAAGAGCCCTCTGCCTTAGTGCAATCAGTGGGCTGGCTTTAGACATGTGTGATTTGTTTCGGCCGGAATTGAAATCTGGATGAAGTTTTTGTTATTCGGAGATTCGGATGTATCCAAATTTCTGAATCACAATAGTAACAAATTTCCACAAATTCAAAATAAATTCAAATTTGAGAATGGATTAGAATTCAAACATGAATTTGAAATGGAAACATATTGCAATAAATACAGTATGGTATACAAAGGAATTAGGCTGGGTTCATACTTGAGATCGCAGCGGCTCACAGCAGGAGTCCGGTGTGTCTCCATTCACCGTTTCAGGTCCAATTTCAGCCCAAATTTTGTGTTGAATTCGGATCTGAAACAGACCAACACTGGAGCCGCTCCGGAGTTGTGTGAACCGGCTCCATAGAGTGCCAGTCACAATCTTCTGATATGCGAATTGGATACGGGGAAACCCACATCCAATTTGCACTGGTGTGATCCCAGCCTCAAGAATATGATTCCTACTTAGGCTGTTTAGAGAATAGAATAAAAAAGAATAGAATAGAAAAAAAGGAATAGAAATAAAACAAATTAGATAAATTGGACTAGAAAATAATAAAAGGGGTCATGTGCGGCCCTGAGCAACCTGGTCTATAGAGGGTCTAGAGCTCATCTCGAGGTGAAGACCCCTATGAGAACGACCATCCGGGTGTGGCAGCAGGCGGGGGTCGTTTATAAAACCGACTCTACAATTTCTCCTCACACCTCCCTCTAGGGTAATCCAAGACGTCCGCATTTCTATACGCTACCGGTCCAACTATAGGCATCTAGGGGAATTACGGCCCTCAAACATATTTTCACGCATGGCTCTCTTTCCTCCTTTTCGGTACTAAGGGACAAATATGCTATTCCCAGCTCAATGACCTTTAGATACTACCAGCTTAGACATGCGACACATGCCCAATTGCCCAGCTCTATCATTTTTCAGACTGACTCAGCGGAGCGGTTGTTGATTTCCAGAATTCTAGACAAGAATCTCTTCTCCCTTTACTTTTATCTGTCTTTGGCCCACATGACCTCTCTGACGAAAGTGTATGATAAATGGAAGGCTGATATTTCTGGATTGACTGAGGAAGATTGGGAGGACTCTGTAAGTGGTTATATTATTACTATGATCTCTGCAAAGGACCATTTCATCCAAATTAAGTTTCTCCACTGAGCTTACTACACCCCTGTGAGGTTAGCCAGCATTTATTTTGAGATAAGTCCCCTCTGCTCCAGGTGCCGGTCCTCCCCGGGTACATTCTTTCACAAGGTATGGACGTGTCCTTTGATCTGTCCCTTTTGGGAGAGTGTACTTGAGGCCCTGGGTGCCTTTGGAGACTGGTCCCTAGGTCTGGACATGGCCTTAGCGCTACTTGGTAGTGTGGAGGATGTTGTGGCCTCTAGACAAGTGAAATGATTTCTCTTTTATGCCTTGTATTACGCTAGAAGAGAAATTCTCCTCAGGTGGAAGCAACCTACCCTGCCTACGCTTAGCATGTGGAAAGCAACAAATAACTCTGTCTTGCCACTGTATAAACTGACCTATGAGAGCAAGGACTGCCCCAAAAAATTTGATAAGGTTTGGCCACAATGGATCGATGCACATGGCTTGGAGCCTGAAGATACCTTGGGATGTTTTATGTGATACCTTTATGTTTGCATCCTAAACTTGTGATGTAATTTTTGATATTCCTATGATTTTATCCCCCCCCCTCTCCCTTAACTTCCCTCACCTTCCCTTCCTTCCCCTTCCTTTCCCTCTTAGGGTATTATGGTGGCTGTTATTGTCGTGATGCTCGCCCTGCCTGTAGTTATGTATTGAATGCGATGCTCATTAGTAGATTAATTTGATCTCTTGTCTCCCTTTTGACTTTATGCTTTCATGTATTGACTGTGCACTGTGTCAATGTTACTGTGTACATTTTCGAATAAATTCTATTTCTGTTAAAAAAAGAAAATAATAAAAAAGAATAGAATAGAAAACAATGGAATAGAATAGAATATAAAAAAATAGAGTAGAATCGAACAGAATAGAATGACAATAGAACAGAATAAACTTAAAAAAGTAGATTAGAATAGAATAAAATAGAATGAATATAGAATAGCTGTCTTACAAAATTAGAATTTTGACTTTAGAATCGATTTGAAAATAACAAATATACGAAACGAATCAGAATACACAAAACAAATCCAACAATGAATCATTCTAACATAATGAATATGATGAAACAAAATTATTACCTTAGCGAGCAAATCCGAAACAAAACAAATTTTTCTGTCATTCACATCTCTAGCTGGCTCTTAGGTGGAATTATGCAGATATCAAAATGCCTTGATGAGTGGATATCAGTCTGAAGAAGTGAGATTTTCTAGACAGACTGCATTTGCATACAGACTATCCAAGTTTAGCACCCTTTAGGTAGGTAGGTGCTAAAGTGAGGATTTTTGGTTAGGATTAGGTACATTTAGGCAAGCTTGGCTGGTCACCAGGCCTGTTTGTTTCGTTTTGATCTGGGCTGGGAGTGGCTTAGAGTAGCAGCTGGTGACTCACAGGCAACATCACTAAGATCTCCCTCTTCTTTCCAGAAGATTCTGGAAAGAGAGGAGGAGAGGTGGAGATGCCTGGGGTATTCTTAGGAGCCCTGACCAATCCCCAACCTAGACTGCCCAGCTGGGAGGTGTTTTTGGGTGGAAGAGCTGTCGGGGCCTTTGAGGGAGCTCCCCAGTCTGGGGGGGGTGGTGGCCTTGGGCCTGTGCTTGGATGCAGTCAGGACCACCTTCAAGAATGCATGAAGAGGTCCTGGACCGGAGGCACAAGAGAGAGCAAGGAGAGGACAGCGGGAGAGAGCACTACTAAAAGACTTTAGGGAGGACAACTGGTCGCAGCCAAGAGGGCTGGTGAGTGGAGCACAGTTGGGAGGACTGGGGAGGCACTCCTGAGAGGACTGGGAGCATGCAGTCTGAGATGGGTGCCAAACCAGAAGAGTGGACTGTGGTAAATGGGGCAGTGGAGAGAGACAGCTGCAGCCAGGAAGGCTGACAGGGCCTGAAGATGGCTAGATTATGCTGGATGTCCTCTAGCCAGGAAATGAGGTGGGCTGTATCTAACTTCCTGCAGCTTCTAATGCACACTCTGAGAGGCCTACAGTGTGCTGTGAAATTAAAGTAAGCAGTTTCAGTGTAGAAGAGAAGCCTGTACAACTGTGCAAGCCTGGAGGTAACCCTGTAATTCAGCTTTAAATATGAGGTGTTCCAGGGCGTTATTTTCAGCGGGAACGCAGGGGAATGCAGTTCAGGCAACCCCAGCACTAAACGTATGTAATGACAAGGGATGATAGGGTGTGCTGGAGGGTGTATTGTCGCTGGCTGCTGGGGGTCTATTGTTGCTGGGGTGGGGGATCTATTGTTGCGGATGGGTCTATTGTTGCTGGGAGGATCTATTGTTGCTGAGGGGTATATTGTTGCTGTGGGGTTTACCAGTGCTGATTCAAGTGGAAGACTGAACATGGGGCTTCCCCTTTAAAAACACACCTCTGTGCCTTCATTACCCCAATGAAGTGATGTAAAAAATGTGGGTCATTTATTTGCAAGTTACACCAAATAGCAGATAAAAGAAAAACAAACAGTGGCTGTACAAAAATGAAAACATACTGTACATAGAACAACTGCCCTCAACGTGGAGTGAAAATGTATTCTGCATCCTGTGCCTGTTCACCTAAAATTGGAAAAATCTAGATCCTCACTCTAGGACTTTCAGCCTAGGTTCACACTATTGCGAACACAGACATCACATGTGATTCGCACCACATTGCTGTGCCGATCACATGCAATGTCTGTGCAATGCGAATTCAGCTATACACTTGTATGGCCGAACTCGCATGGGATTCGTACGAAATAGGTACGGGAAACTTTTTCCCCTGCACTGGAATCAGATCGAATGGGTGTCCACACCCATGCCATTCGATTCATGTCCAAATTCACAGCTCGCACTGCGATCTGCGAACCAATCATTAACTTTGTATTGACACCTGCAGCTGTTCGCAGAGGGCAGTGTGAACTGCCTGAAAGGGAGATGCGGGAATCGACACTGGAATTGTGCTGTTCCCGCATTGCAATAGCAGAGGTGGGGGACTTGAGTCACATGACTTGACTTAAGTCAGACTTGAGTCACCTGTTTGAGGACTTGCGACTTGCTTGACAAAATTAAATAACTCGACTTGACTTTGACTTGTCACTAATGACTTGCGACTTGACTTTGACTTGGGCTATTTGACTTGCAATGACTTGGCACCACCCCCCCCCCCGAAAATATTACCCACACACTCTGCCCACCACCGCCTCTGAGCCAATCAGCATTTGCCAAATGCCATTGGAGCTGTTTATTGTAGCGGTATAAGTTATGTCAGTCCCTGCATCAAGTGCACCTGTTGAACGTGTGTTCAGCCATGGTGGGGTGATAATGCGAGCCCATCGCTCACAACTGAGCGAGAAAGTATTTTCCAATTTAATTTTTTGCAAATGCAATGCATTTTAAGTGGCTATTCTCATCACCATTCAAGTGTCCAGATGTTGGCATGGTGTCAAGTTCAAACTTTGGGCCTAGTTATTTTCCCCCTCAGCAAGGACTACATTTTTTCAGGCTTGTTGAACATTTAATTGCTGAGTGTTCTGCTCCTTGTCTGCTGTTTGAAAAAGCACTAAGCAGTTTTGTTAATGTTGAAAATAAAACAAAACCTTTCCTGAAAACTGACTTTTAACTCATTTAAAGGTGGAAATGGGGTAGATCAGTATTTTGACTTAATTTGTGACTTGACCTAAATAAATGACTTGACTTGACTTGCTTGACTTCTAGCAAGGAACTCGACTTGACTTGCTTGACTTCTAGCAGGGACTCGACTTGACTTGCTTGCTTTTCGCCACAGTAACTTGGGACTTGCTTGTGACTTGAAGGTTAAGACTTGAGACTTGCTTGTGACTTGCACATATGTGACTTACTCCCATGTGTGTGCAATAGTGGAAACCCAGGCAGAGTCTTTAATTTTTGGAGATTCCTATGCACTAGTTTGCATGCTGTCATGGTTTATAATATCATTAATAGAAAAAAAACATCCTAACAGTAATGTTACAAAGCCCATTTGTGGCCCTCCTACTATAGAGATTCCAGCCTGTATGACTAGTTTGATCACTAGTGAAGAGGATTGGCATCTTAGTTACTCTCACCCACTCCAGGATATGCAGAATATAGCTGCCAGCTGAAGCCACAATCCAACCGACTCTGGAGGCTCCATCTGCACCTGTCCTGGAACCACAACACATGGCTGACCAGTTCTCTCTCCGCTCTCCTGTCTATGTGGAGAGGAGGGGGAGGGGGGAACTGCTCTGCTTTATGAGAGACGCTGCAGCCAGCAACCTTGGCAGTGAGTGGACTGACTCAGGAGGAGGAGGGGGGGGCTTTTTTCTTGCCGGGGCCGCCCCCCACAAAGTACCCCCCTAGGCCTGGGCCTTGTCGGCCTAGGCCAAAATACAGCACTGGGTGTGTAGTTAAACCCCAGCTTTTTGCAGATGTACATATGGGTTATTGTGGTGTAAAGAAGTTAAATTAAGCATTAATCTTTTTTTTTTTTTAAGTGGAAATAGCTCTCCTACATCACAAGAAGGTTTCTTAGATCACCAGACTACTAAGAAATGAATTGGGGTGGTTTGGCACCTCAGTATTATACTACAGCAATACCTGGAAAACAAAATACTAAGCATATAGTCTATTTATCTTGGTTTAATTTTCACTGGAGTTTCCTCTAATACGATTTATAGTATGATGACATCTGATACTAATAACTTACTTTCTTTTACTGACGCTTTTTGATATGTGGAAGTATTTTCAAACTGTTAGTAAAAGGGCATATACCTTTATTTTAGGATTTGGAAGTAGCATAACATTTAATTTTCTTATGGGATATGTTTGATTCTTGTATATTTACCTAACTGGAATTGACTCTAGTATAATAGCCAATCTTTTTGCTCTATTGGTTGTTAACCTTGAAGTGAATAGGGTAACGCTGGTGAGGCCTTCGCTGTCAAGCCTGACCTCTCCCTGAACAAGAAGGGGGCTGCCATGACAACCACGACAGATGTCAAGGTAAAGCAATATGTACCATAGAAAGTCGGCTGTGTTCAGAAAATCGATCTCGCGGTGGTACTAGTGAGCACATTCGCAGAACTGCCAAAACGTTCCGAGTTTAATCATTTATTTCGTCTAACTCTGGGAAGAAAACACAAAGGCAATGAAATGAATTTGACCTCTGTTTCAGGTTGACTATAATACTACAATGAATTAAAAAAAAAATTACATTAAGAAAAACATTTTGAAGTGAAATGACTCTTATAATGCCAAGCCCGCAAAACATGTTATTTCAAATGTCAGGGACATAATAGACATTTTCTGTTTATATAAGTGTCTGGAGGCAATCTTGTAGTCTTCTATCCAAAGCAAGCTAGTGGAAAAATAAAAGAGAAACACATTTTATTAACTCTGTGATTATATTACTGCATAACAAAACCCTTATTATGTTCCTCCAGAACAATATTCAAATATATGGATTTTTTTCTATTAGCTATCTCCATTACGTTTTACTATTAAAAAGAATTAGGCCCTATGTGAAGCTTGATAATTGGATTTTTTTTTTTGTTCATCCTGTTGTAGACAATAGTAGAGAATTTGCCGCCTTTAGTAGGTTACTGACCTGTTGTATATTTTGTTCTGCCTCCGAAAAATACCCTCACATGTCTAAAAGCTCTGATTGTATCTAAAGTGAATAGTGTATTAACAAGAGTGCCATCCTGGAAATTATTGCATGCCTAGTTAAGCAATAACAAACTTGAATTCCCAGAATTCATTGCTCTTCTGACCCTTTTTATAGACGTCAGGGCATCTGAGGAAAATAAGATTCTTAACGCAGAAACAAGATAACCTTGTCTTGACAAATAAATAGCACCAGGGAATGATATGGAAAAGGAAAAAAAAATAATCTCTGTAGATTTTCTGTGTGATATGTCTGCTTTTAAGCCTGCAGGATGTTTTATGGTGCTTTAGCCCTCAAGTGAAGATGATGAGAACCAGGCTTGCAATTTAAATCAATAAGGCCCTTTTACTGTGGCTATAAAATACTTATATCAACCATTCAGGCCACAGTTGAATGCACCATGACCACAGTGTAAGTGTTCATGGAGATAGATACTAGAAAACAAAATGACGTGAACGCAACACCAAGGAGTGATCCAATGGTTTTAGCACCTTAGCTGAATAATGGGAGCTTGTCCCGGTTTTGATCATTTTTGTTCACTGTTCACTGTTGGCATGTAAAGCTGTTTAAAACAAGCAGTCATAATTGGCACCTTACCCCAGCTGCAGCTGTCAGCTTCCCCCCGCTGAACATTCTCTTTGTCTCTTTGACAGCTTTCTTGGGATCTGGATCAAGTTCTAAACCAATAATCCACATCTGATATGTTTTTATGTCAATTAACTTTTTATATTTCAGTGATGGCTTGGGGAATATAAAAACGAGATCTTGCTTCTAGCTTTTCATTTGTGTGCATTGTGTTACCAGCCTACTGTGGTTAATGCTTTTTCTCAGTAAAAATGTCTTTGATTCACTGTGTAATTGAAACATGTTGTGGAGATTTGTTAACACCATTACCACAATCACAATTACCTTGTGGTGTAATTGATCTATAAGCAATTTATTTTACTTTTTTTTTCAAAGCCTTTCCTTTTTTCTAACAACCCCAACCTTCCTACCCTTTGACAATTTTTTTAACTCCCCCGCCTAAGTTCCTTTCAAATTACCTGATTATTTGACCCTGTATGGCACCTTTTCTTATGTGATTCCTTATGTGATTGCAGATTTAGGTAAGTATTTCTGCATTTAGTTTTTTTTTTTAACGAATATTATTGGTGGTTTAGTTAAAGGGCCGAGTTGGATAATGTTTATGGTGCATGTGTATATATGCCTATAAGGCTATGCTCACACTGATCCGACACAGAAGTAATACAACTTCTGATCCGACTTTGCCCTACGATTTCAATGAACGGGATATGACCATACCAGGTCCTTTGAGTCTTGTTTAGATCTTGAGGGGGAACCCCATGCCAAAATTTGAAAAAAAAGGTGTGGGCTCCCCCCCAAAATCCATATCAGACCCTTATCGCAGCCCGGCAGGTCATGAAAGGGGGGGAACGTGCAAGCACCTCCTCGCGGACCATACAAGGCCACATGCCCTCAACATGGGGAGGTGGGTGCTTTGGGGCAGGGTAGGCTCTGCGCCCCCCACTCAAAGCACCTTGTCCCCATGTTGATGGGGAAAAGGGCCTTTTCCCGACAACCCTGGGTGGTGGTTGTGGGGATCTGTGGGCAGGGAGCTTATCGGAATTTGGAAGCCCCCTTTAGCAAGGGGGCCCCCAAAACCTGGCCCCGCCTATGTGAATGAGTATGAGGTACATTGTACCTCTACCCATTCACCAAAAAAAAAGTGTAGTGTTCCAAAAAACAAGAGACTGTTTTGGAAAAGTCCTTTATTAAAAATGAAGAATGCCCCTCATCATAGCTCTGTGTCTTCTTCCTATAATCTTCTCCCTCTGCTTCTTTTTCTCCCTCCGTTTCTTCTCTCTTCGCTTCTTCTCCCAGTTTTACCCCTCCGCCGATGACTTCTTCCTACGACACTGTTATGTCAGGTCTGGTGTCTGCCATTTCTTATATGGCCATGGGTCATGCCATCTAGGGGATGTCACACAGAGACCCTGCCCCCCTCGTGTCCTGTGTCACATGGCATGGTCTTAAGGGGGACCCCACGCTGTTTTTCTTTCCAATTTTGGCAAAAGTCGCATGCCACAAGTCGGATCAGTTAAGATGGAATCATGCCCAAATCGGACCAAAGTAGTGCAGGGAGCATTTTCAAAGTCGGACTGACACAAGTCAGACCAGTTAAGATGGCTCTCATAGGGAACCATTGATTTTGACATGTTATGCCACTTGCGTTTTGGAAGTCAGAGCGCATGTCAGACCAGTGTGAACCAGCACTTATGCCTTGTATGCATGGGCTGAATGTAGTGCGGCATTAGCCGGTTCTATAGAAAATGACCGACATTCAGCCGGTTCTATAGAAAATGGCCGACATTCAGCCCGTGAAGGGACATGACCGATAAAGGTCTGCATTGGATTGTTAGTACAGTGGCTCCAACCTGAGCTGTAAGGTTTTTTTTTTATGTTCAGCCTGCTGGGTTGTGTATTAGGCTTTACATTGTAAGCTCCCAGGAGCAGGACCCTCCTAACCCTCTTGTATTGAATTGTATTGTTGCTGTATTGTCTTTCTTTATATTGTAAAGCGCTGAGCAAACTGTTGGTGCTATATAAATCCTGTATAATAATAATATGCATCACAGTCATCATGATATAGCGGTAAAAAAAAGGTGGATCCTAAGGATTATCTCTGCATTAGTAGTTACTAAAACCTTACCAAAATGTATAATGCATAAATTTAAGGAATCTTCAATTGTATTTTGTTTAAAATTCGTAAGTTTTTAAAATGGTGATTTATATATGTGCTATTTGTTTGCCATGACACTAGTTTTACAGAGTAAGGCCTCTTTCACACGGGGCGGATCAGTGATGATCCGCCCCGTGAACATCCGCTGGCTCAGCGGGGATCGCTCCGCCGATCCCCGCTGAGCAGGAAGATGACAGGTGCATCGCTGCACGCTGTGCAGCGACGGACCTGTCAGAGCGCCGCTCTCCCCTATGGGGGGATCGGATGATGACGGTCCGTAGTGTCCGTCGTCATCCGATCCGATCCGAAAACGGAGGGAAAAGTAGGTTTTTCCTCCGTTACACTTTTCGGATCGGAGCGGGGTCGGATGTCAGCGGACATGTCACCGCTGACATCCGACGCTCCATAGGGATGACTGTATGTCCGTTTTTCATCCAAAAACGGAAGGATGAAAAACGGACATACGGATCCCCGTGTGAAAGAGGCCAAATAAGTTCTCTAAAGAAAGAGCATAGGCTGCTTGCCTCAATACTCTCTATTTCTAATTGAAACAGTAGGTGGGGATAAAGAAGGGTAGGAGTTACTGTTCTGACGCATTCAAATATGGGTGTACTGTATATTTCCGTCTAAGTTGTCGAGCTTTGTAAACAGCAAGCTTCTACAACACAACAACTAACAGACAAGAGATGCAACTTGTTCTGTCACTGGGCTCTGCTGCAGGACTCAGCACAGATTTGTGGGACACCGGGATTTACTTGAATTCCCGGGATGGTCCCGGTGAATCTGGGACAGTTGAGAGGTATGTACAAGGATTTTAACAAACTTTGCTGCAGAGTCCTACCTTTTCTTATTCTGAAGAAATCCCTGTGTATTTGTCTGTGTCCATATGGTACGTGAATCTAAATGGGAGTGGTCTCGTAATTATCAACCAACTGCTGCACCAGCAGTGCTCTAATGAGGAAAACTGCTAGATCTGCATCCCTTTAGACGTGATTTCCTATTGGAAGTATCTCACCAAATATGTCATTTTTTTGCTGCAGGGGATGCCTGATATCTGACTTGTATCTTAGTGTAGACTTCTGGGAAAATCAGTGAGCCAATCACACAAACAGGAAATTATGTTTCTTGGGGGCAGAGCTGCAGACTGAAAAGGAAAAGTCATTTTCAATAACATTCAATTACAATATGACTTGAGTCACAATTGTATATGCTATATATATATATATTTAATTTACTATTTTTTTTTCCCCATGAAAGTGGAGTTACCTTTTAAGCTATTTTTTAAGACTGTTTTGGCCTTAAATAGTTAGTTTTGTCTGATGGGCCTCTGTTTTTGGGTCCACTGACAGCCAGGTACCTGAATGATGGACCGTTGGGTCCTATTTTATTTAAGCTTTTGGTATAATACTATTTGTTACTATTACTAATTACTGTTACTAATACTATTTGTGTGTCAATGTACTCTGTGAGAATGTTTCATATATTCTTATCTTGTCTGTCAGAACTTTGCATAATACTGTTAGTTGTGCTTATATATAGAAACTACATTGACGCAAAAACTAGTGTACCTATGTTTTCCATGATTGTGCAATAACAGTTTTCTGAAATAGAAAATAATTTATAAATTGAATTAATTAAATTACTCAATGCAATAATTAGGTTTGAGCTTCAAGTTTTAGTCAGCCATGAGTTCAACCTCAATCTGAGCTGTTTCCAGGTAGCTAAATAGTTAAAACGAAATGGTCAGATATAGCCAGTTTGTCCACTTGCCCAACCCTTTAGCTGCTGCACCTGAAGCTATTAATTTAGTTGTGGTTCTAATATCACCACTAAATAAAGCTTCTGGTTGCCCATATACCCTACAGTAGGGATGAGCCGAACACCCCCCTGTTCGGTTCGCACCAGAACATGCGAACAGGAAAAAAGTTCGTTCGAACACGCGATCACCGTTAAAGTCTATGGGACACGAACATGAATAATCAAAAGTGCTAATTTTAAAGGCTTATATGCAAGTTATTGTCATAAAAAGTGTTTGGGGACCTGGGTCCTGCCCCAGGGGACATGGATCAATGCAAAAAAAAGTTTAATAATGCTTAAAGTCAAACAATAAAAGTGTAATATCCCTTTAAATTTCGTAGCTGGGGGGTGTCTATAGTATGCCTGTAAAGGGGCGTATGTTCCCCGTGTTTAGAACAGTCTGACAGCAAAATGACATTTCGATGGAAAAAACCCATTTAAAACTACTTGCGGCTATTGCATTGCCAGTCCGACAATACACATAGAAGTTCATTGATAAAAACGACATGGGAATTCCCCACAGGGGAACCCTGAACCAAAATTTAAAAAAAAAATGACGTGGGGGTCCACCTAAATTCCATACCAGGCCCTTCAGGTCTGATATGGATATTAAGGGGAACCCCTGCCAAAATTTAAAAAAAAATGACGTGGGGGTCCCCCTAAAAAAAAAACCGCTGTGGGATCCCCCCAAGAATCCATACCAGACCCTTATCCGAGCACGCAACCTGGCAGGCCGCAGAAAAAGAGGGGGGGACGAGAGAGCGCCCCCCCTCCTGAACCGTACCAGGCCACATGCTCTCAACATTTTGAGGGTGCTTTGGGGTAGCCCCCCAAAACACCTTGTCTCCATGTTGATGAGGACAAGTGCCTCATCTCACAACCCTGGCCGGTGGTTGTGGGGGTCTGCGGGCGGGGGCTTATCGGAATCTGGAAGCCCCCTTTAACAAGGGGACCCCCAGATCCTGGCCCTCCCCCCTGTGTGAAATGGTAAGGGGGTACTTACCCCTACCATTTCTCTAAAAAACTGTCAAAAATGTTAAAAATGACAAGAGACAGTTTTTGACAATTCCTTTATTTAAATGCTTCTTCTTTCTTCTATCTTCTTTCTTCTATCTTCCTTCATCTTCTTCTTCTGGCTCTTCTGGCTCTTCTGGTTCTTCCTCCGGCGTTCTCGTCCAGCATCTCCTCCGCGGCGTCTTCTATCTTCTTCTCCTCGGGCCGCTCCGCACCCATGGCATTGGGGCAGGCTCCCGCTCTTCTCTTCATCTTCTTCATCTTCTTCTTCATCTTCTTCTTCATCTTCTTCTCTTCTTATTTTCTTCTCTTCTTCTCTTCTTCTCTTCTTCATTTTCTTCTCCGGGCCGCTCCGCATCCATGCTGGCATGGAGGGAGGCTCCCGCTGTGTAACGGCGTCTCCTCATCTGACGGTTCTTAAATAATGGGGGCGGGGCCACCCGGTGACCCCGCCCCCCTCTGACGCACGGTGACTTGACGGGACTTCCGTGTGACGTCACGGGGAATGCCACAGAGAAGTCCCGTCATGTCAGACTGTTCTAAACACGGGAAACATGCGCCCCTTTACAGGCATACTATAGACACCCCCCAGCTACGAAATTTAAAGGGATATTACACTTTTATTGTTTGACTTTAAGCATTATTAAAATCACTGCTCCTGAAAAAAGGCCGTTTTTAAAACTTTTTTTTGCATTGATCCATGTCCCCTGGGGCAGGACCCAAGTCCCCAAACACTTTTTATGACAATAACTTGCATATAAGCCTTTAAATTTAGCACTTTTGATTTCTCCCATAGACTTTTAAAGGGTGTTCCGCGGCATTCGAATTTGCCGCGAACACCCCAAATTGTTTGCTGTTCGGCGAACTTGCGAACAGCCAATGTTCGAGACGAACATGAGTTCGACTCGAACTCGAAGCTCATCCCTACCCTACAGGTAAGAATAAGCAAAAAAACGTTGTGGGTCCCCGTTACGATCCATACCAGACCCTTATCCTAGCTAGCAGTCTGGTATAGATTTTAAGGACGATAAAACAAAAAAAGAAAAATGGCATTGCTCCTCACCCCATAGCTATATCAGACCCTTATCCAGGCATGTAGCCTGGCTGGCTAAGAGGAGGAGGGGTAGCGAGCATGTGCTTCTCATGAACCATACCAGGCCATATGCCCTCAACATAGGAAGGGTACCTCATCCCCACATCCCTGGAATGGTAGATGTGGGATTTCTATCACTGTAGCCTACTGACACCCAAGCCACCCACCACCACTCACACCAAAAACAACACAATTTTTCAAAGGAACACTTAATTTACAAAGAATATTCTTCCTTTATTGGTCCTAACACCATTTAGATTATTTAACACTTTGTAAAATGGTTATATAAGATGACTGTGTTTCTAATTATGGTGACAATGTGTGGCTGACTTCCTTACAGGGAAAAGCCATCTCTTTGCCATTGTCACTATAGGTACATGCTTTCTGTGTCAAACCCTTTATATGATATCAGAGCTGGATTAGGGGCAAGTAATAATGTAAGCACAGTGCAAAAAAGGTGCCCCTCTCGGATCCGACCACATATGTAAACTTACTGTGTTTACACTGCCATGGCCTTCACTGCCTTTTTATATCCTGCACCAAAGGCCCTCTTTCTCCTTGCTGTGTAGACACATTACAGCCCCATAGAAGTTTATTGGGCTCATATACCTTTGTTGGCTAGTTGACAAAGGTAACTGAGTTCCATAGAAGTATGAGGATCTCTGGTAGCTATGGGAAAAACTCTCTGTTGTCCCCTTGCCTTAGTGCATTTTTCCTATTGGTTAATCCAGGTATGTATGATATATTCTTTGGTGTATCTAATGAAGGTTATACAGAGACTGTACAATCAGAATGTAGCATGCATGGTTTAGCGCTCACCCCCGGAGGGGCCGCTGGAAATGATCCAGGTCTCCCTTACCTGACTTCCAGGCCCAGGTAGCAGTTCCAGAGGACACCAAAAACACAGGCCTAGTCTAGGGAATGTCTTTTTGTAGATCTATTGCAGTAAATGAACGGGGAGAGGGATGAGGGTGTAGGATACTCCAAAAACGCCGGCAGATATAGAGGACAGATTCTCAGGCAAAAATCTTTTAGCAGCAGCCTTAAATATTGCTGGAGGTAGAGGGGACAGCTAGTCTATCTGAGACTCTGTAAAAACAGTCACAGTACTTATAGTAACTTCTGGAACCTAACCCCCAAAGCACAGGCACAGGCTCACTTGGAGTCCTAGGCAAAAGGGTCCTAATCACAGTGTCCAAGGACAGCTGTCTCCAACCAGCTTCCATGGAAAACTTCAGTGAAAGCGATCCTTCTGCAGCCTAGCTCCCTAAAGCAATGTCCTCCAGCAATTGTCTTTAAATCTAGGTTTCTCCACGCCCTCAGCCAAACATATGCTGAGGCCTGATAACAGCAGCTCCTCAGTAATATGGGTTGTCTTCCAGGCCAGAGGCCCCAGGAGAGAGCTCTGAACAGGCCCTCTCAAAGATTTATCATCTCCCCTGCCATACCTACTGGGTGCCCATTACAGGGATAGGCTGTGGTCAGATAAATATTCATAGCTCAGGGATTGGACCGCCTACTCTATTTATGGAAACTTTTTCCAGAGGCAGGCAGGAGCAATCAACCCCCAGGTTTAGGGATAGACCTGGCCAGTCCTCAAAAATGTAATTGCTGTTCAACTGAATAGTCAAAAACTAACTTTATCCAGCCTAGGGCAGGGTGTTACATCGGCAAGGTGTGATATCAAAAAGATCAACCTTACTTCTGACACTCTACCAGTTCTCCAATATAGGGACTAGAACTTTGCATGATCAGTATGATACTATTAGAAACTGAGATGAAAGAGTTGGGTGGTATTAATAATTCCCCCCATCTCCTCCTCCTAAACTGGATGAGCAAATCTTTGTTGTCATATGAAGATATTACAGTATTCCCTTAATTCACTGCAACCACTATGTTTTACCTGTTTTTTAAATAGTCTGTCTGTTTCAGATAGATAGATATAGATAGATAGATATAGAAAAGAGAAACAAGATCGTTTTCTCAGGTTAAATATAAAATTACATTTTAGCACCTCAGAGAGTGTAATATGTAGAAATGAGAGCAAGTCGAGAAAATTATTCTTTTAATAAACTATAAAAGATTCCAATTTCTATTCTGCCACACTAGAGTGAAAATGTACTTGTGTTCAGCTGCCTGTATCAGTTCCTCATATACGCACCATGTCAAGATTCAGGTTCAGGTGTAGGTTAAAAACATGAATTTACCTCTAGAACTTATTAAGTGTATCTTTACAATTAGCATCGCCATATCAATAAGAATTATCATTACATGCTGTCAATCACTGCTCGTTTTTGCTTCAGGGAAACAAAACAATTTAATTTATAGCTGATGTCCCTCTGTACTTCTCTTTACATGCATCCCTTTAAATTGGATAATTATGTGGCTTTTCATTAGCTTTCTATGTGCATAATAGATCACAATGTTCACCCTGTGACCTGAGTGATGAATGTATCCAGTGAGACCATGTGACAAGCCCAGTCTTGTAATGAGGACGCACTACAAAATATTAGTAAAATTTGTATAATGGGAGCAGAGAGCGAGAAATTGAGATTTTAATATTAAAAACCTAAAGTACTGTACCAAACAAAAAGACAAGTGAAAATAGTGTACATCTGTTTGCCCTGAAAGTGATTCTCTTATCTTTCAATTATTAAATTTGCAACTAATTCTGTTTTTCACTTACGCCAAACATTTTCATTATACAGGCGTGCTGCGGGGAATGACAGATTCTTTAAGTTTTAATGTCAAACATAATTTAATTTCAGCAGAAAAATAGATTTTTGTCTTCTGGTTGACTCAATAATTTATAGTCTGGTGTTGTTTAGTAAATTTCAATGTTTTTCATTATTTATAAAATTGATTACGCGCAATAAACTGTTAAGAGACTTTTCTTACTTTGAAAGGAAATAAAACGGTTCCTAAAGTATTTCATCTGTCTATGAAGAGTCAGCCATTTTGTACCAGTAACCAACATGATAGAATGCACTATTCATTTTCTGTATTACTGAGATTAGATTGTAAGAAATATTGATAATGAAGAAACATGGCAACCCCAGAGTGAAAGAAAAGTTTTTGTGTTATCATTCATATTCTCTGAAAAATTATCTAGAAAGCATAAATTTTGCCAGGGTATGTAAACTTAGGAGCACAACTGTATACATATTTCACCTGCAAAAGGATTTTTAATTTTGTTCAGTCAGTCTTGTGATATGTCCCCTGCTATACTGTACAGTAGGTTGAAAGAAAGAAATTCCGGCTCAACTTACTAAACAGTCTGTGACCAACCCAATTGTCCTGTCTAACAGTATGCATTACAAACAGGGCTTTAGTCTGCACGCATTTGAAAACACATGCGTTTTGTTTTGCATGCGTCGCCCTTCAATGTGCTCCTTGCTGCAAAGGCCAGTTATAGGTGAGGGCAGTGGCCATTTGTTTGTACTGTTGATATATTGGTGAGGAGATGCACTGGACACCTTAGCTGCCATTGTGCTATATGCTGGGTGTCCATTGTGCCCCTGTGCCTTTAAGGAGAGATGGGCTACCTCCAAACTCACCTGCCCTCTACCTATCCATTATAATGCATGTGCTTCCACTGTGGAGGCTCTCAAAATTTAGAGTTAGGACTACAGAAACTGGGGTGCCTTGGAGAGGCTCTGTAGTTTAGGCATGTATTTGTAATTGCGTGCAGACTAAACCCCATTTTTAACGCATGCTGTTAGACAGGTAAATTCAGTTGGTCGCAGACTGGTCGGTAAGTTGAGCTGGGAATTTCTTTGTTTTTTTTTGCGTGCATTGCCCTTCCGTGTGCTCCTTGCTGCAAAGGCCATACGTGAGGGCAGTGGCCATTTGTTTGTACAGTAGGTCGATGACCTTCCTGCAGACTATACTGCAGTAATGCCTGTGTCCCAGCCTGTGATTTGGCAATGCAGGAGCGAGCTGCAGGGCATTAATGAGTCACCCCTAAGCTCTTCCTTTCTGTAATAATATTCAGTGTTAAGCCTGGCCATACATGGTTAAAAAATCATCTGGTTCAGCAGGGCAGCGGCTGAGATTTAATCATTTATGGGCAGGCTGATTGTACCCAAGTTGATCCACTTTGCTGGTACAACCAGCCTGTTGGATTTTTTTGCAACCGATTACTGCCGGTGGCTGTAGCCACTAGCAGTAGTCATTGTGTTCTGCTGACTGGAAAATCCATGCTGGAATGTGAGTTTTCGCTATGTGGAAATTAGCTATGACAACTGATTGTCTCTGTCCACTCCCTCCTATGTGTATAAAAGTGACCAATCTCTGAGCAATCTGATTGTACCTGACCAATCCATTTATTTTGGATCAAATTAGGCAGGCCATTGTACTACATAGCTAATGGGAGATCTAAAGAAGATGTACAATCAGATTGTATAAAAAGTTCTGTAATGCAACAAGGCAGTGAAGGTTTCTGGGAGATGACCTACAGGAAATGAATGCTGAGACGATCTACAGGAAGGAATGGAATCTGAAATTCATTTTAAAAATTCAACTAAACTGAGACGATTTTAAACCTTCTGTGGATAAAGTAACGGAGAGAAAAGCACTTTGGGATAGTTGGGCCAGATATGGCATTGGAAAACGCTTCTATTTATTATGAAAAGTAAAATTCTTGCCGAAAAGGTGAACTTATCCTTTAAAGTGGAAAGTTAACCTGCATTTCCTACAAACATCCAATCATGTTTAGGAAAATGTAAAAAAAAAAAATATATTAGTTGTTTGAAGAGAGCACACATTTGCTTCTCTTCAAATTGAGTCCTCAGAATCTTCCACCTAAAATATGAATCATTTATCATGTAAAGTAAATGAAAAACTTTCAATATTTGTAAGAAGGTTTCACTGCTAGCATTGTTATCATAGGACTTTCAACATTCCCAAACATCAGAAATCTCTAGAAAAATATAACATTGATAAATGGTTGATTCATTAAGAGCTAATTGTTGCCATGAATATCAACAGTTTTGACTGCTAAAATATAACCACTTAAGAACTGCCCCACGTACATTTACTGCGGCAGGGTGGCCCTTAAGCGCAAAATCACGTACCTGTATATGATTCCTGTTGTCGGCTCTGGGGTGCGTGCCGCCGGAGCTGCGCCTCCGCTGTGATTGGTCACAGCAGGAGCCAATCAGCGGGTCCGGCGGCCACGGTAGCTGCTGGGACACGCCGATCGTTCGTAGGAGAGGCAGAACGACGGTCTGCCTATGTAAACAAGGCAGACTGCTGTTCTGTCACAGAGGAAAAAAGTCATCTCGTGTTCCTGCTAATCAGGAACACCGCTGTCTCTCTTCCTCCAATCAGTCCATCCCCTCACACAGTTAGAAAGCATTATTTAGGAGCACACTTGACTCTTTGATCACCCATGAGGTTAACCCCTTCCCTGCCAGTGGAATTTATATAGTGAGAGTGCATTTCTTTTTAGCACTGGTGTCACTGGTCCCCAAAAAGTGTCAGTTATGCCGCGTACACAAGGTCGGACTTTTCGGCAACAAAAGTCAACAGCCTGTCCGACAGACTTTCGACTGACTTTTGGCAGACTTTTGGCGGACTTGCGGCAGACTTTCTAACGAACGGACTTGCCTACATACGATCACACAAAAGTCCGACGGATTCGTACGTGATGACGTACACCGGACTAAAATAAGGAAGTTGATAGCCAGTAGCCAATAGCTGCCCTAGCGTGGGTTTTTGTCCGTTGGACTAGCACCCAGACCAGCGGATTAATGGGCCCGACGTAGTTACGATGTAAAGATTTGAAGCATGTTTCAAATCTAAAGTCCGCTGAAAGTCCGGGGAAGCCCACACACGATCGGATTGTCAGCCGTATTTTGTCCGTCGGCGTCCGTCGGACTTTTGTAGACGAAAAGCCAGAGGACCAGGCAAGAGCCACGGTCATATAAAAGTCAAACATTAAAGCAGTCTCCTAACTCCTTTAAAAGACATATGTGTGTGCGGTGTTCTTCCTTAAGCTTCCTCATCTCACGTTCTACACACATTTCTTATGTATATGTTGCATTAGGAGGGGCAGGCTGAGCCTCTGTCAACTCCATAAGTCAGCATATCTCTGTTACCTCACTCCCAGCAACAGAATGGGGCCCCGCTGAGCACATAGTGTGGACCTCATATGTGCTCTCACTTAACTCTTCTCCTTCCGTATCAGGCATAGATCCCCGTGAAGCTATTTCACTTCAGGTGACTGGCGGAGAGAGACAGCTGGGAAGGAAGCTCAAGCACCGACACCCTCGCTACCGGAGAGCCTGTCACCTATCAGGTACCATGCCAATGACTAGTTGCTGTTTCTCCTCGTAGTTACTCATAAACCTTTACTGTAGGGTTGTTGCATACATCCCACAATATGGTTATAGGCCCAAGTTCTTTAGTAGTCTACCTAGACCTCACATGCACCCCTTTGGAATAACTTCAGACCATATGAAGTATGCTCAGAGCAGATGAATTAGACCCCTTTCACACTGGAGTGGTGCGGACATCAGCGGTAAACCGCCACCAGTTTTAGTGGAGCTTTACCACTGTTATAGCGGGGCACTTTTAAAACCCAAGAAGGGGTTAAAAGGGGTTCAAAGCGTCCGCTTAGCAATGCTTTCAAAGCACTTTTACGGCGCTTTGGAAGCGGCACCCTTTAATTTCAATGGGCAGGGGTGGTGGAGGAGCAGTGTATACAGGGAGGAGCCGACACGGAGGAGCCGGTTCCCTTCCTTGTATCAGTGTGATCGGGCGGCGGGTGTGTAAATCCCTCCCTGCATGCACTGGGGGCAGCCCAGTGGGAAGGACTTACACGGAGTGTCTGTTGCTGTAAGCAGCACCGCAATGCCTCTGGAAACAAAGTTTGAGAAGAGTGACTCCTCCCTTCCTGGAGTTTGAGAGCCAGTAGGAGAGTGGCTCGGGCACTGAAGCATGAGCATGTGGAGGACTGTGTACATACACAGGTAGGACAGTGCTATGGGAGGGAAGCCAGAGGTCACTGCTATAGGGGAAAGGGGGGAGGGGGCATAGGACACTACTGTGTGTGTGTGTGGGGGGGGGGGGGTGATGTGAAGGGGGCAGAGGATACAGCTTTGGGAAGGGCCAGCCCCATAGCAGTGTCCTCTACTGGCCTTCACTTCACCCTCCCTGAACCCTGCATTCTCAGAACAATGCATTTCTGAACCCTGCATTCTGAGCACAACGCATTCCCAAACGCTGCATACTGGGCATAACACATTCATGAACCCTGCATTCTGAGAACAACGCATTCCTGATTCCTGCATTCTGAGTGTAATGCATTCCTGAACCCTGCATTCTGAGTACAGCGCATTCCTGAACCCTGCATTCTGAGTACAGCGCATTCCTGAACCCTGCATTCTGAGCGTAACGCATTCCTGAACCCTGCTTTCTGAGCACATTGCATTCCTGAACCCTGTATTCTGAACACAGTACATTCCTGAACCCTGCATTCTGAGCGTAGTACATTCCTGAACCCTGCATTCTGAGCACAGTACATTCCTGAACCCTGCATTCTGAGCGTAGTACATTCCTGAACACTGCATTCTGAGCGTAGTACATTCCTGAACCCTGCATTCTGAGCACAGTACATTCCTGAACCCTGTATTCTGAGCACAGTACATTCCTGAACCCTGCATTCGGAGCGTAGTACATTCCTGAACCCTGCATTCTGAGCACAGTACATTCCTGAACCCTGCATTCTGAGCGTAGTACATTCCTGAACCCTGCATTCTGAGCACAGTACATTCCTGAACCCTGCATTCTGAGCACAATGCATTCCTGAACCCTGCATTCTGAGCACGACGCATTCCTGAACCCTGCATTCTGAGCACAGCGCATTCCTGAACCCTGCATTCTGAGCACATCGCATTCCTGAACCCTGCATTCTGAGCACAACGCATTCCTGATCCCTGCATTCTGAGCACAGTGCATTCCTGAACCCTGCATTCTGAGCGTAGTACATTCCTGAACCCTGCATTCTGAGCACAGTACATTCCTGAACCCTGCATTCTGAGCACAATGCATTCCTGAACCCTGCATTCTGAGCACGACGCATTCCTGAACCCTGCATTCTGAGCACAGCGCATTCCTGAACCCTGCATTCTGAGCACATCGCATTCCTGAACCCTGCATTCTGAGCACAACGCATTCCTGATCCCTGCATTCTGAGCACAGTGCATTCCTGAACCCTGCATTCTGAGCACTGCGCATTCCTGAACCCTGCATTCTGAGCACAGCGCATTCCTGAATCCTGCATTCTGAGCACTGTGCATTCCTGAACCCTGCATTCTGAGCACAGCGCATTCCTGAACCCTGCATTCTGAGCACAACGCATTCCTGATCTCTGCATTCTGAGCGTAACAAACTCCTTTGAAAAAACACGTTTTTTCTGGGCAGAATCGTATGTTTTTGTTCCCTTTAGGGTCATCCAGAGGGATGATCAGTCCCATCCTCTGTACAGAGCCGCTGGTAGGTTTAATTCTGTGTTGGCACTTTGAAATAAATAAGTTGGTTTTGTGTCGCTGTTTGGGCACTCGGGCCACTGGCCTATACATTTAGCTAGGTTTGCTTTCTTGATTTTCTTTAACAAATGGTCAAGTTCACACATGTTACATACATGTTTTTGCTAGTGAAAAGTCCATTCTTTTTTGATTTGTACATTTTTAAACACTCTACTCTACTATTAAAGTACCAAACAAAATGGCTACTAAATGGCACAGATACCGTAGTCTTCTCTCGTATATTCTAGACTGTAGTCTTGTAGTTGATGCCATCCGACACTTGGTGCTAATTCCACCTACATCCTCATGTCAGTTTTACTAACATGGTGTAGAAGTGAGATGTCCCTTTGTGTTTCATGAGTTGTCTCGTGCTGCTCTATGTTAAACCATAGGTTTATCAGTGAAGCCAGTATTGTCTGCTCCCTAATAGAAAAGTTACATTTTCTTCATTCAATTGAAATTGGCTGCATATTTAATACCCTGCTACTCGCACATCCTGTCGAAGTTTATTACAAATCCATATTTTCTCTTATTTTCACAATTCAATTGTTTAAATTAGTTCAATTTACATGTGCAGTTTGTTAGATAGATTTTCTTAGACATTCTTTGTCAGATTCACTCCCCTTCTTCATATTTCAATAAATAATTAGAGGAAAATATGATTCTGCCACAAATACTTCTTTCCCCACAGTGAGAAAATTAAAGAGGGAGTAGACACAATAAGCGAAAGAAAGTCTATTAAATCTTCATCTAAAAGCCATCAAATCATAGATGTGAAAGTGGTTAATGACTATTTTATACTGACTTAAAGTAAACCGGTCCTATCACTGGCAGAGTAAACCAGACAAGCTAAGGTATCTGCACCCACATTTACCATGCTGCCCCATACCACTGCAACCTCCCACAACATAATATGCAAATACAGACTATCTCAAAAGCCAACATTTGCATACCACCCCCGCCTCTCAATTAATTTGTATGCAAACCCTAAAAATAAACTTCTCTTATTTGGTTCCTTTAAGTCAGTTAAAGATACCATTGAAAGAGTTGATCATGCCAGAAGTCTAGGGCTGTCCTTTCTCCTGTGCACTCTGCAGTCTTATCCTGAGTAATGTTATCATGCCTGTCCAGTTCAGCCCTGCGGACTACAGAACACCCTCATCCTACAGTATTTTTTGAAGATGAGGAGAGGGAAGAATGTTCTGTTGTCCAAATGCACTTCCTGTCCTAGAGTGACAGTGTTGCTCTTCTATTTATACAGTACAGGGAATAAACATTGTCACTTTAGGACACAAAGTGTGTATTAGTACCATGATTAACTGGTAAATATTAAAGAATACAAGCCTGATAAAGAAAACAAATGTGCATACACTTTAACCACTTCAATACCAGCCACCTTCGTCCTTTCCTACCCAGGACAATTTTCAGCTTTCAACGCTGTCGCAGTTTGAATGACAATTGCTCGGTCATATAACGCTGTACCCAAACTAAATTTTTATCATTTTCTTTCCACAAATAGAGCTTTCTTTTGGTGGTATTTGATCACCTCTGCGGTTCTTATTTTTTTCTAAACCAACTAAAAAAGACAGAAATTTTTGAAAAAAAAAGTTTTTCTTTGTTTCGGTTATAAAATTTTGTTTTCTCCTTCACTGACAGGCACAGATGAGGCGGCACTGATGTGCACTGATGAGGCTGCACTGATGGGCACTGATGAGTTGGCACTGATGAGGAGGCACTGATATGTAGAATTGATGGGCACTTATAGGCGGCACTGATATGCAGCACTGATGGGCACCAATACGCGGCACTGATATGCAGAACTGATGGGCACTGAAAAGTGGCACTGATTGGCACTGATAGGCAGCACTGATTGGCATTGATAGGCGGTACTGATTGGCACTGACAGGTGGCACTGGCAAGTGGCACTGATGGGCAGCACTGATGATGAGGTACTGATGAGGTTTTGACAGGTGTTACTGTAGGGGGCTGATTGGCAATGTGATGGGCACTGACTGGCACTGTGGTGGGCACTATATGGCACTGATTGGCACTTTATTGGGCACTGATAGGTGATCCTGAGGGGGCACTGACTGGGTACCTTTTTGGCACATCTGATGGGGCTGTGCTGAAAATCAATGTGCTGACACTTCCTGGATTGGTCACAGCTGATCACGTGGTAAGAAACCTCTGACAGAGCCTTCTTATCATGATCGGAGATGCGGCGCGTCAGACTGACACACCGCACTCGATCGCCGCACTGCTCGCCCTCGCAGGCACCTGCCTGCATGTTATCCTGCTGGACGTCATATGACGCCCAGTCAGGATAACAGAACCACTTCCTGGACGTCAATCTGTTATTGACCGGGCGGAAAGTGGTTGAAGTGGTTGTAAACCCTTACATACAGTATACCCAATGAAGTGACTGGTCTTAGGTGATAAACAGAAATGAAACAAATTCTCCTAATAAGTTGTACCTGTTTATCTGCAGTCCTCTCTTCTCTATAGCTGTTCAAAGTCCAGAATTTATTTAGCTTATCTGAGCTTTCAGGGGTAGGGAGCTGAAGTTACACTCTGTGGGGAGATCTGAGAGCTGATTCGAGGGAAGTGACCCCCCCTTCACACAGCACACAGGAACAAAGCTAAAGCTGTCAATAACAGGCTGTGTGCTGGAGCTCCCTCCTGTCACCTTTTTAGCTCTTGATGTCAGGAAAACTTGTCAGAGGTAACTCATGTAGATAGCGGAGGAACGAGGCAGTGGACAGATATGATACTCAGTGCTCTGGATCAAGACAAGTACACACTGTAGAGGGATATGATTTGTTCATATTTCATTCCTGAGGTTTACAACCACTTTAACAGCATTTTGGCCTGGTAAATAGCAGCTCGGGCAGCCAGCGTAGTGAGAAGCAAAATGTGCTACATACTTTAAAATTCTAGGCTCTGCTGGAGTGTATGATCAGGGTGCCAAGATAGTACAGTTGTGGTAGATGCTGACATCATTGTGTACCTGCTATCAGTGGCGTCGCTAGGGGGTGGCTTTTGGGGCTATAGCCCCGAATCTGGGGCCCATAGCCCCGAGTCTCTGCAAGGGTCCCCAAGGGGAGGGGAGGCTCTTTGGGGACCCTGATGTAAGTGGGGGGCTCTCTGGGGACCCTGATGCAAGGGGGAGGCTCTCTGGGGACCCTGATGTAAGGGGGGGCTCTCTGGGGACCCTGATGTAAGGGGGAGGCTCTCTGGGGACACTGATGCAAGGGGGAGGCTCTCTGGAGACCCTGATGTAAGAGTGGGCTCTCTGGGGACCCTGATTTAAGGGGGAGGCTCTCTGGGGACCCTAATGTAAGGGGGGCTCTCTGGGAACCCTGATGTGAGTGGGGGACTCTCTGGGGACCCTGATGTAAGGGGTAGGCTTTCTGAGGATACACACATACACATATATTACTGTATATACATGTGTATGCCCCCCAAGCGTATGACTTTCTTTACTGCGCTGCAATGGGCTCAAGCCCCAGATCTTTTGTAGACCCAGCAACGCCCCTGCCTGCTATACATGTAGAAACTATATGTCAGTTTTTGCTTTAATGTGTTAGGTCAGGTGTGGTTTAAAACATGAATACAGTAGACACATGGGGGTTGATTTACTAAAGGTGAATAGACTGTGCACTTTGCAAAATGCAATTGCACTCTGCAAGACAGGTGCTGCAAGCACCCCCTCTGTGGGAGACGGACAGCCCTTTGGCGGTAGCGGGAAGGACTAGCCTGGCTGTTGCTTCTCCTCCCGGCTGAACAGGAAGTGTGTCCTGACTGAGACCCATCCTAAGACTCCAGGGGACCAGCTTCCTAATTGGCCGGGAGGAGAATCAGGAAGACAATAGCAAATATTCATTTGCTACTGTTACACAATTGGGCACAATTGGGTGGGGTCAGGGCGCAGTGCTCTGTTCCTCAAGTCCACCATTTTTTTAAGCCAGTTAGAGCCTCCAGTCCTAATCACGTGCTTCTAAACCCCCCCCCCAAAAAAAACCCATTGGAATCCATGCGTCTTGCGCCCTGCATATAGATTAGGGGCTGGGCGCATGGATTAGGAGGGTGATGCCCCAGGACCCCATATGGCCGGGCCGCCACTGCTGTGCAAGCAAAAATGCTTTTTTTTTCTTCCCTTGCATGTGATTGGGTATTCTTTGCAAAGTGAAGGTTTACTTATTTACTAAGCTCTGGAGCAACTGCTCTTTGCAAAGTGCACAGTCTATTTGGCTTTAGTAATTCAACCCCAGGGCATTTCAGGTTTATGGGGGTACTCTGTACAGAACTGTGGATTTTAAGCATCTGAGCATTTTACACTGGATACAGTATTTATAGTTATTTGATTAATATTTCATTGGGTGGCCGCAATGTCAGGTAATTTGTGAATCCTATGAAAATAGGTACGTATTTTACACCATTTGTTGGAGACGGTGGTTGCCTGCCCAGGACTCCAGCATAGTTATTTGAACAGAGGAAATATAA
This sequence comes from Lithobates clamitans, assembly GCA_037952925.1. NCBI lineage: Eukaryota > Metazoa > Chordata > Amphibia > Anura > Ranidae > Lithobates > Lithobates clamitans. Next base: position 2,502,832 of record JBBGZY010000583.1, read on the forward strand.
CTGATTTGTTGAAGAAATGAATTCTTTAGACTTCCCATCATCTTTACTTTCACTACACACATTCTATGATACACAATTCTCTGGGTTCAAAGCATTTCAAAGTGGCTGACATCTTTTCAAGTGAGTTGCCATAAAACCAAATACAAACACCACATGTTTTAGAAAAGCTCTGTCAGTCAGCTCTCATTCAGCATGTTCTGCCTGACACTTCTCTCCCTGCTTGATTTATTTCATATTAAAAAGGCTGTCAATCTACCTCAAAATAACGTTATTATGAAAAACTCCAATGGACTTTAAATCAGAATACTTTGTCCGCCCATTGCAGGGAAGATAACTAATAAAGTCTATTTGCCTGAGTCTCTGTTTAACAGGCACTCATCTACAGCAGGAGACAAGAAAATTGAATATTGAAGGTTTGTAAAAGATTTCTCTTGATATTGTTTTATTTTACATTCTCCCAGAATCTTATGTGTGCTCAAAAGCACTGTATATTTAATAATATTTTTTAATATGTATTTTAATAATTTTTCAATTTCCTTATTTAGTGTTAAAGTGCATAAAGGTACAGTTGTTTCAATGCAGACCTTTGATTACACAAAAAAAGTTACATATAAAATAATGAATATACTGAAATAATAAATATATACATGGTTGTCTGGTTTGTCTTATGTCCACCTGTTATAATTATCTCTGCTTTATAAAGTCTGTTGGGTAGACGTCATAATTCTAAGGTTTATTTATGTGCAAGAGTTTATTTTACTTTTTTTTTTAAGAACAGAAGAAATCCTTTCTTAGTTGGGGAGTTGTGGGGAATAGAAGGGACCTGTATAGAAAGGTACAGGATATGGGGTGCAGTATGTATGTGGTAAGGGAGGGAAGGGTATTGGTAAGTAGGTCAAAACAGCCTTTTTCAACCAGTATGCGGTGACACCCTGGGGTGCCTTCTGGGTTCTTTAGGAGTGCTTTGGCAAAATTGCTCAAAAATTGTCAACAGTTTGGCAGGTGGATCAGCCCTCCCTTTTTTTGTAACAGCCTCAGGTTTTTATTAGGCACCATTACAGCCTTGGGCACTGCGTGGGCCAGGTTCTTAACAACCAATGACATCAAAGGTTGATAAGGATGACATAGGCTCCTAAGGATGTCCTTGTCTGCCATTTCCCTGCCGCTCTCTCCACCAGCACTGGAGTCATATTAGCTGAATGAGGGAAAAAACTGAGAGAGAAGAGAAGCGCTGGAATACTAGTCAGTAGCGATGTGCAAAGGTATATTTGCTTTGCAAATAGAAATCACCTCTACTGTTGGGTGCCCTATGTGTGTAGATATTGTTGCGATATGTAAAACTTTAAGTTTCGTTTTTTACATTTTAGAATTGGATGCACCATTTCAAAAAGTGTGTTGACTGAAAAGAGATTGAGAAAAATGGGTTAGAAGGCATGGAGGAGAAAGAAGGGTTATTACCAAGACATAGTGAAAAAAAAACAAGAGAAAAAAAAGAAAGGGGGGGGGGGAGGGTATTGGGTCCAATTTCTGGTGGAAAAGTAACAAAGGATAGGTTTCCTCAAGCAAACGGATCAAACCCAGATCAGGGTGGGTTAGTGAGGTAAGTATATTTATTTGTAACTTAAATGTATATTTCATGTCTGTTACATTTATTGCTGGCATACATACATGTAACCAAAGTTAACGGATCTGGAAGTTCAGGACTCACTTCAGATGAATAGATTTTGTTGGGGATAATAAGACCTGGTGCTTAATACATTACATCTGCAGAATTAACTATTGTACAACCATATTTTCAAAAATATCAATCTTATACTGTATAGCAGAATTTTATACCACCCTCTGTGGGTGAAATATTGCTAAATTTAATCTAATGTTCAATACCTACCCCATGTACTGTATGGGCAGTTTAATGTGACTTGACAATAATGAGTAAAGTAACAGGTATAATTTAGAAAAGTCATTTTAGGCAGTGTGTACTTCAATCTTCTTCAGGCTCCCTGTCTGCCTAATAATAAGAGCAACGTGAGTCAATCTCCCTATCTCCCCACATTCTAGCAGAGATGTGCAGTCGGGTGGGGGGGGGGGGCAGTTGAGGCAGAGTCTTACCTGCCATGAGCATAAAAAAACTATTGACTTTGAGGGTCGTAGCTCGGCTGGGGGGGGGGGGGGGGGTAGGTAGCTGAAGTCCTACCCCACCACTGGTCAAAATGTGGGGCTCCTATCATCTATGGTTGCGGAGATACGGGGCTCCTTGCACAGCCTGTCAGAAGCTAAATACAGAGCAGCCAGTTTAAATACAAGCTGGCACACTCTGCTTACAGCAGACTGAGAGGATGAGCTCACAGTGCCTCTCCTCACTTCTTGTCAGAGGTACTGAGCTCAATAGACAGCTTGGAGTCTTGGACCAATGGTAAAGTACCATTAGCCCCAACTGTGCAATAAAAATGCTGCAGTGAAGGCACGCCTCTCACTGCAGTGTCATAGAAGGGGCATGTGTCTAAAAGACAAATACTCCCTTCTAGCCCAGCCTTCTTAATAAGAAGGAAAAAATGTGTTTATGTGTATAAAATTTACCCACAATCCCATGTTTTTCTCACTCTGCTGCTGCTGAAAAGGCACAAGCTAAATCATATATTATTATGCTATATGTTATAAGATATTTATTAGTTATCTATTTACTGTGAAATTACTGGTTTGAAATTATAACTTCAAACTTCAGTAATTTGTCCGTTAAGTCACCTGCTTGTGTATAGTTTTTAGAAATATAGTAAATTACCTTAAAAATAATACATAAGAATTATTTGTATTTTACTTACTTATGGTAATTAACCCCTTGCCACCCAGGTCAATTCTGACACTTCTCTCCTACATGTAAAAATCATCATTTTTTTGCTAGAAAATTACTCAGAACCCCCAGACATTTTATATATATATATATATATATATATATATATATATATATATTATTTTAGCAGACACCCTAGGGAATAAAATGGTGGTCATTGCAACTTTGTATGTTACATCGTTTTTCAAACTCATTTATTTTGAAAAAAAAAGTTAGCCTGATTTTTTTGTATACTATGAAAGATGATGTTACGCCGAGTAAATAGATACCTAACATGTCATGCTTTAAAATTGCGCACACTTGTGGAATGGCGCCAAACTTCAGTACTTAAAAATCTCCATAGGCGACGCTTTAAATTTTTTTACAGGTTACATGTTTAGAGTTACAGAGGAGGCTACTGTTATGCCTCGGATATTCCGGCAACAAAATCCATGGATTTTTTTCGACGGATGTTGGCTCAAAGTTGTCTTGCATACACATGGTCACACAAATCTTGTCGGAAATTCCGAACGTCAAGAACGCAGTGACGTACAACACGTATGACGAGCCGAGAAAAATGAAGTTCAATAGCCAGTGCGGCTCTTCTGTTTGATTCTGAGCATGCGTGGAACTTTGTGCATCAGAATTGTGTACACACGATCGGAATTTAGGGCAACGGATTTTGTTGTTGGAAAATTTGAGATCCAGATCTCAAATTTTGTGTGACGGAAATTCCGATGGAAAATGTCCAATGGAGCCTACACGAGGTCGGAATTTCCGACAACAAGCTCCCATCGAACATTTTCCGTCGGAAAATCCGACCGTGTGTACGGGGCATTAGGGGATCATTGATCAGGCAGATTGGAAAATCAATCCCAGTTGCTGCTGTTTCCCCCCCATCAAACTATATCAGATATACCAGTTTCTCTTCCAACTGCATTCACGTGCATGGATGTGTTCTGCATATTATGTTCAACAGACCAGTTGATCCCACTAGATCTATGGGTGGACTAAATTCAGCTCTTGAGTTCACTATCCAACACTGTAACCAGGTTAAGCTGCTATGCCAAGATTCAACTACCAATGAAATCTGCAATTTCAGCTCCTGCTTCCAACTGAAGGATCAATGGCCCCTTTACACTGCATCATAGAATTTTTTTTTAAAAAAGCTTTGAGCAACAAGTAGAATCAATAAGTGATTCATTCATGCTATCCAGTAACACATGAAAATTAAAAAAACAAAGTCAACCCAGAGTACCTCATATTTATTTTTGTATAATCTCTTATAGACAGATGCCATTTTAATTCCTGATAGAACTGTAGCCACTTATCACATGATTTTGTCTTGTGTGCCCTCCCTTTCATTCTGAATGGGTGTGGCCAGGGGTCCAAATAACACATTGGTCAGCAATTCGAGATTTTTAGATTTAGGGCCATTCAAAAAATAGGAATGTTGACAATTATACTGTATTAGCTAGTGGGGCAGCCAGATACAGATAAAGGCTGTCTTGAGACAGAGAGTAAATAGCCACCAAAACATATGGTGTGGTAATAAACAGAGTTAAAGTGATGTTAAAGGCAATTGAATTTTTTAAATTAACAAACATGTCATACTTATGTGCTCGTTGCAGCAGTTTTGCACAGAGCAGCCCTGAAGCTTCTGTTCTCAGGTCCCCTGCTGGTGATACTGGCCTCTCCCTCCTGCCGAGTGCCCCCAGATCAAGCCACTTGCAATGGGGGCACCCAAGCGGGCTCGAGGACGGCTAATGGCATACTTGTGACAATACTTTGATTGGGCTATTCATTTTTTCTTGTTATTTTAAGCTAGGATTCTGCTTTAGGTTGGAATTCCAGTGTATGAGTTTTCATCACTATTTGGGCAGAAGATTCATGCAACAAAAAATGGCATGATAGACTGGAGTGTGCTTTTAAGGAAATCCCTTGTTAGATTTTATTACTTAAAAGACAATTGCAGGATTTAAAAGAACAACATTCATACTTATCTAGGTGGATGCAGCACCGTTCTGATGCTCTGATGCTCACAGTTCTGATGCCACCTCTACACTTAGAACTGGGTGATCAAAGACCACTGATCACTAAGTTCTTAGTCTTCAGTGAGCAGAGAGCTAGTGACTGTCAGTCACTGGCTATTTGCTCTGCCCCTCCAGTGCTTAGGCTGAGAGGCTGAACCAGCTGTCGCTCAGGCAACTGGATGGATCCTGACAATCAAGTTGGGATCTCTTCAGAGACTTTAGTGTGATGTCAGCTGAATATGAGTCATAGAAGTACAGAACTCAATGAACTTCTTTGACCCACAAGCGAAGTAGGGCCAAAAGAGCTTTTGTCCTATTTCTCCTTTAATAGCAATTATAGCAAAGATAACAAAATGTACTTGTAGCATGCATAAATACTCTCAACCATAATTATTTAGACAAATGTAATAAACAGTACCTTTTTACTATCGCAGACAATAACATTAGAAATCGCCTATCTATCCTTTACAGAAGCATGGAGCCAATTTAATGAACAAAACGTTTCTGTAAAACTAGACAGTAAAAAAGTATATTTCCTTTTCTTGAGATATAAAATTATTACACCCCTCCCGCCCCATTTAATTTATGGCCTTGGGATTTCAAAAGGTTTACAGTGGTAGGTGTTTTCTCAAGCCGCATTAAAATGCGAAAGAGCATTTTTTGCAATTAATGGCCAGTAAAGATTCTTCAGTATCACTTTATAAGTGTTACATTTCCTATTGCTAAATTGCAATGGATTTCCTGCACACAAATTATAATCACATTAATACCAAATGAGTTTGCTGTGATAAATGTTATTACTACAAATACCAGAGGAACAACTTGAGTAATTATTTATTGTGAATAGTAAAGTGCTATCACGCTGGGTGTTCTATGGTTCTGCCAAGGCTGCCATAAATACAGAGCAGCCGAGCACAAGGAAATCTTTCAGTGTCTATTATTCCTGTAATATGCAGGGAAACTGATATTTTCCATTGGGGACCCTTTCTCAGACTTTATGTCGGAAACTATGCTGATTTGTTATGGTTAAATTAGAACTCTACCCATATAGAAAAGTGGGTCAGTTTTCTACCTTTTTTCAATGCCTTTGCCGCTATTATTATGTTTGAGAGTTCAATAAAGTTCATAAAAAAAGACGCTAATTCCGCCATAATGCTGTGTTTCAACATAGCGGCTGATGTGCATGGACCCTTAACATGACTGTCTGGCTTCCCATTAAAGTGGAAACTAAAGGCAAACTTTTTTCATTTTTAGATAGAGTAAGGGAGGGTTATAACCCCTGTAATACTGCGTACACACCACCGGACTTTCCGTCAGAATAGACTCCAACAGTCTTTCTGACGGAATTCCGCTGAAACAGACATGCCTACACACTATCACACCAAAGTCTGATCGTTTAGAACGCAATGATGTACGACGGGACTAGCAGAAGGAAGTTCAATAGCCAGTAGCCAATAGCTGCCCTTACGTCGTTTTTGGTCTGTTGGAATAGCATACAGACGAGCTGTTTTCCCGACAGGAACTGATTCCGTCGGAAAGATTTAAAACATGTTTTATGTCCAGGTCCATCAGAATTTTAGAAAGAAAAAGTCAGATGAAGCCCACACACGATCGGAATGTCAGACGGAATGATTCCGTCGGACCTTTTCTGCCAGAAAGTCCGGTCGTGTGTACGCGGCATAAGGTTCATTTTTGTATATGTGTCCCATTACGGAGATTTCCCTTCACTTCCTTTCCCGTAGCCAAAACAGGAAGTAGAAGAAAATCCCTCAAAAACAGGGAATTCTGGTGTTCTGTCTAAAGAGCCAACTCATCAAAATCTCAAATAACGTCACTTTCGGTCACTCTTTAGCAGCAGTAATTGCAGATTTCGACGCTTTGGCTGTTTTCACAGAACACCGACAGTGTATACACTACGGTACATGGTATATTGAGTGAACATTTTTAGTCCGCCCGCTAGTAACCAACAACATGGGCGCCGCCAAAGTGGAAACTTTTTTACTCCCTAGCCAGTGTTCTTTCAAAACAGCCAACTTTTCGTGTACCGTAGTATATATGCTGCCGGTGTTCTGTGTCTCCAGCAATTACTTCTGCTGGAGAGTCACCGGAAGTGACGTAATTGGAGATTTTGATGAGTTGGCACTTTTGAAAGAACACCGGGTCATCACCAGGGTTACCAGGAATAGTGGCATTGGAAGATATCCCTGCTATTCCTGTTCTGAGGACAACTCAAAATTTGTGATTTTCTTTTGCTTTCACTTTTGGTGATAATGGTAAACAGGACTAATAGAGAAGAAAGGCTGCACATCCATCATTGCCCACAGATATGAGCACATGTGCATGCACGTGCAGACTTGCACGCATGTTCACTGCCACCAAGCGGCCTTTTTAATTGAACTCTGCTAGTTCTTTGATGTATGGTCTTAAGCCTTATTACTGTGATCCAGTCTTGATGCGCATCCTTGATCCTGTTACTGACCTGACTTTCTCTCTGACCTTGCTCATAGATTACCCCTGCCTGCTCATGTTTGTTGTCTGCCTCTGTCACCAGCCCCCGGCCAGGACTACTGACCACGCTTCTGCCTAGTGACTCTGTACCTTGCTACCCCATTGTTGTTGACTTCAGCCTGTTCCTGACTCAGACTCTGCTTACGTCTTGGTGTCCTTCCACTCAGCTATCAGCTAACCAGGTGTGGGACCTGACTCCACCATCAACTGAACTTCTTTCACAGAATGTGCCTAATTTACAAGTGACCCTGTAGTAACAGAGTCATTTTATAGCCTTCAAGAAAGCATCTTCAAGCTTGCTAAAATGTTTTCAAATGCTTTCAGCATGGGATTTACTTTTAGAGCAGACCCCCTTAGGTCACATGTCCTGTGACTCTGGTCCAACCATTCTCTCCCGCTTTTCACAATTGCATCATTGTGCTGGGTGATCATTTGATGTCACGGGTTTGATTTAGAAATCAGACTAACTAATAACTTTGTTTCCGATCATTCTCTTAGTGACTTTACAAACCAGGAAGATTTTAGGGTAAAGTATCCCCCACAGCACACATTCGTTTGGATTGTTAATTGCATTTATGTCCAACATTCCAGGGCAGGCAAGTATCAGCATTTTTTTATTTTATTTTAAACCAAATAAATAAATATAGTCTTTAGTATCACTTTATGCTCATTGAAAGTATATGTGAACTCTTACCTGTAAAACAACCCATAAAGTTTAAAATAGAATTGAAAGGCAAAACACTTGTGCATATACAAAAAACAAAACAAAATGTTTTATACTTTTTTATAAGTGATCACATGACCTCTGTTCTCAGCTGCAAAGGGGCTTAAAGAGATGGGTGTGAAGAAACAGCATAGTCCACAAGAGGAATAGTCGGCACCTGGGATAAATTCAAATAACAGTCTTCCTTTAATTAAATTACATGGATTACAGCTGTAAAAACAGCCAATGCTTTTCAGCCGTCAGGCCTTAGTCATGGCTGTGAAGAAACAGCAGTACACTGATCTTCCCAGTGAAGAGTTGTGCAGGGAGGAGTGTCAGCACAAGTCTTGGCCATTGGAGGATAGGCAGACTGTGTTTCCATCAGATGTGCTTCTATGCCTAGCATGGTCAGTTTGAAATGGGAAATTAAGGGATTGGCAGGATCGCCAGGTATTTCACGCAAAAGAAACAATATACAAGAGAACAAAGGGTACTGTGCATGGTACAACAGGCACATATCATGAATATGAAATTTTTGGGTAACAAACACTTCAAAGCTTGTTAAAAATATCTAAATAATGTCCATAGTTTGGCCACAGGTTTTTGTTAAGGTAAAGTGGAGTTATGTGGAGTCTGATAGACCCCAGATCTCTCCATAAAGAGGACCTGTCACAGCCCATGCTGTCACAAGGGATGCTGTTCATCCTTTGTGATAGCAATAAGGCTACTTTCACACTGAGGCGCGTGGGCGCCGGTGGTAAAGCGGTGCTATTTTTAGCCCCGCTTTACCGTCGTTTTAGCAGCGCTATTCGGCCACTAACGGGATGGTTTTAACCCCCCGCTAGTGGCCGAAAAAGGCTTAAAAACCCAAGGTTTAGTGGCGCTGCCCCATTGTTTTCAATGGGAAGGGGCACTTTAGGAGCAGTGAATTAACTGCTCCTACAGCGCTCAAAGATGCGGCTTGCAGGACTTTTTTGACCGTCCTGCAAGCGCACCGCTCCAGTGTGAAAGGCGCTACACAGGCGCTATTTTTAGCGCTGTAGCGCCTGTAAAGCGACTCAGTTTGAATGTAGCCTAAGTTACACGAGGAGGAGAGCGAGAGAGAGGCCCGAGGCCCCAGCATTCAGAGCGGAGGAGGATTCAACGTCTTCCTCCTCCACACCCAGTAAACTTTGGCTCCACCCACCTCCTCCCTCCATCTTCTCCAGCATGGCTGCATGCGCCTCTCAGAGCTTCATTTTAAAGCTTATATACAGCCACTTAAAAATAAGCAAATTCTTGAATAGCTATATCCTGTCCACAGGTTCTGCTGCCAAGTGCCTCATGTCCATCAAAGAGTATGAGAACTGTTGCCGATTACGCCATTGAATTCCGTACTCTAGCAGCAGAGGTTGCTTGGAACAATGAGGCTCTCATGGTCTCTCGGATACCATCAAAGATGAAATAGCAGCCCGAGATATACTCACTGAGCTGGAGAAGTTGATCACGTTTGCCATCCTCATAGACTCCAGACTCAGAGAAAGACTCTCTTTTAAGGAGCACTTGCAGAAGCCTCCTGTACATTTGTCTCCGGGCCTTGCAGTCCCACCCTTGCCTCCCTCACCTCCCATCCCTCCTGGTACCGAGTCGGTCGTTGACAGTGAACCCATGCACTTGGGCTTCACACATCTCTCTGCGGATGTGAGAACCTTAGGAGGAAGGAGAGATTGTGCCTTTGATGTGGCCAGGCTGGTCACTTTTTGAAGTCTTGTCCTACCTGTCCTGGGAACACCCGAAACCTTGAGGTCCTGTAGCGGATAGACCTTAGGTGGCGTTGTTTCGTCCCCAGTTGTCCAGAAGGATAAGCCCCTGGTCCCAGTTATCCTTTCTTGAACTGAGTCATCCATCGAGATACAGGCTCTAATCGACTCTGGCGCTGCAGGCCTGTTCATTGATGCTGCCTTTGTAAGCACTTGATTCTACTGCAGCTTCGTGCCACTCCATTTGCCATTGATGCTCTTGACGGGAGACCTCTACAGCCTGCCCATGTGACTCATGAGACTGTTCCGTTGTCTATGACCGTAGAGGCTCTTCACCATGAGATAATCCAATTCTAAGTCATTTCCTCACCTAAGTTTCTGGTTGGCTTCATGCTGAGGTTCTTTCCTGGTCGCCACAATGCAGCAAGACATGTTTTCAGAAGGTGGCTAAGGTCCTGTGCACCTCTTCACTCTCCTCCCTGCTGGAGGAGTATGTTGCAGACGCACTTTCTCGAGGATTCATCCGCCAATTCTCATCTCCTGCTGGTGCTGGTTTCTTCTTTGTGAAGAAGAGTGGTGAACTGAGACCTTGTATTGATTATAGGGGTCTCGATCGTTTCACGATCAAGAATGCTTATCCAATTCCGTTGATTATTTGACCGCCTAAAGGGAGCAAAGGTTTTCACGATTAAAAACACACAAAGCCGAATGGCTGCTTACATTTAAGAGTGCCCTCGTCCGGCACTGAGCCTGAACCGCTCGTATGATTCTGCTCTGCGAGTGGTAGCTGGCGTGCGCTTCACCAACAGCTGCCGACAACCACAGACACCGGATAGAGGGATAGAGATTGCGTAACCAAGCACGCCTCGACGTACGTTTCGATTCCCGTCTTCAGCAGGCGCCTCCTGAAGACGGGAATCGAAACGTACGTCGAGGCGTGCTTGGTTACGCAATCTCTATTGTGTGTTTTTAATCGTTTTTAAATAAATGGGATTACACTATTCTGGTCCATTTTGTATCCTTCCTTATATTCCTTGACGTCCCACTGGGGGACAGGAACAGGTCACCTACAAGGCTTATCCATACCATGGCAGCAAGCCAAATCTTGCAAAGGCTATTATTGACCCTTTTTTAATTAAAAAGGTCAACATCTTCTGGTAAGCGGACATCCACTTTCTGACCACTTTGGGTGTTTACTACAGCTGGTGGAGGTTGTGCAACTACACAGAGGAAGATCCACATTTTTTTGATTCATACATCTTGCAGCAGCGGAAGATTTATTTATATTTACATTGATTTGTTCATTATTTTCCAATTGCATGTGGACTATTTTTATTCATACAATTTTTTAATTTTTTTAGCATTCACCTTTGTTGTCACCAAGAAAATACTTTATATGCAGGGATCATACGGTTGTCATCCTTTTGGCATATGCACTTGTGGTATATAGTCTATATCAGGGATATGCAATTAGCGGACCTCCAGCTGTTGCAAAACTACAAGTCCCATCATGCCTCTGGGTGTCATGCTTGCGGCTGTCAGGGTCTTGCTATGCCTCATGGGACTTGTAGTTCTGCAACAGCTGGAAGTCCACTAATTGCATATCCCTGGTCTATATACTCATAAAGCATTTTTGCATGGTACACTGTTGTGTTTTTTCATACATTTGAATATAACAATCTAGGTGTCATTTAGTTCACCGTTTATATAGACCTAGCGCCCCCCACAGTTTACTTGTTCCTGTGTGTGCTCAGAATAATGCCCCATACACACGGTCAAAATCCGTTCGCCTAAATTTGAATCGTGTGTACACAATTCCGAAGCACAAAGTGCCATGCATGCTCAGAATAAATTATGAGATGGAAGCGTTCGATCTAATAAAACTACCGTTCGTAATGGAGATGGCACATTCATCATGCTGCAATTTTTTAAATAGTTTAATGCAGCGCATTCTCTTCTTCTTTAGAATGCTAGAAGAATTAAGTTGTTTTGCTGCTCATATTCACACAGAGTTCTAATAAACTTATTTCTTTATTATTTCTCGTGATCTCATGAAAAATATTAATTTTGTTTTTCGTCAGATCTCCATAATAATGTTTTTTTTTTTTTCCTTTTTTTTTCTCTTTTTTTTATCAAGATCTGCATTTTTTTTCTAGTGCTCATCATAATACTATTTCTTGTTTTGTGTGTCAAGTTACCACAACACCATTATTATCTTGTATTTTTTTACCTCAAGGAGGTTGGTTTTGGTGTCCCTTGTTAGTTTGACATTGTATTTTTGAAATGTACCGGCCTACTCACAAACAAACTGTCCTTTTTGAAGTAAAACACATAGCCAAGTATTTGCGAAAAAGAAATAGCCATTTATTCGGAGTCATAACAAAATAAAGAGGAAGGCAACGCTGGAGAAACTGGTGAAATTTGCGAAGCCTTTGTACCCCAGGGCACACTTCAATTATTTTACAGTCAAAATTGGTGGCCTGAGGAGTCCTTATAATAGTGAGCACAATCCGGTCCAGGACTACAAGAGATTAGGAACAGCAGCAGATGACATATCTGTCCCCAGGCTGTGGTCATACAACAGCCTGCGTCTTTTGCCAGACCAGACTGAACCCAGGCCATCACTCTCTTGTCTTCCTTAGATGCTTCCTTCCAGGCTGTGGCTCTGTTGTTGGAGTTGTGGCAGGAGGTGGAGGAGGAGGAGGAGGAGGAGGAGAAGAACCTGGAGGAGGAGGACCATGGTTCAACTCACAAATGTGGCTTTGGCTTGTGAGTTCGCCTCTCAACCCCTTATTTAGGACTTGTAACATAACTTCCTCACATAAGAGGCGTTGCAAGCTGTCATGTAGGTATAGTCCTCTTGAAGACTGGGGGGGTTTCTGAGGGCCGCAGTAGCCTTCAGAAATAAGCCAATTGCTGCCTCCTTCAGGTTACTCCTCTTCCTGGCACTTTTTTGTGGAAGGCCAAGGGGAGGGACCTGGGATTTGGGCAGGCTACTAGGCCCGGCCACCTCCTGGTTGCCACTTACCCCCCCCCACCACCTGGCTGCCACTTTCCACGGCCTGGCTGAGGCTTTCCTGTGTATGAAAAAGGGACATAGTTTTAGTTTTTGGTTCATCAATTACACACAATTTTCAGCTCATGACTGTTGCAAATTGAATGTTAATAACTAGAAAAGACTATCATTCTGACCCCAGCATTTTTCATTCTTGTTCCAATCATTTGTGGCCACTACTGTCTATTGATATATACCACAGCCTGGGTACATAAATGTCATCTGCTGCAGCTCCTGATCTCTGGGAATCCTGGACCTTCTTGCGCTCCCTAAGATAAGTGCTCCTCATGACACCAATTAGGGCCTTCAAATAGGGGATGTCTGCCGTGGGGATCACCGGCTTCACAAATTCCAGCAATTGATCCAGCGCTGCCTTCCTCTTTGTTTGTGTCTTTATTGTTATAAAAGTGGTGGTTTACCTGCCACAGACAGGGTAGCTCCCTGTACATATCAATGAATATGGGGATAAAGTCCTCATTGAATAGATCCATTTTCTCTGCAAGACACAACACAATACACACCCTAATGTCAGGCGAAACTCTCCTAATCTTGACCCAATATAGGCCTCAATCTATAAGCAGTATAGGCAACTGATGCACCAACTTAAAATTGTACCTTTGTTATAACAATCGTCGTTTCCGTTACTTCGTCCTCCGCTCACAGATCGTATGTACGATGCATGTGTGTTACGCTTTATATACACTGCGCATGCGTGAAACTCCGCCCGCCCTTGACGTTCTTTCTAGTATATTCCCCGCCCCTTCTCTTTCGGTGCAGTGGGAGAGCACACGGCGGAGAGACAACAGGTGCATGTAGAGGAGAGCTGCAATGACAAAAGGCCGGAGCCACAAATGTCCCGTTCCTGGAGGAGATTGAAGGCCTCAAATATGTCCTTTGTAGAGATGGTGGACATCTTGAAGAGGGCTGACTATTACGGGAAGTATGGACCTTACCCAAACCCAAATGTGAGAAAGGCCAAGATCATTCCTAAAGTTGTGAAGAGTCTGCACAGGAATTTTGGGGTACGGCGATCCAAGGATCAACTGAGGAAACGTTGGTCAGACCTGAAATTGAGGGAGCGGAATCGGTACAGAAGAATCAAGAGAGTGCAGCAAAAAAGTAAGTATTTTGTCATGTGTTCCTATTCTTCTTCTTAACGTTTGTGCTGCTCCATGTGCTTTTCTTTACTGTTGTACATTTTAAAATGGCAACTTTCATGTTCATGGGCACAGTAATCGGTCATAGGAAACATCGTTCGTTCGCCCACTTATAAGATGTTTTTGGCAGATACAGGTTAACTACATTTGTTCATGCCTATTTGTATTAAAATAAGTTTGTTGTCTAGATGGGTTTGTAACTAGAACGAAATGTAAACTTGATTCAGTGTAAGGAGAGGACACTCAGCAGCTGTTTACACATCTGGACACAGGAGCACTAGTGTGGGACACCAGAACAAACTATTACAATGTGAAAAAAAAATATACACCAAAGATGTTGGTTTGTTCCAAAACCCTTTTCTAACGCACATGTGAATGTGCCTTGAGTAAAATGTTTTCTACTCAACAATGTGTGGCTTCTTCTTTCAATGCTCAATAGCAATTTTTGTAGTAAGTTGGTGTTTACAGTGACAATGGGGGTTATTTACTGAAGGCAAATCCACTTTGCACTACAAGTGCAGTTTTCCTTTAGTAAATAACTGCCACAGTGCTTTCTAATTTGCCGCAATCACGCCATTTTCATGACTCCACAAAGTTCATTCATGGTGCTGACAACGATGAATATTTTTGTCAGTAATACATTACATACATTAACAACAAAGACAAGGTGTGTGTAGCAGACCCACAACATAATAGTTAGCTGAAGAAGAGATTGTCACCTCATGTATCAAATAAATTAAATTTGCACTATTGAAGGAAATGTCCAAAAAGAAAAGCCCATTGGAGAACCTAGGAGACAGCTAAAAGAAACCCAGGCAGTAGATCAAAGGAAATCTTCTTTCAGTTTAAGTTCAAAAATTGTTGATAAAATGTTTCCTAAACAGTTTCTGGCATATCAATGGCCCCTCTACCCGCAAAGTACTCAACATACTTCTGTCTTACTTCGCGGGCGCTTTAGGGGGGCAAGCCAGGACGGTCAATTTCAAGCGCCGTCACGGTTTCTTGTTGAATCCGGCCTCAGGCCCAACTGAGGCCACATAATTGAATTTTTCCTTAAATAGTTGTGTAGAATGCAGCATGCAAGGATTATCTGGTTAAGTTTGTATTCCACCATTTTGATTGGCTTAAGTAATAGGCGGAACCGGCTGGCCATTATCCTGAAAGCGTTCTCCACCACTCTTCTGGCTATGGCCAGATGGTAGTTATAAACCCTCTGGTCCAGGGTGAGGGTCCTTATGGCTTCAAAACGGTCGGCTGGTCAGAACGAACTAACTGAAAGTACTGAAAAACAGAAAGGCCGGAGCTGAAAATCAGAAACGAGCGGACAAGAACTCACTGACAATCAAATACATAATATAAATACGAACCCAAAAGCACAAACTGAAGAGCAGCAACGATCGGAAAAGCAGGAGGCTGAAAAGTGTGAATCGTCTGTCACCAAACTTCTAATAACACGAGATTAGCGGAAGGAGCCCAAAGGGTGGCGCACTTGGTTTTGAACTTCCTCTTTCTAGTGCCGTCGTACGTGTTGTATGTCACTGCGTTCTTGACGTTGGGAATTTTCCGACCAACTTTGTGTGACCGTGTGTATGCAAGACAAGTTTGAGCCAACATCCGATGGAAAAAAACATGGATTTTGTTGTCGGAATGTACGATCGTGTGTACGAGGCATTCGACACCACATCTTCTAGTGGGCCTCCTATAACCCATACCCAATGGAGAGAGGCCTTGGACCCACCTGTCCATGAATTTTATTGTGGAGTAACCCAACTCTCAGGGCAACACAGTTATCCTTATGTTTCTAGCTCCCTATTTGGTTGGTGCGCGAGCTCCTTCCCTCTAGCTTTACCTTTCTGCTCAACATTCTTCTGATTTCCATTCCCTTTCAGATCTGTCTAGGCTATATATTGCACCACCTTTCGGATTATGGAGGGCCCAGGGGAACACCCCATAGTTATGGGGGAGCCTCTCTGGGACACCTTGGTCCTCATGGACCCACAAGCACTCCTATTCATTGCTGTTATGTTAGCTCTTGTTTCCTCTGTTCATGTATCACCTCTTTTTTTTTGCCTTCCATGTGAGCTAACTCTTGTTACCACTTCAATGTTAGCCCCGGCGTGGGCGTAACTTTTGCTTGTTCACTATTTGTTAAAACCAAATAAACTATTGAAACAGATAAATAAATTTTCCATGAATAACACATTGCTCTGTGCTTCTTGCTGTGGCAGTTATGCTGCCAGATGCCTTGGCATTTAGTCATGTGATCTATACTGAATTTCAGGATTAGCCATTCTAAATGTAGATCTTCCCCTTTAGCAGAGATCACATGCCAGATGCCTAGACTTTTTGTCACATGACCAGCACAATGTGAAACAGCACAGAGTAGCATTAAACATAATTCTAAGTTAAACTTTTAGTATCTAAGGGGTCACATCCTTAGATCTTAGGGGTTCATGCTGGGATTAGTAGTCCATCACTTTTGGGGGGGATCACATTCTTAAATCTCAGGGGCTCATGTTGGGACATGTCCTCCACTAGTTGGGTGTGGGTGGGTGTCATATCCTCAGCTCTAAAAGGTTCATGCTGGGACTTGCAGTCTGTCACTTTTAGGGGATGTGACCCTCCCAAAAGTGAAAGATTGCAAGTTCCAGCATGAACCCCATCAGAGCTGAGGATATGTCACTCACCCCCACCCCCAACTAGTGGGGGAAAACAAGTCCCAATAAGCGTATGTTGATTGGTTTGCACAAAAGTTATAGTGTCTACAAACTATGGGATTTTTCTTTTTACTAGTAGTGGCGGCGATCAGCAACTTATAGCGGTACTGCAATATTGCTGCGGACAGTAGGGACACCGACAATTTTAACACTTTTTGGGGACCAGTGACACTAATACAGTGATCAGTGCTAAAATTATGAGGTGGTGTTATAGCCATGGAAACATTTGTAAAGGAGCGTAGTTAGTAAGATAACAACGCCCATGTGGGGGCACCAGAAATATTTCTGCACCCAGGCGTCTGTAACCCTTGGATTGGCCCTGTTTGTACACCTAGAGCGACAGAAGTGGTGCCAAAGATCTGATTGCTGTCTATTTACCAAAGAATTTAGGATTGTATCAACCATAAAGGCAGCTGCTGATCCGAAGAGATAGTGTTGACAGTAGTCACAAAAATACTTTCATTATCTGTTATTATTTTTCTTAGTACTATCATTTTAAATAGTATCTACTAAATTATTTTCATGCCATAAATGTTTGGAAATCGATTAACAATCTGAGACCTAATGAAGGGGTCAATAAGCTGAAGAGTTTGGGGACCCCTAGTGTAGAGGTATTATGGTAATAAATGAGAAATGGTGCCTATAGATAACTGGTCTTCCATCAGTAATTTTGCAAGATGAGACACCTTTCAGTTATCGTGTTGTTTAAAAGACCTCTGGTCCCAAAACATTATATTAGTCTAATCCTGCCTATATTTCATAAGTGAGACAATGCATTATGTTAACAACTAAACTGCTTCCTCCTTCCAGATATGAAAAGCTTTATTCCTGCCTATATATTCATAGGTGAGACAATGCATTTTTGTTAACCACTATACTGCTTCATCCTTCCAGATATGAAATGCTTTATTCCTTCTAATATACAATATTCCACACTGGTAAAAAAAAAAAAAACATCTTCTAGATATGCCTAAATGCCAGTGATCACATTTTTGGTGTTATGGACATGGTATCTAATTTAGGCAATTATTTCAATTAATACAATTTTTAGTAGATGGCACAAACATAGCTGGATATTTCTTTGATAATGTACAATTCAGATAATTCATTATGTCTTCATTGACAAAATGTATGTGTTAAGTGGAGCTTGGGGCATCTAAAACACATTAGCAGTTCATGGTTCATTTGAGCAGACACAGGGATGGCCCTGGGAAAGCAAGACCACAAAAAAGGCAACATGTGCCCAACATGGATATTTTAATGTTCTGATTCTCCAGCTATTGACTCTTTCGCTACCAATTCCTAAGACATTGCTTTCTTTGTTGTTTCTCTATAGTGAACCAGGATGCTATTTCCAAGGAGATCAGGGGTTTTGAGGGACACTGACTACACTAGGTTGTGAACACCAAACAGTCATCAAAGACACAGTTTCACATCGCTATATGAATGAAATATGTCTTTTGTTTTTAAAACTAAGTAAGCTGTAGAATGAAAATAGAGAACCTTAACTATGATGCCCCGTACACATGATCAGAATTAACAACGGGAAATGTTCATCGTGAGCTTGTTGTCAGAAAGTCCTACCGTGTGTATGCTCTATCGGACATTTGCTGTCGGAATTTCCGCTCACAAATGTTTGAGAGCAGGTTCTCAAATTTTGTTGTCGGAAATTCCGATCGTGTGTACACAAGTCCATCGCACAAAAGTTCACGCATGCTCGGAATCGTACATCTTGTACCTCACCGCGTTCTCACGTTCAGAATTTTGGGCCAACATTTGTGTGACCGTGTGTATGCAAGACAAGTTTGAGCCAACATCCGATGGAAAAAAACATGGATTTTGTTGTCGGAATGTACGATCGTGTGTACGAGGCATTCGACACCACATCTTCTAGTGGGCCTCCTATAACCCATACCCAATGGAGAGAGGCCTTGGACCCACCTGTCCATGAATTTTATTGTGGAGTAACCCAACTCTCAGGGCAACACAGTTATCCTTATGTTTCTAGCTCCCTATTTGGTTGGTGCGCGAGCTCCTTCCCTCTAGCTTTACCTTTCTGCTCAACATTCTTCTGATTTCCATTCCCTTTCAGATCTGTCTAAGCTATATATTGCACCACCTTTCGGATTATGGAGGGCCCAGGGGAACACCCCATAGTTATGGGGGAGCCTCTCTGGGACACCTTGGTCCTCATGGACCCACAAGCACTCCTATTCATTGCTGTTATGTTAGCTCTTGTTTCCTCTGTTCATGTATCACCTGTTTTTGTTGTCGGAAAATCCGATCATGTGTATGGGGCATTAGGGTGCTAGGCAACATGATATTTTTCAGAGGCCTCACAAGTTATGTTTGGCATGTATAAGGTTTCTTCAAAAAGTTTCCGCACTTTTTTAAACTCTTTTAAAAAATAAAAAAGTGTGGACACTTTTTGAAGACCCCTCATATTGGTAAAATCTCCACAAAAAAATCCTGTGAATTCTACAGACCATAGACAATGCCTAAAAAACTCA
This sequence comes from Lithobates clamitans, assembly GCA_037952925.1. NCBI lineage: Eukaryota > Metazoa > Chordata > Amphibia > Anura > Ranidae > Lithobates > Lithobates clamitans. The sequence goes on from JBBGZY010000583.1 coordinate 2,522,081, forward strand.
TTGTTAACCGCATAAAGTAATTACATAAAAATCAAAAAGCTGGAGTATATCCTTCTCAGAATACTGTTTAACACACATATTAAGACCATGTACCATGGTATTTAATTTCATATTGGTTTAATTTAAAAAACATACTGGCTGTTTAGACATTTGGCACCTGAGATATATTATATACAAATTTACATCAGTGAAGTTTATTTGTTGGTAACCCGGTTGGGTTACTTCTTTGTGCCTAGGTCCTGCTAGTTAAACAGGGCAGCATGATGTAGTGTACAGCACAATGACACCGTGTTTGCATTGTTCTGTGTTACCTACTAACTCACTGAATGAAATAGCACTATGATGATTCTGTTGGGAGGGTGATCAGGATGTTGCCTCCTAGAAGCAACTACCGAGTACTTCAAGCCATGTTAACTCTCATATGACACTTAATTTGGGTGTCATTAATTCTTTTAGGCCAGAAGCTCTATTGGACTTATAGTGGCACATCCTTACAAAAGGACTGTGGCCTTGACTTCATCTTGCCAGCCAGTTCCTACCTGTCCCAACACATGACTTCGAAGCATTTTAAGAAAGTATTGTTGAGCAAGTACTTAACTCCCCCAGTTTGTCTCAAAACTTCACACTGCTACCGTGACTCACCTCACTTCAAAAAGCCTTGCATACTGCGATCATAGGCTTGGTCCCTAGGCAGGGCCTGTGCAACAGCAGGCTCCAGTATGGTGACCCTACCTCTAAGTGGAGAATATGAAGTTCTAACTGTTCATTCCCGATGGCTCCCACTGCTGCATGAGTCCCTGTAAGAAGAGGAAAATGGAAGTTAGAAGACCTGAAGCCGGTAGAGTTAGTGGGGTGTTTTTTAACTTAATGCTTAAGGCTTTAGAACCACCTTAAAGTGTAACTAAGGGCAACATTTTTTTTTTCATTTTGGATAGAGTAAGGATGGGTTATAACCCCTGTCAGTTTTTTCTTTTCCCATCTGTGTCCCATTTGGGAGATTTGCTTTCAGTTCCTGCCCTATAGTCAAAATAGGAATTGACTGAAAACCACTCCAAAGTTAGGGAATCCCGGTGTGTCACCAGGGTCACCAGAAGTAATGTCCCTATTGGGGGTTTAGCCCTCTATAAGTGTTCTGATATCAACTCAAAATTTGTGTATTCCCTTTACTTTCACTTTTGAGCATAACACTGAATAGGACAAATAGAGAGGGTAAATCTATAATGTTCTAAACTTTCTCCAAAATAAAAAAAAAGTTTTGACTTTAATTTCACCTTGAAGTTGTTGTAACCCTGAAAAGAGCCTTTCACTGGCAGCCCCTCTCCTTTATCCGGTGATAACTCTCTCTGTAAGTGTTTGTTTAAAAAGATGCCTCTAAATACCCTTTTCCAGATATCTCCCAGCCGCTCTGCTACTACCATCCAGGGCTACAGCGCGAAGAGATAAGATCTCCCTCTGACGTCGGCTGGGAATCACGTGACCACCGTGCTGGCCGCTCAGCACCTCCCACTGTAGCCTTGGATCGTAGTAGCAGAGCGGCTGGGAGTCACGTAACTGGCCTGAAGCTATCTGGAAAAAAATATTTAGAAGCATCAAAGCAAACACTTACAGAGTGAGTTATTGCCAGGTAAAGGAGAGAGGCTGCCAGGATGTTTTGTAAAGTTTTTTTAATACGAATAGTGACAGGAGGGGGGGCAACAGAGACACAGACACGGGAGCTGACAGGCAAGGAGAGAGGGGGTGAGTAGGACAGAGGAGAACTGCGGATGATGGAGGGACGTAAGCTGTCCACGTTAGTCAGAGCTTAGCAGCCATGATTATCGTGGTCACCTCACAGAGGGGGACATAGGAAGTGGCAGGGTCAGCCCGGCCTTTTACAGTTTGGAGAGGGGCATATTAGCTCGCATAAGCACTGTGCTGTTTAATCTGCTATAGGGGACAGGATCTCTAATTTTTTTTAGGGTTACAAACACTTTAATTGTCTTTTCCCCAGTAAATGACAAATTCTCCTTTTCCACGAGGACTCCATTTACTGAACAGTATGTAATATACATTGGAGTACAGAACATCATCCTCACATACATGGCTGTACAAGGCTTTCAAAGGCTGTGTGTGAATTTAGTTGTGTATAGATTGGCTGTGCTGTCCCTAGTGATGCTGCCCAAACCTTAATGTTTAGGAAGTCCATAGCAACAAAGTCCATACACATGGTTGCCCTAAGAAACCTAATTGGAGGGAAAATTCAGCCACAGAAGTAGATCATGTAATACATCAGTCCTCACTTTGCAGGTCCCACACCAGACTGCTCACAACAAGGTTGGTTCCCCTGTATATATGCCCTTCAGAAGTGATGCACATGCAAGGGAAACCATTTCACAAAATACAATACCTCTTCATGCATCAGCCAAAACTTAAAGCTACAGAACATGTTAACATAATAAACTGTATGCACCTGTCTACAGTCATATTTTAGTGTCCAGTAGTGGCACATGCAGTTGTAGAGCAAAACTATAAAGTAGAGGTGTCACCCTAAGATGGAGTTGTAGATGTGTTTAAATCACAAGAATGAACTAACAGAAATACAACACCTTTGATAGAAAAGGAGATTCCCATGGTATAGCTGGAATGGAGGCCCTAATGCTCTCGCCACAGTCTACATAGCATGTCTATGTAATGATGATATTTGACACAGATACTGTTTACCCAAACTACAAATAACTGCTCAGCAAGTGTACTGTGCTCAGTAATATTAATACAATAAAGATATGCAATGAAGGAGAAATATTTTAATAGTTCTTTCAGATATAAATTTTGCTGGTCTTGCAACAAAACTTACTGTATAAGGCTAAAATGATATAAGATAAAGATCCATAAGAAATATTATATGGTCTCCTGGTTCTCTAAATTCCCTTTTAAAGAGCAGTTGCAACACATATAACCCACTTCTGAGCTTCTGATGCTATACAGAAAATGCTGAAAAACAGAAAGTCTGCAAAAAGTTGTCTGATTTGAGTATGTTACAGACAGACTTTATGCAGCTGCACACAGGTGTGCTGAGAGTGTGTTTTAGAAAGACTGTGCTGTGTAATGTACTATCCGTCTGTTTCCTGTATCATCACTATCATTCAAAACATTTAAATCTAGTTGGTGTTTGTGCAAGAGCTCTGTTTTTTTTACATTTAAAAGATCACTGGGTATTTTTTGGGAATACTCTTTATGTGTCATAAGCAGGGGTCTGAGATCACCAGATTTCCAGACAAAGGCAGTGGAGGGTGGACTGGTGCATTACAGAAATACCTAGAAGCAAAACTAAAAAAATAAGCAGGTGGGCTGTGCTCCAAGGTACCTAGCTCAAGAAATAATTTACATTTTTTAGTGGAGTGTACCATAAAAGGTAATCCCTCTACTAAAACATTTGCCATTCAAGTGCATTATATTTTTTTATTATATTTTTATTAGTAATTAACGTTCTTGAATTGCAGCAAAGTAAAAACCCAGGGAAACCAGTGGTAGAAATTAAACACATATGAATAAAACATTTCTAAATGTATTAGTGACTTCATATCGTTTCAAATGCAACAGTTGTTGCAAATTTTGAAACGTTCTTTATACCTATGTGTTGCATTTATATCCCTGGATGCCATCCTAGAAAGTCCATGGTTTATACTTGCTGTAGTCATTTATCGGTTTGGGATGATGGCATTCTAGGTTTTTTGCTCAGTGTCACTCTGCCTCCTTCCTCGCTCTTTCATGTTTGTACTCCTGTGCGATGCAGCACTTCAGTATTGGGCAACCCATTCACTTTAATGGACTGCCCTTCTTGTGACAAACGCACCTTTTTTGGCAGTGAACCTCTTGCATTGTTGAAAGGAGCGTTTTGGAGCACTTTCCACAAACATGTGACTACTACCTGGATTTTGAGTGCCATTAAGAAATAATGGCATCACAAGCACAAAGTGTGCACATTCCTAGAACCCCAAGGTGTGAATGAGCTTCAAGATTCTTGAATTGTTAATACATTCATCTAAAATGAGCTACATTAATGCTAATGCCAACAAGCACAGCACCGTCCCCTCCTCCCCGCCCACCCATTTTATAGAGCTGGTGATGGCTGATTGGGATCAGCTGTAGAAAAGCTCCCAGCCAGAGAACATGGCGGAGGATCTCCCTCTACCTGCGATCACTGGACTGCACAATCCACCCGTGTCTGTCTCAGCCCACCAATCACAGGCAGCCCAGCTAGAGGTCATGTGACTCAGGCGACTCAGCTTGTGTGCCCACAGAGAGGGCTCTGTGTGCCAGCTGTGGCACGCGTGGCATAGGTTCGCCATCGCTGCCCTAGATGGTTGAAGAAAAGCTTTAATAATTGTGTTGCTATGCTGCAGTAGAAAAAAAAATCACTTAGGTTTTTTAAATTATGATAATTTCTTTTAAATATTTCTGTATAATACCTGTATTTGTCTTTGTTGTTTTTTTAATATGGTTCAAATTCAATTGTTTATATGTACTGTATATCAGTAACATTTCATTATTTAAAAAAAAGGAATGTTATTTTTTTTTACGCAGTACAAGAGTTTCTTACAAGCTTACAGCAGTTGGTATCTTTGTGACATTACTGGCAATTGCAGTAGGCAGCAGTACATTCCCTCTCTGTCCCGATAGATAGGAATTGCTTCACTTGAAAAGGTCGCAAGGGATTTCACGGAACAGTAATTCTGAAAGTTACCAGATGTATCACTACACATTTGTCCCTTGTACATTATTTCTTATCACTAAGAGATAGCCTGCTTGGCTCCAGTGGTTTCTGCTTTGCCCGATTTCCCACCTTCTCTCTCTTTTCTTCTCTATTTACATTATACTTTTTCATCAAATAATCTGTGGACAGAAGAAAGTACTGTACGGATTCTGTACTCCAGCAGAACTAAAGCCATTTAAACTCTGTTTAGTTATGAGCTAATGCACTTTGGTCTCAGCACTTTTGTCAAGTAGATTTAAGAGTAATGTCAAAGGTAAAAACTGATGTAGTGATACAGTGCATTAATCTAAACTGTCATCAGTAAGTGGCCCTGCCCTCTCTAGCTTCTTCAACATAAGGCTTCAGCGTTCAGGCATGCTGAGATGAACGTGCTACATCTTGGAACCAAGCTGACGCATTTTATCCTGTGCTTCCTACATGGAACATTACAAGCTCAGCTTTGCCTGGGATGCTGCTTTTTTTTTCTCCCCTCCTCTGTGATGTAACTGAGTGATTTTTGCAGCAGAAAGCTCCAAAAATTAAACGTGAACTTTCCAAATAGCTTCTTAATAACCGTTGCCCAAATCAATGGAGCTCCATGAATATTTTGACACTGTTTAAATGGGTTTGTATCCTCACCAGTGGGATCTGGTGATTTAGTCTGTCAGGCTGCAAATGTGAAAATATCACCTCTCACTGAGCAAAGTCCAATATCTCATTAGAAAATGAAAATAGAGGAGAAGGGAAAGCACAAATGCTGTCAGTGGCAGTGAGGAAAGAAATTAAACCTCCGGAGGCTTGTATATCTTATACAAAAGATTATGCACTGCCAGGTTGTATAAATCATACGGAGGCGCACAGGCTGCAATGGTCTAGAAAATAAAGAACCATAAAAGTGTCATATTGAAATACAGTCCCTGAGAATTCTTTTATGATGAGTCTAAATTCGCCTGACATTCTCTCAAATTCAGGGGTGTGCTTGAATTGTTTACACCCGGGCTTTTACTGTCAGTGACAAACTCTTAGTTTCCACAGCAAATTATTCTAAACAAGGCTTATTATATGAATATAAAAAAAAGTTAAAACACAAATAGCTTATGTTGTCATTGCATTTAAATATCCCATGGCCCATGCCAGTAGTGATAGCTAGTCTGATACCAGATTTACTATCCATAAATTGGCTGAACTTGGATAGCGTAGTTGTAAGGCAATGGTTGGGAGTGTTTTAAATGGAATTAAGCATGAAGAAATTCATGGCTGTGTTCTATTGCCCATATAATATGTCATAGTCCATCATATGCATGGCATGATATTTTATGGACAGGCTTAGCTAAAGCAAACCTGGGTAGAATAAACCACCGGAAAGTATTTCCCAGAAAGCAAATGACAAATAAAATATTAATGAGCAGAATGTGTTGTTTTCCTCGTTTGCGATAGCTAACCTTTTTTAATGGGTATATATAATGGGATGCTGGCATAGTCATGAATTACGCAGGGTTACATATACACAGTGTAAATGATTCGTATGTGGCTATATGGAGATAATTGGCCCCATCAACCAGACATGCTATCACCTTTAATGGAGCTTAGCTAAACAGGGGTCCAATCACTAGGCTTGGCTTGGTGCTAACATTGGTTATTGAAAGTTAATGTCACTGAAACCACTCAGTTTTCTGAACAAATCCAAATGGAAAATGCTAATGTAAGGAGAAACTATTATTTATTTTCATAGTACACTTTTTGATATATTGTTGTAACATTTACCTTAATGTAATTTTTCATATTACCAAATTTGAATGTGGTTTGTCAAGTGCATTTATTAGCATCCTAGAAAATCTTTTTCAACTTGAATTGAATCTTTTTTTACTGAAACTTCTAACTAGTAACACACTGAATTTAACATTGATATGAGTCATGGGCAATTGTCACAATGTATAATAACACAGTAAAAAATGGCGCTGGTGGATTACGTAAAACTAAAATTCACTGGTAGAAAGTTCATAAAAGTCCATCCATGGGACATAAAAAGTAGCAGCACCCTTTAGGAGTGAAGTGGACTCTGCTGAAACCAATGAGAAACAAAAGGGGCACCAGACTACAGTTAAAACACCTACATGTATTAAAAGCACAGGGGATTTGCATCTCACATGAAAACAAGCATGTAGGTAAACCCCATGGCTAAGCTGGAAGGTTCCCTGTAGTTGGTATGTCAGCATCCAATCGCGGAATGTTGTGATGGCGGGAGTCAAGACTCTAGGAACTGGCCTGCCATAATGGAAACCGATAATTGTGATGATTCATGAAATCACGCTTGTGGATTGCCACCATGCCTTATTAATGTGAAAATAACCTAAAAAATTACGCAAAAACATAAATTATGCAAAAAAATGTATTTATTTATAGAAAATTGTTAAAAAATCTCTCATGTTGAAAATACAACATTGAAACATTGTAAACTTGGCACACTTAGACGAATAAAAATTGCAGACATTGCACATAGACTATTTTAGAACCATAAAGTGGTAGTCCCAGTCTACTTGCTGCTCCATTAACTTTTATAATAAGGAACACTGCAGAGAGGGATATCCAACACGTTTCAAACTTATGTTGTAAATCTTCTTCAGGGAATAATACCACTTTCTGAACAGTCCATATTAGTAAAACATCAATGCAAATTCATACATGTAGATGTGCATCTGTTCATCATCAACAAACACTTACAAAAAATGTGCATGTTTGCCAGAAGAATTCCTCCAAAGAACACGGATATCTTGTCAAGGCCGTTGAAAGCCTGCCCCATGTGAATGCCAAATATTCCCACAATAAAAACCAAGTCTCAAGAAGAAAATAAGTCTCAATTCCAGGGGAGTGGGGTCAGTCTGACCCCACTCCCCTGGAATTGAGACTTATTTTCTTCCCGGGGAAACCATCCCTTTTTTCTTTTTGCTTTCTCGTAGCCCCCAGTATCCCTGTTTTCAAGCTCTATAGGTTATCCATGGTTGGTTTTCTTGGATGGGAATGGAGCGCAAATGGTGTTGGACTGGAACTGACATCAGTGGGGATGCGTGAAGCCATGGGTAATGGGCAGTAACGCGTTTCAAAACTTTCTGTTCTTCCGCCTCACTAAATGTGAGTTGCCAATTCACTGTGCTTTTAATAAATTCAGGTGTTTTAATCTCTGGCACCCCTTCTGTTTCTCCTTAATTGTCACAATGTATGGCAATCATTTTGATGACACTACTAAAGATTATGCGTACTACCTTTTACTTTGGGGCAGATAATTTGCAGAATTGCCATCTTTTTTTTTTTCTTTTTAATTTTGTTTAAAGTATGGAAAGTTAAAATCCCTTACAGGTTATTTTTGTTGCCATTATCCTGCTGTGGAGATTCTGCTTTACTTCTTGTCTTGGAAAAGCAAAAGCAAGTGATTGGAAATCTCCCCAAAGTGAAAGGAAATTTCTTCTTAGACAGTTGTCACCAGCACATTTATTCTTATCTTCAGATTTACCCTTGCCGCTTGCTCTAATGATAACGCTAACATTTATAATATCCCCTTTCTGTATTGAAGATAATGTGTTCCCCAGGTGGAACACAGAAAGCAATAAAACATGGCAGAGGGCGTAACTCTTCCCCACTCTCTATCCAAAACAAAAAAAACATTTTTGCCTTTACTTACATTTATTTACATTTAAATATCATTTCATAAGTGATTTTCAATATTGTTTAAAATCTGAAGCTTTTAGTTAAATGAGATGGATGGTCAAAACATACACTTTACTTTTATAACATCAGCATTGTAATAGCAATTCAAGCAATACATATTTTTGACAATCCATTATAAGCTTACTGAAAACTCTTGTTTCATGTTGTGGGTGCTGCCTCTCTGCTGGCTATCTATTTCCACAATGTCCCAGGTTCCCTGCATTCTTTGCAGATTCTCCTCAATTTTTTAAGGACCACATATACCATGATACCTTGCTGCCTGCAAGCTGTGATTCCTGTGCTGACTCAGCCTCATGAATCTCCTCCTCAACACACTTTTGTAATTCAGAAGGCAGCTCTGTAAATTCTGTGACTCAGCAGTGCCTATCAACAAGGCACAGTACATACGTGCACAACGTACGTTTACAAACTTCAAAATCGTTCACAATAATAGGAGTAGGCTAGAAATAATTGAAATACCATGTAGAAATGAATATAGATATGTTTTTACATTTAGATAATAGATATGCTCAAAGTGGTATTAAAGGTTCATCTTTTTTTATTTAAATAACAAGCATGTTACACTTACCTGCTCTGCGCAGTGTTTTGTACAGAGCAGTCCTGATTTTATTCTTCTTGGGTCCCCTGCAGGCGCTCCCCCCCCTTGACCAATGCCCCCAATAGCAAGCCACTTGTTATAGGGGCACTGGTGCATGCTCGTTTCCAAGCCCTGCTCTATGCGTCCATAAGACCCATAAAACACATAGAGCCGTGGATTGGCACTGCCCCCACTTTCTCCTCATTGGCTCACTGGCTGTGACTGACAGCGGTGCAGCCAATGGGAGCCAATGGCTCCCATGGCTGTCTCAGCCAATGAGAACAGGGAGTCCTGGGACAGCCAAGGCTCTTGTGCACATCTCTGGATAGAGAGGGGGGAGCAGCACACAGAAGGCTTCTTACATTCATGCATAGAATGCATGAAGGTAAAAAACCTTTAGCCTTTACAACCACTTTAACTAATATCCTGCTGATCCTGCCGTTAAGGTTGTTTTTCAGGAACTTTCTGATATAAGGAGCTCCTCTTTACCCACCTTGTCTAGCAGTGGGTGAATGCCCATTTAATTCCTATGTCACAACCCAGTGAGCATCCACAATTCCCAGGACTCCTGGACATGCCCAATGGATATAGATTCCACTGTTTCCTAACCTCAGTTGCTCACTGACACTGTGCCCGAAGGACAGTAACTAGGCATGTTAGCTGTCACCAGGTGGAGGTTCTCATCACTGGGTGAGAGAATGCAACCTCATCTTATACCTCAGTCATCATGGTGGTCACTATGTTGGCCGTGGAATATTGCCTTTCGAGTGGAAAGTCCCTTTATCTTCAGCCACCTCTTTGTACACCAATCCCTGGGACTTGTTTTGCTACTTGGAAATCCAGACCAGAATGCAAATAGCATTGCAATAAAAAAAAAAAATTGCAACTAGGGTCATTTGATTTTTGATTTTGAGGACATGTGAGAGATGCTTTCAAAGGATTAGTTCACCTTTACAGAAAAACTGTAAAGGTGACCTAACTGGCTGAAATGCTTTTTGAAAAGGAAATAAAAAGGTCAAACTGATGGCCTTATTAGTAGCTAAGTCTGACTTTATATTAAAATTCTTTGCATAAAAACAGAGGAGGGGACACTAACTACTGACTCGCAAGCCATACTTCAAGAGTTTCAAAATTCATAGCCTTTATGACCCTATATCATGCTACAATTTAGCGGACCTCATACTTGTGGACAGCTTTTCACTGCCCATCTTGTCCCATTGGAAATTTCCCTCTTGAAGGTACACATTTGCACATTTACATTTTAGGCACTATTAAATCTCTCCCTAGTCAAAAGTCTCTGGGACTGCCAGCCTTCCAGAAGACTGGTATAAAACATTATGCCCAGGGGATATGACTATCCTCAAAATTGCCCCCATCTATGTAAAACAGCCATATAGTTCTTATTCACAAGCCAGGCACAGATCCCTTTCTCTGCACATTGTATAGATCCATATCATAAACCAGAACTTTAAAATTCTAAGGAAATTCTGGCAACCAGACTTACGAAAGTCATAGACACCCGTATTGATACAATTTAATTTGGCTATGTGTCACACAAACCAACTTGACATTAGTCTACACAGAGTCTTTACCCATCTCCAGGTTCCTCGTGATAGCTGGGACACCATGGTGTTGGTAAGGCTGGCCATAGATGATGCACCCACCTGTGGTGGAAGGAAAGAAAATCACTCCATTCCCCGATTAACACAGTCAGTGTTGATGAGAGAATGCTTTCTGTTGCACTATTGTATTCTGCCAGCAGGGGGCGTGGGGAGCATTCCTGCCTGGCAGAATACAATGGTTTAATATTCGAAATAAATAAAACAGTGGCGCTATAAATAACATAAAAATTTGAATTAAAGTGAATCACATAAACAATAGTGATGGCTGATGGTATAGAGTAATAAGTATCCGTGATATTCCAAATAATTAAGCCTTTCCTTTAGTGACAAAAGAAAATAAATATCAGTAAACAGTTCGTGCAATATTAAAAATGAGCTGATGAAACAAAAGTCCATGCAAAATGAGTGTATCAGACAGGTGGATCTAAAACAGCAATCTTCCTGTGCCTTAAACAATCTCCTCCACCACACCGGTTGTGATTGTGATCCACTCTTATGGAGCTGCACTCACCAGAGAAAATTGCCTTGCACTCTCATGCACGGCGTATAAGCAATATAGAAGCCCCCCAGGGGGTCGCTCAAACTGGACAGAGTTGGGTCCACAGCAGAAAGGGCTCTTTAATTAGCAGCACTTCTCAACAGGCAGGGGTGTATCACCATGAAAAGAAATAATGCTCTTTTTCCCTTTGCTGGAGCAGCTGTCATAATCGCTGGACTCAATGTGCTTCTCCTTCAGGTCAGCTTCAAACCGAGCGAGGTAGGTGTCCAGCCTCCGAATGTGCTTACCTACCATTTCATAGGTCTTCATGGCCAGCTGTACTTTGTCATCTCCATATTCCTTACACTTGCCTTACGCCTCCTGTACCTGCCGGAGGAGCTGCAGCTTTTCCTCGGAGCTCAGCATGCGGGCGTTGCTCATATATTGAGAGGATAGCCGGTCTATTTGGCACTTCAAATCTTCTGTCCTCTGATCCAGATCCCTCGTCAGCTGGAAGTTCCTCTGCAGTTCAAAAGGCAAATTCTCTATACTGTCCAGATAATGCTCCAGGTACAGTGTGAGTAGTGTTGGAAGAGGGTTTTAGATGTGAATAGTGTTGGAAGACCAAAGAGTCAACAGCATCATGGGTAAGTGGTGGACACCTACACTGAATGACATACACATAGCACTGTTAAGTGATCTGCATCTAGACAGATGTATCACCTGCATAGTGCCTGCTATGTACAGTGGCTTGCGAAAGTATTCGGCCCCCTTGAACTTTTCAACCTTTTGCCACATTTCAGGCTTCAAACATAAAGATATAAAATTTTAATTTTTTGTGAAGAATCACCAACAAGTGGGACACAATTGTGAAGTGGAACGAAATCTATTGGATATTTTAAACTTTTTTAGCAATTAAAAAACTGAAAATTATTCGGCCCCTTTACTTTCAGTGCAGAAAACTCACTCCAGAAGTTCAGCAAGGATCTCTGAATGATCCAATGTTGTCCTAAATGACTGCTGGTGATAAATAGAATCCACCTGTGTGTAATCAAGTCTCTGTATAAATGCACCTGCTCTGTGATAGTCTCAGGGTTCTGTTGAAAGCGCAGAGAGCATCATGAAGACCAAGGAGCACACCAGGCAGGTCCGTAATACTGTTGTGGAGAAGTTTAAAGCCGAATTTGGATACAAAAAGATTTCCCAAGCTTTAAACATCCCAAGGAGCACTGTGCAAGCGATCATTTTGAAATGGAAGGAGTATCAGACCACTGCAAATCTACCAAGACCTGGCTGTCCCTCTAAACTTTCAGCTCAGACAAGGAGAAGACTGTTTAGAGATGCAGCCAAGAGGCCCATGATCACTCTGGATGAACTGCAGAGAACTACAGCTGAGGTGGGAGAGTCTGTCCATAGGACAACAATCAGTCGTACACTGCACAAATCTGGCCTTTATGGAAGAGTGGCAAGAAGAAAGCCATTTCTCAAAGATATCCATAAAAAGTCTCGTCTAAAGTTTGCCACAAGCCACCTGGGAGACACACCAAACATGTGGAAGAAGGTGCTCTAGTCCGATGAAACCAAAATCGAACTTTTTGGCCACAATGCAAAACGATATGTTTGGCGTAAAAGCAACACAGCTCATCACACTCAACACACCATCCCCACTGTCAAACATGGTGGTGGCAGCATCATGGTTTGGGCCTGCTTTTCTTCAGCAGGGACAGGGAAGATGGTTAAAAACTGAGGGGAAGATGGATGCAGCCAAATACAGGACCATTCTGGATGAAAACCTGTTGGAGTCTGCAAAAGACCTGAAACTGGGACGGAGATTTATCTTCCAACAAGACAATGATCCCAAACATACAGCAAAATCTACAAAGGAATGTTTCACAAATAAACGTATCCAGGTGTTAGAATGACCAAGTCAAAGTCCAGACCTGAATCCAATCGAGAATCTGTGGAAAGAGCTGAAAACTGCTGTTCACAAACGCTCTCCATCCAACCTCACTGAGCTTGAGCTGTTTTGCAAGGAAGAATGGGCAAGAATTTCAGTCTCTCGATGTGCAAAACTGATAGAGACATACCCCAAGCGACTTGCAGCTGTAATCGCAGCAAAAGATGGCTCTACAAAGTATTAACGCAAGGGGGGCCGAATAATTATAATAATAATAATATAATAATAATAACGCCCCAATTTTCATTTTTTTATTAGTTAAAAAAGTTTCAAAAATCCAAAAGATTTTGTTCCGCTTCACAATTGTGTCCCACTTGTTGGTGATTCTTCACAAAAAATAAAAAGGTTATATCTTTATGTTTGAAGCCTGAAATGTGGCAAAAGGTTGAAAAGTTCAAGGGGGCCGAATACTTTTGCAAGCCACTGTATGTCTATTGATTGACCGTGCAGTCATGAAATGATTACATAACTACAAGGTAGAACAATGAATACAAATGAACAAGGTATAACAAATGAACACAACTATAGCAGGCCCACGGTATGCAAAAAAAGGTTGGAAAGCATGGAAATACATATTTTCTAGGTTCGTTCAGACATGGTGCCGGGGGAGGGGGGGGGGCATAAAAGCAGGCGTTTGAGCCTGCTTTAACACCCCTAACTGCCCACCTAAACATAGACATGCAGCCACACAGGGCTGTGCACATTCCACTGTAAAAATATAATGCCATGTTACATTGAACAGGCGTTACTAGTAAAGTGAAAGGAGAGTGCCAGAACCACCCTGCAACTCTGTGTAATGCGGTGTGATGCAATGCACGTGGGAAGCAGTTCAGCATTTTAGGGTTAAAACAGGAGGCAAGAAAGCTAAATTATTGAAATCCCCCACAAATCGCTTTGTAGAGGGGCAGCAATGGCTGCGGCATGTGAGAACAGGACCAAAGTTGTTTACCTAGGCCACAACACAAACGAGAAAAAATTACTGTATTTATTGGCGTATAACCCTCACTTTTTCACCATGAAAATTGGGTGCAAATAGTGTGTGCGTGTTATACGCCAATACTTCAATTTTAGCTGCCTCGGAGGGGACAGGGAGGGGGGCGGGACGAGCACTGTCAGAATACATACAGTGAGAATCGCCTGTTTACTTGGCAGCCTCTGTAATAGAAAGTCCCGTCTCCTGGGCCGCCATTGGACCACTGTTCTGTCTATCATAGGAGAGTCTCACTGTATGTAATCTGTCGGCGCTCCTCTGGCCCCCCTCCCTGTCCCCTCTAGGCTGCAGATGGGCATCGATCAGGCTGCACTGATGGCAATGGTGAGGCTGCTGCATTGATGGCAATGGTGAGGCTGCTGCATTGCTGGCAATGGTGAGGCTGCTGCATTGATGGCAATGGTGAGGCTGCTGCATTGATGGCAATGGTGAGGCTGCTGCATTGATGGCAATGGTGAGGCTGCTGCATTGATGGCACTGGTGAGGCTGCTGCATTGATGGCACTGATGAGGCTGCTGCATTGATGGCACTGGTGAGGCTGCTGCATTGATGGCACTGGTGAGGCTGATGCATGGATGGCAATGTTGAGGCTGCTGCATTGATGGCACTGGTGAGGCTGCTGCATTGATGGCACTGGTGAGGCTGATGCATTGATGGCAATGTTGAGGCTGCTGCATTGATGGCACTGGTGAGGCTGCATTGATGTGGACTGATGAGGCTGCCTTGATGGCACTTGTGAGGCTGCAGATGGGCATTGATCAGGCTGCATTGATGGCAATGGCGAGGCTGCAGATGGGCACTGACCCTTATTTTGCTTCAAAGTTCCTTATTTAAAAAATATTTTTTTTCCCCTGAAACTTCCCTCTTAAAATAAATGGGCGTGTTATACGCCTGTGCGTGTTATACGCCGATAAATACGGTATGTTTTGTGGCTGAGAATAGCCTAAACACACATTTGTACTCTTAACAAGACATATAATATAAGGAAAGATCAATCTATACATAATGATCTTGCATACCTCTCAATTTTTTAACTACTGGACAATAACTGTAAACTGCTTTACTGTTGCTTATGCATATGTATAACTTCATTTGTCTACTTGTTATTACTATAAAATGTATTTACTTTTAATGTTTGTTGCTTTTTATTATCTATTCCGTTTTATTAATTTTATAGCATATTGTAGCTGATCACTATGTATACTAATAGTGCTGCAGGCAAAACCCAGACGATATGCAAATATAATTTTTTAAATTACATTTTTGAGGAGCATTTGCATGCTTATTTAATAGATTGGTACACAGAGCAAAGCTAAAGTTTAAAGTGCAGTTACAGCTAACAACAAAACTTTTTCTTCATAGAAAATTGGGGAGAATATTTACTTGTGAGTAACGCACCGCATGTGAGTTAACACATGTTATGTCATCCATTAATGTGTGTTGTGTTAGCCCTGGTTCACACCAATGTGGCTTTGAAAGTATGCTACTTCAGCGTGATTTCAAAACCACTGATCAGTACGATTTCATTTCCAACTTGTTCCCATCCATGCGACTTCATTTACACAGATGTCAGTGCAAGTTGCACATGAAATAGTGCAGGAACCTTTTCCAAAGCCACTATGGCTTAAAGGGGTTGTAAAGGTAAAAATTTTTTCACCTTAATGCATTCTATGCATTAAGGTGAAAAAACTTTTGACAGTACCGCCGCCCCCAGCCCCCCCGTTTTACTTACCTGACGCCTCGAATCTTCGGTCCGCGTCCTCGTCAGCTTCATTGCAGCTCAGCCTGGTCGCTGATTGGCTGCAGTGGATGGATTGAAAGCAGCGCAGCCATTGGCTCGCGCTGCTGTCAATCACATCCGATGACGCGGCGCGCCGGGGGGCGGGGCCGAGTGATACAGCGAGCGGCTATAGCCGCCGGCTGTATCACGGGAGCGCGCCCGCAAGCACTCACCACCATGCGAGCCCTCGCATTAAGGTGGTAAATGCTTGCGGGGAGGAGCTGAAACAGCCGCCGAGGGACCCCAGAAGACCAGGTTCGGGGCCACTCTGTGCAGAACGAGCTGCACAGTGAAGGTAAGTATAACATGTTTGTTATTTAAAAAAAAAAAAAAACATCTTTACAACCGCTTTAAGTCACAGCGATTTGAATGGTTCCATTGCCTCAAATGCGGTGCAAACTGTGAAGTCGCATGATAAATCGCACTGGTGTGAACCAGGGCTTAAAGCAGCCCATTGAAAGCTGCCAACACATCAAAACATCTGAAAAATTGGATGTGTAGCACATTTTGTAACGCAACATAGTGTACTCTGGGGTATTGCAGAGCTTTATGGTGTACTGCAACACATCCACTTTGGGGTGCCATTCAGAATGAAGGCACTGCAAATCACCACTGCATGTATAACTGTGCTTTTTATGAATTTCTAAAGAACACACAAATTATTTAAATAGTGTTTCTTTATATTTTCTCAGAGCTTTAACCACTTCCCGACTGCCGCACGACGATGTACGTCCTAAGTTTGAACGGGGATATCGTTGTTATGGCAGCAGCTAGCTGCCATAACCCCGGTATCCCCGTTTTCGTACGGCGGCCGGCTTTCGATAAAAGTGGTCCCTGCGGCAGATTCGCCGCGAGATCACTTTTATCGGTGGCGGGAGAGGGCCACCCCCCCTCCCGCCGCGATCCGGTGCCCTCCGCCGCTTACCGGAGCCGTCGGTAGCGGCGGAGGCGATCGCGTCCTTCTGTGTGGTGTGTCTGGAGACGAGTGAGGCCAAGATGGCGCTCACTCGTCTCCATGACACTGCTGGGCAGAAGCAACGTCAAAACGTCACTTCCGTCCACGCCTCTTAAAGACATTTTTTCAAATGACTTTTTTTTTTTTATTATTGCATTTTAGTGTAAATATGAGATCTGAGGTCTTTTTGACCCCAGATCTCATATTTAAGAGGTCCTGCCATTCTTTTTTCTATTACAAGGGATGTTTACATTCCTTGTAATAGGAATAAAAGTGACACAATTTTTTTTTTTTTTAAACAGTGTAAAAATAAATAAAATATTGTAAAATAAATAATAAAAATAATAAAAAAATTTTTTTAAACCCCCCTGTCCCGACGAGCTCACGCGCAGAAGCGAACGCATACGCGAGTAGCGCCCGCATATGAAAACGGTGATCAAACCACACATGTGAGGTATCACAGCGACCGGTAGAGCGAGAGCAATAATTCTAGCCCTAGACCTCCTCTGTAGCGCAAAATATGCAACCTGTAGAATTTTTTAAACATCGCCTATGGAGATTTTTGAGGGTAAAAGTTTGACGCCATTCCACGAGCGGGCGCAATTTTCAAGCGTGACATGTTGGGTATCAATTTACTTGGCGTAACATTATATTTCACAATCTAAAAAAAATTGGGATAACTTTACTGTTGTTTTATTTTTTTATTCAAAAAAGTTAATTTTTTCCAAAAAAAGTGCGCTTATAAGACCGCTGCGCAAAGACGGTGCAAAAAAAAGTATTTCAATGACCGCCATTGTATTCTCTAGGGTGTTAGAAGAAAAACCATATATAATGTTTGGGGGTTCTAAGTAATTTTCTAGCAGAAAAACCTGTTTTAAACATGTAAACACCTAAAATCCAAAACGAGGCTGGTCCTGGATACTGGGACCTTTGTTGGTCAATTATTATTTAAACAGTCAAAGGAATTTTGTGTTCAACCTTAAAAAACAGAAGAGTTTAAAAAAGATATCTAGTTCCAGGCATGCGGTAGCATGACATTAGTTCCAATTCCTGCTGTCACTGACATGGTCCCTCTTTTCTGCAAGTTTACAATGCATTTGCAAGTTGTTATCTGGTGTGTATTGCATATCTTCCTCACTTTGTTGCTTTCATGCTGTCAGACACAATGCTTTCTAAAATCTAAAGATTTTATTAAAAGAGTGACAAAAAGGGATCTGGACATACACTATATTGTCAAAAGTATTAGGACGCCTGCCTTTACACGCACATGAACTTTAATGGCATCCTAATCTTAGTCTGTAGGGTCCTATATTAAGTTGGCCCACCCTTTGCAGCTATAACAGTTTCAACTCTTCTGGGAAGACTGTCCACAAGGTTTAGGAGCACATTTGTGAGGTCAGGCACTGATGTTGGACAAGAAGGCCTGGCTCGCAGTCTCTGCTCTAATTCATCCCAAAGGTGTTCTGTCAGGCTGAGGTCAGGACTCTGGGCAGGCCAGTCAAGTTCCTCCACCTCAAACTCGCTCATCCTTATCTTTATGGGCCTTGCTTTGTGCACTGGTGTGCAGTCATGTTGGAACAGAAAATGGCCATCCCCAAACTGTTCCCACAAAGTTGGGAGTATGAAATTGTCCAAAATGTATTGGCATTCTGAAGCCTTAAAGGGTTTGTAAACGCTGGTGTTTTTTCACCTTAATGCATCCTATGCATTAAGGTGAAAAAACTTCTGTCACTGACCAGCCCCCCAGTGTCCCCATTTAACTTACCTGAGCCCACTCGTTCCCTCGGTGGAGATGCACTCTACCTCTCTACCTGGGGTTCTGGCCTCTTGATTGGATAGACTGATAGCAGCGCAGCCATTGGCTCCTGCTGCTGTCAATCAAATCCAATGATGCGGGCGCTGGGGGGGGTCGAGTCCGGGAATTCTGTGTCTATGGACGCAAATGCTGCACTCGGGAGCGCACCCGCAAGCAACCCCCAGGGAGAGTGCTTCTCCTAGGGGGTTTACCGATGCGAGGAGGTGCCGCTAGCGCTATTGGGGGACCCCAGAAAAGATGAGAATCGGGGCCACACTGCGCAAAATGAACTGAACAGTGGAGGTAAGTATGATATGTTTGTTATTTAAAAAAAAAAAACAAGAGCTTGCAATCCCTTTAAGAGTTCCCTTTACTGGAATATAGGGCCAAGCCCAACCCCCGAAAAACAACCCCACACCATAATCCCCCCTCCACCAAATGATTTGGACTAGTGCACAAAGCAAGGTCCATAAAGACATGGATGAGCGAGTTTGGGGTGGAGGAACTTGTGAAAGTGAAGGGAACTCAGCATGCCAAGACATTTTGGACAAATTCATGCTCCCAACTTTGTGGGAACAGGTTGGGGGTGGCCCCTTCCTGTTCCAACATGACTGTGCACCAGTGCACAAAGCAAGGTCCATAAAGACATGGATGAGCAATTTTGGGGTGGAGGAACTTGACTGGCCTGCCCAGAGTCCTAACCTCACCCCAATAGAACACCTTTGGGATGAATTAGAGCGGAGACTGTGAGCCAGGCCTTTTTGTCCACATCCGTGCCTGACCTCACAAATGCACTTCTGAAAGAATGGTCAAACATTCCCATAGACACACTCCTAAACCTTGTGGACAGTCTTCCCAGAAGAGCTGAAGCTACTATAGCTGCAAAGGGTGGGCCAACTCAATATTGAACCCTACGGACTAAGACTGGGATGCCATAAAGTTCATGTGCGTATAAAGGCAGGTGTCACAATACTTTTGACAATATAGTGTATGTTGGCTGCATGACACTGTCATATCATTAAGGGCAAATGTCAGAAAGATCTTTTTAGATTTTATGGAAATAGGAGACTTCTCTAGTTATGTCAGATAATAGACAAGAAGATCACATTTTATTAAGGAACAAGAAGATAGAATTTTTTTGTTTAAGGAAAAGTGGAAAAACTTTTTTGAGAATATTGTAGAGCACAAAAACAAGAAGTTAGTGGTGGAATTGATTGTTTTAAATTGGGTAAAAAATTAATTGATTACGTAATGAGCAATAAACTTAAATAACAACAGTTTTGGCTAAGGCCTCATTTACAGGGGGTGTATTAAAGCTTATGCCTGTGGAGGGCTGTGTTTACCTGTATGGGCTGCAAAGGTGTTTTCTGTGCATCCCCGTGCAGGCAGTCCCATTGATGTCAATTGGGACGCAGTGGCTGCACGGACACAGACGCCCTTCCCAATCTGACATCCATGCAAGTGCGGGTGCGCAAACCGCGAACGCTCACTCTCTTCGTGCTAAAATGTATCTAAAGTCAAAAGTACAGGGGTTTATACACTTCCTTACAGAGTAAGGAAGTGTAAAAATCCCTGTTAGACTTTTATCATGGAAAAAAATCTCACCAGTATTCTCTTGCTCCGAAACTGCAGAGTGATATGTTGGCCAGGATTGCTCTCAAGGTCTAAAGGTGCTCACAAACATCCAAATGGTTATGCAATGTTTAGTTTTGTTCCAGGCCTCCCAAATGTAACCATATCTAAGTACAGCACTAAACAAATGACAAGGTCATCTATGCATTACTATCCATCATAGATCATTTCACATCATAAACTCCTTAGTTATTTTTGTTTCTTAAATTTAGATAACATACTCCAGGGGAGAGTAGATGTTTTTTGGCCAATGTAGTAGGTTGATGATTCATTATCATGGCACACTCAGTTTGTCTCCCTGCCCTGTGCTGTAAAACATACTGGTGATGTATAAAGTATTACAATCATAACAATTTTTCTTACTCTTTGTGTTATTTATTTCTCTAAAAATGAATTGCCTTATATTTTATTAATCTCTATAGCATTCTAAAGCTACTGCAGATAGCATGATTCCGCTAAGTTTATAACTCATCTGCAGTAATACATTTTAATACATTGGACCAATATCAAAAGTAGGATTAATGAACAGAATTGTTTAAAGGTCAAGCAGTGCCAGCATCCAGCTTCAAGTTTGGACAATTAGATTACAGTTTGGGTATGTGCCACAAGAATATTAGATTGCCAGAGAATTTACTCTGTTTTATCTTTTGCTGCTGTTCAGTCAGATGCCTCAGTTTAATCTGCAGTGAAACTATTCTCTCTAATAAATGTAAACCAATGAGGGGCATCTTCTTAAATGACAAAGAAAACAGGTTCTGTCATATTCAGATTTAAGTAATTTAATTGGTAAACATAATTGACACATTAGGAAAAATATTGTATAAGATACAGTTTTCATTTCAAGCTGGGCTGTGCTTTTTGCCAATATTTTTGTAAAATAAAACAAGAGCAGACATGGCCGTTCCTTGGTCCATACCATCATTCTAGATTTATTGTTACACAACTAGGGCTGTTACTGATTAAAATTTTCGTGTTCAATGAATGGATTTTTTTTTATCGATTAATCAACTAATTTCGATTAATTATAACGCACATACAGATCCAACTACTTTTAGCTGATTTAGCACAATTTGTTATGGCAACGGCCGAAGCCGGACATAGCGGGGCATGGCTAGGACGTCACACGTCATAAACTCAGCCTCACCGTGCCCATAATCTCAGCCTTCCGTGCCCATAATCGCAGCCTCACCGTGCCCATAATCTCAGCCTTACCGTGTCCATAATCGCAGCCTCACCGTGCCCATAATCGCAGCCTTACCGTGCCCATAACGCAGTCTCACCGTGTCCATAATCTCAGACTTACCATGCCCATAATTGCAGCCTCACCGTTCCCATAATGCAGTCTCACTGTACCCATAATCGCAGCCTCACCATGCCCATAATCACAGCCTCACTGTGCCCATAATGCTGTCTCACTGTGCCCATAATCACAGCCTCGCCGTGCCTATAATCGCAGCCTCCCCGTGCCCATAATGCTGTCTCACCATGCCCATAATGCTGTCTCACCGTGCCCATAATGCTGTCTCACCGTGCCCATAATTGCAGTCTCACCTTAGTCAGTGCCTATGAATGGATTACACAGTCTGCGGGCATCTCCCGCTGTGTGTCTTGGAGCTGAGTGTGAAAACTTTAGCCGCGCTGTGAGAAAAGTCACACCCTCCTCCTAGATCAGCTTGTGTGATAGACAGAACACTGCGTCTATGAGGAGGAGGGCGGGACTTTTCTCACAGCACGGCCAAAGTTTCCACACCCAGCTCGGAGACACACAGCGAGAGATGACCGCAGACTGTGTATGACATATAGTGGAGGAGGAGGGAGCGGAGCGCTGCACTGCAGCCACAGCTTGGCCCAAAGCAGCCCCAGGGCAAGCAGTCTACCAATTAAAAAAATTTTGATCGATCAAAAAAATTAACGATTAATCGAGGAATTAATCATTAATTTCCACACCCCTATGCCGAACCAGTTGATAGGGTTGAATTTCATTAATGGACCTCTTTAAATTTATTGAGTTTCTCCTGTATACAAAATATATGTAAAAAAAATGAAACATTTGGGTAAGTCAGCTACCTGTCTTAAAGTATATCTAGGGTCGAAATATAAAATCATATACTCATTTCCACATTGTATCTCAATTATGTCTCTCCTGCTCCTATTAACCACTTGCCCTCCAGAAGATTTACCCCCTTCACAACCGGGCCACTTTTTGCGATATGGAGCCGTGTTACCTTAACTGACAATTGCATGGTTATATTGCTGTACCCAAATAAAATGTATGTCTTTTTTCCCCACAAATAGAGCTTTATTTTGGTGGTATTTGATCATCACTGCGCTTTTGATTTGTTGCGCTATAAACAAAAAAAGGCCATCAATTTTGAAAAAAATAAACATTTTTTACTTTCTGCTATAAAACATATCCAATAAAAAAATTTAAAAATCTAATTTCTTAAAAAAATTAACCTTTAATTGCCGTTTTAACTCGTGTCTGCCACCTTCTGTGTCTGTACCAAGGCCAAACATTCCAGGGTATGTATACTTTTTATCAGGGCCATTTGGGTGATTTCAGTTATCATTATGATTTAAAACGGACCCAAAAAACTATGTGATAATAAATGGCTTCATGTGATTGTTATCCTTAAATAAAAGACAGCTTTTTGGCATGATTAGTCATATTTTCAATATTAATGCCAAAATTTCACAATTTCTGCCGGGATATGCAAACTTTTGAGCACAACTGTATATACGTGATCTGCCACACAGGTGCTGCCCTGTAGCAGTAAAACTGCTATGGGGGGGACCTGAACTGGTTAAATAACATTACCAATATCTGCAATTGTTTTACAAACATTGCTTTGAATGTGTCTGTAAAAATTGCCTGTTAACAGGGGCAGCCATACAGTATGCAAGTATTACACATGCAGGAAAGTTTTGATTACTGATTTTCAGGGCTATACAGTAGTTGTACTCTACTGCTCCTTCTTACATTGGGTTTGTGGGACTGATTTACTAAAGGAGTAGAGGCTGTTCACTTAGCAAAGTGAATTTTCATTTAGTTTAGGAAACAAGATGAGGCTGTGTTAAATGTGAATATGCAAGCTTGTGCAAGGAAAAACAAACAGAATTGGATTACTGAAGTTAGCACAGCTTGACTTCATTCTTTCACACTTTGCTAGGTGAATAACCTCTACTCATTTAGTAAATAAACCCATGTGAGCCAGAGGCACTGCACACAATATTAATTATAACGAATAGTATCATAGAAAAGTGAAATCTGGAATCAGATCAGTCACACAAAAAAATACACAAAAATGTATCCTTTTTTTTTCTATTACACAACATGGCATTTCTCCTGGTAAGCCTGGTGTTAACCACAACTATCAGAATTGTTTAAAGAGATCCTCCAGCATAAGCAATAAGTCTCGTGACTTTCCTTCCTTGTACATATATTGGGGCCTTCAATACCTGGATAACCTTTTACACAGTTTATGGACCACAAACGTGGATGTATATATTGCATACATGTGTTGGACATCTTAACACTGGATGTGTTAAGGCTGAGTTTGCACAAGTCGTGTCCTCCTAATAACGTGGTTTGGATAATAGTGACATTAACTATAAATGAACAATGGTGCTTGTTTTGGTGAACTGTATTGGAAGACATGTGCTGCTCATGAAGTATTCCTGTCTCCATGGAACTAATTTGTGCAATATAAAATCAGTGTGGCATGTCATGGATCATGTTGTATACTGATGAAGATCTTATACATGAGTTTATAGTACTAGGTACTGTGTTATAAGGATTGCATAATATTTGAATAGTCAGCCTTGGAAACGTTGCTACACATGGCAGTTGAGAAGCTCTTTCTATGACTATTCTGGAGGGATATCCAGATGTGTCCTTGTTATCCTACTTTTCCGAAAACTAGCCATTATTGCATTATTAATGCATTACCCTGTATGGATGTCCTGGTACTTCAGATATTTTGTTTTTACCTTTTTAAAAGAGGTTTACAAAGCTTTCTATGTGCTGGGCTTAAGTGAATAGTCCTCTATTGACCTGTGCATTTGAACAATTTTTTTTGGAATTGATCCCATTGGAGCATTCCCATCGCTTGCAACACAGTTTTATCATTGCGCACCCAAGTTTCTGTAGAATCACAAATTCAACCCACATAACAATCATTCCTCATTAATTCACTGTCTAAACACAGGGTTTATTAACCACCATCAATCCAATAAAAACACTGATATATCAAATTTTATGTTTATCTACAGATGGTATAGGTGGTTAAACACACACTATCATTGATTGTTTGGTGAGGCCCACCCTATTAGTTACACCCACGTTTTCACGCTTTCCTGCTTTGCCATATTTTGTGCCACCTCAGCTCCCGTGCCAGACGATGTCCTCAGCCACCCCAGTGTTCACTGCCACACTTTTCATCATCAATCGGCCTCTAAGTATAGGTGGATGGTTCTTTCTTTTCCTTCCCCCCTTCTTACGCAAGCCTGACTCATTGTTTGGTTTAATATCTCTCTTTTTTATACATCTAATCCACATCAGCTCCTGATGAGTGGCAATGTAGCCACGAAACGCGTTGAGATTCAGATGCCACAATCATGTTCAATCAATAGATAAAAATAGGAGTGCAGCGCCAGATAAATACTAAAAGTGAATATGATATGTATAATAATACTGTAAACAATATGCCACTAGTGTAACAATAATGATCAATAATCAAGTGAAAAAAAATCAAGTGAAAAAATAGTCCATATGTAATTCCTCCATTGCCAGTAAACATGCATATGAAAACACAAAGAATTAGTGACAGATATAGTTCATAAATGAAAGTACCCAAAAGGAAGATTTCCAATACGTGACCCAGGGTTTAAGCTTTCCACCACTTGTGCTGCCCGTCACCTTTGAAATGAAAAAAAAGAAGGCTTACCAGAAAGCCTGTGACCGCCCTTACTCAGGGTGGTCTAAACAGGCTTAGTAGAGCAATGAGAATGCTGCTAGGATCTCCCAGACTTTCTACACAGGTGGCTGGTCAGCTTCAATGAAGATCATCCTCAATGGCGCATTTCCAGGAGACAAAGGCCATGCACCAATGGACGTGCGCTCCCATGGACCAGGCGTGAGCATTCAGTGGATTACCCAAAAGAGGGAAAAAAAAAACTCCAATAGTGCAGAGATTCCTTTGAAGATTTATTTAAAAGTTCCAAAAATACATAAAAAAATGTTCCTTGCAAGGATAAATATAAAAAGCTCTGCTAGTATGTTTAAAAACAATTCACGCATGCGTGTGCATGTATACGTGACAACCTTACGAGCGTTTCGTCACAACTGACTTCTTCAGGGGTACGCACACACAGACAACTGACGTCTTCAGGGGTGAGCACATGTGTTCAATCAATGCAGTTTTATATACTCTGTGCCTATTGTTTTATTACTATATTTGATTAACTTCCCTATGTGCAATATGTCAATACAAATTAATTAACTGAGATTGATTATGAATCATGAACCACTGTGCCTTTTATGTATATAATTGTGTGATATTCATTAAATTTAACATTATCAAACCAATACAGCTCACTTTTGCTTCCTAAATGCATGCTTCACTCAAAGTCCCAACCTTTTTCTTCAGTTGATCCCATCTGACTATGGCTACTATATCTAGGGACACTGATATATTTGAACGTAATTGTAAATACAAATGATGTTTAGTAAAGATATTGTTTGACACAGTAACACTATATGGGGCCCCATAGTGTTCTCAATATGGTTTGTTGCGTCTAAAAAGAAATAAAAAAGGGAGACATTTATAGTACTTTTCATGTGACTAGTTTGATCCCAGATTCCGTTCTCTAAGCTTCTGTTCTTTATGTATTTTAGTGGGATCTAGGACACTGTCTCAAGAGACTTGAAAAAACATGTGAAGTAGTGAAATCGATTTTTTTACCTTGATACACATAACATCTAAACCTCTTCTCATTTCAAACAATGCACTACCTGTGTGGCACATATCATATCTTACTGGTTGATAAGCAAGGGCCAAACTTTCAAAAATGTAAAAATCACTTAAAAATTATTTTACCTTAAACAGTGCAATAATAACCAGAAAATATGCTAAACTTTTCCTTTACGCAATAAGGGACAAAAGGCTGCAGTTTTCTAAAATGAAACATTATTCAGGCTGCACTGCTTTTCCAGGGTATTGTGGTTCAAATTATGTTAAAGTGACAGCAACACAGGAGTATGCACAAAAATGTAATAACATCCATGTGCGTACCATTGCATGTACCATTTTTGCCAAACAGTTGATACTGCGGCATCTAAGAGGAATATTAGCCCACTCCAAAGCAGAAATGCTTTGTGCATTGCAATATCTGATTTATTTTCAAATGTGATACTGACCATTTACAGAAAAACTGTTATGCCCCGTACACACGGTCGGACATTAATCGGACACTCCGACAACAAAATCCTAGGATTTTTTCCGACGCATGTTGGCTCAACATGTTGGCTCAACATGTTGGCTTGTCGGAATTTCCCAATCGCCAAGAACGCGGTGACGTAAACCACGTACGACGAGACTAGAACAGGCCAGTTCAGAACCAAGCGCGGCACTCTTTGGGCTCCTTTTGCTAATCTCGTGTTGGTAAAAGTTTGGTGAGAGACGATTCACGCTTTTTCAGACTCGTGGTTTTCAGATAGTTTTCTGCTGTTCAGTTTGTGCTTGTGGGTTTGTATCTGTTCTTCAGTACGTGCAAGCAAGCTACGCGTGACTTTGATTAGTCATTGTGTTCTTGTTCATTCGTTACTGTTTTTCAGGTCGCTCTTCACAGGCCTTGCTGTTCTTCAGTGCGTTCTGTTACTTCGTTCTGAGCAGCCGACCGTTTTCTAGCCATGTTGCGTATACGTACTCCTTGTAGAGTTCGTGCTGTGCGGGGCCTTGGTGTTGGGGTCCTGACCTTGACACAAGTCCAGTCCATGAACATGGTGGGGAGGAGTTCATGGACCAAGAATTGGTTGCTCCAGTGTGACCAGTTCTGTCATATGCCTTTGCTCCGTGAGATCCGTGAGAATAATCCTGATGATTTCAGGAACTTTCTCCGGATAACGGACCCCGTATTTCACCGTTTGTTGGCTTTGCTGACCCCCTATATTAGCAGGCAGGATACTTGCATGAGGCAAGCCATCACTCTGGAGCAGAGGCTAGTCGCCACCCTGCGGTACTTGGCGACGGGGAGAAGCCTGCAGGACCTCAAGTTCTGGACAGGCTTCTCCCCCCAGGCTCTGGGGATCATTATCCCAGAGACCTGTTCTGCCATCATACAGGTCCTGCAGAAGGAATATATTAAGGTAAGATTTTTATCCTTTAATATCACATTTTATTGTATTTAATGTTTGTTAATATATTGTATTTCTTTCCTCATTCCCTAATTGCCATGATTGGAATATGCTGTGAATGTCCCCTTTGTCCTCATTCATGCTGGATTTTTATGTAATTTTTTTTTCTCCTTCACACATATTTGCCTTCACTTACCTCCCCAGCATGCTCTCCTGCCCCTATATTCACCTCATGTAGTCACTTAACAATGTATTTTGTCAGTTCCATAGTAGTACTTTACCCCAAACACCCCTAAAATAATTTTAAATGTGATTTGTGCTTTAAATTCAGGCAGAGTGCCAGAGGCTTTTTTCGGAGTCCCCAAATCATTTGGAACCCTCCCTCCCCCCAACTGCTAAGTCTGCTGATACCAATTCTCTATCTATCCTCAATCATCTATCTGCTGACTTTGCCAAACCCATACACACTATACCCATCTCTTTTGTGGTCAGATTTATGGATGAATTCCCCAAAGCATGTAGTGCAAGGGCCTGCCTAAATACTTTCAAATGGTATTGTTTAAAGTTTTTGTATTCTAATATTATCTTGATAGGTAATAGCAGAATTTCCAAATGTGCTCAAATGTGTACAATGTGTATTTATATCTTTGTATTATGACACTTCTTACCTGTCCAGTGGGCTGCCAATAGTGTAACTAAGGAGGGGCTGTTCAAAGTAATACCCATTATTTATGCATTCATCTCTCAATGAAGTGGAGAGGGTTACCTGTCCAAGAGCCCCCCCTATAATGTTAGAAAGGGCCCAGGAGAGGGGGGAGGGGGAATATGATAGGTTGTACCTTATACTTTGGTGTTTAAAAATTCACATTAATAAATGTTATCTTGATGTTGGCCAAGAATGTTTGTGTCTAATCTGCTTTCCATGTTTTAATGTGCAAAAAGTCAAATTTTTTTTTCTTTTCCTCAACAGTTTCTTTACACACCACAGGAATGGCAGACTGTGGCCTCCCACTTTGCCCAGCGGTGGAACTTTCCTAACTGCGGAGGGGCAATTGATGGGAAACACGTCCACATCATCCCACCACCCAACTCGGGGTCGTACTATTATAATTATAAGGGGTTCAATAGTATTGTGATGTTGGCGGTGGTGTCGGCTAATTACGAGTTTTACAGGCGTCTCCAGAATGGCAGCTTGGACTTGCCACCTCCAGAAGACAATGTGGAAGGACTCCCATTTGTCTTCGTTGCAGCTTTTGCGCTGGGGTACCATCTTATGCGGCCATTCCCTATGAGTACCCTCACCTCGGACCAGAGGGTTTTTAATTACCGGATGGCCAGAGCCAGAAGAGTGGTGGAGAACACGTTTGGAATCATGGCCAGCCGGTTCCGCCTATTTCTTACACCCATACATATGGCGGAGTACAAACTGAATCACATTATCCTGGCGTGCTGTGTTCTACACAACTTTTTATGGGAACATTCTGCAAACTATGCTGGCTCAGTTGGGCCTGAAGCCGGAATTCAAAATGAACCAACCCTGACGGCGCTTGAAAGTGGCCGTCCTGGCTTGCCCTCCCTGAGTGCCCGTGATGTCCGGCTAAGATACCTTGAGTTCTTTGCGGGTAGGGGGGCTATCAATATGCCAGACAATGTGTGAAACCTTTATCAAATAAAAAAACAAAAATAAGCAAATCTTTGGTGACATTTACTGCATGTGTTTGTTTTAGCTGACCCTGACAGAAATGTGGTGAGTCCTGAAAATGGCGTGATTGTGTAACCTTACAAAGCACTGTTGGTTGTTATTTACTAAAGGCAAAGACACTTTGCACTACAAGTGCACTTGAAACTGCACTTGTAGTGCAAAGTGGATTTGCCCTTATGAAATAACACCCATTGTCACAGAAAGCAGCAATTAGAGCACCACAAAAGTGTTGTAGCGTTGAGACAATTATCCACACATTCTTGATTAACAATCTTTTTAATACCTGCACAATCACATGTGCATTTTGACAAGGTTTTTAAAACAAACCAACATGTTTGTTGTATAACAATTTTTGGGGTGGCATTAGAAAAAGTAGAAATGTCCTTTTAAGATAAAACAGGCATGTGTCAAACCAACAAGAAAGACACAAATCTTATACTTACAAAGTTCACATTTGGTAGAACTTGAAGGCAATATCAGACATGAGTATTTATGAACTGTGTTTGATACTGCGTTCAGATGGGGTGAAGTCCCCCCCTAGGAATAACCAAATTTTGAAGATGCACACCAATTTACAAATGTCAACATGTGCTAGCTGCCATCATGGGGGATCAAGGGACGTGTTTTGGGGGAGCAACCCCTTCCTCACAGCTACTTTATTATTGAGGAAGGGGTTGCACCCCCAAAACGCATCCATTGATTTCCCGTGATGGCAGATAGCACATGTTGACACACTGTGCATCTTCAAAATTTGGCTTTTCTACAATTGTCCAAAAAATTTTAACATTGTAGCACACCATAAAAGAAAGGGCTTTGGAGGGGTTTTAAACTCTCCCCAAAACATCAATGATGTTCTTATTTTTTTTAATAACATCATTGATGTTTTTCGTGATGTTTTCCAATGCAACATTACACCCCATGATCTCCCCAATCAGGATCTGTGCACTTTCCGAGGTGAAAGGATCTGGATCCACAACATCACAATCACCTAAAAAGAGAGAAACCCCCAAAAAAAACAGGTATTATAAATATGCCAGCATCCATCTCTTACCTGAGCCTGTGGTCGCAGACACTCACCTGTTGTGGTGACTAGTTCCACCACGTCTTTTTCCTCCTCCTCCTCCTGCTCTTCTTGTGTTTGGGGTATTTCCCCTTCTTCCAGAGGTGGGGGGTCTCTGGTCTCCTTGGATGAGGGGTGTCCTCCGAGTCTTTTCTCCCCTATGTGAAAAAAAAATGGTATACTTAGCACACAGATCTTAAATGTCAGAACTATAAATATGAAACATTGCTTGGAAGTGGGGTACAATTGTCGATTTTGGCAGAGTTCCAAGATGTAGAATTTTGAGTGTCCTTTGTCAAGCTTGAATGCTTACCTGTCTTGTACAAGCTTCACAGATGGAGACCCCCCTATAGTATACACTGGAGCACCTGTGTGGGCCCCCTAATAAAAAGGGTGTTCTTGTGTCCCACACTAGTGCTCCAGTGTCCAGATGTGTAAACAGCTGCTGAGTGTCCTCTTCTTACACAGAATCTAGTTTGCATATCATTCTAGTAACAAACACATCTACACAACCTAATTAGTTTCATACAAGTAGGCCCTAAAAAATGTGGTCAGATGCATATGGCCAAAACAATGGTGTTTTATAGGCTGAAATAAAAATGTTTGATACGAACGAATAATGTGCCCATGAACATGAAAGTTGCCATTTTAAACTGTACAACAGTTCCTAAAAGCACTTGGAGCAGCACGAACGTAATAAACACAAAAAGAATAGGAACACAGCACAACTACTTACTTTTTTGCAGCACTCTCCGGATCTTTCTGTACTGCTCATGTTCTCTTAATTTAAGGTCCGGCCACCATTTCCTGAGCTGATCTTTCGATCGTCGTACCCCGAAATTCCACTTTCGCCATTATCTTGGCTTTTCTGACATTGGGGTTGGGGTAAGGTCCATACTTTCCATCATAGTCAGCCACCCCCCTCCTCCTCGTTACTATAATTAGCACGCACCTGCTGTGTCTCCGCCATGTGCTCTTCCCCCACTGCGCCGAATGAAAAGGGGCGGGGAATAGACTAGAAAGAACGTCAGGGGCGGGTGGAGTTACACGCATGCACAGTGTGTATAAAGCGCAACACGCGTGCGTAGTACATACGATCTGTGAGCGGAGGAAGGAGTATCTGAGGCGCCTATTGTGATAACGAAGGTAAGAGCCAAACTTGGGCCTATACTGCTTCTAGATTGAGGCCTATATTGTAACAAGATTAGGAGAGTTTTGCCTGACATTAGGGTTTGTC
Organism: Lithobates clamitans; assembly: GCA_037952925.1. Classification (NCBI taxonomy): domain Eukaryota; kingdom Metazoa; phylum Chordata; class Amphibia; order Anura; family Ranidae; genus Lithobates; species Lithobates clamitans. The sequence goes on from JBBGZY010000583.1 coordinate 2,553,676, forward strand.
TTGTGTTGTGTCTTGCAGTGAAAATGGATATCTTGAAAGATAACGACTTTATGGCAATCTTCATTGATATGTTCAGGGAGCTGCCTTGTCTGTGGCAGATAAACCACCCACATTATAAGAACCAAACAAAGAGGAAGGCAGCACTGGATCAATTGCTGGAATTCGTGAAGACGGTGATCCCCACGGCAGACATCACCTATTTGAAGATCTTAATTGATGGCCTGAGGAGCACTTATCTAAGGGAGCACAAGAAGGTCCAGGATTCCCAGAGATCCGGAGCTGCAGATGACATCTATGTCCCCAGGCTGTGGTACTATGACAGGCTGCATTTTCTGGCAGGTCAGACTGAACCCAGGCCAGCACTCTCCACTCTTCCTTCCACGCTTCCTTCCACCCCAGCTGAGGCTTCTGACGCCCAACCTGGGCCTTCCAGGCAGCAACATGTGGAGGAGCCCAGATTGAGCCAGGTATAGCATTCCTCTAAATATTTCTTGTCAAATCAATGATGTTAACTAGATGTTAGTTTGGAGTACTAATTTCTGATTGTGATTGATAATGCAAAAACTAAAACCATGTCCCTTTTTCATACACAGGGAAGTCTCAGCCAGGAGGTGGCCGGGCCAAGCAGGCTGCCTGATATGCAGGTCCCTCCCCTACACCCACAAAGACAAAGTGGCAGGAAGAGGAGTACCCTGGAGGAGGCTGCCATAGGCCTCTTTTGGAAGGCTACAGAGGCCCTGAGAACCCCCCACACTGTGGAGGAGGACTTTGCTTGCATAACTGCCTGCAAAATGCTGCAGATGAAGGAGGGCCAACGACTCCTGTGTGAGTCCTTAATTTTGGAAGCTCTCAATAAGGGGTTGAGGGGCCATATAGCATCTGCTACCCACATTTGTGACCTCACACATGGTCCTCCTCCTCCTCCAGGTCCTACTACTCCTCCTCCTCCTCCAGGTCCTACTAGTCCTCTTCCTCCTCCAGGTCCTACTCCTCCTCCTGCCACATCTCCAACACCAGAGCCACAGCCAGGAAGGAAGCGTGGAAAGAAGACCATAAAGTGATGACCCTGGGTCCAGTCTGGTCTGGCAAAAGATGCAGCCTCTTGTAGTACCACAGCCTGGGGACACAGATGTCATCTGCTGCTTTCCGGATCTCTGGGACTACTGGACCAGACTGCACTCCCTTAGATAAGGACTCCTCAGGCCACTAATTTTGATGTTAAAGAATTGATGTCTGCCCTGGGGGTCCAAGGCTTCGCTAATTTCAGCTGTTTCTCCAGCGTTGCCTCTCTCTTTGTTTGGTTCGGAGCCCTTAATAAAGGATTTTTTGTTTCAATTATACTCTCCTATGTGTCTTTTCCTTCAAAAAGGACAGTTTGTTTGTGAGGATTCAGGTACATTTCTAAAGTACAATGTGAAATTAACAAGGGACACCAACACCAAACAATCTCCTTGAGATTAAATAGTATAAGATATCAATGGTGTTGTGGTAACTTGACACACAAAACACACACAAAAATATTATGGAGTAAAACTAAAAATAAAATAAAACAAAGATCAGCCTTGAAAAAAATACAAACCTAAAAAACAGCCTTTAAAAAAAAAAGAAAAGAAAAAAAAAAGAAAACAACCCAAAAATAATTTTGTCAGATATGGCAAATCCAAATATATTGAGGGAGTCCCCATAAATAATAAAGAAAGAAGTTTGTGAGAAGTCTGTGTGAATATGAGCAGCAAAACGACTTAATTCTTCTCACATTATAAAGAAGAAGAGAGTGCGCTGTATTAAACCATTTTTTACATTGCACCATGACGAAAGTGCTGTATCCATTGCGAACGCTAATTTTACCGGACCGAGCTGTTCCGTCTCGGAATTTCTTCTGAGCATGCGTGGCAGTTTGTGCGTCGGAACTGGCCACACACGGTCGGAATTGACGCGATCGGATTTTGTTGTCGGAAAATTTTATAGCCTGCTCTCAAACTTTGTGTGTCGGAAAATCTGATGGAAAATTTCCGATGGAGCCCACACACGGTCGGAATGTCCGACAACATGCTCTGATCGGACATTTTCCATCGGAAAATCCGACCGTGTGTACGGGGCATAAGTCTTTTTCACTGATTCAAAGAAATTGAGAATTTCAATTGCTAACAAGGGATCCAAAAATGAACGGTATCTAGGTGGATCCACCATGGAGACAGCAATGCCATATTAGAAGGTAAGAGGTCTCTTTGTGATAATAACTCTGGTGTGGATTACCACACGTCAAACTTAACATATATATAGATAATAAAGCATTTATATGTATATATTTTGCATTGTATTTGTTTGTTGGGTAAATAAGAGATCTCACAAACACCCATTCCTTCCTATTGGAACTATTAGAAGTCTTTGTGTACTGGTCTCTTTAAAGTTTTATAGCATTTCTTTTTAATAAAAGAGAGGAAAAGGCACCGCTCACCAACTCAGTACATTACTATGTAGATGAATGTGGCCTCAGCCAGCGCTGCTCCAGCCACGCCCCCTGACATGTTTCGCCCTCTGTGACCAAGCCCGTGTGTTGGGTGAAACATGTCAGGTGGCCGTGGCTGAAATGGCGCTGGCTGAGGCCACATTCATCTACATACTAACGTACTGGGTTGATGAGCGGTGCCTTTTCCTTTCTTTGATAATGCTCTTACACCTATGAATGGTGCACTGACCCCAGCAACCAGCAGGGAAATCTCTGTCTCAGCTTAGAGCATTAATGCAAATTTCTTTTTAACACATTTATTTTTATTGTTATTTTTAAAGTAATAACCTTATACAATAACATAAGAAACACATTTAAGGTTTGTACATAGACACATCACAAAGTATGTATTCTCTGTTTTATCTCATTCTTTGTTCATGCAATTTTCATCTAGATGCAATTTTCATTCTAGACTTCTGCTCCTATGTACAAACCAAGAGTTACAATATTCCACTGCTATTTTTACTAAGTAAGCATATAAAAGTCCCTACTGACATTCTCGGCTTGTAGTCAAACAAGTAGCAAATTTAGGATTTCCGTTATGTTCAAGGCTGTTTCTTGACTTGAAACGATAACGAAAAAAACCTCTAGTGAATATGTAAAATATATGTCAGTGTCAGCAAAGCCCTGCATTCAGCTGAATTGATATTTACTTACCAAGAAAATGTGAGTTTAACTCTCTCAGTAAATTAAATTGCTGATATCATACTTTTAGGATTACATATATGTATAAAAATAAATGCTGAAAATGTTACAGTTTAATGACTTCAAAATAAAAGTGAAATGTCTCAGTTAGTTCATCTCTCCTTCTGCACTTGTACTGTATACTGTGAATCTCCCAGCTATAAATTAATTGTATTTTTATTGTGAAAATATAGCTTAAGGCAGACAGTACAGGAAATGAAGCCTTAGTTAAAAACATAATTTGCTCTGCGGCAAAACATTATTTCTACATATCAAGTGAATATTATATTTAACTGTTTAAAGAAAAAAGAAATAATCTAGTGATAATTTAAAAACCACCAAAACCCTCTGTCTGTTTTAAAGCTCCTTTCTCTGTTAAGCCTCATACACACAATCGGATTGTTGGCCAACAAAACCGTGGACTTTTGTCAGAAGGGCGTTGGCCCAAACTTAAATGTAAGTAAGGTCCTTTGCGCTATTCATCCATGATGGACGCAAAAGGTAAATGTATGGCAAAAATTGCAGGGGCGGAGGTGATCCTGGGTGCAGCAAGATGGCCGCGTCGGGGCCTCAGACCCTTCAACCAGCTGCCACAGGGTGTAGAAATGCTGTGGCAGTGCCCACAGGTAATCCGGTGGCCAGGGCAGGTAGCCAGGGGTCTCTGGGGAGCAAGATATGGCAGGGAAATGTGCAGGAGCTGCCGCCGGGTGTAGCAAGATGGCCGCCGCTCCAGGCAGCAGGTCGGGCCTCAGACCTTCCAGCCAGCTGCTACAAGGCTTAAAGTTGCTGTGGTAGTGTCCACAGGTGGTCCGGTGGCCAGGGCAGCTAATCAGGGGTCTCTGGGGAGCAGGATGCGGCCAGAAATTGTGTTGGAGCCGCCGCCGGGTGCAGCAAGATGGCCGCCGCTCCACGGACTAGGCCGAAGCCGTGGCCTGTCCTACAGGCAGTCCCCGGGCGGGGAGATCCGGCGATCGCGGCCACGGATGGCGCTCCAAAAGGCTGGAATAGGTCGATGGCCAGGCCAGGAACAAAGCAGGCTTGCTGATCACTGCAGAAAGGTTAGGATCGCCCGGATTACAGCAGGATTGTGTTACAGGAGTATGGGCAAGCGGAGCTCTCACTGAACATGTCCTACCCCATCACTCTCCAGGCCACGCCCCAATGTATGGCAAAAATAAATGTAAGTAAGGTCCTTTGCGCTATTGGCCCAAACTTGTCTTGCATACACATGGCCACACAATTGTTGGCCAACAAATACGAACGTAGTGACATACTACGTTGTTTTTCAGCTCTTTAGGGCCACCCTTTTGGCTCCTTCTGCTAATTTCGTGTTAGTAGAAGTTTGGTGAGTGTTGATTCGTGCTTTTCATTTCTCACTTTTCATTTCGCGCTTTTCATTTCACGCTTTTCAGTTTGCGCTTTTCAGTTTGTTTCTGAACGGCCGTTCGTCAACCAGCCATGTTGCGGAATCGGAGGAGATAACGTGTTATTTATTATTGGCCTTGAAATTATTGCTTTGACATTATTTTTTTGACTGAATAATGATTTGATTTTGTATATTTTCTATATTTTTGGATGCATAGAATGCACTTTTTGGTTAAGTTCTATTGGCAGACAGCATGTCTAATTTTATTTGTTTTCTTTTTTTAATGCACGATAAAAAAAGTATGGAGAATAATACTTGGCTATGTGTTTTACTTCAAATGACAGTTTGGGAGTAGGCAGTTACATAGAATAGAATTATAAGGCTATGATCAAGTACTAGAACAATGCTGTGTAGTATGTCAGACTAGCCATACAAATAACTGTCTATGCTAAATCAGTTTGAAATGTTTAAAGCTATGCCATCTGAGAAATCACTAGAAAGTTATAAAGCTGAACTGTAGCCACCTAGTTAAAATGATAATTAATTTGAATAATAATTTGGCAGCCCAAACATATGCTTCTTAATTCTCTCCAATGGAATTCTAGACAATGAAAAAATATCAAGTCAATGTTCCCTAGTCACAAGTTAGCAGAGGAATGTCCGTGACTGCTGTTTACAAAAGTGCCAATAGGAACTACCTGCTAGGTCGCAAACACATCCCCTAGTATGCTTACAACTACAGCTGTGATTGTGTATGCCATTATACTATGACATTCATATTCTTCCCTATGAATGAGGATTTTAGGCACTGTAGATATTTTTTGGGTGTTTCATTTACTGATAAATGTCTAGCACATTTAGGAGAACTAAAATCTATTTTAAACAAAAAAGGTTGTGGGCTTGTAAAAAGTAATATTCCTATCAATTTGTGTGTGATGTTGTGTTTAGATGCAGATCCTGCAATTGTTCTCTGCAAATAAAAGTAGCTCTAGCATGAGTTGAAAAAAACCTATAGGGATTCTGGGAATTTTACTATTCCTTTTAAAACCTTTCTTGTTTAAGAAACATTTCTTGTTCTTTCATGCAAGGTACAGTAAATGTAGGGGTAAATCTTTCAAAGTTTTGAAGTTATTGCTTTCATTGCTTACAGGCGCTCTCTGGTCCAACATGAAAATTGTGTAGTTAAACTGACTCAGGGGATGCAGCCTGTCTGCCTACTGGCTCTAGTTTTCATCCTAGTATTCATTTTCTGGACTTGCTTCCCCTTTTGCTAAATCCCCATGATAACTTTATTTTCTAAATGACCCTAAATCTGAGCCTGCAGAAATGCAAGACTAGTTTTCCCAGGTTCCAAGCACCACACTCCTTACTTCTTGTAGAGAAAGGATTCACAGCAACTATGCATATAAAAACGGTCTTATCACTGCCCAGGACATTGTCAAAAGTCTGCTGTATTTATCTGCAATGGTTTGTATACCGCTTTGTTTAAAGACTAGACTTTCTGACTTTAGCTTAGTAGCAAAGTTTTCTTTTATATTACGGAGTGATATTACTTGCCAATTGCAGTTCATGCGAACCTAAAGTAGAATAACATTTCCTAATCTGCCAAAATGGCAGCACTCAGTAGACACCCCAGGGTGTTTGTGAACATTCCCAAGGTTCCTGCACATTCATCTCTTCAGGTTCCTTAAAATACAGAGGTATTCTGTTATACAAATGTTGAGTTACCCCACACCCTACTTCTTCTTATACCTTATTATTGGTCCAGATTACTGTGATGGGTAGCCTCACTGGCTGCAGTTAGTCTTATGAGGTTGTAGTTGGGTCTAGGCTAGGGATCTCCAAACTACGGCCCAACAGCTGTTACGGAACTACATGGCTCATGAGGCATTGTAAAACTCTGACATTCACAGACATGAATAGGCATGATAGGAATTGTAGTTCCCGAAGAACTGGAGGGCCACAGTTTGGAGACCCCTGGCTAGGCTCTTGACTCAAGAAACTGGGTCAATATTTGTACTGTTAATCCTTCAGATTCAGGTCATCTGTAAGCCCTACAATGAAAAAAGGACCTAATGTGATGGCACCCAGTTGTTTCTGCTGTTTGTTGACAGCCGAAGATTAGGCCTTTTAAGATTTGCTTTGAATTTCCATAAACTGACAGAATATTTCCACACAATACTGCTCATTTTGTGGACAGCTAAACCAGAACAGAGAGGCAGCAGAGGCATGACTCTGTTATAGAGAATAAACCAATACCAAGCTACCCATAGAATCTTCAGAACACCTAATCAATTGTGAAGTTAGCATGGCTTTGTATCAAGAGAGAGAGAATGAAGAAGGAACAACAGTGAGAAGGTGAGCACTCGTTTATAGGGCCCCATGTACTCTGATGCATGAGGCTCCAGCAATTAGGTGCAGACAGATGGCACAGGTGCCCTGTCCAGCCCCACTGCCAGCAGCCGGTCAAACTCTATGAGAGGCTGACAACTGCTGCGGCTGGGTGGGGCTAGACAGTGCACATAGGGATACTAAGGCTTTAAGGCTTAAGGCAGAAGTCTGTGTTCCAAGCATTTATCCCTGGCACATACTGCCCTAAACATTAGTACCACTGGGTGCACTGTGCAGCCCCATCCAACTCAATAAATAGGCTGCTGGCAAAGGGGGTGGAAGTAATACCTGTGCCATAAACACCAGAGCTAAATGCATTGGGCTTAACATACAGAGAGCATGGGGCTTTAGATCAGTACAGCAGCAATTGGAACTGGTTTTAATGTGTCAGATCCCTAGTCCCTCCTGACAACAGCCAGCTGCTGGCATCCACATTTGTGGTTGAGGGTCATGACTTTGGATATTTTAAGAGTCCATTTGAACTTTCAGCTTTAATCAGCTCAATACATTCCAGGTACGTCAAAACAAAAGGTGTTTGATGTCTTACAGTTAATTTTCTTTCTAAAGCCTTTGTAGAAAAGCCTATCCCTTGCCAGCATATGCAGAGTGGGACCTTTGCTTTCTTTGGGGAAGCAGTGGTATCTCAACAGGTCCCCTGTTGAGTCAGAGTTCTCCAATCAGCAGGGAGCATGAGTTTTTCTGATTGCGGAGCAGTAAATCTGGCTTAGCTGGGGGCAGACCCTGTAAAGAGACCACTGCTTCCCCAAAGAAAGCAAAGGTCCCACTCTGAAAATGCTGGCAAGGAATAGGCTTTTCTACTCAGACTTTTGAAAGAAAATTAACTGTAAGACATTGAACACTTTTGTTATGACGTACCTGGAATGTATAGAGCTGATTAAAGCTGAACGTTGAAATGGGTTCTTACAGCTCTGCAATCAGAAAAGCTCATGCTCCCTGCTGATTGGAGAGCTCTGGCTCTGACTCAATAGGGGACCTCTGAAAGATACCACTGCTTCTCCACAGAAAGCAAAGGTTCCACTCTTGAGGTCCACCTTACCAATATGCAAAACCCTCTAGGGCAGCCATGCTCAACCATGGTTCTATAGAAACCTAAAGTTCCTCCAGAGATTGTCAGGGTTGTTGAGCTGTGACTGATTGACCTCCCGTTTGGTGGTGCCTGGATAGTTCTGGGGCCAACACCACTTGTCAGATCCAGCTGCAGGACCCCAATAATCTTATTAGCTGTTTGTAAGAGGAGCATTTGGTATTTGTAAGGTTGACATTCTTTCCTCTGGCCAACAATATAAGAGACATGTTTCCCAATGACCCCCTATTAATTGGTTTTAGCATAAGTTCCCCTATACTATGGGGTAAAACAGTTGAGAAAAGCTGTTCTAGGGGTTACATATTAGAAAATCTTCCTTAATCACACAAGTGGTGTCCAGTACTTACTGAGCTCATCGACTCTTTGGGGATGTTTGGAAAGTGTGGTCTATAATATTTAATGTTATTATTATCATTATTATTCAGGATTTTTTTTAGCACCAACAGTTTGCGCAGAGCTTTACAACATGGGGGCAGGCAGTACAGTTACAATACAATTCAATATAGGAAGGATCAGAGGGCCCTGCTCGTTAGAGCCTATAATCTAGAAGGGAGGGTCAAGTGGAACAAAAGGTAATAACTGTGGGGGATGAGCTGATGGAGAAAAGGAAAATACAGTTGTTAGGTGTGGGTAGGATAGGCTTATCTGAAGAGGAGGGTTTTCAGGGATCGTCTAAAAGCTAATAGAGTAGAAGATAATCGGACAGATTGGGGTAAGGCATTCCATAGAATTGGAGAGGCTCTGGTAAAGTCCTGGAGGCGAGCATGGGAGGAAGTGATAAGGGAGTAGGGATAAGCATCGGGTGTTCGCCTGTTTGTCGAATAGCAAACAATTTGGGGTGTTCGCAGCAAATTCGAAAGCCGCGGAACGCCCTTTAAAAGTCTATGGGAGAAATCAAAAGTGCTAATTTTAAAGGCTTATTTGCAAGGTATTGTCATAAAAGTGTTTGGGGACCTGGGTCCTGCCCCAGGGGACATGTATCAATGCAAAAAAAAGTTTAAAAAACGGCCATTTTTTCGGGAGCAGTGATTTTAATAATGTTTAAAGTGAAACAATAAAAGTGAAATACTCCTTTAAATTTCATACCTGGGGGGTGTCTATAGTATGCCTGTAAAGTGGCACATTTTTCCCCCGTTTAGAACAGTCCCTGCACAAAATGACATTTCTAAAGAAAAAGAAGTAATTTAAAACTACTCACGGCTATAATGAATTGTCTATGGGAGAAATAAAAAGTGCTAATTTTAAAGGCTTATATGCATGGTATTGTCATAAAAAGTGTTTGGGGACCCGAGTCCTGCCCCAGGTGACATATATCAATGCAAAAAAAAAAAGGTTTAAAAACGGCCGTTTTTCCGGGAGCAGTGATTTTAATAGTGCTTAAAGTGAAACAATAAAAGTGAAACATTCATCTTCTTCTATGGCTCCGCTGACGGACCGTAAAAAAAAGAAAAAAAAACCCGTCATCGATCTGCCTCCATGGGAGGCTCCTGCTGTCTGACGCATCCTCGCAGGTTCTAATATACAGTTCTAATATAACTGAGGGCGGGCCACATGGTGATGAACCCGCCCCCTCTGAAGCATGGGGACTTCCCCATGGCTTTCCTGGGGCGTCAGGGGGGGGCGGGGCCACCTGGTTACATAAACATTTTTTTTTTTCGGTACGTCGGTGGAGCCATAGAAGATGAATGGACTTCGTGGGACATTTTTATTTATTTATTTTTTAATAAATGACTTGTCCCAAGGTGTGTCTTGTGGTTTTTTAGCATTTTGACACTTTTTCTGTGAAATGGTACAGGTACAATGTACCCGTTACCATTTCAAACAGGGGGGGGCGGGATCTGTTAAAGGGGGCTTCCAGATTCCAATATGCCCCGCCAGCAGACCCCCACAACCACGTGCAAGGGTTGTGGGGATGAGGCCCTTGTCCCCATCAGCATGGGGACAAGGTGCTTTGGGGGGCTACTCCAAAGCACCCTCCCCATGTTGAGGGCATGTGGCCTGGTACAGTTTGGGGGGGCGCTCTCTCATCCCCCCTCTTTTCCTGCGGCCTGCAGATAAGGGTCTGGTATGGATTTTTGGGGGGACTCCCACGCTATTTTTTAAAAAATTTTGGTGCAGGGTTCCCCTAAATATCCATACCAGACCTGAAGGGCCTGGTATGGAATTTGGGGGGACCCCCATGCAATTTTTTTTCTTAATTTTGGTTCGGGGTTCCCCTAATATTCATACCAGACCCAAAGGGCCTGGTAATGGACTGGGGGGATCCCAGCTGTTTTTTTCAATGACTTTTATCTGTATTGCCGGGACCCGACAATTCATTATAGCCGCTAGTAGTTTTAAAGGACTTTTTTCCTTTAGAAATGTCATTTTGTGCAGGGACTGTTCTAAACAAGGGAAAAATGTGCCATTTTACAGGCATACTATAGACACCCCTCAGGTATGAAATTTAAAGGAATATTTCACTTTTATTGTTTTACTTTAAGCATTATTAAAATCACTGCTCCCGAAAAAACGTCCGTTTTTAAAACTTTTTTTTGCATTGATACATGTCCCCGGGGGCAGGACCCAGGTCCCCAAACACTTTTATGACAATAACTTGCATATTAACCCTTAAAATTAGCACTTTTTATTTTGTATGTTCGTGTCCCATAGACTTTAACGGTGTTCGTGTGTTTGAACAAATTTTTTGCCTGTTTGCATGTTCTGCTGCGAACCGAACTGGAGGCTATTCGGCTCATCCCTATAAGAGAGCTAGAGAGCAGGAGAAGAACGAAGAGAACGATTAGGTTAGTATTTTGAGACTAGGTCAGTGATGTATATGGGGGCAGAGTTGTGGACGGCTTTGTAAGTAGTTAGTATTTTGAAGTTAATTTCTTGGGTGAACTGAAGCCAGTGGATGGATTATATGTTTACAATATATCCATTTATAAATATAAAAATAAGTTTATAAATATGTTTACTCTTAACTTGAGGAACTTTTTTTTACTGCATTATTAAAACAAAACTATAATTACAAATTATTTATCTATTTATTATAATATTTACACAGAGCTTCACATATTGTACATTTACATTAGTTCTTGCTGACGGTTCCAAGGCCTAAGGTGCATGGTGCTCAACCTGTAGCATGTGGCCCTTTGCAGACATAAAGGACCACATTTGAGGCCCATTTACCTTTCAAGTTGACAACCTCACATATATACACACATACATATACTAGTGACAATTAAAAAAGGAGCAACCCTAACCAGCATGTGCTTGTAGTGTGGGAGGAAACCAGAGGAGTACACAGAAGAGACCCATGAATTAAAAGAAAATTAAAAACTTACTAATATTAAATCAGCAACAAAAAAACAAAGACACTTACTTCATACCAATGCCTGTACAAAAAAATATTAAAAAAAAAAACACAGAAAAAATGCCAAAGACACTCAGCTCAAGTATGAATAGGGCCTTAGAATATTGCTGTTTATAGCACCACCAGTGCAGTATAATGTTTTATTGAAAACATGCTGAAAGATTTTACACTATTCAGTCGCAATGGACTTTATATGGAAGCTACCGTAATTAAAGAAGTAAACAAGAAAATAACACATAATCAATCGTTGACCTTTTTTAGCAATAAGAGGTCAAAAGAATTTGGTGAGTGAATGTCCTAAGGGTCACACAGAGATTATTGTCAATGAGGTGAATGAAGAAAGGGATATGCATTTATTTATGAAGTTTCAGTGGACTTTATCACTGGGAGTACTTGGCACATGAGGACATAGGGAATCTGGACTTATCTTGAACACTTAAGAAAGCATAGATTATATGCATAATGTATGTAAAATGTGTATGGTGTCTTACCTATTTACACAGTTTGCTGTTTTGGTTTATAGAGAGATTTTGGTGATAGGAGGTACACATGGTAATACTTTTGGTGTATGTATTGCATAATGGTTTGTTAAGCAATATAAACAGGAGCAAGTGCTGGGCCCATTGAGGAACATGATTATTTTTTTAGTGCCACCCATAACTCTTTAAAAATAACTAGCAGCTGTAAACCATTTTTCTGCATGTGAATGATATACCATTAAACTATGACACTAAACTGCTGTGTGGTCACGTGATTGTGAGTAAAGATAAAAAAAGAGGTATTTATACTGATTGTTATTACAAACAGTGCACAGCATTAGTAAAGGGTTGACCTTGGAAAGCACCCTTGCCTCTTATGCAGGTCATTTATTATATATATTTTTTGTTTCAACCAGTGGGTTGAATGAAAAAAAATAGCAATTTCCCTATTCAACACACTCAATGCTGATGGGGGATTCTTTCTCACAGCGCTATTGAGTTCTGCCGGCGGGGAGCCTTCCTCACTGGCAGAACATGATGATCAGTGTTTCCAGCTATAGCTGGAGGCACTGATTGTTCGGGGAAAAACTTCACAGGCTGGTTGTTCACAAGTCAAATCGATAGATCGAGTACAACCAGTGAGCAGATACATGGATCAAAATTTGGCCAGTCCCTATTGAACCAGCTGAATTTCGATCTATGTATGGCCAGTTTTAGGCTTTGCCTGGGGAGGGTGTGTGTTGCTCTGTGTTTCTGTCCTCCCAGACCTGCTACCTCCAGAAGGTGTCCTGTGCTACAGAGAGGCCCAAGCCAGGGGGGCAAAAGCTTTCTTCTGTTCTGATGGAGGATATATCCAGGGAAAGTGGAACAGGGAGGTGACTACTAGGCATGAGCTCCCAGTTCTGCCCGAATACAGATTGGAACTTGCTTGTACAGGCATTTGTCCGAATGTCTAATGCCCCGTACACATGATCAGAAATGCCGCCAGCAAAACTCTGATGAGAGCTTTTGGTCGGAAAATGTGACCGTGTGTATGGTCCATCGGACTTTTGCTGGCGGAATTCCAGCCAGCAAAAGATTGAGAACAGGTTCTCTATTTTTCGGTTGGAAAAAGTTCCTATCCGAAAATGCGATCGTTGATATGCAATTCCGACTCGCAAAAAATCACGCATGCTCAGCTGAAGTACGAGACGGAAGTGCTTGGTCTGGTAAAACTAACGTTCGTAATGGAGATAGCACATTCGCTGCAAATTATTGGATCTTTTAATGCAGCACATTCTTTTGTTCTTTATAATGCTAGAATAATGAAGTTGTTTTGCTGCTGATATTCACACATAGTTCTCACAAACTGATTTCTTTATTATTTCTCGTGATCTCATGAATAATCTTTTTTGTTTTTAAAACCAGATCTCCATAATAATGTTTAGAATTATTTTTTATATTCATCTTTTTTTATTTTTAATCAAGATTTCCTGTTTTTTGGATTATTTTTAAATTAGTTTCTAGTGATCTCCATAATTTTTTTTTGGTGTGTCAAGTTTCCACAACAACATTATTATCTTGTAATTTTATAAAGCTCAAGGAGGTTGGTTTGTGTTGGTGTCCCTTGTTAATTTGACATTGTATTTTTGAAATGTACCTGCCTACTAACAAACTGTCCATTTTGAAGAAAAACACATATAACAGTATTTTCATATAAAAATCTCCATTTATTCTGGCTCATAATAACAAAATAAAGAGGAAGGCAACGCTGGAGAAACTGTTTGAATTTGCAAAGCCTTTGGCCCCCAGGGCAGACATAAACTCTTTGTAAATTAAATTGGTAGCCTGAGAAGTCCATATAATAGGGAGCACAAACTGGTCCAGGACTCCCAGAGATCAGGACTAGCAGCAGATGACATATATGTCCCCAGGCTCTGGTACTACAACAGGCTGCGTCTTCTGTCAGACCAGACTGAACCCAGGCCATCACTTTCTTGTCTTCCCTGCAGCCTTCCCTCCATGCTTCTCTGCAGCCTTCCCTGCAGCTTTCCTTGGAGGCTGTGGCTCTGAAGGTGGACTTGTGGCAGGGGGAGGAGGAGGATGGGCGAGCGCACATAAATGCATGTTCTCACAAATTTGGCTCCTCAACCCCTTCCGAAGGGCGTGAAAAATTAGATTTTCACACATGAAGCGTTGGCCCTCCTCCATTTGCTGCAATTTGGCAGCTACATAGCAGCCATAGGCCTCTTCAGTGTCGGAGGGTGTTTTCAGGGCTGCATTAGCCTCCTTAATGAGGCCCAGTGCTGCCTCCGCCACGTTACTCACCTTCCTGGCCCTTTTTGTTGTAAGGCGGAGGCGAGGCACCTGGGATTGGGTGAGGCTACAGGGCCCCCCCACCTCCTGGCTGACACTTACCTCTGCTTCCTCAGGGCACAGAGCCCACCCAGTTGAGTGACAGTAGCGAATTAATATTCGCTTTTGTCACACTGATTCTCCTCCCGGCCAATCAGGAAGAGAGTCCTGGGTCCTGATTGGCCGAAAGGAGAAGTGATCCTATTGGCCTATGAGGAGGGGAGAGGTGACGCACGGCCATCGTGATGCTGAGGAGGTGACACAGGGGAAGCCCGGGCCATAGATGGGGTAAGTGCAGAACTGGTAACCGACCGTTGGGGGGGACAGGTGAGGGTGACCCGACCGACCCACCGGGGGGGTGCGGGTGACCCAACCGACCCGGGGGGGGGGCATGGCATGTGGGTGCATTGTTTGCCCCCCAAAAAAATATACCACCAGCCGCCACTGAAGCGGACCCCAAATGTCATGTGCCTGGAGTTGAAGTATGAGGTGGTATCAAAAAGTTTCAAGACTAGCTCTGTTTAAAAAAAAAGTACTTTATCTACATTTAAACACTATCACTTTCAAAATAGTCCTCTTGCACAGCAATACAGCACTCCCAGTGTTCCTGCCACTTCTGGAATGTGTCCTGGAAGTCTTCTTTTCGAAGTGTGTTAAGTACCTTCTGCTATTCGCACTGGATCTCCACAATGAAGTCAAAGCGGCGACCTTTGAGCTGGATCTTCAATTCATTGCAGCATTGCCGTAAACTTGCCGAATCATGTCAAATGTCTCTGTGACAGATTTGCAGTTTCATGCAGAATTTCACGTTTGCTCTTTGTTCTAACTTACTGTACATGAAGAAATAGCAGAAGCGATAACACACGTGGTCAGAATAGCACCAGCTGCACAGCTCCTGATGTACACAGGACGATGCCTTTTGGCACACTGACTTATGAGGGTCGGTGTTCCCTGTGACTGTGCATGCAGCCTTGGGCTGACATCTTTTTGCATGTTACAAAACTAATCTCAAATTTTTTGATGCCACCTTGTATATACCATAGAGCAGGGCTCAAAATTTCAAGTCCTGAGCTACTAGCCAGGGTTCAAGGGTTACTCGCCACCAGTTGCCCCACCCTACCCCTACCCTGGCCTGCCCCTAATTCCACTCCTTAACACACCCTCATAAATTATCTCATGAAATTACCCTTAAATGTTTTATGCAGAATTAAACAACTTTATGCATGTTCATCAATGCAGCCTCACCCGTATCCATCAATGCAGCCTTCTGGTGTCCACCAATGCAGCCTTCTGGTGTCCACCAATGCAGCCTTCTGGTGTCCACCAATGCAGCCTTCTTGTGTCCACCACTGCAGCCTTCTGGTGTCCACCAATGCAGCCTTCTCGTGTCCACCAATACAGTCTCAATCTTGTCCACCAATGCAGTCTCACCCGTGTCCACCAATGCAGCCTCACCCTTCTCCACCAATGCAGCCTCAACCTTGTCCACCAATGCAGTCTCACCCATGTCCACCAATGCAGCCTTCCCGTGTCCACCAATGCAGCCTTCCCGTGTCCATCAATGCAGCCTCACCCGTGTCCTCCAATGCAGCCTCACTCATGTCCACCAATGCAGCCTCACCCGTGTCCACCAATGCAGCCTTCCCGTGTACACCAATGCAGCCTCACCCATGTCCACCAATGCAGCCTCACCCGTGTCCACCAATGCAGCCTCACCCATGTCCACCAATGCAGCCTTCCTGTGTCCACCAATGCAGCCTCACCCGTGTCCACCAATGCAGTCTCACCTGTGTCCACCAATGCAGTCTCACCCTTGTAGACCAATGCAGTCTCACCCGTGTCCACCAATACAATCTTACCCGTGTCCACCAATGCAGCCTGCCCGTGTTCATCATACTGCCTACTAGGAATGAGCCGAACACCCCCCTGTTCAGTTTGCACCAGAAAATGCGAACAGGAAAAAAGTTTGTTCGAACACGCAAACACCGTTAAAGTCTATGGGACACGAACATGAATAATCAAAAGTGCTAATTTTAAAGGCTTATATGCAAGTTATTGTCATAAAAAGTGTTTGGGGACCTGGGTCCTGCCCCAGGGGACATGGATCAATGCAAAAAAAAGTTTTAAAAACGTCCGTTTTTTTCAGGAGCAGTGATTTTAATAATGCTTAAAGTCCCCAGATGAAGACACGTGACGTGTCGTAACGCGTAGGGATTGGCTGGAGCGGCACACAGCTGTCAACACAAGTGAGAGGGTGCTGAGAACGCCAGACTTCTCATCTGTTTTTTACTTTGCCTGACTTTTTAATATTCAATGTAAGAGCATAATCAAATAAATATCCCCCCTTGGTTTTAAAACGATAACACACTAGTGGAGCCTGCCTTCTCTCTCCCCCTCCCCTGTCTTTATCTTGTCTGAGCTGCATCAGAGCGGAGGGAGCCGAGGGAACACAGGAGAAGATCCAGAGAGTCAAGTAGTACAGAGGGAGAAGTGTCCAGACAGCGCTTCCATACTGCATGGATCTTATTTCCACAGCTCGATTTGTACTAATTTAAGGTGAGAGTCCAGAGAGACTGCACTAGAGGACACCACCGTAGGAACCATTTAACCATCATATAGAACACACACAGATCCGAATAGAAGGACTTTCTATCTCCTCAACAGCGCCATCTATCCTAGATTTTATGAATTGCACATTTTGAATCCTGCAATGCTGCTATTTTGAGTTTTTATTTTTAAAGGCGCAGTTAGATGAATTGTGATTACACTGAGTTTAGTGCACTCTTGATATCAATTTGCTGCTAATCATTCACTTTTATGATGGGTTGCACTTTATATTAATTTATTCAATGTCTTAAGGACTTTTTACAAAGACTTTTATTCACCAGCATCTACTCACGGCCATTCAGTCACGGTTGCACTTTATATTAATTTATTTAATATTATAACACTTTATACAAGGATTTTTATTCACCAGGATCCATTCACGGTTATTTATGGTATTATACGGTTGCACTTTATATTAATTTATTTAATGTTATAACACTTTATACCAGGATTTTTATTCACCAGGATCCATTCACGGTTATTTATGGTATTATAACCTTGCTAGCATTTCTATTTGCCCCCCCTTTTCTTTGGCATCTAGATACTGGCAAGTTGTCACTTTAATACAGCACTTACACTCTAATGTCATTTAGGGGTATGAAGTATATGGTCCAACCTAGAGATTGATAATCCCACTCTGCCCCCACTTACCCATCACTTTTACGAATATTGCGCGAAATTCACTTAATTATTTATTCAGTAAGCGGTTGTGTGAGCACTATTAATTTTGCTGCAATATTCACATTTAGTATTTTACATCACCTAAAAAATTAATTTTTTTCTCACATCTACCAGCGCGAAGGAAATTCTTTATAATTAATGCTTAAAGTCAAACAATAAAAGTGTAATATCCCTTTAAATTTCGTAGCTGGGGGGTGTCTATAGTATGCCTGTAAAGGGGCGCATGTTTCCCGTGTTTAGAACAGTCTGACAGCAAAATGACATTTCGAAGGAAAAAACACATTTAAAACTACTCGCGGCTATTGCATTGCCGACAATACACATAGAAGTTCATTGATAAAAATGGCATGGGAATCCCCCACAGGGGAACCCCGAACCAAAATTTAAAAAAAAATGACGTGGGAGTCCCCCTAAATTTCATACCAGGCCCTTCAGGTCTGGTATGGATATTAAGGGGAACCCCGGCCAAAATAAAAAAAAAATTACGTGGGGTTCCCCCTAAATTCCATGCCAGACCCTTCAGGTGTGGTATGGATTTTAAGGGGAACCCCGCGCCAAAAAAAAACGGCGTGGGGTCCCCCCAAAAATCCATACCAGACCCTTATCTGAGCACGCAACCTGGCAGGCCGCAGGAAAAGAAGGGGGGGACGAGAGTGCACCCCCCCCTCCTAAACCGTACCAGGCCACATGCCCTCAGCATTGGGAGGGTGCTTTGGGGTAGCCCCCCAAAACACCTTGTCCCCATGTTAATGAGGACAAGGGCCTCATCCCCACAACCCTGGCCGGTGGTTGTGGGGGACTGCGGGCGAGGGGCTTATGGGAATCTGGAAGCCCCCTTTAACAAGGGGACCGCCAGATCCCGGCCCCACCCTGTGTGAAATGGTAAGGGGGTACTTACCCCTACCATTTCACTAAAAAACTGTCAAAAATGTTAAAAATGACAAGAGACAGTTTTTGACAATTCCTTTATTTAAATGCTTCTTCTTTCTTCTATCTTCCTTCATCTTCTTCTTCTGGTTCTTCTGGCTCTTCTGGTTCTTCCTCCGGTGTTCTCGTCCAGCATCTCCTCCGCCGCGTCCTCTATCTTCTTCTCCTCGGGCCGCTCCGCACCCATGGCATGGGGGGAGGCTCCCGCTCTTCTCTTCATCTTCTTCTCTTCTTCTTTTCTACTCTTCTTCTTTTCTTCTCTTCTTCATTTTCTTCTCCGGGCCGCTCCGCACCCATGCTGGCATGGAGGGAGGCTACCGCTGTCTGACGGTTCTTAAATAACGGGGCGGGGCCACCCGGTGACCCCGCCCCCCCTCTGATGCACGGTGACTTGATGGGACTTCCCTGTGACGTCACGGGGAATGCCACAGGGAAGTCCCGTCATGTCCCGTGCGTCAGAGGGGGTGGGGTCACCGGGTGGCCCCGCCCCCGTTATTTAATAACCATCAGACGAGGAGACGCCGTCACACAGCGGGAGCCTCCTTCCATGCCAGCATGGATGCGGAGCGGCCCAGAGAAGAAAATGCAGAAGAGAAGAAGAGAGGAAGGAAGAAGAGAAGAAGATGAAGATGAAGAGAAGAGCGGGAGCCTCCCCCCATGCCATGGGTGTGGAGCGGCCCGAGGAGAAGAAGATAGAAGACACCGCGGAGGAGATGCTGGACGAGAACGCCAGAGGAAGAACCAGAAGAAGAAGAAGATGAAGGAAGATAGTAGAAAGAAGAAGCATTTAAATAAAGGAATTGTCAAAAACTGTCTCTTGTCATTTTTAACATTTTTGTTTTTTAGTGAAATGGTAGGGGTAATTACCCCTTACCATTTCACACAGGGGGGTGCAGGATCTGGGGGTCCCCTTGTTAAAGGGGGCTTCCAGATTCCGATAAGCCCCCCGCCTGCACACCCCCACAACCACCAGCCACGGTTGTGGGCATGAGGCCCTTGTCCTCATCAACATGGGGACAAGGTGTTTTGGGGGGCTACCCCCCTCTTTTCGTCCCCCCCTCTTTTCCTGCGGCCTGCCAGGTTGCGTGCTCAGATAAGGGTCTGGTATGGATTTTTGGGGGACCCCACGCCGTTTTTTTTTTGTGGTGCGGGGTTCTCCTTAAAATCCATACCAGACCTGAAGGGTCTGGTATGGAATTTAGGGGGAACCCCACGTCATTTTTTTTTTATTTTGGCCGGGGTTCCCCTTAATATCCATACCAGACCTGAAGGGCCTGGTATGGAATTTAGGGGGACTCCCACGTCATTTTTTTTTAAAATTTTGGTTCGGGGTTCCCCTGTGGGGAATTCCCATGCCGTTTTTATCAATGAACTTCTATGTGTATTGTCGGCAATGCAATAGCCGCGAGTAGTTTTAAATGAGTTTTATCCTTCGAAATGTCATTTTGCTGTCAGACTGTTCTAAACACGGGAAATATGCGCCCCTTTACAGGCATACTATAGACACCCCCCAGCTACGAAATTTAAAGGGATATTACACTTTTATTGTTTGACTTTAAGCATTATTAAAATCACTGCTCCTGAAAAAATAGCCGTTTTTAAAACTTTTTTTTGCATTGATCCATGTCCCCTGGGGCAGGACCCAGGTCCCCAAACACTTTTTATGACAATAACTTGCATATAAGCCTTTAAAATTAGCACTTTTGATTTCTCCCATAGACTTTTAAAGGGTGTTCCACGGCATTCGAATTTGCCGCGAACTTGCAAACAGCCAATGTTCGAGTCGAACATGAGTTCGACTCGAACTCGAAGCTCATCCCTACTGCCTACCTGTATCCATCATGCAGGGGAGCAGAGGATAAGAAGAGCATTGCTTACCAGATGATAAGAGCGCCGAGGGACATTACTGGAACAGCTTTGATTTCAATTGCTGTGTGTTCCAGCTGCTCGGCGTCCCGTACAGCCCCGCCCCCTGGCCTCGGAACTTCGATACACATCACTCGTCCCGGGTTGGACGGATAATCTGTCTATCAACTTGCCCGGGACCAGGGGGTGGGGCTGTGTGTGACAGCGAGTGCGGGGAACACTTGGCAATTGTAATGAAAGCTGCTAGTGATGTCCCTTGCACTCTAATCATCCAGCCGTCTCTCTCCTCTCTCTTCCCCTCCGTGAGCGCTGGGAAAAGTGCTCGCCCCCCTCGCCCTCACTCCCAGGCAGCTCTTCCTCGCCACCCCTCAAAATTCTTTTACAAAATGCGAGCAGACAAGTGTAATTTTTAAAGGATGCCATAAAGGTTTTTTAAAATTGTGATGAGGTGTCTACATAAGGGAGGGGAAGGACACAGTTGTGTGCAGACTGAAATCTGACCTGGATTAGGTAGACCTCAAGTTTTTGCTTTTTTCATTTTCTATTTGTGATAAAATGAAGTTCTAAAAGTGTGGCCCTCTGCCTACAGCTCTCTTGCTATTGTGATATCATCATGTATGCTTGGTGAGCCAAGCTGTTATCTTTAAGGGTGGCATGCGGTTATATTTATTAAAAGAACAAAAAAAGAAAACAAAAGGAGAAGGGTGGATTGGCAGATCTGAATCCTTCACGCTGCAAGCGGATTGGATTTTTAATTATTTGCTCATCTCTATCTCCCGATTTAAATCTCATCTCCGTTACTCCTCAGTCACTCTGAAATTGCATCATTTTGTCCACTGCATCAGCTTCATGAATCACGATTAACCTAGTGAAGTGCCTAATGGTGATTTTATCTGCCTAATGCTGACATTAACTGGATTTATTATGTTAGCCTTAATACAACCATATAAGCAATAACACAGTATTTAACAAGTACTAGCCAATAAATACTTCCCTTTTCCCAGCTCTGTGGGCATGTTACTAGTGACTGGTGATATGTAATAAAAATTCTCTATTTACTTTAGTTAAGAGGGTAATATTCCTCTCTTAATAGGAAAGTAGGCCATTTATTCCCACCCTCTTCCATTTTGTTGACGCTCTCTGGAATTGTTCCTACACAAATAAACAAGCCATTTTAAAATATTATAGCCATAAATGTCCTTGAAAGTAGCAAAGTGTGTATAATAAGAAAAGAAAAGCTAAAGAGAAGCTGCTGAATTACTACAGTAATAAAACTGCAGTAATTACTGTCATTTAACACGGTCACTGGATGCCACGAGCTCCCGTCTACATTAAAATATTTATGATTAAACAATTATCATTCTTTAAAACGGTAGATATCATCTCATTTAGACCACGGCCTCTATAAACCATTCTTAAGCACTGGCCTGTGGTTAGATCTTCTGGAGATTTTAGTGAAAGAATTTCAGCAAATATGTTTAACATTTATATCTCGAAGAGAGCGAGAAAAAAAAATGGAAAAGTCTTATCTACACACTGCAATTCCTGGCAAGTTGCTGACTAAAGCTACACGCAGACATAGGACTTGCTCACCAGTCTTATGAACAATCTTTTGTGTGAAAGAAACAATTTTGTCTGCCGAAAAAAGAAAATTGTGAATTAAAAAAACTACACAGTGGTATCCAACATTATCAATTTGAGAATTTGAGTTAATGTGCAATTTTATTGTATATAAACATTTCATTATTTTAGGATACATAAGTAGACATGTGAAAGATCAAACATCCAATACAAAAAATACAGAAAGTTTTCAGCTGTACAGAACGATATACTGGCAACATTCTACAAAAGCTGCCAACAACTGTTATCCTAAAGTGTTACTAAGCCAAGGAACCTGCATTCACAATATCTGGTCTCCCAATGTACGCAGAACATGGAAATGCAATAATTTTATGAAATATAATCTGCTAAATACCTTTTCTCATCAGTAGTCCTGTGACTTCTATGGATATCTGGTTAAAGCTTGTAGGAGGAGTTTTCATTCTATGCTGGCTGTCCTATGAGGCTGCAGGATCCCTGACCCTCTGTCTGGACAGTGCTGATTTACCTTAATTTTAATGCTCTGTTCTATCAGGAGATGGTTTGGGGACAGTGGAAGAAGGATCAGAGAAGACCGGATCAAACAGCCTTTTTGATCAATGCAGAGGATTAACTCCTTAGGTTCCGCAGTGAGTATAACAAGCATGCTTTACTGCATATACTGACTGATTTTACTGTTGTGGGTTTGGGAACATTTTAAAGCACAAACTTAGCAATCATGTAAAACCTCCCAGCCCCCTTCCCCAGCCATTTAAAAGCAGAACTATCTTCCCATTTCTGATAGTAGTGGCTCCCCAAGTTGCTTATATCTCAGCCAGTAAAAATCTAGTGCCAGGCCTGAGCACTAACCTTTTGTAGACTTGAAATAGATATTGCTCCCTCAGTACAGGTACGTGCTGTTCTAATAAACATAAAAGTCGCACTAATCAATATGTAAAAAATTTATTTGAGTTATACAGTGGCACTGTGTGAACCAATATCCGTGATTTTACACAGTAATAAACCACATTGAAATGAAAAAAGTCCACATAACATCCATGTAAATGTGATCAGTTTTGAAAATCATGTGCAGAAACTTGCTCCATGTGGTAAATGGAAGAATCTAAAGAGAAGAGAGGTACTTCAACGGAGTTCCACCACCAAAGATCAAAAAGGTCCTCCTCTGACACCCATCACCTTATTAACGGGAACGCTTAACAGAAAGAGTGGACCATCTATTTCTAGAATGATCAATTACACTTGCAGATATCCTCTGCTAAGTAAGCGATGAGGCTTTCTATGGATCTCTAGAGCATGTTGATGTTAGGGGAATTCATCCAATGGTATCAGACTTCCATGGGGATGTCCCAATCAGTCTTGCCCAAATATAGTGTTATATAGAAAAAGAGCTCCCATAGTATAATATAGCATGAACTACTTTATTATAAACAGCCAAAAAACTACTTACAATCCCTAAAATCAACATAAGGCTTGTTAAAATATTTGCTTGCCAGCAAACAAACAATTACACCCGCACTTCCAGGATCATGTGGGACGTGATAGCGCCAGCGCGTAACTCCGCCCGACATGTTTTGTCATAAGTGACGTCTTCCTGGGCCCCATTGTAAGTAGAGTTTGGGCTTTTTATAATAAACTAGTTCATGCTATAGTTCCCCAGTCGGAGCTCTTTTTCTTTATACCACCATATTTGGGCAACTGATCGGGTCATTCCCATGGAAGTCTGATACCTTTGGACATATTCCAACATCAGCATGTTCTAGAGATCCAAAAAAGGCCTCATCACTTACCTTACCATGCAGAGGTTATCTGCAAGTGTATTTGACCATTCTAGAAATAGATGGTCCACCCTTTCTGGTAAGCGTCCCCATTAATAAGGTGATGGGTGTCACAGGAGGACCTTTTTGATCTTTGGTGGTAGAACTCCTTTGAAGTACCTCTCTTCTCTTAGGATTCTTCAATTTACCACGTGGAGCTATTTTCTGCACATTTTTTAGAACTGATCACATTTACATGGATGTTTTGTGGACTTTTTTTTTTCAATGTGGATTAGTACTGTGTAAAATCACTGATATTGATTCACCTTGTGTCACTGTATAACTCACATTTTTTTTGGTACATATTGATTAGCGCGACTTTTATATTTATTATACGTTTTACTATGATTATATCACATGGTTAGTTGCTTCTGACATTCACTGTTATTTGGAGTTTTTACTTTAGCGAGTGATAAACTTCACTAGATTTTTACAGGTTGGGTTGTAGACAACGCAGAAGTAGAACTATAGGCAACACTTTTTTTTTTTGGATACAACAAGGAAGGGTTATAACCCCTGTCAGACTTTTTGTGCGCTATCTGTGTCCCATTGTGGAGATTTCCCTTCACTTCTTGTCCCATAGCCAAACAGGAAGTGAGAAGAAATCCCTGCAAATTAAGGGAATCCCGTAAAGCCCCCCAGGTCACCAGAACTAGTGTCTCCATTGGAATATTTCCCTTCTATTACTTTTCTGGGGACAGCCCAAAGTTTGGGATTTATCTTTACTTTCACTTTTAAAGATAATGGTAAACAGGGCAAATAGAGAGGATGAACGGGGACATAGACAGCAATAAAAACTGACAAGAGCTGGAATCCCTCTTCACTCTATCCAAAATGAAAAAAAAGTTTAGTTATAGTTGGTTGAGGTAAGTAAACATATGTGAGGGAAGGGTGGGGTGTTTCAGCGTATTGTATTTGGGGGGCTAGAGAGGGGGCTGCAGGGAGTTTACATAATTACTGAACTTTAAATTTAGAAGTAGCTAAATTCAAATATTATATAATTTTTTCCTTCTTTGTATAACCCCTTACAAACTACACAAAATATAATCTACATTAAATTAACAACTACACCACAGAGGTCTGACATGTTGTAGTATAGTTTTATCGTGCATTATTCTGTTTGCACATTATTATTATTTTTGTACTAATATTTTTTTTATTATTATTATTATTATTATTATTATTCACACCTTTTGGATACATGTATGCATTTTTCAAATGACGAATCTCATGAAGGACTATTTGGAGCAATGTTAATAAGGTACGAGGGACTTTTTTTGGATGCCAGGTTAAGTGCATTAAGAAGGAATCCAGACTTGTGACATTGCCTGCGCTGTTTTACTGTCACCTCTGTGGTACATCTCCTGCTTAAAAAACAAGAGACGTGCTGTCATCGCAGCTAAAGGTTAGTCATCTTCACTGATGCCATCTGTAACTTTTATAGCTGCACCTGTTTTTAGCAAGTACTTTGCATATGCAGCTGCCCCTATTTACTGTCAGAATAAGCAATGAATAGGTTGTAGCTGGAGATGCATACATAATAGACCCAAAAACAACCAATTTTTCTGTGCTTCTCAATGCATCTGAAAAATACCTTGTGCATTTGAATTATTATCGAAACCTACTGTACAGTGTGCTGGTTAAAAGGAATCCAGAAAAAGTGCATTGGTATAGGGGGATGAGCTGGGTCTAGTGTGAAACTATAATGGTTTTAGGTGAATTTAATTTATTTTTATTTTTTATTTAACAAAAAAAAATATTTTATTTATTATTTCTGAGCATAGTAAAGAAACAAAAGATATGCAACACCAATATACAATGCTTTTCATTTTCCATTTTTCTATACTACTGCTAGTAGACTACTAGAAACCTATGGGAACAATGAAATTGTGTTGGTCAGATCTGAAAGACAGGGAAATTCAGTCTCAATGACATACTTCAATATCATACAATGCACAAGAGTAGATTTGCAAAACTGCATACACGTGTTGAGGTGACCCTGACATGATGACCACATATTTTATCAATGCTATTCAATACCCATTGGTGTCAAAAGTCAGGGACAACCGATACACACATTGATTACTTGCAGACCTTTCCTTGTGGATAGTGCCCCATATTTGGATATATTTATCACAAAGAGAGCACCAAGGGACACAAGGTTTAAGTACCCAACAATGGATCACTTTAAAAGTTACGAGTGGCTACAGAGGTACACAGAAGAATGAATATCGCAAACCACAGGCAATATGTTCTTTCTTAAAACTTTTTAAATAAGTTATTAATAGTGCATGTCAGGTTCTCTATAAATTAGATTATCTGTGGTTTAACCACATACCGCTCACAGAAATTACTTTTGATAAAAGAAAACTTAAAGTGGTATTAAAGGTTCGGCTTTAAAAAACAAACAAAAAAAAGGAAATATTGTTACCTGCTCTGTGCAGTGGTTTTGCACAGAGCAGTGCCGATCCTCTTCTTTTGAGTTCCCGTCTGCGCTCCTGGCTCCTCCCCCTTATGGGAGCACTTTTGTGTGCTCGCTCCTGAGTGCTGCCTCCTCATTGGCTCACTGGCTGTGATTGGTGCGTGCTCCCTTCTCATGGGCTCACTGGCTGTGATTGACAGCAGGGAGAGCAAATGGCTCTCGCTGCTGTCTCAATGAGGAGAGGGAGTCCCGGGGCAGCCGAGCTGCACATTGCTGGATCGAGAGGGGGAGCTGCACTCAGAAGGATTTTTTACCTTAATAGATAGAATGCATTAAGGTAAAAAAACTTCTGTATTTAGAACCACTTCAATGACCAATTGGGAAGCTTTCGAGGTGGGAGGACAACCTTGACACACACAGGAAAAGATGAGACTGGCATATAAACGAACCGCTTATATTTTTGGACCCACTAATCAGTTTGATTTTTGGTTTCTACTAAAGGTAACCTTTATTGATGCATTTTCCCATTGTCTGCTTTGTTTGATTTGCTGGGATTTGTTACGGGATTTCTACAAGACACCTTTTGAAGGCCAAGCACACTTATGCTTCTTGAGCTACATTTGTTACTCATACCAGTGAAGACACAGTGATTCATTACAAAGCTATCTTCGAAAAAACCTAATCATCTGAAGGGAAATGTGGGAGGTGTGTAATTGAGAAACGTGCTGCACAGTTTTTAACTGCACATTTAATACTGCAGTCACAGTAATTTAGTAGCCAAAATTAAAATGCAATTCACCTCAAATCAACCGAAAAGGTTTAATCCAAGGAAGGCTCAAACAGTTTTGGTAATTAACTTACTGAAAGGACAAGACAGTCAAATAAAGTTGCACACTTTAGTAAAAATGTAAATTACTTTACCAGCATGTAGAAGTCTGATGCCGTGTTATATTGTTTGGGAATATTTGTAAGTTGTTCATGTGTCACTCAAAAATTCAAAGTTTCTGTGAATGAATGAAGGAATAAATGAATTTATTCTTGAATGAAAATGTGTCTGCAAAACATTTTGTTTTTTTTTTTGTTTGTTGCATAGACATAACTGTCAATGTCTCAAATTCTGCATTTTACTGAATAAAATGTACTATATTAGTATTACATCTTCTTTAAATTTTCTTATAGGACCTGTAGTCAGCACTCTTATTCAGATAAATGGAACAATTAGCTTTTTTATATATACTGTACTTTTGTCTTGAACTACATTTATACCCGTTTTTTTTTTAATCTGCACAATGATCCTTTAGATTGAAAATATCGTATAATATTCAGATTCAAATTTTAATTTGAATGATATAAAATAAATACCCTGAGACTCCTGCTTCCTCCAGAAGAGTGACAACACTGCAGGGACTGTAGGGATTTTGCAGAAGTGTTGCTACTCTCAGCATCCACAGGGCTGTGAACTCATACACCCTGAGTAGCTTGCTTTATCAGCATTATAACAACTGGCTATCCTTCATCTCACTGCCAATCAGCTAGTAAACCCTTACATATACTAAGTGAAGTGACTAGTCTTAGGTGATACACAGAGATGAAACAAGTCCTCCAGTGGCTCATGCAGATTCATTTACTTACTCTATTAAAACAGGTTTAAAAAAACAGATTAACATTTACTGGAAGAAGAGGGAGCTGTAGGGGAGGAGGGAATTGTAAAGGAACTTTCATTTATTATAGTCAGAACTGAAAAGTAAATTAGCAAAACTATTTTTTTGCCAGGTAAATATGACATTTCGCATATGAATGTGCTGTCATCTGCAGCTAGCAACTGTAGGTGTTTGGTCTCCTGTACTGCTGAAAAAAAGCAAATCTCTACTTCTGTGTCTAAAACCAATCTTATTCATCCCCTCCCTCCTCCGGAGTCTGCTGTTTGACCTCTTAATTTGATTGGTAGCTTCAATACCCAAAAGACATGCTCAGAACAGTGGCTGCCGGTCCACAAGGGGCGCAGGGGCTCCACCCCCCGCCCGCGGCCCCACACCCCCAGCCCGTACCATCTGTGTGGCCATGCACTATGCAGGACACACGACCAACAGGTTTCTACCAGGTCCGTCACCCCCTCACAGGCCTGTGACCACATCCCGAGGCCCCAATTGGCCAGGTTTATATTGCCCTCCCACCCTGAGATCCCAGCCAATGCCAGCGGCTTCCTGGCCAATCAGGACAGGAAGATCCAGAACCCGTAATGTAGACCAGGTGAAGACAGAAGCTGCAGCGTCGGACAGTCCAGGGGAGCTGTGACAGCTGGAGGGCTCAGCCATTGGGTAGGGCAGACCTGGAGGGGCCCATCCGCGCCCCCCCAAAATCCTCTAACACCAGTCGCCACTTCTTCAGAAGTGTGTGAAGATGTGGCCAAGTGGAACTCTTTGGTCCCCAACTGTCTGGTCCAACTTTAGGCCCAACCAGCTGCCCCCCAAATGCTTGCCCTCCCCCTGTGGAGGTCCCCAGCAGAGTTTTCTGCTATTTTTTAAACTTACCTTTTTCCAAAGTCTTTAGCCCAGTCACATGATACACAGAGTCCTCCTCTGCTTAGGTCTTTACCTGACACTGGGCAATCCTCATTAATGAAGAGAGTGGTGCTGACGTGATGATATCAGTGCTACTCTCTGTACCATTGCAGAGTGAATGCAAGGCCCTTAAGGGGGTAAGTCCATCATATCCTGCACACCAAATCTCCTTAGTCGTAACCGGATACATTAAACAGGTTGGGTGATGTTTAGCATCACCCAGACATCTGAAGACATCTTGTAGCAAAAACAGCATTGCTGGAGACAGCTCCAGATTGAAGGTGAGTATTTCAATGTGAACTGTTTTTTTTTTATACTTGCAGGAACTTTTCTAAAACAAAAAAATAAAATAAAAAAGGAAAAAAAAACCTAGCCCAAAGTTGGACTTTAATTTACACTGTAAAGCTGATCCCATAGGTTTTAGGAGCTCTGTCAATCTCTACAATTCAGTTAATAACTAATCAGCATTGACCAATTTGACCGCTGAGGACAAATTCAGAGACTAGAGATTTATTTCCATTAAAATCACATTTTGCTTTGCTGTTCTTATTAAATATTAACAATGGATCTTTTGTAATTTGTTATACTAATCTATGTAGTACCTTTTAATAAATAGCAATAGCTAGTCTGGATAAAGAAATATTTCTAACTGACCAAATATTTGATAGATTTTGATTTGTTGACATTCATCTCTCCCTTTCCAATTTAATAAACATTTATTAAGCATTTTAATGTTTTCATCATACCATGAAAAATATGGCACTACCGTTTTCTAAGCATCTATTGCATTAACGAAATTATCCTCAGTGGACATGTAATGTATTAAAAATGCAAATTTTAATTATATAGGTAAATAAGAATAACATCATCGTGAAAAATGAATTATACGGTATTTAAAATGTAATCTATCTATCTATCTATCTATCTATCTATCTATCTATCTATCTATCTATCTATCTATCTATCTATCTATCTATCTATCTATCTATCTATCTATCTATCTATCTATCTATCTATTATACCTCTCTCTCTCTTTCTATGTTTGTATAATATCTCATCTCATATTAAAGAAGAGGACTAAGCATTCTTGAAATCTTGCACTACAAATTATATTCAGTTAGTCATTAACCACTTGCCAACCGTCTCACGCAGATATACTGCGGCATAATGGCTCTCCTGGGTGAAATCCCATACGGGTACGTCCTACCTGTTTTTGACCACCAGAGGACATGCACGTGCATGCCTCTGCTGTCAGAGGAGAGGAGCCATATTGTTTGTTTCTACTAAGTAGGAAAAACGATATGGCTCCTCTCTTAGTCACTCCCATCCCCACACAGTTAGAACATGCTGAGGGAACACACATTTAACCCCTTGATCGCCCCCAAGTGTTAACCCCTTCCCTGCCAGTGACATTTAGACAGTAATCAGTGCATCACTGCCATTACTAGTAAAAAAAAATAATAAAATGCCATAAAAATGCCATAAAGCTTTCCCATGGTTTGCAGAAGCTATAACTTTTGCGCAAACCAATCAATATACACTTATTGCGATTTTTTTTAACCCTAAAATATGTAGAACAATATGTATTTGCCTAAACTGATGAAGAAATTTGTTTTTTTTAAAAAGCAAAAAGTAAAAAATATTGTTTTTTTCAAAATTGACGCTCTTTTTTTGTTTATAGCACAAAAAATAAAAACCGCAGAGGTGATCAAATACCACCAAAAGAAAGCTCTATTTGTGGGAAAAAAAGGACGCAAATTTTGTATGGGTACAGTGTCGCAGTGCCAAATTGTAAAAAGTCCTCTAGTCAAGAAGGTAAGATCTTCTGGGGCTGAAGCGGTTTTAATCTACTATATTTTTGCATTCTTGCTAGCTGTTTACATTTCTGAATATAACTCTATTAGCAACATATCCCAGTTTCTGTACCTGGCAGAGCTGTTAATATGCAAATGACCTGATCTAAACCATTCACCCTGCATAATTTGTTATTGGTATATGCCCTTCTTTAATGTGGACTGAAACACAAAAAGTAGATATTTGTTATGCTATTAGCCACTTCTAGCAATTGAAATAGTGCCTAAGCACTACCCTGAAAGTTGTATTTGTGCCTGCAATCTCATGCTTTCCTACAGTGTGAATTTAAGGTACTGCTGCTTCCGATTGCTAATCTCAAGATGTTAGGAGAGAGATTGGGTGATATTAATAATGTGCTGCTCGTTGTATTGTAGACTAAACTTAACCATACACTAGGCAAATTTCATCTGGTTCTTGATGTGGGTTGTCCTGTCTGCCTCCTCCCAACTGACAACCTTTAATTGAAAAATTGAGGGAGCTGGACAGAAAATTCTCAGCCAAACAGCGGCTGCATCCAATCAGAGGCATCTGCTGTTTGGGTATTATGACAGCTGTCTGTGGCTGTTGTCAGAATACAATAGGCACAACAGGAAATTGGTCCATTTGTGCTGTATGTGTGAATGGAGGAATCTGTTTGATTTTCATTGTTCAGGCCACTGATCTTCCTGCTTCGGCTTCATTCAGTCTTCCCCCACCAGCCATTAGGTCACAAGTCACCAGTCTGGGGGCAGCTCTGACATGTGAAGGGAAAGTCCTGCCTCTACAAAGATGGCTGCCTTCAGGCAGAAATACTGGCATTGTAATGGAAAAGATCAGCTGCTGCCACCAAAAGAGAAATAGAGGAGAAATCTTCCAGTGGAGACACTAGTTCTGGTGACTCGGAACACCCCAGGATTCTCTCACTTTGTAGGGATTTCCTCTTATACCCTGTTTTGGTGAAAGGACAGCAAGTCAAAGGAAATCTCCCAAATGGGGCACAAATGAAAACAAAAATCACAGGGGTTATAACTCTGCCTTATGCCTCGTACAAACGGTCGGATTTTCCGACGGAAAATGTTCAATGGGAGCTTGTTGTCGGAAATTCTGACCATGTGTAGGCTCCATTGGACATTTTCCATCGGAATTTCCGTCACACAAAATTTGAGATCTGGATCTCAAATTTTCCGACAACAAAATTCGTTGTCGTAAATTCCAATCGTGTGTGCACAATTCCGACGCACAAAGTTCCACGCATGCTCGGAATCAAGCAGAAGAGCCACACTGGCTATTGAACTTCATTTTTTTCGGCTCATCGTACGTGTTGTACGTCACCATGTTCTTGACGTTCGGAATTTTCGACAAGATTTGTGTGACTGTGTATATGCAAGACAAGTTTGAGCCAACATCCATCTGAAAAAATCCATGCATTTTGTTGTCGGAATGTCCGATCGTGTGTACGTGGCATTACTCTATCCAAACGGAAAAAAGTTTTGCCTTTACTTTTACTTTAAGATCATTGGAAGTCATTCGGGATATGTGCCTGCCTGCATTATTTACAATTCTAACATGCTGATGAGAAGTAGTGACCATATACAGCACTTTTTTTCATTCTACATGTATATAACACGTATTTAAGTGTAAGTGCTTTTTTCACAGAAAGGGTTTTTTTTTTCCTTTTTAATTAAAGTGGTTGTAAACCTTGTTACTTGTTGTAACTTGTTATTGCCTCTTTAAGGTATAAAAAAACTGCTTTGTGATGATTTATTTTTCCCTACTGGTGAACTATATTACCTGTTTGATCCTGCCTGTGCCCTTCCTGCTCAAAGTAAACACGCTATGCAAGGCTGCCAATCCAGTTTAGTAAGTTTACATCTTGCGTCATCCCGCTCTCATCCCTCTGTCTGTACAGGGTCGCTGTGCAAAAGCAAAGCATGCCTGTGTAAACCCCTGGTCTATATAAAGGCGCGACCCCCCGCCCATCCCTTCTACCTTGACTGATGGTAGATCCCTCTCCAGCAAATCCTCCCCTTCTATAGTCAGTGAAAAGCCATGCCCCCTGCCCATCCCTCCTGCCTTGACTGACACCAGATTCGCCTCTAGCCACTCTTCCCCTTCTGTAGTCAGTGCAAAACCATGCCCCTGCTTATCCCTCCTGCCTCGATTGATAGCAAATTCCCCTGCAGCCGCTCCTTCCCTTCTCCATGTGTAATGACATACGTGCCCATCGGCAGGTCCGTGCATCACTTTGAAAATTTATAGCGATCTCATAACCTGCACTTCATAAGTCTGGGAATGCATTAATGGCAAGCTTTTGTAGAAAACCAACCACACGTCATGACAGGCATACTTATCTCTATGGAAAAGTGTTTTTTTTTTAATGCTGATGTTCACAACTACTTTAAAGTGTTACTAAACCAAGAACCTGCATTTACTATATCTGGTCTCCCACAGTACACAGAACATGGAAATGCAATTATTTTAGTAAATATAAACGAATAAATACCTTTTATCATCAGCAGTATATAGAAGCCTTATGACTTCTATCAGTTCCTAGTAAGGCTTGTAGGAGGAGTTTTCATTCTCCCCTGATACTCTGTCTGTACATGTCTGGACAGTGCTGAATGGCCCTGTGCTGATCACATGCACCCTCCCAAGAGAAAAACAAAATACTCTCCAGCAATACATACCAAACTGAGCATGTGCACCCCTCCCCTGGCTCTGTAAATATCAGACTATTTTTTGGAGACAGTAGAGGAAGAGGAGGGTCAGAGAGACAGGATCAAACAGCCTTTATACACAATGCAAATGATTAACCCCTTAGGTTCCACAGTGAGCAAAACAAGCATGTTTTACTGCATATACAGACTGATTTTACTGTTGTGGGTTTTGTAACACTTTAAGTCAAATTTGGGCTATATACAATAGTTTGTTTAGATTCAAAAGCTTCATCAGTTTAAATGTATTAATCTCCACTAACCATTTTCAGAAGTAGTATTTTTTTAATGTGCCAGGTATGTATTTACCATATAACATAGCATATAAACTATAAGGTGAGCTTGGTCTCTATTACAGTACTCCATATACAAATGCTTTTAACAGCAGTGACAAATGACTTAATAAAAATATTAAAAAAAAGGCAATTAAACTTTTTTTTTTATATTTAAATATTACAATTTTAATGTCTCCACTTGTTGAATTGAACATGTAATCCTGGCTTGACCACCGGAGTATGGAATGAGAACTGTAAAACACATTATATTAAAAAGAGTCACAGGCAATGTGAAAGATCTCGAATCTATTCAGGGCATGTACTTCATTACAGGCTTTGCAAATTAAAACACAAATAGGATTAGAAGAGAATAATGTAACAATCTCACTGTAAGGTCCCTGGAGCATTAAGTCATAAATTGGGTTTGCATTAAATTGTGCCTGCAGTATTGAATTCAGAGAAATTGCTGTAGGCCAGAGATAAAGCATACTCGCTATTCACCAAATCCGGTATGTTCATGGACATGCATTAAATTTGTTGAACAAGATACAAAAATCTCCTATTTCATATCTGAACGCAGGATGTGGGCACAGCATGTCAAACATAGCAGGATGTAATGAATTGAAATAAGAAGTCTCATGCATAATACGTGTCTGATAGGGCTGAATACATGGTATACATTATGACAAGGCTGAAGGTAGACTGAGGATTCAGGAAATAGCATGCCTATATGCCTATATGGACAAAGATCAAACAGGAAAATTAAAATAAATGAAAAACGTATAAGATATTGTTTTAATGAATAGCTGTGGAAATAAACAAATATAACATTAACCCCCAAAGCCCTTTTTCAGGCATTGATGCCTGGGAGTCGGTGTGGCTTCTATATTGGGTGATCACTTGATTGGCTCTCACAGCAGTCACATGATTGGGAGCTTGTATCGCTGGCTCCTGCATAGAAGCCGTGACCAGGAGCTGTATGTGATAGCTAGGTCAGTGTGCTGGGAGCATGCAGTGAGTGTGCTTTCAGCACACATCCTTAGGCTGCAAATATGCAGGTGGGTGCATATATGTGGCAGCTGGGTGTTTAAGCTCACTAATGATGGCCTCATTAGTTTGCTACTGCTCCTTAATCGCAGTCCGTGCTAAGTGATAGACCAGGTTTTGTTGTCCGATTACAGTTTAGTCAGCTAACTGTGTTGTATGGCAGGGGTGCCTGGGTTTATAGCAAATCCTTTGCTTTGTATGGTAGTTCACATATACAGTGCATGCAGAAAGTATTCACAGCGCATCACTTTTTTCACATTTTGTTATTTTACAGCCTTCTTCCAAAATGGATCACATAAAGTATGATGGAAGATACTGCATATAGCTCCAAAATGGATTAAATTCATTGTTTTCCTCAAAATTCTATAAGCAATAACCCATAGTGACAACTTGAAAGAAGTTTGTTTGAAATCTTTGCAAATTTATTAAAATTAAAAAGGAAAAAAATCACATGTACATAAGTATTCACAGCCTTTGCCATGACACTCAAAATTGAGCTCAGGTGCACCCTGTTTCCACTGATCATCCTTGAGATGTTTCTACAACTTGACTGGAGTCCATCTGTGTTAAATTCAGTTGATTGGACATGATTTGGAAAGAAAATTGTAGTAACATGAGGAGAAATTGAAGGCTTGATTGGTCGAATTTCGAAAATCAATGGTGGCACCATTGGATCAAAAAATGCCCAAAATTTCTGATTTTTAAAAGAAAATTTATTCGGATATCGTCCATGTATGGCCTGCCTAAGCCATGAAGTCCAAGGAATGTTCTGTTGACCTCCGAGACAGGATTGTATCGAGGCACAGGTCTGGGAAGGGTACAAAAAAAATTCTGCAGCATTGAAGGTCCCAATAAGTAAGCACAGTGACCTCCATCATCCATAAAAGGAAGTTTAGAACCACCAGGACTTTTCCTAGAGTGGGCCGCCGGCCAAACTGAGGGATCGGGGGAGAAAGGCTTTAGTCAGGGAGATGACCAAGAACCTGATGGTCACTCTGACAGAGCTTCATTGTTTCTCTGTGGAGAGAGGAGAACCTTCCAGAAGAACAACCATCTCTGCAGCACTCCACAAATCAGGCCTGTATGGTAGAGTGGCCAGACGGAAGCCACTCCTCTATAAAAGGCACATGACAGTTTGCCAAAAGGCACCTGAAGGACTCTCAGACAATGAGAAACTAAATTCCCTGGTCTGATGAAACAAGAATTTACCTTTTTGGCCTGAATGGCAAGTGTCATGTCTGGAGGAAAACAGGCACCGCTCATCACTTGGCCAATACTATCCCTACAGTGAAGCATGGTGGTGGCAACTGGGAGACTAGTAAGGATTGAGGGAACGATGAATACAGCAATGTACAGAGCCATCCTTGATGAAAACCTACTCCAGAGCGCTCTGGACAACAGACTGGGGCAAAGGTTCATCTTCCAACAGGACACTGACCCTAAGCACACAGCCAAGGTAACAAAGGAGTGGCTACGAGACAACTCTGTGAATGTCCTTGAGTGGCCCATCCAGAGCCCAGACTTGAACCCGATTGAACACCTTTGGAGAGATCTGAAAATGGCTGTGCGCTGAAGCTCTTAATCCAATCTTATGGCGCTTGAGAAGTCCTGCAAAGAAGAATGGGAGAAACTACCCAAAAAATAGGTGTGCCAAGCTTGTAGCATCATCCGCAAAAAGACTTGAGGCTGTAATTGGTGCCAAAGGTGCTTGAACAAAGTATTGAGCAAAGGTTTTAAATCTTTATGTACATGGGATTTTTTTTGTTTTTTATTGTTAATAAATTTGCAAAGATTTCAAACAAACTTCTTCGGGGTATTGTTTGTAGAATTTCAAGAAAAATAATTAATTTAATCCATTTTGGAATAAGGTTAAAAAAGTGAAGCGCTGTGAATACTTTTCGGATGCACTGTATGTATTTCAACGTGTGTCTAGTTTTTTCCTGTAAGTTAGCTTTTAACATGGTGTTTTTTCTTTCTTGACTGGAGAGCCTCTTTAATAAAATCACCATGACACAATTATAATCCATAAAATAGATAAATAACTAAAATAAAACCAGCCTTTTGTTTAGCTGTAGTAGCCTATCAGTCATGCTTCAGATACTTTTATATCATCTTCTACCTTTTATAGTTGGGGACTTTTTTATTTTGCTTGTTAAAATATAAAACCATATGGCAAGTGTCATTGCAGTAATTCTTCATCTGGTTAAATTATGGACTCCTGAAAGGACGGCAGATACAATATTTGATTTGACAGTCATTACTTTGCAGTGTTAGAAAATTAATGCAGCGTTACACTTCCTCTGTACAGGGGGTTATTTAATCGCATATTGATTTTGCACCTTGCTTTTACAAGAAAATGAAGTTTGAACTTTTGTGATATATCTTTTGCTTGCTCTGAATACAGAGGTGATGACGAGTACATTAAATATAATTGATAGCTACATTTTGAAACATAAGAGGTTTCATAAAATATAAGGTGCTGGTGCCATATAGAAGTGAAATGAAGGAGATAAAAAATAAAAAATCTGTCATGTAGTCTGATATTCATCTATTGCTAGTCTTGCTTTGCTCCATTACTTTCTTGTGGAACCAGACGTGGCTGTTTTATTACACAAGTTCTACATGAAAATATTTTCTTTCAAAATGCATAATATATACAATATATTTAAAGGTTATATCCAGAAAATTGCACTTTTTTTAACATTTTTAATTCAATTTATTTAATCACTTTCTGGAGATAACAGATAAAGTTAAAAAAAGCCACTTGGAATTGGCACTTGCAATTATGGGGGACGGTTCATAGCACTTACCTAGACAGGCTATCTAAACATAAACATAAATGAACATCAGAAAAAGATATCTAAATGCGAAATCCTCCAACCCCCTAAACTTTATTAAATACCACAGATGTTAACACAGTGCATAAATGAGTATTGCTTTAAAATAATTTTATTGCAACATGGAGAGAAGCAAATGTTTAACTGAGCAATTATTTGTATTAATTGTTTTTTTATATATATATTTTGTACAGGGCCAGATTAAGAGCATCATGGGCCTGGTGCTGAGGATTTTGGTGGGCCTTTTTATGGAAACAATATGAAAGTGCAAACATTTTTTGCTAAAACAAATTAAATCTACTCTCACCAGTAATATCAGCCGTGCAGCCTCTGAGCAGCAGCAACACCACCAATACCACCTGCTATGCAGTCTCTCACTAACAGCAACATAGGGCGACCACATTTCCAAACTGCCATTCAGGGACATCCCCCCCTTCCCAAAAAAAAGATGAGGGGGGATGTAATCTTGGGTTTGATGGGGAAATAGGTGGCGGGGGTGATTTTTCGGGCAAATGGCTGGTGTTAGCACTTAAAATCATCCTGACACTATGCTTGATATGGCGTCAGGATGATCAAATTCCATTATTTCTATTACTACATTGTAATATATAGTGAAATAGTTCAACTCATCATGATGCAGAATCAGTGGGAACCTGAGCTTGTCACTTGCCACCAACGCCTGCCGCCAGATGCCACCCATAGCCTGCTATCAGATACAGTGTGCCACTTAACACCTGCAACCTGCCACCAGATACAGTGTGCCACTTGCCACCGGCAACCTGCCACCAGATACAGTGTGCCACTTGCCACCAGCAGCCTGCCACCAGTGACGGTGTGCCACTTGCCACCAGCAGCCTGCCACCAGATACAGTGTGCCACTTACCACCAGATACAGTGTGCCACTTGCCACCAGCAGCCTGCCACCAGATACAGTGTGTCACTTTCCACCAGCAGCATGCCACCAGATACGGTGTGCCACTTGCCACCAGCAGCCTGCCACCAGATATGGTGTGCCACTTGCCAACAGCAGCCTGCCACCAGATACAGTGTGCCACTTGCCACAAGCAGCATGCCACCAGATACAGTGTGCCACTTACCACCAGATACAGTGTGCCACTTGCCACCAGCAGCCTGCCACCAGATACAGTGTGTCACTTTCCACCAGCAGCATGCCACCAGATACGGTGTGCCACTTGCCACCAGATACACTGTGCCACTTGCCACCAGCAGCCTGCCACCAGATATGGTGTTCCACTTGCCAACAGCAGCCTGCGACCAGATACAGTGTGCCACTTGCCACAAGCAGTCTGCCACCAGATATGGTGTGCTACTTGCCACCCACAGCCTGCTACCAGACACAGTGTGCCACTTGCCACCAGCAGCCTGCCACCAGATACAGTGTGCCACTTGCCACCAGCAGCCTGCCACCAGATACAGTGTGCCACTTGCCACCAGCAGCATGCCACCAGATATGGTGTGCCACTTGCCACCAGCAGCATGCCACCAGATATGGTGTGCCACTTGCCACCAGATAGTGTGCCACTTGCCACCAGCAGCCTGCCACCAGATACAGTGTGCCACTTGCCACCAGATACAGTGTGCCACTTGCCACAAGCAGCCTGTCACCAGATACAGTGTGCCACTTGCCACCAACAGTCTGTCACCAGATACACTGTGCCACTTGCCACCAGCAATCTGCCACCAGATATGGTGTTCCACTTGCCAACAGCAGCCTGCGACCAGATACAGTGTGCCACTTGCCACAAGCAGCATGCCACCGGATACAGTGTGCCACTTGCCACCAGCAGCCTGCCCCAGATATGGTGTGCTACTTGCCACCCACAGCCTGCTACCAGACACAGTGTGCCACTTGCCACCAGCAGCCTGCCACCAGATACAGTGTGCCACTTGCCACCAGCAGCATGCCACCAGATACAGTGTGCCACTTGCCACCAGCAGCATTCCACCAGATATGGTGTGCCACTTGCCACCAGATAGTGTGCCACTTGCCACCAGCAGCCTGCCACCAGATACAGTGTGCCACTTGCCACCAGCAGCATGCCACCAGATACAGTGTGCCACTTGCCACCAGATACAGTGTGCCACTTGCCACCAGCAGCCTGCCATCAGATATGGTGTGCCACTTGCCAACAGAAGCCTGCCACCAGATACAGTGTGCCACCTGCCACCAGATACAGTCAGCGGCCTGCCACCAGACACAGTGTGCCACTTGCCACCAGCAGCATGCAACCAGATAGAGTGTGCCACTTGCCACCAGCAGCCTGCCACTGCCTCCAGAACTCTGCCCAGACAGATAGGAGGGACAGGGCCTGTATAGTCAATCAAATCCCTGGAGCCCCCACCCCTCCTGAGCTGGGATGGTATGGCCGTGTGTGTGTATGCCAGGAGTATTGATTAGACCAAGTTCTACAGGGGGTTGTGTGTACAAGCCTTTGGGCTCACACTGGTGTGCTGCAGTCGGGCGCACTGCTTGTGTATCTGCAGTTTTAGCTGCAGTCCTATTGATATATATCAGGTTGCAGGTTTTGCTGCATTTTCTGACAGTGCGCCAAAGATAAGATGCAGCATGCAGGAATTTTGGTGCGCTTTCAGAAACAAACACACAACCTAATAGAAATCAATAGGACTGTGAGTAAAACGCAGGAAAACTGTGGATACACCAGCAATGGGCCAAAACATAGCAAACCAGTGTGAACCCTTCCTAAAAGCACAAGGGACCGAGTACTACCACAGGCTGAGGACACAATTCTTAACACTTTGGCTGCAGCTATAAGAGCTACTGCTGGAGGAATAAGTTAAAAAGGAGGGGAAGGGAGATAAGAGTCACTGAGCTCACATTTGGATGGTCCCTGGAGGCTCATCACTCAGATATCTGCCGCTGTTCTGTTCATAATTTCCCACCCACACGGCTCCTTCTTCACTACACAGCCAAAGACTTCACAGAGTGAGAGAGGGGAGGGGAGGGGCAGAGCCGACTCAGCCTCTCCCATTTGTGTAGGGGGGAACTGTGCACTGTGACAATGTAATAAACACAGTGAGCAAACACAGATGCAGCCAGACACCCCTACATTTACACACAGCTTCTCCTGTCCCATAGAAGTTTATGGACAGGAGAAAATCGGCCTTTTACTGCTGACTGGGAGGGCCGATTTTAAGGCACGGGCCTGGAGCTGCAGCTCCATCAGCCCCTATGTTAATCCGGCCCTGATTTTGTACACTGGAACCTGGGTGGGCAGGGTGAAATTACTTGTATGAGTTCTTGAAGAAAACCTGTGGCTATGGATATTCAAACATGTGGATATTCTTTACATGCAGTTGCAACAAACCATCACTGACCTCTTTAGCTGCCGACGTTGTGCAACAATTCATTCTCACATTTCACAAGAGATGCAGGGGAATTGTTTGGTCACAGCATTCTGCTCTTCCTGTGTACCTTCTCTGTGTTTGTACTAGAAATTAAAAAGCTGAAAAGCTGTCAGAACATTGCTGGACATGAGAGAATAGGATTGGCTTTGCTGATGAAATAAAAATATTTTTTTTCTATTGTAAATTTGAAGATGAGTTGTGAAATATGGTAACTGACATTGTTCTTTAGCCATTTCCCTCCTCCTCCTCCTCTTTGCATCACTGCCTAGTGAGTCTCTAACAGGGACAAGTATGAAAATCAGATGTTCTTTACTGTGTGTACACACTAATGCCTAATGCCAGGCGACATTGGCCGGATCAAAAAAAATGTCCGACATTAGGCTCGTGTGTATGGTAGCCAATCCAACAGAAGCTGGCAGTTCGACCAGCTTCTGTTGGATGAGCATGTTGGAAAACCAGCAGCCGACCGACTTCTGATCAGCGCTCTTGGCCAATGGCTGAGACCGCTGACCAGAGTGTTCTGGCGGGGGGGGGGCATCCCCCTGTCAGAGCACAATAGCTAAGCAGGGGAGATCGATGTACTAACATTGGATTGTTAGTATAGCGGTTCCTATCTGAGCTATCAGTTTTTGATAGTGTGTACTAGGCTTAAGTCAGAGACACACTAAGTAGTGAAGCAAGGATGAGGATGACAGTTCTGAAGCTCAGACATAAGAACAATTCAACTGTAGCCCCAATATTTTTGGTCAGGTCCTCCCCTTAAGGTGCTCTTAATGACATAATGACTGTTAAAGCTCTTTTTAGCCGGATCTGTTATTTTCACAAGAAAATAACTAAATTGGATTTTAGCCCATTGTAATTGGGACAATGGTCTGCTGTCCTGCCAATCAATTCCGGAGCAAGCTGGTTATTGTAATGGTTGCTTAATAGTTCCTGTGTGATAGATTGTGATATGCCTGACAGTTGAGTAAGTGTCTGTGGTAGCTTCAAAGTAGACATAGCCTAATAAATTAGGCTTTACCTTCTAACAACTGATAAGGAACATTTGTTAAAGTGTATGAAAATCAATTTTTCTATGGAGTAGGGCTTGAAGACCATTGATATAGAGTAGCATAATCAGATGCTGAGGTTGGCTAGATAAACCAGAAACTCCTTCGGTCCCTCCTTTTTTAGATTTGTGAAGGACAATGCCTCACATTTTAAGAAAATTAACTATGCCTCTCATTGGTTTACTGGCTATTTGGTTCCTTTTAACTTGTCTGGTTATATCATCTTGTTGGTCCCCAATCCCGACTTCTTAGGAACTACTGTTTACATATGTTGATCAGCCTGAAATATCTGCATGAAGTTTTGAATAAATAGTTTGATGATATTAGACTATCCTATTTTATGAATCTAGGAGTTCTGTATATACAGTTGACCCAAGGGCAAAGGGAATATTTGCAGGGCTCTGTCTGCTCCCCTAAATGAGGAATACATCCCTTCATTTTTGTATTTGTGAAATTAGACATGGAAACATTTAACCTCTTAAGAAGATGTTTTAAGAAGCTTCTGTTATGCTTCATAAACGTTACTTAAATGTTTAGGCATCAGCACTCCTGCTAATTGTTATCTTGCAGCTCTGGGCCCAGGCTCTAAATCACAGCGTGAGGAGAAAAAAAAGCCGATCACCGGTGGCTGTCAGAGGGACATCGGTCCCGATCAAAGAAAGCAGCCTTTGCCTCATCTGTGCCCACCTGTGCCACCTGCCAGTGCCACCTACCAGTGCACAACAGTGCCACCTATCAGTGCCCACCAGCACCAACTACCAGTGCCCACAGTGCCACCCATAAGTGCCTACAGTGCCACCTATCATTACCCACAGTGCCACCTATCAATGTCACCAATCAGTGCCTCATCACCAGTGCTGCCCATTAGTGCAACCTACCAGTGCCCATCAGTGTCACCTACCAGTTCCCATCAGTGCCACCTATCAGTGCCCATCAGTGCCATCTATCAGTGGTACCTATCAGTGCCCCTCAGTGCCCATCAGTGCCACCCATCAGTGCCAACCATCAGTGCCACCTATCAGGGCCCATCAGTGCCATCTCATCAGTGCCGTCTTATCTGTGCCTATCAGTGTCGCCTTATCTGTGTCTATCAGTGCAGCCTCATCAGCGCATATCAATGAAGGAGAAAATGTACCTGTTTGCTAAATTTTATAACTAACTATGAAACATTTTTATTTATTTTTTTTCAAAATGTTCCATCTTTTTTGTTTGTTTAAAAAAAAATAAAAACCCCAGTAGTGATTAAATACCACCAAAATAAAGCTCTATTTGTGTGAAAAAAATATTTAAAAATTTCATTTGGGTACAGTGTAGCATGACCGCGTAATTGTCATTCAAAGTGTGACAGCGCTGAAAGCTGAAAACTAGCCTGGGCAGGAGGGGGGTTTAAGTGCCCAGTAAGCAAGTGGTTAACTATTATTTTCCTGCTGATTTTTCTTTCTTTCTATTTTTCTAACCACTCAAACTTTTTATTTTTGCTTTAATATGTTTTGTTTGTTAATTTTTCGTGTCACATTAAACAAATCCAAACTTGAAAAAAAGCCTTGATTTAATTTGTAAATACCTTGCAATACTTGTACCAGACCTTTTAGTGTAATTTTAAACTGGACAAACTATAGAATAAAATGTATGCTTTTTGTCTGCAGTAACAATATATTTTTTTTTAAACTTACACTGGTAAATGTAGAAAAAAGTGTGTTTTTTTAGTTGTGTTACATTTTTTAGTTATGGATTGCATAAAACATAAAATAATTTCTGAAAAGCATTATCATCAAAAGAAAATTGTGCTAGTATCAAGAAATGAATGTATTACTTTACTTACGTTAACTTAAGTAATGACAACGTTATTGCTGAGCAAATAGGCCCATAGAGGAAATGTAAACATTTCTGGGGTACATAGGGATTGTACAGGTGTGAGAACTGACCTGGTTAAACTTCAGCTTGTAAGCACTGCCAAAAACAGTTCTCTTTCTAAAACCAGTACTACCTACAGTTGGAAACCACATACATGCAATACTGGTCAGCAACTGCAACAAGCCAAATATGTGCATACAGTGTATGTAGCTTAAAAGTGAAATACTATTTAAAAATATACAGTATAAAATCACAAACG
This sequence comes from Lithobates clamitans, assembly GCA_037952925.1. Lineage (NCBI taxonomy): Eukaryota > Metazoa > Chordata > Amphibia > Anura > Ranidae > Lithobates > Lithobates clamitans. Next base: position 2,597,634 of record JBBGZY010000583.1, read on the forward strand.
TATAATTTAGAGTGCTGGTTTTAAAGCAAAACTTTACAACTTCAGCTTGGGTTCACACTAGCGCAATCTCAGAGATCGCATGTGATTCGCACTCGCACTGCAGGTGCCGATCACATGCGATCTCTGACCAATGTGAGTTCAGCCATACAGTTGTATGGCTGAACTCGCATTGGATTCAAACAGAAAGTAGTGCAGGGACTTGTTTTTCCCCAGACTAGAATCGGATCGCATGGGCGTTCATGCGATCCGATTCCTGTGCGAGTTCACAGTTTGCACTGTGATCTGTGAATTAAACTGGTGTGTTGTTAATGACACCCTTCACAGAAGGCAGTGTGAACTGCCTACGGGAGAGGAACGATGCAGGAAGCTATGCTGGAATCCAGAACCCAGTGTAAATCATATCTAGAAAAACTGCTCTCCCTCTTAAAATAGAATGATCTATGTGATCTCCCCTGTGTTAGCCAGTGCCCGCTGCAGGGGAGAGCGCTTGTCAATGGCTTGAATGCCTGAGTTTACCATGGCCCATCTGTTGTTGACCCTCCCTCCTCTTCCCTGAAGCCACTGCTATCTGACACAGGGGCATAGGCGTGCGCAGGGGGTGTGCTGGACACACCCTAATCACTGCTTGAGGTGCAGATTCCCCTTGCTGATATTGCACCAATGCCCCCAAATGGGGCTCCTCAAAAGATTGTAAAAAATAAAACATAATTAACATAATAAAATTAATAAGCTACTGACACTGTCCACCGCCCTACTGACACCAACCTCTGCTCCACTGACACCAACCTCTGCTCTACTGACACTGTCCATGTTTTAATACATTTGGGGTGCACACCCTAATACAATAGGCTGCGCACACCTATGCACAGGGGAAATCACATGGCGGGACTAGAGCTGCATGAATGCAGGTAAGTATATACATCTTTCTTCTACAGGTTAGTTGGTATAGGTGTTAGGAGAGGGTAGGGAGCAGTTTTAGGATTATTTGGGTATATTCTGGAAAACTACTATAATGATTCTTATGTGATTTGTTTTATTGCTCTGTCCTCACGACTGTGGCCTGTGTACATCAAAACCCTCCTATCCTCCAATAAACCAGACAGTGTGAACAAATCTTGACACTTTATTGTAAAAAAACAGGCTGGGTGAAATTGGGAAACAAAATGGAAAGGTACATACAGTAAAGAACACATACATTCAACATTAAAACAATCCCTGGAATTCATAAAAACTGCAAAAGGGTCTCTCATGCATTCTAAAAGTGGTGAAGAATATGCCAAATTCATATACTTCTACTTGAATTTGGCTCATGCTGCGTCACTTTTAGAATGCATGTGAGACACTTTCGCAAAATCTGTCTGAGCCAGTTTTTTCTGTATGCCAAAAGAGAGTTGATCTTGATTAGCTCCACTCTTTACATTTAGCACATTCAATGCGAAACAATGTAAAAATGGCACATTTTCAAACTACCTGAATTTGGTGCATGAATCGCTGTCAGAACCAAAAGTGTCACAAATGCTTCATGAATTTGGCACAATATATTAACAAGAGTGATGGGACCGCAGGCGACAGGCAGACCGTCAAACATGCACAAAAGATAAAAAAGAATGAACAAGACACCAGCATTGAATCAAATTAGGTCACGGCCCGGTTTATTGGTTTTCAAACAAATATTTAAATATATAATAAAATTTATTTCATCAATTAAATTCATCAACAAATACTGATAAATTAACTACTTCAATGCCAGGCACTTACACCCCCCTCCTGCCCCAGCCAATTTTCAGCTCTCAGCGCTGTCGCTGTTTAAATGACAATTGCGTGGTCATGCTACACTGTACCCTCCGTCAGAGGCTCTTTACCAAGATCGGTGTAGCGGTGTGTCAAACTGACACACCACACCACCGATTGCTGCAATGCACGTCCCAACGAGCGCACGAGAGCGGTCGTTCTGGAGGGCTGTCATATGACGTCCACCCAGAATGAGAGCCGCACCGCCCAGCCATCATGTGACGGCCGGCGGGCAGGAAGTAGTTAAACAACTCTCAGCTCAGCCACTGAGACTGACTCAACCTTCAGTTTAACATTTCCTTACATAGTCCCTTTAGCTAAATGAATCTAAAGGGATACACCACATAAACCAGTCGCAATGGGGGGGTAGGGAGGGGAGCTCCTTGCGATGTCTTCTTCTCTGGCTACTTGCCAAGAATCCTGTCAGCTGGCCCCATATATAGGCATAAAAACCCACTTCTAGAATTTTTAACGGTCATATGACTTTAATGACCAATCATAACTCGACCTTCTGACCTTCCAAAACCTTCTTTATCACATGACCCAAACTGACCAATGGAAAAACTCCTATTTAAAATCCTTAAATTTTGGCCTAGATTGCCGACGCCATGGCCGCATAAGGCAAAGGGGGCCTAAATAAGGCTATCCCCCTTTTTCTCCCCATTAATACCAGAAGAGTGGAGCAGCAGCTTTATTAAATGTCCCCTGAACTCTTCTACTATTAAAGTGTGCAGATGCTGGGTACAAGTAAGTCAAGTTCTTATCAGTGACGCTGCCACTACAGAATTAAATATTCCTCCAGGCTCAATATGTGCCCAAGACAGGGCTGTGTTTTGGCCTAGGCTGACAAGGCCTAGGGCAGCACTTTGCGGGGGGCGACAAAAAAAGCCCCCACCGCATGAGAGAAAGTCCCCCCACCCGATTCCTGGCTCCCGCGGCCGCCCCCCGCACACATGCAGCCCACGGCGGCCTCCTTGCTGTAGCGGGGCTGCTGTGTATGGGCGTGCTTGGCAGAGGGTGGAGGGGTGTGTGAAAGAAGCGTGCTTAGCAGAGCTCACGCCCCTCCACCCTCTGCCAAGCATGCCCATACACAGCAGCGCCGCGCACTACAGCAAGGCGGCCGCCGTGGGCTGCGTATGTGCAGGGGGCAGGCACAGGAGCCGGGAATCGGGAAGACGGGTGGGGGGACTTTCTCTCATGCGGGGGGCGGCATGTGACTCACGCCCCCATAAGCGGCCGGTGACTGGCCTTATGCTCCGCCTACCCTCCTCCGCACTGCTTTCCTTGACTCTTCTCCTCGGCACTGGAGCGGGGTCTGGCAGTGACGTCAGGAGGAGAGAGAGAGAAGCACAAGGGAACCCCCCAGGACAGCAGGTAAAGTTATTTATTAAATTATATCAGTGTTATGGGAACAGTGTTGGCATTTGATGGCACAGTGGCTGCAATTGATGGGGCATAGTGGCTGTGTTTGAGGGCACAGTGGCTGCAATTGATAGGGCACAGTGGCTGCGTTTGATGGCACAGTGGCTGCAATTGATGGGCACAGTGGCTGCGTTTGATGGCACAGTGGCTGCAATTACTGGGCACAGTGGTTGCCTTTGATGGGCACAGTAGCTGCGTTTGATGGCACAGTGGCTGCAATTGATGGGCACAGTGGCTGCGTTTGGTGGGCTCAGTGGCTGCGTTTGATGGGGCACAGTGGCTGCGTTTAATGGCACAGTGGCTGCGTTTGATGGGCACAGTGGCTGGGTTTGGTGGGCACAGTGGCTGCAATTGATGGGCACAGTGGCTGCATTTGGTGGGCACAGTGGCTGCGTTTGATGGCCCAGTGGCTACAATTGATGGAACAGTGGCTACGTTTGATGGGGCACAGTGAGGCTGCAATCAATGTCTTTTTTACTGAATTTTTTAGTTTGTTTGCACCCCCCCAAAAATTTTGAGCACCAGCCGCCACTGGCATGTGCAAAGTGCTCCATGCATGCTAAAATCAATGCAAACCCTTTAAACAGTCCACATTTAGTGAAAGTGCATTAATATGCAGATCATGATATTGCAATAAAGTGCTAAATCAATGCTGTAATCAATGCAAACTCATTGAAGAGGAGTCCCGCCCCCACCCCAAGAAAACATTAAAACTCAGCAGCTACAAATACTCTAGCTGCTGACTTTTAATATTAGGACACTTACCTGTCCAGGGATCCCGCGATGTCGACACCTCCGCCGATTTTTGGATTGGCTCTCGGGTTTTGCCACGATCATTCATGGTAAGGGAAACCGGACGGTTCACTACTGCACGTGTGCGAAGTGTGTTGCACTTTCTGAATGCCCCAGTGGAGGAAGGAGGAGGGGGGCCGAACTTCAGAAGGGGCAGCACAGTCTCCAGGGAGTGGGGAAGGGTACCTGTCAAAAACAGGTACCTGTTCCCCCCTCCCCCCTGAAAGGTGCCAAATGAGCCTAAAGAGGAAGGGGTGTGGTATACAGATGATAGGGTGGGTCTTAAACAAGTAGAGGTGTGGCCTCGGCAGCAAGGGATGGGTCGTATTTAAATTAGGGGGGTGCATGAGTTTAGTCAGGCCTAGGGCAGCACAAAACCTAAATACACCACTGGCCCAAGATGGTGACTAGCTTCTTTCAGATGCTTCTTGTACCTGGGGGCGAAGAATCATGGGAGGTATCCATAGTACAGTCAAAACACTGCTAAAACAGTCCTGAAGGTAGGAGCAGTGCTGCATGACTACCAAGTGAAGCTCAAAAGCAAGGTTTAGCCTAGGTTCACACTGAATGCGAGTTTGAAATTGTGCGAGTTTGGCTGAACTCGCATGATTTCAAACTGGCATTTCAGTCCAACTTCGGGGGGGATTTGAGAGACATCTGTGTGGGTTCATGCACAGATGTCTATTGAAATCGCCCCCGAAGTCGCCAAAAGTAGTGCAGGAACTACTTTTGGGAATCGGTGAGTCGCCGATTTGGACGGTGCCCTTGCCAGCAATATGCTCCGATTTGGCATGTGGCCTTGACAATAAAACCTGGAAGCTGATTGGTTTCTATGCAGCGCTGCATAGGTCCCGCACGCATGCAAACAGCGATCATCCCACACAAATGAGGTATCATAGCAAACATCAGATCATGGGCAGTAGTTATAGCACCAGACTTCCTGTGTAAATCTAAAGTGGTAACCTGTAAAAGATTTTAAAGCATCTCCTATGGATAGTAAAATTTACGCCATTTGTCGCCATTGCACTGGCATGCGCAATTTTAAAGCGGCTCAGGCAGGAAAAATTTAGACAGGGGGGAGCATCCGATTTTAGTCTTGCCTAGCACAAAACCAAAATACACCACTGATTCTTAGGACTGAGTTGGGGCCTTACACTTCTCATTCCTGGCCTCAATGAGATCCTGATATCAGGTGACATGGACTGTTCCCTTGGCACGTGTGGAAGATCTTGCAAGAATTGTCTTTTCATGTCGGCACAACAAGAGCTATCTATTCAGGGTGGGGTGCAGCTCAGATAGAGGGCAGGTCCCTGATTCGGTATAAAAGGGCAGCAGGAGGCATTCCAGTATGGTTTTGGCGATTGGATGAAGGAGTGACAGAAATAAATATCAGTAACTACAAACTGGCTATACAGTACAAACGTTTGGAGGTTAGTAGGCTAAACAAAATGTCTGTAACATCACATGACATGTTAACATGACAGTAGAAAACATCGTACGATATAATTATTGCTTCTGTGCATGCTTTTTCCCAAACAAGATGGATATGCTACCTAAAATTGTAAGCAAATATAAGTTAAGTTTCAATTCAACTACATTTGATAGCCACACGGCCTTCTGAAAATCACATCAGTTATGATTGTGTGGCAGCTTTTTGTTTGCACAACAGTAATCATAATCACCATAATTAAAATAATTAAAGGCTGCAATATTTTACTGCAGATGTAACATTATAGAGAGATAGAGTTCCTTATTCAGAATGACAAGGGAATTAATATATGTGGAACAAATGCTGTGACTGTAATGTAGAACTTTATTTCAATTACTCATTGAAGAGAACAGTCAATTTTTAATCAAGTGGAAAATATCAATCCGAAAATATATTTTTAAAAAGAATTCCAGGTAGGGCATATTTTTACATAAACTAGTCCAGCTTGGACCAATGTAACTATCTATAGTATATACCATACATTGCCAATCTCCCTGGAAGCTGGAAATCCCTGAAATAAGCACTGCTACTCTTGCTGAGATGCTGGCCTGATACATTCTGAACACAGGAGGTCGGCCACTCAGCATTCTCAGTGAATGCAAAGGATTCTTTGATTAGATTAGGTGAAGAGGTGGAACAGTGATGTCACGAACTCCAGCTTATCCACTCAGAGAATGCTTTGCATTCATTAAGAAGATGCAAAGTGTTCTCTGAAGGGTGCCCATACCAAACAGCTGACTTTCTCTGTTCACAATGCAGCAGGGCAGCCACTTAGCATGGAACAAGGAAGCGAATGGAGATCACTACAGCAGTGGTGCCTACTTAAGTGATTTCCAGCTTCCAAGGGCATCTGCCAGATATGGTATATACTGTACATAGTCACATTTGTCCAAGCTGGACCAACGTGACTATGTATTAAATATCCATACCTGGCTCTCTTCTTTAAAGCCTGTAAAAGGACTGCAGTGACTAGAGTTCTGTGTTACCTATTTCTGTGTTTGGAAATGTATTTCACATTTCTGCCCTGCATTGGTTTTATTGATTACTTTAAAGCAAATCTTCACACTAAGGGCCCTTTCACACTGGGGCAGTTTGCAGGCGCTATTGCGCTAATAATAGCGCCTGCAAACTGACCCAAAAGTGCCGCTGCTTCGTCTCCAGCGTAAAAGCCCTGAGGGCTTTCACACTGGAGCGGTGCGCTGGCAGGACGGGAAAAAAAGTCACTCTTCGGAGCGGTGAAGGAGCGGAGTGTATACCACTCCTTCACCGCTCCTGCCCATTGAAATCAATGGGACAGCGCGGCTATACCGCCGGCAAAACTCCTCTGCAAAGGCGCTTTGCGGTGGTATTTAACCCCTTCTCAGCCGCCCCGCTATGGGCTGAATACTGATGGTAAAGCGCCGCTTATGATAGCGGCGCTTTACCAGTGTGAAAGGGCCCTAACAGCTAAATATTTGAGTGAAAAATACATATGTTTTTATATGAGTTTGTTATTCTGTACAGTCATCCTTGTGATTTATATTACCCACAATGCACAACCACACAAGGGACATGACACATGTAGTTTCTTCTATGATGAACAATTCAGCTTCCTATGTTACCTTTACACCTCCAGCCTCCTCAATGGACAGTGAAACAGCATAAATTCTTTGTTGAGTGAGCATGAGCTGGCCTAGGAAACAAAGTAGTTGAACCCATAAGCAGCATTGCTATAGCAGGGAATAGTAGAGATATCATACAGATAAGCTGAAGTGTGCATATTATAAGCTTAGCTGGCTAAAATTAAAAATCCTTTGGCACATAAAACAGCAAACATGTTTGTTTCAGTCATGTATTTAGCTATATGAGTTCCACCCCAAGCTTATAAAGTTAAAGCAATTGTTATGAAAATGGTTATTTTTTTTGGCAATGGCAGCCAATGAGAACTGTAGATAACAATGAAATGGCTGAAAATAATGTTAGTCATTGCAAATAACACCTATAGCTCAGTGAATTGAGTCTCTTGAATCTTGCTATACTGCAAAAACACACTTCAAATTCAGCTAAGATCTGTCTTATTTTGTTTTACATAAGCATATTATAATACCACTTGCATTGGTCAATGTTTTTCATACTTATGGCATTGTTTTAATTGAAATTAGTTTTTATTTTATTGAGATTTTAGAGTGAAGCAAAATAATGTTTATCATATCAATGCCATATTTTTCTTTGTAATAATTACTCAATTAGTATGTAATATATAGTAATTAGGGTGCAAAAATGTGAAGCATGTGAATGATCAACAAACATATACCCACATGGGCTTAAGGGAGAGAGTCAAACCATCTTGGGACGCAGAAGAAATAAAGACCTTCTAGATCTATTTATTTAGCTGTTTAAATTGTATGTGCAAAAACAGGTTATGATGATTAAATTTCAGGTTTTTGAAACACTTTTAGTGAGCTAGTAAGAAGTGATGTATTCCTAACGGTAGGCAGTTGCATTGCTATAAATCTTTATCATATTCCTGCATCACCTCCTAGGATGAGTCAAGGGCTCATGAGCAATGGGCAATGGTATGTAGAGAGTCATGACCCCTTTTTAGGGCCCCCTCTTAAAGCCTAAATCCAGTGAAAGTTTTTGCTCTCTAGCTATGGGAGTATCAGCTGATATCCCTTGTGTCTGATATCTCTCTGGGAAGATAGGGATCATTCATTGTAATAGCAAACGATGATCTACGAAGATCCTGATACTCATTTAAAATAGATGGTAAATTTACATATTTTCATTAATTTCATCTTGCATTCATGCAAGATGAATATATGCATAAATGTAAAAAATATAAGAAAATGGCTTCTTATCTTTTCTTATGTAAAGTGTGACACTTACCGTATATACTCGAGTATAAGTCATTCCGAGTATAAGTCGAGGCCCTAATTTACCACAAAAAAATGGGAAAAACTTATTGACCCGAGTATAAGACGAGGGTGAGAAATGCACAGCTACTGTAAGTGGAAAAGAGGGTCAACAATGCCCATTTGCAGCCTCACTGTGCTCATTTGCATGCCTCACTGTGCCCATTTGCAGCCATAGGTCCCCAGAACTTCAAACTCGGTAGTTAAGGGTTCCTAGATGCCCCCTAGCTGCAGCCAAAATTTGGGGTCTCTGAACCCAAAGGGTCCCAAAATGACATTGCTGCAGATGGACACAGTTGACCGAATTTGGGGCCCCGTATCTTGGGGCCACTTAGTGCTAAGAACCCCAAATTTGGTGTGCAAAACCAGTGGAACCATCATAACATATCCAAAGCTGAGGTTTCTAGCACCAAGTGGCCCAGAGATACAGGGCCCCAAAAATCGGTTCAGAAAATGTCAAGCACTTTTCTGCAGCAGAGAATGACATTTTCCGAACCGATTTTGGGGCCCCGTATCTCTGGGGCACTTGGTACTAGAAACTCCATCTTTGGATATGTCGTGGTACCAGTTCCACTGGGTTTGCACACCAAATTTGGGGTTCCTAGCACCAAGTGGACCTGAGATACGGGGCCCCAAAAAAATGTGCTGAAAAACTCGACTTATACTCGAGTATATATGGTACCTGTCCAGGGATCCAGCACCATCCTCACTCAGGTTAATTCTTCATTAGCATTCAGGTTCCTGGCTCTGGCATCCCAACTGTGGGCAGCTGGCTCTGCTACTTTCGGCTTCACAGCCAGCTGGCCACTGTGCATGTGCAAGCTGCGCAAGCTTTGTTAATGGTCCCACAGTATTCTGGGACCTGTGATGTGTCCCAGAAGATTGAAGGGAGGGAGGGGAATAGGAGAACTTCCGCTCGGATCACCTAGGCAATCTGAGCTTAAGTGATAATGGGAACCTGTCAAAACTAGGTACCCGCCCCCCCCAAAAAAAAATTTACATGACAAATGTGGTAGGGAAGGAGGGGAAGACTTAAAGTGGTTGTAAAGGCACAAGTTTTTTTTTATCTTAATGCATTCTGTGCATTAAGATAAAAAATCTTCTGTGTGCAGCAGACCCCCTGAGCCCCCCTAATACTTACCTGAGCCCCAACCAGCAATGTTGCACAGGAGCCTCAGCTGTTCAGGGACCCTCCCTCATTGGCTGAGACAGCAGCGGGTGCCATTGGCAGTGAGCCAATGAGGAGAGAGGGGCGGGGCCGAGCTGCCGCTCTGTGTCTGAATGGATGCACAGAGTGTTGACTCGGGGGCCTCCATAGCAAGCTGCTTGCTATAAGGGCACTCGGCATGAGCGAGGGGCCAAGAGCGCCAGCGGAGGTCCAGAGAAGAGGAGGATCTGGGTTGATCTGCGCAAAACCACTGCACAGAGCAGGTAAGTATGACATGTTTGTTATTTTTAAACAACAAACACAAAAGACTTTAATATCACTTTAAAGCAGAACTGTCTTCATCAAATAAATTATAAACTGGAAAAAAATGGAAAAACCAAATAGACACCTTATCTGGTGAAAACAGTTGTAATTTTCAGACAGAAAGTAAAGGGAAATCTCCCCAGCTAGACATGGAATTAAAAAAAAAAAAAAAAGCACATTATCAAGCTGCTCTGGGATCACATGGATTTGATGGAGAGAACAGAGACCACGTCATAATATGGAACCATTCCCTACATTGCTGAGGAACGCTGAAGGAAGAGGAGGACCCAGCGACATCACATATTTCTGAAGACAACTCTAAAAAAGGAGCTGTATAAAAATTAAAAAACAAATGCAGGTAGAGAACTCTAGGAAGGGTGTGCCCCGGGGTGTGTGGGATATAAAATTTCCATATGATATTGTTTACCTTTTAATAAATTACTTAAATCACTACAGTACCAAGAAGAAATTATTTCATTTTATGGAATATAACAGAAAAGGGCACATGTTGATTCTCACAGACAAGGATTTAAGAAACAATGGTGAAATTATTATGTGAATGTGGAGATTCCTGGCAGAGTCCACATTCCTGGAACAGTAAATGAAGGAATTTTCCTGAGGCTAATGATTTATGGGAGACTCAGATTACACAAGTTCAAATAAAAGTCTTAGAACACTGATCTAGGAGACATGATTTAAGTTACTACTGAGGAATAAGAAGATGTATGTGTAGGAGGGAAAATGGCTCTCCACAATATCATTTTTGCCTGTTTTGACAGAACTGAGATAAACTATGAAAACAAGAAAAGATAGGGGGTTAAGGGGAAGAAGAAATATTTAAGGTCATACACAGGAGAAAGCAACACCTTTATTTATTTGGTCACTGTTAAAATAAATACGGCATTTAAAACATTTTTTAAAATTATTTAAAAGACAAAAAATCACAACTAAATGATTTACTGTAAGTGGGTAGACAATAGTGAAGGCCCATAGCAGCTGAATGAAAGATGAAAATACAAATAATTCAATTTAGTTGTACATTTTATTTTATAAAACAAAACAATGTACTTATCCAATGTAGTCTATGCTCCTCTAAGTTACAATTGTAGTGATTTTTTTGTTGTACCTAAGATTCCATACTGTCACGTACCTGACGGTAGAGCCTGATATGCAGGGAGCGGCCTCTCTTACTCCTCTGATTCTGGCCCCCTGATAGAGCAGACAGGAGGCGCAGAAGTGCAGAGTCGCACGAGTGCCTGACGGGTCGTCTTCCTGGAACTGGGAACAGCAGCAGGGGGCACGGTGCTCGAGCAGGATTCTCCAGCTGGCGGAAGAGGCAGGTTAAGCAGACCGGGTCATACACTGGCGAGAACGTCAGGAGCAGAAGCGGAGGCAGAAGCGGAGTCAGGACACAGGCTGGGTCGGCAACGGGCTGGCAGAGTGGTAGTAGAAGGAGCAGGCAGGTGCGGAGGTCAGAACAAGCCGGGTCAGGTGCAGGCAGCAGGTAGCGGAGTCAAGGCAAGCCGGGTCGGTAAACAGGTACAGGTATCAGAAGTAAGCAGACTCAGAAAACAAACAGGTGATAAAAAGAACTAATACACTCTGCAGTCAAATATAATTGAAACAGACTGGAGGCAAGAATAGCCGCGTCTTTATAGATCTAAAGACAATTACTAACACCAACAATATTGGGTGTGTTCCTCTGAAATCATATAGCCTATGGCAAAAAAACAGGAGAAAAAGTGAATTCATCAATGAGGGACATGCAATGGTCAGATCATATAAATACTGTTTATTGAAAAAAACTCCCTTTAAACACCAATCCAAAAAAGATATACTGTAAAGACAGGTACCATCACCAGTTTAAAAATGACAACTTGGTCATACACAGACGCAGATAGCCACCTATCACAGCCAACCACTCACACCACACAAGTAGACTCATGCATAATGATTAGATATGGATAGTTACAGAATAAATTGAATGTACTGATTTGCTGGAGTCCTTAAATTTCAAGGGAAGGCAGCAGCTAGTAGCATTGAGTGATCCTTGGATGATAGGTGTTGTGGTGACAGCCGAAGTAGGCCCAATGAAGATCTCCCGCTGCATTCTCCCGGGACTACCCTCTCCTATTATTATCCCTATGACACCGCCAATGGATGTGCACCGTGGATCACCCCCCCGGAGGATGGAACACCAGGCAACCAAGCATCTGACAAGTGGGAGATGGTGAGAACTTCTTTCCCTGCTCCTCACGTGGACTGCAGCCAACACCGGGTGAGATCTTACCTGTCTTTATCCCAAGTCTGGGACAGCTATTTCTTATGACCACCTGCTATCCACCACACGATACCCGGTCCACCCAGCGAGCCATTTGGCTCAGTCCCGGACTCACCAGTATTACTCCCCTGCACCCCGCATCCTCACCTTCCACTCCTCCACATCTCGGCCTCTAGTGCTGTGAGCCATTACTGATTCAGAGAGACTCTCATTACACAGCTGTGTACTATTGAAATGCTTCTAAGTTGCTGCTGAGCCAGCCCCTGGTCCCTCTGTCCCTGGCATCCACCGCATTGGCCCCCCCCCCACTTCCTCCTCAGTGTCCTTCTCTGGGTTTCCCGTTTCCCAGAGATCTTCATTGGGCCTACTACGGCTGTCACCACAACACCTATCATCCAAGGATCACTCAATGCTACTAGCTGCTGCCTTCCCTTGAAATTTAAGGACTCCAGCAAATCAGTACATTCAATTTATTCTGTAACTATCCATATCTAATCATTATGCATGAGTCTACTTGTGTGGTGTGAGCGGTTGGCTGTGATAGGTGGCCATCTGCGTCTGTGCATGACCAAGCTGTCATTTTTAAACTGGTGATGGTACCTGTCTTTACAGTATATCTTTTTTGGATTGGTGTTTAAAGTGAGTTTTTTTCAATAAACAGTATTTATATGATCTCACCATTGCATGTCCCTCATTGATGAATTCACTTTTTCTCCTGTTTTTTTGCCATCAGAAGTAAGCAGGCAGGAACACACGGAAACGCTGTAGAACGGACAGCACTGGATGCAAGCACAGACCAAGTTTAAATAGCCTCTTGGTCATGTGCACGCAGGTGCACCGGAAGTGTTCTGGCAGAGGCTGAGGTCACAGGTCGACTTCTCCGTCGGCCATCTTGAGTACTGGCTGGTCTTCCCTGACACATACCTTTTTAAAACACTTTATTTTAAATATATATTTATATTAAAATATTTTGCTTGTGATTGAAATCACTTTTTTGTTTTATAATGTAGGGTTGCATGAACAAAAAAGGCCTAATGAAACAAGGCATGATCCACCAAAACATCCCATAAAATTTGACCTCCCTAGGCGATGGCTTAATTGGATTTTTTACAAACTGATAAGTAACTGTACCTACCATATAATTGGGTTAGCTTAGATCAACAAATTACATTATGCTAATAATTACATTAAAGTGTATTTAATATAAGTGTGTACTTAATATTCTATACATATGGCACCAGAATATAAAGGCTTAGTTGCCAGGCTGAGATTAGGAGCCCTGCTGCTCATTCTGCAAATGGGAACACGGAAAGGAGAAATCACGTACCTCCAAAGTTCTTAAAATGTAAAACAGAAGCACATAAATGCTGTAAAAATACAGGAATGCTTCTTAACCAGCATGAGAATGGTAAAATATGACCTAGTTTTTAATAGTAAAAGTTTTTTCTCTATTTTTTTATGCAATATTCAGACACTGCAGACATTCAGAGAATATAGATCTACTACAGAAGATAGCTATGGACTAGTTACAAGACACTTGGAATCTGCAGATAAACTATAGAAGGCAATCAGAGGCTGCAGACATTTTCTAACCCTGACACTACAACTGAAATTAAAAAGAGCTGGCAATTGGAAAACACATTTCAGAAATCTGCCAGCTTTCATGTAAAAGTGTTCACAAAGGTAGCCTTTTTCCTTATGTTCTTCTTGGCTTTTTATCATTAATGTCCCAGCCGTTGGCAGGTGAATTCCAACTAAGGAACTGTAAAGGACAGTCTTTTAATATTAAGAGTGCCTTCTTCATATTCCTGAAGCTTTTTTGTATTCCACTTCACATTCTTCTTCATTGTTACTTCTTCATATTCTTTGTATTCTTTTCGTATTGTTCTTCTTTTAATTATTCTTTTAAATATATTGAGGATGGTTCTTCTTTGATTTTTTTCTTCTTTGTTATTGTCTTCTTCATAATCATCTTCTTCTTTGTATTCTTCTACATAATATTATTTATTACTTATGGGTGTACAGTTGCCATTCCATCCAAAATGTGAAAAAACATGGCAGAAAAGGGGAGAAGAGGATTCATCCCAAATATATTTACAAAGAGGGGTTGACATATAGATACAGTTGGTAGTGAAGATGTTAATGTCTAAAGGTACACAGCGAAGACAATTGTATAGAGGAAGCTGTTTATACTGCAAATACTGGGACTGTAGTACTTGGCTACAAGAATATGGAGAGCAGGCTGAAGGGGAGACTGCCCCCTATAAAACCTTTCTACAGGCCCTGATCCATCATCAATTTAAAGGGTACCTCTGTCCAGTGAGCCTAGGCCTAGCATAGTCATCAGTGATGAACTTTGACAGTATAGTCTGATTCTGCTGTACATCATAAATTGGTGCATCATTACCAAACAAAGTTTTACTGACGTGCCATGAGCCAAAAAATTAAAAAAATTAAAAAAAAAGCAAAACCATACTCAAATATTACTTTGAAGAAGTCATGTGAGCACATCCACTCATTGTTTGGATATCCAGCAGCCCTGAAACAGCTGCTTTGTGCTGCCATCTTGGATGTGATGTCAGCAGCCCCAGCAGACTCAGAGCTGTTACTCAAATGAGACATTACAGTAATCTCCTTCATTCCTTCCCTGGCAGCTACATAAGAGAAGGTGGACTAGCCTAGAGAAAAATTAGAAAATTAGACATGCCCAGAGGAGCAGAGCGCTATGATGGGCAAGGAAGAAGGGTGTGTAATAGGGAAGTGATTCTTCATTTAGCCAAATTTTCTACAGGTACATAGCAAATAATAGTTTTGTGGAAGGGGAAAAAGTGCACATTTTAAAAAAATAGATTTTTTTCTGTGCTTTCACTTGGTAACAAGTTTTTTTTTAAAGCTGTGTTAACAGCTGAACATTTATTCCCCCCTTCAGCAGAGATCATGTGACCAAAAGTAGGCCATCGGTCATGTGATCTGCAGATGAGGGGCCCTTAAGCAGCATTTTCCCCCTTTCCTTCTATTGCTCCACCCCAGCAACAAAAATTTTGAGTTATTATTTAAGAATATGTCTGCATGTCCACCAGAGAAATTGCGCCAACAGTTTTCGCAGCGCTTTACAATATAAAAGGAGACAATACAGTTACAATACAATAAAATACAAGAGGATTAAGAGGGCCCTGCTCAGAAGAGCTTACAATCTAATAGGGTGGGGCAGGTGGTACAAAAGGTTGTAACTGTGGGGAATGAGCTGAAGGAAGTGGTAAGATATTAGTTGGAGACATGATAGGCTTCCCTGAAGAGATGAGTTTTCAGGGATCACCTGAAGTTAGCAAGAGTAGGGAATAGCCGGACCAGTAGAGGTAGCGAATTCCAGCAGATGGGAGAAGCTCTGGAGAAATCCTGGAGACGAGCATGGGAGGAGGAGACGAGAGAGCTTGAGAGTAGGAGGTCTTGAGAAGAGCGGAGGGGACGATTTGGCTGATATTTGGAGACAAGATTGGTGATGTAGCTTGGGGCAGAGTTGTGAATGGCTTTGTATGTTGTGGTTAGTATTTTGAATTTAATTCGCTGGGTGATTGGGAGCCAGTGTAGGGATTGGAAGAGAGGGTTAGCAGACACTGAGCGGTTGGTAAGGTGGATAAGTCTGGCAGCAGCATTCATGATAGACTGAAGAGGGGATAGCCTATGGAGAGGCAGGCCAATGAGAAGGGAGTTGCAATAGTCAAGGCGAGAGATAACAAGGGAGTGAATGAGGAGCTTGGTGGTTTCATTTGTTAAAAAGGGGCGAATTTTTGAGATGTTAAGGAGATGAATTCTTCAAACTTTTGACAACGATTGGACTTGGGGCTGAAATGACAAGTCAGATTCTAGGATT
Source organism: Lithobates clamitans (assembly GCA_037952925.1). Taxonomy (NCBI): domain Eukaryota; kingdom Metazoa; phylum Chordata; class Amphibia; order Anura; family Ranidae; genus Lithobates; species Lithobates clamitans. The sequence goes on from JBBGZY010000583.1 coordinate 2,613,645, forward strand.
ACACCTAGTACCCTGGCGTGAGGGGAGGGCCTGATGGTTGCATTGTTGATTTTGATGGAAAAGTCACAGAGGGGGGCATGTGCAGGGGGGAATATTAATAGCTCACTTTAGAGAGATTTAGTTTAAGGAAGTGGTGCGACGTCTATGCTGATATGTCAGTTAATAAGTTAGTAATACGAGAGGAGACTGAAGGAGTGAGGTGAGGAGTAGACAGATAGATTTGGGTGTCATTGGCGTATAAGTGGTATTGGAAGCTGTGGCCAGTTATCAAGTGACTAAGGGAGGAGGTGTAGATAGAGAAGAGAAGGGGTCCAAGAACAGAGCCTTGGGGGACCCCCACAGAAAGAGGCAATGGAGAGTAGGAGACAGAGTTGTAGGAATTGTTTTGTTTGATTAAAAAAACTGTTATCCAAGTAGTTTAAGAGAATCTGACTGCCTGAGTCTTCAACAAAGGCCTGACAAGAAATCAGTAACAGGGTGACAGTTAACCTAAGCATTCTTAAAGACTCCAAGATAATGTCTTGTAAAATCCCCTGACAGCATTCCAGCCAACCAATACTTGTTTTTTTATCCCTGGAAGCCTTTCCCCTGAAAACTCTGAGGCTTCTTAGTGACTGGCAAGCAATAAACAACAAACTCTGGAGATTAAAATGAAAACAGAAGAAGTTCAGAGATCTGGACCTTTATTACTACAGGTCGAGGGGAGGCTGCAAGTAAAAGTCTGCATGATCAGTTAGCACTTAAGCAAATCAGCTGGAACTCAGGAAAGGTTAAGTACAGGGGATTTAAATTATCTAACAGCTACAGTCCCACATATGCATGAAGTGAAGAATGTCCAAAATGTAAACAAAAGCTGGAATGTTCGAACATCGAAAGAGATTTTTTAAAAAATCATTGTACTATAGAAATGCAGTATTTAACATAAATACTACTTATTTTTTTACAATCTATATTTAAAAAAAAATAGGATTCTTCCAAAAGTTTCCACACTTTTTTAAACTAAGCTAGATTTATAAAAGTGCAGACATTTTTTGAAGACCCCTCATATATGCTTACTGTATTGGTTCCTTTTATTTCACTTTACCAAAACCTTCATGGTTGTACCAAGCCCTACTCCACATAAGCCTTGGTCTCTATACACTGCATTGGTGATAGACAAAAAGCCCAAAACAGCTGTATGCAGTAACTGACGCTATGCTCCTTCCATTGACATTTGATAGTTTCCACAACACTAATTAATGTGTGCCTATCTACTTTGATCGCCAAATAAAAAGTAACTTGTTTTTTTGCTGAGTCGTCAAGTAAATCTGTACATAAAGAATTACAAAAAAATAATAATATACTGTAACTGTACTATAAACAAGTAGTTCTGGATTTACAGATGGCCATTAGGGTGAAAAAGGAAGAGTTGTACGGCTCTTTCCCCTATCCTGAAATGAGGAATAATCCTTCTATTTTTGGGATTTGCGATTTAATGAAACATGTGAATAACTATTGTTCTGAAAAGGTTCTGCTGTGCTACACACTGGTTTAGTAGAGGGCTTTTTGTTTCCTTCTCATCGCTTCTCACAATGGTGAGAAGAGATTAAAGAAGACCACTTTGTGGTTTGACTTAATTTTTATGTCAAAATTCTTCCTAAACTAACATTAGGCAATGCACATTATGCATATTACATTATATATATATATATATATATATATATATATATATATATATATATATATATATATATATATATATATATATATATAAAAATATATATATATATACTGTATATCTGGCTTCATTTAGTAAAAGTCAGTACAGAAGAACAATGAGTATTGTTGTATCCTGTCTTCTGGAAGGCATTATTGACAAGTTCAGGCATCCATAAAATATGTGCAGCCTTCGGAGTATATCAAAACAGTAATTGGTGCTAACTTGTACAGATAAAAGAAAGTATTTTATATGTAACAACTATATCTTCTAGATTGTAAGCTCTAACGAGCAGGGCCCTCTGATCCCTCCTGTATTGAATTGTATTGTAATTGTACTGTCTTCCCTGATGTTGTAAAGCAATGCGCAAACTGTTGGCGCTATATAAATCCTGTATAATAATATTAATAAGTAGTGACATCTACAGGCTAGAGGTATGAACACCACAGAAATTGCTTTGATGATTTTGGTCACACTTTGGTTCGGCTGAGCATGGGCAGCGCAGTGGCTAAGTGGTTAGCACTTTCGCCTAGCAGCACTAGGGTTATTGGTTTGAATCTCAACCACGACACTACCTGCCTGGAGTTTGCATGTTCTTCCTGTGTCTGTGTGGGTTTCCTTTGGATACTCCAGTTTCCTCCCACACTTCAAAGACATGCTAGTAGGTTAATTGGCTCCTGTCTAAATTGGCTCTAGTATCTGTATGTATGAATGTGAGTAAGGGAGCTTAGATTGTAAGCTCCTTAAGGGCAGGGACTGACGTAAATGTATGATATATATGTAAAGTGCTGCATAAATTGATAGCGCTATATACTTGTAATAAATAAAATAAAATCATGCACCCAATGCGCATTATCCTGTAGTTGATTTGGTAAAGTGCACACTTGGTAAATAGATAGTTTGCAATGTGTGCTGAACATCCAAAAATGTCTGTTTCTGTACCTTATATCAACCTACACTTGAACAAGTTATTGGATCACCAGACCCAGCTATGACATGACAGCAGTGGTATTATTATTATCCTTTATTTATAAAGTCTCAATATTATACAGAACAATGCATTAAATAATAAGGGTTGAGATCTGGTCTTCTGAGTTAGAATGGAATGCATTTTGGAGGTGTTGCACATGTGGAAGATGCAGGAGGGGTTATGGATATGAAGGAGAAGACTGGGTTAAGGGTTACTCCAAGGCAGTAAGCCTGTAGGGAAAACAGTACTGTTTAGAGAAGTGTTGGGTAATAGTTTTCAGGCCAAAGGAGTGAAGATGATTAGCTCAATTTGATCAATGTAAAGTTTTAGTTTCTTTTAAGATATATGTGAGAAAATGGCTAAAAGGTAGTGTTAAATTTTTTTCAGAACAGGTCAGGGGTATATAGCTGGCATATTGAACATCTGGGTATTGCCCGCATATAGGTGGTATTTGGGAAAAAAGAGTAAATACATTAAATAAGAGGTGATATAAGCAACTGGCTGAACCTTGAGGAACTCTAGTAGAGAACAATAGGAGTCAATGAATGAGATCTTAAAGTCCAACTCCGGCAAAAAACTTTCCCCATTCAGTGGGGCTGTGCCTGCACCACATGGGTTAACTGCTCATTTTTGTGTAGGGGTTCCAAGAGCTGAGAAATACTCACCTAAGTTCATAATGAATGCTGCTGGTTTGTAAGGTGGATGAGTCCAAGAGCAGCATTCATGATGAACTGAATAGGAGATAGACTATTTAAAGGTAAGCCAATGAGGAGGGAGTTGCAATAGTTGAGGCGAGAGATGACCTTAGGAGCTTTGTGGTGTCATTGGTTAGCAAGGGGGATATTTTGGAGATGTTGCAGGGGTTGAGGAGGCAAGCTTTGGAAAATGATTGGATGTGTGGCCGAAAGGAGAGTTCAGAGTTCAGGATAACACCTAGCACCCTGGCATGCGGGGATGGATTGATAGTTGTGTCACTGATCTTAACAGAGAAGTCAGCTCGTTTTTGGAGAGGTTGAATTTGAGAAAGTGATGTAACATCCAGACTGATATGTTTGTTATTAAATTTGACATGTATGAGAAGACTAATGGAGTGAGCTGAGGGGTAGAGAGATAGATTTGGATGTCGTCAGTGTAGAACTTATATTGAAAGTCATGGGAGGCTATCAACTGTCCCAGGGAAGAGGTGTAGATTGAGAATAGGAGAGGTTCCACAACAGAACCTTGAGGGAGCAGTGGGATAGATAGGATGAGAGCCAGTGAAGAACACAGCCACGGAGACCAAAGGAGTAACGTTTTTTGAGGAGGAGGGGGTGGTCAACTGTATCAAAGGCCCAGGTACCGAAAGGTCCAAAGGTAGGAGTACAGAATAGTGGCCATTAGTTTTTCCTGTTAGTAAGTCTTTTGTGAGTTTTAAGAGAGCAGTTTCTGTGGAGTGTTGAAGGTGAAATCCAAACTGAAGGGGATCAAGAAGATTATTCTTAATGAGGAGGTCACTCAGCTCATGGAGTTTGGAGGAAAAGGGGAGCAAGGAGTTGGGGCATAGGTTGTTAAGATTGGTGGGGCCCAAGGAAGGCTTTTTAAGTATGGGGATGACTAGTGCATGTTTTAGAGAGTTGGGGAAGATGCCAGAAGAGAGGGAGAGATTGAACATGTGGGTTAGATAGTGTAGGAAAGAGTCATATTTGTTGTGTCAATTATGTCAGCAGTAATGCTCAGAAATAAAAACAATGGAAAACTTTTGCAATGCAGATGTTATCTTTATCTCGGTCATCAAATCCCCATGTAAATATGGAAAAAAATAACATTAAAATCTTATAATGATTGTGAGGATGCCCAAGCTAGTATGGGATGATTGCTAGTTCAGCACCACTGATTTAGAAAGACACTGACACTTGCCTATTTTTATGTCAGCGATATTGTGCGCTACATTTGATCTAGCAATGCAGCCTTACAGGGGAATGCATCCACTTGCAGAAAAGTGAGCATCCTGAAAGCTGTTAAATGCTTTCTTTTGTATTAACTCTTGAAGTATTAGTCCAACACTCCATTGAAGAGTGACTGATGCTGACAGACTGCTTGCATGTGGGTGACTGTCTTCTATCCCGCTGTGACCATCTGAATTATATCACCTGTCCTTTTTGATATATTAGGCTATGCCCAAATGCATGATGTATAGTTCTGCAATGGGGAAATTAATGTCCACCGATGGAGACTATTAATAATGATTAGATACAAAACAGCATGATTATATCTCTACATTTACTGTGGTACACTGTGCTTGCTGCCTCTTCTAACAACAATTGTAAATAAATCTTTGAAATATAATACACTTAGAGAAATTTATAATAGAGTCTAGACTATAAACACAAGAGTAGGAGGACAGCTTATTAGTGTGCTTTGTTGTACTTTAAACATTTCCATCGGTCTACAAGATCTTGATCCAGCACAGGGGCTACATAAAAGTTTAACAAGTGGTAGTGAGCCACGCTAAATATGAAAAAAAAAATAGTTCTCAAAACATGTTAATGTTAACAATAATAATGTCCAGACATTTTCAGTACTTGGAAGCTGTATGGCCACTGTGTATAGTTGGCAACTATAGTAGATCAATGGGATACACATCAAACACACATATATGTTAGATAAATACAGTATACTGTATGTTTCTAATGTATAGGTATAGCTATTTACTGTTGGAACCTCAGCATTTGTTTGTAAATAACTGATTTACCTAAATAGCTTAGTGTTACCAAACCCACAACAGTAAAATCAGTCTGTATATGCAGTAAAGCATGCTTGTTATACTCACTGTGGAACCTAAGGGGTTAATCATTTGCATTGTGTATAAATACTGTTTGATCCTTTCTCTCTAATCCTACTCTTCTTTCACTGTGTCCAAAACATTACCTGACATTTACAGAGCCAGGGGAGGGGCTGCACATGCTCAGTTTGGTGTGTATTGCTAGAGATTTTTTCTTTCTTGGCAGGGTGCATGTGATCAGCACAGGGCCAATCAGCACTGTCCAGACAAGTCCAGACAGAGGATCAGGGGAGAATATAAACTTCTTCTACAAGCTTTACTAGGAACTGATAGAATTAAAAGAGGGGGGTAGTGGGACTTTAAATGAGGCACACATATGTAGATATGTGCCTCCATCCCTATTCATTGAAACAAAAGGAGAAGATTGGGACTTTAGATGAAGCAGGTATCTTCAGACTAAAAGAATGACAGTTTTTATTGATATAAACAGTATATAATGTAACATATTAACACGGATAGGATATCAATCCTTACTTGGTATATAAAAAACATAAAAAAGTCAATAATTCCATAATAAAGGTAAAATGACAAGCAATTGATCATGTGCGAGCCTTTATGAAACGTAACATGAAATCTAGATATGATGGACCTTGTAGATGTAACCAGATTGCATAGTAGAGTAAAAATTAATATATATTAAAAGTTGAAACCCTGCGGGGGATTGAAACTGCATCCTGTATAACTCAACGTGTTTCATGGATAAGTTCCACTCATCAGGAGCGGATGCTAAGCCGATCTGAAAAAAATATGTAGGTGACATTAAGTCTAGATAAAAAACAAAAAATTGGAAAAAGAGAAAAGATTGGTGGGAAATGGATTTTCCAACCAGCAAGAATGTTAAACAGGGATGGAGGCATGATGTCTACAGGCTATCAGTTCTCAACACCATATATGCACATATATGGAGTTGTATTTTGGTTGCAAACACAACATGGCCTTCATATTTTAGCTTTGGTGCTTTACAGTTCTCAACACCATAAATGCACATATATGGAGTTGTATTTTGGTTGAAAACTACAACATGGCCTTCATATTTTAGCTTTGGTGCTGTACAGAAATACATGTGCTATTCAGCAATTTCAACTTACTCATATCTATTTTTTACACTCAGTTCTTTTGTTTTTAACCTTTGTGGCTGATGCAGCAGGGCTGGCTGTTTGCCTAGATGCTCAGGAACTACGATGCGTGTCAGTCACCACCCCTGAGCCCTCCCCATACGTTCTATGGATGTGAGGGACTCAGGGTCGATGTCCTCACAGGCATCGGCGACACGTATGACACCCCCTTTGTGACATAGTTACTCTGTTTTGGTGCCAATTGCTTGGCAGTGAACGCCTTTCACTATTTAATCCAAAAGTGTGATGCTGCGAGAGGATCGGGGACAAGTCGATGACTCACTACTACACCCCAACACGGCACGGGACAGGCTATATAGCTGCACTTATGGCTTTACTCTCTTTATCATTAAGACCAGGGCACTATCTAACACCACAAGGTAACTTACTTGTAAGTCTGTACACCCCTTTCCTTTTTCATGTCCCACTCACATTCAGTCTTTCCTTTCACTGCTTTTGGGTTCTGGCAACTCTTTTGGTCACATATACTGCACCAGTTCTTTCTGTATTTACTACAGGTGACACTTCTTTACCCTTACCACAGTCCATGGTATCTCTATGGTCTAGAGGATCACAGGCTACACTTCACCCGTGTATGATAGCACAAGTGTCTCATTCTCACTGAGTAATATTTTTTCATAGATAATTTTCTCGATATTCTGATCCATTACCTTTGGCAATTTTCACTTGTTGGGGGTGGCCATGTGTGTACCCAATGTTCCCATGGACCTTTGTGACCTCAGCTCCCGATCCAGACATCCTTGGTAGTCCTTCTGCCTCATAATTCCGCATAGGTTGAACCCGCTTTTATATATCCTCCACCTATCCCATACTCTTGCTACCTTCAGGCGATCCCTGAAAACTCATCTCTTCAGGAAAGCCTATAATGCCTATAGCCTTTATATCTTTTAGCACTTCCATCAGCTTATTCCCCACAGTTGCAACCTTTTGTACCACCTGCCCCACCCTGTTAGATTGTAAGCTCTTCTGAGCAGGGCCCTATTAATCCTCCTGTATCTTATTGTACTATAACTGTATTATCTCCCTTTTATATTGTATAGCGCTGTGTAAACTGTTGGCGCTATATAAATCCTGTATAATAATAATAATAATATGTGAGTTCTTGCTGGTTGGAAAATCCACTTCCTCCCAATCTTTTCTCTTTTTTTTGGTTTTTATCTAGATTATAATGTCACCTACATATTTTTTTCAGATTGGCTTAGCATCTACTCCTGATGAGTGGAACTTATTTACGAAACACGTCAAGCTATACAGGATGCAGTTTTGATCCCCCACAGGGTTTCAACTTTTTATATATATTAATTTCTACTCTACTATGTGCTCTGGTTAAATCTACAAGGTCCATCATATCTAGATTTTATGTTACATTTCATAATGGCTCACACATGGTCAATTGCTTGTCATTTTACCTTTATTATGGAATTATTGACTTTTGTTAGGTTTTTTATATACCAAGTAAGGATTGATATCCTATCCATGTAAATATGTTATACGTTATATACTGTTTATATCAAAAAAACTGTCATTCTTTTAGGAACTGATAGAAGTCACAATACTGCTATATACTGCTGTTGAGAAAAGGTATTTATCAGTTTATATTTACTAAAATAACTGCATTCCATATTCTGTGTACTGTGATATATATATTAAATATTATTGGTTATAAGACCACTTGAGCAAGCCTTAAGCACACTTTGGGGTACCTCCAATGCTATTGCAGTTTGATGAATTATGCCGTATACACACGGTCAGACTTTCCGGCAGGAGAAGTCCGACCAAATCTTTTCATCAGACATTCTGATCGTGTGTGGGCCTCATCTGACTTTTTTTTTGAAAATTCTGACGGACCTAGAAATAGAACATGTTTTAAATCTTTCTGACGGAATCAGTTCCTATCGGGAAAACCGCTCGTCTGTATGCTGTTCCGACGTACCAAAAACGATGCATGCTCTGAAGCAAGTACGAGATGGCAGCTATTGGCTACTCGCTATTGAACTTAATTTTTCTAGTCCCGTCGTACGTGTTGTACGTCACCGCGTTCCAAACGGTCGGACTTTGGTGTGATCATGTGTAGGCAAGACAGTTTCAGCAGAACTTCGTTGGAATTCCATCGGAAAAACCTTCAGAGTTTATTCCGACGGAAAAACCGGTCATGTGTACGCGGCATTAGGGTTTATGTGGATGATTCACTAAAGCACTTAGCATAGTGAATAACATGTTTATGTTAAATAACCAATCAGGGTTTTTTTTTAAACAAATAAGGATGTTTTCTTTTACATGATTGAATGATTGAAATGGACACAAATTCACTTTATTCCCTACACCAATTGAATATTTTGCTACACCTTCATTGAATCAAATCCTGCATCTCAGATGGTACCCACAACAATGTTCAGTTGCAAAAAAAAAAAATTGACAAAATGATACAGCCTTCAAGCCTAATTGAACCGTTGTGATTTCATGATTGTTCTACATGACTAAGCCCCTATTGGGGAGAATTGAGTCAAAGAAGTAGGAGAAGGTCTGGCAGTGTCTGATGTGCCACAATCTAGCTTTGTGAGTTTGCACTACTTGCAAGAAAGCTTGTTGAATGTCAAGAAAAAAACAGCCTGCTTATTTTTACCTTATTTATGTAATGTAGCCAGGTGAAAACACAGTATGCTGCAGAAATCTGAGAGAAGGACTGCAGCTCATCTACACTGCAGCTCAAAGAAGCTCAAAGAAGTTGCTCCGACAGGGTTTTAAACTTTTTGGAGTTCTCATTTTTTTTCTGCCTGGAAACTCTCCTCCGTGTTAGCCAATGCGTCCATGTATACTATGGCTTTTTCAGGAGTTTACAGGCATATGCTCTTACAGGCAGAAAAAAAAACACCCACCAAGCTCACATTTTTGAGAGGCGCTTTCGTGCAGAAAAGATGCCTAAGTGCCCAAAAATGTGCAAAAAAGCTTGAAGGAGCATGAAAAAGCACGTAAAAGCTCAAAAAAGCTAAAAAAACGCACAAAAAGAAAAAGAAAAATGAATTGAGGGGAGGGTTTGTGAAAAAAAACCAAAATGCTTATGCTCAAAAAAGCTCAAACTTCTTCAAGCTTTTAGGCAGAGAAATAAAAGCTCAAATGCCTATAAAAGCAGCTTTTTTTTTGAGCTGCAGTGTGCACGAGCCCTATTATTAAGATGGACAGTGGACCTGCCACCATAGTCTGACACGCCCCTTCTCCCCCAAAAGTGCACCAATCAAAAGCGCTTGTGTTACAGAGCCACAGCCAGACTCTCCAGATTGCTGTGACATACAGTATTTTAACCCCTTCTGCAGCACTTACACATGAGAAAAGCAATAAAGTAAAAGCAGATTTTTTATTGTATGAGCAGCCTGGCTGCATTAGAGTATTTAATCATAAGGACTTAATTTGGCTTTAAGTCAATGAGAGTGAGAGCTGGTCAGAGACAGACTGCAAGTTATCTTTACACACTTCAGAATGGTGGGTGTGTTATTTTCAGCTGAATCCAATAAGATTTAAAAGTTACTGTCAAATAGAAACCTTCCTCAACCCTTCTCTTCTCTACTCTGCTACTGACCACCTCTATGACAAAATCTTACCCCTGTCCTGCTCCAACCTTGCCACTTCTGTCTGCAACACTTTACTGTCATCCTGCCTGGACACACTTGCCCCCCTCACTACACATAGAATCAGGCCCTGACCCCTACAACCTTGGCAAACAGATGACACCAGAAGTTTGAAAAAACATAGATGTGCTCTTTAGCACCTGTGGCGTAAGACTAATGCCCCGTACACACGGTCGGACTTTGTTCGGACATTCCGACAACAAAATCCTAGGATTTTTTCCGACGAATGTTGGCTCAAACTTGTCTTGCATACACACGGTCACACAAAGTTGTCGGAAAATCCGATCGTTCTGAACGCGGTGATGTAAAACACGTACGTCGGGACTATAAACAGGGCAGTGGCCAATAGCTTTCATCCCTTTATTTATTCTGAGCATGCGTGGCACTTTGTCCGTCGGATTTGTGTACACACGATCGGAATTCCCGACAACGGATTTTGTTGTCGTAAAATTTTATATCCTGCTCTCAAACTTTGTGTGTCGGAAAATCTGATGGAAAATGTGTGATGGAGCCTACACACGGTCGGAATTTCCGACAACAAGGTCCTATCACACATTTTCTGTCGGAAAATCCGACCGTGTGTACGGGGCATAAGGCTCAGAAAGATTTCAACCAATATAAATCTGCCCTCCAAAAATACAATTCCTGCCTCCTCACCGCCAAGCAGACCTATTTTATCACTCTCCTTAACAACTTACCATCTGGTCCCCGTCAACTCTTCTCTACCTTTAACTCTCCACTTCCTCCTCCACTGCCTCCACCCCAGTGACAGTGCGTCCATAAGGGCGCAGGGGCATTGCCCAGTCTCTCCTGCCACCGCCTCTAGCACCAATAGATAGATTCATGCATTGCATGAATCTATCTATGGCCGCCGCTGCCACCCCCTATTCAGGCGCACGGCCCCTTTTCAGGTGCAGGGCGCCTGAATTACAGCAGCGGGGTGTGGTTTTGAACCACCTGATTAGAGCCATAGGCTCTAATAGGTGTCAAAAAAGGTGACCTGCGAGCGCCATGCTGGGCGCTCGCAGGTCACTCAGCTGTGTTAAAAAAGCAAATGAATATTCGCTTTCCTAACACTAAACCACCTCTCCGCCAATCAGGTGCTCGGATCTGTTACCGGTCACCTGATTGGCTGAAAAGACAGGCTCTGTGATTAGCCAGGCGTCCAATCATAGCAGAGGACGGGAAGAGAGGACGGGAGAAGACATCGAGGAGCTGTCCCACCGAGACAGGTAAGTGCAGACGGCGGGCCGGCGGGGGGACATACTGGCAGCATTTGATATGGCACAGTGGCTGTATTTGATGGGGCACAGTGGGAGAAATTGATGGGCACAGTGGCGAAAATTGATGGGCACAGTGGCGGCAATTGATGAGCACAGTGGCTGCGTTTGATGGCACAGTGGCTGCGTTTGATGGCACAGTGGCAGCAATTGATGGCCACAGTGGCTGCATTTGATGGGCACAGTGGTTGCATTCTATGGGGCACAGTGGCTGTGTTTGATGGCACAGTGGCGGCAATTGATGGGCACAGTGGTGCACAATTGATGGGCACAGTGACTGCGATTGATGGTACAGTGAGGCTGCAATTGGGGTTTTTTTCAGAATTTTTCATTTTTTGCACCCCCCCAAAAATTTTCAGCACCAGCCGCCACTGCTTCACCCACTCACTCGCTGCCCAGAAGATTGCCAATCACTTCATACATAAGATTGATACAATTTGTGAGGAGATTTCCGCTGTACAGATACTTTCTCCACTTAACAATCCATGTCCACAGGTACAATCATTACTTCCCTCATTCAACCCGACCACTATAGATGAGGTTGCTAAACTTTTTTCCAATGTCCACCTAACCACCTGCCCCCTGGACCCTCTTCCTTCGCAAATGCTACGGTCACCCTCTGGCTCTATCCTACACTCTCTCAATGTGAAGATTCACATCTTTAATCTCTTCTGGCATCTTCCTCAACTCTCTAAAACATGCACTAGTCCCCCCCATACTTACAGTAAAAAGCCCTCCCTAGACCACACCATTCTTAACAACCTACGCCACATCTTCTTGCTCCCCTTTTTAACCAAACTCCTTCAATGTCTGGTTCTACAACTGACTGAGCGACCACCTCATCGAGAATAACCTTCTTGATCCCCTTCAGTCTAGAATTTGCCCTCAACACTCCATGGAAACTGCTCTCCTAAAACTCACAAACGATCTGCTAATGGCTAAATCCAATTGACACTATTATGCTGCCTTTGGCACAGTGGACCACCCCTCCTCAAAAAAAAACTCCACGCCTTTGGTCCCCATGACTGTACTCTTTGCTGGTTCTCATCCTATTTATCCAATTGTTCCTTTAGCGTTACTTACAATTCTACCTCCTCTTCTCTTCTTTTCTCTGTCAGGAGCCCCCAAAGTTCTGTTCTTGGACCTCTCCTATTCTCAATCTACACCACCTCCAATCTACACCTCCTCCCTGGGTCAGTTGACTTCCCCCCCATGGCTTCCAATACCAGCTCTGCGCTGATCACACCCAGATTTATCTCTCTACCCCTCAGCTCACTCCTTCAGTCTCCTCACGTATCACTAATTTACTAACAGACATATCCGCCTGGATGTCACACCACTGCCTCTAACTCAATCTATCCAAAACCGAGCTTATCATTTTTCCTTCCCATGTGCCTCTTCCCCTGATTTCTCTGTCAAGATTGATGGCACAACTATAAGCCCATCCCCACATGCCAAGGTTCTAGGTGTAATCCTGGACTCTGAACTATGCTTTCGGCCCCATGTCCAATCACTGTCCAAATCTTGCACCTCAACCTTCTTAACAGCTCCAAAATACGCCCTTCCTAACCAATGACACTACAAAGCTCCTAATTCACTCCTACTACTGCAACTCCCTCCTCACAGGATTACCTTTACATAGGCTATCCCCCTTTAGTTCATCATGAATGCTGCTGCCAGGTTCATCCACCTTACCAACTGTTCAGTGTCTGCTACTGCTCTCTGTCAATCCCTCCCTTGGCTTCCGCTCACCCAATGAATTGAATTAAAAATACTAACAACAACTTACAAAGCCATCCACAACTCTTCCCCCACCTACATCACTAACCTAGTCTCAAAATACCAACCAAATCATTCTCTTTGTTCCTCCCAAGACCTCCTGCTCCCTAGCTTCCTTGTCACTTCCCATGCTCGCCTCCAGGACTTTTCCTAAGCCTCTCCCATCCTTTGGAATTCCCTACCCCAATCTGTCTGACAATCTCTTACTCTGTTAGCTTTTAGACAATCCCTGAAAACCCTCCTATTCAGAGAAGCCTATTCTGCCCCTACCTAACAACTGTACCTTTATTTTCTCCATCAGCTCACCTCCCACAGCTATTACCTTTTGTAACACTTGACTCTCCCTACTAGATTATAAGCTCTAATGAGCAAGGCCCTCTAATTACTTCTGTATTTAACTGTATTGTGACTGTATGGTTTGCCCTCATGCTGTAAAATGCTGTGCAAACTGTTGGCGCTATATAAATCCTGTACTGTATAATAATAATGGCTAAAATAATAAGATCTATATCCTGGTGTTAAAGGCTTGTGAATTGAGCCTAATATATTATAGAATATAATATGTTATTTTTTACTAATTAGGGAACTGCTGCATTTCAAAGTCTTTTTTTTGGGGGGGGGTGAGAAATTATCTTTCAAATTTATAGTTCTTTTTTTAATATGCCTAATACTGTGATTTATGTATACATTTTATTATTAATATTTTTAGTTTATGTATTGTAATTGTAGTTCTCGTAATTACTAATTTTGCAATCAAAATGAGATCTGTTCCTGAAAATCAACAGTACTTCTAAACAAAGTACTTTGTGATCCCACTGTTACTGAGTAATTAAGAACAGTAAACAGTCATTTACTATATGAGACATAATGCACTAGAGACCCAAATGAAGTTCCTGCTGTGGAGAGAAGAAAGGAAACTCCACTAAAATCTGAAGTGAAATTCATTAAGTTCAGAACACTCCATAATTGACTTCAGGATTTATGATGTTACAGTGTCGCAGTGTATAGTATTTCTGGCACGACAGGTTGCTGTGTTTTCCCATTTGTGCACTCTTGTGCACTCAAATGACTGTTTTAATTTTATAATGATCCTGGTATTCAAATGAAGGCAGTAAAATTCTGCTACAATTTGGGCATATATGAGAGATGAAAAATTGTACTTTGGGATTCCAGCTGACCTGTGTCATGGTGGAAATGGATAGAAGATGAAGATTCCAAAAAGGTGAGAGTCCTGCAGGAACGCATGTGAACGGTATTCCTGTACTTTTTCTCAGCAGGAACTCCGTTACCGTTAGCAGCCGTGTCCTGCAGGAGGGATGCAATCAGTGGAGTGCCAAAAATTGCGGGGGTGTCAGGCCAGCGCCACTCAGGGGTGCAATCCAGGCCGCATGTCCATGTGGGTAAAGCAGCTGCAGTAGCTGGGCTACTCCTTCAGCCTGTGCTGCTCACCCATCCACCAATTTGGTACAGCAGTCAGGGCGGAAACTAGCGGGGGGGGAAACCCAGCTGCCCCAAGACCGTGAAGGGGGAAGGAGCTGCAATGGATCCCAAGCCCATCGCCTGATGCTGTCTGCCAGACCGGAAAAAAAGTGTGTGGCCGTCTGTGCAGCCTCACTGTGTGCCTGGATAGGAGGAGTGGCGGGGGCAGCAGCATATAGAGGAATTGATTTTTGCATATTCCTCCTACAGCCGCTGAATGTCTGCTTCTCCTCCTCTCGCTGTTGCAGGCATTCAGAGGCTGCAGGAGGAATATGCAAAGATCAATTCCTCTGATCATACATGCTTTCTCTATTTCAGTTATCACAGATACTGTACATACCACTAAATTTGTAAACTGTGACACAGTAGGGTTGATTTACTAAAACTGAAGAGAGGAAAATCTGGTGCAGCTCTGCAAATGAATCAATCAGCTTCCAGGACTAAAGCCTTAGTGCCGGTTCACACAGGGGCGGCACGACTTGCAGGCCGACTCACACAGGCGACCTGCACACGACTTCAGCTGCGACTTGCAAAACAACTTCTGTATAGAAGTCAATGCAAGTCGCCTGAAGTCGCCCCAAAAATAGTACAGGAACCTTTTTCTAAGTCGGAGCGACTTGCGTCGCTCCTATTAGAACGGTTCCGTAGTACAGAACGGGACGTGACTTGTCAGGCGGCTAGGTCACCTGACAAGTCACCCCTGTGTTAACTGGCACTAATTGCAAAGGCTGAAATTAGAAGCTGATTGGAAGCCACGCACAGCTGCACCAGATTTTCCTCTCTTCAGTTTTAGTAAATCAACCTGATATCTCCCAACTTTCTGAGATGGGAATGAGGGGCACCTATTAGCAAAAATATGTAGATATAGGACGTGCCCCCTGCCATACTCCCCTTAACCACTTGCCTCCCCAGCCAATCCTGACACTTCTCTCCAACATGTAAAAATCATAATTTTTTTAGTAGAGAATTTCTCAGAACCCTCAAACATTATATATGTTTTTTTATAGCAGAGACCCTAGGGAATAAAATGGTGGTCATTGCAACTTTTTATGTCGCACGGTATTTGCGCAGCAATTTTTCATAAGTTAAAAAAAAACAAAGCATTAAAGTTAGCCCGATTTTTTTTGCATAATGTGAAAGATGATGTTACGCCGCGTAAATAGATTACTACCATGTCACGCTTTAAAATTGCGCTGACTCGTGTAATGGCATCAAACTTAAAAATCTCCATAGGCGACGCTTTAAATTTTCTCACAGGTTACCTGTTTAGAGTTATAGAGGAGTTCTTGGGCTAGAATTGCTCTTGCTCTTGCTCTAATGTTCATGGGGAGCATACGGGGACGGGGGCACTCTAAATTTTTTTTTATTATTGTTTTTTTGCTTTTATTTTTATATTTTGACAGTTTCCCTTTACATTTTTTTAAACTTTTATTCCTATTATAAGGAATTGTAATAGGAATAGGGCATGACAGGTACTCTTTACAGCTGCAGGCATCATTCAGATATCTCCACTCACAGTCCAAGAGGTCATATGACATCGTTGGGCAGGAAGTGGTTAAAGGATAATTGTGCGAAAAAAAATGATTGGTTAAATCCAAAATGCTTTTTTACCACTATTATTCCTTTATATTGGCTTTTGGAATGAAGCAATTTAGTAATCAGATGAAAAGTTTAGCACTATAAAACACTATTTGATAGATAAGTAGAGCTTTTTATATAGATCAGTCTAAAATGAGGGCCAAATGAGGAGGAAATAGGGACTTTTTCTGAATGAGGGGCAGTGTCTTGAAATCAGGGACTGTTGGGAGCTATGCAACCCCCCTGTGTCTCACTCCCTGTGCATCTATAGGCCAAACCAAAGCCATATCACTTCTCTGCTTCTTGAAAACTCAGCTTGTCCCTCAGTCCAGGCAGGGTAAATTAGGAAGGCAATAACTTATACGAGCAGGGGCACCGATACTTATAATGGGGCAATCTCGAATTATGCATACTTAGAATAGATATAAGTTCAATTCGACCAGAACCACATGTAAAGTCCTGTTCTTTATATATATTTCCATCAATAAATCCATCAACATTCATTTGATAGCATAGCTGAAGATCCATAATGCTTTGAAGTACTCCTTTATTAACCACTTCAGACCCAGAAGATTAGGCTGCTCAATGACCAGAGCACTTTTTACAATTTGGCACTGCGCTTCTTTAACTGGTAATTGCGCGGACATGCAATGTTGTACCCAAACTAAATTTGCGTCCTTTTTTCCCCACAAATAGAGCTTTCTTTTGATGGTATTTGATTGCCTCTGTGATTTTTATTTTTTGCGATGTAAATGGAAAAAGACTGAAAATTTTGAACAAAAAATGATATTCTCTAATTTTTGTTATAGGAAAAAAATCCAATAAACTCAATTTTTGTCATACATTTCGGCCAAAATGTATTCAGCCACATGACTTTGGTAAAAAAAATGTCAATAAGTGTATATTTATTGGTTTGAGCAAAAGTTATAGTGTCTACAAACTAGGGTACATTTTCTGGAATTTTCGCAGCTTTTAGTTTATGACTGCCTCTCATTTCTTGAGGTGCTAAAATGGCAGGGCAGTACAACCCCCCCCTCCCCAAATTACCCCATTTTGGAAAGTAGACACCCCAAGGAAATTGCTGAGAAGCATGTTGAGCTCATTGAATGTTTTATTTTTTTGTCACAAGTGATTGAAAAATGACAAAAAAAAAAAATTACATAAAGTTGTCACTAAATGTCACTAAATGATATATTGCTCACACATGCCATGGTTAAATGTGGAATTACACCCCAAAATACATTCTGCTGCTTCTCCTGAGCATGGGGATACCACATGTGTGGCATATGCCCTTTCTGACAATTTTTGTTTACATGAAAAATTTTTTTTTTTTTGCAAGAAAATTACTTTGAACCCCCAAACATTATATGTTTTTTTTAAAGCAAAGGCCCTACAGATTAAAATGGTGGGTGTTGCAAATTTTTTTTCTCACACAGTATTTGCGCAGCGATTTTTCAAATGCAATTTTTTTAGAAAAAACACACTTTTTTTAATTTTTATGCTCTAAAACACACTATATTGCCCAAATTTTTGAGGAAATAAAAATAGGATGATCTTATGCCAAATACATGGATACCAAATTGCGCACAAACGTGCAGAGGCGACAAACTACATATATTTTTAAAAGCCTTTAAAAGCCTTTACAGGTTACCACATTAGATTTACAGGGGAGGTCTACTGTTAAAATGACTGCACTCGATCTGATCTTCGCGGTGATACCTCACATGCATGGTGCAATTGTTGTTTACATATGACACCAGACCAACGCTTGCGTTCGCCTTTGTGCGTAAGCACGAGGGGACAGGGTCGTTTTTTGTTTTTTTTTATTATTTATTTTACTTTTTTATTTTATTTTTAAACTGTTCCTTTAATTTTTTTTAATCATTTTTCTTGTTACCTCAGGGAATGTAATATCCCCTATGATAGCAATAGTTAGTGAACAAATTAGGAGAAAGAGATTCCCCCAAAGAAGGCAATTACCCTTATCCGTCCTCCCGGTAGACCAATCGTTTCAGCTATCAAAGGTCCCCTAGAAAAAACCGGCAAATATATAGATTCTTTGATTAAACAGATGGTGAACTTGCTTCCTTCCTTTGTTCGTGATAGCAGAGATGTTCTTGTCAAATTACGACACTTTGTTAAGCCCATAGATGCTCTCCTGGTAGGCATCGATGTAGAAAGCCTATATACATCGATACCACACCATTGTGGCATTGAAGCTACAATGTTTTTTCTGAACCTTCATTACCCCCAACAGGGGGCTCAAAATGAATTCATTGGGGAACTTCTTGAGTTTATGCTTAATAATAATTTCTTTCAATTTCTTGGCCAATATTATCAGCAGATAAGAGGCACTAGTATGGGGGCGCCTTGGGCTCCCTCATACGCATGCCTCCATCTGGGACTCTGGGAGGAGATGACTGTCTATCAATCCTCTCTGTACCTCAGCCACTCTCAACTGTGGCTGAGGTACATTGATGATGTTCTGATGGTATGGACTGGTTCAGTTAAACAACTTGAGGACTTCATGTCCGAACTCAACAGTAACGATCAAAATATACATCTGACCTATTCATGCCATCCTGAGACACTCTCCTTCCTTGATCTATCTATACGGAGATCCGGAGACAAGATCATTACTAGTACTTTTAGAAAGAAAACAGCAGCGAATACCCTACTGTCAGCTCAGAGTCATCACCCTAAACCACTTATTAATGGGATACCCACAGGACAGTTCCTTCGAATTAGAAGGAATTGTTCTGTGGAAGAGGAATTTCATGAAGAGGCGCACGAGATGTATAAAAGATTCCGACAGAGAGGCTACCCACATAGGGCCCTTAAAAAAGCAAAGAAAAAAGCCACTCTCAAAAATCGGGATGAACTCCTCTTAACCTCTGTAGAGCCTTCAAATAAAGAGAAAAATGGAAAAAGTGAACAGAATTTCCCGAGGATCATTACTAAATATGGATCCCAATGGAAAATGGTCCAGGGAATTCTACAAAAACACTGGCATATTTTAAAATCTGCCCCTTTGATTTCTGAACTTGTGAGTTCCAGACCCCTCTTAACCGCCAAAAGATCTAGTAATCTTGGTGATCTCTTGGTCCATTCTGAGTATACCCGGACCACCAAGAAAAACTGGCTGACTGACTCCAGAATCTCCCCAGGCATGTATAAATGTGGACACTGCAATGTTTGCAAGTATGTCCACCAGACCAATGTCTTTCCAAACCCCCGTGGAGGAACTGACTATAAGATTAAACAATTTATAAACTGCTCTACTACCCGGGTTGTTTATACACTTATATGTCCATGCAATAAAATCTATGTGGGGAAAACAAAAAGAGCCTTTAGGGTAAGGATTCGCGAACATATCGCTGGTATTCTAAAGCTAAATGATGAACGCCCCATCTCACAACATTTCGCTAAATTCCATAATCGTGACCCAAGGGGCCTAATGGTAAAAGGGATTTACAGGTTAAATTTACCTACAAGACGCGGCGACTTCGGTACCATCCTCCTCCAGAAGGAAAAGATGTGGACATACTATCTGGAGGCAATGGCCCCTAATGGGTTAATTATCGAATGTAGCCTTCAACCCTTTCTTGAGAAGTGATTTATTAATTTCCCCTTGCTATCTTTATTTGTATATATCTTGGTTGTATTTAGCCTCTTTATACATATATATCCCCTTGGTTCCCTCTTACTGACCTCCCACGTAGGCTAATGGATGTTATATTTGCAATTTAGTTTACTTGAGGTGTAGCACACTTTACAACAGATCATGCTCGATCATGTAGAGCTCTTTACGTTATGTTGTTCTGCTGAAACGTCTGCGATGAGTGGGAAGTGTGAACGACATCTGGTGGTGGTTAGAAGTAACTACATCCTTTAATTTCCAGTCTATTTAACCAGCGTTCACGGGCCCCTCTTTTGCTCTGAGGAAACCAGCGGTGATTGGCTGGTGAAACGCGTCAGCACGTGACGTCAGCACGTCACCTCGGAGCCGCGATCATATGGTGTTTGAATACCTGACCGGGAACCAACAGCTGACGGCCGGCTTACACCACTTCTGTTGACGGCGCTGACATAGTGAGACGATCCCAACTGACGGCCATTGCTGTCCGGACTGTCATCTGCAGCTATTACTTGTGGGTAGAACTGGCGATCTCAAGAGCTATTCAACCATCAATCTGGTGAGAGAAGTATTACTCCAGTTTATATTGAATACAGCCTGAGCTGCTCCCCCTATTGTCCTCTATGAACTTAGCTGCTTTATTTGTAAGTCCTGGATCTAATGCCTTGTTAAGCAATACTGCCGGTCATCATTGCTGCCATACATATGATGTGGGTTGTGCTCCCGGACTGCCTCAAATTCAATGATGTGCTGAATTAGCCCGCAAGATATATCATAGTATTCATTCACCTCGCCCTCCTACCAACCTACCTTACCTGGACTGATTCAGGATACAGTTTACACGATTATACCCACAATAGTAGGAATCTGCTGGGGTGATTGGTTGGTGTGTGTATGGGGTATGTTTGGCCGCGGCTCCGTTGTTTTAAACGATAACGTTATCCTTTTAAATTTGGTCTATGGTGTATTCCCTAATTTGCCCGTTTTTTGTATCAATATATGGTGTTTTGTAGTTCAATAAACTTATTGTTTTTTGCAGATGGTGTTTGGGTAATTGCCTTCTTTGGGGGAATCTCTTTCTCCTAATTTGTTCTGTATGGTTTATATGGCAAACCCAAACTGCATCCAATTGTGGATGAATATCTGATCTCATTATCTACAACCTAATTTTTGGTGGTCGATCCAGGCAAAACCTTTTATTAATTATAGCAATAGTTAGTGACAGGTACTCTTTTTTGAAAAAATTGGGGTCTATTAGACCCTAGATCTCTCCTCTGCCCTCCATGCATCTGACCACACCAATAAAATGCTTTCCCAATTTACCAATGGCGCTGCTTATATCCGGTGAAATCTAAGTCATGAAATGCTTGTAGCTTCCGGTTTCTTAGGCCATAGAGATGATTGGAGCCATTCTGGTCTCTGATCAGCTCTATAGTGAGCTGGCAGAACCACCGTCTGCATTCTTGGGTTCCCTGTTGGGACAGGAGAGCCTGAGAAAACCATGGAAGATGGTGGGAGAGGGGGTCATTCCCTCCTACTGCTTGTAAAAGCAGTCTAGAGGCTAATTAGCTGCTAGGATTGCTATTACATGAAAGCTGACTGCTGGCTGAAAAGAATGATACAAAGATGATACCTAAAGCTGCAGGCATCATTCTGGTATAACCACTGAAAGTCCAGCAACATACCAGTACGTCACTGGTCCTTGTTGGGCATACATTGTAATATTCTTTTTTTCATGCAGCCTGTGCGCTGAACGGAAAAAAGAGATTGATCGGTGGGTATGCCCACCATTAGAATACTGCCCTTCATCCACCCACTTCTAATGATGGGCATACATGCACCATTTTTCACCAACTGTGGTGGTGAAATCACCTTCTACAGCGCTGAAGTCGCTGATTTGCGTATCGTGGGAGGAAACGCTGTTGTTGTCAAGATGTGAACGTTCCAGATTAGGGTCTCTCAAAATGTGTTGGCCAGCTCATCTTTCGAGACCCTATGTTAGGAGGGACAATAAAAGCGGGTGTCACGCCTAAATCCGCGTTTTCTGCAGATACGACATCCTCTTTGGGGTGTTCTTTGGGCAGGGGTACCAGGGAGGATATACGAAAAATGCCTCACATGCAGCTGGCTCACTGCATTTGCGGTAGGAAAGCACCGTCTGGAAACAGAAGGGCTGTGACGATCTCTTCCTGGAATTTTAGGAAGGATCCAGTTTGTCCTGAAGCTTTGTATAGCACAAAAACATTCAGCAGAGCCAATTGAAATAAGTATACAGACACTTTTTTGTACCAGCGTCTGGCCTTACAGGTACGGCACCAACAACTGGTCGTTGAGGTCCACCCCTTCCATGTTAAGGTTGTATTCGCGGACACAGAGGGATTTCTCCACAACACCAATCGCCATAGGAATTTGGACTGTCGAATCTGCGTGAAGGGAGGACAGAATGAAAACGTTCAGTGAATCCCTCTACTTCACTGCTAACAAATTATTACACTTCAAGCAGGTTCTCTCCCCCGTCTAAGTCGGGATTCTACAAGCCGTTGGGGGAAGCCCCGGCGATTAGATCGCACGGTGCTACATGCAGCAATTCAACAATCAAAAAGGTGACTAAAAAGTGTCATGCTCATGTAATAATTGTCCATGTACAAGTGGTACCCCTTTCCGAATAAGGGTGACACCAAGTCCCACACAATCTTACCAGCGCTCTCTATGTAGTCTGGGCAGTTCTCCGGCTTTATGTGACTTTCTCTTCCTTCGTAAACCATAAAACTATATGTAAAGCCTGTTGCCCTGTCACAGACTTATACATCTTGACCCCATATCTGGCACGCTTGCTGGTAAGATACTGTTTGATATACAAGCGACCAGAAAACCTAATCAGGGACTCATCAACGCAGACAACTTGATCGGTAGTAAACAAGGCTGCAAACTGTTGGTTGAAGTGGTTTACGAGGGGCTGAATTTTGTAGAGCCGATCAAATCCAGGGTCAGCCCATGGACGACAGAGTTAATTATCATTGAAGTGCATGAACCGCAAGATCTGCTTGTATCGTGTCCTGGTCATGGAGGCAGAGAACACGGGCATATGGTGAATTGGGTCAGTGGACCAATATGACCGCAACTCGTTCTTTTTAGTAATGCCCATGAGGAGAGATAGGCCCAGGAAGGTGTTATATTCGGAAACCGTAATAGGTTTCCAATCTCTGGCAAGGATCAACTGGGGATTAGCGGCGATGAATTGATCAACATACAAATTGCTTTGGTCCACAATAGATCTATAGAGGTTTGAAAAACAGCAAATAAAAATCAAGTGACGTAAAATCAACCACCTGAATTCTGGGTTGGCCAGTGAATGGGGGAAGTACGGGTGCTGCAGAAGTGGTGGGTTCCCAATTCGGATTGGCAAATGCAGCAGGAAGGACTCTATGGGCTCAACAGGCTTGTGTTTGTCTTCTTCTTGGTGGTTGCGGGACACTACTTGTGCTAGCCACCTCACCAGCTTGAACTGCATTAATGGGACTCGCTACATCACCACGTCATACTGCAGTCCTGGATGTACGACCAGGATGTACTAGGCCGCTGGTGCTTGCCAGTTCACCAGAAGGATGAGCGGCACTAGTACTGGCTCTCTGCTCCATATGAGAGCCCTGCGGTTCTTGCACCTCAACGACAGCAGAAGAACGGGGTGGGGTACGCCTGACTTTGGCAGGGACCACTACTCCGTTGTCAGAGCTATCTGTCAGGGTGCCTCTGCTGTCTACCGGTTCATATTCTGAGCCTGAATCTGACAGATGGGTGACTTCCTCTTCACTATCTGTCATGCTCAGAAACGTGCAGGCCTCTTCACTACTGCGCCTTCGATTTGACATTTTGGTCTCTAAATTTACTGGTACAGTAGTGAGACTCACAGGAAAAACAGCTCCTGACTGTCAGCGACTGCTTCAATCGCTACAAAAAAAACTGTTAGCGTTCGCAGGAATCAGGCCTAACTCTGTGAATGCTGCAGTTATGTGTTTTATTGTTTTTGATTGATTGAGTGTGATCGATTGATACTGCACTTGGGTGGGCTGGGCTGGGCAGAGGGGCTAAACGCAGGTGCTAGCAGGTATCTGGGCTGATCCCGCTAACACTGAGTTTTTGGGAACCCTAAACTGCTGGGGATGCTAGTATAGATCTGATCAGATCAGATATCGATCCATTCAGACACTATACTACTAAGGGAGGTGTATGGTGTGTGCGTGGGTGTTAGCGCTGCTGGCACTAATCTGACACTGCTAAAACCTGATATCACACGCTGGGTGATCAGGGGGTTAAACCTTTATTTAGGTAATATACGGGGGGTTCCCTGATGCTATAAAAAATAACTAGCTAACCAGCATCACCTGTGACACTAATACGGTGATCAGGGGGTGATCAAGGGGTTAAACCTTTATTAGGGGGGTTAGGGGGGTCCCTAGACCTATCTGGGCCTACCACTAAGTACCCTAACACTGATTTTTGTCACTAATGACACCAGTACAGTGCTAAAAAAAAATATGAACACTGCACTGGATGACACAGTGACAGGGGGTGAAGGGGTTAACTGGGGGGGTGATCGGAGGGTGATCGTGCGGTGACAATTGTACCTACGTGTGCTGGTGTCAGTGTAGTGTTGGTGCACTTACTATGAGATGTCTTCTCTCCTCTCTCTGGAACGAAAAGACTTCCACGAGAAGAGATGACATCATTTACCCTGCTGTGTTTACACTTACACAGGCAGGGGAAGGATTTCATTCGCAAGGACCGATCACCAAGTCCAGGCCAGATATCATTGGCCTGGGCCTGGAGACTGATCAGTTCTGAAGTGAATTAGATTGTCGCAGCCGACATATAGCTACGATGCTTTGCCCAGCCGGGCCAACCTGCCGCAGTATAACTGCGGCGGCTGGTCCGGAACTGGTTATGGTGCTGTCAGAAACTATGAATCAGACTAATACAGAAAATGCAGTAAAAATTACACCTTTTAATGTAATGGTAAAAATGGTACAGATCAGTGAATGTAGTCAAAACATAGCCAGGATCGGAAGCCAATGCGGGTAGTCAGACAAGCCAGTAATCAGGAACCCAGAGATCAGTGTAGTTTCCACACAGGGGAATCAGCAATAACGTGGAAGAGTGGATTGCACCATTAGTGCATATATACAACCATCAAATGCGTTTTAGGAGTCAAATACATTTCTCAAGATACTTTTTAAAAAAACTTACAAAGAACTTTGAAAAACACATGTGCTGGTACTAGTACTCAACCATAGGCTTAAATATATAAAATATATAATATACAATTTACAATATATACAGTACATCACATATTGCAAAAAATACACAACACACATGAAATATGTGAGGGGGAGGGCCTGGAAGCTTGTAAAAAAATTTTTGTAAAAAGGTTTAAATTGATAGTTGGGAGAATCACAGGTACCTGTTTGCATTGGGGACAGTGGGTACTTTATGTAATATGTGATGTATATATAGTATATTGTATATTATATATTTTATATATTTTAAGCCTATGGTTGAGTACTACTACCAGCACCTGTGTATAGGGCTTGTCCTTTTACACTAGTCCAGTTCTAAACTCCCTGGCGGTTTTGCCGAGTGTGGCTCGGGGTTAAATTTCAGCACCATTAGCGGTAACCCCGAGCCACACTCGGGATTGCATTGCAGGATCCCGGTGTGGTGTACTTACCTTGTCCCCAGAATCCTGCGATGTCTCCCCGCGGTGTCTGCGGGCTCTGTCCTTCGCCAAAAGCCTCTGTGTGCTGGGCTCTGTTCCCTGCGAGCATGGTGATGCGCGGGGGCGGAGCCTGGCGGCAAATTCAAAAAAGTGAAAAATCATAACACATACAGTACAGTGTAATCTTACAGATTACATTACTGTATGAAATTATTTCACATCCCTTTTGTCCCCAGTGCTTTGTCCTATACCCTGCATGCAGTTTTATATTATATATACTGTTCTTTCTGCCTGGAAACTTAAGATTGTCCATAGCAACCAAAAAGTGTCCCTTTACGTCAAAAGTGGTTTTAGACCAGCTAGAAAACAGCGATAGTAAATTAGAACACTTGCAGAATTGAGCGATAGTGAATCATGGGGAAAATAATTTTTTTATTATTATTATTATATTATTTTTTATAATTATTTCTATTTATTTATTATATTATAATTTATGATTTTGTGTTTCAAACTTCATCATACCCGGGATATCTACTAGACTCTTGGTGGACATATTTAAGTGTGTTAAGAATTACAGGCCTACAATATAAAAGGTCAAATTTCTATGTAAAATAATTGTACCGCTTTGAGACGCAAAAATCTGACATAATCATACCGCCAGAGAGGCTACACAACAATCTACTATTTTTATTTTGTGATCCGTTTCTATTGTCTTTTTCTAAGTTTTACAAAGTTCTTTGTAAGTTTTTTTAAAAAGTATCTTGAGAAATGTATTTGACTCCTAAAACGCATTTGATGGTTGTAAATATGCACTAGTGGTGCCATCCACTCTTCTAAACCCCCGCTATTGCTGATTCCCCTGTGTGGCAAAATAAAACTAGTGTCCATGCTGGGACCTGATGTCCCACCTCCAAGTCACATAAATAACAGCTCCCAGACACTTCCACCCCAGGCCTGTAGAAGGAGCTGATGCTCCAAGCGCGTAGCCTTGCCTATCCCACCGTTCTCTCCCTGATGTTCCTCTGCTTCCGGTGACGTCACTTCCTTGCATTCCACGCTGGTTCTGGCTGACTTCCTGGTGGCCACAGGACAGATCACGGTTCCCCTGTCATCTCACCATACACGTGGATGCCTGTCTCGGATGCGGGGAGCGCTACCCCTCATACTGATATACAGATGAGCCTTCCTTTATCTTGCATCCTGACGTGCTGAGAATACACCATCTACACAGCCACGCATTGGAGCCCTTTCTGGACACAAGGAACCCCCAGGACTACTGGATGACAGATGAGCGTATATCTTTCTTATCTCTTGTGAGTGTTGTCATGTACCTTGTCATTAAAACCCTGATTTTAATACTGCACTTAGGTGGCGCTTCCTGTGTTCTCCCCCTCTAAATAGCCAGAAGGGGCTGGCTGTAGGAGGGATTGAAGGAAGCAGTAAATGATCACCAGGTGAGCCACTGTGGAACAATAAGTGCTGACAATTATCCGACAGCTGAGCAGCATGAGCACAGAGAGGGGGGCTGCTGAGAGCCCAGCCCTGACAGGTGCATAACAAAAACTTTTTGCATTGGATACAGTAGTGAAGTATCTCCACTACCTGTCTTAGAAGCACAACAGGAAGTGAGAAGAAATCTTGCCAAAGTGAGGGGGATTACCATCTAAAATAGTTGTTCCATGGCCATGTAGGGCAGCCCATTCAGATCAACAGGCTGCTTCATGCATGTCACAGGAAAAAGAGCAAAATAAGTAAATGGGCTGCCCTATGCGTGATGAGCAAAAAAGCTCAAAATGCCACCCCAAAAAAATTCACGTGAGTTCCTGCTACATGGAGATGTTAACGGGGCCT
Source organism: Lithobates clamitans (assembly GCA_037952925.1). Taxonomy (NCBI): domain Eukaryota; kingdom Metazoa; phylum Chordata; class Amphibia; order Anura; family Ranidae; genus Lithobates; species Lithobates clamitans. The sequence continues at coordinate 2,641,208 of JBBGZY010000583.1, forward strand.
GACAGCTGAGTGTCTCTGTCCACTCTGTCCTCCTATGTATAAAGATGCCCATACACTATGTAATATGATTGTACAATCTCTGTACAGTTTTCTTAAGATTTACCAGAGATATGGAATAGGAGGACCTACATGAACAATCCATATCAAATCAGGCAGACCCTTGTACTACATAGTTGATAGGAGATCTAAAGGAGATTGTACAGACAGTGGGTGGAAAAAAAAAAGGGGTGGTATGGTAATGAGGGAGGTAGGTGAACACACCCTATCACGCCCTATTCTATGTTGCAGCAAGGAAGTACATGGTGGGATATGAACTACAGGAAGTGATGGAATCAGAAGCATTTTTAAACATCCAAACAGATAGATGAAAGTACAACTCTTCTATAAATGAGGCCAGAAATGACAATAGAAAACACTTCAATCTATTATAAAAAGTAAAATTCTACCTGAAAAGATGAACTTAGCCCTTAATAAAAGACCACATAGAGTATCTCACAAAAGTGAGTACACCCCTCACATTTTTGTAAATATTTTATTATATCTTTTAATGTGACAACACTGAAAAAATGACACTTTGCTACAACGTAAAGTAGTGAGTGTACAGCTTGTATAACAGTGTAAATTTGCTGTCCCCTCAAAATAACTCAACACACAGCCATTACTGTCTAAACCGCTGGCACCGAAACTGAGTACACCCCTAAGTGAGAATGTCCAAATTGGGCCCAATTAGCTATTTTCCCTCCCCGGTGTCATGTGACTCGTTAGTGTTACAAGGTCTTAGGTTATGAATGGGGAGCAGGTGTGTTAAATTTGGTGTTATCGCTCTCACTCTCTCATACTGATCACATGGCACCTCATGGCAAAGAACTCTATGAAAAAAAAGAATTGTTGCCCCAAATAAAGATGACCTAAGCTATAAGAAGCCTGCCAAGACCCTGAAACTGAGCTGCAGCATTGTGGCAAAGGCCATAAACGGTTTAACAGGACAGGATCAACTCAGAACAGGCCTCGCCATGGTCATCCAAAGAAGTTGAGTGCACGTGCTCAACGTCATATCCAGAGGTTGTCTTTGGGAACTAGACATATGAGTGCTGCCAGCATTTCTGCAGAGGTTGAAGGGGGGGGGGGGGTCAGCCTGTTGGTTGCTCAGACCATATGCCGCACACTGCATTAAATAGGTCTGCTTAACTGTCGTCCCAGAAGGAAGCCTCTTCTAAAGATGATGCACAAGAAAGCCCGCAAACAGTTTGCTGAAGACAAGCAGACTAAGGACATGAATTACTGGAACCATGTCCTGTGGTCTTATAAGACCAAGATCAACTTATTTGGTTCAGATGGTGTGAAGCAAGTGTGGTGGCAACCACATTAGGAGTACAAAGACAAGTTGTTCCTTGCCTACAGTCAAGCATGGTGGTGGGAGTGTCATAGTCTGGGGCTGCATGAGTGCTGCCGGCACTGGGGAGCTACAGTTCATTGAGGGAACCATGAATGCCAACATATACTGTGACATACTGAAGCAGAGCATGATCCCCTCCCTTCAGAGACTGGGCCACAGGGCCAATATTGCAACATGATAACAACCCCAAACACACCTCCAAGACAACCACTGTCTTGCTAAAGAAGCTGAGGGTAAAGGCGATGGACTGGCCAAGCATGTCTCCAGACCTAAACCCTAATGAGCATCTGTGGGCCATTCTCAAACGGAAGGTGGAGGAGTGCAAGGTCTCTAACATCTACCAGCTCAGTGATGTCATCATGGAGGAATGGAAGGGGACTCCAGTGGAAACCTGTGAAGCTCTGATGAACTCCATGCCCAAGAGGGTTAGGGCAGTGCTGGAAAATAATGGTGGCCACTCAAAATATTGACACTTTGGGTAAAATTTGGACATTTTCACTTGGGGTGTACTCAGTTTTGTTACCAGCAGTTTAGACATTAACCACTTGCCGCCCGCCATATAGCAAAATGACGGCGGCAAAGTGGTTTCAATACCCTGACTGGACGTCATATGACGTGATCAGGATATTAAGCCGCTGTGCGCCCCCGGGGATCCCACCCAGGACCACCAGGGAAGCCGCCCAGGACCACCAGGATGGCCATCCACACTGGACCACCAGGTATGCCCCCTAGACCACCAGGGAAATACTAATCTGTGCCCAGGCAGCTGCCAATCAATGCCCAGGCAGCTGCCAGTCAGTGCCCACTCACGATGCCAACCACTGCTCGTCCCACCAGGGATGCCTATCAGTGCCTCATATCAGTGCCGTGTATCAGTGCCCATCAGTCCCACGTATCAGTGCCCATCAGTGTCCAGCAGTGCCGCCTATCAGTGCCCATCAGTGCCGACTATCAGTGTGTGACAGACCTAGCCGGGAGAGAGACTTTTGGAGGGGACTGAATGCTAGCCTCTTGCTGATCAATCGTGGACCCTGGCATTTGGGGGAAAGGTGCTCTTTGTGAGCTGTATGCCTGAGGACCCTTGAGGTGGTATTACTGTGGATTCGGGCCCTGGTCCCCCAGGACACACAGACTCTGGGGACCCTGGATTTGCCATATTAGAAACAGTGGCTGCTTCATAATGCTGGGACAAATACTGTTAGGAGATGCTGATGTCAATTCCAGCCACCTGTCTGTCTGTTGCCTGCTAGAATGTGTATTGTAAATAAGTCTCTAGTATGGGATCTAAGAGTCATTAGATCCCCATTGTTGTTTGTGTTAATTAACTCTGCTATTGTGATAATGTTGATTGGGTTTTCTGAGCTACAAGACGGCCAGTCCGGCCTAAAGGTCATGTCTGAGTCATCTAGGATGTGTAAAGGGATTAGTTAATTAGCCCATGTTAATTAGGTTTCTGGTCACAGGTGTATGTTCAGAGTAGAAAGAATATTGGTAAACACTGCGCTCTAGTGCAAACAACACAATAAATGTAAACCAGCAGCTGCATACATTGTGACAAACAATACGTGACAAATGGAAAAAAAAATGCAGCGCTAACGAAAATAAAGTAAAAGTAAACTAAACCTAATAAAGGAAGGATGATGTGCTTAACAGTAAAACATGTGTTAAAAAATCAATGTGCAAGGTGGCAAATATATAATAAGTCCACATTAAACAGAGGGATTGTTCAAAACTGTGATATTTAACGAAGACCTGCGTGAGCAGGTGTAAATTATGTACTGTCCCGGATATCCTTCCTAGCCTCGGTGGGGCTCTATGCTTCATTGACTCCATGTCAAATGACAGGGGAGTCCACGTCATCTGGTAAGAGTACCCACCCTTCTCTACTTCTTGATGTTTTATACTCTGATGCCTCCTACCTTTGTTTTGGCTTACAGTCACGGATGTCCTATATGTTGATGTTGGTTTACAGTCACGGATCTGCATTGCTTAGTAGTGACTTTGGTTTCCCTTATTTGTGGATCTACATCATTTACACCTGCTCACGCAGGTCTTCGTTAAATATCACAGTTTTGAACAATCCCTCTGTTTAATGTGGACTTATTATATATTTGCCACCTTGCACATTGTTTTTTTACACATGTTTTACTGTTAAGCACGTCATCCTTCCTTTATTAGGTTTAGTTTACTTTTACTTTATTTTCGTTAGCACTGCATTTTTTCTTCCGTATGCACCTCTTCTTTAACCGTATAAAAGAGCCTGTATTTTTCAATAAAAGAGTTTCCTGTTTGAACTTACATACAGCCTGCCTGGTGTTTGTTCTGAACTACACAACTGGATTAGAACGGCACATAGCTGTAGTTCTAGTCCCGGAGCATAGGATGACCGAACCATCAGATGTTGCGATCTGCAATCTGATTCTATAGTCGCAGAGGAGTGTCGGGAGAGCGGAACCGAGCGAGCAGGGGTTCGTTACACAGTGCCACCCATAAGAACCCATCTTTGCAGCCTATCAGTGTCGCCTATCAGTGCCCATCAGTGCCCACCAGTGCCACCCAGTCCCACCCATGAGTGCCCATCAGTGCTGCCTATCAATGCCCATCAGTGCTGCATATCAGTGCCACCCATCAGTGCCACCTACCAGTGCCCATCAGTGCCGCATATCAGTGCCCATCGTCAGTGCCCGCTCATTGGTGCCACCTCATCGGTGCCGCCTTATTAGTGCCTGTCAGTGCCGCCTTATCAGTGCCCATCAGTGAAAGAGAAAACTTACTTATTTACAAAAAATTTTAACATAAACAAAAGCAAAACTTTTATTTTTTTCAAAATTTTCCGTCTTTTTTTATTTGTTTAGCAAAAAATAAAAACCGCAGAGGTGATCAAATACCACCAAAAGAAAGCTCTATTTGTGGGAACAAAATGATAAAAATTTAGTTTGGGTACAGTGTAGCATGACCGCGCAATTGTCATTCAAACTGCAACAGCGCTGAAAGCTGAAAATTCGTCTGGGCAGGAAGGTGTATAAGTGCCCTTTATTGAAGTGGTTAATAACTGTGTGTTGAGTTATCTTGAGGGGACAGCAAATTTACTGTTATACAAGCTGTACACTCACTACTTTACATTGTAGCAAAGTGTAATTTATTCAGTGTTGTCACATGAAAGGTATAATAAAATATTTTAAAAATGTGAGGGGTGTACTCACTTTTGTGAGATACTGTAGATGATTTTTTGCTTCAAAAAATATGGGTTTATGAAAGATAAGGTGCCAAACAAATCTGATTTCTTTTTATGATGTAAGCAAAAATGTAGAGAAAGGGGTGGCTGTGGACAGAGTATACTTGAATTTCGTAAAAGTGTTTGACACAGTTCCCCTCACACGGCTAATGTGTAAGGTAAAATCTACAGGCTTGGACAATTACATTTTTAAATACATAGAAAACTGTCTAAAAGACCACATTTAGAGAAAAGTAGTCAACGATTCATGCTCTGAATAGTTTAAGGTCATTGGTTGTGTACCCCAAGGTTTAGTGCTCGTACGCTTAATTTTTAATATATTTATAAATGATATGGAGTTTGGTATTAAAAGTAACATTTTAGTGTTTAAAGATGGCACCAAGCTTTGCAGTGGAATAACATCCTTACATGATGTTTTCTAACTTGCAACTATGTAGCAAACGAGGTCTATTATTGATAAATGTAAAGTATTGCACTACATACTAGGGGAGTACAACTGGGGCAATCAAGGTGGAGACAGGTCTGGGTGTTCTGGTAGATTATAAGTTTAACCACTTCAGCCCCGGAAGGATTTGTCCCCTTCCTGACTTGGCCATTTTTTCGATACGGCACTGCGTTGCTTTAACTGACAATTGCGCGGTTGTGCAATGTTGTACCCAAACAAAATGTATGCCCTTTTTTCCTCACAAGTAGAGCTTTCTTTTGGTGGTATTTAATCACCTCTGCATTTTTGTTTTTGTTTTTTTGCACTATAAACAAAAAAAGAGTGACAATTTTGAAAAAAAACCACAATATTTTGTACTTTTTGCTATAATAAATATCACCTCAAAAAAATTTTAAAAACAAATTTCTTCATCAGTTTAGGCTGACATGTATTATTCTACCTATTTTTGGTAAAAAAAAATCGCAATAAGCATATATTGATTGGTTTGCTCAAAAGTGAAAGCGTCTACAAAATAGGGGATAGATTTATGGCATCTTTATTATTATTATTTTTTTACCAGTAATGGCGGCGATCTGCGATTTTTTTATTAGGACTGAGACATTGCGGCAGACAAATCGGACACTTTTGACACTTTTTTGGGACCATTGACATTTATACAGCGATCAGTGCTATAAATAGCCACTGATTACTGTATAAATGTCACTGGCAGGGAAGAGGTTAACACTAGAGGGCGATCAAGGGGTTAAATGTGTTCCCTATGTGTGTTCTAACTGTGGGGGGAATGTGGCTGACTAGAGGAGGAGAGAGATCGTTGTTCCTACTAAGTAAGATCTCTCTCCTCTCTCCTGACAGAACCGAGATTTGTGTTTTTACACACACAGAGCCCGGTTCTTGCTCTGCCACGAGCGATCGCAGGTGTCGGGCGGGCACGCACATTGGCTCCGGGGACACGCTGTGGGCTACAGCGTCTTATAGAGCCGACGCACAGCTATGAAAGCTTGCGCAGGGGAGCCAACCTGCTGCAGTATAACTATGGCGGCTGGACGGGAAGGGGTTAAAGTGTCATTAAACCCAGGCTATGAAAACCTCTCATTACATGCTATATAGCAGAATGTTCATACTCACAAAGTCACTAAAGCATTATTTTTGTGTAGAGTGAAATATACCTGGTTGATCCTGCCGTCTGTCCTTCCCATTTTCCCATGTGTCCCCACTGCAGGTTTGAGATTGAGTAGACCAGCTGATGTCCTCTACGAAGCATGCTCAATTTCAGTTCCTTTCAGTTTCCTTTTCAGTTCCCACATGACTATACAGTCATACATGTTGGCATATACACAGTGTTAAATGACACTCCCCTCCCTCTCTCCTCCTCCATGTCCTGCTAGTGCTAAACACTGTGGGGATGGGCAATAGTATGCTGATTATATACATTCACTAAGAAACTCAAAAAAATCTTAGATATAATATAAATCAGCATTAAATACATCAATGCAATTGCTAATACCTGTAAAGGAAAAAGGAGCCTTGGATGCAGATGCCATCTGAACAAAATAAAAACTAGTGTCAATAATCTCTGCCTACACCATAATAAAGTGGTTATAAAGCTTTGTTTTTTTTGTTTTTTTTTATAAAAATAACAAATATGCCTATACTTACCTGCTCTGTACAATGGTTTTGCTCAGATCAGTCTTGATCCTCTCCTTCTGGGGTCCCCCACCAGCACTCCAGACCCCTCCTATTCATCGGGTGCCCCAGGGAAAGCTACTTTCCCTGGGGGAACCTTGCATGCTCGCTCCTGGTCCCGATACTGCGTCCATTGGAGAGAGAGGAGGAGAGGACAGAGACAGCGGCAGCCGCTGCGCTTGTGCACATTCCTGGATCAGATGAGCTCAGGTAATAAAAAGGTGGAGTCTGGGGGAGCTACATCACAGATGTTTTTTTTTTACCTTAATGCATAGAATGCAGAACTTTAATGTGCAAAAAATACACATGTGATATTCAATAAAGATTTATAAGGAGCTGTAAAACAGTTATTTGATATTTATATTCTAATTTGAACGGCTCCTCCTTTTTAATCATGTGACTGGCACAGCACCAATCAGGGCTGGCAAGACACAGACTCACACTGCAGAGAGCATATATCAACAGAGTAATAGAAGCCCCTCCCAAAGTTATTTTCCTGCAGATAGCAAAGAACAGGGAAAGATCATGTGACCACACAACAGCGCTGCAGAACTAAAGTACCTAGAGGATTAAAAAAAACAAAATACAGTGGGATAAAATATACGATTTGCAGTGCCTTGAAAAAGTATTTATACCCCTTGAAATTTTCCACATTTTGTCATGTTACAACCAAAAACGTAAATGTGGGATTTTATGTGATAGACCAACACAAAGTGGCACATAATTGTGAAGTTGAAGGAAAATGATAAATAGAGTGAAATTTTCACCCATTCTTCTTTGCAAAATAGCTCAAGCTCAGTAGGATTGGATGGAGAGCGTCTGTGAACAGCAATTTTAAAGTCTTACCACAGATTCTCAGTTGGATTTAGGTCTGGACTTTAAATGGGCCATTCTAACACATGAATATGCTTTGATCTAAACCATTCCATTGTAGCTCTGGCTGTATGTTTAGGGTCGTTGTCCTGCTGGAAGGGGAACCTCCGCCCCAGTCTCAAGTCTTTTGCAGAATCTAAAGGCCCGTACACAGGATCAAACTTTTTGACAACAAACATGCAAATTAGCTGTTTTGGAGCAACATCCGAACATGTGTACGCTCCATCGGACAAACTTTTTCAGTTTCCATCGGACTTTTGCTGGCCGATGGAGCAAAGTCCGATCGTGTGTTCACAAAAGCATTGGACTTTTGTACAAACTACAGTACGCGGCCGCGAGAATGTTTCCAGCGCAAACCCATCGCGCTGGTTCTCGGCGACAGGGTACTGTACATCTCGCGCTGGCTGCAATTTTCCTATTGCGCCAAGCACGAGAGGGAATTCCCCTCTGGGGGCATACCAGGCCCTTAGGTCTGGTATGGATTTTCAGGGGAATCCCCTACGCCGAAAAAACGGCATGGGGGTCCCCTCAAGATCCATACCAGACCCTTATCCGAGCACGCAGCCCGTCCGGTCAGGAAAGGGGGTGGGGACGAGCGAGCGCCCCCCCTCCTGAGCTGTACCAGGCCGCATGCCCTCAACATGGGGGGTGGGTGCTTTGGGGGAGGGGGGCACCCTGCGGCCCCCACCCCAAAGCACCTTGTCCCCATGTTGATGAGGACAAGGGCCTCTTCCCGACAACCCTGGCCGTTGGTTGTTGGGGTCTGCGGGCAGGGGGCTTATTGGAATCCTGAGCCACTCTTAATAAAGGGGCCCCCAGATCCCGGCCCCCACCCTATGTGAATGAGTATGGGGTACAGCGTACCCCTACCCATTCACCTAGGGAAAAAAGTGTCAATAAATAAAACACACCACAGGTTTTAAAATTAATTTATTAGGCAGCTCCGGGGTCTTCTTCCGACTTTGGGAGTCTTTTTCCGACTTCGGGGGTCATCCTATGACCACGCCCCCTTATGACCCCACAGTCCCAGCATGCCACGGGACTGTGATGTCATAGGGGGCGGGGTCACTATCTATATAAGTCATAGCAGAGCGCACAGACAGCATTTCAGCCGGAGAGAGCGTCGTGTCAACATCTCTGGAAGAGAAGAGGGAAGAAGACGATCCAGATGTCCCGGAGCTGCCTAATAAATTAATTTTAAAACCTGTCTAGTGTGTTTTATTTATTGACACTTTTTTTCCTAGGTGAATGGGTAGGGGTACCCTGTACCCCACACTCATTCACATAGGGTGGGGGCCGGGATCTGGGGGCCCCCTTATTAAAAGGGCCTCCCGGATTCCGATAAGCCCCCCCACCCACAGACCCCGACAACCAACGGCCAGGGTTGTCGGGAAGAGGCCCTTGTCCTCATCAACATGGGGACAAGGTGCTTTGGGGTGGGGGGGCAGCAGGGCGCCCCTCCCCCAAAGAACCCACCCCCAATGTTGAGGGCATGCAGCCTGGTACTCCTCAGGAGGGGGGGCGCTTGCTCGTCCCCACCCCCTTTCCTGACCAGCCGTGCTGTGTGCTCGGATAAGGGTCTGGTATGGATTTGGGGGGACCCCATGCCGTTTTTTTGGCGTAGGGGGTTCCCCTTAAAATCCATACTAGACCTAAGGGCCTGGTATGCCCCTGCCGGTTTTTTATTAAAAATTTGGCGTGGAGTTCCCCCTCAAGATTCATACCAAACACAGTGTCTGGCATTGGCGTGGATCCAAGTCGGATCCCCGCACCAGTGTGAACCCGGCTCGCAAGGTGTCAATCTCGCCAATAAAAGTGGCGAGATTGACACAATATCAGACAACAATACAGAAGTTGGCCAAAGGGTGGTGGTAAAGAGCTGAAAAACCACGTGATTTGGTGAAAGTCTGCTGGAAAAGTCCTGTCGTCTGTATGCAAGACAAACTTCTGGCCAACGCTCTTTGCACAAAAATCCAAGGGAAAGTTTGTACAAAGTCCTATCGTGTGTATGGGACTTAACAGCTTTTCTTCTAAGATTGCCCTGTATTTGGCTACATCCATCTTCCTATCATCTCTGACCAGCTCCTCTGTCCCTGCTGAAGAAAAGCATCCCCACAACATGATGGTGCCATCACCATGTTTCACTGTGGGGATGGTGTGTTCAGGGTGACGTGCAGTGTTAGTTTTCTGCCACAAATAGCATTTTGCTTTTAGGCCAAAAAGTTTAATTTTGGTCTCATCTGACCAGAGCACCTTCTTCCACATGTTTGCTGTGTCCCACACATGACTTCTCGCAAACTGCAAATGGGACTTCTTATGGCTTTCTTTCAACAATGACTTTCTTCTTGCCACTCTTCCATAAAGGCCAGATTTGTGGAGTGCATGACTAATAGTTGTCCTGTGGACAGATTCTCCCACCTGAGCTGTGGATCTCTGCAGCTCCTCCAGAGTTACCATGGGCCTCTTAGCTGCTTCTCTGATTAATGCTCTGTCAGTTTAGGTGGATGGCCATGCCTTGGTAGGTTTGCAGTTGTCCCATACTCTTTCCATTTTCAGATGATGGATTGAACAGCTCCGTGAGATGTTCAAAGCTTGTGATATGTTTTATAACCTAACCCTGCTTTAAACTTTTCCACAACTTTATCCCTGAACTGTCTGATGTGTTCCTTGGTCTTCATGATGCTGTTTGATCATTAAGGTTCTCTAACAAACCTCTGAGGGCTTCATAGAACAGCTGTATTGAGATTAAATTACACACAGATGAACTCTATTTACTAATTAGGTATCTTCTGAAGGGAATTGGTTCCACTAGATTTCAGTTAGGGGTATCAGAGTAAAGGGGGATGAATGCAAATGCACGCCACACTCTTATGATATTTATTTGTAATACATTTTGAAAACTATGTATCGTTTTCCTTCCACTTCACAATTATGTGCCACTTTGGGTTGGTCTATCACATAAAATCCCAATAAAATACATTTACGTTTTTTGTTGTAATATGACAAAATGTGGAAAATGTCAAGGGGTGTGAATACTTTTTCAAGGCACTGTATGTGAATGAACTAATGGCAATTAACATTTCTCTCTTTAGTATCACATTATTAATAGCATAGAATGTCAAGCTGCAGTTTCTACAGCAAGAAAAATACTTTCTTGTATTTAAAAGAGATAAGGACTCCAGAGAGAGAGAGACATAATTTTGTCCCTGTACAAATCATTAGTAAGACCCCATCTAGAATATGCACTTCAGTTTTGGGCAATGCTGTAGCTGCTGACTTTTAAAAAAAGGACACTCACCTGTCCAGGGACCTAGTGCCATCCTCACCTGGGCCGGTTCTTCACCTGTCCTTGGGTCCCTGGCACCAGCATGTTTACTGTGGGACTGTGATTCCTTGTGGCTTCACAGCCGGATTCCAACTGCACATGAGCGAGCTACGCTGCGCTTTGTGAATGATCCCACAGCCTTCTGGGACCTATGACATGTCCCGGAAGGTTACGGCAGGGGAGAGAATCGCCACGGTGATCCAACCAGAAGTAGGAGCAGGTACCTGTTAAAACCAGGTACTCACTCCCCTCCCACAAAGACAAGTGCCAAAAGTAAAAGAGGAGGAGGGGGATGACATAAAGTGGAACTTCCCCTTTAGTGGGAAGTTCCGCTTTAAAGAGCTATATGATCAACATGTATAAATACATAAGTGGTCCATATAGGGAAGTTTGTGTGGAGTTATTCACTTTAAGGTCATCGCAAAGGACAAGGGAACGCTTTACGTCTGGAAGAAAAGAGACAGTTACTCGGTCAAGATCCTGACTATGGCGCATCATTTGGTGATACCTTAACTACATGGACTTGTGTCTTTTTTTAACCAGATTAGCTTTGTAACTATGAATGATTTGGATTTTTTGAACTACAATTGGTATGTGTATTGGGATATATCCCTATGTCTTGATTTAGGTAGAGTTAAGAATATTGGACTTTTCATTTGACTGAAGCCTACATACAAGATTCTTATGTGCACCCTATGTGCTATCAGTTGTGCTCTGTTTGGCAGTCCATGACTGGATAATAGTGAAATGGGATAAACAGAGATAGTATACATTATATCAAATTTATCAAGAGCTAATGTTGACAAAATAAACATATTGCTGTTTTAATCCCGCTGTGCTTTGGTCTGCTTGTAGACCACTGAGTGCTATGCAAATTAGAAAACATGGACATAATGGTCAACTTCTGTAACCCTCTGAGCCTGAAATTCTGGGAGATGGTTATTCATGGTGATACCCATGTAACAAACAATCATGACAATTCATGGACAATAAATGAGCAATGTTGCCAGTACTTGGGCAATAGATAGGCAATTGTAAAAATACATGGCCACTGAATGGGCAATTCATAAAAAATAGAATGCAGAGATGATAATTTTAGCCCAGTCTACCTTCCCTCACTCTCTTATTATTATACACAATACTTTCAGCTGCAGGCAGTAATCCACAGAAAACTGGGCATGAAAGGCGTCTTGTTCCTGGGCGACAGCAACTTGCTCCTCAACCTCCAATGGTGGGTGCTGCTCCTTCCTCCTCCAACCCCTCCCTGTTGCCACCAGAAGGTCGTGTGTGGCCAGAGGGAGGGGTCAGAGGAGTAAAGAGCAATGTATGTACCTCGTCCAGCCTCTATCCCATCCATAGCTTTGTCTCTTTCCCCAGTCTGCATCATGTCTGGAAGTAGTGCTACTGATGGTCAAAGTCTCCAGGGCAGATCTGCAGTGTTCCAAGCTACAGTATGTCAGTTAAATGTCTTCTAGGGAAATATGTCATGTTATACATGATTACCTTTTCTCTTTTTATTTTACATACACTGGCTGAGGACTGTCTGCCCAGTGCTATTATATACCTTTAATCAATTTCTAAATAATTTGACAGTGAATATGCACATTGAGATTTACATAGGCCATACTATGATTAGTTGCATGTAGAAGACTGTGGTGAATTTTAAAGCTGAGAACATTTAAAATTTATTGGCTTTTCATTTTCAGAGCATCCACTCTCAGCTGACTTTACATTTAATGAAAGTTATTGATTTTCTGTTTGTTTTTAGTTTATACACGTGGAAGCAGAATACATTTTCTACACTAAGCAACTTAACAATTCATCAGAAGAATTTAATCGGGCTTCAAAAATCTGCTGGATTTGCCATTACTGTACAATTTGAAGCCTTACTGTGAAGATCAATAATGCAGGATGTTTTTAAACATGTAAATTACACAGTCATAATGCAACTTCCCCTGATGTGAATATTCACTGTATTATATCCTTTAACCCTTAGCATTATACTGCTTATATAAGAGCCATGATAAGGAAGGTTCAAAAATGTCTTTAATTAGGTGTAATGCCGCGTACACAGGAGCAGACTTTTCGACAGATTAGGTCTGGCAGACTTTTCGACGGACTTTCCGACGGACTTTCCGGCGGACTTTCGAATGAACGGACTTGCCTACACACGATCAACCAAAGTCCGATGGATTCGTACGTGATGACGTACGACCGGACTAAAATAAGGAAGTTCATAGCCAGTAGCCAATAGCTGCCCTAGTGTTGGTTTTTGTCATACAGACGGGCGGACTTTTCGACTGGACTCGAGTCCGTCAGAAAGATTCGAAACATGTTTTATTTCTAGGTCCGTCTGACTTTTGGGAAAAAAAAGTCCGCTGGAGCCCACACATGGTCGAATTGTCCAACGGAGTCCGGTCCGCCAGACCTAGTCCATCGAAAAGTCCGCTCGTGTGTACGTGGCATTACACATACAATTTCTTTTAGGCAGAGTAAGTCTATCCCTAGAGACTGCTTAGGGCAATAGCTAACTTTTCCTAGCAAAGGTGCCTTGTTAAAGAGTCCATGTACTGGGGGGGGTCTATACTTAGTGGAGAGGTGTGTGTGTACTGAGGGAGGGGGGTCTATACTGAGGGAAGGGGTCTGAGCAGGAATGGACAGACCAGGTATTCCAGCCATGAGCTGCTCACGGTGTCCGGCAAGGCGGGTCAGTTCAATGAGGGAGCAACACACTTCACAGGGGGGTATAGACAGGACTTGTGCTAGACTATTTTGCACCCTTTTTATACCGTATATAAAATATATTTTAGAGGTATAGAAGTTTTTTTTTTCTTGCCTAAGGTGCAAAATAGTCTAGCACCAGCCCTGGTTCCAGGTATCTTTTACATTCCACATAATATAACATAAAAATTCAGCATAGAGCATGAGAAACCCTCATAAAGGCCACCGCAGGAGTGCAAGCCCAGGAACGTGAGTATAGATACAATATCTCACCAATAGAGCCCTAGAGAGATGCGATAAACTGTTAGGTGATTTATCTATGCAGCATTTACTAAAAACTGAGATGCCTTTTTTTTTTTAATGGACTGACCTTTTAATTTTTCTATAATAATATATAACCAATGAAAGTCACTGCATAGGAATTCTTTTTTTTTCATTTGTCAAAATATTCTTGGTGAAACAAACCAAGAGAACATTTATAGACTGAAAAGGCTGTGAAAACAGCAATGATAATGTGCAAAGTACTGAGATGGCAACATTTTAATTGTAACTAAAGGCAATTTTCTTTTTTATTTTAGATAGCTTAAGGGAAGGTTATACCTAGGGTTGTCCCGATACCACTTTTTTAGGACCGAGTACAAGTACCGATACTTTTTTTTCAAGTACTTGCCGATACCGATTACCGATACTTTTTTTTTAATGTCACGTGACAGTTTTTTTTTTTGCTATTTTTATGGGGGGATTGGTGAACGTTGTATGTGTGTGTGTGTGTGTTTTTTTTTTTTTTTTACAATTTTTATTTTTTACAATAATATTTTTTAATTCTTTATTGTTTTTTTTTTTTTAATCAGCCCTTTTGGGGGGCTTTGGTGAGATATCAGGGGTCTTAACAGACCTCTGATATCTCCCCCTTGAGACAGAGAAAGAGACAGAGGATAGAGATTCCCCAGTCCCTTTCTCTGCAGCCTCAGCTGCACTGAGAATGAATGGAGAGAAGACAGTGGCTCCTCTCCATTCATAAACTGACACATTGTAATCACAAGAGATTACAATGTTTCAGTTATGTGAATGGACAGAATCAGCTGACTCTATCCATACACAAAGGAAGGAGGAGGGGGACGGAGGAACTGAGGGGGAGAACGGAGGGGACAGATAAGGAGAGAGGAACGGAGGGGGGGAACGGAGGGGACAGATAAGGAGAGAGGAACGGAGGGGGAGAACGGAGGGGACAGATAAGGAGAGAGGAACGGAGGGGGAGAACGGAGGGGACAGATAAGGAGAGAGGAACGGAGGGGGAGAACGGAGGGGACAGATAAGGAGAGAGGAACGGAGGGGGAGAACGGAGGGGACAGATAAGGAGAGAGGAACGGAGGGGGAGAACGGAGGGGACAGATAAGGAGAGAGGAACGGAGGGGGAGAACGGAGGGGACAGATAAGGAGAGAGGAACGGAGGGGGAGAACGGAGGGGGGCAGATAAGGAGAGAGGAATGCAGGGGACAGCGGAGAGGCACAGAGGAAAGGAGGGGGCATGGAGGAGGATGCAGTGACAGTCAGCGGTGACCGATCACCGCTGTATGTCACTAAAGCTGGTGAAAGCCGCTGGGGGAGAAACTTGTAACTCCCCCACGCACCGATCACAGCTGTCTTTCAGGTATCGGGGGAAGCATCGGGAGCATTTGCCCGAGTACAAGTACTTGGGCAAATGCTCGGTATCGGTGCTGATACCGATACTAGTATCGGTATCGGGACAACCCTAGTTATACCCCTGTCAGTTTTTTGCCATGTGTCCCATTGGAGAGATTTTCCTTTACTTTCTGTTCCATAGTCAAAACAGGAAATGAAGGGAAATCCTGGTGTGTCACGAGAGTCACCAGAACCAGTGTCCCCATTGGAAGATTTTCCCTCTTTTAGTGTCTCGACGTCAAACCAAAATGTAGGATTTTCTTTTACTTTCACTTTCGATGATAATGGTAAACAGGACTTAAAAAATAGGACCACTATAAGGATCATGGGGCAGGTTTTAACTTTTAGGACCACTCTCATCACAACTTCATTAAAGATGGGTATGAAGTTGTCTTTTGCCCAACGGTTAAATTCTGTATGTACTACCTCACTCTCTATAACAGATGACAAGGCTGAGTCTTGTAATGCACCCGCTGCCTCACTACCCCATAGTCCTTTAACCACTTGCCGACTGGCGCACGCCGATATATGTTGGCAGAGTGGTACCAGGGCGTACCTGTATGTCCCTCCATAAAAGAATGATAGCGGGTGGGGGGCGCGCGCGCCCGCCATTGGTGCATGCCTGCGGGTCACACAGACTCGATGTCCGCCAGTAGCCCACGATAGCGGTAGGCAGAGGCAGAACAGGGAACTGCCTATGTAAACAAGCCATTTTCTGCCTAGTGACATGACAGGGATCTACTGCTCCAAGTAATCGGGAACAGTGATCTCTGTCATGTTTCAGTAAGCTCTTCCACCCTACAGTTATAACACACCTAGGGAACACACTTAACCCCTTGATCACCCCCTAGTGTTAACCCCTACCCTGCCAGTGTCATTTTTACATTGATCAGTGCATTTTTATAGCACTGATTAATGTAATAATGTCACTGGTCCCCAAAAAGAGTAATTTGGGGTCAGATTTGTCCGTCGCAATGGTGCAGTCAGGCTAAAAATCACAGATCGCCGCCATTTTTAGTAAAAACAATAAAAAAATAAAAGTCCCCAAATCTATCCCGTAGTTTGTAGACGCAATAACTTTTGCGCCAACCAATCAATATATGCCTATTGCGATTTTTTTTACCAAAAATATGTAGGAGAATATATATCGGCCTAAACTGATGAACAAATTAGGTTTTTTTATAAAAATTTTTGGATATGTATTATAGCAGAAAGAAAAAAAAAGTTTTTTTTAAAAATTGTTGCGAATGTCAGTTAAAGCGACGCAGTGCCATATCGCAAAAAATGCTCTGGTCATTAAGGGGGCAAATCCTTCCAGGGCTGAAGTGGTTCAATACAACTCTTCCAGAGTTTCTAAAATGGAATCATCCTTGGTTCTAGGAGGGGATGATTCAAGCTCTACCAATTGTTCTAAATTATGTGCATCCACTGTAAGGGCATAATATCTTTTAACTGTTAGGTTTTGTATAAATGTATTCAGGTCAATAAATAGCTCAAATTGGTTCAGGGTACTGCGAGAAGCAAAGTTTAACCCTTTTCTGAGTAGATATAATTCTGTGTAAGAAAACACAGAATGAGAAAGATTAAATATCTTTATGGTAGAGTTAATGGTGACTGTTTCCTTCCCCTTTTAACATTTCTTCCCGCTCCTTCTTCTCGTGTATTTTCTCTTTTCTCATATTTCTTAGAGGTTTGGAAGGGCTCTTCTTTACCTTCTGTGCTGCGATTTTCTTCTCTCCCACAGCACCTTTCTCAAAAAGAAATGGGGAAGGACCACTACTAATACACGGACAAACCAATGATGACCCAATTTCTCCAGAACCACTATTATTTATCTCCAAATCATGTAATCCTATAGGAGTTAACTTATCGCCGGTAGGGTTTCTAGGGGAGGCACAAGGTTTTACTTCTGTCATTGAGGCAGGGTCCTCTGCCTTTTCAGAAGCTCTAGAGGGACCAAGGTGTCCTACTTCCTTAAGGGGTGTCATATTAGTATCATATTTACTTATGCCTCTCCTGGGTTCAGAAAGGGCCTTGTGTTTTGAGAAGCTCCTAACTTCTCCATTAGATTCTTTTGTATTGCTATTGTTATTGTAATGATTTTTCCTTCTCATGGGTCCTTTCCTATTCTTTCGAGGATACCTATCCATCCTTTTCTCGTTATGTCAATTTTCCTGGCCTCTCCAGTTCTTCAAAGCTCTCATATGCAATCAGACACATGGAGCACCATCTTTTTGGTATGTAGGAGTGCCATGAGTGAGACTGGAACAAGGTTTCCTAAAGGGTGAGTAGGGTGATAGTAAGCAATATTTCACTCATGCAATACTCATGTTTGTGTTTACTTTTTACAGGAACCTTGATAAAGGATTTCAAACAATGGTTGTTTTGAGATATTATAATAATTAGGGTCCATGCACACTGGGCTTAAAAAGTGCTGCTTCTACAGAAGTTTTGCATTTGTCTGTAGAAGCAGCTCAGTGTTATTCTATGTGTCCATGCACATTAGGACGTTAATGGCATATTTTAAGGTCAGCTTTTAGAGGCAGAAAAAAGTTTGTGTTGTTGAGAGGCGTTTTCTGGCAGAAAAAAACATTAAATGTTCCTAAACACCTGTACATTTACAAAAACGCTCTATATGAGCATTTTTTGCCAAAAGAACTTGCATTTTTTTTAATCCAAGTGTGCATAGATTCTTAAGGATACTGGGTGATAAGCTAGTGACATTTGTAAAACACTTTTGGATTTCAAATGGCACCATCTGTTTAGCCACTTCCAGAATTCACTTTTAAGTTGTAAAGCTGGCCATACATGTGGCAATTTCAGTCAATTTCTACTACTTTTCATTGCACAATTTCAACTAATCACCACAAACGATGCAGTCTAGGACTCACAACTTTAAACAACCACAAGAACTTAGTCAGTTGTTGAGTTAAAAAAAAAAATAATATGACAACTATAATAAAAGTAATTACATTTTTCAGGAAATGTATGGATGGAGGAATATAGTCAGTTTTTTTGTTTAACCCACTGGTTGAACAAAAAAAATTACTTATCTATGGGTTGCCTTACTCTTTGGATGAAATAGGATGGTGAAAAGGGTAATGGTGTGCATTTACACTGCAGAAAAACCAACCTAAATTCAAATTTCTTTTGGCTAACTATGCTAATAAACTGCTAAATGTTATCTGAATAGTGATGGATGGTGTTTTTTACAAACATTTGGAATGTGGACATGTTGAAAGTCGACTGTCTATTCAAGTCTCAAGTCATTTAAAAAAATACTTTTGTTCATTGTTTGCCATGGACTTCAAATCTTTCTTTTCTTTTACCATTTAGACAATTATAGCTCTACAGCAAGACAGATGTTGTTCGATAGCTTTTCTGCCTTTGGACACAAATATAGCTATTTGCTGATTATTTCCCATGGTAAAGGGTTTACTAGTTTTAATTTTAAAAACAGAGGAGTGGAGCGGCTTTGTGGCTCTGTAAATAAGGTTGTGCATCTCAATGTTCTGCAAATGCTTAAGTGGTCTACATCTGTTTTCTCCCAGTTGCATTTTTCAAACATGAATTTCCATTTTAAAAAGACTCATAAAATCTCTACCGTTTCTCCATGGATCTATTAGCAATAAAAGAGCCTACCGAGGGTTTCGCAGTCATGGAAAATGTACGGTGATAATAGGCTGTCCTGCTGTTACATGGCTTATGCAAACTTTACATTCATCACGTCAGAACCATCTACCCGCAGGGCGGAAACACAGGAGACGAGCACAGGGAAAAAAATGTTCCAAAAATGAAGCTTTTCCTCTACAAATATATACAGTGTGTACACATTCATAAATCAGATCTAAAAGCATGTAAGAAGGACAAGATTTCTTTTTTTAAGTGTCAATAAACCTAAATGTTAAATTCCTAAACCATTAAAGCCCATGTCTATCCAAAACTGATATATGAGTAATATGTAGGTTTTTAACAGTTAAAAACACAATTTAAATATCAAATATTGGTGAATTAGTGAATTAGGCCTTTAATAACATTAATTGCTATTTATACAAAGGTTCTCAAATAATGACAAATCTTGATTTATGTCACATTCAAACTTTTTTATATGTTGAAGAAAACTGTGCAATTGACAGCCTGGTAAAAGCAATCAGCAATCTTTCATTTTTCTGACCATTTGTGCTACATTTTTATGTAGTTTTATAGTATCAGTTATTTCAAGCTCAGCAAATGAGTAAGCTACATGTTAGCTACATGTCATAGAGAAACTAGAACTACAGTTGTGAGTACTAATATAGTCACACATTTTTCTCTTTTTCTCTTCATTTTTCTCTTTTTTTAAGTGCATTATTAAGCATTATTAAGCTTTATTTAATAAGGTAAATAGCAATGTGCACATCCTTTATTATTAGGCAAACGTAACCTGTCACTAATACATTCTTCTACCTTTTTTTCTATTATATAGAAAAACAGCTGCACCGCATTTGCCTCTTTTGGAACAAAATAAACCTCCCTCTGTTTCCTTCTCATTTGTCCCTCTTTTTGGTCTGATGGATGGACCTCTATAAAAAAAATATTTATATTTATTTAATATTTAACTACCCAAGGTGTTCTGCACTAAACCTTTCATTTTTTTGTGGTCTGCCTAACTGGGGGTGTGGCAGGGTTATGTCCTTTGCACACATAGTTTGTGCTTAAAGCAAGGCTTACCTGGTGGTACTGGAAATATCTCCTTAACATGGTTTAGGAGATATTTACCATATATGCTTGCACCAACGTCATCAGCGCATGTGTACTAAAGAAAGGGCACGATCGTGCCATTTCTACAGAGCCCATGTCGTGACCGTCAGCTCCCACACGCATGCGCAGGAGTGATGTTACGCGACTCCTACCTGTCACAGAGCTGGAGTCCACGGCCCCGAAAGGAAGAGGGGTGAAGATGGATGCAGCCACCAGAGGGGACATCGCGGGCTTCGTTTTCAGGTAAGTGTCCCTCATTTTCATTTCCACTGTAACTAAATATGGCACTGTGGGAATGTCTGGTTGCTATGCCTGGTGTCTACACTAAAAAAAGTTACTACTTCTTAAGGTATTGATAAATATAATTATTATTTAATTGACTGATTTAAATTTAAATGGAACAGTTGGATTTGAAGTCCCAGGTACAGTACTTGAAAGAATAAATGATTGATAACATTAATTAGCATCCTATGTGGGCATTTTAATATTTTTGTGAAAATAGTATAAAGGTGGCATTTTACCACATATTACTACCTAGTACTGCATTTAGGTATAGTTTATGCTGAAATAAAGCAATCAATCTTTTACTTTCTTTACTTCTTTTGAAATGTACTAAAATAAATGTTATTATGATATTTTTTTGATACAATTCTAAAGGCATCACTTGGCTTAATAATTTCATAAATTGTGTCATGTGTGTATGGGACTTTCACAACATCAGATATAATTCAAACACCAAAAGATATATAAAAACTGTTTATTACATCTTTATTACTGAACAGAAAAACATATCTCAAAACATATACTGCAGGCTTAGACCATAGGTAAAAAGATCCCTATATGCAACTCTCATAGGTTCAAGTGTAACAGTCTTGATGTAAATGCTTCTCGATGCATTACAAGTATCATATTTATGCCCCTGAGGAAGAGTGATATTCGAAGTGCATCGGGAAGCTTTTACATCAAGACTGTTACACTTGAAGCCGGGAGTTGCATATGTGGCTCTGTTCTTCTATGGTCTAAGCCTACAGTATATATTTTGAGATATGGTTTCTGTAATAAAGATGTAATACACTGTTACCATATCATTTTTGGTGCTGTGAAAGTCCTATACACCCATGACACAATTTATTTGATAGACTATTTCTGGGATGTTGGCAGCCAAGTTGCTTCCAAACACACCAGTTGTCTTTTGTCACTTGCATTGATCAGTTTTCGTCAATAAAAAATTAGTGAAAGTGTGCGTGAAAAAAAGTCCAATAAGTGGAAAGGTCCTGGAGAAGACCGGTGTCCGGGTGGTGGTTACTCAGGTATGGAATACACTGGCAATGGCCGGCATGTAGAGCATCAAGGATGGTACATCTTCAACCAAAGGGAGAAGTATATCTTCTCTTACCGGAAATGGTGGACTCGAGTGTCAGCGACAACAAGTCAGACTGGACGGCCAAAGAACTCTTATCCGGGGGGGTATGGAAAGAAAAAATGCCGGAAATGGTGGACTCGCATGTCAGCAACCATGACTTACACCGCTCTTCTCCAGACTTACACCGGTCTTCTCCAGAGAATGGAAACATTCTCCAGGACCTTTCCACTTATTGGACTTTTTTCACTCACACTTTTATTCATTTTTGATTGTTTTTTGTGTGATTGATTTTCCATTACCCAGTTATTATTTGTATATTGTTATACATGTTTACCTTTTAGTGCTACATTCATCATCCAATACCCATAGCAGCCCACGCAGCTGCTATGGGACCTGGGAAGAGAAGGGGGCCCCATTAGAGGGGCTGTTTAAGCACTATTTTATAGAACATCTGTGTGCCGCCTGTGAAGATAACACATATCCATCACTGTATTGTTATTTATAATGAAAGACAACATTTTTTATTTAATTTGGATATAAGGAAGAGAAATTGGAATCATCCTCTCGGTTTGTCTTTTTTTACCGTTATCACTGAGAGTGAAGAAAAAAGAAACTCCTAAATTATGATTTGTCACCAGCACAAAAATGCTCAAAAGAGGGGATAGCTTGCAGTCTACAGACTGGGATACATGCATGCAGGTACCAGCTCTGGTGTAAGCTTGCCACAGTTCCATTAGAACCAGTGCTGTAACAATAGCCATAGCATAGGGACATAGGGACACTAGGTGCCCCTGGTAACAACCAGGGATTTCTTACTTTGAAGGGATTTCCTCTCACTTCCTGTTCAGGTCATGGGACAGGAAGTGATATCTCCCAAATGTAAACAGATGGGAAAAAAATAATGTCTGGCGATAACCCTTGACAGCAGTCTCTTTTGCATGCTGTGCAGGAGAATGAGCATTTCTTGCTTTGTAGTGTAGATTTATTGCCCTTAGAGCTTCTGATCACCCTGGCCAGCACTGAAATTAAACCTGTATGTCTAATGCAGTCGTTTTAATTTTGTAAAAATCCCAGAGTGTCTTGTTTGCTCAGCTAAAAAAAAACAGCTATTTGTAGTTGAGCAAAAAATAAACCCACATTTTAAAGGAAGTTTGTATTAGGGTTATAGATTAAATGCATGCATGAGTACTAACAATTATATTATAATATAAATATTGTGCTGGACATAATTGTTACTACAACTCCTATTTCTTTTAACTGGCTACTGCGGAACCTCTTTCAGCTTGTTGGGGTGAAGGGGAGGATAGAATTTACACTGGGGTCTTAAGATGTCCCCCTGTTCCCTGACAACTTCTATACATAGTAATGTACTGACTGACAGTTCTCCTGCGACCTGTTCTTGATTTAGAAATACTTTAGGTTAATGAGGAATTCCATCCTCTCAGGGTTAAATTTGCTGTTAACCCCCTCACCATTTTTCCTTTGTTTGTTTAAATAAAATACCCACCGTTCCAGTGAATACATTGTTGACTGGCTGTGATATGCCAGGTTCCATACTACCATCTTCTTTTCTGACATCATCAGGGTCAAGCTATCTTTTCTAAATTCTTCCATCTGGCCTCCCGCTACAGGTCCACCCTCCTACAGCCACTGACTGTAGGTTGATGCTTCCTGGGATACCTGTGTGGATATCTTAAGATTCTGCTGAAGTGAAGCAGAGTACACATCATGTCTAGGCAAGAATAGAGGTGGGGGAGGGCTAGAGCAAACAATTTTGCTTATAGGATTGCAGAGGAGAAAAGGGTTGCAACAATGTAAACTGCTTTTGGGGAGTGAAGGTCCGCTTTAAGATAAACGACAGCAGGGAGGTCACTGGATCTCCTCATCAAACTTTTCCTATGGGGTTCCATTATCTCTGGTTCTGATCTCTGATCAGGGCAGAAAGCAATGTTTGCAGCCTAGTGTGCTAGAACTCAAGGTGCTTTATTCTAAGTTCTATGTTATGCAGCTGGACCTCGTAGAAATTTTCTGTGCAGGGCTGCCCTGTCCTCTTCCAGTCTCTGAACTTCCAGTGCTGCAGGGGTCAAAAGCCTTGGGTCCTTGGGGAAAAGAAAGCCCCGAGATGTGGGACTGGATAAATGCCGTGGAAGAGACCTACACCATGGAGCAGATTCACTATAACAAAGAGGAAAAGGTAGAAGTAGACAAATGGAAATGTTGGAAGGAGTTTAAAAAATCATGGAGTTATGCAGAAAAAATTAGGATTTAAACTAGCTATCAAGAAGATCATAGGTATTGCACAAAGGTTGGGGAGGGGGAAGGGAGGGAGGGGGGGTTATATATGTATATATATATATATATATATATATATATATATATATATATATATATATATATATATATATATATATATATATACACAGATATTTATGGTAAAACGGAGAGATTTATAAATAAAGATAAAATTTTAGAAAGCGAAAGAGGGAGGGGAACTAAGGGTTGGGCCTTGTTAGGCTGTATGAATTTTTTTTCACTATTCCCTTGTAAACCCCTGTTGTTTTTTTTTTCTGAAACGAAATATATGCCACAGTGATGAAGAGATGACAAGAGACATATATGACATATATTAGGTCTCTCTAGAAATTTTCTGAGGTGGCAAAAGTTTCTGACTAGGGCCTGCCCCCTCCCCCCTCCTCCTCCCTCCTCCTCCATTGAGAAACATTCTTTTATTGCATTCACTGCCTGTAACATGATTTGTGAATGTGAGAGTGAATCACGTGACTCATCAGACTCTCCCCCATAGATTGTGTTAGAGGCACTGAAAGTCAGGAACTCTTTCACAACAGTTTCACAAAATACCTGAACCTTTTTACTCCCACAGCACTGAAAGTTCACAGACAGGAAGAGGACAGGGCATCCCTGCAGTGAAGATTTCTACAGAAATCAGCTGCCTGCATGACATGGGATATTCTTTATTACAGGTAAGTTGGATCACTAAAGCTATAGATTTTCTTTATTATTATTTTTAAATTTCTTCTTTAATCTGCTTTAAAAAATTACGCAACAAGACACCACTGGGTTCTCTGTGCTGGTGCTGGACTGCAGAGATGTTATTTGGTCTGAAACAACTATATGTAGGGAAAAGCCAACATCTTTCCTCACCTCCAAAGAGCATGTTTACAGAATGCAACAATCCCGTAATCAATACTGCCATTTATCTCTATTTTTCAGTGAGATCTAGACTGGCTGATTTCTCTATCTGTAGCTTTACTAGTGTATAATTCTCCCATTAGCTATGTGATGTGACACAAATAGGTCAGTCATTCTCAACTCTAGTATGTCATTTTGCCCTCATTACCTCCTACTGCTGTTATATACTTCTATATATATGATTCTTAATTATGACTGATACCAAGGATCATTTCTTCAGACCATTCACTCACACAACTCTGCTACCGTAAATCACATAATAATGTTAATATTATTTGTAACTATTTTATTCTTTTGCCAATGTCAATGCCGATGGCATTTTTTTAAAAAGAAGTGATACTTGACTAGCAGCATTAAAACACCCAAATTAGAGGCATTTTACAACTGAACTGCAGTTAACTAGGAAAATACAGTGTCTTGAAAAAGTATTTACCCCCTTGAAATCTTCCACATTTTGTCATGTTACAACCAAAAACGTAAAAAAAAATTTTGGGATTTTATGTGCTAGACCAACACAAAGTGGCACATAATTGTGAAGTGGAAGAAAAATTATAAATGTTTTTTAAAATGTTTTACTAATAAATATCTGAAAAGTGTGGCGTGCATTTGTATTCAGCCCTCTTTACTCTGATACCCCTAACTAAAATCTAGTGGAACCAATTGCCTTCAGAAGTCACCTAATTTGTAAATAGAGCCTTTTGAGCCTGTGTGTAATTTAATTTTAGTATAAATACAGCTGTTCTGTGAAGCCCTCAGAGGTTTGTTAGAGAACATTAGTGAACAAACTGCATCATGAAGGCAAAGGAACACACCAGACAGGTCAGGGATACGGTTGTGGAGAAGTTAAAAGCAGAGCTAGGTTATAAAAAAAGATCCCAAGCTTTGATTACGAAGCACTGTTCAACCCATCATCCGAAAATGGAAAAAGTATAGCACAACTGCAAACCTACTAAGACATGGCTGTTTACAGACGCTCTCCATCCGATCTGACAGAGCTTGAGCTATTTTGCAAAGAAGAATGGGCAAAAGTGTCACTCTCTAGATGTGCAAAGCTGGTAGAAACATCCCCAAAAAGACTTGTAGCTGTAATTGCAGCGAAAGGTGGTTCTACAAAGTATTGACTCAGGGTGGCTGAATACAAATGCACGCCACACTTTTCACATATTTATTTGTAAAAAAATTTGGAAAACCATTTATTATTTTCCTTCCACTTCACAATTATGTGCTACTTTGTGTTGGTCTATTACATAAAATCCCAATAATATATATTTATGTTTTTGGTTGTAACATAACAAAATGTGGAAAATTTCAAGGGGTATAAATACCTTTTTCAAGGCACTGTATATACTTGAAATGTGAGCTATTTGACTGCCATTGGAATTGGAATTTAGTCAAGCCAGTTTTTTTCAGATTTACAAAGCCCTATCAGAGAGCATAATTGTAATACATTCATAACTACATTAAAATGTATTTTTGTTATACATACCCAAGAGTTAAGCTTTAAATCAGGCAGTCATAAAGACTCATGTAAAGTACTGTATATGTAAGCCCATAAAATCTCATATAGGCTTCACTTTATTTAAGTAATTTCAAAAATCAACAGGGGAAATTTATCAAAGCTAGACAGATAGAATCTGGAGCAGCTGTGCATGGCAACCAATCAGCAACTATCTTCTTCTTAGTTAAGCTTTAAAAATGAAAGTTAAAAACTGGTTGGCTTCAGTGCACATCTGCTCCAAATTCTGCCTGCTTCCGTTTTCATGAATTATTATTATTATTATGCAGGATTTATATAGCGCTAAAAGCTTGCACAACACTTTACAACAATAGGGCAGAGACAGTACAGTTACAATACAATTCAATACAGGAGGAATAAGAAGGACCTGCTCATTAGAGCTTACAAGGGAGGGTCAAGTGATAGAAAAGATAATAGTTGTGGGCAGGGGCAGACTGACAACTGAAGGGGCCCCCGGGTAATAGGAAAGTATGGGACCCCCAGGCAATAGGAGATTATGGGACCCCCAGGCAATAGGAGATTATGGGGCCCCCAGGCAATAGGAAATTATGTGGCCCCCAGGCAATAGGAGATTATGGGGCGACACAGTATACACATACACACACACACACACAGTATACATACAGAGTATACATACACACACAGACACACAATATACACACACAGTAAACGCACACAGAACACACACAGTATACAATCACAGTACACACAGACACACAGTATACACACACAGTATACATACACACAGAATACACATACAGATACACAGTACACACACGGTATACAATCACAGTATACATACAAACAGTATACATACACACAGAATACACACAGTACACGCACACACAGTATACATACACAGTATACATACACATACAGACACACAATATACACACACACAGTATACAATCACAGTGCACACACACACACACAGTATACACATACATACACACACAGTATACACATACATATACACACAGTATATGCATACATATAAACACAGTATACACATATATATACACACAGTATACACAGTATACACACAGACACACAGTATACACACATACAGACACATGCACAGTATACACAGACATGCACACAGTATACACACAGACTACACATACATATACACAAAGTATACATACACAGTATACACATACATATACACATACATACACACACAGTACACACATACAGCATAGACACACACAGTATACATGGACATGCACACAGTATACACACAGACACACAGTATACACATACATATACACACAGTATACACATACATATACACACAGTATACACATACACACACAGTATACACACACAGTATACACACAGACACACAGTATACACACACACACCAGCACTTTCCATCTAGAAATGATCCTGATGGAACACACTGCTGCTGCCCCCATCTTCTGGCATGCTGGTACTTGTAGTGCCCCAGTATCTCACAGACACATTAGTTGGTAATGCAGGAGAGGAGGGGACTGTGCCTGTGTACTGGTGGGCAGGTAATGAGTAGGGAGGTGTAGTAGAGATTGGGGGAGACATTCAGTCATAAATAGAGAAAAGGCACTCCAAAGCCACGTCCCTAATAGAGGGGAAAAAAGGGGTAATATTGACTGTACTACCAATATGGTGGTGCCAAAGTGGCGGTGAGAGTAGGGATAGTACTTACATGAAGCATATATTGAGGAAGCGTGCCCCTGGGAGACAGCCTGGTGCTGTACAACAAGCCCACATATGAAAGACAGCATCATTTATACTAGTGGACTGAGTAAGCAACGAATCACAGCGATCTTCCCCTAAGAGACATCAGCTGCTCTAACAAGAGGGAGAATTATGGGTATTGTAGACAGAAGGGCAGGTCAGTCATCGCATGCCGTGCGCATGCGTGGCTCGAACGCTGCTAGATATAGATGGATTCCCTATCCCTACTCTCACCGCCACTTTGGCATCTTGTATGTTGCCAAAGATCGTTATTTAACTGACACCTTTGTATTTTGATTGTAGGCACAGCATGTCTTGTCAGTTTTTGACAGCTTCAAGCAGCATTTATTCCCATTACAGGTCTCCTTTTTTCGTGATGTACACTGTGTATCTTTGCTCTGCTGGCCGCTTATATCCTTGCAGTGAAGCCGTTACTTGCCCCTGTTAATCACTATGCTAATTTAGCGATTAGTAAGTTCCTATTTTATATATACATCTTGGCCTTGCTCTTTAGCGATGCCTTTTCAGCTATACACTTACTGAATTGCCTTGTGTGGTTTTCTCGTAGTTTCAAATTATGAATACCCATCGCCTATCCTAGGCTTTTGAGAGATATATATATCAGTATACTCCAACTCAAGGTACCTCCTTTGCTCGTTTTTGATGTGTTTCCTCTGAGTGATTCAATATATGCCTTTTTTAAAGCATTAGGTAGTTTCTTTTCTATTTGTGAAATAGCTTTGATTGTAATCGCAATGTATTTTATTTCAGATAGTGAGATTCTTTCTCTTATCTGTTGCGTCTTTGAACCTTGGTTGTGTCCTGAAGAAGCCTAACGGCGAAATGCGTAGACGCACAAGGGCTCACTGTACAAATGTATAATGCATATGTATAAAGGTTTTTACCTTTACAATAATTTTATGTATATTTTGTAATTTTTCAATAAATATGATGATTTATTTGCAATATTCCTTTCTCCATTGTTTCCTGGCCCATAAAGTCCGATTTTGGTAGTACCGTCAGTATTACCCCTTTTTTTCCCACATTCAGGAAGTCCTTCCTTCAGAAGCATTGCACTTATTAAATAGAAAAACGATCTAATAGCTTTAGAGACAGGAGGAGCCCTGCTAGAGGAAACACATCCTCCCTCCTTCCCCCTGCTCCCCAGGGTAATTCACTGACAAGAATACCTTTAGCTGGGGCCAGTTAGCTTACCTTATATCAGCCAGCAGTGTCTCCTCCTCCCTCTCCTCTCCTCCAGCAGCTGGCATCTCCTCTGCTACAGACAAATAAGCCACGCTGGAGAAGGGGGCGTGTACAGCATGTTTCTATTGGCTGAGAAGGTACTGGGGAGGCGGGGCAGCTATAATCTCGGGATTTTTAGACCAAAAGGATGTCGGTAAGGGACATTTCAGGGACAGATGTAAAAAAACACAGATTTTTACATACTGTCCCTGGTTATACTGAGGCTGGCAACCCTAATGAGGCCCCCTAGTGGCCCGGAGCCTGAGTGCCAGAATGGTCAGTCCATCCCTTGCTGTGGGGTATGAGCTGATGGAGAAAAAAAAAAATACAGTTATTAGGTGGGGTTGAATAGGCCTCTCTGAAGAGAAGGGTTTTCAGAGATCATCTAAAAGTAAACAGAGTAGGAGATAGTCAGACAGATTGGTGTAGGGAGTTCCATAGGATGGTAGAGGCTCAGGAAAAGTGTCAAGGGAGCTAGAGAGCAGGAGGTGTTGGGAGGAACAAAGAGAAAGTGTCAGAGAACCATCACAAACGCTCGTTCCCGTGTGCCAGCCAGACGTACGGTAAGAACAAGCGAGCCCCGGACTAGGCACACACGTAATGCGATCGTACGAACGAGGGCACGTCAGCGCGTGCACGTTCGCACGCCAACAAATCACGGCGCGAGTCGCCCTATTTAAATGATCAGCATAATAGCATCAGTGCTGGAATGTCTCAGCTCTTTCCTGAACCCTTGCTGTTGCCTTGTTTACTTGACCCTGATCTTGAACCTCTGCTTTCCTCGACCACCCTCTCGGATCATCCCTACAACTCTGCCTGCCTTGCTTCCTGTACTGAACCCGGCTTGGACTCCTGACTACGGCTCTGTCTCCCGACTCTGTACCTCGCTGCCAGTTTGTTGCCAACCTCCGCCAGTCCCTGACTACGAATCTGCCTGCCGATTGTGTACCTCGCTGCCAGCATGTTGCCAACTCCTGCCTGCCTTTGACCCTGCAAGTTCCTCTGCTGGATCTCTCCTGAATCCATCCAGTGATCAGCATCCCAGCTTCCTTCTGAAGACTTCCGTGTTCCTGATCCTGCCAGCAGGCACCTGCACCCTTCCGCCGCCCTAGCAACCCTGTCTCAACCTCCAGGGGTGCTAGGACCGGGACCGTGCAAGAGGCCGCCCTCGTCATTTCAGACTCCGCTGTAAGGTACGTGACAGTACAATCCAGCCACATGGAGTCTGAAAGGGGGTCCTCAGCTATGGATGCTCTGTGTCAACAGATTGCAAATCTCACTCAAGCAGTCCAGGGCCTGCAAGATGGCTACCAGCGACTCGAACAACGAGTGGAGTCTCTCTCTCCAAGCACCTCAGCACCTCGGACCGCAGCACCTGCATCACCAGTTCCAGTTTCTACACCCACAGTAGTGGTGCCACCCCCAGAACCACGAGTTCCTGCTCCAGAGAAATTTATGAGTGACCGCAGCAAATTCCGTGCTTTCAGGAATGCCTGCCATTTGTACTTCTTGCTTCAGCCCCGCACCTTTTCTTTGGAAAGTACCAAGGTGGGGGTTCATCATTTCGTTACTGCAGGGAGAACCTCAGACCTGGGCTCATCATTTACTGGAACAAGCCAGTCCCTTGCTGGGTACCATGGACTCTTTTTTGGATGAGATGGTCAAACTTTATGACGATCCCCAGCATACCAACACAGCCGAGGCCAGCCTCCACACCCTCCAGCAGGGTCATAGGCCAGTGGAGGATTATGTTACTGACTTTAAACGGTGGAGTTCCGACACACATTGGAATGACGCCGCTCTTCGTTTTAAGTTCCGTTTAGGAGGCACTGAAGGATGAACTAGCTCATGTGGGGATCCCCGATTCCCTCAAAGAACTGATTCAACTGTCCATTCAGATCGATCGCCGGCTGAGGGAGCGAAGATCTGAAAGGACCAGCCAGCACCGGCCCATGTGGATGCTATCCAGGGTACCCAGTCGCCTACCTACCTCTGCACTCCCACTATCTGCTCCTACCACTGAAACTCCAGAACCAATGCAGTTGGGCTTGCTTCGTGCACCCTTAACACCGGAAGAAAAACAACGCCGTCGTATGAATAATCTCTGCCTCTACTGTGGGGGAGCCGGTCATTACGCCAATATGTGTCCCAACAAGACCTGTAAGTGTGACTCTCCTCCTCTTGATCATTATGCATTAACTCTAGCAAGAACGACTCACATTGCTGTTCCTGTCTCTCTACAGCTTCCAGAAGGGGTGCTTCAGATCCAGGCCATAATTGACTCAGGTGCCTGCAGCTGCTTCATTGATCGTGCCTTTGCCCTGCAACACAACATTCCACTACGATCGAAGCAACATAAACTGTTCATCCGATTAGCTGATGGGTCCAACATCAAATCTGGGCCCATCATCCAAGAAACCCAACCTTCGCCTGCCGATATCTCACCCAACCACCAAGAACTGTTGTGCCTGGACATTATATCTTCACCACTTTTTCCGATCATACAGATAGACTGGACAACCGGCAAGGTAGTCTTTCAGTCCTCCTACTGTCTCCACAACTGTCTCCAGATCCTCCACCACACAGCTCCAGTTATTGGGTGTCTAAAACCAGTATCCGAATCCCAAGACCTTGTCCCATCCGTGTACCATGATTTCCTGGATGTCTTTGACAAGCAAAAAGCAGATACTCTTCCCCCCCACCGGGCCTACGATTGCCCGATTGAACTTTTACCAGGGGCAGAAATCCCATTTGGGAGGATCTTTCCACTGTCAGAGCCTGAACTCGTAGTCCTAAAAGACTATGTGAATGAGAACCTCAAGAAGGGGTTCATCCGACACTCAACTTCACCAGCCGGGGCAGGAATATTCTTTGTTGAAAAGAAAGACCATTCGCTCCGTCCATGTGTGGATTACAGAGAGCTAAACCGGATTACCTTTAAAAATCGCTACCCCTTGCCTTTGATTCCAGAATTGCTCCAGAGACTCCGCTCCGCAAGAGTATTTACCAAGTTGGATCTACGAGGTGCTTACAATCTGATCAGAATCAGGGAGGGAGACGAGTGGAAAACGTCCTTCCAGACTCGTTTTGGCCACTTTGAATACCTCGTTATGCCCTTCGGATTATGCAATGCGCCAGCAACCTTCCAGCATTTCGTAAATAATATTTTCAGAGACTTTCTAGACCTATTCATGATCGTCTACCTAGACGATATTCTAATTTTCTCAGCCTCCTTAGATCTACATCGTGTCCATGTGAAACAAGTCCTTCTGAGGTTAAGACAAAATGGACTCTATGCCAAGGCCGAGAAATGCGAATTTGAACGGCAGACCATCCACTTCCTCGGACTGGTGATTTCTACAGGAGGTATGGCAATGGATCCTCAAAAAAGTCGCAGCTATAACGTCCTGGCCACCTCCCATTGATAAAAAAGGGGTACAACGGTTCATCGGCTTCTCTAATTTCTACAGGAAATTCATTAAAAACTTCTCCGGTATCATCATGCCCATCACTCAGCTCACCAAGAAACAGAACCGTTTTCAATGGACAGAGGCAGCCCAAGCTGCTTTTGATAAGTTAAAGGAACTTTTTACCTCGGCCCCGTTACTAAAGCACCCTGACCCCGCTCTTCCATACATCCTGGAGGTGGACGCCTCAGAGAGGGGCCATCCTGTCCCAGCGCCAAGGAACCAAGGCTCTAATGCACCCTGTGGCCTTCTTCTCAAAGAAGTTGGGGCCTTCAGAAAGGAACTATGATGTGGGGGACCGAGAACTGTTGGTAATTAAATTGGCTCTAGAGGAGTGGTGGTACCTCTTGGAAGGAGCAACACACCCAATACTGATCTTCACGGATCACAAAAATTTGGAATACCTCAGGACCGCCAAATGCCTCAGGCCCAGACAAGCAAGGTGGGCTCTTTTCTTTTCACGCTTTAATTTCCACATAACCTACCGGCCCGGCTCCAAGAATGTGAAACCTGATGCGTTATCGCGTATGTTTACAGAAGTTGAAGTTCCACCTCAAACAGATACTATCCTACAGGCTGGAAATTTTCTACTTACTCAAACCGACTTAATGTCACAGATCCGTCAAGCATCCAGGGAATTCTCTTTGTCCCCAGACACAGACCTTCAGGAAAATGATGGCCTCTATTGGCAGGGTAATAAAATTTTCATACCGCAGAATTTACGTGCTACCATCCTACAGGTGTGTCATGACTACCCGCTGGCCGGCCATTTTGGGGGATACAAAACCATGGATCTGATCCGGAGACATTTTTGGTGGCCTAGTTTAGCAAAGGACTGCAGGAAATATGTTGGCTCATGTTCAATCTGTCTCAGGAACAAGAACAGCAAAAACAAAGCATGGGGACTATTAAGACCTCTACCCATTCCTGAGAGACCCTGGGATAAAATCGCAATGGACTTTATCGTAGAGCTCCCTCCATCTGAGGGGTTTTCATCTATCTTTGTAGTGGTAGACCGCCTCTCCAGGATGTCACATTTCATCCCTATGAAAGGGACCCCATCAGCAACTGAAACTGCTAAAGTCTTTGTTAAAGAGGTTGTTAGACTGCACGGAATCCCTAGTGACATTGTCTCAGATCGAGGAGTACAGTTTACTTCAAGATTTTGGAAAGCACTGTGCGAAGCGCTGGGCATCAAACTCAACTTCTCTTCGGCTTATCATCCCCAGTCCAACGGACAGACTGAGCGTACCAACCAAACGCTGGAGCAATACCTGCGTTGCTTCACCTCCTTTTCCCAAGAAAATTAGGCCTCACTTCTGCCATTGGCAGAATTTGCATTTAATAACTCTGCTCATACCGCCACCAACCAATCGTCTTTCTTCTCCAATTACAGGTTTTATCCCTCCTTTTTGCCAACATTGATTCCGGACTCTCCTTTGCCAGCAGTTCAGGACAGATTGAATTTCTTTGCTACCAATAACCAGGTGCTGAAGGATACCATTGCCAAAGCACAAGAGGTTAATAAGAGGTTCTTTGACAGGAAGAGGAGAGGAGAACTGGATTTGAAGGTTGGTGATCGTGTGTGGCTGTCAACTTTGAATCTGAAACTTACCTGTCCATCCAGCAAATTGGGACCTAAATATCTAGGACCTTTTCCGGTCAAGAGAAAAATTAATTCAGTGGCTTATGAGCTTGAACTTCCCAACTCATTTAAGATCCACCCTGTGTTTCATACCTCCTTGTTGAAGCCTGATGTGGTTAATCCCTTTCCAGGTCGTGAAAGAGGGCCCCCAGAGGCCTAAATGGTGGATGGAGAAGAAGAGTTCGAGATCGAGACCATTGTAGATTGCAGGAGAAGGCGGGGACAGAATCAATATTTAATTAAATGGAAGGGTTTTGGTCCAGAAGAAAATTCCTGGGAACCAGAAGCAAACCTCCATGCCCCAAGACTTATACAAGCCTTTCATCATTCTCATCCGGAAAGGAGGTTTCAGGTGGGCATCCGGAGGCTGCCCTTAAGGAGGGGGCAATGTCAGAGAACCATCACAAATGCTCGTTCCCGTGTGCCAGTCAGACGTACGGTAAGAACGAGTGAGCCCCGGACTAGGCACACACGTAATGTGATCGTACGAATAAGGGCACGTCAGCGCGTGCACGTTCGCACGCCAACAAATCACGGCGCGAGTCGCCCTATTTAAATGATCAGCATACTAGCATCAGTGCTGGATTGTCTCAGCTCATTCCTGAACCCTTGCTGTTGCCTTGTTTACTTGACCCTGATCTTGAACCTCTGCTTTCCTCGACCACCCTCTCGGATCATCCCTTCAACTCTGCCTGCCTTGCTTTCTGTACTGAACCCGGCTTGGACTCCTGACTACGGCTCTGTCTCCCGATTCTGTACCTCGCTGCCAGTTTGTTGCCAACCTCTGCCAGTCCCTGACTACGAATCTGCCTGCCAATTGTGTACCTCGCTGCCAGCACGTTGCCAACTCCTGCCTGCCTTTGACCCTGCAAGTTCCTCTGCTGGACCTCTCCTGAATCCATCCAGTGATCAGCATCCCAGCTTCCTTCCGAAGACTTCCGTGTTCCTGACCCTGCCAGCAGGCACCTGCACCCTTCCGCCGCCCTAGCAACCCTGTCTCAACCTCCAGGGGTGCTAGGCCCGGGACGGTGCAAGAGGCCGCCCTCGTCATTTCAGACTCCGCTGTAAGGTACGTGACAGAAAGATTAGGTTGGTATTTTAAGACTAGGTGATGTAGCTGGGGGCAGAGTTGTTGTTAGTATTTTGAATTTAATTTATAGGGTGAGCAGAAGCCAGTGGAGGGATTGACAGAGAGGAGTAGCAGACACTGAACAGTTGGTAAGGTGGATGAGCTTGGCAGCAACATTCATGAATTCCCTTCAATGCTTTCAAAGCTGCAGTGTTCAGTACAATAATACTTGGTAATGCTGCCATGAAGGTCTTTGTTAAAACACTTTCTGCTCCCAGTTGATGCCTCTTATGGGGAAACGCGTCGCGGGTGGAGCTGAATTCCTTGACGTCACCAAGTACCAGCCTACGGGCAAGGTCCGCGGCTGTGTGTTGCTTCGGTTTGCTGTTTACCATTATCCTAAGTGTAAATGCTACAATTTTTTAATAAATCTTCATCTGATATACTACACTATGAAGCCTCTTCCTTACATTGCTTCCCATGTTGGATACTATCCATAGCGTGATGGTCCATACCTTGGAAAAACCTTCATAGCTGAATCTCCTGCTTGCTAGAGAAAAATACCCTCAGAGGAGTCCGAGGAGTGGATTATCCCTGTCAGTGGGCCTTTGTAAGAGCGATTGAAATCTCTATAATCTGAGATCCAACCTATCTGGTAAGAGGCGCTGTTTTTATGTGGAGAGAGCACCGGGTGAAGCACTGTGTCTTATGAATTACTCTTCACTATAAAGAGCACACTTTTTGGACTTAAATTTTTGGATATATATAATAATTGTTTCAGTATATCATTGTGGTTTTCTTTTGATATTGTATTATATGGACTCATAATATTGTTACAGATTGTGTATATGTTATATTAATGTTTAAGTTTTAGGTTGCGCACTTATCTTTTTTTACAAAGAGTGAGAACTATTTGGCTCCAAGTTGTGTTCCTGCATTGTCACCCTATCTGATCTGACTTTCTGATGGCAGTTTCAACACACATTATATCAGGAAACCCTAAGAAATGCCATGCAGCCATGACTAGAGTGCATGTAGGTGGAAGTGACTGCAATGAGGCTGCCATTCATTATACACAGTGCTTCAGTAAACTGAATGACATTTCATTAGACTTTACATGTACTTTAGGTGAAAACTAATCTGATAAGTTGACCATCTTCAACTCAAAACTTACCCTAATATGTGTCTATATAATTAAGGAGGGTTTCCTTTAATGGATCAGAATTTCTCATATACTGCAGAAATGCTGGTAAAGCCAGTCATATATGCATACATTCTGTTAATGAACCTTCAAGCTGAACAAAAAAAACTCTAAAGTTATTCCTCCATCAATGCTAAGCAGCATG
This sequence comes from Lithobates clamitans, assembly GCA_037952925.1. Taxonomy (NCBI): domain Eukaryota; kingdom Metazoa; phylum Chordata; class Amphibia; order Anura; family Ranidae; genus Lithobates; species Lithobates clamitans. Next base: position 2,677,886 of record JBBGZY010000583.1, read on the forward strand.
GATGGACCTCCCATCTATTGTATTCTGACATCCGGCACCCGCAGGTGTCAAAATACCCAAACATTGACTGCATCTGATTGGCTGCAGTCACTTTTTGGCTGTCACTTTTCTGCCGCAGTCTCTCGATTTTCAGATCTAAGTTTGTTAAAGTGGTGTTCCGGCCGAAATTATACTTTTTAAATAAAAATACCCCTATAATAAACAAGCTTAACGTATTCTAGTAAAGTTAGTCTGTAAACTAAGGTCTGTTTTGTTAGTTTATAGCAGTAGTTTGTTATTTTATAAACTTACAGCAGGCCGTGGCCATCTTAAGTGTGGGCATCTGAAGCCAGACTGTATTCTTCCTGGATCTCATCCTTGCAGATCTTGCACATGCTCAGTGCAGCACAAGGAGTGTAATAGGTTTCAGGTCAGGTTTCCATAGCAACGGCAGTGTCAGAGGAAGGTGCCGCCCCTTCCCAGAAGGCATTGCACACAGGAAATGATGATATGGGCCGCGGCCAGGGAGGAGGAAGTGAAAAATGAATACAGCAGATATACAGTAGGTGCTGAGAATTTTTTTTTTTAAATATCCAATTCGTTTACAGTGCACAGTTTAGTGAGGGATGCTGAAGAGTTGTAAAAGTGGGTGGAACTCCACTTTAAGACGGTGGTGCTGGAGAGCCACCCATTGATCAAATTATGGCTGATTCAGCATGAAAGGGATGAAACTTAGCCTGCGTATGGTTAGCTGTCTTCTACTCAGAATGTGCATGTGTGCCTTTTGTACAGACACTAGGCTGTAAACTCTTTAGCGGTGGGGAGTGAAATAAATTAGTTAACACTTTGCAATGTAAAGTGCAGCAGAGCATGTAAGAGGAAATATAAAATGAATGAAATTCATAAATTATATATATGTTATTGATTCACAGTGGAGCGCAATATAATAATGGAGCAAATCACAAGATTGTTTTGTTGAAAGAAGCACATTTGGGGCATAGGGTAACAACTAAGGGGAATGAATTAATAGGGTACAGAAAATACTGAAAATTCCAAATAATTCCTAACCCTACAAGAAAAAAAGGGCTTTCTTTTGGGAAGGTCAAACTGCATTAAACATGTAAATTTCATACACATGCTAGATGCTGATGACTTGTTTCTGAACATAATTGGTATCAAACAAATTTTTCATATTGTCAATGTGAAATAAATTAAAATGTTCATCCTCATATGGCTGGCTCCCTTGCATTAAAATAAATGTTGCAAGCTCATTTAATTAGTATAGTTAGGATTGTCTGTTCTTCGCTTCACTGATTCTCCAAATCACAAGTTAATTTGTCAAACTCAGACCATTGTTTTGCCTTCATTCTTCATTACCGCTAAGACATCCACAGTGAAATAAATATTTAAGGTAGAAAAAAAAGCAAATATATGAGCAACAGTATTTTTTAACGGGCCAATGAGAACTTGGAGCAAATGTTTTTTTTTTTGCAAGTAGTGTATATTTGTATTTTTTGCTTGTAACCTTTTTTTTAGTAGCTTATGTTAAAGGATGTTTGTGTAGCCAGAGAGGTGTGGAGTTAAGCTTTCTGCAGTTACTGATGATCTAGTGCTCGCTATAGCTCACACTGACAGCTCCATGCTTGTTCTTGTTGTGTGTGTTCAAAGACAAATGATGACAAAAGATAGAATCGCTATAAATTATCCTAATCGAATCTTTCTCTTCAGGACCTGTTGAGATGCTTAATCAATTAGTCAGTTTTGCAGTTTCCATGAATTCAGCTCTTGACTAAAGTGCTATTCACATGCTGCTTGCCCCCCCGGTGGCAAAATTGGTTATATGCGTTCTGTTTGCATAAATAGCAAGTAAGTAAGTCCTGCAGGATTATTATGCAGATTATGGTAAAATTAAAGCCACAGAAGGTTCTGCTCTAGGATGATAAGGTTTAGATTTCTTCATACATAAAGAATCAATTATTAATTAATCAAAGATCAAGTGTAATTAAAGGCAGAACAAAACAGTATTTAATTATGCTGATGACTACTATTATCGCAGATTCCACTGCTCCACCTGTCTGGCGCTCAGCTGGATCTATTAGGCGTTCAACTCACACAGCGGTTATTTGGGTTGAAGTTAGGTGCTAGGACATAACTACAACCTAGTAGGGACCTATTGAGAATTCTTACAAGGCCCCAAGCTTTTTTGTTTTCGTTTTTAAGTACCTCTACTGAGACCTGTGCCATGCTAAACAATATACTGTATGAATGCTGTAATAGCAGATTGACGCCTGAATTGATACCTGAATTGATTAATACCAGAATTGTATATGTGTTTTTTTTATCTACTGTTGCTTGGATAAGTGAATATGCGACCCAAGATATAGTATATATATCTATCATATTTAGATATATGACAATATAGTGTACAGTTTATAAAGAGCTTGTAACATTGTCATCACTGAGACACTCAGAAACATCAGGGGAAAAACAATATTATAAACTCATTAGGCTAATAACTAAGGATGGGCTATCTGTTCGAGTCAAACATGAGTTTGACTCGAACATTGGCTGTTCGCCCGTTCGCCAAACAGCGAACAGTTTGGGGTGTTCGTGGCAAATTTGAATAGCCGCGGAACACCCTTTAAAAGTCTATGGGAGAAAACTAAAGTGCTCATTTTAAGGGTTAATATGCAAGTTATTGTCATAAAAAGTGTTTGGGGACCTGGGTCCTGCCCCAGGGGACATGTATCAGTGCAAAATAAGTTTTAAAAATGGTCGTTTTTTCGGGAGCAGTGATTTTAATAATGCTTAAAGTGAAACAATAAAAGTGAAATATTCCTTTAAATTTTGTACCTGGGGGGTGTCTATAGTATGCCTGTAAAGTAGCGCATGTTTCCCGTGTTGGCAACAGTCCGAGAGCAAAATGACATTTCTAAAGGAAAAAAAAAATGTAAAAGTGCTAGCGCTAGTGCCGGCTATTAATGAATTGTTGGTCCTGACAATACACATGAAAGTCATTAAAAGTCATTGAAAATTTTTTTTAAAAATGTGTGGGGGTCCCCCAAAATTCCATTACCAGGCCCTTCAGGTCTGGTATGGTTATTAAGGGGAACTCTGCGCCAAAATAAAAATAAAAAAATGGTGTGGGGATCCCCCCAAAAATCTATACCAGACCTGAAATATGGATTTTAAGGGGAACTCCGCACCAAAATTTAAAAAAAAATGGCGTGGGGTTCCCCCAAAAATCCACACCAGACCCTTATCTGAGCACGCAACCTGGCAGGCCGCAGGAAAAGAGGGGGGACGAGAGAGCGCCCCCCTTCCTGAACCGTACCAGGCCACATGCCCTGCGCTGCCCCATTGATTTCAAGGATGGAGCGGTGGAGGAGCGGTATACACACCACTCCTTCACCACTCCAAAGATGCTGCAAGCAAGACTTTTTTTACCGTCCTGCCAGCGCACTGCTACAGTGTGAAAGCCCTCAGGGCTGTTTCAGTGCGCTTTGCAGGCGCTGTTTTTAGCGCTGTAGCGCCTGCAAAGCGCCTCAGTTTGAAAAGAGTCTTAATCTCCCCCTGTGTGTCACACTGCAGCAGAGGATTGATTACAGTGAAGTGGATGTTTAGTTATTTGCTCATTTCTAATACGCCAAAAAATTTAAATTTATTTGTAAAGTGATATGAATTTGGGCATTAACAGAATTGTCAGAATCTTACTTTATTCTGTTAAGTGAAACATTGCATGTCCAAGTGCTCTTTTTGTGGGGAATATAAAGAGGATAGATTCCCTTTGTGAATCATAAGAACTTTCTTTTCAAGGACAATGGAAGAATAACAACCTGCTTTGAATGCCTCTTTTCTCAATCTACCAAGCTCCCACATTTTAGTTATCTCTCCAACAAACATGTTGATTTGAAGGAAGAAAAACAATCTTTCTTACTTGACAAATGATCAGTGCTCAGAACTTTCTGCCTTGGAGATATTGGCTAGGGATTGATCCAACTTTGCTTCTTACAAAGTATCTATTATAGCACACAGAATGAACTCCATTGATTTGACCCGGTCACAGTGATGTCCTAAAAGTCAGATTGATGGCAATGTTTCTTTCATTTACCTGGCCAGAAAGCAAGATACTGGGCTTCTGAAGAGTGGTTTCAAATCTGTTTACAGTTCATTCCTACTAGTCCCTCTCTAACATTTGCTGCAAAGCTGAAAAATTAAGGAAATATATATATAACACCCCCTGACCCACAGAGACAGGGCTAGCATTTTACCCCCTAGTGAATGGTGGGGCATGTAAAATATTGGGCACCAGTCACTTTACAAATAAATTTTATTTTTTTGGCAGCAATTGATCAAAAAGAAAAGAGGGTTTAGGGCATCAGATATCCAGAGCATAGTTCTGCACAGACTCCACTCCCCATTTTACAGAATAAAAGCCTTTAAGCCAAGTCCAGGTAAGTCCTGCTACAATTAAGCAGTTAACCTAGATAAACTTGTTGAGCTGCTACTCTATAAAGAATTACTTATACATAAATTTTGCAAAAATGATCGTAGTTGTCCACAACATAAACATATGTGTTCAAAAACGTGTCAATATAAAACAAAATTCCAGCGTAGCGCTACTTAGAATATTTCATATATCACACTACAATAAAAATTGTCCAAATATATCAGTCTCTATTTGTGTTTTCTTTAGTACGTTTTACTTGTGCATTCAAATGTGTTCACTCCACTCCGTTACTTCTTGTGAACCACGAACACTGGTTGTGCTCTCACCTTGCGTGTATGACCCCCATATAATGTAAGGTCATAAATAGCATGTGTCACTTTTAAATGGCATTCTTCACATCTTGCACCCCTTTCTCCTCCATTCTTTTGGAAGATGACATGCAGACCCTTTAAGAACAATCCTTCAGCCCTCCAGCAAGTGGCGTCTGAATATCCTCCACTACTCGTCAATATGGCTCAAAAAGAAAACAAAGGCTCCATAGTGCTTTACTGTATAAATCCTTTTATTTGACCCACTAAATAGAAATAAACTCAAATTTTTTAGACTACTAAATCCGCATTCACATATAACAGCATAGATCCACCCATACTCTCACCATGGTCTGTGACCTCTGGAGCAGCGGAGGATAACAAGCAACCTGACATTCATGATATGTTGTTAACCAACTGCTGTATTTCTTGAGGAACACATCTCTCTTTAGAGATCCTCTGCAGCTTCAACTATCAACTAGCAGTCACAGGCTTGTGACCTGGGTTCTTTCTACCCATTTTACTATACTGTGGTAATTATATAACCACTGTCCAATTTTGAATCAATATTATGGACCAATCATCTCCTTGATGTTACATACCTGTCACATCCGCCATATTCAAGGATACCTACCTACCTTGTTATTTATATTAATGTATGCCTAAGCTCCTGAAGAAGCATGTATATACACGTAACATTTAGAGCCAGGCTACTGCACAACATAACCAACTCCCACCAAGACTGATAGAAATACCATTTGTTATTGTAACAAGAACACTGTCATGAATATTCAGGATGCTTTCCTTGGTGTGTGAGTTGTGTGTGGTATCAATATCTAGGCAACCCTTACTTTGCAAAGTTTTTAATCATTGTCTGTCTGATTGTTATTCATTGTTAATCAATTTATAATAAAAATATTTTTAATTTTAACATTGTGTACCTCAGTGCCTATAAAGTCCAGTACCAATTCTCCAATATCACCCCCCCCCCCCCATAGATCCAAATGTGCTGGCATTCCTGCCGGCATTACAAATACCGCACTTTCTGAATCGTTGTACTATGGCATGATGTCATCCAAAGCCCGGTGACATCACCAATAACAAAAAAAAATAATGTACATTTGGGTTATCTGACTTTTAACCATTAAAAAGTATACACTTTTTTTTTCTTTTGAGAAATTACTTAAGTTTAACAACTTTCATGATAGGCAATAGCTTCATGCACAGATTAACAGTTTCACTTTTAACTGTCAAGAGAAGTCTTTGAGCTGCAGGTTTGACAAGTTGAATAGCAGTTAGAAAACCATTGCTAAAAAGAGAATTGCCCATGCCAGGAATCACTGCTATTGAACTACTTTAGACTAGAAGAAGGTCTTATGGACCAAAGAATCAAAACTGTGTGACTCCGTCAGTCAAACATGGAAGAGTAATTGTGATGGTCTGATTTTCATTTGCTGGGTTTATAGTCAGTGGCCTGATTAAAGTGACTGGCAGTCTTAACCTAAAGGCTTACCAGAGTAATTTGCAGTGTCATGTAATACCCCTCTCATCCTAGCAAGATAATGACCTAAAATGTACACAATATGGCCAATAGTTTTTAACACCAGACCATCACACCTACTGTATATGACCTACAACACATATGTGTAGACCCTTCTAAATTACTGAGTTCAGGTGTTTCCAGTGAAGACAAAATTGCAGTCAATTTTACAGTTCTAGCCTTGTGGCAACAGCTTGGGAAAGGCCCTTATCTGTTTCAGTATGGCTGTGCCCCTATTCATGAAGTCAGGTCCATAAAGACATTGTTTTACTAGTATGATGTGGGAAAACTCAAATGGCCTGCACACAGCCCTGACCTCAACCTTAAGGAACACTTTTGGGATTATTTGGAAATGCTAAACTCGAACCAACGTCTGTACCTTACCTCAATAATGCTCTTTTGGCAGAATAGGCATAAATTCCCCCAGACACATGCCAAAGTGTTATGGAACGATGTCCCAAGAATGAAGGCTGTAATAGCTGCAGAGGTAAGGGGGCAGCTCTATAATAATAGCATTGGGTTTGGAATAGAATGTCCAACAAGCTAATATAGGTGTGATGGTTAGATGTCCACATACTTTCGGCCATATAGTGTACCTTCAGAATGTCTGAGCTACCTTAAAAGAAAAGAACAAGACACTAGGCATCAAATCATGGAAGGGCTCCAAATATAAACCCTAGTGAGCAGGTTTGGGATGAACAGGATGGGTAAAGCAAAGCATTCTACAGGTGTGATAGATTTTTGAGGAATTCTGCAACATTGTTGGTTAGAACTTTCCGAATAATATTTGATTTCCATTGTAGAAAGAATCCCACAAACATGCTAGCCTCTTATATCTGCCATATATGTAAAAAATAAATTTTAAAATATATTTTGTTAAACAAAACTATTCTTTTTTATTTCCAATTGTTTTTACTCTATGCTTTACCACCAAAGCTGCTGATACATAACTTTCTGGGGGTATGCAAAGAGTATTTTTTTGTACCTTACACGAGGACCACCTACATAAGAAATCTATTTTTTATCTTTACATGATTATTGAATTGCAGCACATTATGCAAAAAACATCTTTTTACATACAACTAGTAATACTCCTTTTGATCACTTACATTAGTCCAGGCTGAATTTTAATAAACTGCTGATTTGTTTTAAATGCAAACGTAGCTGCTGACATTTTTATCCTTGTAAGGGACACAGCAAAGGACAAGTTAAAATATAATACCTGAGCTGCTGTTATAAATCAAACTAAACACTTCAGTTCTAATGACAATCTTCAGAGTGTTTGTGAAATGTTTATTAAACTGTCTATTGCCTGATATGATTAGACCTTTCTTACTCATCCTGAATTTCCGAGTGACAGATATTCAAGATTGAACACAGTCATACGGCTTTTCAAGTTTAAGAAGATACAAATATGCCTTGAGGCAGAGGAATGAACTCAGAAGCAATTTTCTGTATTGTCACATTCTGGTCTTTGTAAATCTAATACAATTAAATTTGCACGATGGCTTCATTAAAAGGATAACTTTTGTATCTTGTTTTAGTAAACAAACATTTTCTGTTTCTTGTTAAGGATGATTACTTTATATTACCATTAAATTAAAGATATTAACATTTGACTTTGAAGAGGTTTAGAAGTTCGCCATATTACTTCCAGAAACTTTAGTGACCATTAAAGGACTGTGAATGATTGATATTATATTAATATAGAGAGCACAAACATACTCAGCTGTGCTTAAAAGAGAACATTGCACTCTACGAGACAATATCATCATTGAAACCAAGGGGATTGCTTAACCCCCAAATTCAGCAATGTCCCAAAAAACAGATGTTTTGTTAGTCATGTCATTCTGGTTAGGATCCTACGCAGGCCAAGCATAAGGTAGTAGCTTTCCATCGGTATCCAACCACAGCATTCTGCCACGTTTTTCTCTTGTGGCCTGTTAAAAATGACCAGCTGATTAAAACATGCACTCCTGTGGGTTAGCTAATGAAAGGTGTCCTAAAACACATGTCCATTTGCATCATCAATAGCTCTGATGAAGACCAAGCACACACTGGTCCTTGCAAATATTTCACTTCTCTGGCTTTGTACCCGCTCTTCTGCCTTTGTAGTGTGCACAGATTTCTGTTCTCGCCCAGCACCTAGATACAGTATGTACAGATGTTCCCTATTGCCTATGGCAGCATTGCAGTGGTGTCCACCACAGGACTTATCATTTTATTGGTTGGAACTTGAAAACAAATGACAGTGTGGGTTGTAAAGCACTGTGGTTGAAAGACGAGGTAAAGCAACAAGTTTGCCTTCATTGGCCAATTAGCTCTATATTCTACTCTAGATTAGGTGCAGCACATTTCTACAGTTGTTTTCTTCATTTGTATTTTCTTTACCGTGTGCCTTTTGAGGATCAGGAAAAAAGTTATTTTTCCCCTGCTGGAGCAAATTGGACCATGCTTTATATAAGGTTTTTTGCCTTCCTCTAAATCAGCTGTGGGTATAGGACCCTGCATATGGAAGTTGTCTATATATATATTTTTTATTTATTTTGTTTATTTATTTATTTACTGTATTATTGATTAAACTAGATGGACTTGTGTCTTTTTTCAACCTGACTAACTATGTACCTATGTGTACAGTAAACCTATACTGGGAGATATATCAAGGCCACTTCTGTGGATCTTCCCTGTAAATATAGCTGCTTGGCTGCTATGCTGCTCCAGGCTGGGTTCACACTATAGCAATATCAGACATTGCATGTGATTTGCACCGCATTGCTGTACAGATCACATGCGATGTCTGTGCGATGCAAATTCAGCCATACAGATTGTATGGCTAAATTTGCATCGCATTTGGACCCAAATGGTGCAGGATCCTTTTTTTGGTCTGCACTGGAATCGGATCACTTGGGAGTTCACACCCATGCGATCTGATTCCTGCACCATTTCCCAGTTTGCACTGCGATCTGCGAACCGATCTGGGGATGTCAATAACTTTGTATTGACATCCGCAGTGGTTCACAGAGGGCAGTGTGAACTGGCAGGGATTCAGTGTAAACCCAACCTCAATTGGTTTGATTTACCAACAAAGTAATGACTGTTCAAAAGGTAAAGCTGAATTTAGCTAATAAAGTAATAGATGCGTCCACTCAATCAATCATTTGTGTGCTACTAAAAATCCAATCTCTTCAATCTCATTCACACATGATAGGGCATTGAAAAAGATCATAAGTTTACTGTATCTTATGTGTTAATATTCACTTTGCTAAATGGACAATTCTAATGCTCTAGGGAATCAACCTCAGGGGGTTTATTTACTTAACCACTTAAGGACTAGCCTCATTTTAGATTTTAGGTGTTTACATGTTTAAAACAGTTTTTTTTGCTAGAAAATTACTTAGAACCCCCAAAAATTATATATTGTTTTTTTCTAACACCCTAGAGAATAAAATGGCGGTTAATACAATACTTTTTTTCGCACCGTATTTGCGCAGCGGTCTTATAAGTGCACTTTTTTTTAAAAAAATTCACTTTTTTGAATAAAAAAATAAGACAACAGTAAATTTATCCCAATTTTTCTTATATTGTGAAATATAATGTTATGCCAAGTAAATTGATACCCAACATGTCATGCTTCAAAATTGCGCCCACTCGTGGAATGGCGTCAAACTTTCACCCTTAAAAATCTCCATAGGAGACGTTTAAAAAATTCTACAGGTTGCATGTTTTGAGTTACAGAGGGGGTCTAGGGCTAGAATTATTGCTCTCACTCTACCGGTTGCGGCGATACCTCACATGTGTGATTTGACCACCGTTTTCATATGTGGGTGCTACTCACATATGCGTTCGCTTCTGCGCACAAGCTCGTCGGGACGGGCGCTTTAAAAGAAAAACATTTTTTCTTATTTATTTTACTTTATTTTATTAATTTTTTCACAGTTTTTTTTATTTGGATCACTTTTATTCCTATTACAAGGAATGGAAACATCCCTTGTAATAGAAAAAAGCATGACAGGTCCTCTTAAATATCAGATCTGGGGTCAAAAAGTCCTCAGATCTCATATTTGGACTTAAATGCAAAAAAAAAAAAAAGAATAGTCATTTGAAAAAATGACAACAAAAAAATATGCCTTTAAGACGTATGGATGGAGCTGACGTTATGACATCGCTTCTGCCCTCCTATGGTATGGAGACGGGTGGGGGCCATCTTCCCCTCACTCGTCTCCATACCACAGACGTGAAAGGTCCCGATCGCCTCTGCCGCTACCGGCGGCTCCGGTAAGCGGCGGAGGGCACGGGAGAGCGGCGGGAGGGGGGTGGCACCTCTCCCGCAGCCAATAACAGTGATCTGGCAGCAAATCCACCGCAGGGACCAGCATTATTGTAAACTGAACCGCCGACCCTAAAGATGGACACCTCGGTTGTGGCAGCAGCTGCTGCTTTTACAGAGATATCCACCTTCAAACTAATGACGTATATATACAGTGGCCGGTCGGTAAGTGGTTGGCTGTTCACTTAAAGTGTTACTAAACCCACAACAGTAAAATCAGTCTGTATATGCAGTAAAGTATGCTTGTTATATGCACTGTGGAACCTAAGGGGTTGATCCTGTGCATAGTGTAAAAAGCCTGTTTGATCCTGTCTCCTCTGATCCTCACCTCTTTCCACTGTCCCCATTACATCCCCTGATAGAACAGAGCCTTGGGGGCACTATGTACATGTTCAGTTTGGTGTGTATTGCTAGAGAGTTTTTTTTTTTCCTTTTTGGGAGGGTGCATGTGATCAGCACAGGGCCAACCAGCACTGTCCAGACAGAGGGCCAGGGGTCATGCAGCCTCATAGGACAGTCAGAAGAGAATAAAAAAAACACCATCAACCAGTGCTCAGCCGGACGTTAATAAAACTGCTATATACTGCTGATGAGAAAAGGAGGTTATATTTTGTAAAATAATTGCATTTCCATGTTCTGTGTACTGTGGGAGACTGGTGATAGTGAGTGAAGGGTCATGGGTTTAGTAACACTTTAACAAAATGAATGTTCATTTTGCAAAGTCTATGTCTACTTTTCAAAGTATATATTAGTAAATAAGTGATGTTCAATGGAATACTTAAAATGTGCAAGTAAAAAAGGATTTTTCTAGAACATGATTGTCTTGTTGAAATGTCACAGCTAACTAGAATTACTAAGTTCAGTGGACAATCTCAATTCCTTAAGTTAACCCACACTTCAATACTTTGATTGTCTTTGTCTTCTAACATTTATGAAGATCAGGAGTTCAGATTTCTCTTTGATTTCACTTTCTGCATGCTTGTTCGGGGTTAGGGATTTTAAAGTAGGAAAGAAAGCTATAACCAGATAATTAGCATTTTCTGAAGGAGGTTAACAATGACTATCTACATTTTCCCCCCAGTGCAGGTTTATTTTCAAAACATTTGCATTACAAGACAATACCTACATTTATATACATGTTTGATTTTCTCAACTGTGATCCTTCCTTCCTGACTTCATATATCACTTCAGGCGGTGGTTCCACTAATGAATCTAACATCCCTACTGGTTAAACAGGTTGTTGAGTTAATTATTCTGTACAGGGGGCAGTTTAATGACATGCTAAGTACAACTTTAAAAATATCCACTGGAAGTAATGTGCGTTCTACTTGTTTATCTTTAAGTGAGATTTAAATTAGAAAAGTTAGTAAAAGGTAATGTAGTAATTTAGGTTCTGTTTCTATAGGGAGTACTTGACATTCCCTATATAATTACTGGCCCAGTACGCATTTTATTTTATTTCCAAGGTTAACTTTACTAGTTGTCTGGCTTGAGAATCACTTGGGCTTGATTATGGCAAAACACTGGAATAATATACGTGATGAAAATATACTTTACCTTTAATGTAATTAAAATAGCGTTTTTCAGGTTAGTCTGCAGTCATCTATGTTTTTTCAAAAAACAAGATTCAGTCTTTTCTTCCTTGCAATTGTGGCAACAGTACTTAGCTTGTAGATAGGTTGGCTTAAAATCCTTGTCTCATGCTCTGATAATTTGCTTACTGCTTTTCCCAGAAATGTGCCCAAAGACTAAAATCAAATTGCTGGGATCCCCTGCAATGTCTTTAGATTTAAAGGGAATCTAAACTAACGAAAGTAAAAATTATATATTGCAGCTTCCTTAAAGTGGAACTACACTCTCCAAAAAACATTGATTATTTTTAATCCTCATATTGTTAGCATTAGTAAATAGATAGCAAAGTATATTATGTTTACCTGTGTTAAACTTTTTATTTTACATTTCTCCAGTTACTTCCTGGTTTCTTGCCTAGGCAAATGATGTCATACATCCCAGGATTTTTCAGGAGGGAAGCAGAGGAAGAGAAGGGGTTTTCTCAGCTATGCACACGCCACTCTCCTGCATGCATGCTTGAGCTAAGGGCAGATGGATTTCAGAAAGTAAATGTTACATGAATCATTTGCCCTTACTCCAGATGGCCACGGCCAGAAATGCTAGGGGGTGTTTTTCAAAGTGATTATTCAACAAAATAAAGCATTGAGACATGGATGGATAGGGGAATTTGCTTTGAATATTAAAAATTAATCAAATAGTGTTTTTGGTTTGTGGTGCTCAGATGCAGTGAAGATCCGCTTTAATTTTCATCTGGTGATCCTGTCAGTAACTTCCTGTACAGGGGTGACAATCCTCACTCACTCCATAATATTGGGGTGGGGGGTCCGAATATAGAGACCTGGTACAATTATAACTGATAACAATCCTCAGAAATTGTACAGGAAGTTATCAGCTCACAGGATTCTTGGCAGGACCAAGAGGTATTTTTGCACTTATTTATTAGCTATAACAAAACACTTTGCATTGTATATTTAACATACCAAAATGGTTCAAATAAAATAAGTTAATTGGTAGAGTTTGCAAAGTCTTTAGGACTGTGAAAATCAGTGTTGGTAGATTCCAACACAGTGGCCTACACATCTGGAGGAATGATAGGGGTGAGTGGGTCAGTGTTTCCTTGAATATGTATTTATCCTTTCTACATTTTTTACTGTCACTAGTGATGAGCTCACCTGCTACCTGGGTTCGGTTCAAGCAGGGTTGGGCGAACCTCAAAGAAGTTTGGATGCCGAACCTGAACTCTAATCAAAAAATCACTGACGTTTACAAAGAAAAAAAAGAGCATATTCTTATAAATCTGCACTATGTACCTACTTTGTATACAGCTGCTGTACTGGATCCGAATGTGATCTAATATATACGTTTTTTCTCAACATAGGTGAAAGTGGCATGCTGATGGGTACAAGGGCCTCATCCCCACATCCCTGTGGTTGTGGGGGTCTGCAAGCAGGGGGCTTCTCAGAATCTGAAAACCAACTTTAAAAATAAGGGGGCCCTAGATATAACCCCCCACATGAATAGTCCCCCTACTCACAAAAAAAAAAATATGGCCATGCCCATTTTGGGCAATGTTATTACTCAAATATAGCCATGTAGCCATATTTAGGCAATGATATAGCCTGCTCCATTCCCTGTCCATTTTCTTATGTGGTTGGGAATTCCGAACCATGCAAGTGAATGGGCTGGATGATGTCACAGGTTGGTAAGGATGCAGCAGGTGCAAGCACCCAGTGCTTTTTTAGCAACCATTGACTTCCAGAAGCCGTCAAGCTCGTCCACATCAAGCGTCCTTCAGACAAATGTCCAACCAGCTAGTGTTCAATCTGAACTTTCATTTGGACCAAACAATAAGCTCATGCCTAATTCTTACAACCAGGAACAAAAGGAGCACTGGTGCAAGCATTCCATTCAGAAAGGTAAATGTATTACTGGCAATCAGGGTTTAAAGAAACTTGATACAAGAACTAGAACTGGATACAGTACTCTATTATAAATGAGATCTAATAAAGTTCTCTATAGGGGAATCAGGAACTCCTTCATCACTGAGGGGACACCAGCAGGGGTAAGGAAGTATTGATTCCCCTATATAGATCTTTACTCAGATCTCATTTAGAAAATTGTGTACAGTTCTGGAAACCTCATTTAATAAAAGATATAGATAAGAGTTTAGTGATGGGCAACAAAAATAGTAAAGGGTCTGAGGGATAAAACATTTAAGGAGAGATTTCAGAACTTTATATGTACAGTCTTGAGGAGCCGCTTAGTAATTTGGACTTTCAGTTCTTCTGCCTCTCTCCAGCTCTGAGAGCAACCTCAGCTCCACTGACATACCAGGTTAAGAAAAAGGACACTGCACTGCTACTGGAAGCACACATATAGATACCCTCCACACAACTAGGATTCAGAATCAAAAAGCAAACATTAGACTGGTTAGTGGTAAATGAACCCAATATATTGTCATGGGCAGCGGTATGCACATAAATGAGTAAGTAGAGGATTAGGTCAATCACAGTTCACTAGACAATATATTCACTAGAACATGGCAGCATTAAATGGAATTCTATGCAGCTGAATTAGAGTAAACCCAGTAATTGACAAAATCAGGAATAAGTAATAGCATTAGAAAGTAGTAACAACAATGATAAGCAATACTACAATAACTCCTCTGTAAACAGTAGGCTACATCCACTTTATAGTGCACTCTATAGGAATGGAAGGTATGAAATTTAAATCTTGCTAAAGAGATACCTATTACTATGGACAATAGGCAAAGTTATTGTAAAGCAACTATGTAAGTGTGCAGTCTTTAGCAGTAGTTCTTCAGCCGGCTAGTGTTGGGGGCCAGTCTTTATGTTGGCGCACATAAATACAGTCCCAGTAAAGTTTGCATGCAGTAAATAATGCTACTGGTTAGATGCTCAATCCCCGCTAGCAGCAATAGTTTAATGACAGCAATGTCCTCTCACCAGTCACAGTGATACAGCAACAGGGGTGTCACTGTTCAGATGTCAGCTCACTTCTGAATCTGCCTGGAGAGACTCTGACCCTCAGCACATGGTTGCAGGCTTGTGGAAGGTTTATGTGCACACAGGTGCAGCAATGTGCACACCTTGGTCTCCTCACAGCAAAGAAATGTTCCTTGGTATACAGCCTGAGAACATACAACTCTATCTCTCCTTATATCCGGCGCACATTGGGAATCGTAGTTCAATAGTCCATAGACTGCCATAGTAAAGTTTATTTCCCGAACTTCATCTCCCATGATTCAATGCTGCCAACCATCATGTCTTTTGAACTCCTTCTGCATGTCAGCTCCCCCTGGTGGAGGTGAGGTAGTGTTAACCCATTCAGCTGAAGTCCATTGGGAGCACAGAAAGCACTGCAGCACAGTGTCCTAAATTGCTCTCTGTCCCTAGCCAAGCACCTGACTACACATTTTGAATATGATGCTAATATCAAGAACATGGGGACTCACCTCAAACTAACAGAAGAAGATTTTAAAACTAACCTTAGAATGTATTATTACACAGAATGAATAGTTAATGCTTGGAACAGATTTCTGACTTAGGTAGTGAGTCAGCCAACAGTAAGTAAATGCACACATGCTGGGAACAAACATTGATACAGACAAAAAAAGGTTCAAGAAAACTACAAAAAAAGAGGGCTGCAGACTTTACAGCTGGCTATTACTGCCATCCTTCTGGTATGTTTATTTATTTGTATGAATGATTTGCATGTCCCTGCCTGCCATTTTTATAATGAGGTATAAACCCCTTATATTTTGAATTTGTGATGAAAGTGATAGCATATGAATACCTTCTGGTTTAGGAATGCAATGCTATACATTCCATTGAATTAAATCAGTAAAAAAACAAGCCATAAATCTGTGCTGTCTTGTTTATATAATCAAGTGTCTGTTGGCCAAATATTAAGATATATATCTTTCAGTAGAATATATAGAACATACATAGAACATTCAGGAAAGCCTGAGGCCACAATAAAGTGTTGGAAGGCTGATTTTAGAGCTCTGGTGTACTTGTATGATGAGTTCCCAGTGCTGCACCCTGCACCAAGAAAGAATACTGTATATGTTGGCCATGGAGCTGATAAAGATTGTGTCCAATTACTTCCAAAAATATACCTACTCTTACTTATTACTGTTTATTTTATTTTTTTTGTCTTGATTTAATTCAAAGTCCATTAATAAAAATCTATTGAAACTGAAAAACATATCAAATATATATATATATATATATATATATATATATATATATATATATATATAGATATAGATATAGATATAGATAGATAGATATAGATATAGATATCTATATCTATATATATATATATATATATATATATATATATATATATATATATATATATATATATATATATATATATATATATATATATATATATAGTATCTCACAGTCTCATATACAGTATCTCACAGTGAGTACACCCCTCACATATTTGTAAATATTTTATTCTATCTTTTCATGTGACAACACTGAAGAAATGACACTTTGCTACAATGTAAAGTAGTGAGTGTACAGCTTGTATAGCAGTGTAAATTTGCTGTCCCCTCAAAATAACTCAATACACAGCCATTAATGTCTAAACCGATGGCAACAAAAGTGAGTACACCCCTAAGTATAAATGTCCAAATTGGGCCCAAAGTGTCAATATTTTGTGTGTCCACCATTATTTTCCAGCACAGGTTGCCACTGGAGTCCTCTTCCACTCCTCAATGATGACAAATCACGGATCTGGAGGATGTTAGAGACCTTGCGCTCCTCCACCTTCCATTTGAGGATACCCCCCAGATGCTCAATAGGGTTGAGGTCTGGGGACATGCTTGGCCAGTCCATTACCTTTATCCTCAGCTTCTTTAACAAGGCAGTGGTCATCTTGGAGGTGTGTTTGGGGTCATTATCATGTTGGAATACTGCTCTGTGGCCCAGTCTCCGAAGGGAGGGGATCATGCTCTGCTTCAGTATGTCACAGTAAATGTAGGCATTCATGATTCCCTCAATGAACTGTAGCTCTCCAGTGACAGCAGCACTCATGCAGCCCCAAACCATGACACTCCCACCACCATGGTTGACTGTAGGCAAGACACTCTTGTCTTTGTACTCCTCACCTGGTTGCCGCCACACACACTTCACAGCATCTGAAACAAATAAGTTTATCTTGGTCTCATCAGACCACAGGACATGCTTCCAGTAATCCATGTCCTTAGTCTGCTTGTCTTCAGCAAACTGTTTGCTGGGCTTTCTTGTGCATCATCTTTAGAAGAGGCTTTCTTCTGGCACAGCAGCAATGGAGATCAATTTGTTGCAGTGTGCGGTGTATGGTCTGAGCACTGACAGGCTGACCCCCCACCCCTTCAACCTCTGCAGTAAGGCTGGCAGCACTCATACGTCTATTTCCCAAAGACAACCTCTGGATATGACGCTGAGCCTGTGCACTCAACTTCTTTGGTCGACCACGGCAAGGCCTGTTCTGAGTGGAACCTGTCCTGTTAAACCACTGTCTGGTCTTGGCAACCATGCTGCAGCTCAGTTTCAGGGTCTTGGCAATCTTCTTGTAGTCTAGGCCATCTTTATGTAGAGCAACATTTCTTTTTTTCAGATCCTCAGAGAGTTCTTTGCCATGAGGTGCCATGTTGAACTTCCAGTGACCAGTATGAGAGTGAGAGTGATAACACCAAATTTAACACACCTGCTCTCCATTCACACTTGAGACCTTGTAACACTAACAAGTCACATGACACCGGGGAGGGAAAATGGCTAATTGGACCCAATTTGGACATTTTCACTTAGGGGCATACTCACTTTTGTTTTCAGTGGTTTAGACATTAATTGCTGTGTGTTGAGATATTTTGAGGGGACAGCAAATTTAAACTGTTATACAAGCTTTACACTCCCTACTTTACATGGTAGCAAAGTGTCATTTCTTCAGTGTTGTCACATGAAAAGATATAATAAAATATTTACAAAAAATGTGAGGGGTGTACTCACTTTTGTGAGATGCTTTATATATATATATATATATATATATATATATATATATATATATATATATATATATATATCGGGTTTAAAGAACAGGGATGATTAAGATAAAATAAAACCAACATTTCTAAAGCCACATACCCCACTGTAACCAATCGTCTTGTAATTTTCTTCAGTTTAGAGACATTTGAACAATTAAACATTATTAGTTACTGTTTGGAAAGGGCCTTTAACGTGTCCTTTTATAACAGGAGAGAAAACAATGGGGGAGATTTACTAAATCTGGTGCACACACAATCTAGTGCAGCTGTGCATAGTAACCAACTAGCTTCCAACTTTAGCTTGTTCAATGCAACCTAGAAGCTGATTGGCAACTATGTACAGCTGCAAATTTTGTGTGCACCAATTTAAGTAAATCTCACCCAATGAGTCATGCATCTTGAACTTCCTAAAAGTGAAAGACATACACCTACTGCATAGATGTGAATTGTACAAATCCATATGGCACAATCAGTTAAAAAAGAGTATTTATTAAATCACATAGAAAAAGATAAAAGCACTTCATACAGTATAAGCATCCATTGAAAACAAAGGGCACTAAGTTTTGAGTTACATTGCTGTTTCCACGCTCTGATTTCAATATGTTTTGTCGAAAAGGCGTCCTGCCACTAAACAGATAAAATAACAAATGTCATAGACTGTACATAGACATAATTCGAAAAGGAGGTGGTGTCGGACTTCTCCTCTCCCCACAATGCACCTTCCAGGTACTGCCCACACCTCCCTCTCTTTCCACCTGCTCTTTCGAAATGCACTGCATTCGTCTTTTCTCTCCAGCTTGTCTGAGGGTCGCAGTCATTTATCGGCCTCCTGGACCAGTGTCACGCTTTCTGGATGACTTCTCTGCATGGCTACCCTATTTTCTCTCATCTGAAGTGCCTGCCATCATCCTAGGTGACTTTAACATTCCAATCAATGTTAATAATGCTACCACTTCTAAACTACTCAACTTAACCTCCTCTTTTAACCTAACACAATGGACACAAACCACCACTCACTCCAACGGCAACACTCTTGACCTTGTATTCTCCCATCGCTGCACTCCCTGCAATCTCTCCAACACACCCTTTCCTCTCTCTGATCACAACCTTATCCGTTTCACACTCTCCTTGTCTCCTATATCCCATGCTGCCAACCCACAAACCACTACCCGCAGGAACCTTCGCAACCTCAAACCTTCCCTTCTTCACTCTGCTACTGATGGCCTTTATGACAAAATCGCACCCCTGTCCTGCCCAGACCTAACCACTTCCATCTACAACACCACGTTGTCATCCTCCCTAGACGTACTTGCTCCTCTTTCTACACGCAGAACCAGGCCCCATCTGCCACAACCCTGGCAAACAGACGACACCAGATGTCTCAAGAGACGCAGCCGCGCTCTTGAGCGAGCATGGCGTAAATCTAAATCCCTGCAAGACTTTACCCTCTACAAATCTGTCCTTCTCAAATACAACTCCTGCCTCCACACTGCTAAACAAACCTATTACAACACTCTCATCAAAACCCTCTCATCCAAACCTCGTCAACTCTTTTCTACCCTTAATTCCTTACTTCACCCCCCACTGCCCCCTCCCACCAACTTGCTTACCGCTCAACATATTGCCAACCACTTCAATAGCAAAATCAACACTATTCGCAAGGAGATATCCAGCATTAAAATTCCTCCCCTACCCAACATATCAGGTCCAACACCACACTCAATACTCTCCTCCTTTTGCCCAGTTACCACAGAAGAAGTTGATAAACTCCTCTCCATGGCACACCTCACTACATGTCCCCTGGACCCTGTCCCCTCTCAATTGCTGCGACCACCTTCCCACTCTATCCTCAACTCCCTAACCCACATCTTCAACCTCTCCCTCTCCTCCGGCACCTTTCCTTCCCCGTTCAAACATGCACTGGTTACCCCCATACTCAAAAAACCCTCACTAGACCCCACCTGTTTGAATAACTTAAGACCTATCTCCCTTCTCCCGTTTGCCTCCAAGCTCATCGAACGCCTTGTTCATGACCAAATGAGTCGCTACCTCACGGACAACAACCTTCTCGACCCCCTACAGTCTGGCTTCCGCCTACAACATTCGACTGAAACTGCCCTACTAAAAATCACCAATGACCTAATAACTGCCAAAACCAATGGCCACTACTCCATACTCATACTTTTAGACCTCTCTGCTGCCTTTGACACAGTTGACCACCTGCTGCTCCTCAGCAAATTACACTCCCTTGGCCTCCGTGATTCTGCATTATCCTGGTTCTCCTCCTACCTATCTCAGCGCACTTTCAGCGTCACTTACAACTCTACCTCCTCCGCTCCCCTTCCTCTTTCTGTTGGGGTACCCCAAGGCTCTGTCCTTGGGCCTCTCCTTTTCTCACTCTATACCTCTTCCCTGGGCCAGTTGATCACCTCCCATGGCTTCCAATACCATCTCTATGCCGATGACACACAGATCTATCTCTCCACTCCCCAACTCACCCCCACTATCTCCTCACGGATCTCAAACTTGCTGAATGACATATCGGTATGGATGTCACACCACTTCCTCAAACTTAATCTTTCTAAAACTGAGCTTGTTATATTTCCTCCTTCACGGTCCCCCTCCTGTGACTTCACCATTAATATCAACAACACAACCATTGGTCCCTCCACACATGCCAGAGTCCTGGGTGTAATCCTTGACTCTGACCTCTCCTTCAGCCCCCATATCCAATCACTGGCTAAATCCTGCCGCCTTAACCTCCGCAACATCTCCAAAATTCGACCCTTTCTGACTAATGACACTACAAAACAACTTATTCACTCTTTGATTATTTCCCGCCTCGACTATTGCAACTCTCTCCTTAATGGCCTACCCTTAAGCAGGCTATCCCCCCTTCAGTCTATTATGAATGCTGCTGCTAGACTAATACACCTCACTAATCGATCCGTGACTGCTGCTCCTCTCTGCCAATCCCTTCACTGGCTTCCCCTACCCCACCGTGTAAAATTCAAAATGCTAACCATAACATACAAGGCCATTCACAACATCGCCCCCATCTACATCACCAACCTCATCTGCAGATATCACCCAAATCGCCCCCTCCGCTCCTCCCAGGACCTCCTGCTCTCTAGCTCCCTTGTTACCTCCTCCCATGCTCGCCTTCAGGACTTCTCCAGAGCCTCTCCCATCCTCTGGAATTCCCTGCCCCAGTATGTCCGATCAGCCCCTACCCTGTCCACCTTTAGGAGATCCTTGAAAACTCATTTATTCAGGGAAGCCTATCCCACACCCACATAACTGTCCCTGAGCCACCCCCATCAAATCATTCTTTGCAGCTATTACCTTTTGTACCACCACCCCCTCCCTTTTAGAATGTAAGCTCTACGAGCAGGGCCCTCCTGTACCTTTTGTATTGTACTGTAATTGTGTTGTCCCCCTTATACATTGTAAAGCGCTGAGTAAACTGTTGGCGCTATATAAATCTCGTATAATAATAATAATAATAATAATTCAATGCATGTATGTAAATAACAGACAGATCTTTGACTAAGTAGCAAAAGTACAGATGCATCCCCCATCCTGACAAGAGTTCCCCAGAGAATTGGTTCCTACCTCAATTGGATGAGGAAACAAACCAATAAATTACAGAGACTGTAAATAAGGAGTCTGTTCATGACGGCCTTGCGCGCCCAACCGACTATGATCTGATCATCAACATACAGGCGGTCCCCTACTTACAAACATCTGACTTACAAACGACTGCTACTTACAAACAGAGGGAGACAACAGGAAGTGAGAGGAAACCTACCCCTAGGAAGGGAAAATCTCTCCTGGGAAAAAGGTGTCTCCACTGATGCTTTATCACAAGTCCATGTTTCCCTAACAGCCCAAAATTTTCAAAACCCAATTGTCATTGGATCAGAAAGTGAGGTGAAATCTTCTGAACAGGGGCACAGACAGCTAAACAAACATTACAGGGGTTATAACCCATACCCTATGCTATCTAAAAAGCTTAAAATGCAATTCTTTTGGCTGGAGCTACACTTAAAAAACGTACCTGTTCCAATTTACAAACAGATTCAACTCAAGAACAAACCTACAGTCCCGATCTTGTTTGTAACCCGGGGACCGCCTGTATACTGGATCTCCCTCAGGGAGGGGTATATCATCATAGGTATTGATATGGCACAGGTCATTTTGTAGCCTAAAATTAACAATTTGTATATGACAAATATATAACAAATCTATTGCAAGTCTCACACTTACGAAATATAAAATATTTGTCAAATATTTGTGTAAATTCAGATAAATTTTACTTATGTAAAATGTAATATTTCACTTTTGTTATTTTCTCTGAAATAACTGTGTCATTTCAAATTATTTAAACATAGGTATCTTTTGATGTAGCAGATTAACCCAGCAGGATAAGCCTTGCATCAGTAATGAGTCAATCAAATGACATTTCACAAGTGATAAATGACCATGTGTTTTAAATTATTCTTTCTGTCTAAAAACTGTCTGCATTTCATTGCTTGACCACATCAGAGAACTTGTCTTTATAAATGGCCATATTGCCATGCATATATTGACTTTATTTGCTTTTAATATTTAGTAACACAATCTGGTCAGAGTAAATGTGAGCAGTAACATACTAGGTCAGTGGGCACTGTTCAGTATGATTGTCAGGGATCAGAATTTCTGGACAATGTGATTGACAATGGATTTAATCAGGAGACATTTTTAGGGTTTATATTTTGAAGAAGGTCCAAAAGTGTGATATCTTTATTTATAATAATTTTTTCTATGATATCATTTCTACGCTGACGACACACAAATCTATCTCTCCACCCCTCAACTCACTCCATCAGTCTTCTCACGCATCACTAACTTACTAACAGACATATCTGTATGGATGTCACACCACTTCCTCAAACTCCTCCCCCAACGAGCCTCTTCCCCTGACTTATCTGGCAAGAGCAATGGCACAACCATCCACCCATCCCCACATGTCAGCGTGCTAGGTGTTATCCTGGACTCTGAACGTTCGGCCCCACATCCAATCACTTTCCAAAGCTTGCCGCCTCAACCTCTGCAACATCTCTAAACTACGTCCCTTTCTGACCAATGAAACCACAAAGCTCCTGATTCACTCCCTGGTTATCTCTCGCCTTGACTACTGCAACTCCCTCCTCATTGGCTTACCTTTAAATAGACTATTCCCCCTTCAGTTCATCATGAATGCTGCTGCCAGACTCATCCACCTTACAAACAGCTCAGTGTCTGCTACCCCTCTCTGCTAATCCCTCCATTGGCTGCCACTCACCCAACGAATTAAATTCAAAATACTAACAATAAGTTACAAAGCCATCCACAACTCTGCCCCCAGCTACATCACTAGCCTAGTCTCAAAATACCAACCTAATCTCCCTCTTCATTCCTCCCAAGACCTTCTGCTCTCTAGCTCCCTCATCACCTCCTCCCATATCCGCCTCCAGGACTTCTCCCGAGCCTCGCCCACCCTCTGGAATTCCCTACCCCAATCTGTCAGACTGTCTCCAAATTTATTCACTTTTAGGCGATCCCTGAAAACCTTCCTCTTCAGAGAAGCCTATCCTGCCTCCATCTAACAACTGCACTATTTTCTCCATTTGCTCACCCCCCACAGCTATTACCCTTTTGTATAACTTGACCCTCCCTCCTAGATTGTAAGCTCTAACGAGCAGGGCTCTCTGATTCCTCCTGTATTGAATTGTATTGTAATTGTACTGTCTGCCCTAATGTTGTAAAGCGCTGTGTAAACTGTCGGCGATATATAAATCCTGTGTTATAATAATAATAATGATTGCGTACTCACATGGGGGGGTGGGGGGTGGAGGAGTATCTGGGTTCTCCCTTATTTTTAAGAGGGCTGGGGGCTTCCAGATTCAAAGAAGCCTCCTACCCAGCGATGCCCACAACCACTTGGCCAGGTTCATGGGAAAGAGGCCCCTGTCCTCTTCTACTAGCAGACAAGGTACTGTGTCAGGGGGTCCCAAAGGGGCTCACATGAATTTGTTGGGGACCCCATACCTTTTTTTGGTTTTATTTTGTGTTGCGTCCCTTTGCCATCCATGCCAGACCCCCATGCATTTTTCTTTTATTTGTGGGGCTCCCTTTAATACACTGTGTGCACAATTATTAGGCAAGTTGTATTTTTGAGGATTAATTTCATTATTGAACAACTACAGTGCTCTTAGTCAATCCAAAAATGTTAACAAACCTCAAACCTGAATATTTAAGAAAGTAAAAGTGAGGTTTTGGAGTTCTTAGGAGAATATCTATGTGTGCACAATTATTGGGTAATTAGTGTGCAGAATTATTATGCAGCTAAATGAAAAATGAAAATTTTCCCATCTCACTTGTTTGTTTTCATCTGTTAATGTGAGAATAATAAACAAACAACTCAAAATTTACAAATAAACATTTCTGACATTTAAAAAAAAAAATACATCAGTAACCAATATACCCACCCTTCTTTTCAATAACAGTCATAGGCCCCCCATTCATGGAGTCTGTCAGTTTCTTGATCTGCTGACAATCAAATTTTTGTGCAGCAGCAACCACAGACTACCAGACACTGTTCAGAGAGGTGTACTGTTTTCCTTCACCTTTATATGAAGAGGGCAGGGAAAGTTAACCCTTAGCACCACATCCCATGTTATAGAATACACAAAAAAAGGGAATTGGGGTACAATTACCCCAGGGACTTTAAGGTGCTTAATATTGGAGGTAGGTATGGATAAAGGAATGTATGCAACGTCTTATCTACATAAAATATTATTTTATTTAATTTTTAATACACAATAACACAATATCAAATTTTGACAATGGCAATGGAAGAAAGCACTCAGTAAATACCACTCGACATGTTTTGCTCATTCGTGAGCTTCATCAGGAGTTTTTGTACACATGTGGTATACTGAAGATGAGAGAGACAAAATACAAATAAGATAATAAGGAAATAAATACAATGGTATGCTTCTGAATTTTTTTAAAAAAGCACAAACAATTATTGCATACATGAAAGAAAAAATATTAAATTTTATGAAATATTTATGGTGTGATTTAGTTAAACAATATAAAAATAATAATAATAAATACATTGACAATAACCATGTGTAGATGCCCACATATCAACTGATGCTGCTGCTGGGCCAATTAAATAATTGAATCAGATCAACATGAAAGGGACTCGCTTACCAAGCCAAACAGGAATTGAAGATACAAGACGTAATGATTGTAGATCCCGGAACACAATGGATCGCATTCACAAAATAACTGGACAGGTCTCCACCATCTGGGCTCCCCAACCGTTATGGCCACAGAGGGGCTATGTGTAAAGTATAATAGCCAAAGGCTAAAAATAAAAATAAAAAGTTTATAGATGATGAGATATAGAGTGGAACACGTTGAGATACCCAAAACCAAGGGTCAAATTCAGGTTACCTTTATGTTGAATCAAGAGTGTATTGTTGGAGGCTAATAGAGCCTTGTAACAAAGATCGAAAGATCAAAGATCAAAAGAAGCAACTGCTTTCGGGTCTCTTGGTTTTGGGTATCCCAACGTGTTCCACTCTATATCTCATCATCTATAAACTTTTTCTATTTAATTTTTAGCCTTTGGCTATTATACTTTACACATAGCCCCTCTGTGGCTATAACGGTTGGGGAGCCCAGATGGTGGAGACCTGTTCAGTTATTTTGTGAATGTGATCCATTGTGTTCCGGGATCTACAATCATTACGTCTTGTATCTTCAATTCTTGTTTGGCTTGGTAAGCGAGTCCTTTTCATGTTGATCTGATTCAATTATTTAATTGGCCCAGCAGCAGCATCAGTTGATATGTGGGCATCTACACATGGTTATTGTCAATGTATTTATTATTATTATTTTTATATTGTTTAACTAAATCACACCATAAATATTTGATAAAATTTAATATTTTTTTCTTTCATGTATGCAATAATTGTTTGTACATTTTTAAAAAATTTCAGAAGCATATCATTGTATTTATTTCCTGATTATCTGATTTGTATTTTGTCTCTCTCATCTTCAGTATACCACATGTGTACCAAAACTCCTGATGAAGCTCACGAATGAGCGAAACATGTCAAGTGGTATTTACTGAGTGGTTTCTTCCATTGCCATTGTCAAAATTTGATTATAGAGATTGAGAGATTGTTTTTTTTAACTTTTTGATATTGTGTATTAAAAATTAAATAAAAGAATATTTTATGTAGATAAGACGTTGCATACATTCCTTTATCCATACCTACCTCCAATATTAAGCACCTTAAAGTCCCTGGGGTAATTGTACCCCAATTCCCTTTTTTTGTGTTTTCCTTCACCGCAAATCTCCCGTTTAAGAAGGGCCCACAAGTTCTCAATAGGGTTTAGGTAGGGTGAGGAAGGGGGCCATGTTATTATTCTTTCATCCTTAAGGCCTTTACTGGCTAGCCATGCCGTGGAGTACTTTGATACATGTGATGGAGCATTGTCCTGCATAAATATCATGGTCTCCTTGAAAGATGCAGACTTTTCCCTGTAACACTGCTTGAATAAAGTGTCTTCTAATAACTGGCAGTAGGTTTGGGAGTTGATTTTGAGCCCATCTTCAACCCAAAAAGGTCCAACCAGCTCATCTTTAATAATACCAGCCCATATTAGTACCCCACCTCCACCTTGCTGGCAGCTGAGTCGAAGTGGAGCTCTGTGCCATTACTGATCCAACCAAGACTCATCCATCTGGTCCGTCAAGAGTTACTCACATCTCAACAGTCCATAAAACCTTTGAAAAATCTGTCTTTAGATATTTCTTGGCCCAGTCTTGACGTTTGAACTTATGTGTCCTGTTCAGTGGTTGTCGGGTTTCAGCCTGCCCTACCTTGGCCATGTCTCTGAGCACTAAACACCTTGTACTCCAGGTAGGTTGCATCTCCGGAATATGACAGCACTGGAAGATAATGGGTTCACTTTTGATTTTTCTCAAATCTTTGGCTGGCAGTTAACATGCGTCTTTTTTTTCTTAACACATTTTTTGTGACCCTGTTGACTATTTGCAACAAATAGTTTGATGGTTCTGTGATCACGCCCCAATATCTTAGCAATTTCATGAGTGCTGCATCCCTTGGAAATACTTTTTACAAATTTTTACTTTTCAGAGTCAGTTAAATCTCTTTTTTGGCCTATTTAGCCTGAGGAAAAGTAGCTGCCTAATAATTATGCACACCTTGATATAGGGTGTTGATCTCTTTAGGCCACACCCTCCCTCATTACACAAATTCACATCACCTGATATTCTTAAATCCTATAAGCATTCAAGTTTATACAGCTTGGAATTGGACAATATGCATAAAAAGGATGATTTGGTCAAAATACTCACTTGCCTAATAATTGTGCACACAGTGTATCTATATCAAAATCATATCTAGGATAAGGGTCTGGTATAGATGCAGGGAATCACTGGTCGCTTTGTTTACAAAGACAAAAAAGCTGCCAGGAGCTGTCAGTTACCAGCAATTTGAATGACATTTTCCCAGTTTTTCTGTAATATAGTATATACATTGTATAAATGCACAACATCATAAGAATGTTAAAAGCATCCCTCAGGCATGTTGTTTAGAGAATTTTTGCATTTTAAAGATTTACTTTAAGCATTATTAAAATTGCTGCTCCCCTACAAATTCAATTTCGAAAATATTTGCTTTGGTACAAGCCCCCCAGGGCAGTGCCTAGTCCCCTTGTGATTTGTTTGATAATCCCTTGTCTATTAGTCAAGAATATGGCAAGCATTAATAGTTCAGTTTCAGCTCCTGTTTAATTCAAGGGGGTTTCCATTTGGCACTGAAAGGATGTTCACAATTATTATTCAGCAATTATTATTTAATGTAACTTATCAAAAATAATTTTACATGCAAAATAAAAATAAAATATTCAAAATAATATAAAATTAAACAAATTATAAAATTAAAAATATATATAAAATATAATATTAAAAACTTAAAATAGACAAAAGAGCTTGGGAAGGAAAAACGGGACTGGGAAGCTAAATAGTCCACCAACTATTGTTGATGAAACAGTTAACGTCCCAGTCAATGTTTAGGTCATATGGTTTATAAGATTTAGAAATATAGATCCATTGGGTGTCTACTTTTGATATTTCTCTTCTAATACCATGACACCCAAATCTATCTGTCTACTCCTCACCTCACTGCTTCAGTCTCCTCCTGCATTACTAAATAACATATCAGCATGAATGTCACACCACTTCCTTAAATTAAATCACTCTAAAACTGAGCTGTTATTATTCCTCCTGCACGTGACCCCCTCCATGACTTTTCTATCAAAATTAACAATGCAACTATCAGTCCCTCCCCTCACGCCAGGGTACTAGCTGTAATCCTAGACTCTGACTTGTCATTTCAGCCCCAAGTCCAATCATTGTCAAAAGTTTGTAGAATTCAACTCCGTAACATCTCTAAAATTTGCCCCTTTTTAACAAATGAAACCACCAAGCTCCTCATTCACTCCCTTGTTATCTCTCGCCTTGACTATTGCAACTCCCTTCTCATTGGCCTGCCTCTCCATAGGCTATCCCCTCTTCAGTCTATCATGAATGCTGCTGCCAGACCTATCCACCTTACCAACCGCTCAGTGTCTGCCAACCCTCTCCTCCAATCCCTACACTGGCTCCCAATCACCCAGCAAATTAAATTCAAAATACTAACCACAACATACACAGCACAACAAAGCCATTCACAACTCTGCTCCAAGCTACATCACCAATCTTGTCTCCAAATATCACCCAAGTCCTCCTCTCCGCTCTTCTCAAGACCTCCTACTCTCAAGCTCTCTCATCTCCTCCTCCCATGCTCATCTCCAGGATTTCTCCAGAGCCTCTCCCATCCTCTGGAACTTGCTACCTCCACTGGTCCGGCTATCCCCTACTCTTGCTACCTTCAGGCGATCCCTGAAAACTCATCTCTTCAGGAAAGCCTATCGCGTATCCAACTAATCTCCTACCACTTCCATCAGTTCATTCCCCACAGTTACAACCTTTTGTACCACCTGCCCCACCCTATTAGATTGTAAGCTCTTCTGAGCAGGGCCCTCCTAATCCTTTTGTATTTTATTGTAGTTTAACTGTATTGTCTCCTTTTATATTGTAAAGCGCTATGTAAACTGTTGGCGCTATACAAATCCTGTATAATAATAATAATAATAATAATAATAATAATAGTACAGCTCCCCTTCTAATGGGGTACATATTTATCTATGGCCATACACAAAGTTCCAAAGGGGTCCTTGTTATGGCATCTAGTGTAATGCTTTATATTCCCGAAAACCATGTTTTATGTTTTTGAAATGGTCATTGAGACGCACTTGTAACATACGCACAATGCATCCCACGTATTGCATCCCACAGGGACATTGGATCAGGTAAACTACATTTTTGGTAGAACGGGTCATAAATGTGCGTATATCATAACTTTTTTTAGTCTGTTAGGAATGGAATGATGCAACAGGAGTAATGATTGCACACCTCCATAAACCACCAATGGTCGCGTGGGCAAAAGAGGACCCTAAATTGGGTAATTTCTTAAAGCTGGCCAATCATTTTTGAATATCCTCTTAACAGCAAAATATTGTATAGAATAATCTGTACCTATAGACCAACCCATATAATTATTTGTTTCTGGATCCCTTCTTATTTCTTTGGTTAGCATTCTCTCATGATCCATATTACCCATCTGCTCCATTACTTCATTTAAATACCTTCTCTCCATAAGCCTTGTTTTTAGAACCTGAGCCTGTACATAATAATCATCCCTATTTGTACAATTTTAACCAGAAAGAGATAGCAACTAGATAAAAGGATAAAGGGATAAAGGAATTTCTTTCCGCGTGTTTGAAAAAAGTTGTAGTAATCAAACCACCTGCTTCCACCTTAATATTAAGATTCAGGAAATAAATCTCCTACGTACTAGCCTGAAAATCCAAACAAATACCCCTGTTATTGCAATTAAGATTTTGGAAAATTAGTTCCAGGGAACGCATGTCACCATTCCACTTGAAGAAGATGTCGTCTATGTACCTCCCCAGGGTTGCCAACTTTCTGACCAAGGATAGCTGGAACAGGCTCGACCATAGTCCTATTTATTGTGCCAGTCCTGCTCCAGCTATCCTGGGTCAGTAGTAAGTGGATCGCCACCTTTGAACATTTCAAGCTCTGACACGTTTTCTGGGATTTTTACAGATCCAGATATCAAACCCACAAAGCTTCAGATCTGGCTGTTCGTGGTACCTCAGCGGGGTTGTTACTTATCCACCTAGCTATACGCATGAGTTCTTTATATCTGTGCATACTATACTTCTATATACACACTTCAAATACAGTATCCAGTTTATTGGTGAGTGATCCTTGTTCCATCACTAAACGATGCTCATTCTTTGTTTCAAACTCCTATTATGCTTTATTATAGATTGTCATTTGTCCTGATTTCTCCTGAAAAAATTTCCCTGATGAAGGCATTAACATTGAGATCCAGAAACGTGTCGGGCAAAACAAAAGGAGACCAACAATTACAATTATATCAACTGTAACGTTTTATCTCTATTTTTTATGTTCTACATGGTGATGTATGCACCTACTAGTTTTTAATACTATTCCAATAAATTTTGTTTGTTTTCGATATATATCTTGATACTCTCTAATCTTTCTATATAGTTGCCCTAAAAGTCCCCTGTGTACTCTTCCTGGGGGGCACTTCTCATAGTTATCATATATGGGATGTTGGCAACAACCTGGTCCTTTTAGGTGAATCCCCCTCCAAACTCATATAATGACAAAGGCAAACCATAGTGCTCTCTGCTAATAGCATTTCTTAAAACTTAACTCAGGGATTAAAATACTCACATCAAAATGTGTAAAACATGCATATCATCAATTTTGATCTAAATTGAGAAAAACGTCTTGAATGGCGGCACCTCACACCTGTACGCGTTACGCGTCTGATGAGCTTGTTCAGCAGGTAAAGAAAGAGGAAGGGAGAGAGCAAGGGAAGGGAGGAAGAGGATATGATGTAATGTGACACAGAATCCAGTGTCACCTATGATAATCCCCCTTAGTTGAGTGTACAGGTGTTCGAACCTGTGGGATGATTAATGATAAGGTAGATGTTTATATATTGCTTGTATTTCTGACGGCTCCTCACCTGTTGAAGAAGCTCATCAGAGAGAGTAATGCGTACAGGTGTGAGGTGCCGCCATTCAGGAAGTTTTTCTCTATTTACATCAAAATTGATGATATGCATGTTTTACACATTTTTATTTGAGTATTTTAATCCCTGAGTTAAGTTTTAATACATGCTATTATCAGAGAGCATTATGGTTTGCCTTTGTCATTATATGGCCACACATGACTGAATGAGCTCCCGGGAGGAGGTCAGTGCTGCCCGGGGCACTAGGAGGAGGATTCGTTTTCACAAGGTATCCTGAGAGATATAATACCAGGTGTGTATGACTCTGTAGTTGGGTTAACTTTTGGAGGTGAGAAGGCATTCCAGCTAGAGGTGGTGGTCAGTGAAGTCACTGGATATTAAGAACTGTTACTGAAAGTTGCACAACAGTTTAATTTTATAAGATGTGGACTTGAGTTATTGTTTTTTGGTTGCTCTACACTAAATTTTGTTTGCAAGTATTTTATTGAGAGACACATGTGGATAACCCACTCTGAGAGGGGTTGGCAGCAGTCACATTAAGCCTATTAGTAGGCTAATTACACCAAATTCTCATATAAGCACAGCACTATTAACATAGGCGTGCGCAGCCTATTGCATTAGGGTGTGCACCTCAAAACTAAAATACACATACAATTTTAGAAAAGTATTAAAAACCACACTGCATTAGTCTGACACCACCCTTACCTCTATATGTTAATTTTACCTATCAGACGGATATAATGTTATGGCTGATGGGTGTACAATGCAAACACTGTCTGCAGCCATACAGCCAGTGGCGGAACTACCGCCATAGCGACCCACGCGGACGTTATGGGGCCTGCAGCCGAGTGGGGCCCCGGTCAAAGTTGCTAATAGAATTCCTTTTTACCCCATTTTTCGACACCCGCCGCCGCTAGAGGTCCGTGGCCGGCGGAGATAATGTCTCCGCCGGCCGCCATTTTCCTGAAGACCAGACGAGTTAGAAATGACAAGCGGAGCCTGCCGAATGGCTACAATAGAAATAGAGCTGCGGTGCTGCCCACCCCCTGTCCCTGGCCTATCTGTCATCTGTGACCTCTTGTGGAAAGGGGTGGGGGGTAGGGGGTGGGCGGTGCTGCAGCTCAATTTCTATTGTAGCCGGCCGGCTCCGCCTCTATTTTGTTCCTCCTGGGGCTTCATTAATGGCGGTGTTCTGTCAGAGTTATAGAAGGGCTCCAATGGGGGTGGGGGCGACCTGCGATGAAAAGAGGCACTCCGCTGGGGACACCTGAGATGTAAGGAAGCATTCCCCTGGGGACACCTGAATGTAGGGAGGCACTCCGCTAGCTGGGGACACCTGAGATGTAAGGAGGCACTCCGCTGGCTGGGGACAGTGACACCTGAGATATAAGGAAACACTCCGCTGGGGACACCTGAATGTAAGAAGGCACTCCGCTGGGGACACCTGAGATTTAAGGAAGCATTCCGCTGGGGACACCTGAGATGTAAGGAGGCACTCCGCTAGCTGGGGACAATGACACCTGAGATGTAAGGAAACACTCCGCTGGCTGGGGACAGTGACACCTGAGATGTAAGGAAGCACTCCGCTGGCTGGGGACAGTGACACCTGAGATGTAAGGAAACACTCCGCTGGGGACACCTGAGATGTAAGGAAGCATTCCCCTGGGGAAACCTGAATGTAAGGAGGCACTCCGCTGGGGACACCTGAGATGTAAGGAAGCATTCCGCTGGGGACACCTGAGATGTAAGGAGGCACTCCGCTAGCTGGGGACAGTGACACCTGAGATGTAAGGAAACACTCCGCTGGGGACTCCTGAAATGTAAGGAGGCACTCCGCTGGGGACACCTGATGGCATCTGGTGACAGGCGACGTGGCAAGTGACACACTCAGGGCTCCTAATGATTCTGCACTATGGTGAGTTGAACTATTTCATTTTATATTACAATGTAATGATAGAAATAATGTGCTTCAATCACAGATTTTATTGGCAAATTTTTGTTTGGTTGTTCGAAAATAATATAAGCTGTTGCCTGGGTACTGTGCCACATGAGTGTGGTAATCTGTTGTTCAATGGCATTAGTTAATTTTTTTTGTGGGGGGGGGGGCTGTTTTCAGGGGGGGGGGCCATTATACAACATTTTGCTATGGGGCCCTGTGATTTCTAGTTACGCCCCTGCATACAGCTATAACACCTGTAATTCAAAGGTGCAATAGCTGTATGGCTGCAGACAGAGTTTGACAGGAGTAGAAACAGTATAGCAACGATTCACCCTACTACAGACAGCACATTAGATTCTTCTTTATCTTACCAGAAAAAAAAAATACAAACCTGTACACAATCTTCTATTGATGCCTGCTGCATACCAGCCCTCCGCCACCTTATGAGATTACACCTGATCTGAGCACAGCCACTCTCAGCACAACCCCGCCCTTGGGACTTACTGAGAGCATATCACTGGTCCACCAGCCGGGGCTGCCAGTGACTGTGGGCAGTGGTGGCTGGGACTATAATCTTAGTATCGGCAAAGGTGGACCAGCCAGCCGCTGCTGCCTGCTCCTAAAAAATTAAGGAAAGTTCCATGGATGCCAGTACCGTCACTTGGGGCCAGGCCCCAGGAAAATGCGGTTGACTTATTTTTATGTACTCCATGTGGGCAGTGTGTGTCAGAACACAGTGGGTCCCCTTTCCCTTGGGGCCCTTGTGCCCTGCACACATGGATGATATGCCGTTGGTGCATGCATAGTTGCCAACATTTTCTAAAAATTTCCAGGGACACCTTTCTTTGCTGTGTTACCAGCCAGTGACTGTGGGCAGAGAATGAACTTTAATTAGAGATGGGCATTCATTTAAATTGGCATGGTTTTAAAACATGCATATCATAAACCTAGAGTCATACTTAAGGCTGGGTTCACACCCATGCGAATTGGATGGGGTTTTTCTCCGCATCCAATTCGCATGACAGGAGATTGTGACCGGCTCTCTATGGAGCCAGTTCACATATCAACATTGTGGCTGCGGAGTGGCTTGCACAGGAACGCTGTGCGTCTTTGGCTCCATTTCAGGGCTGAATTCAGGCAAAAATTCGGTCCTGATTCATCCCTGAAATGGAGAACAGGGATGCACCGGACCCCTGCTGGGATTTGCATCTGTTGGAGGTGTGAACCCAGCCTTAAAGCTGAACTCAAGGAGCTCAGCCACTTTCTAAAAGAGGCTGGTTTACTATGGGTTGAGTCTAAGGAGGTGATTGCGACCCTTGTGGACTTATCCCTTTAAATTATAATAGACAATTTTACTGAATGTCGGGAGTACAGCTATCTATACTTTCTCACTCAGAGGGAGTTCTGCCTGCCCCTCTGCTGTCCATTCACAGAAAGCTTTGCCTTTTTTTATGTTTTTAAATAATACAAAGTGCTCTGTGATTGGGCAGGAGGAGGAGAGGGGAAGTGAGGGATGTGTATAGCGACCACAGACATCTCTGCAGCTGCGGGAGCTGAGACCCAAAAGTCCAGAAGGAGCACCGGAAGTATAGTAACAGCTGTAATCCTAGCGCTCAATAAAAACAAATTGTAAATTGAAGAGATAAGTCCACTAAGTGCCATGCACCTTGTTGAACTTAACCCACAGTAAACAAGCACATTTTAGAAAGTGACTAAATTCCTGAAGTTCAGCTTTAAATAAAATACAACTAAGGGCAAAATATGTTTTAAGTTTTATTTAGAGCAGAGAGAGATTAGAACCCCTGTCAGGTTTTTTTTTTCTGTCTGTGCTCCTGTTAGGGAGATTCGCCCTCTCTATTTGTCCCGTTTACTGTTATCACCAGGAGTGAAAGTACACTATAATCACAAAATGTTGGGTTGTCACCAGACCAGGGATAGAAGGGGAATCTTCCAAAGGGACATCCAGGGATTCTCTCACTTTGGAGAGTTTTCATCTCACTTCCTGTTTTGATTTTGACAGGAAGTGAAGGGAAATGTCCCCAATGGGACACAATGGCAGAAAAAAACAACTGATGGGGGTTATAACTCTCCCTTACCCTCTTTTTTTTTAAATTTACCTTTTGTTCTACTTTAAACATCTAAAAGAGAGTTGTAGCTATTGGGCTAAAAAATACATAAACTAAAACAGCAACAAAACTGCAGACAATAACAAAGTAAACTATCATTCCACGCAATAAAGAAATGGGGGAAATGACCACATAACACAAATTAGAAAACAAAGTAATTTAATTTAGTATACCTGATTGTTATAGTGCTTATTCAGAATTGGACAGTAGTAATAAGCAGGGGAGTATTGTTGGAATGGTGAAAGACTTAGGGCTCCCCTGGATACCACAAATAGTGGGTATGGCCACACTGTGCTCACAGTGAGAGGGGCATAATGGCTCATTTACCCCAGATCTAGTAGAATGCATTTCAAAACGCATATGCACACACATATACACGTACAGATAAATAAACACATATATACTGTACATATACACGCACAAACACACAATCACATACACACACACACCTCTGCCTCCAGTTTTCCCCACCAGCACATCCCTGCAAGCAATGCCTCCCCTCAGTACACCTATGCAGCTCAATTCTTTCTTCCGACTGTTACACTCACCATCCTCTTGCTGTGGCACAGAGTGCTCTGCTTACCGGTTCCTGGGGCATAACTCGGGACATGACTGATGCGGGACAACCTAAAAAGGGGCACTGTCTCGGCAAAGCAGGGACAGTTGGCACGTATAGCAGGGGAAGATTAGGGTGTGCCTGGGCACACCTGGCACACCCCATGCGCACGCCTATGACTATTAAACTAAATAAATGTGCTGCTACTTTAAATAAAAATAATTAAACAAAAGGTGAAAAACAATGTATTGTTAATCTACACAATCACAATAGTGCAAAGCATAATGAAACTTATGCAAAAGTGTCCATAGTAAAAATCCAAAAAAGTGTTTTAAAAAATTGTGAAAATAGTGAAACTCTTCATAAAGTGGAAAATTGTGAACACCGTAGATCCTTCAACAAAGTTCACAAGTGCCAATCAACACCCTAATAGCATGAGGCTCACCAGATTGTAGATTTCAGTTGCATGTGTGATTACTACTTTAAAACTTCTCCACACATTTATCCCTGACCTGTTTGATATGTTCCTTGGCCTTCATGATGCTGTTTGTTCACTGAGGTTTTGTAAAAAACCTCTAAGGGCTTCACAGAACAGCTGTATTTATACTAAGATTAAATTACACACAGGTGGACTCTATTTACTAATTAGGTGACTTCTGAAGGAAATTAGTTAGGGGTATCAGAGTAAAGGGGGCTAAATACAAATGCATGCCACACTATTCGGATATTTATTTGTAAAAAATGTTTAAAAAGATTCATCATTTTCCTTCCACTTCACAATTATATGCCACTTTGTGTTGGTTTATCACATAAAATCCCAATAAAATACATTTAAGTTTTTGGTTATAACGTGACAAAATGTGGAAATATTCAAGGGGTATGAATACTTTTACAAGGCACTGTATATGTGAAGTTACTTTTTCTACTTTGTAATTTGTATCTTAATAGACATCAGTAGGTGTTTTAACTCTTCCCCATGCTATCCAAAATAAAAATAAAAAATGATTTTAGCTCTGTATATCTTTAACTGTCTCCTAATGTTTTCTCCTGAACTACAAGTGGGACTTAATATATTGTATAACTTGTACTTTATAAACAATATTGAATGGCTGAAAAGAGGACTTAATTGCACTGTAGAATGCTGGGGCAATACAAGGAAGCTTTCTGAAAATCGATTTAAAGGGAAAAAAAAAATTGATCGAAAATTCAAGCCCATATCTGCACTTTGCTTTTGGCTTTATAAGACACACTCTTCTTATTATAATTTCTAATTACATTTTACAAAACTCAATTGTGAGATAGAAAATTACCATTGTAACAAAATAATCTTGCCGAATACAGCAGTTTTAATACAATCAACAGTACAGGCCATAAATGAAAGAAATCTTGTCATTCTTATTACTTTTCCTTGATCAGTTTCTTTCGAATATTACAGTATAAATTGAAGATTTCATATGATTTAATAAGCCCCCAAATATATCACAGTTTAGCACAGACATTATTATAACAAGTAGTGATCTTTACTTTGCTGCCATCCCTTCCCTGTCCTATAAAAAGATGAGGAATCTTGACAACACTGAAAACAGAACCACAAAAATTACATAATTTATTAAATATGTATCTGCCAATTTTATGTAGTGCTATAAGGAGTTGCTCGACATAATAAAAGCCGCAGAGTATGTGAAAAGAATCCCATTGTTGTAATGAGACAGATATTGCTTGCTTCATAATTTACTTGTATCAAAAGTCTGTCACATTTCATTAATATTGAAACAAGTGGTGTGAAACAAAAATGGTTATATTGAAAGATGGAGTCCTCCAGCATGAATGCATTATTGTCAAGACAAAGGAGAAGGCCAATAAAATCAACACTGTATTTGGCCATTTTTTATGTTTTAAATGCATTTCTTTTATATAATCTTACTGTTTTTGTATAATATGCACCCTGTTTTATTATGATTCATCATTTAGGGATTTTAAAACATGATCATTTTTCTTAAAACAGTATCCCATTTGGATATTGTTGAGCTATTACATCATACCTGGGGGAGTGGAAAATGCACAGGTACCAAGGAGCAACCTAAGTTGTGGAGCAAGTTACAGGAATTGCTTGAAAGTTTGACTGTAGAACTCTGCAAAAGCTCCATATTACAGATGTTGGTTCAGCCAAGTTGGATGAGCTGGGATGCAGGTTGGATTGGAAAACAGTACAGGTAAGGGGAAATTTAAGATTGGTTCTAGGATCCTACTTAACATGCAAGAAGCACACTTTATATAACATTGTAACACAACAGAAGTCTCCAACAGTCTATTTTAACGTGGTAGAAATATTTAGCATTCTGCTATAACCTGAACGCAGTGTAATGCCCCGTACACACGGTCGGATTTTCTGACGGAAAATGTGTGATAGGACCTTGTTGTGGGAAATTCCGACCGTGTGTAGGCTCCATCACACATTTTCCATCGGATTTTCCGACACACAAAGTTTGAGAGCAGGCTATAAAATTTTCCGACAACAAAATCCGTTGTCGGAATTTCCGATCGTGTGTACACAAATCCGACGCACAAGGTGCCATGCATGCTCAGAATAAATAAAGAGATGAAAGCTATTGGCTACTGCCCCGTTTATAGTCCCGACGTACGTGTTTTACGTCACCGCGTTCAGAATGATCGGATTTTCCGACAACTTTGTGTGACCGTGTGTATGCAAAACAAGTTTGAGCCAACATCCGTCGGAAAAAATCCATGGATTTTGTTGTCGGAATGTCCGATCAATGTCCGACCATGTGTACGGGGCATTAAAGTTCTCTATTTAATGTAACGGGAGATCTCTCTAGTTTCCTTACATTAAGGTAAAAAATGTTTAGACATCAGAATTGGGCCCTCATCAACCCCCCCCTTTACTTACCTGAGCTTTCATTCGTTATGAGTAATTCGTTATTATTATTCGTTATTCGTTATGAGTTATTCATTATTATTATTCGTTATTTTTTCAAGATCCATATTGCTGTGTGGCATATAATAAAATTTTAGTTTTACTACTGGTCTATCTAAGCCTGAAATGGCAATATAGTGACCATAGTTGGTACTACCCAGAACCATGCGCTCCTGGCCCAGATGGCCTGTAGAAAACCATATAAAACTTTAAAAAAAGAAAACTGTCCAAGTTAAAATGCACTTGTGCCCAGATGGTGTATATATAAGTACTTACAGTACATATTCTTAACAAGCAGTAAAAGAGATTTAAAACAACCTCTTTGGCTGCATGTAGTGTAAGGTAATATTTTCTTAAGGACCCCCAAAGATCACATGATTGACTCTAAAGTGCAGTTTCAGTCGGTCTTTGAAAGCTAGTGATAGCTGCCCTATGCTGTTGTGTTCCTAAATAAAATTATTATGCTTTGTAAGTAAGAAAGGAGATGACCCAAGTCTGCCATAGGCTCTCTCCTGCAGGATATTAAAGAAATAGGATTCAGGATTCAGCATCTCCCTCCAGCACACATAAAGTGATTGACAGCCTCAGTTGTGCATGTGTCCCTACGAGACTCTGTATACAGGGGTGGGTCCTTTCCCTCCACTCAGGTCTCAGATTACACACTCAGCCCTTCTGAATGTGTTGTTTAGTGTCTGACATAAGATCCCAGTCCCGTCTACTAGAGCTGAGAAATAACCTTTGACTTGTGCATTTTAGAAGGCTGTAGAGGTGAGAGGGCTGCAGATAAACAGGTATAACTTATGTATGAGGATTATTTTCACCTCTGTATTTCACCAGAGGCTAGGCACTTTAGTGCGTATATTGTAAGGGTTTACAACTACTTTAAGCTACGTGCTGGAGTGGATATCTGGCTTGTAAATAATCCTCTTGCTGAAGAGTGTCTCAGAGAAGCTGGTTAGAAGCAATTACTGTACATTTTAAGGGGGTTCTTCCCTCATCAATTGAGATATATTTTATTGCTTAAAGTAAAGGCTTAAAACACAGATTTATAGGAGAGACTGTCAGCAGACACCTACTGCTGATTAACCACTTCAACACAGGGCATTTTCACCCCCTTCCTGCCCAGGCCAATTTTCAGCTTTCAGTGCTGTAACATTTTGAATGACAATTGCGCGGTCATGCAACACTGTACCCATATGAAATTTTGATAATTTTTCCACCTTTATCACCTCTGCGGTTTTTATTTTTTTTGCTATAAACAAAAAAAGAGCGACAATTTTGAAAAAAAAAAAACAATATTTTTTTACTTTTTGCTATAATAAATATCCCAATTAAAAAAAAAATAGTTTTTTACTCAGTTTAGGCCAATATGTATTCTTCTATATATTATTGATAAAAAAACATCACAATAAGCGTATATTGATTGGTTTGCGCAAAAGTTATAGCGCCTACAAAATAGGGAATAGATTTATGTCATTTTTATTTTATTTTTTTACTAGTAATGGCAGCGATCTGCGATTTTTGTCAGGACTGTGATATTGCAGCGGACAGATCGGACACTTTTGACACTATTTTGGGACCACTGACAATTATACGGCGATCAATGCTATAAATATGCACTGATTATTGTATAAATGTCACTGGCAGGGAAGGGGTTAACACTAGGGACGATCAAGGGGTTAAATGTGCTACCTAGGGAATGATTCCAACTGTGGGGGGAGGGTACTGACTGGGGGAGGTGACCGATCGGTGTTCCTATATACAAGGAACACACGATCTGTCTCCTCTCCCCTGACAGGACATGGATTTGTGTGTTTACACACACAGATCCATGTCCCTGCTCTGTGACAAGCAATCGCAGGTGCCCGGCGGACATATGCATTTTCATCTTAATGCATAGAATGCATTAAGATAAAAAACAAATTGCTGCATTTACATTCCCCTTAAGCTCTGGAGAAAATGACCTTGCAAGAGAAGCGTAACTTCTCTTGCCAATTGAACAGCTTTTTTGCCTTTACTAAATCAAACCCTATGGATACATTTATGCCGCGTACACACGATCGCACATTCCGACAACAAAATCCATGTTTTTTTTTCCAATGGATGTTGGCTCAAATTTGTCTTGCATACACACAAATCTTGTTGGAAATTCCGAACGTCAAGAACGCAGTGACGTACAACACGTACAACGAGCCATGAAAAATTAAGTTCAATAGCAAGTGCGGCTCTTCTGCTTGATTCCGAGCATGCGTGGAATTTTGTGCTTCGGAATTGTGTACACACGATCGGAATTTCCGACAACAGATTTTGTTGTCGGAAAATTTGAGATCCAGACCTTAAATTTTGTTTGTCGGAAATTCCGATGGAAAATGTCCCATGGCGCCTACACACGGTCGGAATTTCTGACAACAAGCTCCCATCGAACATTTCCCGTCTGAAAATCCGACCGTGTGTACGCGGCATTAGGGATTCAATTCAGAATTGGGATTAAGATTTTAATTCAAGAAAATTGTGTTTTTTTTTATAATTCTCTTTATTAATTTTTTCAATATACATATACAGCACATATATTCAGACTCCATCGTTATTGAGCTCTTGTAGGAGCTTCCACATATCTCTTTAATATATCTATATTTACATTTCCATAAGAGTATCATTCTTCCCAATTAAAAACCTTGTGCCATTGTGTGATTTGTATACCCCTTCGCTCTCTTATCTTAAATCTCATTAATATTTCTCTCTCAAGATTTCATATTTGTTTTACTTCCTCTGTTATAATATGTGTCTTTATACAAGGGTAGGCTATTTTTTACTAAATATTTCCAAAAAGCTAGTGAAGGAGGAACTTTTTTTTCCAGCTCAATACAATTGCCTATCTCGCAAAAAAGTGTAATAAACTTATTTATGTTCTCTGCCACTATAGGGGTATTATTTCCCACCAATCCTAGAAGGCAAATCCTTGCGTCCTGTTCTAGAGCCACAGACACAATTACGTCCTTAACCCCTGCCAAAAAATGCGACGATAGCCAGGTAAGACCAAAATATATGGATGAAATCTCCTGGAGTTTGCCCACATCTTCAGCAGTTCTGCGAATTGAATGGACTTATTTTGAATAATTTATATGGTATATAATATACTCTAGTGCAGCGTACTAGAGTACTAGTATGGCTACTAGTACTAGATGGCTCAAACGTGTCTTGCATACACATGGTCACACAAATGTTGTCGGAAATTCCGAACGTCTGGAACGCAGTGACAATGGCATAAAAAGGAAGTTCAATAGCCAGTCCGCCACCCTTTGGGCTCCTTCTGCTAATCTCGTGTTTATCTTGTGGTAGTAGAAGTTTGGTGAGAGATGATTCGCGCTTTTCCGCCTCGTGCTTTTCAGTTCGTTACTGCTTGTCAGTTTGTGCTTGTGGGTTCGTATCTGTTCTTCAGTGCGTGTTGTCAGTCCATTCCTGTCTTTCAATGCGTTCCATTTAATAGTTCATATCTGTTTTTTAGTGCGTTCTTGTCCGTTGATTTTCAGCTCGTTCTTCTCAGGTCCTTTCTGATTTTCAGTGCGTTCTGTTAGTTCGTTTTGACCAGCCGACCTTTTTCTAGCCATGTTGCGGGTACGTACTCGTCGTAGAGTTTGTGCTGTTCCTGGGCTTCGTGTTGAAGTTCTTGCTTTGACCCAAGTCCAGTCCATGAATAGAGCGAGGAGGAGTTTATGGACGAAGAATTGGTTGCTCCAGCGTGACCAATGCTCGCACGTGCCTTTGTTGCGGGAGATCTGGGAGAATAATCCTGATGATTTCAGAAATTATCTCTGGATGACGGACCCCGTTTTTCACCGTCTGTTGGCTTTGCTGTCCCCTTATATTACGAAGCAGGACACCTGCATGCGGCAAGCCATTACTCCCGAGCAGAGGCTCGTTGCCACCTTGTGGTATTTGGCCACGGGGAGAAGTCTCCGGGATATCAAGTTTACGACTGGAATCTCCCCTCAGGCTCTGGGAATCATTATTCCAGAGACCTGTTCTGCCATCATACAGGTCCTGCAGAAGAACTATATTAAGGTAAGTTTTCTCATTTAACATCACATTCTATGTATTTAATGTTTGCTAATGTATTGTATTTATTTCTTAATTCCCTAATTACCATGATTGTAATAAGCTGTGAATTTCCTCTTTGTCCTCATGCATGCTGGAAGCTTTTAAAGTTCCTTTTTTGTCCTTCATGCATATTTGCCTTCACCAACCTCCCCAGCATGCTATCCTGGGCCCATACACACCTAGCCTAGTCACTTAACAATGTATTTTGTCAGATCCATTGTAGTGCTTACCCTAAACACCCCCTAAATGTGTCCAAATGTTATTGTGGTTCTTAAATTCATGCATAGTGCAAGAGGCTTTTTTTTTGGGAGGCCAAAACTCATTTGGAACCCTCCCTCACCCTCAACTGCTAAGTCAACCGATACCAATACTCTATCTGCTGACTTTGCCAAACCCATACACACTATACCTACCTTGTAGTCATATTTATGGATGAATTCACCAAAGCATGTAGTGCAAGGGCCTGCCTGAATACTTTCAAATGGTACTGTTTAAAGTTTTGTTCTCCCATTATCTTGATAGGTAATTGCAGAATGTAAAAATGTGCCTCAATTAGGACAGTGTGTATTCATATTTTTGTATTATGACACTTCTTACCTGTCCAGTGGGCTGCCAATAGTGTAAGGAGGGGCTGGCCAAAGTAACACACATTATTTATGCATTCAGCTCTCAATGAAGTGGAGAAGGTTACCTGTCCAAAACATCTCCCCCACCATAAAATTTTTACAATGGGCCATCAGAGGGGGTGAGGAATCTGATAAGTGTACCTTATACTTTCGTCTTTAAATACTCCTTAAAATAAGTGTTATACTTTTGTTGGCCAAGAATGTTTGTGTCTAATCTGCTTGCAATGTTATGTGCAAAAGTACTTTTTTTTTTAACGCCACAGTTTCCTTCAAACACACAGGAATAGCAGACTGTGGCCTCCCAGTTTGCCTAGCAGTGGCACTTTCTCAACTGTGGAGGGGCAATAGATGGCAAGCACGTCCACATTGTCCCACCCCCCAACCCAGGGTCATACTATTACAATTATAAGGGGTTTAATAGTATTGTGTTGTTGGCGGTGGTGTCTGCGACATGCGAGTTCCTGTATGTGGACGAGGGGAAAAATGGCCGGATATCGGATGGTGGAGTCATCGCCCAGACGGAGTTCTTAAGACGTCTCCAGAATGGAGGCTTAGGCTTGCCACCTCTGGAAGACAACGTGGCAGGACTCCCATTTGTCTTCGTTGCTGATGAAGCTTTTGGGCTGGGTGACCA
Organism: Lithobates clamitans; assembly: GCA_037952925.1. Lineage (NCBI taxonomy): Eukaryota > Metazoa > Chordata > Amphibia > Anura > Ranidae > Lithobates > Lithobates clamitans. Next base: position 2,722,299 of record JBBGZY010000583.1, read on the forward strand.
TCTGATGCGGCCATTCCCGATGAGGACCAGAGGGTTTTTAATTACCAGCTGGCCAGAGCCAGAAGAGTGGTGGAGGATGCATTTAGAATAATGGCCAGCCGGTTTCGCCTATTTCTCACAGCGATCAACATGGCGGAATATAAAATTGTCCTTGCATGCTGCATACTCCATAATTTCTTAAGGAAAAATGCATCAAATTATGTGGCCTCAGTTGGGACTGAGGCCGGCTCTCCTGATCCTTCAACGCTGACGGCTCTTGAAGCTGGCCATCCTGGCTTTCCCCCCCCAAAGTGCCCGCAAAGTTCGACAAAAGTATGTAGAGTACTTTGCAGGTAGGGGGACCATTGATATGCCAGACAATGTCTAAAACACATTTGAAATACTATTTTTTTAGAAACTAAACTCATATTTCATTTAATTTACTGCTTGTGTTTTTTATCTGTCTCCTAGGTTCTCAAATGTCCTCTTATTTTTGGCCATTTTCTTCAATAGTGCAAGCGTAATTTATTTGATACACTAGGTGACAATCTCTTCTTCAGCTAACTATTATGTTGTGGGTCTGCTACACACACACATTGTTTTTGTTGTTAATGTATGTAATGCATTAATGAGAAAAATAATCATCCTTTTCAGCTCCATGAATTATTGCTCTGAATCCCTAAAATGGCCTGATTGGGTCAAGTTTTAGAGCACTGTGGGGGTTATTTACTAAAGGAAAATCCACTTTGCACTACAAGTGCACTGCAAGTACACTTGAAAGTGCACTGAAACTGTACTGAAAGTGCACTTGTAGTGCAAAGTGGAACTACCTTTAGGAAACAACCCTCATTGTCACTGTAATGCCGCATACACACGGTTGGAACTTCCGACAACAAATGTTCGATGTGAGCTTCTGTTGAAAATTCCAACCGTGTGTAGGCTCCATGGGACATTTTTTGTCGGAATTTCCAAAAACAAAAATTTGAGAGCTGGTTCTCAAAATTTCTGACAACAAAATCTATTGTCGGAAATTCCGATCATGTGTACACAATTCCAATGCACAAAATTCCACACATGCTTGGAATCAAGCAGAAGAGCCGCACTGGTTATTGAACTTCATTTTTCTCGGCTCGTCATACGTGTTGTACGTCACCGCATTGTTGACGTTCGGAATTTCCGACAACATTTGTGCGACCGTGTGTATGCAAGACAGGTTTACAAAGTTCAACTTTGATAAAGTGAAGGCAATAGGAGACATTATTATGTCAAAACTGTGTTGATCTTGCCTTCATCAGATGGGGTGATGTCACCCCATAAAAGCCAAATTTTGAAAAAGCACACAAATTGGGGATCAAAATGTGGATTTCCCTCCTGATCCCATGCCTAATGTCAACTTGTGCTAGCTCCTATCATGGGGGATCAATGGACGTGTTTCGGGGGTGCAACCCCTTCCTCTCATCTACCTTAGTTGTGGGGAAGGGGTTGGCAGATAGCACATGTTGACACACTGTGGGTATCTTCAAAATTTGGCTTTCAAATTACTATAAAACTGTAGTAAAAATAAAAAATTCAACAACAAACTGTTCAATTTTTGGGGGTTTAGATTCTGCCTAAAACATCAATGATGTTCTTCATTTTTTGTTTTACATCATTGATTTTTTCTTGACCTTCTCTAAATCACAATTGCACACCATGATCTCCCCGATGAGGACTTGTGCACTTGCACTGTTGAAATGAGTTTCTTCTTCCACAACATCCACATCCCTGAAAATTTTAAAAAATACCATGTATTATAAATATGCAGGCATACATCTATTACCTGGAGCTGTGGTCTCAGACACTGATCTGTTGTGGTCACTATTTCGCCCACATCACCCACCACTTACTATACCTCAGAATCCACATCTTCTTCATGGTGTTTGGGGATTTCCCCTTCTTCAGGAGCTGTGGGGTTCCTGGTGTCCTCAGATGTCCCGATTCTTTTCTTCCCTATGTGAATACAAAAAAGGTATGCTTTTACAATTGTCTGTTTGGCAGAGTTCCAAGCTGAAGACATGATTCTCTCCCTTTCTTAAAGCTGGAATACTTACCTTTTTTGGCAAAGTATCACACATGGAGAGACCCCTAGTATCCACTGGAGCACCTGTGTGGGACACCATTAAAAGGTTGTTCAGGTGTCCCACACTAGTGCTCCTGCGTCCAGATGTGTAAACAGCTGCTGAGTGTCCTCTCCTTATACACTGAACCAAGTTTGCATTTCATTCTAGTGACAAACCCATCTAGACAACAATGTACTAAACTTCTTTTAATACAAATAGGCATAAACAAATGTAGTTAACCTGCATCTTCCAAAAACATTGTATTAGTGAGCGAACGAACAATGTTTACTACGAATGATTACTGTCCCCACGAACTTGAAACTTGCTATTTTAAACGCCATTTTAAAATGTACAACAGTAAAAGAAAAGCACATGGAGCAGCATGCAAGTAATAATAATAATAGGAACACAGGACAAATACTTACTTTTTAGAAGCAGTTTCCTGATCCTTCTGTACTGATCGTGCTCCCTCAATTTCAGGTCTGACCAGCGCTTCTTCAATCGCTCCTTGGATCGTCGTACCCCAAAATTCCTGTGCAGACTTCTCACAACTTTAGTCATGATCTTGGCCTTTCTCACATTTGGGTTTGGGTAAGGTACATACTTCCCATCATAGTTGTCCCTCTTCAAGATGTCCACCATCTCCACCATCTCTACAAAGGACATATTTAAGGCCTTATATCTCCTCCTGGATCGGGACATTTCTGGCTGAGGGCCTTCCTTGTCGTTGCTGCTATTATCACGCACCTGTTGTCTCTCCGCCATGTGCTCTCCCACTGCGCCAAAAGAGAAGGGGAGGGGAATACACTAGAAAGAAGGTCTGGGGTGGAGTTTCACGCATGTGCAGTGTATATAAAGCATAACACGCGTGCGTCGTATGTATGATCTGTGAGTGGAGGACGGAGTAGCGTAAGCGCCGATCGTGCAAACAAAGGTACCATTTTAACTTGGGGCATCAGTGGTTCGTGGCTTATACTGCTTATAGATTGAGGCCTATATTGGGACAAGATTAGGAGAGTTTAGCCTGACATTAGGGTTTGTCTTGTGTTGTGTCTTGCAGATAAAATGGATAAATTTACTGACCCAGACTTCCTGCCAAACATCATTGATAAGTACAGAGAGCTGACCTGTCTGTGGCAAGTAAAACACCAATATTATAACAACAAACTAAAGAGGAAGGCAGCGCTGGATCAACTGTTGGAATTGGTGAAGCTGGCAGACTTAAACTATTTTAAGTGCAAAATTGGTGGCCTGAGGAGCATGTAGAATAGGGAGCGCAAGAAGGTCCAGGATTCCATGAGATCAGGAGCAGCAACAGATACATTTATGTCCCCAGGCTCTGGTACTACGACAGACTGCGTTTTTTGTCAGACCAGAGTGAACCCAGGCAATCACTCTCAACCCTTCCTTACACACTTCCTTCCACACTTCCTTCCACCTCAGCAGAGGCTTCCAACGTACAACCTGGGCCTTCCACCCAGGAAGATGTGGAGGAGCCCAGCTTGAGCCAGGAATAGCATTGTTCAACATATTTGTTGTCAAAAAATGAATGATGTTAACTAGATGTTATTATTGATCACTAATTTCTGATTTAACGAAGTGGTTTACATATCAATAGACAATAGTAGCCAAAATTATTGGGACAAGAATGAAAAATGCTGCACAGTGGCAGCATTTGATGGCACAGTGGGAGCATTTGATGGGCACAGTGGCGGTGTTTGATGGCACAGTGGGAGCATTTGACGGCACAGTGGCAGCATTTGATGGGCACAGTGGGAGCATTTGATGGCACAGTGGGAGAATTTGATGGGCACAGTGGCAGCGTTTGAAGGGCACAGTGGCTGCATTTGATGGGCACAATGGCGGCATTTGATGGCACAGTGGCTGCGTTTGATGGCATAGTGGCTGCGTTTGATGGCACAGTGAGGCTGCAATTGATGGGGTTTTTTTTCAGAATTTTTTAATTTGTTTGCGCCCCTCCCAAAAAAGTTGAGTGCCAGCTGTCACTGCTATCCAGTCCTGAGTTTTACACAGCTATGGCACCCAGCCCAGTCCTGTCTAACAGGGGAGAGGAACATAATGTTTCACTTGTGCTCAAAGCACCCCCATAATCGAATAATGAAAAAAGAAGCAGCAGACTGATCAGCTTATCTCTCTGTCACACCACTCCTATCAGCATGCTTTTGCTGCCTGCTCAAAATATTTAAATATTTTATTGTTTATGGTCTGGCCACAGATTCACTTTAAGTATACTGTAAAAACAACAGATCATCATCGTTGTCTTATTTGATAGTTTGGGTGTAATGTTTTTGGTGAAATATTTTGCCATGGTAGATTTTGGTTTAGCAAATTTTGGGGATATTTAAGTCCTTTCTAACAAGAGAGGGGAACTGAATTTTCTCTGCTGCAGTTGACCTTTTACTTACCCCACCTCATGACTGGACAGTAAAAGGAAAAATGGAAAAACATCAGACTGATCAATTTGTAAGCGGGTTGGAAATAAACAGTTCTGTCCTGGATGGGAGGGTAAGAGTTAATACTTTCCCGTTTCTTTGGTTTTGGTGAGTTTTCCACTGGGTCTGACCCACTGATCCTGTGTTATAAAAGTAGGACAGTGGTCCAGAGTGAGAGAGATCAAGAAAGAGAGATCAGGAGGGTACCCGCATAGGTAGAGAAAAACGAAAAAACAGGGCCCAGTGCCCGTAAGGGAGAAAGTTGGAGAACAGCTCCGTGAGGAGCAGAAGAATGCCGCTTGCACTGAGATGTTAACCACTTCAGACCTGGAAGGTTTTACCCCCTTCCTGACCTGAGCACTTTTTACAATTTGGCACTACGTCGCAATTTCGCGGTCATGCAATGCTGTACCCAAACAAAATTTGCGTCCTTTTTTTTTCACAAATAGAGCTTTTTTTTGGTGGTATTTGATCACCTCTGTGGTTTTTATTTTTTACTATTTTACTAACTGTATGGGGATAGGACTAACTAGGGAAGGAGACAGATCGTTGTTTCTACTTAGTAGGAACACACAATCTGTCTCCTCTCCCCTGACAGCACACAAATCCCCATGCTGGCTCTCGTTTCGAGCGTGGCCGGCGGTGATCGTGGCTGCCGGCCATGCACATCGGGTCCCCTGCTGTGCAGCAGGCATGCGCAGGCACCTCCGGCAGTGTGCGCCCTGTGGCGGCTCTCCTGGGCAAAGCCGTACCCGTATGGGATTTTGCCTATGCGAGAGCCATTCTGCAGCATTAAAAGTATGCAAGGTGGTCGGGAAATGGTTAAAGTAATCAGAACTTGTTCTTTTTTACTGAAGACACCAGCTTCTGGAGAATGCCATTGATGGTCTCTGTGGAGTAATGAAACGTTCCACCCTCCGCTTGAGTGTTTTCGTCATATACCTTCCAATCTGGACCTTCAGATATCAGATTTTACAGCCGAATATTGCATCCAAGAACCAGACGAGACTAGCTCAGTTACAAAGCTGAACACAGGTACACAGAGATATTCAAACTTCTCATCAGTAGACTGTCCACTCAGTAGGGAGAGCTGTTGGAGGAATTCCCCCCTCCCCACTCACCACTAATCTACATAGACATATACATCCCAAAATAGGTTGCTCCCAAGGCAGACAGACACAATAGAACAATGGAATACAGCCACACCCCAAACGACCCAACAGAGAGCACACCATAGTATGAGACAATATACATATATATATATATATATATATATATATATATATATACACACAACATTCCAGTGTGGTTGTACAGTGAGTCGGATTAGTACACATTAGACACTGGGGTTCTCGGTCACCCTGTGCCCCTAATAGGCACAGGGTTACTTAGACATAGGAGGTGCATGGGAAGCTGAAACAAGGATTTCTCAACCTCTCCAAGGGACTCTGGATTTCACGGGCCCCACGCCCAAAGTGACTCCCGTTACACATGGACTCTACCTTTGCAGTTATGCTCGGACAGCACATGAGTTACAGTTAGGGACATAAAAAGAAATAATGTTTCCACATGTTGGACTGTAATGCCTTTTGCACTTTTTCAAGTAAAGTTTTGAAACCTTGTTCCCGCCTGGTCTTAAGTTACTAAAGGCGCATAATGCAAGTAACTGGGACCATCCCATAGTTGAGGTCACTAGGATACTTTGGGGTACAAAGACAACAGTACAAGAGTAATATGGTGTGAAGACACAAGGGTTACCTAGGGTAATGGAAATTACAAGCAGCCTGTTGAGATAGGTGGGATAGCCTGTTGCAGGAGGGAGTTGTTATCGGCATTCTCTCCGTGTGCGGTTCGTCTCCATTAGCAGTGGGAGCAGACTTGCGCCACAGAGGTCCCCAGCCTGGGCCGAGGTTCTGAAGAGTTAAGTGAAGTAAAGTGCATGCATAGATTGGACATGGTGGAGCCCCATACTGTTACTGGGAGTGGGGTAGCAATGATATGCTGGACAGGTGGATTTGAATAAGGGTCAGTGTGTTCCTCCTACATGCAAGTTACAGAGAAGGTGTACATTGTTATGGGAACCTGAAAGTTAACTGTAGAATAGTTAGGGTGCAAGTGTCCTGGGGCATTAAGGAAAATGGCACAGAAGTAAAAGTACCCCATGTGTAGTAAAGTGATCCTGCTACAGGTGCCTAGCACAGCCCAGAAGAACTCACCCCGAGAGGTAGGCCTCTCATGCAACCCTTGCTTGGCACCCAACAAGGAGGGAAACATGGAGGACGTGACAACCACCACAGCACCCTATCTTTACAAGTTCATCTCTCTACCACTCTTTCTCTTCCTATCAGCATGCTCCTTACACTGCAGCACAACTGATTGGCTTCTTGTGATGCTTTTCCTTGCCCTTTCTGAGCCCTGCTGTACAGTAGACCACAAAGGACCAATTCCAGGTCAAATTCAGGTACTTACGCTATTTGCATTAAAAAAATATAATGATTTGTTAATGAAAATAGAGCTATATTAATTTTTATTTTTTAAACCTTTTTTTTTTTTTTTTTTTTTTAAACTGAGTTCGGCTTTAAATACCAATGTATACAGCAACTTTGTAACTTTTTGGTGACATGTTACTGTTCTTTCAATCAAGAAACATACTTGTACCACAGTTTCAAATATAGGAACGTATGCAACCATCCCTTGATCGTTTTACCTAGGAATTTTCGAACTTTTGTATAATGTCTTAATTTTGTAATTTCACTCTCTTGATAACATAACAAGCAGTCATTACGTTTCTCAACACATCTGTTAGTTGCCCAGTCACATAGCAGTTGTTGTCATCTCAATACACACCTGAAAGTGACAGGGGAAACTGTCAGCTGTGATTTTTCATGTCTGTGCGCATCATAATCTGTTTTTTACTAACATTCCCGTCTAGCAGGCAGCAACAGAATTAATTATACTTCATTTTGCTGTCTTTAACAGTATTGACCAAATTTAAGAACAAATGGGAAGCGCTTATCATGCTTGAAGAAAATAATCTATCAGTGGCACCATTTAAATTCTCTGCAGTTCTCGTATTAATCAAAGTAACACTTACTATCCTATCTCCACTTCCCATTAACAGTCATTAAGCACTGCTGCTGATTGAAGCAATTTCTTTAGGGATCTCAACCTCATTTTTAAGAGAACCTTCTTCAGTGGAAAACAATATCATATTAGAGGAAAGACATAAAGTAAGACAGCAGCTTCTTCAATCATAGTCTGACCTTGATTCTTTTTCTACACAAGCTCACCGGCTCAGTGGCTAATGGGTTCAGAACTTCATCCTGAGTTTGTAACAGAATCAAACTCCCAAGAATCCCTGTCATAAAACTAAAGTCTGACCATGTGGAACTTTACCAAAATCAGCAGCTCTTTCCCCTGGTTACACTCAGCAGTTCGACTTAGAAGGAGCCATGATGACAGTTTAATTATATCCGCTCCTGACAGCTCCACAACTGTATGAAGCTTCACAAGTGGTTGCACTAACATGAGCAGTGTCACAAGTAGTATTCGTCACTTCACATGTGAAAGGCTGTCTGCTTCCAAGTTCATTTTTTATGTCCTTTTCCTATGTGGATTATTTTGTAGAAAGCAGTGAATATAAAATGACCAACGGGATATAAATGTAAGTGCTTACAGTTATTATAAATGAAACGTTGAATCCATGACAGCCTACATAAAGCTATCACCAGGTTTTTTTTGCTGACTTGAAAAACAAACCTTTGTGCTCATAGACGTGGGATGGCTTTGGGCTGATTAGGTAATTTTGGTAAAACTTGTTATGTCTTTAATTGGATCCTGTCTAAAATTGTCCCTAGTATGTATGAATGTGAACTAGGGACCTTAGATTGTAAGCTCCTTGAGGGTAGGGACTGATGTGAATGTACAATGTATATGTAAAGCGCTGCGTAAATTGACTGCGCTATATAAGTAACTGAAATAAATAAATAAATGTCTTTGGGTACCCACAGACGGCCACAGACTCCTGATTATTCCTTGGAGAACAAGAACACTAATCTTTGCCTAAGGATTAGCCTCTATTCACATTTAATCACTAAGGGCTTCTTTACTGTAAAGGAAAAAACATCCAGAAAAGTCAGATGAATGGCATATTGATTCATGAGAATTTATAGTCATCTTAACAATTACTCACAAAAAATTCTTGAAAGTTTGGCAGCCTTGGATAAAACATACCTGACTATTCTTAACAATTCCTTGCTACTTTCTGAACAACAGAGGACTTCTGGGTTCTCATACTCTGCCCTCTTATATCCCTTTTTTAATCCCTCCATTTCTCCCTTTCTGCCTCCTCTTCACTTCCTCGTTTGCCTTCTATACCACCCCCAAAAGCAAAATCCAACAACCAGATAGCTACTCCAGAGGCTACTAAAGTCCTTGGTCCTCTGGCACATGTACCAGGGTGAGACAAGGCCTAAGTAGACATCCTTTTACACCCCTGTAGGAGTTGCTGTAGTTTAACCAGTTCTTCCTCAGAGTTAGTGCAGACACAGGCACACAGCAACATTTCACTCATTCTGGTTTAATAATCTGTCTAGGACATGTATTTTAGGATTTTTATTGCTGGAGTACTTGGGATGGGATGTAGAGTGATAGGAGATACTCCAGATTCCCTGATTCTTTGCAGGAGGAGACTCCACTTTACTAAGTCTGAGCAGCCTCTATACATGAACAGGTACAAATGGCAGAGATTGAGCACATTTCTAAGAATCTATCCCCAGCAGGAATACTACTGGCTTGTCCATCAAAGGGATACAGCTCACAGTCACTCGAACCCTAAGCCTAGGTCAGTACTCACAATGTCACAAGATCATTGGATGCCTCCTTCCAGTATCCACCAGACACGCTTCATTGAGAGAGAGGCTATTGTTCACAATGCCACAGGACAGCCAAATTCCTTCTAACTTCCATCAGGCACTCTTCAGTAAGCTCTCCAGACTAGGTCCTTGAATGAAGGTTCCCTTGACTAACTTCTAAAATGGGGAATGAATATTAGCTGAAACCAGAAGAACTGCTGCACGTGGGGGTAGCCAGCCCATCCAGATGGGTGGATTCCCTACACAGGGAATCCACCCATGCTCTAAATATGCTCTAAATCTTCAGACTATTTATTTGCCTCTTCTGAGTGCAGTCTTGACATTCCACATGAATCTGTGGGTCCCACCGCTGTCCCGGATAGCTGGAAAGGATTGAGCAGCTGGCTGGAATGGATCACAGTGTTTCTCCAGGAGCAAGGAACCAGGAAGCTCCACACTAACCAGCATGGACCGTGGAACATGAAGTGATGTCACCGGCATCTGATTGGACCAAGACAGGGCTGGAATCTTGTCAATCAGGGCTGCAGTGGTGAAAGGCTACCCGTTCGGAGCTGGCTGCTCCCTCTATTGGCCTGCTGCCCTTTAGAGGAGGACAGCTATATATACACAATGGAGAGCATGTGGGTGTGGCCATGGAACTAGAATGACCAGCAGACCAATTAGTAAACAATTTAGGGAAAAGCAGGGGTTAACAGTCTCGGTTTGGCTAAAAAAAAATATTTATTAAACTGATGCACATGGATATATTTGAAGCATTTATGTATAGAAGCCTATTGAAGAGGTTAACGATGTATGAAGGGCCAGGCAAGTAACATAGAAAAAAAGGGGGTTAGTATGCATGTAAACATGAAGAGGTGAGGGAGGGGGAACAGGCTGTAGTGTAAAGAATTAATAGATCATCCCCTTGAAAAACAATAGCATTGAATCTTTATTAGCTTGGGTGGGCACAGTGTTTAATGTTTTTTGCCCTATGTTGACTGTTAAAGAACTTCAAGTACCTGTAGTCAGGTACTTGGCTATGATGAACAAGGCATTACAGCTAGCAATGGCTCTTTACAATATCACTGAACTGATATGCTGATTCAGTTGATTGTTTGCCTCCCAATAAGGAAGTCAAGGAGCTCCATAGATGTCTATGTTGGCTAAAGTGGAATGTGGGAAATGAAGTTCAGGAAGTGAACCATACTGAGGACTGCTATTGACCATTGAACTGCATTTCCCAATAGAAGATTGCTGGGAGGAGGGGAAACAGCTTCATTTTATCAGGCTATATAGTGGGGTTTAGCCACAAGGGAGCCTGGACAGTATAAATTGCTGTGCAGTATGCACCATCACTGCTGTATAATGGTGGCCTGAGCAGAATCCGGAGTGCTGGGTGTAGATGTGCTGACAGCCAGAGTCACCTGGATGCAGAGCAGAGAGTGGACTAATTGCTCTGTGTGAACGGAGAGTGAGCTGCAAAATCATTTGGACTGGTGAGCTGCTGCTGTGGGGATGTACTATTTGCTGCTAGAGAAACTGAGCTCTTTAGGAACTGACCATACAGCCATCTACTAGCCTTATTTCTGCCTGCAGGTGGAGCTATTATCATGTGCACCGACTGTACAATTGGGCCCCAACGCTAGCTGTCTGAAGAGTTAGGACTAAATACTGCCCCTTTACAGTTGCTACACACAGTACATTACTTATTGTCTATGCTAAGAGGTACCTCTTAAGGAACATTGCACCATATCCTAGCCATCCTCCCAGAGTGCACTCTACAATAGTATTATTATTCACTGTCTAGTAGTACAGAACTCTATTCTAAGTTACTTTGGCATAGTGATTATACTGTCTAGCAGACTGTTTCTGAACCTACCTTCTGTATGCTCATCTATAATCAAAACAATATTTAATCTAACCCATACCAATACATTGAGGTAATTTAACACAAAGAGATCTTGTGTCTATTTCCTGATACTAATTCACAGTCGAGTTAAAGGTATCCACACTTGTGTTCCTATAAGTGCCTACAGCAACTTTCACTCTGGTGTGCCAGAGGGGCTGAGGTTATTCTTGGAGTAGAGATGCAGAACAGAGAGCCCAAATTACCAAGCTGCTGCTTTAGGGGGAGCACTACATACCACATATATATTAACTTCACTTGTAGAAATGAAAAATTGAATTGAATGTATTAATTCTAGCACACAATATTTTAAATTATACAGAATTAAAATTGTTTAAATGATATGTGGACATTCAGAAGAAATGTTTTAAAATATAGGAGGAGGAGGATAACTTCAGCTTTTTTCTTAGCAGACTGAGTATGCACCAAAGCAAAACAAGAAACTTACAAAAGAAGAGATGCTTTTTGCATGATGCTCCCAGGCAAATTTATGTGGCATTTACATATGCATATTACAAGCAAGCACATGCTGGGAGAGATTAAGCACAGCAATACTGCATTAAAGCTGTATTGCCTTCAACATAATATAAATTGTATATGTACTTTAAATAATGCTCATGTGTAATGTCACTCATCAATGTTTACACCAACGTGGTTGTGTCTTTTTTAGTTCTAGGGGATATAGTTATACTTTATGAATGAATAATTATAATACATTTCTGGGTTTTTTCATAACAAATTTAGATTAAAGTACATGGTATTTCAAGAATATACCACACAGTTAATTATAAGTACTAAGCTACTGAATAGTTAATAACCCAGACACTGCATGGGCATCGCAAGTTTGAGTTTTCATTTAATTATGTTTATTTCAATAACAATATTTTGTTTCTACACCACAGGACATATGAGTGTACACTATCATTGTCATTCAAAGGAAAATTTTAACGCTGATTTTTTGTACACATTTTTACTTTAAGGCCCTTATATGTAAAAATACAATTTTAAAAATTGCTAACAAAAAAAGAACAAACATGTATGTTTTATATTTTTGGAAAAGTCAGCATTACATGTGCACTTTTACTGCATATTGTTTGATTTTTGTCTCTGCAATCTGCATTAGAAGCAAACGGATGCTGCTCCAAATTTGTAGGGAATGGTGTGTCTATAGCCTGCTGTGGAAGCCAATCAGTAGAGAGCGCTCATAAGAGACCAGAGAGGAGCTCTACCTTTGGCTGAATTAGACATTTTGCTACCTTGTATCAAGAGCACCCTTTAGCTGAGAGCTGAGACTTTTCTGAGAATATTAAGATGTACACAGACACCAAAAAGCTGCAGAGCCACTGGGGTTGATTTATTAAAAGTAAAGAGTGCAAAATCTGGTGCTGTTCTGCATAGAAACCAATCAGCTTCCAGAGGGGGGTTCAGGGCCGTCTTTAAGGCAGGGCAAAAGGGGCACCTGCCCAGGGCCCTGTCAATGCTGTGGGGCCCAAAATCCTAACAATCAATCTCTGTCACATAAGCAGCTGCAGGTAATCATTAAGCGGCGGTGTCCATGCCTGACAGCAGAGCTGGCCTGATGGAGAGACACACTGAGGAGCAGTGACAGGGGTCGGAGGAGTGAGGGAGGTTCGCTATGAGGAGGCAATGACATAGGCGGCATGGATGAGCAGAAAGCCGGTGGGCGGCAGGAGTTACATCTGAACGAGAACATGTGCTTGGCTTTTCATTGCCCTTCTCTAACCCTCTGCCTACTGGTCGGTTGGCTTGGATGACCGGACAGCTGGTATGTTAGTTGTGCGATTAACAATCCGAATGCCCTGCTGTATTGAACTTTCACTGCTTTAGCCACTAAATTATCGCCGGATCATTAACCCCATCTTTTCTGCCACATATTAAATTCTGCTGCAAGAGAACACTTTTACTCTGGCAAGGGGACTGTTGTATTTTTGTAGCATAATCTATCTAGCAACCAATCGATCAGTTAGCAGTAATGATGTGCAGTAACCTATTGCAATCAATTCGTTTGCAGTAATGATGTGCAGTAATCTCTAGCAACCAGTCAGTGAGCAGTAATAATGTGCAGTCATTTCTAGCAACCAGTTTGCAGTAAAGATGTGAAGTAACCCCTAACAACCAATCAGCGAGCAGTAATAATTAGCAGTAACCTCTAGCAACCAATGGGTGAGTAGTAATGATGTACTGCAATCTTTAGCAACTAATCAGTGAGCCTTAATGTGTGCTGTACCTGCTGGCAACCAGTCAGTGAGTGGTAATGATATGCTGTAACCTTTGGCAACCAATTGCCATTGCTGCCTTATCTGCTGCAGTAAGCCGATTTTGAGTTTAGTAGGCTATTTATTGTATGCCTCAGAGTAGGTGTTAAACGAAATTGCATGGTGGGGGGTCAGAGTCGGCCCATGGAGGGGGGGCCAAAAAAATGCTTGCCCAGGGTCCAATCAATGTTAAAGACGGGCCTGAGGGGGGGGGGTTGTCAAAATTGAACAAGCTGAAGTTAGATGCTTTATGAGTAACATGCACAGCTGCACCAGATTTTGCACTCTCCAGTTTAAGTAAATTAACCACACTGTATCTTTAAACACATCAACACTGACACAAAGACACTGAATTTCAAAAGAGCCAACTTCCCTAAACTACAAACCTTGCTACAAGGCATAAATTGGGATAAAATATTAGGAACAAAGAATACGAGGAGAGATGGGTTTGCTTTAAGAGCATATTAAATAAGGGCATTAGCCAATGTATCCCATTGGGTAATAAATTTAAAAGAGCGAACAAAAATCCTGGATGGCTTAACTCCAATGTAAAAATGCATATAAAAGCAAAGGAGAAGGCCTTCAAAAAATACAAGGTTGAGGGATCATCCTCAGCATTCAGACTTTATAAAGAATGCAATAAGAAATGTAAGGGTGCAATTAGGACGGCTAAGATAGAACATGAAAGACACATAGCGGAGGAGAGCAAAAAAAATCCCAAGAAATTCTTTAAGTATGTAAACAGTAAAAAAGGGAGGACAGACCATATTGGCCCCATAAAGAATGAGGAAGGACATCAGGTTACAAAGGATGGGGAGATGGCAAAGGTATTGAATTTATTCTTCTCCTCAGTCTTCACGAGTGAATCGGGGGGCTTCAGTAACCAAAACTGCAGTGTTTATCCTCATGACACAACACAGGAAGCACCTCCATGGCTAACAGAGGACGGAATTAAAATTAGACTTGAGAAACTTAACATTAATAAATCACCGGGACCAGGTGGCTTGCATCCGAGGGTACTTAGGGAACTCAGTCAGGTGATTGCCAGACCGTTGTTCCTAATTTTTACAGACAGTCTATTGACTGGAATGGTACCAGCTGATTGGAGAAAAGCCAATGTAGCACCAATATTTAAAAAGGGCCCAAAAAACATCCCTGGGAATTACAGACCAGTTAGCCTAACATCAATAGTATGTAAACTCTTGGAGGGGATGATAAGGGACTATATACAAGATTTTAGTAATAAGAACGACATCATTAGCAGTAATCAGCATGGATTCATGAAGAATCGTTCTTGCCAAACCAATCTATTAACCTTCTATGAGGAGGTGAGTTGCCATCTAGATAAAGGAAGGCCCGTAGACGTGGTGTATCTGGATTTTGCAAAAGCATTTGACAGAGTTCCCCATAAACGTTTACTGTACAAAATAAGGTCCGTTGACATGGACCATAGGGTGAGTACATGGATTGAAAACTGGCTGCAAGGGCGTGTTCAGAGGGTGGTGATAAATGGGGAGTACTCAGAATGGTCAGGGGTGGGTAGTGGGGTTCCCCAGGGTTCTGTGCTGGGACCAATCCTATTGAATTTGTTTATAAACGACCTGGAGGATGGAATAAACAGTTCAATCTCTGTATTTGCAGACGATACTAAGCTAAGCAGGGCAATAACTTCTCCGCAGGATGTGGAAACCTTGCAAAAAGACCTGAACAAATTAATGGGGTGGGCGACTACATGGCAAATGAGGTTCAATGTAGAAAAATGTAAGATAATGCATTTGGGTGGCAAAAATATGAATGCAATCTATACACTGGGGGGAGAACCTCTGGGGGAATCTAGGATGGAAAAGGACCTGGGGGTCCTAGTAGATGATAGGCTCAGCAATGGCATGCAATGCCAAGCTGCTGCTAATAAAGCAAACAGAATATTGGCATGCATTAAAAGGGGGATCAACTCCAGAGATAAAATGATAATTCTCCCGCTCTACAAGACTCTGGTCCGGCCGCACCTGGAGTATGCTGTCCAGTTCTGGGCACCAGTCCTCAGGAGGGATGTACTGGAAATGGAGCGAGTACAAAGAAGGGCAACAAAGCTAATAAAGGGTCTGGAGGATCTTAGTTATGAGGAAAGGTTGTGAGCGCTGAACTTATTCTCTCTGGAGAAGAGACGCTTGAGAGGGGATATGATTTCAATTTACAAATGCTGTACTGGTGACCCCACAATAGGGATAAAACTTTTTCGCAGAAGAGAATTTAATAAGACTCGTGGCCACTCATTACAATTAGAAGAAAAGAGGTTTAACCTTAAACTACGTAGAGGGTTCTTTACTGTAAGAGCGGCAAGGATGTGGAATTCCCTTCCACAGGCGGTGGTCTCAGCGGGGAGCATTGATAGCTTCAAGAAACTATTAGATAATCACCTGAATGACCGCAACATACAGGGATATGTAATGTAATACTGACACATAATCACACACATAGGTTGGACTTGATGGACTTGTGTCTTTTTTCAACCTCACCTACTATGTAACTATGTAACTATGTAACTATCAATATCCTCAAATCAGATACGGAAACCCATTTAAAATTATGTACAGACTACAAGGACAATGACAAAAAAACTATCCTAACTAAATTCCTGGCAAAATATCATTGACAAGGAGCTAGATTATAATGACTCTGTCACCTGAGTAACAATACTAAACTGTCATAATCCTGTAAATGAAGAGGAAAAATAGTCACCTCTCCAGTGGGAAGGCTAATCTTCATTTCTTTGATAAGTATGGGCACTGCCTCTATGTGACACTTCAGATTGTGTCAGATAGTAAGTCCCTCGCTGGCCACTATGGTTCTTCTTGACTGCCCCTAGACCCTGTAATGACCTGGCATAAAGATATCTTCATTGCACTTTAGACCAGTATACAAGCAAATGCAGGTGCTGAAATAATTGGTAGATTGCACCTCAGCAGTCAAATAAAAAATACTTTGCCAGCAAACCTCAGTCTTCTGCAACAAGAATCTCCTTTCTTTACATTCAATCAGCATGTCATGGTGTTAAAGTGCAATGGTTCAGAATCACCAGATCCTTCATTTGGCAAGGTGAAATAAAAATCACCAGCCTTTAGATAAAAGATTGTACTCACCCATAGATATGAGTTTGAGAGGAAAATCTTATTATCAGACTCTCCTGAAAGGGTCTCCCCTTGATGTTGTCAGCACAAGTGCTTCTCATTTTCTTGAGTCCCCTTTTAGGTCTTTAGCATTACCTGCCCTGGGAAAAGGGGTGTTCTCAAAATTAGTATATGCAAGAGGCACCAGCTGATGTGTCTGGATCGCTGCTTAAAGAAGGACTCACCTAAACAAAATCACTCTCTGTAGAGGAGGCCACAGTAGAAGCCTAACAGGTAAATTTACCATTTCTGATGGGCACTAATAGAAGGTAACAGAAGTGCCCATCAAAATGCCAATCAGTGCCCATCAGTAATGCCTGTCAGTGCCCATCACAGATGCCAATCAGTGCCCATCAGTAATGAATGTCAGTGCTTCCTCATCAGTAATGACTGTCAGTGCCTCCTCATCAGTGCTGCCTATCAGTGCCTTCTATTAGTGCCTATCAGTGCCACCTATCAGTGCCCATCAGTGCCACCTTTTAGGGCCCATCAGTGCCACCTATCAGTGCCCATCATTGCTGCCTATCAGTTCCCATCTGTGCTGCATATCAGTGCCGCCTATCAGTGCTGCATTTTAGTGCTTCCTCATCAGTGCCCATCGGTGCCACCTTATTAGTGCCACCTCATCAGTGCCGTCAGTGAAGGAGAAAACAAAATTTTATAAGAGAAACAAGGAAAAAATGTTTTTTCAAATTTTTTTTTTAAATTTGTTTAGCAAAAAATAAAAAACCCAATGCCAAATACCACCAAAAGAAAGCTCTATTTGTGGGAAGAAAATGATAAAAATGATAGTTTGGGTACAGTGTTGCGTGACCGCGCAATTGTCATTCAAAGCGTGACAGCGCTGAAAATTGGCCTGGGCAGGAAGGGGGTGAAAGTGTCCTGTATTGAAGTGGTTAAATGCAATCTTAAGAAACCACTAACACCTTGTGAATGCTAGTATGCAAATACCACCAAAAGAAAGCTCTATTTGTGGGAAGAAAATGATAAAAATGATAGTTTGGGTACAGTGTTGCGTGACTGCGCAATTGTCATTTAAAGCGTGACAGCGCTGAAAATTGGCCTGGGCAGGAAGGGGGTGAAAGTGCCCTGAATTGAAGTCGTTAAATGCAATTTTAAGAAACCACTAACACCTTGTGAATGCTAGTATGCAGATGCAAAGCATCACTTTTATGTGGGCTTGCTGTGGTTATCATGTGTGGCTATGCTACAGCTGATGACAAGAGACATGGCCCCTAGGTCAAGATGGGATTTGGTACTGTATTAGAAGCAATGCAACAATGTCTTTCAGCTGTCACTTGACCCTCTGTAGAGTCTCTTTTTCTTATCGACTTGGGGACTCTGCTGAAGACCCTATGGGAAAGAAAAATTTAATACGCCATATCCACCTGCCAAAGTGCCACCAAAGCCCAAAGGCATGGTGTCTATTGTTTATTAGACATCAATACAGTGAGCCTTTCGTCTAATTAATTACAAAATGGGAGGAACTGTGATACCAGTGGTCTACTAGACTGTGATGGCACTTTAAATTTTGGGTACCTTAAAGTCACACACATTATGGCTGTAACCAGGGCCGTCTTTAACGCAGGGCAAAAGGGGCAGCTGCCCAGGGCCCAGTTATTGTTGTGGGGCCTGAAGCAGCAGCCCCTTGAGCCCGCACCAGTGTTGCTACAGATCTGAAATTCTGCCTGCCACAGTGATGCTGCTGAAGTCCCACCTCCTGGTTCCTGCTGCTTCCACTGCCGACAATAGGAGTTGCTAAGACCCTCGGCGTCTAGCAACCAACCACGTGGCTAATCTGACTCCCACTCCACCTCCGCATTCAGCAGAGATTGGAACTTTATCCTGCAGTCCTGGCTGCTGCCACACTTCCAGGCTCCCCCTGCAGCTGTCAGTGGTGGTTGGTTGCTAGGTCACGACCACTTAGCATCTAGCAACCAACCACATGGTTGCCCACCATGTTCAATAGATGAGCATAGGATTTCCTGCTCCAGACTGGGCTGCTGCTGTTGCCAGTGCCACATGGCTTGTTTGACACTGCCTTTCCACCCCTCAGTGTTCAGTGGAGGAGCACGGGGCTTCTCCCTCCAGACCTGGCTGCTGCAGCTGCTGCCAGTCCAGAGCCAGCTCAGTGAACTCAAGGAAGGTAAGGAAAAGCTCTGATTTATTTTAAAGGAGGAGCAGCAGCTCTGGAGTTCCTGATATATGAAGGAGGGCATCCTGATGAAGGGGGCAAATGTGTGGACCCTGATGTAAGGAGAATGGGTCTGAGGACCCTAATAGAAGAGGGGGGCTCTCTGGGGACCCTGATGTAAGGAGGGGGGCCCTGGGGACCCCAATGTAAGTAGGGTGTTCTCTGGGGACCCTGATGTAAGGAGGGGGCTCTGGGGACCCTAATGTAAGGAGGGGGCTCTCTGGGGACCCTAATGTAAGGAGGGGGCCTTGGGGATCCTAATGTAAGGAGGGGGCCCTGGGGATCCTGATGTAAGGTGGGAGCCCTGGGGGCTCTCTGGGGACCCTGATGTAAGGAGGGGGCCCTGGGGCTCTCAGGGGACCCTGATGTAAGGAGGGGGGCCCTGGTGGCTCTCTGGGGACCCTGATGTAAGGAGGGGGTCTCTGGGGATCCTGATGTAAGGAGGGGGGCTCTGGTGACCCTAATGTAAGGAGGGGGCTCTGGTGACCCTGATGTAAGGAGGGGGCTGTCCTGATGTAAGGAGGGGGCTTTCTGGCTCTCCTGATGTAATGAGGGGGCTCTGGTGACCCCCAAGTAAGGAGGGGGGCTATGGTGACCCTGATGTAAGGAAGGTGCTCTGGAGACCCTGATGTAAGGAGGGGGCTCTGGGGACCCTAATGTAAGGAGGGGGGCTCACTGGGGACCCTGATGTAAAGAGGGGGCTCACTGGGGACCCTGGTGTAAGCAGGGGGCCATCTGGGGACCCTGATGTAAAGAGGGGGCTCTCTGGGGACCCTGATGTAAGGAGGGGGCTCTCTGGGGAACCTGATGTAAGGAGGGGGGCTCTGGGGACCTTGATGTAAGAGGGGGATTCTCTGGGGACCCTGATGTAAGGAGGGGGGCTCTCTGGGGACCCTGATGTGAGGAGGGGGGCTCCCTGGGGACACTGATGTAAGAAGGGGGGCTCTGGGGACCCTGATGTAAGGAGGGGGCTCTGGTGACCCCAAAATAAGGAGGGGCACTGGGGACCCTGATAATTAAAAACTCTGGGAATCCTGATTTAAGTTTGGGGGCTCTGGGGACCTTAATACAAGAAAGGTGACTCTGGGACCATGATTTCAGTTGGGGAAACTCTGGAGACTGATGTAAGGAGGGGGGGTTCTGCACTGCCACTGATTCCATCCCCCACAAGCACTGCCACTGATCCCATCCCCCACCAGCACTGTAACTCATCCCATTGCCCCAGCACTACCACTAATCCCAACCCCCTCATTGCCATTGATCACACCCCCCCTCAGCTCCAAAAGCCAATGAGTGAGCAGTAATGATGTGCGGTAGTCTCTGGTAATCAATCAGGGAGCGTAAGTGGGGAGCAAAATTGCATGGTGGGGGCCCAAAAAAAATGTTTGTCCAGGGTCCAATCAATATTAAAGACGGCCCTGGTTGTAACATTGTTATGTTATGCTAGAACATCTTAAACTGATTATATTATTCATCCGTGTTGTGTCTAAAAGCCTTCAGTGAAGGAATTACCACCACAGTTTCAGTGTCTCCCCTCTCAAGTGTTTTTTGGGCACCACACTTCAGGGATCCAACTATATCTGTAACAAAATTATAATCTTTTCAGAAAAGTAAAATAAGATAGCAGAAGTTGGGAAAATGCATTCTTTCAGAGGGTTGAAGCCCAAATAATCAGGGCCGGACTAGGAGCATCAGGGGCCTGGTGCTGAAGATTTTGGTGGGCCTTTTTATAGAAAGCAGTGGCGGCAGCAGAGCAGATTTAGGAGATGCAGGGATTTGATTAGACATGTGCATGAAGAAAAAATTAGTTTTGTTTTGATCCGTTAATCTAGTAATTTAGTTTAGTTAAATTCAGTTGATTCGTTCAATTCGTATTTGAGATTCATATTCGGAATTCGTTTTATGTCTTTTTCAAATTTCTTTCGAATCAATAAATTTTGAATCGGTCGAATCGAAAACTTTCGTTTTTATTTTTTCGATTCGAATGTGGCAAGCAAAAGAACAAACAAAAGAAAAATCTTCAATAAATGATTAAAATGACTCTTTGACCACTTCAGCCCTGGAAGGATTTGCCCCCCTAATGACCAGGCCATTTTTTGAGATACGCCCCTGCATCGCTTTAACTGACGATTGCACGGTCGAGTGGCGCTGTACCCAAACAAAGTTAATGTAATTTTTTCCCCACAAATAGATCTTCCTTTTGATGGTATTTGATCACCTCTGCGATTTTTATTTTTTGCGCTATAAACAAAGAGCGACAATTTTGAAAGAAAAAACATTTGTTTTTTACTTTTTGCTATAATACAGATCCAAAAAAAAAATATATAAAGAAACTAATTTATTGATCAGTTTAGGCTGATATATATTCTTCTACATCCCAATAGGTGTATATTGATTGGTTTACGCAAAAGTTATCGCGTCTAAAAACGATGGGATAGATTTAGGGACTTTTATTATTTTTTTATTGTCTTTACTAGTACGTTGACGGTGATCTGTATTTTTTAGTAGGACTGTGATATTGCGGCGGACAAATCTGACCCCAAATTACACCTTTTTGGGGACCACTGACATTATTACATCGATCAGTGCTATAAAAATGCACTGATCAATATAAAAATGACACTGGCAGCGAAGGGCTTAACACTAGGGAGCGATCAAGGAGTTAACTGTGTTCCCTGGGTGTGTTCTAACTGTAGGGGGGATGGGCTGCCAGATTCATGACAGAGATCACTATCAGAGATCACTGTTCCCGATGACTGAGAACAGTAGATCTCTGTCATGTCCCCCGTCAGAACGGAAATTTGCCTTGTTTACAAAGGCAAATCCCTGTTCTGCCTCTGTACTAGGCGATCATGGGTCGCCGGTGAGCCGCGGGCACACTCCCACAGCATGGCACATGCCCGCCCGCAACTGCACCGCCGGCGGCATGTGCCTGCCTGCAACTGCACCTGCATGAGCCGATGTACAGCTACGGCGATTTGTGCAGGAGTGCCACCCTGCCGTCGTATAATGAGGCTGCTGGCGCCTTTGGCTTAACAAAAACAGCATTATTTTGACATGGTACTCTAATAACACACACAGTCTTTGATTTCAGCAATATGTGTACAGTTAGAATTCGACTGGAGTTCGATGTAAAATTCGATCCGAATTTCAGCCCAAATTTCCGAAATTTGGACCAATTTTGCTTCGTTATTTGGAGCATTTGGTAAAATGTGGTTATATTGTGATTTGGGTATTTGGATATATCTGAATCTCCGAATAACAAAACATTTGTCTTGGAAGGAAACAAACATGTCTAGATATCATGATATTAATAACGTCATATCTCCTCTTACTGGTCGCCCTCCACCATTTTCAGGAGCCTGTGCTGGTGTGCCCCCAAACAACCACACAGGCATAATGTTAGGGAAGCCTGGCATTTGATTTGCCAGACTTCCTTAAGGACTGTGTGTTGGCGTGTGCCCTGAGGTGAAAGCATACCCCAGCACTGCGTCACTTTAACTGACAATTGCGCTGCGATGTTGTACCCAAACAAAATTGACGTCCCTTTTTTTCCCCACAAATAGAATTTTCTTTTGGTGGTATTTGATCACCTCTGCAGCTTTTATTTTTTGCACTATAAACAAAAAAAGAGTGACAGTTTTGAAAAACACGCAATGGGGGTTATTTACGAAAGGCAAATCCACTTTGCACTGCAAGTGCACTTGGAAGTGCAGTTGCTCTAAATCTAAGGGGTAGATCTGAAATGAATGGAAGCTCTGCTGATTTTATCATCCAATCATGTGCAAGCTAAAATGCAGTTTTTTATTTTCCTTGCATGTCCCCCTCAGATCTACAGCACCTTTACTTCCAAGTGCACTTTCAATATCCCAATTTTTAAAAAACAAAAACAATTTTTTTCCTCAGTTTAGGCCAATATGTATTCTTCTACATATTTTTGGTAACAAAAAAAAAAATCAAAATAAGCGTATATTAATTGGTTTGTCCAAAAGTTATAGCGCTTACAAAATAGCGTATAGATTTATGACATTTTATTTTACCAGTCATGGCGATTTTTATTGGGACTGCGACATTGCGGTGGACAGATCGGACACTTTTGACACTTTTTGAAACTATATATATATATATATATATATATATATATATATATATATATAATATTAGCCACTGATTACTGTATAAATGTCACTGGGAGGGTAGGGGTTAACACTGGGGGCGATCAGGGGGTTAATTGTGTTCCCTGACTGTGTGTTCTAACTGTGGGGGATGGGACTCACTGGGGGAGGAGACTGATTGGTGTTCCTATATACTAGGAACACATGATCTGTCTCCTCTCCTCTGACAGGATGTGTGTCTGACAGGATGTGTGGATCTGTGTTTACAAACACAGATCCACGTTCCTGCTCTGTTAAGAGTGGACGCGAGTTCCCAGCGGACATTGCGGCCGCCGGGCACACACATGGGCTCCTCAGTGACGCATTGGGCACGCGTCCCCTATGCCAGCGGGAAGCGGAGGCCGTCATATGATGCTTGCCTAGGATGGGAGATCCCATCTGTGGATGTCATTCTGCTTTAAGCGGATAATGAAGTAGTTACACAAAACCCAGGCTTCAGATATTTGCTGGGGGGTCACGTTAAAGAACTTGTGCTAGAAGGTGGGAGGCCTTTGGGAGGGGAGAGGACTTGTGCTAGAAGGTGGGGTGGAGGGGGGTCAGATATGTACTGGGGGGACGCTTTGGGAGGGGAGAGGACATGTGCTGGAAAGTGGAGGGAGGTCAGATATTTACTGTGGGGGGCACATTGGGAGGGGAGAGGACTTGTGCTGGGGGGTCAGATATGTACTGAGGGGGGCCTTTGGGAGTGGAGTGGACTTGTGCTGGAGGCAGGGCGAGGGCAGGGCGAGGGGAGGCAGATAGGTATGGGGGGGATTTGGAAGGGAAGAGGACTTGTGCTAGAAGGGGGGATTTCAAATCCAACCCACCCTTCTCGCACAAGTCCTCTCCACTCCTAAAGCACCCCCTAGCACATAACAACCCTCCATAAAATCACTCCTATTAAGTGTATACCTTTGGTAACCTAACCACCCCACCCCCTTCCCTGTCACTGTGCCTTCCTCCCCAGCAAGTTTCCATCTACATTGTACTTACTACAGACCTTAGATCAGCGAGACTCAGACAGAGCGTGTCCTGGCAGCTCCTCCTCTTTCTCCTGTGGGGGGTGTGGGGTTAGGGATTCTGCTTTCCAGCCTGCAAGCATGGTGCAAACTAGTAAGTGGACCATTTTACCAGTTATTTTGTGAAAATTGAGTTGAAATATGCAGCAAATTATTGTCACCTAAAAATTATATGCTTGGAGCTTCAGTACCTCAAATCACTAACTTAGAATAAGTATACAGATCAAAAAAGTCAGAAAACCTTATACATGGGCTTGTCCTAGGTCTGTTTTATAAATATAGGCATGAACATACTCATATAGTATGCTATTAAGATATTTATATATATTTAGTCTTGCATTTCAGGAAATACAGCGTGCACAAATGTACAAACAAACTCAGACCTATTAAATGACAGATGGAATATTTTAGATTTTGTACCTTTTAAAATAGTTGTATGAAAGCAAATTTTCTTTTTATTATTACTCAGAGTTGCCTCAGATTCTTTAGGTCTTAACAAAATAAAAGGAGGATGAAAATCCTGCTAGAATGTCAGATTCTGATGGCAAAGGGTTAGACTGGGCGTACATTTTGCATTATAAAGAGATGATTTGAGCAAGCAAAGCTCAATTCAAAATTAATTTGATCCACTTGAGGAAAGAGAACACTTAACTCCTCCTAAACTGAAATATATAAATCTTGTGTCCACAGAATGCATGGCTTGGCTGAGAGCTGGATCAATGCCGTACCTGCACTTTTTAGAGCACTTGGAAGTACAAATGTCTACAAAATGTCCAATTAGGCTGACAAATGTACAGAAACACTAATAAACCAGAATGTGTCAAAGGAGCAGAAAAATAGCTGGATGAAGTAGAGCAATGGAAATATTACACTCGATTCTTGCATAGGAGAAAGTCTCTATACAATATATTCTGTATAAAAGTGTATCCACATATAAATGTTCCCAAAGACACTGGCTTAATAGTATATGTATTTCAGTGGTAATCAGTCCAGTGTATTCACCCTTTCAAATGTAATTTTGCAGCAGGGAGAAAATGTAGGGATGTAACTGCTACTTGGCTGTCCAAAAATGTAAAACTGTGTCCAAATAAAGCAAAGTTAATTTCTCCAGTTTTCTTTTCTTTTGACCCTAGTTAGTTGGATACATTTGCTTTACTTGATGAGTTACATTTGAACAATAGGGATGAGTTCGATGTTCGGGTCAAATATAAGTTCGACTTGAAAATCGGGTGTTCGCCCATTTGCCTAACAGCGAACATTATGGGGCGTTCGTGGAAAATTTGCAGTGGAATGCCCTATAATGCACTGCGAGATCTCAGTGCATTGCTGTATGATGATTGGCAAAAGCATGCACCTGACCTGCATGCTTTGGCCAATCACAGCGCACTCTGCTGGGAGAGCCATAATTGGCCAAAGGCAGGGTGCCTTTGGCCAATCATGGATGAGATGGACTAAGTCCACGCCCCACACTATATAAGGTTGCTTACTGAGCGGCCGTGTGTAGTGTTGTTGGCGTGGACAGAGAGATGGCTATAGTTAGATTAAGCAGGCAGGTTAGTTATTCAGTTAGTGGCAGTGTATTTGATATTGCAAAAACAGTAGAAATCTCTCCTGCGCTCAGGTGTCCAGGGACTGAATATGTGGTGCGACCACCTAAATGAGGTAATGCCTGACGTCTTGCAGCCCTCCTTTGAACAATGGGTGTTCAAGCTAAAAAGAAACAAAAAAGAAGGAGGGCACAACGACCTAGTGCATTACCACTGGTAAACTTTAGGCTCTGAAGAAAGGGGTGCTCCCCTGAAACGCGTTAGCCATCGGCCATTCATACCAGTCTGACCCTCTTGACAATAGGTCCTGGTGTGTCGATCCGCAGAACAGCGCTTTTGCGCCCTTGTCAAAGCCGTTTTTGATAGCTCGTTTGTGAGTATCATTTTTGCTGTTTTTATGCTGTAATAAAGTTTACCAGTGGTAATGCACTAGGTCGGTGCGCCCTCCTTCTTTTTTGTTTAGTGTATTTGATATACCGTATTTATCGGCGTATAACATGCACTTTTTTCCCCTTAAAATCAGGGGAAAATCGTGGGTGCGTGTTATATGCCGATCCCCGCTAATTGTGATCTATCGGAGTGATCGCCGTCGACATTCACATAGCGTGTAGTTTTAAATATGGCGCCGCGCAGTTCGGAGGGATTCGGCGGAGCTGAACGAGCGCTGTCGAGATCACAGTGACTGGGCGGAGCCAAGATACACATAGCCGAGTGTTCTTGGCTCTTCTCAGCGCCGCTCACAGTCACGCCCAGTCCCGCCATTGGACCTGTGTTATGTCCATCATAGGGTGGGACTGGGCGTGACTGTGAGCGGCAACGAGAAGAGCCGAGTACACTCGGCTATGTGTATCTCGGCTCCGCCCAGTCACTGATCTCGGCGGCGCTCGTTCAGCTCTGCCAAGTCCCCCTGAACTCCACGGCGGCATATTTAAAACTACACGCTATGTTAATGTCGGCGGCGATCTGTCCAAGTATGTAATGGACACTGGGGGCAAGGCTGCACTGACCACTGGGGCAAGGCTGCACTGACAAGGCTGCACTGGGGCAAAGCTGCACTGACAATTCTGCACTGGGGCAAAGCTGCACTGACAAGGCTGCACTGGGGCAAAGCTGCACTGACAATTCTGCACTGGGGCAAAGCTGCACTGACAAGGCTGCACTGGGGCAAAGCTGCACTGACAAGGCTGCACTGGGGCAAAGCTGCACTGACAAGGTTGCACTGGGGCAAAGCTGCACTGACAAGTCTGCACTGGGGCAAAGCTGCACTGACAAGGCTGCACTGAAAAGGCTGCACTGGGGCAAATCTGCACTGACAAGGCTGCAATGGACACTGGGGCAAGGCTGCACTGACACTGAAAATGCTGCAATGACACTGACAAGGCTGCAGATGGACACGATAAGGCTGCATTGATGGGCATTTAAATGTAAGTTTTTTTTCCTTAAAGTTCCCTCCTAAAAGTTTTTTTCCTTAAAATTCCCTCCTAAACTTGGGGTGCGTGTTATACATCGGCGCATGTTATACGCCGATAAATACGGTATATATATATATATATATATATATATATATATATAAATATATATATATATATATACCCTGCATTTAGCATAGACAATATATTCAGTGTTTACTCAATATTGAGTGCAGGCAGTGTATTAATATATATATATATATATATATATATATATATATATATAGTATTTATATATATATATATATATATATATATATATATATATATATATATATAGTCTTGAGTCTTGTATATATATATATATATATATATATATATATACATCCAGTGTAGGCTATATCTACAGTGCATTCTGTGGTGTATTGTTTCTAATACATTTCAGGTGGTGTATTAACCACTTGCTTACTGGGCACTTAAACCCCACTTCTGCCCAGACCAATTTTCAGCTTTCAGTGCTGTCACACTTTGAATGACAATTGCGCGGTCATGTAACACTGTACCCAAATTAAATTTTTATATTTTTTTCCCACAAATAGAGATTTCTTTTGGTGGTATTTGATCACCTCTTGGTTTTTTATTGTTTGTTAAAAAAATGAAAAAAGATTGAAAATTTTGAAAAAAAATACAAAACAGTTTTATATTTTGTTCTAAAATTTTGCAAACAGGTAATTTTTCTCCTTCATTGATGTATGCAGATGAGGCTGCACTGATGGGCACTGATAGGCTTCACTGATGGGCCCAGATAGGCTGCACTGATGGGCACTAATAAGGCAGCACTGGTGGGCACTTATAGGAGGCACTGGTAAGCACTGATGAGGCGTCACTGGTGGGCACTGATGAGGTGGCACTGAAAGGTGGCATTGGTGGGCACTGAGAGGTGGCACTGATGGGCACTGACGGGCGGCACTGAAGGGCATTGATAGGTGGCAATGAAGGAAACTGATAGCTGGCACTGATAGCTGGCATTGATGGGCACGGATAGGTGGCAGTGATGGGCGCTGATGGGTGGCAGTGATGGACAGTGATGGCCACTGCTAGGTGACACTGTTAGGCAGCACTGCTAGGTGGCACTGATGAGGCATTGATTAGCACCACTGGTGGTCATTGATAGGTGGCACTCGTGGGCATTGATAGTTGGCACTGATTGGTAGCACTGATATACACTGGTGGGCACTGATATGCTCTGTATGACCACTGGCAGGTGGCACTGGTAGGCGGCACTGGTGGGCACAGATGAGGCGGCTGTGCCTCTTTCTCTTCGGGACCAATGTCCCTTACACAGAAGCTGGTGATTGGTTACAGCTGACAACGTGAGGAGAAAAAAAACTACCGCTCTTCTGTTTACATCATGCGATCAGCTGTCATTGGCTGACAGCTGGATGTTCGAGTCGAACGTAAGTTCGACTCGAACATCGGGTGTTTGCCCTGTTCGCCGAACAGCAAACAATATGCGGTGCTCGTAGCAAATTCGAAAGCCGCCGGAATACCGTTAAAGTCTATAGGACACTAACATGAAAAATCAAAAGTGCTAATTTTAAAGGCTTATATGCAAGTTATTGTCATAAAAAAATTGCGTGGGGGTCCCCCTAAAATCCATACCAGGCCCTTCAAGTCTGATATGGAAATTAAGGGGAACCCTGCACCAAAATAAAAGAAAAATGTTATAGGGGCCCCCCAAAATTCATACCGGACCCTTATCTGAACATGCAACCTGGCAGGCCACAGGAAAAGAGGGGGATGAGAAAGCACCCCCCTCCTGAACCGTACCAGGCCACATGCCCTCAACATGGGGAGGGTGCTTTGGGGTCTGACAAAGGGCCTCATCCTCACAACCCTTGCCCTTGCGGGCGGGGGGCTTATCGGAATCTGGAAGCCCCTTTAACAAGGGGACCCCTAGATCCTGGTCTCCCCCCTGTGTGAATTGGTAATGGGGTATATCGTACCCCTACCATTTCACAAAAAAAGTGTCAAAAATGGTAAAAAAGACAAGAGATAGCTTTATTAAAAAAATTAAAAAATTAAAATGTCCCGCAATGTAAATTCACGCCACCCGACGGACCGAAGAAAAAAAATATCCGCAACTGTTCCGCCTCCATGGGAGGCTCCCGCCGACTGACGCATCTTCTCTGTGACAGTTCTTATATAGCTGAGGGCGGGGCCACCCAGTGACATAAATGGGTGACCCAGCCCCCCTGGAGGTGGAACGGTTGCGGCTTTTTTTTTCTTTTTCTCTTTCGGTCTGTCGGGTGGCGTGAATTTACATGGCAGGACAATTTTATTTTTTAATAAAGGACTTGACCCAAGCTAAAGGGGGCTTCCAGGTTCCGATAAGCCCCCGCCCACATACCCCCACAACCACTGGGCAAGGGTTGTAGGGATGAGGCCCTTGTCCCCATCAACATGCTGACAAGGTGCTTTGGGGTCAGACCCCAAAGCACCCTCCCCATGTTGAGGGCATGTGGCCTGGTACGGTTCAGTAGGGGGGTGCTCTCTCATCCCCCCTCTTTTCCTGCGGCCTGCCAGGTTGCGTGCTCGGATAAGGGTCTGGATTTTAGGGGGACCCCCAAGCAATTTATTTTTTACATTTTGTTTCAAGGTTCCCCTTAATATTCATACCAGACCCAAAGTTTTTATTTTATATTGCCGAGACCCAACAATTCATTACAGCCGTGATCAGTTTTGAATGACAATTTTTCCTTTTTTAAAAAAAATTTCATTTTGTTGTGGTACTGTTCTAAACACGGGAAAAATGCGCCAGTTTTCAGGCATACTATAGATACCCCCAGGCACGATATTTAAAGGAATATTTCATTTTTATTGTTTCACTTTAAGCATTAAAGAAATCACTGCTCCTGAAAAAACGTCCGTTTTTAAATTTATTTTAGCATTGATATATGTCCCCTGGGGCAGGACCCGGGTCCCCAAACACTTTTTATGACAATAACTTGCATATAAGCTTTTAAAATGAGCACTTTTGATTCATGTTCGTGCCCCATCTTTAATGGTGTTCTGCCACATTTTTTGCCTGTTCGCATGTTCTGCTGAGAACCGAACCGGAGGGAGTTTGGCTCATCCCTACTGATCACGTGGTAAGGGGCCGGTGATCTGTTATCACCCAAGTCTCATTGACTCTGTGATCACAGCGAAGGGCACACGGGGAGCGTGCAAAGGGGAGGACGTCTATTGAAGCTCTTCTCTATGGTCAACCACCGTGCTGCAGCTCAGCTTCAGGGTTTTGGCAATCTTTTTATAGCCTAGGCCATCTTTATGTAGAGCAACAATTCTTTTTTTTCAGATCCTCAGAGAGTTCTTTGCCATGAGGTTGCATGTTGAACTTCCAGTGACCAGTATGAGAGAGTGAAAGCGATAGCTCCAAATTTAACACACCTGCTCCCCATTCACACCTGAGACCTTGTAACACTAATGAGTCACATGACACTGGGGAGGGAAAATGGTTAATTGGACCCAATTTGAACATTTTCACTTAGGGGTGTAATCACTTTTGTTGTCAGTGGTTTAGCCATTAATGGCTGTGTTTTGAGTTATTTTGAGGGGGAAGCAAATCTACAAAGTTATACTAACTGTACACTCACTACTTTACATTGTAGCAAAGTGTCATTTCTTCAGTGTTGTCACATGAAATGTTATAGTAAAATATTTACAAAAATGTGAGGGGTGTACTCACTTTTTTGAGATACTGTATATATACAGTCTTGTATATATATATATATATATATATATATATATACTCTGCATCCAGTGTAGCCTATATCTACAGTGCATTCTTCAGGTCGGTGTACACAGTATCTAATACAGTGTAGTGTGGTGTTGCAAAACAAAAAATACATCATGTCCGGAAGGCCACCAAGGAGAGGCAGACGCTCACAGGCTACTAAAAGAGGGAAAGCAGCCTCTGTGTCGACAGTCAACAGTGCTGGTCGTGGACATGGTGCATCCTCTGCAGGTGTGGCCATGGGGCACGCTTGTCCATTTTTTCTGCTGCTGGCCGTGTTGTTGAGCCAGAACATGCATAAGAGTTGGTGGAGTGGATAACAAAGCTGTCCTCATCCACCTTATCCTCTGTCACCCAGGCTCAGAGTAGCTTGCCTTCCAACGCAGCTGCCAAAGTGGCCTATTTCACCGGCTCCTTGTTCACAGTGACTCCTTCCGTAGCCCCACCATCATGCACGAAGTCCCCAGAATTATTCAACCACAGTGTCGGGTACATGCTGCTGGAGGATGCGCAGCGATTTGAAGGCTCAAATGTTGGTTCCCAGGTTGAGGAAGGGAGTAACGTGATCCTAGAGAGAGTGGGTGCCCAAGAAGGACAAGAAACTGGCAGTCATGTTCCCCCAGCTGCAGCATACTGCCAAGTTTGCTCCAGTAACGAGGAGGGAGGTGATGATGAGGTCACTGACTGCACTTGGGTGCTTGAGAGAAGAGAGGAGGAGGAGACACAACTCCAATGAGGCAGGGTGTCCTCTAGGGGGCAGCTTAAGGGCAGCCACTCTATTGCATCACACCGCAGAGCTCCACAGGTGCAAGGCACTTCTGACTCCCCGCTGACTTTTAAAAGTTCCTTGGTGTGGGCCTTTTTCGACATGTGTGCAGCAGATCACACCATGGCTGTTTGCAACCTATGTCTGAAGCAGATCAAGGGTGGCCAGAACAGCAGCCGCTTGGGCACCACATGCTTAACCAGACATATGACAACCTGACATGCAGTCCGTTGGCAACAGCACTTGAAAGACCCACATCAAAGAACAAGGCGGTCTTCTCCTTGCTCCTTATCTGGGATCTCCAACCCTACTATACCTTCCAGTCCTCTCAAAAACCTTCAATGAGAGGAATGAAGGTATAGCAATAGGTGTCCCAAGTACTTGCAGCCAATCTGCTAGCAGTACACCACCATCTGATTTTAGCAGGCAAATTTTCCTACCCCAGTTGCTGAACCGTAAAAAGAAATTCAGTTCCAGCCATCCACATGTTCAGCGTATAAA
Organism: Lithobates clamitans; assembly: GCA_037952925.1. Taxonomy (NCBI): domain Eukaryota; kingdom Metazoa; phylum Chordata; class Amphibia; order Anura; family Ranidae; genus Lithobates; species Lithobates clamitans. Next base: position 2,754,418 of record JBBGZY010000583.1, read on the forward strand.
TGCTAGCACTGCAACTGCTGCCTTTTCAGCTGGTAGACTCTGCCCCCTTTCGTGAATTTGTGGAATGTGCTGTACCTCAGCGGCAGGTTCCAAAATGCCATTTCTTTTCATGGAAGGCCATTCCGGCTCTGTACCGGCATGTGGAAGGCAATGTTTTGGCCTCATTGGACAGGGCGGTCAGCAGTAAGGTTCATATTTAGACATATGAATCAAAATTCGGACAAATTTTTCATAATTCGGAAATTAGGATAGATTTGAATTTCTGAATTACAAAAAGTAATGAATTTAAACGAATCCGAAATAACGATTCAAATCAAAAAAAGCGAACAAAATTTGAATCGAATGGAATTCGAAAACAAATTCAAATCGAATTTGAAAACAAATTTGAAAAAATAGAAAACGATTTTCTTAAAAATACAATAAAATAGAACAAAACAATAAAGCAATAGGATAAAAATAAAAGAATAGTAAAGAACAGAATAGAATTTAATAGAATGTAATAAAATAGAACATGACCGTCTTCCGAAAATCGAATTCTGAATAGTATAAATTTGAATTCAAGAATGGATTGGAATATAATTCAAAACAATGGAAACTAAAATGGAAAAGAATAGAAAAACAATAGAACAGAATAGAATAAAATATAATATATATATTATATTATTATATTATATATATTCTTTTCTATTCTATTCTAATTTTTTTCTTTTCGAATTTGAATTCATTCTATACGACATTCGAATATCTTATAGAATGAAATCGAATTTGAATAGAAAGATTAGAATAGATTTGTTTCAAGTTCGAAAACATTTTGACCGAATTCGAAAAAAGTCCATCAAAATTGAAAAATTTGATCAAATTTGAAAAAAATCTACCGGATTACAAAAAACTATCAAATTAGAAAAAATTCTACCGCATTTGAAAAAATTTTACCGAATTAGAAAAAGTAAACTATATATAATCATTTTCCAAAATTCAAATTTCGTATAGAATGAAATCGAATTAGAATAGAAAAGATTAGAATAGAATAGAAAATAATAGAATAAGAATAAACTAAAAAAACAATAGAACAGAATAGAATAAAATATAATATATATTATATTTTATTCTATTTTGTTCTATTGTTTTTCTAGCCTATTCTTTTCTATTATTTTCTATTCAAATCTTTTCTGTTCGAATTCAAATTCATTCTATACAAAATTCGAATTTTGGAAGCCATCTTCTGAAATTTCGTATAGAATGAATTCGAATTCGAATAGAAAAGATTACAATAGAATAGAAAAAAATAATAGAAAAGAATAGCATAGAAAAACAATAGAACAGACTAACAAAAAAATTATTATATATAATTTTTTTTTTTTTATCCTGTTCTGTTGTTTTTTCTATGCTGTTCTTTTCTATTATTGTCTATTCTATTGTAATCTTTTCTATTCAAATTTGAATTCATTCTATACAAAATTCTAATTTCAGAAGATGGCTTCTGAAGTTCGAATTTCGCATAGAATGAATTTGAATTTGAATAGAAAAGATTTCAATAGAAAAGAATAAACTAGAAAAGCAGTAGAACAGAATAGAATAAAACATAATATATATAATTTTTTTATTCTGTTCTATTGTTTTCTATTCTTTTCTATTATTTTCTATTCTATTATAATCTTTTCGATTCTAACTTTATATATATATATATATATATATATATATATATATATATATATATATATATATATATATATATATAAATATATATATATATATATAATATTTTTTTTCTATTCTGTTCCATTGTTTTTCTATGTTATTCTTTTCTATTCAAATTCATTCTATCCAAAATTCGAATTTCGGAAGATGGCTTCTAAAATTCGAATTTCATATAGAATAAATTCGAATTTGAATAGAAAAGATTAGAATAGAAAATAATAGAAAAGAATAGACAAGAAAAACAATATATATATTATATTTTATTCTATTCTGTTCTATTGTTTTTCTAGTCTATTCTTTTCTACTCTATTTTAATCTTTTCTATTTAAATTTAAATTCATTGTATACGAAATTCGAATTTCGGAAGATGTTTTTATGTATATATATATATATATATATATATATATATATATATATATATATATATATATATATATATATATTATATATATATAAAAAAAAATTTCTATTCATATTCATTCTATATGAAATTCGAATTTTATATTATATCTATATATATATATCTATATATACTTTTTTTTTCTTTGCTGAAATTCGAATTTTGGAAGATATTTTGTATATATATATATATATATATATATATATATATATATACACATATATATATATAAATATATATATATATATATATATATATATATATACACATATATATATATATATAAATATATATATATATACATTTTTTTTCTATGCTGTTCTATTATTTTCTATTCTATTCTAATCTTTTCTGTTCGAATGCAAATTAATTCTATACGAAATTCGAATTTTGGAAGATGGCTTCCGAAATTTGAATTTCGTATAGAATTATTTTGAATTTGAATAGAAAAGATTAAAGTAGAAAATAATGAAAAAGAATAGCATAAAAAAACAATAGAACAGCATAGAAAAAATATTATATATATATATATATATATATATATATATATATATAACATCTTCCTAAATTCGAATTTCTTATAGAGTAAAATCAAATTCGAATAGAAAAGATTAGAATAAAATAGAAAATAATAGAAAAGAATAGCATACAAAAACCATAAAACAGAATATAATAAAATATCATATATATTATATTTTATATATTCCATTCTATTGCTTTTCTATGGTATTAATTCTATTATTTACTATTCTATTCTAATCTTTTCTATTCCAATTTTAGAAATTTCAGAAGTTCTGAAATTCAAATTTCGTATAAAATGAATTTGAATTAGAGTAGAAAAGAATAGAAAAGAATAAAATAGAAAAACAATAGCAATAGAATAAAATATAATATATATCATATTTTATTCTATTCCGTTCTATTGTTTTTCTAGTCTATTCTTTTCTATTACTTTCTATTCTATTCTAATTCATTCTATACGAAATTCGAATTTCGGAAAATGGTTATATATATATATATATAATATACATATATATAGAATGAAATCGAATTCTAATAGAAAAGACTAGAATAGAAAAAACTAAAGAACAGAATAGAAAAAATATAATATATATAACAATAAAACAGAATAGAAAAAATATAATATATTCTATTCTAATCTTTTCTATTCGAATTCGAACTAATTCTGTATATATATAAAAAAAACCATTTTCCGAAATTCAAATTTGGTACAGAATTAGTTCGAATTCGAATAGAAAAGATTAGAATAGAATATATTATATTTTTTCTATTCTGTTTTATTGTTTTTCTATGCTATTCTTTTCTATTATTTTCTATTCTATTCTAATCTTTTCTATTGGAATTCAATTTCATTCTATACGAAATTCGAATTTCAGAAGATGTTATAGATTTATATATATATATATATATCTATATCTATATCTATATATATAGATATAGATATCTATATATATAGATATAGATATAGATATAGATATATAGATATATCTATATATAAAGATATATAATATTTTTTTCTGTTCTGTGCTATTGTTTTTCTATGCTATTCTTTTCTAGTATTTTCAATTCTATTCCAATCTTTTCTATTCAAATTCGATTTCATTCTATACGAATTTCAGAAAATGCTTATATATAGTTTACTTTTTCAAATTCGGTCAAATTTTTTTCGAATGCGGTAGAATTATTTCAAATTTGATAGTTTTTTTCGAATGTGGTTGATTTTTTCGAATGCGGTCGAATTTTTTCGAATTTGAATACGAAACTAGAGGAATCACGAAAACGAATGTAACGAATGCCACAAATTTAACTAAACGAATTTAGTTAAATAACGAATTGAAACTCAAAACGAATCCTGCACATGTCTATTTATATTACTGCTGACTCATGGTCCAGCAGGCATGGGCAGGGATGTTACCTTTCTTTCACGGCGCACTAGGTAACTCTGCTGGCAGCTGGGAAGAATGCAGGACAGGGTTCAGTGTTGTTGAAGCTTGTTCCGCCACCACGCCTCCAAAATGCTAGTGGTAAATACAAGGTTGAGGGATCATCCTCAGCATTCAGACTTTATAAAGAATGCAACAAGAAATGTAAGGGTGCAATTAGGACAGCTAAGATAGAACATGAAAGACACATAACGGAGGAGAGCAAAAAAAATCCCAAGAAATTCTTTAAGTATGTAAACAGTAAAAAAGGGAGGACTGACTATATTGGCCCCATAAAGAATGAGGAAGGACATCTGGTTACAAAGGATGGGGAGATGGCGAAGGTATTGAATTTGTTCTTCTCCTCAGTCTTCACGAGTGAATCGGGGGGCTTCAGTAACCAAAACTGCAGTGTTTATCCTCATGACACAACACAGGAAGCACCTCCATGGTTAACAGAGGACAGAATTAAAATTAGACTTGAGAAACTTAACATTATTAAATCACCGGGACCTGATGGCTTGCATCCGAGGGTACTTAGGGAACTCAGTCAAGTGATTGCCAGACCGTTGTTCCTAATTTTTACAGATAGTCTACTAGGGTTGCTGAAATTAATCGCAGCATCGATGCATCGCCATTCGGGAGTCCCCGATGCGGCATCGATGCATGCGACCGGAAAAAACGGGGGCTGACATCAGGAGAGACGTGAGAGGAGAGAGGCGGGCCGGGAGTCACATGACTGGGATACACACACACTAAGTAACAGCTATATGCACGGAGCGCTCTCCCGGGAGAATTCCCTGCTGACCTCAGGAGAGAACACCGGTGGCTGGAATGGAGATCGGGGGAAGATGGTGAGCAGGCAGATCGCCCTGCTCATTTCAGGCTGCCATGGTCAGAGGGACAGTCACAGCAATGACACGTTTCTTCAAGTAAGTTCCCTCCAATGATTCTCTATCGCCCGAGTAGGATTACAAATTACAAAATGTGCGCCTGCCTGGCCACGCCCCTTCTTATCACTAGGCAACTCAGTGTTTACAGCGTTACCAGGTTGTGTCACAATCACTATTCAGCTGATCTACATAACCCACCCAACACAAGTCCATATTATAGAATTGTCTTTTATGTGCCTTCACACCACAACTCTGCATTATTGTCCGCAGTCTTTGACCATCTCCTGTACTATGTCCGCAAGCTCTGACCATCTCCTGTAGCATGTCCACAGGCTCTGATCGTCTCCTGTAGCATATCCGCAGGCTCTGACCATCTCCTGTAGCATGTCCGCAGGCTCTGACCATCTCCTGTAGCATGTCCGCAGTCTCTGATCATCTCCTGTAGCATGTCCGCAGTCTCTGATCATCTCCTGTAGCATGTCCGCAGGCTCTGACCATCTCCTGTAGCATGTCCGCAGTCTCTGATCATCTCCTGTAGCATGTCCGCAGTCTCTGATCATCTCCTGTAGCATGTCCGCAGTCTCTGATCATCTCCTGTAGCATGTCCTCAGTCTCTGACCATCTCCTGTAGCATGTCCGCAGTCTCTGATTATCTCCTGTAGCATGTCCGCAGTCTCTGATCATCTCCTGCAGTAGGTCTGCAGTCTCTGACCATCTCCTGTAGTATGTCTGGAGCTCTGGAGCTCCTCTGCTGTCTCTTGTTTTCTTAAGAACAAATAGAATAAAAAAATGGAGTTCTCCTGACCACTTGAATTTTTTTTGATGAAAACCATGCGCACTTGCGCTGTGATTGTGATGCATCATGATGCATCGCGGAATCAAATTGAATCGTTGACATGATAATCGTAATCGAATCGTGAGGCCAGTGAAGATGCGCACCCCTACAGTCTACTGACTGGAATGGTACCAGCTGATTGGAAAAAAGCCAATGTAGCACCAATATTTAAAAAGGGCCCAAAATACATCCCTGGGAATTACAGACCAGTTAGCCTAACATCAATAGTATGTAAACTCTTGGAGGGGATAATAAGGAACTATATACAAGTAACCAGCATGGAATCATGAAGAATCGTTCTTGCCAAACCAATCTACTAACCTTCTATGAGGAGGTGAGTTGCCATCTAGATAAAGGAAGGCCCGTAGACGTGGTGTATCTGGATTTTGCAAAAGCATTTGAATGCTTTTGAAGTTCCCCATAAACGTTTACTGTACAAAATAAGGTCCGTTGGCATGGACCATAGGGTGAGTATATGGATTGAAAACTGGCTACAAGGGCGAGTTCAGAGGGTGGTGATAAATGGGGAGTACTCAGAATGGTCAGGGGTGGGTAGTGGGGTTTCCCAGGGTTCTGTGCTGGGACCAATCCTATTTAATTTGTTCATAAACGACCTGGAGGATGGGATAAACAGTTCAATCTCTATATTTGCAGACGATACTAAGCTAAGCAGGGCAATAACTTCTCAGCAGGATGTGGAAACCTTGCAAAAAGATCTGAACAAATTAATGGGGTGGGCAGCTACATGGCAGATGAGGTTCAATGTAGAAAAATGCAAAATAATGCATTTGGGTGGCAAAAATATGAATGCAATTTATACACTGGGGGGGAGAACCTCTGGGGGAATCTAGGATGGAAAAGGACCTGGGGGTCCTAGTAGATGATAGGCTCAGCAATGGCATGCAATGCCAATCTGCTGCTAACAAAGCAAACAGAATATTGGCATGCATTAAAAAGGGGATCAACTTCAGAGATAAAACGATAATTCTCCCACTCTACAAGACTCTGGTCCGGCCGAACCTAGAGTATGCTGTCCAGTTCTGGGCACCAGTCCTCAGGAAGGATGTACTGGAAATGGAGCGAGTACAAAGAAGGGCGACAAAGCTAATAAAGAGTCTGGCGGATCTTAGTTATGAGGAAAGGTTGCGGTGCACTGAACTTATTCTATCTGGAGAAGAGACGCTTGAGAGGGGATATGATTTCAATATACAAATACCGTACTGGTGACCCTACAATAGAAATAAGCTTTTTCGCAGAAGAGAGTTTAACAAGACTCGTGGCCACTCATTAAAATTAGAAGAAAAAAGGTTTAACCTTAAACTACGTAGAGGGTTCTTTACTGTAAGAGCGGCAAGGATGTGGAATTCCCTTCCACAGGCGGTGGTCTCAGCGGGGAGCAACGATAGTTTCAAGAAACTATTAGATAAGCACCTAAATGAACGCAACATACAGGGATATACAATGTAATACTGACACATAATCACACATAGGTTGGACTTGTGTCTTTTTTCAACCTTGCCTACTATGTAACTATGTAACTATGTAATTCTACCACTGCTCTCTCCTCCACCCCCTCCTCTTCTTCTTCCTCTATGGCCTCTTCTGCAGATTTGTCATCTGAACCAGCGGTGCTTCGCAAGTGTTCAAGGGGCTATGCAAGCAGTCAGGCTAAAAGATGCCATGCAGTGCTTGAGTTGGACTGCTTAGGGGACAGGAGCCACACTGGGGCAGAGATTCTGTAAGCTCTGCAGGGGCAGGCTCAGAGGTGGATGATGCCACGCCAGCTTCAGCCAGAAATGGTTGTATGCGGCAATGGCACCAACCTTCTCTCCGCCCTCCGACAGGGACACTTGACCCATGTTCCATGTTTGGCACACGTCCTGAATTTGGTGGTGCAGCAGTTCTTGAGCAGTAACCCAGGCTTACAGGATCTCCTGAGGCAGGCCAGAAAAGTCTGTGGTCATTTCCACGGTCATACAATGCCAGTGCTTGGCTGGCTGACATTCAAAGGGAATGCAACCTGCCCACCAACCGCCTCATTTGTGACATGCCCACCAGGTAGAACTCAACATTGGCAATGCTGCAGCAGCTGCACATGCAGCAGAGGGCCATCATTGAGTACCTGTGTGAGTATGGCACCAGGACAGGGTCAGGGGAGCTTGTTTTTATCGCCACACCAGTGGCTACTGATCAAGGATGCATGCACTGTCCTGTCACCATTTGAGGAGGCCATGAGGATGGTGAACAGCGACAATGCATGCATCAGTGACACTGTCCCTCTAGTCTTCCTGTTGGAGCACAAACTTCGTTGAATAATAGACAGGGCACTTGAGGCAGAACAGCGGAAGGAAGAGGAGGACTTCCTTAACTCTCAAGGCCCCCTTTATCCAGATAGCATTCCTGCGGGCCCACCAATCACACAGGAAGAAGAGGAGGAGCAGGAGGATTGTGTCAGCATGCATGTAGAGGATAACACTCAGCAGCAGTCTTCACGAGGAGGAAGTTACGGATCATGTGATCCTTAGTGACCCAGAGGACTCAGAATCAAATGCCTCTGCAAACTTTCGCTGCATGGCCTCCCTGATTCTGCAGACCCTGCAAAAGGACCCTAGGATTCATGGTATCAAGGAAAGGGATCATTACTGGCTGGCAACCCTTCTTAATCCACATTACAAGAGTAAGGTTGCAGAACTCATCCTGCCTTTGCAGAGGGAGCGGAGGATGAAACATCTTCAGGAGGCCTTGAAGAAAGGTTTGTGCAATGCATTTCCAGACCCTGGGAGGTTACAATTTCCCGATGCTGGACAACGTGTTGCTGAGGCTTCGTTCAGTCAGAGGAAGAGCGGTGGAGAAGGTGGCCGGCTGATCGATGCCTGTTCCTGCGCCCAACAAGAGTATCTGTGAGGGCTTACAGTGTTGTGGCACCACCACCACCGCCCAAGGCCCAATTTTTCTGCCCCTGTTTAACAGGGGCATGTAATTACAATTTTTGATATAATAATTCACAGCAGGGCCTGTTCCTGCGCCCAACAAGAGTATTTGTGAGGGGGTACAGTGTTGTGGCACCACCACCACCAAAGGCCAAATTTTTCTGCCCCTATTTACCGGGGCATGTAATTACAATTCTTGATATAATATATCACAGCAGGACCTGTTCCTGCGCCCAACAAGAGTAACAGTGTTCTGGTACCACCAACACCTAAGGCCCAATTTTCTGCAGAGTATATAGGGCAGGCCGTATAGTATATATACTGCTGTTCAGAGTATATAGTGCCTGGGAGCCTGGGGGACCCCCATGTCATTTTTTAAAAAAATTGGGTGCGGGGTTCCCATCAATATCCATACCAGACCTGAAGGGCCTGGTATGGATTTTGGGTATGACATCCTTGCCTTTTTTTTTTTGGTGTTTTTGGTATTTTTATCTATATTGCCAGGATCCGACAATACAGTGAAGTCAGAACTCGTGATCTGTATTCTTGTTCCTGGTCAGTTACAGAGAGTCTTGAAGCTTGAGTTTTAACAGGACACCCAGCCAAATATTATTTGCATTAGGAAAATGTTTCTGGTAAACTTATCATATATCACTATCCATAACTATCACCAGGACACTGGATTTTTATCTCAGCAGTCAAACATAAAGGGGAAGTCCATCTTAACACTAAAATCTCTACATTTACAGGCATCCATGATCTAAGACTAAACTATCTAGCCCTGTAAAGGCAAAATTGCTATACATACCTTTTCTGAAGCCTCTCTGGTCCGGTCCCACGCTGAGCCGCCAGTGGATGCTTCCCTGTGGAGGCAGCCGACAACAGAAGCTCCATAGTAACTCTATGGGTGACGTCACTTCCCATTAATTTCACAGCCATTGTCAGCTGTCTCCTCTGCAGAGCTTCCGCCACTGGAGACCAGACGGGAGCGGCTTTGAAAAAGGTATATAAACTGATTTCTTCTTGACAGGGCTGGATAGATTAGTCTTAGATCGTTGATGCCTGTATAGGTAGTGATTTAGTGTTAGGGTGGACTTCCCCTTTAAAGTGTTAATAAAGGTAATTTTTTTTTAATTAAAATAATGAAAAGGTTATACTCACCTACTGCAATGTTATTGCACAGACCAGCTTGGAACATCCTCTTCTGGGGTCCCCTGCGGGCTATAATTGTTATTACTCTTCTTTATGTGCCCCTATAGCAAGCCACTTGCTATGGGGGCACGCAGAGTGTGCTCGTTCCTTAGCTGTGTTTGTGTCTAATAAGTCCCTTTCCATAGACCCACACAGCAGGACATAGCCCACCCCACTTCCTCCTCAATGCATTTGATTGACAGCAGTAGTAGCCAATGGCTCCTGCTGCTTGCCAAGTCCCTGTGTGAAGAGGAAGAGAGGGGAGAAGAGATGCAGCCATGCACAGTGTTGAATCTCTTCACCCCTCTCCTACCCTTCACACAGAGAAGGAGGAGGACAGAAAGCAATAAAACATTTTTTACTTTATTGCAGGGAATGTATTAAGGTAAAAATAAAAGTTTTGACTTTAGAACCACTGTAAAGTATCTGTCTGTAAAATTCAGGCAGGATCTGAATAGGCTTTCTTGTTATAAGGCTGATATTCTCCTTGGTTGCTGACTCGCCAGCAATCTTGTGCAGTGCCACTGGCTCCCATGATTTTTACCTGGTGATCCAGCCAGTAAGTCTGTTGTTTTTAAACAGAACAAACTCTCTTGCAGATATACCATTTAGAGCAGTGGTCACTAAACCTTTTTGGTACCGGGGAACGGCTGCGTGGAAGAAAATTGTGCCAAGGCCCGGTTGGGGGGGCGGGGTTGGCACGCGGGGGGTAAGCGATTTTTCGTGGGCTGTTTGTCAGCGCATTATTTCTATTATTACATTGTAGTAATAAATAAAATAGTAAAACTCACCATTATGCAGAATTAGTGGGAGCCCTGATAGTGTTAATTGCCATGTCGCCTGCCACCAGATGCGGAATGTCACTCGCCACGCTAGCTGCCACCAGATGTGGATTGTCACTTGTCACGTCACCTGCCATGTTGCCTGTCACCAGATGTGGAATGTCACTTGCCACATAACCTGCCACATTGCCTGCCACCAGATGCGAAATGTCACGTGGCATATCACCTGCCACGTTGCCTGTCACTAGATGCGGAATGTCACTTGCCACATCATCTGCCATGTTGCCTGTCACCAGATGTTGAATGTCACTTGCCACGTCACCTGCCACAAGATGCGGAATGTCACTTGCCATGTCACCTGCCATGTTGCCTGTCACCAGATACAGACTGTCACTTGCCACGCTGCCTGCCACTGCATTGGTGGCAGCACTGGTCCATCTAGCACAGAGGGGTGCCGAGTGAAGGCAGGAGAGCGGTGAGAGAGGATGAGGCTGACAGGGCAGAAGAGCTGCGATGCGGGGGGTCGGAGAGAGATGATGTCATCTCTCTTCTCCCTGCCGCACCTCCGCCATTGAGGCTGACAGGGCGGAAGAGCAGCGATGCAAGGGGCGGAGAGAGATGTCACCTGCCATGTTGCCTGCCCGCTTATCTCTTCCACCCGGCGCTCATATGCCGGCCGCCCAGCTGTCTCATGCCAGCCGCCGGGCTCTCACATGCCGCCCGCCCACACCCGCGGCCCGGCAGCAGAAAGGCCACGGCCCGGTAGTGGGCCGTAGGCCCGGGGGTTGATGACCCCTGATTTAGAGTGTTGAGACAAATCAATTACCACTGACAGTGTGCTCACATTAATTCATGTAAAACCTTTATCCCAAAAGAAAAAAAAAATTGTTGCTGCAACTTATTGTGCAACTGCAATGTGAGCTTGAGTTTGGCTTCAATTTGTTAGTGTTTCTAACTCTCCTCTCTTCCAAGATTAACAATGCTGCTGTCCTCTATTGTGAAAAAAACAATGCTGCTGTCCAAAGGTGGCCCTGTGCTCATTCATCCAGGGGGGGGGGAAATAATAATGGAGGTGTATTACTGGCCAGATTACCACTAGAAGACTGAAGGAAAAGCCTAAAAAAGAAAACGAATGCAGCCACAGCATCTAAAGATAACCAGCAATATATTGCTAATCAGCCAATCAATTGGCAGCAACTCAATGCATTTAGGCAGCTAGACGTGGTAAAGACGACTTACTGACATTCAAACCGAGCATCACAATGGGGAAGAAAAGGGATTTAGGTGACTTTGAACGTGGCATGGTTGTTGGTGCGAGATGAGCTGGCCTGAGTATTTCGAAAACTGCTGATCTACTGAGATTTTCACATACAACCATCTCTAGGCTTTACAGAGAAGGTCTGAAAATGCCTTGTTGATATCAGAGGTCAGAAGAGAATGGGCAGACTTGTTTGAGATGATAGAAAGGCAACAGTAACCCAAATAACCACTCGTTACAAGCAAGGTATGCAGAATACCATCTCTGAATGCACAACACACCGAAGGGCTACAGCAGCAGAAGACCAAACCGGTTGTCACTTCTGTCAGCTAAGAACAAGAAGCTGAGGCTACAATTCACACAGGCTCACCAAAATTGGACAATAGAAGATTGGAAAAAACTTGCCTAATCTAATGAGTCTCGATTTCAGCTGTGACATTCAGATGGTAGGGTCAGAATTCTGCGTAAACAACATGAAATCATGGATCCATCCTGCCTTGTATCAATGGTTCAGGCTGGTGGTGTAATGGTGTGGGGGATATTTATTTGTCACACTTTGGGCCACTTAGCACAAATTGAGCATTGTTTAAATGCCACGGCTTACCTGAGTATTATTGGTGACCATGTCTATCCCTTTATGACTACAATGTACCAATCTTCTAATGGCTACTTCAGCAGGGTAATGCAACATGTCACAAAGCTCAAATAATCTCAAACTGGTTTCTCGAACATGACAATGAGTTCTCTGTACTCCAATGGCCTCCACAGTCACCAGATCTCAATCCAATAGAGCACCTTTAGGAAGTGGCGGAACGGGAGATTTGTGTCATGGATGTGCAGCCGACAAATCAGCAGCAACTTACGGTCCAAAATCTCTGAGGAATGTTTCCAGCACCTTGTTGAATCTATGCCATTAGGAATTAAGGCAGTTCTGAAGGCAAAAGGGGGTCCAACCTGGTACTAGCAAGGTGTACCTAATAAAGTGGCAGGTTAGTGTATATTAGTGCTGGACTGATGTCAGTAATATGCTAATTGTTATAGAATGAGGCCAGGGCCGTCTTTAATATTGATTGGACCCTGGGTAAATGTTTTCTTACAGCACACATTACGGCTCACTGATTAGTTGCTAGATGTTACAGCACATGATTTCTGCTTGTTGATTGGTTGCTAGAGATTACTGTAAAGTAATACTGCTCTCTGATTGGTTGCTAGAGGTTACAGCACATCATCTCCTCACTGCAGGGGGCATGATATACATATGAATGCTGTCTTTATTTAAATATCAATGACGCCGGATACATCTATTTACATATGAATGCAGCCACTATTTACATATGATTGCTGCCACTATTTACATATGATTGCCAGTTATTTACATGTAAACACAGGGTCTGCAGGTGAGTCATCTGTACACAACATCAGGACAGAGCTGGGCAGCATTAGTAGCAGCACTTCACACTGAGATATCAGGACACAGCACGGGACTAAATCTTCAAGGGACAAGGGAATTTAAACTGGGGTAGTTGGCAAGTATGAGGCAGGTGGTTTGGGCCCCACAACAATGACAGGGTCCAGGGCAGCTGCCCCTTTTGCCCTGCCTTAAAGACGGCCCTGAATGAGGCATAAATTCAAAGCAATATTTCAATTAAACTCAAAAGAACTAGAAACAATTATTAGTCTTCTGCTGTATTTTTTATTAGTCTAAATCTTTTTTTTTTACCTTTCCTCATCATAGAAAGCATAGTAACCAAAAGCTATATGCCTAAAATTTTAGGAAAGTTCACTTTACCTGCTACAGTTACCACAAAAACAGAAGTCCCAGTGTATTAGAAAAGGGGTAAAAAAAGCTTTCCTATATTTTCCCCAACTATTTTCACTTAGCACTCAATAAAAGTGAAATTAAATTATTGTCATGACCTTTTTAAATTGTGCAAAGGAAAATCAATACCTCTTCTAGAATGATTCGGTGAGATTGGAACATGCCTCCTTTTGTGTTCCCGTTGTAGAAGACAGGTGAAACCTAATTATTGTCAATCATGTCATACTAAAGAAAAAAAAGCACGTGTGACGAGCCCTGCAATAGCTGCTGGACATTTGTAAATGAAATAGAAGGCGTAGTAGGTGCAGTATTTCTACAAATGGAGGAAGGGGTTTTGGCCAAACTCTAACAAAGAAAGATCCACAAGCTCATGAGCTAAACATTTGTGATTGGATCTGCCAGTCACTTACTGTGCAGCTAATGTGGGTCTGTCAGCAAGCCCTAGAAGAATTGGTGACTGGCCGTCTGCCAGACACCTTCCAATAAGATTTGCAGCCCACAAACAACCTTTTTCTTTTTCTTTTAGTTTAAGGTCATCTACAAGCAAGTCCGGACGATGGTTAGAAGGAGTCTGAAAGCATCCAATTCCAATATTCACTGTGGCAGACGAGTGAAATAGGTGGAATTCAGTTAATAGATTGGAAACACGTTTCTCAAACATCATTATCCTTCTAATTGTTTTTACTTAAACTGAACTCCATGTTAATGTTTTATAGTATCTTGAAATGCTGCTTAAAAAAAGACATTACATTGATTTATGGGAATCATTTGAATTTTTTTCCCTTGTAATAACTGCACAGTCTCCCTCGGTATCCAAGTAAATATTGATGTAGTCTCTAAATCAAATATGCCTTACAAGTTAATACAAATAATTGTCCCATTAACAAAAATTGGATGGATATAAATCAGAATTCTATTCTTTTTAGTTTCTTTTAGAGATTTGCTTCAGGACTTTTTTTTCTGTTTATTATCATTTGCTGTCAGAGATATGGTAGTACGGTTCATTTGCAAAAAAATAGGTTTGTCAATAGAAATTCTCTTTTACACAAATGCATATATTCGCAGGAAGTGCAAGAGGATGGTGTTTCCTTTCACTGGTGTATTGGATCATTTGAGTCCTTTCAATACACACAGGTAAAAAAAAAAATGACATTGTTTAAATTCACGTCCTCTTTCTCTCTCCAGCCTATCCTAGCCTGTCCCAGATCTGTCTCTTCTCACAAATGATAGAGCTAAAATGTTAGTGTATGCTGTCATCATACCCGGGCTGTACTTCTGAAATCCTCTCCAGTGTGTCTACCAATGAACAGAATGACACCGATCAAGGTGATTGTGAACTCAGTTGAGTTATCCAGTCCTCTTCTTGACACTCAAATGCTGCTCCTCTAGTCTCTCCACTGGCCACCAAAACCACAGGCAATTAATTCAGTTTAACTTTTATTTTCTTAAAACCTGCAAAGTTCTCACCAGCCCAGGTCCTCCTTGTATCTTCTTGATAATTTCCATACAATCCAAATGACAATCCTTGTTCCGTACTGTACATAGCCTTCATCTCCAATCGCTTTAATAAAAACTTGCAATCAAGACATCTCCCAAGGCTCACTCACTTTTTTCAAATTTCTTTACACATGATGTTTTCACTTATCAACATTTTTAATTGCTGTCAGGTATCAGGTTTGACCAGAGCTGTGTGGACAGCAACAGAGGAACAAATGCAGGTAAGGTGAAAATATATGATTTATTAAAGATAAGTGAATAAATATAAATACAACCACCTCCAATATCATTCAGTGCACAACAACCAATACCAAACAGAAACCCACAAATAATAATAGTAACAGACAAATATATACAAGTAATGAGGAATACCAGAATCATAAACAGGGCCAGGTCAGGGTCGTCTATGGGAGGTCAGCAGCTGGGGAAGGGAAGACAAACAGGACAAGGCGAGGATGGTTGGATCACAGGAGGGACCGGTACAGGTACAAGGCTCAGGGTTCAGGTAGCAGACAGGAACAGGATCAGGGACAGATGCAGATACAGAGCTTCTCAGGTTCAGGTTCAGGGTGCAAGGAAAGACACCAAGGCAAGGCAAAGGTGTGTTTGCTGGGTACTTATACACATCTCCTGAAATCAGACTCAGGTGATGCCTGATTGCAAGAGATGATTTCGGCCCCACACTGCCAGGAACCACCTGCTGGTGGATGCCCAAGAATCACATAATGCCACCAACAGGGGAAAGCTCCCCTGGCAGTTCCAGACTACCAGGAGACACCTGCTGGTGGACCACAGTACTGCACGCCAAAAGTCAGACAGTATCATCAGTGGGTGGAACCTTTCCTGACAGTACCCCCCCTCAAAGGAGCGGCCTCCAGACGCTCCAACTAGCCTCTGCTGAGGAAAGTCCATGGTGTCAAGCCGGACAAGGATGGAGGTACATCAAGCTGGACAGTGGGCACATCAAGCTGGGCAGCGGGCACATCAAACTGAGCAGAGGGCACATCAAACTGGGCAGCAGACACATCAGGGCAGACAGTGGGAAAATCAGGGTAGACCATGGCAATTCAGGCTGGGCAGCAGACAGAGACAAACCAGGCTGGGCAGCAGACAGAGGCTCATCAGGCTGGGCAGGAGACAGAGGCTCATCAGGCTGGGCAACAGACAGTGGCACATCAGACTGGGCACCAGACAGAGGCTCATCAGGCTGGGCAGCAGAGAGAGGCTCATCAGGGTGGGCATCGGGCACTTCAGGTGAGGACACAGGCACCGGAACTTCAAGCTGGGACACAGGCACCAGAAATTCAAGCGGGGACACAGGCACCGGAACTTCAAGCTGGAAGGAAGGCACCAGAACATCAGACTGGAAGGCAGGCACCAAGACATCAGACTGGAAGGCAGGCACCAAGACATCAGACTGGAAGGCAGGCATCGGGACATCAGACTGGAAGGCAGGCACTGGGACATCAGACTGGAAGGCAGGCACTGGGACATCAGACTGGAAAGCGGGCTCTGGAACATCATGCTGGAGTGGATTAGCTGGTGTGGAGGCAGGTTGGGTTACTGGCAGGATAAAAGGGGTAGGAAAGAACTTCCGTTTTTTTAGGTTTAGCTACTGAAGTCCTGTAGGTAACAGCAGGACTGTAGGTAGGGGATGAAGCATACTGGAGAGGAGGGTTGGAATATGGCAGGGAAGAAGTAACAGTAGCTGGGGGAAGTTCTTGAGAGATTGTAGGCAGTGGGAAAGAGGCAGGTGGATTAAAGGCAGGATAGGTGCAGCAGGAAGAAACAGGGTATTGATATTTGGTGGGGAGTAGAGTATATTGGGCTGAAACTAAGGTTGCCATGGGTGATGAAGGAAAAGACTCTTGGGCAGACAGGTGTCTGGTAGCAGAGATGGTTTGTTGTGGGCTGACTGAGGTTGATTGCAAGATTTTAGACCATGCTTGGAGCACTGGTTGGACAAACTGCAGTTTACATTCTTCCTGTCTGACAAGGGGCTGTACTGAATCAGCACACTCTTTTATCACATGTTTAGAACAAGCTAGGTAATGTTCAAAAAAGCAAGTGGAGTCATATTCCAAAAGCCATACTAAAGATACGACCTGATTAGCACTAAAAGGTGGAGAAAAGTCATCACGGCCTTTAGGAATACTGGGCAGGGCCAGCTCTGCACATATTTGAATTAAAGGCTGCACATCCCCAAACAGCAAACAACCCTGATCCACCAGGGAGTGAGCTAAAAGCATGATTTCAAACAGCTGGTCACTAGTCTACTCCTTCAGTGTCTGGCGGAGATATTCACCACTCTCTGACGCCAGCAGGGCATAGTAACTAATAACATCCAAATTCATCTCACAGAAGTAAACAGAACCTGGGTGGTTCCTCTGGTTCCTCTTGGGGTCTCTAGGCCCAAACCAGCAATGACTGCTTTAGATTGTGATACTCAGAGCAGATGTTAATTTCATCCGCTCAAAGCAATCTGACTTAGGGGCCTCCTGATAGAATCTGTTTAAGGTGTTATGTGTTAAGTGTCTTTCTCCCATTGTGTGCATTCCCATTGGTAATTGTGTTAATTGAGTGGCCTATTGTTACTGTCTGTCTGCTAGTATTGTGTCCACTTTCCATTGTTACCAAGTTATTGTGGTACGTAACTTACTGTTTAATTAGATTACTGTTTATTTAAGATGACTGTTAGTTGTTAGCTGGATTGGTGTTTGAAGTTTGCATTGTCATGCTAGTATCCTCAAGAGGGGAATGTCCTCCTGTGGCGTATAAAGTATGTGTCTGAGTTTCAATAAATGGTTATTTACAAAACTTATATGGAGCTGTTGTCTCCCAGACTCTTGCAACTTTATGGAGAATGCTTTGAAGCAGGGAGACTGCCACTTGATGTACGAGGCTCATGTGGTGTTACTGCCCAAGCCTGATAAAGACCTTCTTCAATGCTCCTCCTACAGGCCCATAGCACTGTTAAACATGGACCTCAAAATTTTGACCAAAATGATTGCCAATAGATTGATGAAGATTCTAGAGCACTTGATATCACCAGATCAAACAGGGTTTATGCCCAAAAAAGCAACTGACATTAACATCCTCGGAGTGTACACCCACACGCAAATAGATGAGGAGATATCTTCTGAAGGGGCTCTGGTGTTTTTTGATCTGGAAAAGGCATTTGACTCCAAAGATTAGGGATATATGACCCGGGTACTTCAACGCATGGGATTTGGTCCTATATCCCTCAAATGGATATCAATGCTCTATGAGCAGCCGTGGCAGCACTCCGCCTTAACGGAGGGGTGTCTGACAATTTTCCAGTATCCAGAGGCACCAGGCAAGGTTGTCCATTGTCACCGGGCTTATTTGCGTTGGTCATGGAACCTCTGGCGATTGCACTGCGCTCCTCCTCTCAAATTCAGGGTATTGGGGTGGGTACTCTTACCGAGACTACAGCCCTTTACGCAGATGACCTAATCCTTTTCATTAGAGATACTGGACCTTCTCTACAGGCTGCACTGGCGCTACTGGAGCGCTTTACTGGGGTTTCTGGACTCCGGGTAAATTGGAATAAATCTAAGATACTTCCGCTACGTTCTCACCGGGCAAATAGACAGGCAGAACCAAGTAATCCCTTGCAATGGGTAACACAAATTAAATACCTGGGTCTTCAAATTACGAATTCGGTGACGGAATTCATCAGTCTTAATGTGTCCCCATTACTAGACATCATCTCTAAAAAATTACATTCCTGGAAAAATCTTCCATTGGGAAGATAAATCTGCTCAAAATGAAAATATTACCATTACTTCTGTATACCCTTAGAAATTCCCTGGTGTGGATACCAAAAACAATCTTCAAGTCAATAGACAGTATGATCTCTTCTTTTCTGTGGCAGGGAGGAGTCCCCCGCATTAAACTGACCATTTTGCAGCAGCCGTGGAGGGAGGGAGGCCTAGCGGTACCCAATTTTCAAAAATATTTTTTAGCCGGCCAATTAACGGTGGCACACCGTTGGTTAACTATGCCTTCGGATGACGCTGCTGTGTCGTTGGAGGCGGCATGTGTGGGTTCATATGAAGCACTATCCCACTTGGTATATAGGGGTTTACGGGCTCCCTACCCTCTGACGCCCTCCATGCGCTCTGTAATTAGGGCATGGTCCGTGACTCAGGGGCTCCGGCCTTCTAGTCCTAATAAATTTTCTCCAAATCTCCCCTTGTGGAGGAATCCTAGTCTGCCGCACTTCTTCGACTACCCGGATCCCATAGTGTGGACAAAATATGGAATTAAGATACTAAATCACATTGTAGCGAATAATACCCTAATGTCCTTCGACGTGTTGAAATCGGGTTATGAACTACCAAACACGCATTTTTTTCAGTACATGCAATTAAGGCATGCCTTTCAATCCCAATTTGGAGGAGAACCTCTTGACCTTGAGCCCAGTGATCTAGAACTGCTGACTCGCAGTGACTCATTGTCTAAACCAGTTTTCAGCCTATACAGAGATCTCTTTCAGGAAACAACAAAACTGTTGGAACCCTGCAGACAAGCGTGGGAGGCTGTAACCTTGGGGTTGGATAGAGATGACTGGGATGATGTATGGGGAATTGCAATTCAGACTCTGGTCTTCACTAGGGACAGATTAATTCACTTTAAATTCCTGCACAGGATCTATCTGACCCCAGCTAGACTTGCTAGGATGTTTGGGAATCAGCATTCATCTTGCTGGAGGTGCTCCACGCCGCGAATTTTATGCATATCTTTTGGGAATGCCTACAGGTCAAGGCATACTGGCAGGATGTAACAGGCTGCATAAGGTCCGTCACCTCTATTTCGATTCCCATGACAGTTGAGGTATGCCTACTGCATCTGGTGGAGCCCCTAGCTACTACCAGGGCTATTAGAACTCTTCTTACCCTGTTGTTGTTTTATGCCAAAAAGAGGATTATTCTCTCCTGGAAGAGTTCCTCAGCCCCAACCTTGGAGTCCTGGAAGGCATTGGTTAACAAGGCAGTACCATTTTATAAAGCCACTTATTTGAGTAGGGGAACACTGACCAAATTTGACAAGGTGTGGGGTGGTCGGATGGCATCGGTGGATACGGTGTCAGACTAATTACAGATAACCTATCGCTATTGATATTGGTGTAGGAGGCCACAAAGGAGGATGTATATGACTGACATACAGGAGAAATATTGATAATTCTGCATTAGGACAACTGGTCACTAGGGAGAGAGTTATTTATTCATACGAAATTCTTAGTGCTGGGGGGGGGGGGCGGGTCATGCTTTCTGTATTTAGTATCACGACCCAAGTTGTTAGACAGCGAGGGTGCGGTGTCTCCTAGTGCCTTCCTCCAGTCTGGAGGCCAACTTGGACAGTATATATCTGGGCAAAAGCTTTGTTGTTTGGGGGAGAGGGAGGGGGGAGTTCTAAATTTATGTTTGTGTTTTTGTATGTAAATGTCCACCGGCAATTGTGTTATAGTCGGTGGCTGTCAGCCGTATGTGGCCTGTTGTTATTTGTATGCCTTAAAAAATGAATAAAAAAGAATTTCCAAAAAAAAAAAAATGGTTATTTCTTTGGTTCTATCCAAACATCTTGTCTGTGTACGATGCTTGGGGTAAAAAGGCTGGTACTAGCTCTCGGTCTGCTGGAACGCTTTGGAGGGCAGGAGGCACTGTTTCACGGAAGGAAGCAGAAACATTATTTTAGACCTGGTGATGTAATCTCTGTGATTCTCTGTGCAATGCAGGTGATCATGGCTGGTGGGTGGGGCCAGTAGGGTGCTTTACTGGGTGGACGCAACAGTGGGGTTCCTCTTGGGAGGAGTTTTGCAAATATCAAAATGCCTTGGTTTGTGGAGGTCAGCTTGGAGGTAAAGGCACTCCTAGGAAGGCTACATTTGCATGCAGACTGCCCTAGGTAACACCTACACCTACACCTTGATGCTGAAGGACTGAAAAAAC
This sequence comes from Lithobates clamitans, assembly GCA_037952925.1. Lineage (NCBI taxonomy): Eukaryota > Metazoa > Chordata > Amphibia > Anura > Ranidae > Lithobates > Lithobates clamitans. Next base: position 2,775,639 of record JBBGZY010000583.1, read on the forward strand.
TGAAATGCCGTAAATGCAAGGGGTATTATTGCTAAGGTGGAAAGGGTTAGATGATGGTGCATGTCCTCTAGCCAGGAAATGAGACGAGCTCTATCTGATTTGCTGCAGCTTTCTAAGCTGAGAAGCTTACAGTATGCAGTGAAATTAGAGTGAGCAATTTCAGGAGAGGAGCCTGTATAACTATGCAAGCTGTTCAGCTGTAAAGCCTCACCCCAGATTTGAAAAGCTCATATTGAAATGTTACTTGTTTGTTTTTGGGAAGCCGGGTACTGATAGTTTTCAATGTCTGTTTGACAATTCATCTTTGCATAGCGGCTATTTGCACACTAGGAGGTCACTTGGTTGCCTGCTGTGTTCCCTATAGTGTGAAGAACATGTCAGATTGCACTCAATGTAGGGGCCCTACCTCTAACCCCCCCCCCCCCCCCCCAGTAACACCGCTTTATGTAGATAGGCCTGTTAGATATTTTATCTGGCCAGGAACTGAAGGAGAAAGGGCAAATTGGGCACCAGCAGGCCTGTGAACCTCATCAGAGCCTATTAGTATACCAGTCTGAAACTGAGAATCTTAATATACAGTAAAGTCAGCTCCGCACAAAGCATGACTACACATATTACAAACAAACATTTGGAGAAATACTGGATGTGTGAGTCACCTGAATGTTACAAGCCTGAGACATGGAGGGACACATACGTTTCTTTGACATCCCAGTGAAAATCAAATGATAAAACTAGAGCAGGTGAGCCACATGACATTGATTTTTAAAGGCTGTTCAAAGTAAATGCAGGCCCTTTTTTTTAATACTGTACGTGTGTAGTGCATAATTGTAGATAACTGCAGTAAGTGTTACAAATTTCATGAAAAACACAAATAAATAAAAAAATAATGAATCAATTAATCAAATAACAATTAACACTAGATACAACAACACCCACAAATATTCCCAATACCTTGGTGTACATAAATATTGTTTAAAGTAAAGTGTTGCTCTATAGTATCCGTCTAATAACAATCAGAGTAAATGATAAGTCCATCCATATATAAAGTGTCAGTGCAGAAGTCCATCAATAAATAATACATCTACCGGTGCTCCTATTAACACAGATTTCCACCGCAAGTGCTATGGACACCTCCACCTTTCAGATGCGCTTACTGGATTTTTTGACCAGCAAAAGCTAATTTCAAATACGCTGATAATATCAATCCCCATGGCTAGTGGTTCCAAACGGCTCAGCTGTCTTTATAAATTCTGCTCTCTTTCAAACGAGGGACACTATCCCATCCACACAATTTCTTCTTTCCTCACTGGCAGGAACTCAGGAAGAAGTAAAAAAAAGGAGAAAAGTCCCATGGAGCAGTAGATTCAATACCTTTTTTTTAAATAATTAAAATGTACTCACAGAAATTAAAAGAGCAGTCTGATAAAATAAAAAAAGTCCGCTGACCACGTGCTGACGTCACTGCTACAGACCCTGACCTCCTTGCCCTTTGCCCCATCCATCAGAGTGACCTGGACTGTGATATAGCCACCATTAAGACACATGGAGGCTCCAACCCCCTCCCAAATAAAACCATGTGTCCCCAAAGAATAAATCAAAAAGTGCTGCCAAAAAGAGCCAACATGTTTTGCTCAATGGGGTGGGAAAACAAGGATTAAATAAGCACCAAAATGAAATAATGTAAAATTAAGCACAAGCTAAACCCACATGACAAAATGGTGACTCTTTGTATTGTCCTCCTATTTATAAACAATGATCTAAGATGGCCACCACTCTCATTGCACAATTAAATCCCTACGCACACCTCAGGATGATGTCATAGCGCACATAGCATCGTGACATCATGAAACCTGCTCATGTGCAGTAAAAACTACCATCTAGAGCACAAGGGGCAGAAGACAAAGTCAGGCTTAAGGATATTAATAACACCGCAGTATCAAAAGATCCTGCTGGCAAACTATCAAAAGCATCCTTTACAAATAGCCTAATAATTTAAGGCAGCAAGTGTACGCTTTGGTCAATGTTTACAATTTGATGGGTTTTTACATTTGAAAATGATTTAACCAACAATATTGCGATGCCAAACATTTTTCTTATAATTTGGTCATTTTATTTACAATTAATTGTTATATTAACATTCCACCAATTGCCACTATTTTACAGCTAATTTGCATCTATACATAAATATACAGTAGGTATATTTCATACATAAATATGTGTGAAACCGAGATTTCAGGCTCTATGTCTCAGAACCACTCAATTGCACATGAAAAGTAGATAGGTGAAGCCCTCATTAAGACCATGAGGAGAATGCAAAGTCAAACGAAATATTCATCTGGCCTCAAGTTTTATTAATTTCTTATCTAGATGTCCTTTTCTCTGTCCAAGATGAATTTTCTCAATAACCCAAAATTTAAGGCATTCTGGTCTACCATTGTGCTTCTGCCAGATGTGCCTTAATTTGCTCCAAAATTCGACATCTAAATTGACAAACTGTCTTGCCCACATATAACAGTGGTCAGGAGCACTTAGCCACATATATTACCCTCTCTGAGCTACAATTATAGAAGGATTTGATCTTGATTACTTCTCCACTCTTGGGGTTTACAAATTTATTTATTTATTTATTTATTTCAGGTACTTATATAGCGCTGTCAATTTACGCAGCGCTTTACATATATATATATTATACATTCACATCAGTCCCTATACCCTCAAGGAGCTTACAATCTAAGGTCCCTAACTCACATTCATACCTATACTAGGGCCGATTTAGACAGGATCCAATTAACCTACCAGCATGTCTTTGGAGTGTGGGAGGAAACCGGAGTACCCGGAGGAAACCCACGCAGGCACAGGGAGAACATGCAAACTCCAGGCAGGTAGTGTCGTGGTCGGGATTCGAACCAGCGACCCTTCTTACTGCTAGGCGAGAGTGCTACCCACTGCGCCACTGTGCCGCCAAATTATTTTACTGTGGGTATATGTGCATGCTTTGCAATGCCCACACTGGAAACTCCAGTCCCTAGGATCATTCTGGTAGCCAGGTGGGGGTCACATGTGGTGGTGGGTTTCTTTATAGATGGCTATGTACTAATAAGTCTCTTAGATTCTCCCCCTTCTTATAAGCAATCATTGGGTTCTTGGGAAGTATCTTAGATAGGTATTTGTCATCATGGAGGACATCCCAATACCTTCTAATGATGTTAAAAATCTGACCAGACTGATTGTAATGTGTTCCTATTATCCATATGCCTTCATGGGCATCAACTTTAGACCTCCTAGGACCCAGTAGGGATTCTCTAGGAATACTCTTCACCTTCTCATAAGATCTCTTTAGATCTCACATGCCATAACCTTTCCTCTTGAATCGTTCAAATAGCTGAGTACTCTCGGTTTCAAAGGCTGCCTCTGTAGAACAATTGCTTTTAGCTCGCATAAATGGTCTAAAGATGACGCCCAGGTAGGCATAGGAATCATAGGAACATTTTCTAATCAGTCTGGTCAGGTTTTCAACATCATTAGAAGGTATTGTAAAATCCTCCATGATGACAAAGACTTATCTAAGATACTTCCCAAAAACCCTATGAGTACTAATAGGAGGGGGGAGGATCTAAGAGACTTATTAGTGCATAGTCATCTAGAAAGAAATCCAGCTTCACATATGACCCCCACCTGGCTATTAGAATGACCCTTTGGGAGTTTCCAGTGTGGGCATTGCAAAGCATGCAAGTGCTTTTATATACCCACAGTAAAATAATTTGTGATTACAATTGTATTTGCTGCATTGGGAAGAAGTATTTATCTTAGTAAGGGTTTTGTGAGTTCATTTTCTCCACAATATTTAACAGCATTCCAGTCACCAACTGGGCACCTCCCCTCAGGGATTGGCTGGGCCCTGCTCAATATTCATGCTGGTCATTTGAATTCTCCCTCCCTAACCTCTAGAAACTTCTTCTAGAGGCAGGGGAAAGCAATCAAACTTTCAGCTTGTAAAAACTTGAATAGACCAAAACCTAAATTTACTTAGCAGCCTAACCAGGGCGGTGCTACGTCTGCACTTTAAAACATCTTAAAATTCACAGAAAAGGAGGACCCCACTATGCCAACATCCAATAACTATATAAAAGGATTAAGAATAAATCTCAAAGAAAAAGTGGACTTTGCGGGCACATCATGAGGCAGTGATTATATAGAAAAATTATCTTTATTACAAAAATGATTAAAAAACATATACCATTTAAACAACACCCTATTATTTGACAAGGTCAACAGATAACCAATACAACAAGCATGAAGGTTGGATCCTTTCATATATGAATGAGAAATTCGTAGATGTATGAAAATCCTCCATGCTTGCTCGTCAACACGTTTCACAATTTAGTAGCTTTCTCAGGACATACTGGGTAGGTGCTAATGGGCCTTGGGTCAAAGTATAAGGGGACACCACACATCACAGACTATGACTCACAGACAATCTTGTCGGGGACCGAGTGTAAATGTTTGACAGTTGTCAATATATGTATATGACCCCCTCCTCAAGAGGTAAACAAAGAGGCACATGCAGCCTCCACAGAGACCACAGTCACAGATGATTGTGAACTGGTTAAAGTGCAAAAAAGGGCAAGGAGAGGACCACCAAAATTCAGCCAATCATCAAAGGTAGGCATCAACAGTATAGTATGTATCTCTCTAGAATAGTACTCTGATAGTGTATTCGTCAATTGGAATTAGCCCTCATCAATGGGTAAAAGAGCCTCACAACATGATAAAAAGTGTCGTTGTTTTAGGGGGTTTGCTGGTAAAGCTAGACCCATATACCCTTATAGGGTGAAGGCACCTTTCCTCCCCCAACAGGATAGCACAGGTGTCCCTGCGGCTTCCTTAAAATTCACCTCTTTAGGCAATCACATGCTGTGATGTTCTCTTTAATTACTGGTTTCCTCCTTTAGATATATTTTTCCATGCAGCTATATGTTTATGTAAGTTAAACATGTATGTATTTGTGCTATTTATGTTACTCACCTTTGTTTGTACCACTCATGGGACATCATGGTGCTATGTACAGCATATCAATAATATTGCTATTAAATAATATATCGGTTAAAGCTGCTTTTCTACTCCATCTAAAACAAAAACTGAGACCACAGGCTAATCTCTCCATTTTGGCCACATCTGGTTATGCCTTGTATGCTTTGGGAAACATCTTTACACATGGAATGGCTCTGAGCTAAGACTGCAAGTAGCCCACATTGCCTGTATCTTGACAGCCAGATTACATGGATTTATAAAACTTCAAATTCTTCAGCCATAACCATTGGAAGGCAATCCGTAGAAAAAGTCTGTTTTTGGCAGAGATTTAAACAACTTTAGTCTGCAGATAAACTTTTCATGTAGGGGTACTTTAACGCTACACAAAATGATCAGAACTTCTACAGGCCTCATCCAATCATAACCATGCCAAGTGAACTGATTTCTGATACATTTACACATTGCTAATATAAGCGGTTACATAGAAATGAAATTCCCAGTAGAAACAGAGGTAGAAACAGATAGATGACAAGGTCACAAAAGCAAGAGAGAAAACATACCCCCACGATACGGAGAGACAACAATCATCACAAGATGCTATGGTTAAGGAGAAGGTAAAAATAGGGCTGGACTTATAAGTTTATTTTATTAGTGCTTTCAGGTTCTTTGGCAGGCAGCTTCTACACCCCAGAGGATGAGGATGGTCTCCTTGGCTTGTAGTGTAATATACCATAAATTGATGCGCCACACCATTGCTAATAGGTTGAGATATGACTTTATTCCAATAAAGCTCAGGGAGAGGATTGAGAGTCAAGAAGCTATTACTAGCCAAGGACAAAAAAGAATAATTAGCATTTTTAGATATTTTTTAATATTTAGGTTTGAACTGATGCAATTTCACATTTGGGCACTCCTATTCATTCATAACTATGGACAAAAAAATACACATGAACCAACAATAACAGGTGTCAAGGCTTAAATGTTTTCTATACATAGGTATCCTATGTGGTCTAGGACTTATTGATGACTATTGGCAGTAGTGCTTTTTTCTACTTTACAATTCTTACACATCAGCCCCACTTTGATCTATTGAGAATTTTTGAAAGTGAAAATGAGGAGTGGACACTCAAAAAGTTCACTGTGTGCCTAGATGTTCTAATAGATTAAACAAGCAATACACAAACCAATATTAATTCCCAGCACACAGTTTAGAACCTTGTTTTCAGCATCTTTTGTGCTGTGCTATAACATTAGCATCGCAAGTGACTATAATATATTTCCATATGCCATCTAGCAATCAGCAAAGTGTTATGTGAATTGTTGGCAGTAGATCATTTCATTTAGTCTTTAATCAAATAATGAAAAAAAAACTGATAAACACAAATCTCTTCCACAGATAGAAAACACTTCATTTGTAACTTTTATGAATGCTAAACACTTGGAAGAAATTGTATTGACTGCCAGGGCTGACTTAAATAACTAGTTTCCATTTGTTTACAGCAATCCATTTCTGTAGGTCTGTACACTAGTTGTTCCCCTGGAGTCCTCCTTGTAATGCGGAGGAAGTGTCAGGAATAATGACTGTCTACCTATATCTGTAATAAAATGTAGAGCACGGATTATTACAGTTGTAAGTATCCAAGATTTATTTCATGACTGCAGGTAATGATGAATCTCTTAGCCCGAGTAATGTCTGGAGGAAACCTTACCTCTCCTCTGAGCTGTCACAGAGAAACTATTTATAGGGCCCTTAGCGCTGTTGGGTTTTAACACAGAGACGCAATGTGTCTGTTATGCCACTGCATTGAGATGATAGTCAAGGTTGCCTATCAGATCTCCTAACAATATGCCATTCGTGTCTCCCTACGTTTACATCCTCTAAAAGACAGGGGACAGATGTTTAACATCAGACCATTATTCCCAAAACCCAAATTTTTTTATTGTGACAGCACCAACCCTACTGAACAAGCCCTCTGCCTTTGCAGGGATTAAATGCCGCAATTTGCTGCTGATTTACAGAACAGGGTCAGGTCATTAGAAACTTGGCAATGTTCTATACATCTGGAGAACAATATGCATAATAAGCTAAAATTCAATACCTTCTTGCACTAATTAAATGGGATCCCACCAGGAGAAAATCACAAATTACGATACAGGGTTTTCTGCATCCCTTTGCATTTTTCCAAAGTAGAAACTATGGTAAGCACACTTTTCTATTTTGTGTTCTCCGTAAAGAATTCTCACTTGCTGCAGGTCTTGCTTTTTTATTTTCCTGCAGTCTACTAGTTTACAAGGTTCGTTATGCTGTTGTGAGTCTAACCTACATTCCCAGATGCAAAAGTAAATCTTCTAAACTATGTCTCAAAGTTTCAACATGACATTCAGGAGGGACAATGTCCAACAGAACTTGTCAGTCTTGTATAAAAAATAAAGTTGTTGATTAGTATCAAGCAATGTCAAATGCGGCTGCATGTATACTGTACATAGATTTCAACTTTGTTTAAAAAATGAACACTGTCAAAAAGTCTAAACATGCCAAACATGTCTTAACCGCATATGGACATGGAAAGAGACCAAAGGCTGGGAGGTCTCCAGATGTCATTTCTATGGCACTGAAAAAAAATTACAGTTTTATTGCAGAAAGAATAGGTTTGATGTGAGTTTAGTCCTTGTTTGTTGGCTGTACATGGACAGTGATTGGGTAGACCTTTGCTTTTTGTTAGAAAAAATGTTTTTTTTTTTTAATATTCCACAGTAAATAGATGCATGACCCTGTGAGGTTGATTTAATAAAAACTGGAGCCTGCAAAATCTGGTACAGCTGTGCATGGTAGCCAATCAGCTTCTAACTTCAGCTTGCACAATTGAGCTTTGACAAAAAAAAAAAAAACTGGAAGCTAATTGGTTTTTTATGGAGTTCTGCACCAGATTTTGCACTCTTTAGTTTTATTAAATCAACCCCTTTGTTTTTGAAAGGTATCATTTTGTTTAAGAGGAATTTTCAATTGTTGCAGCATACCTGTGTGAGAAACCATAGATTGAAGTTGCCATTTTCTCACATTTAAAGCAGAACTCCGGGATTTTCAAAAAATCCCCTATTAGTACACCCCCCCACACACACACACACAAAATACTAAACAGTTATTGCATTTGTGAAATGTCTTTGTGATTTAAAAAAAATGCAGCCTGTATTCTGGCAAGTAGGAGGTGTTAGAACAGTGATTGCATCATATCCTCTTGTCTCTCTCTAACTGTAATCAGCCTACATTTCCCATGAATACTTGGGATGGGAGTGAATGTGGGAGGGTATACTAGGCTTGTACATATAAATGTGAACTCGACCACTTCAACATAAATCATACCCCTCATTCTGCAGCCAGCAAGCCATACATAACACAGTATGATAGGTTACAGCCTTATAAATGCAAAGCATTTTAATATACATTCATATGAATATAACATTAATTTAATGCATTTAATAAATAAATTTAAATTAAATTAATACATTTTATACATTTAATATGAATGCAAACCAGTGCAGCTTATCAGAGTCCACCAGTGCCGAATGTCAGGGACCACCAGTGTAAAGCTGTGATTATTATCAGTATTCACTTGTATGACACAGCGGGATCTCCCACTGTGTCAGGTATTGAATGACAGCGCACTGTTCCTATAATGGCGAGGGGCGGGAGATCAGTGATCGGTAATCTCATAACAATACCTGACACAGTGGGAGGTCCCCGCTGTGTCATACAAGTAATTACTGATGATGATCCCTGCTTTGCACGGAGATAACAGGCGGGGGGGGCTGGGGGCGGAGTGGAGGGGCGGATTGCTGTCAGGAGTAGAGAAGGAGGAGGGAGAAGAGAGGAGGAGTACACCTCCTCCATGAGCGGCACAGACCGGGGGCTGGGAGACCCCTTCCGCCCGCAACATGTCTGCTTCCTCCCTGCTCATTTTCAGAGGACTACAACGGGGCATGTCAGACCGCTGGCTGAGCTCAGGAGAGGAATAGAAGCCAGCGGTCTTACAAACAGGAAGTCATCAGGCAATAACGTTTTTTCAGCAAGTTCAGCAGCCTATTACAGAGGAACTACAGTGCACAGAAGAACATGGATGGCAAACTTGGTAAAGGTAGGAGATCAGGAACAAGGACATGGAAAAAAAAATTGGCTGGAGTTCTGCTTTAAAGTGTTATTAAACCCAAGACCCTGCATTCACTATATCTGGTCTCCCACAGTACACATAACATGGAATGCAATTATTTTAGTAAATATAAACTGCTAAATACCTTTTCTCATCAGCAGTTATAGCAGTCTTGTGACTTGTATCAGTGTAGGAGGAGTTTTCATTTTTCCCTGATTGTCCTATTAGGCTGCAGGACCCCTGACCCTTTGTCTGCACAGTGCTGATTGGCTCTGTGTTGATTACATGTACTCTCCCAAAAAAGAATCACATACCAAACTGAGCATTTGCAGCTTGTCCTCTAATGCTTTGTACTATCAGGCGATGGATTGGGGACTGTGGAAGAAGGGGACGATCAGAGAAAACAGGATCACAGAGCCAAAGTGAGTATAGGAAGCATGCTTTACTGCATATACAGACTGATTTTACTGTTGTGGGAGTAGTAACACTTTAATTCAAATACTGTAAAGCTAAACCAATACAGTTTTGCTACATGTGAAATGTTTTCAAACTAAAATGCAACCCATCAATCAGAAAATGACAGCTTTCATCTGACATTTCTTACTTGGGTATTTTACATCATTACAGATTCAGTTAAAGGAGAAGTATAGCCAGATTTCTGTCTATACTTCTCCTATGGATCATAGGAATCAAGTTAGTTCTGCACTCCTGTGACCCATTTTCCGCCGACAGTGGGCCGAAGCTGACATCAGCTGACGTCACAGAGCTGGGCCAAGCTCTGGAAAGATTCTGACCATATGGTCAGGATCCACCCAGAAGCCTGGATCAATACCTGGCTCAGCCTATCAGTGAACTGCTGAGAGTCTGAGCCAGTCCTTCCTGCCCCTTCCACAGCTCAGCGCTACAGTGAGCGCTGGAGGGGAGAGCAGAGAGCCGCTGATGGACAGTCAAGGCTTTCTGCTCAGTTCTCACTACAGAGCTGGCAGGGGACAGATGCAGCATTGGATTGATGCTGCATCCACCTAGGACTTACTTCTCTTTTAAAAGCAGTAACAACAGGGGTATCAAATTAAAATTCTGGCCAGTAAAATTTTCTTCCAGCAGAGGTCGTCTCAATCTAATGTTTGTACTATGACTCTTACACCAGGTGTCCCCATCAGAGCACCCCTTACTTAGATGTCCCTATTAGAGTAATCAGAGTGCCCCCTAGCATTAAGTGCTCATAATCAGAGTTTCCCCTTACATCAGGTGTCCCCATCAGAGTGCAACCTGTTCCCATACATTAGGTGTCCCCTTCAGGGTATCCCCTTACATATGGTGTTCCCATTAGAGTTCCCCCTTACATCAGGTGTCCCCATCAGAGTGCCCCCCCAAAAAAAACCAATGTTTTTTTTTCTTAAATTTCACTTCTCGCAATTGGGTATTTAAAGCAGAGACAGGTTAAATGATTTAAAGCAGAACTCCAAAAATCATAAGATAAAAATAAATAACTATAAAAAGATCACATGAACAATCCAACTTCCAATTTGGATTTGTCCCCTGCAGTACTTTTTTCTGCTCTTAGATGTCCTCACTTGGATGATCAGCATCATTCAACCCACTTCCTCTGAGTCCGGTTCATCCTGATCTCACCCCAGCCTGTTACTGGCCAGTGACATCGTGACAGTGAGATCATTTCTCTGTCACTCTGCTTTTCTTCCTATCATCATGTTTCTTGTCAAAAAAGCTTTATGCCATACTTCTCCTTTAATACTGCTTTAAAATAAGTCACCTCCCTTCTAAAAATAATTCTCACCCCTTTCATTCAACTGTTAAATGCCAAAGCCTTTACTGCCTTCTGAGGTTCTGCCATTTGCCAGTTAGATGACAGTGGAAAAGGACTTAATCTTGACTTTAGCTGCAGTTAAGGCTTACCGTACAGCCGGGACTTAAATCCAAGATTCACAGAAACACATGGATTGATTTGTGCCCTGAAGAATGAGGGTTAAAGTAGTCTCTGAAAAATGACTACATGTATATCCAGAACAAATATGCAGATGAGGAATGTTTTTCCTGATTGCATACTTGTTCCTGTACATTTCCCAAAAAGGAGTGAACCAGTGGTTCAGTATTAAAGCCTAGTAACTTGCTTTTTCCACAGCGAGGTCAGCTATAGCTGTCCTCTATTTCTGTCATGAAAGGTTAACTTTAAAAGACATATCATATCCCCGGTAGCACAAAAAAATCTTACATTAATGGATGTGAACCTCCCACTATCCTTGTTTATAGATAAGCTATCTTACGTTTATCGTATGGAATGAGTGGCCTTCTTACATAGGGAACCACAAGTCCAAAAATGTTTTTGATGTCTGGGAATCTTTTATTCAAACTCTAATGCCCCGTACACACGGTCGGACATTGATCGGACATTCCGGAAACAAAATCCTAGGATTTTTTCCGACGGATGTTGGCTCAAACTTGTCTTGCATACACACGGTCACACAAAGTTGTCGGAAAATCCGATCATTCTGAACGCAGTGACGTAAAACACGTACGTCGGGACTATAAACGGGCAGTAGCCAATAGCTTTCATCTCTTTTTTTATTCTGAGCATGTGTGGCACTTTGTGCGTCGGATTTGTGTACACACGATCGGAAATTCCGACAACAGATTTTGTTGTCGGAAAATATTATAGCCTGCTCTCAAACTTTGTGTGTCAGAAAATCCGATGGAAAATGTGTGATGGAGCCTACACACGGTCAGAATTTCTGACAACAAGGTCCTATCACACATTTTCCGTCGGAAAATCCGACCGTGTGTACGGGGCATTACTATTGCTACCCAACAGTCTATAAAGTACAATGTTTTCAATCCACCTCAAACTATTATTCAGTGACCTTCCAATTAATGCCCTACCTTCTGCTTGATTCATGACATACTTCAAAGTTCGAAAGCGGAGCCCCCCCTTCTTTTTTTTTTTCCCCTCCTGCTAACTGTTAAACTGACTGCTATCCATCTAAATGTCCTTTAATGTTTACCCTAAGTCCCAGTATTCTTATTTTATCTTCAATTTTGTGCTACTAAACTGTAAGTTGTCATTTTTATCATTGGCCAAACATTGCGGCTACTCTCTCTGTTATCTGCATTTTCGATATATATATATATATGTGTATATATATATATATATATATATAAAGACAACTGTGGTTTACTTTTTTCTTAGTAACCCCCTACACCATGAGTGCTGCCCACCTTGTTTCCTATTTACCTTCAGCCCCAATCCAGCAATTGCCAATCTGCTCTGAGCTGCACAGCCCTTTCGAATATCACTGCTTGTAGGGCCCCTTTAGTATAGGTCATGCCCCATGATTGCTAAAAGTTGACAATGCCATTGCTATAAGGTGTGGTTGCAGAAGGAATCGGAGAGAGGTGAGCTAATAAAGGTAACCCAGTATGGCAGACTTTAATTTTCTGGAGAGAGCAACCTGTTCATTAGCGTTATGTGAGCAGCCAAAAGCCTAGCTTCCTCTAGGGGGAGAATCAGATTATTCTCCCTTGGGGAGCCCAGTCAGGAGAAATGGGACTCGATACAGAAAATAGGGAGGATTTGTGCTTACTGTGGGCGTTGGGTTCTTCCCAAAGTTTGGTAAACTGTACTGCAAAATGGTTTAAACTCCAAAGCAAATGCCTGGAGCTATTGGGAAAAGAGAGGGTTTTCGATGCAACTGTTTTCCTGTGACAACACTGGAACTGTGAAATAGTAAACCTCAAGTTATGGGTTTTTGGGTCTCTGGCCCCCATAACTGGAGCATATGAAAGAGTACCATGAATATGTAAGCCTAGGTGAACATTCTGCAGGGGGCTGTAACATGTTTGGCATTTTTGTCAGGATAGGCTACCGCTATGGGGAGGATGTGTTGAAGTTTCTGATTGGGGACATTTTTGGGCCCAAATCCGCATTCCTCCATACATCTCCAGAGATATTTCCATTCAACCGAATCAAATGCCTTGGCTGTATCTAATGTTGATTGGGGACATTTTTAGTTACACTTTAAAAACACTAATTGATTCCAACAAAATGCACTGACTGATATGTCAAAAAGTCTGAGATGAGCACAGCAAGCAGCAGTACTCTGTGCAGCATGGCTGCCAAAAGGAGTTTGAGAAAAGACATGGCATGCTGTAATCACTGCACAGGTAATCACAGGGAAATTCCATTCTGCATGCTGCTGAGTAGGGTGAGCCAAGAAGTCTGAAGGTCATCTGAGAGTTAGGAAGGACTGTAGCAACCCAGAAGAACATCCTGCAGGAAAGGCCATGGCAGGACAACCACCACCTGTGTTACCTGGCCCTATGCTCACAGTGTCCCTTCACTTTACTGAGGTGCCTCAGAGTGGGCTGTCTTCCCTAGTGAAAGTGTGGTTGAGATATCCCAGAGAGACCCATCAACTACAGAGGACCAGCTAGGAGCTGTCCATTTCAGGTTGGGCTGCTGGGTTGAGACTGAGAAACCTTCTATGTTGACATTTAAATCTGAGCAGGCTGAAACAAGAAACTGAGCCGATTTACATGGATGTGTCAGCTGCTATGGAACTGCCTACTAGGTTGCTGGTTGAGGACAGGGGATAGAGTTTGGACTCCGCTGTTGGTGTGCAAGAAGTAGCTAATGTTTTATCTGTATTTACAATGCTGAGGGAGGAGGACTCTTTTTGTATACCTCAGAAATTTGGACTTGCCAGAAGATTTTGGTCTTCTTTATTTTCTTCTTCACCTGGAACATCTTCAACAGATTTTGTCATACCAGTACATCTGGAATTTGGTTGGTGATTTCCCTAAGTACCATAGGAACTTTTTGCTCCAATTGATCGAGAACAGCAAGAGATTTATGAACATGTGGTCTGGAAATAACTTGAGGTTCCCAGACATCTGCGAGAAAATGGAATGTATACTCCGGCTTACAAGAGGTTTGAAAGTGCTTTCTTGAGTTTAGTTGTGGTCGGCACACACTCAAGGATGGAGTATTGTTGGTTCTTTCAAAGCTGGAAGCAGAGGATGCTGTGTCATTTGTGAACAGGAAGCATGCAAAGACTGGAAAATTAGTACATTTCCCGACCCTTGATTCTAAATTTAAACAAAATTATGTTTATTGTTTAATGTGATCTTTACTTTGTTTGGGCTATAGGTCTGGGAATTGCTAACTCCTCAAAATGTGATGTTGCTTACTATGTGATGTTGTCTTACTATGTTCTTGTTTTTGATAGACAGTGAATTTTTGCCACTTTGTTGCTGAATATTTCTTTTTGAGATTATGCTTTATATCAGGGGTATTGAATTAAAATTCACGGAGGTCCAATCTGTAAAATTTTCTTCCAGCTGAGGTCTGAATGAATCGCCTGTTTGTGCAATGACTCAGATTATTCATGTCACAGCCCCCTCCTCTGAAATCACAATCTTGTTTTTACATCAGTTTCCTCAGTCCCCCTTTACATCACAGTTTTCCCTATATGTATCCTTTGCCCCCTGTCACACCTGTTCTGCCTTCACACCGACCCCCTTAGTATTGTCCTTTTCCCCACCTTAACATCCCCCCACAGCAATGTCCTCTGCCCCCATTTTACCCCCCTCAGCTCTGCCCTTCATTCATATTGCAGCCCCCAAGCTTTGCCCCCATTCACATTACAGCCCCCTCAGCTCTGCTCCCCCCATTCACATTGCAGCCCTCCTCAGCTCTGCTCCACCCATTCACATTGCAGTCCCCCTCAGCTCTGCACCCCCCATTCACATGGAGTCCCACTCAGATTCCCCCCCATTCACATTACAGACCCCCGCAACTCTGTCCCCCCATTCACAGTACAGCCCCACTCAGCCCCTATAGCTCTGCCTTCAATTCACATTGCAGACCACCACTAAATCTCTCCCCCTTTCAAATTGTAGCCCCCTCAGCTCTGCCTCTTCACTCTTCTACCTCTCTCCAGTACACAGAGTGGAGAGCAGGAGGCAGGGCAGGTCTAGACAACTTGAGACACAGCAGTTTCAAATGGAGGGCGGGAGCAGGAGCTGCTGAGTTAACTTTGTACGTGTCCAGCAGGTGACTGGTTGCTAGGACCGCCCTTCATCCTAACAACCAATCACATGCTGGGGCACTATGTAGGGCTCCTTTAGTGTAGGACCCACCCCATGGTCGCTAGGAGTTGGCAATGCCAGTCAAGCCCCCCTAGATGGAAGGGTATAAAGTGTGGTAGTGGGAAGAATAGGAGGGAGATAAACTGATACAGGGAACCCAGAGGGCGAACTTTAGTTTTCTAAGACGTTGAACAACCACTTAAAGCTGTGGTATGCATGCACCTTTTGAAGGGGTCATTTGTGAAGTAAAGGCTTGCAGCTGAAACAGAAGGGTTCAGAAACATTGGGGGAGTGCAGGAATTAACTTAGCTACTCATTCACTTCTCTGGGTAAAATTTAGGTTAAGCTACAAGCTCTATTATCAACTGGATTTTTTTTTTTTAAAGGGGCAAAAGAGTCAAGGGAAATAAGGTAAAAAGGACTCTAAAGCTCCCCACAAGCTAGCCCACAAGGGGAATACACAATATTAATAACAATATTACTTATTTACCCGAATAAAAAATAAAAAGGAGGATTTTATTTTATTAGTTTTGATCATAAATAATATAACAAGAAAATATGTACAAAACCACTGTACATAAGGCGCATGCGCGGCGCGATGCGGGACGGACGCTGCTGAGCTGAGCTCCGTCTGACGAGGCAGGCCAGGCACGATACCCGGGGCTATTTCTAGCTAAAAACACCACCATCTGCCTGATCACCCCCGCGGGATCAATCGGTGCATGCCATCCGGCAAAAAGAAGCGACAGAACCGCTCCCAACATACCCTCACAAACTTCCTTATGAGCATGGAGAGGAGGATGACCCAAAATGGCGCCGGCCACCATGCGGCCTCCAGCGGTACATCTAAAGACAGTGAGTACTTTCAGCCCCTTTCCAAAGCTGACTTAGATGCAAGCCTGTCTGCAATCTATGATAGATTTGTGGACAAATTGGAAAAAGAGATTCACAAGTCTACCACCGCTCTCTCACAGGAGATTGCCAGTATAGGCGGCCGCACAGATCTATTAGAAGCCAAACATGATGAACTAGCCATTGCACATAATGACCTCAGAAAGGACTATGAAACACTGGCAGACAGTTTTTCCTTCATGCAAGCTCACATTGAAGATCTCGATAATAGGAACAGACGTAACAATATAAGAGTGCGTGGTGTTCCAGAGTCTGTCACAGACATAAATCATACTATTACAAAGCTTTTCCATAATCTCGTACCAGACAAACCTCTCTCTGCTTTTGCATGTGATAGAATGCACAGGGCTCTGCGCCCAAAACCTACAGCAGATAAACCCCCCAGAGATATAATAATGTGTATGAAGGACTTTCTCACCAAAGAAGATATAATGCGTGCTGCCAGGAATTCCCCATCCATAGAGTTAGATGGGACAAGGCTGCAGATTTTCCCCGACATCTCCCCTGCGACTTTGGACCGAAGACACAGGATGAAAGAAGTTACAAATGTCCTTCAAACAGCTAGAATCAAATACAGATGGGGATTCCCGTTCAAATTGTCATTAACCCATAATGGCAATACTTACACGGTCTATAATGTCATTGAAGGAAAAGATTTACTCATTAAACTGGGACTGCTAGACCCACAACCATCACAACGTTTACCCACTACTCCTAGATCTTCACCTATATGGTCCACACCTGCCACCAGACGCAATCCAAGAGATCAAAGAAGATGGCAACAACACTCCCCCCAAGATCGTGTCGTCTGAACTGTTTATACAGCAATTAAGCATGCGACTCAGCGGTCACTTTCACTGGATGTTTTTCTAACTTCAGTTTCTGCTCTTCTCCCCTGCCTGACTTCCCAGTGATGTGGTAACCACAAGCTTACTGTAAATCCTCCTGATGCTACAATCAAACCTGGCTCAGAACCTTGGAGCAGTACATTTACTCAATCCCCTTCCCATACGAATATTACTATTTTTTTTTTTTTCCCTATTTTTCATAGACTCTCACTCGGGTAGGAATAAGATTGTAAGGAGATACAGTAGGGAGTGGTGGGGTTGAGAAGGGAAATTCCCATGTTCCCATGTTCTCATTATTTTTTGTATTTTGTGTTGGTTCTTTCCTTTGTTCTTCTTCTCCTATTCAGGTTTTTGGATCTTATATTCACCCTCCTTACCTATGATCAGACATCATAGATGTTATTCTCTATCTCAGACGGAGGAGGGAGGTAGTGGAGAGAAAAAACTTATTATAAAATTGTTCTTCTCGTTTACTCCTAGAGGATTTCTACCATTTAGTGATATGCTAAAGTTAACTCTATAGTATTATTACCATGCACAAATCTCCTTTTTTTTTTGGTTTCATACCTAGTTATTACTCTACAAATTGCCTGGCCCATCCGCCGTCGCTAGTTTGACCCCCATTCTGCCTGAGGGGCCTGCGGTCCTGCCTTCTCCTGGAGGGGGGCTGCACTCCCCGCCGGCGGAAATTGGACGATCTAGTCCTTTGGTAAAATTTACTAGGCTGAACGACTTTAAGTCCTTCAGTCCCCTTTTTTTTGTTATTTCAGTTGTTGTTATTTTAGCCCTTATGGCAATTTATGCAAATAATATACTTTTTGGAAGACTTCTTATCTCAGATCATTCAATTTTGGGTAATTCCAAATGTCTAACAACCATTCTTCATAGTAATAATATGCTGAATTTATATACTAATACAAAGCTATTGATCTCTTTTCATTTGATGAAATCACATATAACCTATCACTTCAATATCATCCCACTTGTACTGTCTCCCCTATTTTGGTATATATCGATCCTCATCTATATAATTAGAACTATCATCCTCAATAAATATGGGTCTTAAAGTATTCTCCCATAATGTCCAAGGCCTCAACTCTCCCAATAAACATAAAAAGGCATTCAAACAGTACAAAAGATTGGGTGCAGACATAATACTAATGCAAGAGACCCACTTCTCTACCTCCAATC
The DNA here is from genome assembly GCA_037952925.1 of Lithobates clamitans. Taxonomy (NCBI): domain Eukaryota; kingdom Metazoa; phylum Chordata; class Amphibia; order Anura; family Ranidae; genus Lithobates; species Lithobates clamitans. Next base: position 2,793,868 of record JBBGZY010000583.1, read on the forward strand.
ACCCACAATATTTTGACAAATCATTCAACCAATTCCACTATACTACATTCTCCAATAAATCTCGTGGTGTCGCTATTTTTATTAAAAATTCCATAATTTTCGAACCCCAATTTATTTACAAAGATGAAGACAGTAGATTCATCATCTTAAAGGGCAGTATAAATAGAAGAAATGTCACTATAGCCTCCCTATACGCCCCAAACGAAGCCTAGACAACATTCTTCACTAAATTCTTCAACATACTAGAACAATATATTTCACCTCATTTGATAATTGGAGGCGACTTCAATCTATCTGCACACCCAGCTCTTGATAGAAGCAAAGTAGCCCCCTCGTCCAAAGCCTTTAGTAAATCTATAAACTGCTCTCTTAGCAAACTTCAGCTAATTGACTCTTGGAGGGCTCATAATATTGGTATCAGAGCATATACCCACTATTCCCACCCTCACAGCTGTTTTGCCAGGTTAGATTACACTTTTTGCACACCAATCCTTTTAGCAAACTCTCCCAATACAGACATACACCCATGCCCATGGTCAGATCATAACATAGTAGAGTTTGAAACCTCCCATATTGGCATGACTCCCACTCCCTTTAATTGGCGCCTCAATGATTCACTCCTATCAAACCCTTCCACTGTCCAACAAATAAATACCCATATTGAAGAATACTTTCGCACAAACACCTCGGAGGAGGTCCTCCCAACCTCGGTCTGGGCAGCCCACAAAGCTGTTTTAAGAGGTCATCTGATTAACAATGCCGCAGCCAGAAACAAATCTAAACTGACTGAAATTAAATGCCTTACCAAAGAACTCCATGATCTATACAATAAATTAAATGACAACATCACCCCAGATTTATTAAATCTCATTCAAACAAAACAAAAGCCCTAAAATCATTACTTTCTGAAGACACAGAGAAATCCCTTAGATTTTCCAAAGCCAAATTCCTACTACATGGTAACTCTTCCTCAACAATGTTTTCCAGAAAACTAAATCAAGACACTAAACCCCCACATGTTTACAAACTTCGAAACCAAAAAGGCAATATCGTAACACACCCCCAAGATGTCCTACAAATTTTCACCTCGTTCTATAAAAACCTCCTATCTGGTCCCCAATAGGGATGAGCTTCGTGTTCGAGTCGAACCCATGTTCGACTCGAACATCGGCTGTTCGACCGTCCGTCGAATTGCGAACGATATGGGCCGTTCGCGCCAAATTCGTGTGGCGCGTCACGGCCCATAATTCACTGCGGCATCGCAGTGCATTGCTGGCTGATGATTGGCCAAGCATGCACTATGACCCGCATGCTTGGCCAATCACAGCGCCGTCAGTAGAGAGAGCTGTAATTGGCCAAAGCCAGGGTGGCTTTGGCCAATTATGGCTCAGGGGATTTAGTACACACCCCACACTATATAAGGCCGCCTGCACGGCGGCCCTGTGTAGTGTGTGTTCCGGTGTGCTGAGAGATAGAGAGAGAGAGAGACAGTGTCATTTGATTTGAGTTAGATAGATTAGGCAGAACAGTCAGTCAGTTAGCTGCACTTACAGTGTATTGTGTATATATATGCATCCCAGGTGTTGCATATATATATATACACTGTATTCAGTTTAGCTAGATCCGTTCCTGTTATCTTCTATCTAGACTATTTACATTTAGTGCAGTGTGTCCTGCTCACAGTGTTCAGCTAGATCCGTTCCTGCTATTTACATTCAGTGCAGTGCGTCCTGCTCACAGTGTTCAGCTACATCCGTTCCTGCTATTTACATTCAGTGCAGTGCGTCCTGCTCACAGTGTTCAGCTAGATCCGTTCCTGCTATTTACATTCAGTGCAGTGCGTCCTGCTCACAGTGTTCAGCTAGATCCGTTCCTGGTATTTACATTTAGTGCAGTGCGTCCTGCTCACAGTGTTCAGCTAGATCCGTTCCTGCTATTTACATTCAGTGCAGTGCGTCCTGCTCACAGTGTTCAGCTAGATCCGTTCCTGGTATTTACATTTAGTGCAGTGCATCCTGCTCACAGTGTTCAGCTACATCCGTTCCTGCTATTTACATTCAGTGCAGTGCGTCCTGCTCACAGTGTTCAGCTAGATCCGTTCCTGCTATTTACATTCAGTGCAGTGCGTCCTGCTCACAGTGTTCAGCTACATCCGTTCCTGCTGTTTACATTCAGTGCAGTGCGTCCTGCTCACAGTGTTCAGCTAGATCCGTTCCTGCTATTTACATTCAGTGCAGTGCGTCCTGCTCACAGTGTTCAGCTAGATCCGTTCCTGCTATTTACATTCAGTGCAGTGCGTCCTGCTCACAGTGTTCAGCTAGATCCGTTCCTGCTATTTACATTCAGTGCAGTGCGTCCTGCTCACAGTGTTCAGCTAGATCCGTTCCTGCTATTTACATTCAGTGCAGTGCGTCCTGCTCACAGTGTTCAGCTAGATCCGTTCCTGGTATTTACATTTAGTGCAGTGCGTCCTGCTCACAGTGTTCAGCTAGATCCGTTCCTGCTATTTACATTCAGTGCAGTGCGTCCTGCTCACAGTGTTCAGCTAGATCCGTTCCTGGTATTTACATTTAGTGCAGTGCGTCCTGCTCACAGTGTTCAGCTACATCCGTTCCTGCTATTTACATTCAGTGCAGTGCGTCCTGCTCACAGTGTTCAGCTAGATCCGTTCCTGCTATTTACATTCAGTGCAGTGCGTCCTGCTCACAGTGTTCAGCTACATCCGTTCCTGCTGTTTACATTCAGTGCAGTGCGTCCTGCTCACAGTGTTCAGCTAGATCCGTTCCTGCTATTTACATTCAGTGCAGTGCGTCCTGCTCACAGTGTTCAGCTAGATCCGTTCCTGCTATTTACATTCAGTGCAGTGCGTCCTGCTCACAGTGTTCAGCTAGATCCGTTCCTGCTATTTACATTCAGTGCAGTGCGTCCTGCTCACAGTGTTCAGCTAGATCCGTTCCTGCTATTTACATTCAGTGCAGTGCGTCCTGCTCACAGTGTTCAGCTAGATCCGTTCCTGGTATTTACATTTAGTGCAGTGCGTCCTGCTCACAGTGTTCAGCTAGATCCGTTCCTGCTATTTACATTCAGTGCAGTGCGTCCTGCTCACAGTGTTCAGCTAGATCCGTTCCTGGTATTTACATTTAGTGCAGTGCGTCCTGCTCACAGTGTTCAGCTACATCCGTTCCTGCTATTTACATTCAGTGCAGTGCGTCTTGCTCACAGTGTTCAGCTAGATCCGTTCCTGCTATTTACATTCAGTGCAGTGCGTCCTGCTCACAGTGTTCAGCTACATCCGTTCCTGCTGTTTACATTCAGTGCAGTGCGTCCTGCTCACAGTGTTCAGCTAGATCCGTTCCTGCTATTTACATTCAGTGCAGTGCGTCCTGCTCACAGTGTTCAGCTAGATCCGTTCCTGCTATTTACATTCAGTGCAGTGCGTCCTGCTCACAGTGTTCAGCTAGATCCGTTCCTGCTATTTACATTCAGTGCAGTGCGTCCTGCTCACAGTGTTCAGCTAGATCCGTTCCTGCTATTTACATTCAGTGCAGTGCGTCCTGCTCACAGTGTTCAGCTAGATCCGTTCCTGCTATATACATTTAGTGCAGTACGTCCTGCTCACAGTGTTCAGCTAGATCCGTTCCTGTTATCTTCCTACTGACAGGCAGGCTTGTCTGGTTACAGTATATAAAGCTACCTGAAGAAAATTACAGGTGTTCTTTTTGATCCTATTAGTACCACGGTCAGGCAGCTAGACTATTTACATTTAGTACAGTGTGTCCTGCTCACAGTGTTCAGCTAGATCCGTTCCTGTTATCTTCCTACTGACAGGCAGGCTTGTCTGGTTACAGTATATAAAGCTACCTTAAGAAAATTACAGGTGTTCTTTTTGATCCTATTAGTACCACGGTCAGGCAGCTAGACTATTTACATTTAGTACAGTGTGTCCTGCTCACAGTGTTCAGCTAGATCCGTTCCTGTTATCTTCCTACTGACAGGCAGGCTTGTCTGGTTACAGTATATAAAGCTACCTTAAGAAAATTACAGGTGTTCTTTTTGATCCTATTAGTACCACGGTCAGGCAGCTAGACTATTTACATTTAGTACAGTGTGTCCTGCTCACAGTGTTCAGCTAGATCCGTTCCTGCTATTTACATTCAGTGCAGTGCGTCCTGCTCACAGTGTTCAGCTAGATCCGTTCCTGCTATTTACATTCAGTGCAGTGCGTCCTGCTCACAGTGTTCAGCTAGATCCGTTCCTGCTATTTACATTCAGTGCAGTGCGTCCTGCTCACAGTGTTCAGCTAGATCCGTTCCTGCTATTTACATTCAGTGCAGTGCGTCCTGCTCACAGTGTTCAGCTAGATCCGTTCCTGCTATATACATTTAGTGCAGTACGTCCTGCTCACAGTGTTCAGCTAGATCCGTTCCTGTTATCTTCCTACTGACAGGCAGGCTTGTCTGGTTACAGTATATAAAGCTACCTGAAGAAAATTACAGGTGTTCTTTTTGATCCTATTAGTACCACGGTCAGGCAGCTAGACTATTTACATTTAGTACAGTGTGTCCTGCTCACAGTGTTCAGCTAGATCCGTTCCTGTTATCTTCCTACTGACAGGCAGGCTTGTCTGGTTACAGTATATAAAGCTACCTTAAGAAAATTACAGGTGTTCTTTTTGATCCTATTAGTACCACGGTCAGGCAGCTAGACTATTTACATTCAGTGCAGTGCGTCCTGCTCACAGTGTTCAGCTAGATCCGTTCTTGCTATTTACATTCAGTGCAGTGCGTCCTGCTCACAGTGTTCAGCTAGATCCGTTCCTGGTATTTACATTCAGTGCAGTGCGTCCTGCTCACAGTGTTCAGCTAGATCCGTTCCTGCTATATACATTTAGTGCAGTACGTCCTGCTCACAGTGTTCAGCTAGATCCGTTCCTGTTATCTTCCTACTGACAGGCAGGCTTGTCTGGTTACAGTATATAAAGCTACCTGAAGAAAATTACAGGTGTTCTATCCCAGCTTAGTGCAGCTACAGGCCATTAGTATGTCTGGAAGGCCAAGAAGGAGAGGCAGACAGTCACAAGCCAATAAGAGAGGGCAAGCAGGCTCTGTGTCTAGTGCTGGTCGTGGAGACGGTGCATCCTCATCAGCACGTGGCCATGGGACACGCTTGGCCTTTTTTTCGGCAGCTGGCCGTGTTGAGCCGCAACATGCGGAAGACTTGGTCGAGTGGATGACCAAGCCGTCCTCATCCTCCTCATCCTCTCTCACCCATGCCCAGGGTGCTTTGTCTGGCAAAGCAGCGGCCTCTTCCCTCAGCTCAATGTCATCAGTGACTCCTTCCCTAGCTCCACCATGTCCTCATGAGGATTCCCTCGAACTGTTTGACCACAGTGTTGGGTACATGCTCCAGGAGGATGCCCAGCGTTTGGAAGGCTCTGATGATGATACTGAGCTCAATGAAGGCAGTAACATGAGCACGGACAGAGGGGGTGCCCAAGAAGGACAGCAATCTGGCAGTCATGCTCCCCCTGCTGCAGCATACTGCCAGGTTTGCTCCAGTGATGAGGAGGGAGGGGATGATGAGGTCACTGACTCAACGTGGGTGCCTGATAGGAGAGAGGAGGAGGAGGAGGAGGAGGAGGAGGAGGTGGCACATCACCAACTAGGCAGGATGCCCTCCAGGGGCCAGCCTAAGGGCAGCACATTGACTGCATCACACCCCAAAGCTCCACATGTGCAGGGCGCTGCAGTCTCTGCGCGTTATTCAAAAAGTTCTTTGGTGTGGGCCTTTTTTGAGACGAGTGCATCAGATCGCACCGCTGCTATTTGCAACATATGTCTCAAGCGTATCTCGCGTGGCCAAAACATCTCCCGCTTGGGTACCACATGCTTGACCAGACATATGTTGACCTGCCATGCAGTTTGTTGGCAAGCGTATCTAAAAGACCCACACCAAAGAACAAAGACGATCTCTCCTTGCTCCTCATCAGCTGAGATTTCCAACCCCACTAGACCTTCAGTCCTCTCTGCGACCTGCAGTGAGAGGAATGAAGGTGTAGAATTAGGTGTGTCACAGCCAAGTACTTGTGGGCAATCTGCTTTTGGTACACCGACGTCAGATTGTACCAGGCAAATTTCCCTGCCCCAGCTGCTGCACCGCCGAAAGAAGTTTGCTCCCAGCCATCCACATGCCCAGCGGTTGAATGCTAGCTTGGCAAAATTGCTAGCACTTCAACTGCTGCCTTTTCAGTTGGTAGACTCTGCCCCCTTCCGTGAGTTTGTGGAATGTGCGGTTCCTCAGTGGCAGGTACCCAAACGCCACTTTTTCTCACGGAAGGCGATTCCGGCTCTCTACCGGCATGTGGAAGGCAATGTCCATGCCTCGCTGGACAGGGCGGTCAGCGGTAAGGTGCATATTACCGCTGACTCATGGTCCAGCAGGCATGGACAGGGACGTTACTTAAGTTTCACGGCGCATTGGGTGACTCTGCTGGCAGCTGGGAAGGATGCAGGACAAGGTGCAGTAGTGTTGGAGGTTGTTCCGCCACCACGCCTCCAAAATGCTGATTGTGACACACCTCTCTCCTCCACCCCCTCCTCTTCTTCTTCCTCCATGGCCTCTTCCTCGGAACCAGCGGTGCTCCGTAGGCGTTCAAGGGGCTACGCAAGTACGCAGGCCAAAAGATGCCATGCGGTGCTTGAGCTGGTGTGCTTGGGGGACAGGAGCCACACTGGGGCAGAGGTTCTGTCAGCTCTGCAGGGGCAGGTTCAGAGGTGGTTGACGCCACGCCAACTTAAGGCAGGAATGGTGGTTTGCGACAATGGCACCAACCTCCTCTCTGCCCTCCGACAGGGACAACTGACCCATGTGCCCTGTTTGGCTCACGTCCTTAACTTGGTGGTGCAGCGGTTCTTGGGCAGGTACCCGGGCTTACAGGATGTCCTGAGGCAGGCCAGGAAAGTCTCTGTGCATTTCCGCCGGTCATATAATGCCAGTGCTCGGCTGACGGACCTCCAAAAGGAGTTTAACCTGCCCAAGAACCGCCTAATCTGTGACATGCCCACCAGGTGGAACTCGACGTTGGCCATGCTGCAGCGGCTGCACACGCAGCAGAGGGCCATCAATGAGTACCTGTGCGACTATGGCACCAGGACAGGGTCAGGGGACCTTGGTTTTTTTTCCCCACGCCAGTGGGCCATGATCAGGGATGCATGCACTGTCCTGTCACCATTCGAGGAGGCCACGAGGATGGTGAGCACTGACAGTGCATGCATCAGTGACACTGTCCCCCTTGTCCACCTGTTGGAGCACACGCTGCGTGGAATAATGGACAGGGCACTTGAGGCAGAACAGAGGCAGGAAGAGGAGGACTTCCTTAGCTCTCAAGGCCCCCTTTATCCAGACAGTGTTCCTGCGTGCCCGCCGATCACACAGGAAGAGGACGAGGAGGAGGAGGAGGAGGAGGAGGAAGATTGTGTCAGTATGGAGGTGGAGCCTGGCACTCAGCATCAGCAGTCTTTAAGGGATCAGTCCCAAGGAACACATGGACTTGTACGTGGCTGGGAGGAGGTGGCTGCGGACGTTGTTGTCCTTAGTGACCCAGAGGACTCCGGACCGAATGCCTCAGCAAACCTACGCTGCATGGCCTCCCTGATCCTGCAAAGCCTGCGTAAGGATCCTCGTATTCGTGGTATCAAGGAGAAGGACCAATACTGGCTGGCAACCCTCCTTGATCCACGTTACAAGGGTAAGGTTGCGGACCTTATCTTGCCATCGCAGAGGGAGCAGAGGATGAAACATCTTCGGGAGGCCTTGCAGAAAGGTCTGTGCAACGCGTTCCCAGAGACTGGGAGGTTACAAACTCCTGTTTCTGGACAACGTGTTGCTGAGGCTTCGGTCAGTCAAAGAAGGAGCGGTGGAGAAGGTGGCCGTCTGACCGATGCGTTCAGACAATTTTTTGGTCCGCAGCCCCAAGGTATGATCGGTTCCAGCAACCATCGCCAGCGTCTGTTTTACATGGTGCAGGAATACCTAGGGGCAAGATCAGACTTGGACACCTTTCCCACCGAAAATCCTCTGGGTTACTGGGTCTTGAGGATGGATCACTGGCCAGAGCTTGCACAGTATGCAATTGAGCTACTGGCCTGTCCTGCATCCAGCGTTCTTTCGGAACGCACATTCAGTGCTGCTGGAGGCGTGGTAACCGATCACAGGGTGCGTCTGTCCACCGACTCGGTCGATCGGCTGACCTTCATAAAAATGAATCAGTCTTGGATCACCACCAGCTACCAAGCACCTGATGCAGATGTAACCGAATAATTTTTTTTGAAATCTCAGATCCCTTCAAAGACTGCCTATGCTGATGCTGAGTGACTATCCCTGAGTAATTATCCTCTTCCTCCTCAATCATCACGCTGATAGCTTGTAAGAACATTTTTGGTTCTGGGCGCCACCACCAGTGCCTAAGGCACAATTTTTCAGCCCCTGTTTAACAGGGGCGTGTAATTACAATTTTTGATGTAATACTTTGCAGCAGGGCTCGTTCCTGCATTCCAACTAGAGTGTCTGTGAGGGGTTGCAGTGTTGTGGCACCAGCACCAGTGCCTAAGACCCAATTTTTCAGCCCCTGTCTAACAGGGGCGTGTAATTACAATTTTTGATGCAATACTTTGCAGCAGGGCTTGTTCCTGCGTTTCAACTAGAGTGTCTGTGAGGGGTTGCAGTGTTGTGGCACCAGCACCAGTGCCTAAGACCCAATTTTTCTGCCCCTGTCTAACAGGGGCGTGTAATTACAATTTTTGATGCAATACTTTGCAGCAGGGCTCGTTCCTGCGTTCCAACTAGAGTGTCTGTGAGGGGTTGCAGTGTTGTGGCACCAGCACCAGTGCCTAAGGCCTAATTTTTCAGCTCCTGTTCAACAGGGGCATGTAATTACAATTCTTGATCTAATATTTCACAGCAGGGCCCTGTGAGGGCTTACAGTGTTTTGGCCACAGCAACACCTAAGGCCCAAATTTCTGCTGAGTATATAGGGCAGGACCCTACTTTCAAACATCTAACTTACAAACGACTCCTACTTGCAAACGGAAGGAGACAACAGGAAGTGAGATGAAATCTACCCCTAAGGAAGGGAAATTCTCTCCTGTAAGAGTTAATATGGGAAAACAATTTCTCCTTTCCACTGATGCTTTCCAATCCTTGTTCCACAAAAAAACCCAAATTTTCCAAAAACATTTTTCATTGGGACAAAAAAGTGAGGTGAAATCTTCTGAAGAGGAGGAAAGACGCAAAACAAATGTCACAGGGGTGATAACCCTTCCCTATGTTTTCCAAAAAGCTTAGAAAAGATTTTTTGGCTGGAGCTAAACACATTAAAAATGTTCAAAATTACAAACAGATTCTACTTAACAACAAACCTACAGTCCCTGTCTTGTTTGCACCGCCTGAATACTGCTGTTCAGAGTATATAGGGACCTTTCCTTATTTTAATTTGGGTGCGGGGTTCCCCTTAATATCCATACAAGACCCAAAGGGCCTGGTAATGGACTGGGGGGTACCCATGCCGTTTGTCTCACTGATTTTCATCCATATTGCCATGACCCGACATGACATTAAACCCGCAAGCAGTTTTAAATGAGATTTTTTCCTTTAAAAATGACATTTGGTGCAGGGACTGTTCTAAACATGGGAAACACGCGTCACTTTACAGGCATACTATAGACACCCCCCAGGTACGATATTTAAAGGAATATTTCACTTTTTTTTTTTTACTTTAAGCATCATTAAAATCACTGCTCCCGAAAAAACGGCCGTTTTTAAAAGTTTTTTTTGCATTGATACATGTCCCCTGGGGTAGGACCCGGGTCCCCAAACCCTTTTTAGGACAATACCATGCAAATTAGCCTTTAAAATGAGCACTTTTGATTTCGAACGTTCGAGTCCCATAGACGTCAATGGGGTTCTAACGTTCGTGCGAACTTGCGGTCCGTTCGCGGGTTCTGGTGCGAACCGAACCGGGGGGTGTTCGGCTCATCCCTAGTCCCCAAACACACCTACCTCCCACCATGTTAGACTGGTTGAACTCCCTTCAACTCCCTAAGCTCAGCCAACTCCAAGCCTCCTCGTTAAACGACCCATGCACAGACAGTGAAATTCTCAACATAATAAAATCCCTCAAAACATCGACAGCACCAGGCCCAGATGGCTTTACCACATCATACTATAAAAAATTTGCCCCATTACTGACTCCCAGCCTCACCAAAATGTTCAATTATATCTTATCAGGTGGTCACTTCCCAGAAGATATGCTACTGGCTAACCTTTCATTAATCCCTAAACCTGAAAAGGACCATTCCCTTCCCCAAAATTTTCGCCCTATCTCAGTCCTTAACAACGACCTCAAATTATTTGGCAGACTGCTGGCAAATAGGCTTGCTACGGTTATCACCTCCCTGATCCATACAGATCAAACGGGTTTTATCCCAGGCAGACAAATAGTCGATAACATTAGACTAGTCACAAACATTGTTCAAGATGCCAACCTCCACTCTCGCCCCCTCTATCTGCTCAGCCTTGACATCCACAAGGCTTTTGATAGTGTTAATTGGTCCTACTTAAATCACCTTTTACCTAAATTTGGCATATCTGAAAAATTTATACATGGATTTAATGCTCTATACCACTTTCCCCAAACCAGAATTAGAATTCCAGGGAATAACTCAGATTTCTTCCCCCTAAGCAGAGGAACCAGACAGGGCTGCCCTCTCTCCCCCCTCCTTTTTGCCTTAGCCATCGAGCCTCTCGCAGTTGCCATCAGAAATAACCCTAATATCAAAGGCTATCAAAAAGCTCCATATCACTTTAAACTCAGTCTTTATGCCGACGATGCACTTCTATTTTTAACAGACCCACTAATCTCAATCCCCAACCTCCTCTCTGATCTCCACTCATTCCATAAACTTTCTGGTCTTTTTATTAACACTAACAAATGCTCCATTCTACCTATCAATAGCCCTCCAAACCTAACCTCACTTCTGAAGAAAAACTTCAACTTTCTATGGTCCTCACACTCCTTTAAATACTTAGGAGTTAATATCACAATATCCCACAACCTCTTATATAAAAGCAACTACCTTCCCCTTTTTTCACGAATCAATTCACTGTTAAAAATCTGGTCCTCCTACCATATCTCCTTCCTCGGAAGGATATGTGCCTTTAAGATGACAATCCTTCCAAAACTACTATACTATTTCAGAGCTCTTCCCATTAATGTACCCAAAACAAGACTGGAATCCCTACAATGTGAAATCAATAGATTTATTTGGAACAACAAAAAACCTAGATGTAGTTACAATCTTATGCATAGACCACAAGATAGGGGTGGGCTGGGACTTCCCAACCTTTGGCTTTATTTCCTAGCAACCAAATTAGTACAAATGGCTCAATGGTCTTCCCCTGATGCAAATATCTCCTGGCTGACCTTCGAGTCCACCTCTATTCATCCTTTGAATATCAGGGGAATTCTGTGGTCCAACACAAAACTACATCATATTCTTAATAAGAAAAACACTTTAATTGCCCAACGTATACTCCTTTGGAATAGAATCAAAGATAACTTCAAACTCTATTCTGCAACCCCTCCACTAGCCTCATTCTTGGGGGACCCCAGATTCCCTCTTGCTTTCTTTGACCACACACCCTTTCACAACTGGACCAAAAACAATCTTACCAATTTAAAGTCAATCACACTCAACTCTAAATTTCCATCTTTTGCCTCACTACAATCCAGATTTAATTCCCCCCCCTCAGAATATCACCAGTACACCTTGGTCCGCGAGTTCTATTCTACATACTATTCATTATCTGTTAATCCCCCTAGTACTTTATTTGAACACATCTGTATCTCTTCACCTAGAGACAAAGGATTGATATCCTTCCTCTATAACAATCTCAATAACTTTCTCCAACCGGAAAAATCTGGCCCCATGATTAGATGGGAAGCAGAGATTGGTAGCTCATTCCCAATGGACTCGTGGACCAAGATGATTAATAACCTCCGCAAAAGTAATTGCGCTGCTGCATTTAGAGAATCCCCGATAAAACTACACATCAGATGGTACATGACCCCATCTAGGATACATTCCTTCTACCCCTCATCCTCCCCGAACTGTTTCAGAGGTTGTCTCCTGGAAGGCAGTTATATCCACATCTTTTGGGAATGTAAATTTCTGGAACCAATATGGGATAAGTTAATCAACAAACTAGAAAACCCCCTTAAGAAAAAAATCTCCCTATCCCCCCAAATATGCCTCTTATACGCTACAGTTCCAGATGTCCCCTCTCCTTGCAACAGATTAATCCACTCTCTAATCAGTTCAATACATTGGATGATAGCCTTTAACTGGAAAACACAGAACCTACCATGGCCCCAGGTTGAATCTAGAATGGAATCACTCAGACTCTCCGAAAGAATTCATCATACCCTATCTGATACTATGCACATTTATAATGAGAAGTGGAAATTTTGGTCCCTACCGGACCTTCATTGCTCATAATTTTTTCACACCCTACTAAAAATGTAATCTCCTATATTGTTGAATTTTATGTGATCATATCTTCTATACCCTAACAATTATCTAATGTAACCCATCCGACTATATCAGCTTTGTGTTATATATTTCTCATACCTTTATACAACATCTTCATTGTACCCTGTCTATTAATTACCCAACTTTGTATATTCTACAAATATTTACTGCACCTGTATAACCATATTGCTATACTCTGCAACTATTTTATTATATGTCTTCCAAATAAACTTTTGTAAACAAAAAACCACTGTACATAAATTTAAAGGGAATATAGCATGTTACAGAGTACCCTGATGGGTTATTTGAGACTGTTTACTTACCAAAGTATATGTTTGGCTTAGTAAGTAAGGTAAAGCTGTGTTCATTTTAAATAGCCAATCACAGCTAGGAAAATAAAAAAGTAAACACGCACTATTCCTTTTGTTAATCCATCTCATTATGAGTTAATTTTGATAATTTTATTGTGATCACTACACTTTTACCAGTTTGCCATTCTATGTTTTTACAGCTGCATTTCTTATACACATTTGTAGACTTGTTCCTGGCAATTACCTATATATTCAGGAGTGTGGTCAGAGATTTTGCTAAACAGATGCTGAACTAAAAAAAAGTTGCCTGTAGCAAAGGGATAGATAGATTTGTGCAAGAATTCTCACTTGAATCCAAACGTTTTTGTCACTTACCATTATGATGTGTTTTTCTGTTTCTAGTAATATAACTAATGAGCAAACTTTTTACCATGCAAACTGGACTGTGGGCACACACATTCACATGGGAGAGTTGGTCCTGGAGGGTAAATGCTGCTTTTCGATGTAAAAAGTCAAAAGCTTAGTAAACCTGGTAAGCAGGGGCATCCTGTGTGACCTTCCAGACTAAAAAACTGAGCTCAATTTGACACATAATTTTTACACTTTAAACACTTCAGCCCCGAAAGGATTTGCCCCCTTAATGACCAGGCCATGTTTTGCGATACGACACTGCGTCGCTTTAACTGACAATTGAGCGGTCGTGCGACATTGTACCCAAACCAAATTGACAATTTTTTTTTTCCCCACAAATAGAGCTTTCTTTTGGTGGTATTTGCTCATCTCTGTGGTTTTTATGCGCTATAATCAAAAAAAGAATGACAATTTTGAAAAAAACAACAATATTTTTAACTTTTTGCTATAATAAATTTTCAAAAAAAAAGAAAGGAAAAAAACGAATTTCTTTATCAGTTTAGGCCAATGTGTATTATTCTACATATTTTTGGTAAAAAAATCGCAATAAGCGTATATTAATTGGTTTGCACAAAAGTTATAGTGTCTACAAAATAGGGGATAGATTTATGGCATTTTTATTATTTATTTATTTTTGACTAGTAATGGCGGCGATCAGCGCTTTTTAGCAGGACTGTGACATTGCGGCGGACAGATCAGACACTTTTGACACTTTTTTGGGACCATTGACATTCATACAGCGATCGGTGCTATAAAAATGCACTGGTTACTGTGTAAATGTCACTGGCAGGGAAGAGGTTAACAGTAGGGGTGATCAAGGGGTTAAGTGTGTTCCCTAGATGTGTTTCCAACTGTGAGGGGATGGGACTGACTAGAGGAGCAGCCAGGTCGCTGTTCCTACTTAGTAGGAACACACAATCTGTATCTCCTCCCCTGTCAGAATAGGGATTTGTGTGTTTCCACACACAAACCCCAGTTCTGGCTCCCGTGCCCATGATCGCGGGTGGCTGGCGGTGATCGCGCCCGCCTACCACATGCATTGGGTCTCTCCGCCAAGCAGCCGGCACGCGCGTGCCTGCTATGGCTCTTAAAGAAGCCGCCGTACATATGCGGCGATCCGCACAGAAGAGCCAACCTGCCGCTGTATATGTATGGGAGCCGGTCGGGAAGTGGTTAAGTTACTGCCTCATAGAAGAAGTCCCATTGGACGAAACGTACGTCAGGCTAGGCACGGAGCAGCGGTGACGTCCAAACACTCGTAGAGGGTGCTGGACAAACAAACGTTTCCATTTTGAGCCTAATTTTATCGTTTTTATTGTAAGTACAACTTTTAATAAACTCCTGTGCTTTTAAAAGAATGTTGCGCAATGAGTTTATCTTCCTCTTTCATATGCTGAATGTGTGACCGGACTCTGGAGTTTACCTAACTGATGATAGCTGTGGAATATACACCTGCGGAATCCAATTAAGCAGGCTGGGTAGTGGATGCGGTTGAGCCCATAGTGAGGGGTGAAAGCTCACTAATGCGCAGATAGACCCTGGAGGGTCTAAAAATCTGTTAAGCAGATATACTTACCCTGTCTATCCTGTGGGGAGCACTGGGTGTCTTCACCAATTGAACATTGGAGCAGCACACATTTTGAGTTCACTTTATGGTTGTGGAATTGGGACATTTGGGCTATTATTAATAATCATTTTTTCCCCCTTTTTCACATTTTTCATCTTTATTGCATTATATTAGATGTTTTTTTGCACTTTGATCATTAAGGTCATGGTTTGACAGCGCTACACGTTTTTGAGTTTAAGTTAAATGATTAATTAGCTGCAAAATATGCAAGCTACCTATGCTATTTGGCAAGAGAACTTTGTTGCATGCACACACAAAGAAAAAAACATGCTTAAAATGTTATTAGAGTGCCAAAAGCTTAATGTGATACTAACCCAGATAGCAAGGATAACTTGTGTTGAATTGTAAGTCTGTGAACTTGCTACATATTTTCATTGGCAAGTTGTACACTTGCAAAGCACCTGAAGCACAAGTTCAAGTTGATACCTTTCCAATTGGTAGTAAATCTCTAGCAAGAGCAAAGTTGCAGTGGTGAGTCTACATCAAGAGCTCTGCAAGTCTACAGTATGGAAATTCAGCCACAGTGACCCCTGTGGTGGGATGACTATTGCTAATCATAACTGACCCAGAACTTGCATCAGACCTGCAGAATGTTTGCAAAGAAAGTTGATCTGGAGTAATGCAATATGGACTTGCTGCAATTGTGCAACAAACTTGTGAAGCCTGGTAAGTCTAGCATTAGCTTAGCAAGTCATTTTCAAACTTGCAGCACAATTGCTTGCAATCCAGGAAACAGAGAAGTGCTAATTTCCATAATTCATTCACATAAATTATATATATCATGCCACTGTGTTTTTTTAAATCCTTTAAGCACCTTTTTCGTGTAGCACTGTGTGGTCACATGATCTTTCTGATAATTGACATCTGTAGGGAAGGATCCTTGGGAGGGGCTTCTTTTACTCTGCTGATGTATATGCTATACAGTATGAGTCTGTGTCTGGCTGACTGGTGCTGTGCCAGTCACATGACTAAAAAAAAGTTTCAAAGGAAATTCATATTTAAATAAAAATATCTAATAATTGTTCTAAAACTCCCTATAAATCTTTATTGCTAGTTAAAGTGGAGTTCCACCCACTTTTACAACTCTTCAGCATCCCTCACTAAACTGAGCACTGTAAACAAATTGGATATATTTATTATTTTTTTCTCAGCACATACTGTATATCTGCTGTATTCATTTTTAACTTCCTCCTCCCTGGCCGCGGCCCATGCATCATTTCCTGTTTGCAATGCCTTCTGGGAAGGGGCGGCAACTTCCTCTGAAACTGCCGTTGCTTTGGAAACCTGACCTGAAACCTATTACACTGCTTGTGCTGCACTGAGCATGTGCGAGATCTGCAAGGATGAGATCCAGGAAGAAATACAGTCTGGCTTTAGATGCCCACACTTAAGATGGCTACGGCCTGCTGTAAGTTTATAAAATAACAAACTACTGCTATAAACTAACAAAACAGACCTTAGTTTACAGACTAACTTTACTAGAATACATTAAGCTTGTGTATTATAGGGGTATTTTTATTATAGTATAAGTATAATTTCGGCCGGAACACCACTTTAAATGTGTATCTTTTTGTGCATTAACATGGTGTAAATGGAGTTAAAGACAATTGAAACTAGATTTAATTTTGAACTGCAATCAAAGCTCATTTTGTACTTTACAGCTATTAGAAATGACATTAGATATATTTCAAACTAATTTTTGTGAGTTTATTAGTGAATGTATGCAGCCAGAATACTATATCCTGTCCCTATAGCGTTCAGCAATAGGAGGACATGGAGGAATAGGGAGGGGGCTGTCATTTACCACTGTGTATACGCCCACATGTGACTCTATAGTGATGTGGGCTGCACAAATTAGAAACAGGAAGAAATGAGGAGCTTAGAACGTAACTGAAATTGAGCATGCTCCGTAGAGGACACTAGCAGGTTTATACATTTTCAAACTGCAATGGGGACACAGAGAAGATAGGAGGGACAGCTGAAGGCAGGATCATCTAGGTATATTTTCCTCTACACAAAACAAATGATTTAGTGGCTTTGTGAGCATGCACACTTTGTCATATAGCATGTAATGAGAGTTTTTCATAGTCTGGGTTTAATGACACTTTAAGCAGTATTAAACCCAAGAGCAAACGTTTATTTTATTGCAGCTTACCATTTCTTAGCTGTGGCGGCTGCATTCGTTTTCTTTTATAGACTTTCTTTCCCTCATTTTCACCTTGTGATCCTGCCAGTAAGTCTGTTGTTTTTCAACAAAACACGCTGCCCTGCAGATGTAGCAGTTACAATGTTTTGAGACATACTATTTACCACTGACAGGGGTGCCTACAATCATCAGCTTTCTTTAATTTATGCCAAACCCTTATCCCAAAAGACAAAAAAGCTGTTGCTGTAACTGTTTGTGTAACTGCAATCTAAGCTGTAGTTTGGCTTCAGTTTGTTGGTGTATCTAAATCTGCTAGTACATCTAACACTCCCCTCCCCCCAGAATGACAATTCTGCTGTCCAAATGTGCTCCTTGTGCTCCTTCATCCAGAGTGTCGACACTCTAATACAGGAGGTGTATTACTGGCCAGATCACAAGGTGAAAACAGAAGGAAAAAAGCTTAAAAAAGAAAATTAATGCAGCCACAACAATAAGTATTGGTAAGCTGCAATATATTACATTTAGTAACATAGAAAAACAGCATTTTAAAAACAAGCTATAATAAAATGTGCAAACGAATTTCCCTGTGTTTCCAGCTAAAAGCTGTGACGAGCTGAGATAGAAGAACAATGAAATGCAATCACTGTGTACTGCCCATAAGCAAGTGAAGTAACACCTAGACATGTAGTTACCTTATATAGTAAATTAAAGTGATATTAAAGTCTTATTTTTTTTTTTTTGTTTAAAAGTAACAAACATGTCATACTTTCTTGCTCTGTTGCAATTGGTTTTGCACAGAGCAGCCCAGATCCTCCTCATCTCGAGCCCCTCGCCGGTGGTCCTGGCCCCTCCCTCCTGCCCACACAGCAAGCAGCTTGCTGTCCCTTAAGACCCATCACTTGAAATATGTTGCCCCCCCCCGCACACACACACACACAAATCCTTCCCCCTGCCTCCTCCCACTTATTTCCAAATTTAAAAAAAGAAAAATATACACCTTTTTTCACTCACTCAATTCCGTCATCACATAACCCTCTGTAAAGCAGTGGTGGAGAAGGTGGTCCAGCCCTGGATGTTGCAGTGTTGTGCATTTCACTGTGAAGTCATCATGGGGCTGCAGTCTTTTGGAGCCTGAGAGGACCCCCTCTCTGGAAAGTTAACAGGAACTGCCTATGTTACCCAGGCAGCAACATGGGCATCCAAAAATGGACCCTCCCACTGTGCAGTCCAGGGATAGAAGACTTGGGACCCAGCATGTTACATCATCCCAGGTTCATGTAAGTAAAAGAAGGGGAAAAAGCGAGAAATGGGACTTTGCATGAAGCACACGGTAGCAAATGAATGAATTGTTAAATATAAAAATCATATTTATTGGTTCATAATTTATAGTCTCTTATGTAAAATGTAACACTATTTAATTCAATAATAATAATCTTTATATCAAATTCACAATTAAGCACTACATAATAATTCACAAAAGCAAAATTTCCTATACAGTTGTGCTCACACGTATACATACCCTGGCAGAATTTATGATTTCTTTGCCATTTTTCAGAGAATATGAATGATAACACAAAAACATTTCTTTCAATCATGGTTAGAGTTTGGCTGAAGCCATTTATTTTAAATCAACTGTGTTTACTCTTTTTAAATCATATTGACAACAGAAACTACCCAAATGACCCTGATCAAAAGTTTACATACCCTGGTGATTTTGGCCTGATAACATGCAAGTTGACACAAAGGGGCTTGAATAGCTATTAAAGGTAAACATCCTCACCTGTGATCTGTTTGAACTGTATAAAACAGGAAAGGGATGTAAAAAGATATCCAAGAAATTGAGAATGCAGTGTTCAACCTCTAATCAAGAAGTTGAAAATGAAGGTTTCTGTTGAAACCAAACCACGGTCAGGTAGACTAAAATTTCAGCCACAATTGCCAGGAAAATTGTTCAGGATGCAAAGAAAAAAACATAAATAACTTCAGATGAAATAAAGCACTCTCTGAAAACATGTGGTGTGGCTGTTTCAAGATGCACAATAAGGAGGCACTTGAAGAAAGATGGGCCGCATGATCAAGTCACCAGAAGAAAGCCATTACTACACGAATGCCACAAAGTATCACTCTTACAATATGCCAAACAGCACAGAGACAAACCTCCACCCTGGCACAAAGTCATTTGGAGTGATGAGACCAAAACTGAGCTTTTTGGCCACAACCATAAATGCTACATTTGGAGAGGAGTCAACAAGGCCTATGATGAAAGTTACACTATTCCTACTGTGAAACATGGAGGTGGATCGCTGATGTTTTGGGGATGTGTGAGCCACAAAGGCACGGGAAATTTGGTCAAAATTGATGGCAAGATGAATGCAGTATGTTTTCAAAAAAATACTGGAGGAACATTTGCATTTATCAGCCAGGAAGCTGTGCATGGGACATACTTGGACATTCCAACAAGACAATGATCCAAAACACAAGGCCAAGTTGACCTGTCATTGGCTACAGCAGAATAAAGTGAAGCTTCTGGAGTGGCCATCTTAGTCTCCTGACCTAAATATCATTAAGCCACTTTGGGGAGATCTCAAACGTGCAGTTCATGCAAGACAGCCCACGAATTTACAGGAACTGGAGGCTTTTTTGCCAAGAGGAATGGGCAGCTTTACCATCTGAGAAGATAAAGAGCCTCATCCACAAATACCACAAAAGACTTCAGGATGTCATTGATGTTAAAGGGAGTAATACTCCTCAGGAGCAAGCCTGTAGTATAGATCTATAAACGAGAAGCATACATATCTGAATAATCTAGCAGAAACAAAAAATAGCAAATGGAAAAATAATGAAAAAATATATATGGGGTAAGGGACCCCACTCTTGCATGTACCCACTTCGGATGCTGTTTGTGTTTGGTTGCCTTCGCCATGCACACCGCCACAGTCCCTGGAAATTATGTCCTCGGTTGGCTTACAATTCTCAATACCACACCATCAACACACAGATGTTTTTGCAAGTAAAATGTAGTCCCTTACCCCATATATATATTTTTCATATTTTTTCATTATTTTTCCATTTGTTATTTTTTGTTTCTGCTAGATTATTCAGCTATGTATGCTTCTCATTCATAGATGTATACTACGGGCTTTCTCCCGAGGAGTGGCTAAAAGCCACGAAATGAGTCAAACTATCAACTACTGTATTCTATATTAATCATTGATCGACAAGAGACTTTTTTGATACGTTTTTTATCTAATATATGACAAATATATATTTTTATATATTTTTTTATGAATTTTTAAATCCTACCCAATCTCTCTTATCTATACTGACAGGAATTAGTAAGGTCAGTAGGTTGCCTAGGTATCAACTGTATTATGTGTATGTATATACAGTTGTGCTCATAAGTTTACATACCCTGGCAGAATTTATGATTTCTTGGCCATTTTTCAGAGAATATGAATGATAACACAAAAACTTTTCTTTCACTCATGGTTAGTGCATGGCTGAAGCCATTTTTTATCAATCAACTGTGTTTACTCTTTTTAAATCATAATCACAATAGAAACTATCCAAATGACCCTGATCAAAAGTTTACACCAGTTCTTAAACCGTGTATTGCCCCCTTTAACATCAATGACAGCTTGAAGTCTTTTGTGGTATTTGTGGATGAGACGCTTTAACTTCTCAGATGGTAAAGCTGCCCATTCCTCTTGGCAAAAAGCCTCCAGTTCCTGTAAATTCTTGGTCTGTCTTGCATGAACTGCACGTTTGAGATCTCCCGAGTGGCTCAATGATATTGAGGTTAGGAGACTGAACAGGCCACTCAAGAACCTTCACTTTATTCTGCTGTAGCCAATGACAGGTCAACTTGGCCTTGTGTTTTGGATCATTGTCATGTTGGAATGTCCAAGTACGTCCCATGCGCAGCTTCCTGGCTGATGAATGCAAATGTTCCTCCAGTATTTGTTCATAACATACTGCATCTTGCCATCAATTTTGACCAAATTTCCTGTGGCTTTGTAGCTCACACATCTCGAAAACATCAGTGATCAACCTCCGTGTTTCAAGTAGGAACGGTGTACCTTTCATCATAGGCCTTGTTGACTCCTCTCTAAATGTAGCGTTTATGGTTGTGGCCAATAAGCTAACTTTTGGTCTCATCACTCCAAATGACTTTGTGCCAGAAGGTTTAAAGGAGTTGTAAACCTTCACCGTTTTTCACCTTAATGCATTCTATGCATTAAGGTGAAAAACATTTTTAAATGCAGCAGCACCCCCGAGCCCCCCTTGTACATACCTGAGCCCCGAAATTTGTGCAACGGGAATGAGCACACCAGCTCTGGCCGGTGTCTCGTGTCCTGATTGAATAGATTGATAGCAGCGCAGCCATTGGCTTCCACTGCTGTCAATCAAATCCAATGACATGAGCTCCGGGGGGCAGGGCCGAGTCTGGCATTCGTGTCTATGGATGCAAATGCTAGACTCGGGAGCACGCCCGCAAGGTAACCCCCTCAGGAGACCGCTTCTCCTAGGGTGTTATCTGATGAAGGGGAGGAGACACAAGAGCCACCGGGGGACCCCAGAAGACCAGGTTCAGGGCCACTCTGTGCAAAACGAGCTGCACAGTGAAAATAAGTATGATATGTTTGTTATTTTAAAAAAAAAAACGAACTCTTACAATCACTTTAAGGCTTGTCTCTGTGCTGTTTGGCGTATTGTAAGCGGGATACTTTGTGGCATTTGCGTTCTAATGGCTTTCTTCTGACGACTCGACCATGCAGCCCATCTCTCTTCAAGTGCCTCCTTATTGTGCATCTTGAAACAGCCACACCACATGTTTTCAGAGAGTCCTGTATTTCACCTGAAGTTATTTGTGGGTTTGTCTTTGCATCCTGAACAATTTTCCTGGCAGTTGTGGCTGAAATTTTAGTTGGTCTTCCTGACCGTGGTTTGGTTTCAACAGAACCCCTCATTTTCCACTTCTTGATTAGAGTTTTAACACTGCTGATTGACATGCTCAATTTCCTGGATATCTTTTTATATCCCTTTCCTGTTTTATACAGTTCAACGACCTTTTCCTGCAGATCCATTGACAATTCTTTTACTTTCCCCATGACTCAAAATCCAGAAACGTCAATGCAGCACTGGATGAAAGATGCAAGGGTCTGTCAGAAGTCCAGAAACTCATTGACCTTTTATACACACACACTATTTACAAGCAAACGGATCACAGGTGAGGATGGTTACCTTTAATAGCCATTCAAACCCCTTTGTGTCAACTTGTGTGCATGTTATCAGGCCAAAATCACCAGGGTATGGTAACTTTTGATCAGGGTCATTTGGGTAGTTTCTGTTGTCAATATGATTTAAAAAGAGTAAACACAGTTGCTTGATAATGAATGGCTTCCGCCAGACACTAACCATGACTGAAAGAAAAGTTTTTGTGTTATCATTCATATTCTCTGAAAAACGGCCAAGAAATCATAAATTCTGCCAGGGTATGTAAACTTATGAGCACAACTGTATATGAAATTTCGTCATTGTGAATTATTATGTAGTTTTTAATTGTGAATTTGATATAAATAATATTATTATTATTAAATTAAAAAGTGTTAAAAATTTACATAAGAGACTATATATTATGAACCAATAAATGTGATTTTTATATTTACCAATTCATTCATTTGCTACCGTTGTGTGCCTCATGCAAAGTCCCATTTCTCGCTTTTTCCCCAATATTGATAGGGATGGAGACATTGGACCGTCAGGCCACTGCTTCATTTAAAGTCCTAAAAAACCTTTCCTTGTAAGTAAAAGAAGCTTTTAGGTAGTTTTGGTTTTAATTAACCCAGCAATTAGTTAGATGGTGGGGATAAAGGGTAATGGGAGTGTTATCCAACATGAACTTCAAACTTTATATGCTGAAAAAGTTTATATCAATGAACATTTAAAATCGTTTACACTGAGCTTGTCACAATCAACTGTAGAGCTAAAAAATGTTTAAAAGACCCATTAGGAGAGACGCTAGCTGGGAAGAACTATGTTTTCTTCCACGTACAGGAATCAGGCTGTATAGATTACATTAATATTAAAAAAGATGAAACAGACATTAACATGTTCCATCAGTCACGGTGGAATAACATGCCAAATATCTCACAACATTAGAGAAGTGGCCTCCCTGCTGCTTTCTAACTTGTTGTTATCACCTAGATTGTTTGCCTGCGAGCACCATCTAAGTGATTTCTTCCTCAATACGAAGACATTTCCACAACCTTCACATAACGCAGCCCACTGATCCCCTGCAGGAAGGCTACAGTATCATTAACAACCAGAGAGACTTGAGGCGCAAGCTGTAGCGGCTTCGCTGTCTTCCACCCTTCCTGTCTGCCATCAAAATTCATATCCTGTCACCGATCAAGAGCAGAGAGGCTTCTCATTACAGCATCATTCTCTTCTTGCAAGAAACACTGATTGCTGCACTGGTGGCTTCGGAAGGCAAAGATGTAATTTAGCAAAATAATGTACCATGCTGATTAATTTAATGTAGCCCATGACTAATTATGGTAATTCATTACATCTACAATTAGGCTAAGTAATTTATTGCACTGCAGTCTCATAAAGCAGAGGATTTATATCGAGTTTTGAATGTCACCCAAAGGACATTTCTGTACCTTGTCTTTACTGAAGCGGAATAGGCCTGCCAGCTGAGACAAGCTTGTCCACCCCTTCACTCCCCCCTGCGATTCCACTCTGCCACATCTGATGTTTGTACTGCATGCAGAATGCATTCATGGGGCGAATGTGCGGTTTTTTGTTTTTTTTCCTTCCCTTACTTTAAAACCACCCTGTATCGGCGAGACCTTATTTCGATGATGTGGCCTTGTCTTTCATTCTATAACATGCTCTTTAGAGCTGACATACATGAAGACAAGGCACACAAAATCTTCTTTGCTTACTGCTGCGTACATCCGTACATGACATAGTAGCAAGATGATGTACAGCGCACATCCACTCTCTAGCAGTGCTGTAGCCTATCTCAGTCTCTGGAAAAGCCTTCTCTCTCTAGCTGTGACATTTCATTCAGGGTGCGAGTGTTATACCATGCTAGTCGTCTGCAGAAGCAGGGAAAAAAATAAACTAGAAGAGATACATTTTATTGGATGACAGAGTAAAGTAAAATTTTCAAGCTTTTGAGACAGCTAGCTCTATGTCAAGTATGATATAGTTAGTCTATATAGAGGTTATTTTACTTAAAGGGTAATTCCACTTTCATGGGGAAAAAAAATAGCAAATAAAAAAAAAATAGCATATACAATAGTGACGTAAGTCATATTGTAATTGAACATTATTAAAAATTACCTTTCCTTTTCGATCTGCAGCCGCTGTCATTTTCTGTAAAACGCAATGCAATATGGCTACCTGGAGTTGTTCTGTACACAGAATGTGTACAGAATGCCCCTAGAAACATAATTTCTTGCTTGTGTGATTGGCTCTCTGATTTTTTCAGAAGTCTACACTAAGATACAAGTCAGATTTTTGGCTTCCCCTGCAACAAAAATGTCATTTTTGGTGAGATGCTCCCAATAGGAAATCATGTCTAAAGGGATGTAGACCCTGCAGTTTTCCTCATTAAAGCTCTACAGTTTCAACAGCTGGTTGATAATTATGAAACCACTCCTATTAGACTCACTGAGCACAGGGGCACAAAAGAACAAACAGGGTTTTCTTCAGAATAAGAAAAGGTAAGAATATGCAACAATGTTTGTTAAAATCCCTGCTACATAGATCACCCGGAGAAGAATATTTTTTTCTTATCAAAAGTGGAGTTACGCTTTAAGGAGTTGATAATGTTAATGCAATAAATTGTGTGAATATTCACTTCAATTATGCAATCATGGGCACAAGTAAACAGTAATTTGTTTTTCATATGATTGGCTAATTGAAGTGAATATTTAAATAATTTATTGTGTGAAAATGATCAACCTTTTAGTAAATCACCCTAATAGTGTCCATTGAAGAGGCTTGAGCTGCAAGGCTGCCCATGGTCCAGAAATGATGGACAAGCCATAAAAAATGAAAACTTACTAAGGTTGCCTGTAAAGACTGTGAGACAAAATCTAAAAAAAGAAACATATACTTATATCTGAGTATCAGCCAAACAGTGTTTTATCACATTAGTTTGATGCTAGATTGAAAATGTATTTAGTGGTCGTTTCCTAGATAGTGGGCTGTTCTCTGTGTCATACCGCTTTCTGACAACCTGACAGAACAATGCTCATGTCATCCACAGCAGACACATCAGAACATGCAATAATATTGTTAAAATATTGATAGTACATTACGCTGCCAAAATGTTGGTATCCTACTGTACATAGGCAGCCTGTATTCTGGAGATCTGTCTTCAAAAATGTTAAACTGTTTGTAGTTTTTGGTAAGTTTTTCCTTGCTCAAATATTTTATAAAAGAATAAAAAACAAAGGTTACATAGTAAGGAAAAAAACGAGAGTCAACCCTGTGTACAGGAGGGGATGTAGGTTGCATAGCGTTCTAATAAAATGGTAGGGACGCAGCCCACTTTAAAATAACTCAAATAGCAACAATACGCATAAATGCATTGAGAAGCAACTCGCGTGTGCAAGTCCAGGATCACAAGAGCAGTCAGCGGCAGCTTACAAAAAGGGATCAGCGCGGGTTTGACTCCTGTGAGTAAGGGCTAGTAACATGGAGCGTTGAATGGAACTTCCCCCAGTAAGGAATAAAAAACTTTGTTTTAGTGGTCCTAAGGGTAAAAAAAAGGTGGAGAAATCAGGTAATCACCAAGAGTAGTTAAGTTACAGGGTCTGGTGCTGTTTTCGGTAAGTTTTTCATAAATCGAAAATATTTTGTGTTTGTTACCTTCATAAATAATCTCAAAAGGTGACAAGATAATAAAATAAATTCCTTGAACACTTTGCAGCTTCAGCTATGTGCCTGAGCTCTTGTAGGGTTAGGTTGCTCCAATGATGGTGGATTCTCAGAATATGTATTATTAATTATGTCGATAAATTTGTAAATCAATTATACAATAGGAGCTAAAAAAGGCCAAGAGTGAAAGTAAGTGAAGGTAGGAATGGAATGCAATATTCCTAAACCAGGATTTCAGAACTGGTCTTTCAACCTGCCATTAGGGCATGTTGAACAAAATAATTTTCTACATCTGCCGTATGCAAACATTAGTAAAGCCACTGGGCACATAAAAACTACTTACACCCACATCAAGATGAAGAATTTATTGCTTGTTTTATTTTATTTTTTGTTTTTTATTTTTTTAGGGGATGATTTCTCCAATGCTGAAATGCTAGAATTCCTACCAGCAGTTATATCCATCCTGATGATGGGGCCACTGGTCCTGAGCTGATTACAGTGAAAGTGGGATGATGTCAGTAAAAGGGGTGGTGACCAGACTGGTACTGGTGAGAGACCAGCATGTAGAGTGTTTTTTGTGTACGGCTTGTTACAACCCGAATATTCGGGAAGTTAATCTTTGGACCATGAACTAAGGTGAGTATTACTGTTTGCTAGGCCATCCCCTAACAAAAAAACTTATATGTTTAATGTGCCTGGGTTGCAATAGATATAAAGCGGAATGGCATTTTGTTTGCAAAGCAGGGCGTATCATAAAGAACTGGCATGTTTTTTCCTCTAGCCTCCACTTCCTGTCTACATGCACTCCAGGGTCAGCCGCACAGCATTGCTCTGGACTGGCTTCCTGACAGTGATTATGTCTTATCAGTGGATTATGGATTATTGATTCACTAAAGGAAAATAGACTATGCACTCTGCAAGGTGCAGTTGCCCTCTGCAAGGACAGTTGCTCCGGAGCTTAGACACGTGCAAGGAAAAAAACAAACAAACATATTTTTTTGCTTGCACGATGATGGTAGTCAGCAGAGCTTCTGCTCATTTACTAAGCTCTGGAGCAACTACTCTTGCAGAGTGCAACTGCAATTTGCAAAAAGCATAGGGGTGGATTTAATAAAGGCAAATCAATCCACTCTGTACTAAAAGTTCACTGCAAGTGCACTTGAAAGTGTACTTGGAAGTGCAGTCACTGTAAATCTGAGGGGAAGTTCTGAAATGAGGGGAAGCTCTGCTGATTTTATCATCCAATCATGTACAAGCAAAAATGCTGTTTTTTATTTTCCTTGCATGTCCCCCTTGGATCTACAGCAATTGCACTTCCAAGTGCACATGTAGTGCAAAGTGGATTTGCCTTTAGTAAATGGACCCCTATGTCTTATCAAGGTCTATCAGCATGAAAGCTTGTACTGTTCAATAGGGACCCATGTGATAGGGGACAATGTAGGGCCATTACTGGAGACAGTTATCACCTCAAAATAGGAAGTGTCTGAACAAGGACCTTCATGGCAGGATCACCAGGTTTAATTTTAATGAAAGCAGTAGACTGAAAACAATTTTTTTAAATTAAATGAACCTGTTAAAATTTATATGAGATTTTAGTAATTTAGTTTACATCTACTATAAGTCTATTCAGGCCTACAAAATATAGCAACATGAATTAAAGTTATTTTGGGCCCCACGGCTGATTCTTTTAATCCCAGTTCAGCACGGTGGTGATGATTGATGTTCAAAATCGGGACTATTCCATGGATAAAAATTCTAGGGAACATCTTCCAAATCCTAACAGCATCTCTAGAAAACAGGGACTATTGGCAAGCGTACATCTGCCTTAATTTTTAGCAAGGGTAAGACTGACAGCATCACCCTGCCACCCACTTCTATATACTTGTTTGACCATGTGAATTAGTAAGAGCATCTCACATCATAAACCAGACACAGGTTTGGTCTGTTTCCTTCCTGTCTGGTAAAAGAAAGGTTTTGCTTGCAGCGGCAAACGTAGCATTAGTGTGAATTACGGCCTCTATGTCACAGCCTAAAGCAAGTAAATGGACCCCTATGTCTTATCAAGGTCTATCAGCATGAAAGCTTGTACTGTTCAATAGGGACCCATGTGATAGGGGTCAATGTAGGGCCATTACTGGAGACAGTTATCACCTCAAAATAGGAAGTGTCTGAACAAGGACCTTCATGGCAGGATCACCAGGTTTAATTTTAATGAAAGCAGTAGACTGAAAACAATTTTTTTAAATTAAATGAACCTGTTAAAATTTATATGAGATTTTAGTAATTTAGTTTACATCTACTATAAGTCTATTCAGGCCTACAAAATATAGCAACATGAATTAAAGTTATTTTGGGCCCCACGGCTGATTCTTTTAATCCCAGTTCAGCACGGTGGTGATGATTGATGTTCAAAATCGGGACTATTCCATGGATAAAAATTCTAGGGAACATCTTCCAAATCCTAACAGCATCTCTAGAAAACAGGGACTATTGGCAAGCGTACATCTGCCTTAATTTTTAGCAAGGGTAAGACTGACAGCATCACCCTGCCACCCACTTCTATATACTTGTTTGACCATGTGAATTAGTAAGAGCATCTCACATCATAAACCAGACACAGGTTTGGTCTGTTTCCTTCCTGTCTGGTAAAAGAAAGGTTTTGCTTGCAGCGGCAAACGTAGCATTAGTGTGAATTACGGCCTCTATGTCACAGCCTAAAGCAAGGCTTGTTCCAGCAACCCAGCACTTCAGAGACCAATTTGTTTAGCTGATCACTGTCTCTTTGACATGGCTGCAAATGTTACCTTTCTTTTTCAATCAAAAACACAGCAGGGCGTGCCATCTGTTTGGCACAAGTTGAGCTCCCTTTCCCCAATGCCTTTTTTGCACAGATAATTCAGACGTGGCAGTTTGCTAAAAATCTTTTAGCCCTCGTTTTTAAAGAGAAATATAGCTCTACCTTATGTAGGAAAATGAGGCCAGGATCTGAGAAAATGTGGCCACAAATTTTCAAAGGATTTTTTTTTTCTTCATCACTGACAAAGGGCACAAGGAGATATAATTTTTTAAATATGAGATAACCTGTAATGTATGTTGATATTTTACAGCAAACAGAAGATGGCTCTCTACCAGCCGGTGCTTTGACATCAGTGTATATTGTTGTTACCGTGCTAAGCAATTAAATATGCATGTTTCATTATGCATGCTGCTCCTCTTTGTCTCTCATAATCTATAGCTCCATAGAATATGCTGGTGCCATATAAATAAATGATGATAATAATGTTTGCAAAGGGCGACTCGCAGTGAAATAATGTCTTTATTGGTAAAAAGTGTTATGTTATAACCAAATTTTTTAACTTTCAAACAAAAAAGTGGAATGCAAAATTTTATTTTTATTTTTTTTTAATTGCAATATTAGATTTTTTTTTTATTGCCCTATTTGGGTATTTAAAGCAACCAGGTGTTCTTTGGAGCAGCAAAAGCAAAAAATCAAATTCTAAGTGTGATTTTCAATAGGATAAAAGATTGTGCAAAACTGAACCAATGTTTACTTGTACAACCAAATTTAAAAAATCAGGAATTTAAATTAAAATAAAAAAGAATTCTCTGCACTATTGAAGTGTTTGACAACCCTTTATCATTTAGTAAATTACTAAATATTTTGAAGAAAATTAGTGTATGATTTATTGGATAAAGTGAAAAAACAAAAGCTGTAAAACAATAACAAAGTCTATAGAAAAAATTCTGCTTCATCTGGGCATTAAATTATTATACAGCTTTTTTTTTTCTCTTTTATGTACAACCTCAGAAGAATATGCCAGTTATCTGTATATGAGAGATATCAATATTTTATTTTTTCTGCCTCGTGTTGTAATATTTTATTTTGTTTTAATTTTGATGTAACTTTTTGAGTTATTAGACAATGTGAGAGCTATAACCTCCAGCAGACGAGAAAAAAATAAAGTTAGCACAAAGAGGACAAGAGCTAGAAGGAAAGTGCTTATCTAAATTTCTTCCAGCTCAGATGCTGTTCGAAACAGTGAAGACCCCCTGATGTAGGAACAGATGATCAGCACCACAAGCTAACACCATAGGGAGGCTCTTGGATGTCTGGATGCTTTGCAGAATACAAATGAATCATCCACATTCTTTCTCTTGCAGCACAGCTCACAGACTGGGCCTCATTAGAATTTATTATCCCTCAGCTTTCTGATGTTAATGCACCAGTTACAGAAAAAGGAAAACAGAAGCAAAAATATAAACAGAAAAGAGCAAAATTACAACCATTATATTATAGCAAAAATAATTTGAATACAGCATATCATAATCCACTATTTTTCTGTGTTCTTGTGATTTAATCTGTGTTGCCATATCATTTCATGCCACATGTGTTTCAGAAAAGCTTACTGGAGACTATAATGCCACATTTAACTGCAACTGACCTAAGTAAATTGGATCTGTCTAAGTATGTCCCCTGTAGATGCACAGTACTTGATCTAGGTGTCTTAGTGCCTATAAAGGCTTTGGATAAGAGAGTTCTCTCCTGATGGTTCCCTAATCGGCATTATCAGAGATTCACTAATGACAGCCAAAATGCTTTTTAGGTCTCCAGGTCTCCCCACAATGCAGACGAAATGTCTACATTGTGAACAGGCATTTTATTGCACTTATTACTGTGGATAAGAGCCATGGAGTGACAAGTGAGCAGCAGAGCCAAGATTCTAGGCTGAACTATAGTCTACCATTTCCCCATTACAATGGCTTTTAAATTTTTTATAACAAACAGCAATGGTAATGTTACTCCGCTGCATTACAAAGCCATCCAATATCTTTATTTCCTATAGCAAACAGGACAGAGATTACACTAATATCATATTGCAGAACACATGTACAACATGCAAGAAGCATTTGGGCCATGGCAACAGTGACCTGAAACTTCTCACCGTGAAAAATAAAAATGTTAGCAGTCTCAATTATGATCTTTCAGTTCAAGTAAGCAGATGTCATTGTCTTCAGAATGGTCATTCAGCTCACCTACTGTTTTGTGAACTAGTAGAAAAGCGGCATTCACTTGGTTATGTTCTTGTAAACACTGATTTGGAAAATTACCAGGGGAACAATGAACAGTACACCACTTGTGGGATATTGGAAACTTATAAAACTACATCATTGGCCCTCATCTTTAAAACGCACATGCACAAACAAAGATAGGCAAGTTAGGTAAAGGGTTATGGTAAATATTTAGAAAATTTGCTTTGAAAGACCTTTACAATTTAAAGAAAGCCATTAAATTTCCAATTTACTTCCCTTTTGTTAAGCACCTTTATATCAACTCAATAGCTGATAATTAGATGATTTAAACCAATTAGGTAATGTAACATATATGTAATAGGGTAATATACTGTAATTTGTCACATGGCCCAGTGAAGGCGTATTCTATTCCCTTTACTCAACCTATTAGGGATTTACTATTTTTTTAAACTTCCCATCCACATTTTTGGGAGTTCAAGGTGAATAGAGGTTCACTTGGTTATGGTGAAAATATGCTCTCTTATTTAATCACCCCTAATTTGTTATGAATATATTAATTCACTATGTAGACATGTAGTATATGACCATGTCAATGACCCCCCCTCCAACCCCCCCAATTTCCTTTATCCTGTGCTTCAATATGAATAAATGAAACAAATGACATATGCAATATGTTGATGGAGATTAACTCACTTGTATTTGGGAAGTAACAATGTTACATTTGTAAATAAATTCTGAAAAAACATTATGGTGCTATTGATTATTAATATATGATTAGTTAAATCTTATTTTTGATAGAATTCATAACAATCAGTGAAGGTGAAACAAAAATCACATAGTTAAAATTGTTTTTATTAACTTGAGACCTCTGGTGCTGTAGTTGAAGAAAAGGGACATGAGTGATCACTCTGGAGTATGTGCTGTATGAAAGAGAGAGTTCTAGCTCTGGATTCTTTGCAACAGAGAGTATGTTTTTTCAATTGATTGTTGTTACACTAAAAAAGTTACCATGCTGGTTACCAAAGCAAATCTGCATCTTCTGAAACGATGAGTAGGGATCAGAGCAAGCATTTGACAGGCTTTCCCTAGGCCAGTGCAAAATAAATAAACCATGGTACACATATTTTTTTTTTTTTTCAGAAATAAAGCAAAAACTATGAAATACTTGCAGATTTTGAGAAAGAATATTATAACACCCCTACTAAAAATTACAGAAAAAGTAAAGGTACCCTATTTCCACAATACTGTGTTAATTATACAGTTAATACAAAAAGACCATTTATTTAGGGAACTCAAATTTCTTCAGCGTGTTTACTAGTAAAATCACGTATATAGTATAACAGGCTTGCAGACGCACATGGAAGATAAAGTGTTAAAACAAACAATGACATATGCTGCCATATGTCAACCAAATTGCTGCCATTATGGCAAAGAGAACAGATCGACATTTTAGACAAGTAGTACATTTATTCTGACAAATAGAATTTTCTGTTGCAATGATGGAAGCGTTCTGTAAATATAGAAAATAGCATGATTTCTATTGCTTTTAGTCCTGCACAGTGGAGACCTACACCTAAAGCACTATCAATGTAAATCGTGTGGCAGGCTAGAGTATGACACTGTAACTTCAAAGGCTTTTATGCTAGAGTCACATAATGGGATCAATCTCCATAGATAACTATCATATTATTTTTCTTTCTTTCTTTCTTTCTTTCTTTCTTTCTTTCTTTCTTTCTTTCTTTCTTTCTTTCTTTCTTTCTTTCTTTCTTTCTTTCTTTCTTTCTTTCTTTCTTTCTTTCTTTCTTTCTCTCTCTCTCTCTCTCTTTCTTTCTCTCTCTCTCTCTCTCTCTCTCTCTTTCTCTCTCTCTCTCTCTCTCTCTCTTTCTCTCTCTCTCTCTTTATACTTGCAAAATGTTTTGTTGCATAATTTGTAGCACACGGACCAGGGTAGAGAGAGACCTTGCACTTACCTTCTTTAAAGCAATATCATATTTTTATTTACTATATATAATATCTCTGTACTTTATGTAAACTGTTTTAAGAGTTACTTTTGTTCAAATTTTGCAGATATATGTTTGTTTTTAAAGTAGGATACCGGGAAAATGTGAAAAAGCTCAGTGGTTTTTGAAAGCATTGTTACTTTTAAATAATGCTGTGTATGATTACTGTGTACGGGATACAATTTCTCTTGATATTGAATGGCCATTAATATCTTTTCACATTGATTTTTGAAGTAAAACAGAGGTTCCCTGGGTTGGAATAAATGTTATCTCTTAACAAATGCAGCACCATATTATCTCTTGCAAGCAATGAAATGAACTCAACTCTGCCAAACACGAAAATATTTTTGCGTTCTGCTAATTTACCTGAAGATCTCATTTAGAAGTTCCACTACTTCTGATGCTATTATTTGGACCATTATCAAGTGTTTATATAGGTTAATGGTTAGAGGTTAACATTTTCTAATTTAGCCCACACAATGAAGCTAAGCGGTAGAGACGGATCTGTGATTGGACATTAACCTCCCACTAAGATAGCCTACTGCACATCAAATAACTCACTTTACTTTTAGACACCCCCAAAGACACATATTCAAATGTTTACTGAAATTCAGATTTGCTCAGCCATGTTCAGTTATATTACATTGTTTCTGGGCTGTTAGTGAACTGTGACATGAGATACCATAACTAGAGGTGTGCGAACCAAGGTCACAGTGATTTGCCCTAGACTGTGCTAGTTCACAATTTGTAGATATAGCGACTTTTTGTTAGTTTGTGAAATTTGTAGCTTCAGGTGCCATTAGATATGCCCCATTATTGTACTTTTCCAGCTTCTTCATCCTTCATTATGACATGCAAACCCTTTCCCACAGCCAATCAGGAGTAGTGTCAAACAGCACTACAACATAAAAACATTGCAATAGTACATTTGTCAGTATTATAATACAGGAAATTTTCAGAATTCTGAACGGTTGCCCCTATTATGTCACTATTATCACTTATCACAGCTACATTCAGTACAGTTGTTCAATGCCAGTGCACAATAGTTCATTTCTGATTTCAAAGTGACTCAGAGTTGTAGATTTTGCCACAAGCAGGCAAAACCTAAAAAAGGTCGTTTTAGGTTTTGTTTCTAGTGGGAAAAACAGGAAATTTTAGAGTTAGGGGGCTCCAATGCAAGTATATTGCCTGCATTTTGTTTTGTTACAAACAAATGACTAAAGACTCAGGTCATATTGAAAAAATATTTTGCAGTGGATATATTATTGATGCATTCAGAGAGTTTTTCACATGAGCTTACATATATATATATATAAATAAAAAGTTCTATACTTGTCCAATAAAAAGAAATGTATCCTTGTTTTACTGGGGGTTATTTACTAAGACTGGAGAGTGCAAAATCTGGTGCAACTCTTCATAGAAACCATTCAGTTCCCATGTTTTATTGCCAAAGCTTAATTGAACAAGCTGAAGTTAGAAGCGGGTTGGCTACCGTGCCCTGCTGCAACAGATTCTGAGTGTTCCAGTTTTAGTAGATCTACCTCTATGTGTCTGTCTCACACTGGCAGTGCCCAAAGAAATTTACAAGTCAAATTTGACTTAAAGTTCTGTAAAGTGCTTAGTTGCAATTCCAGATGAGCTGCAAGTTCGAAAATGACTTGCTAAGCTATTGCTAGTCTTGCCAGGCTTCACAAGTTTGTTACACAATTGCAGCAACTCCACATTGCATGACTCCAGATCAACTTTCTTTGCTAACATTCTGCAAGTCTTCTGCAAGTTCTGGGTCAGTTATCTTGTGCAATAGTCATCCCACCACGGTGGACACTGTGGCTGAATTTGGAAAAGTGTCAACTAAAACTTGTGCTTCAAGTGCTCTGCAAGTGTACAACTTGGCAGTGAAAATGTGTTAACAAGACTTACAATTCAACACTGCCACACATTTGTTGCAAGGTACCCTTGCTATCTGGAATGGTGCATGTAGTGCATGAATGTCAAATAACACACTAGAGACTATATTAAAAGAAAATTAAAATGAAGACAGCTGATAATTTACTGTTGTTGGCTGACAAATACATACCATTTTGCCGGTGTGTTTTTTTGTTCTGAACAGTTAACACACAAGTTAGCGACTTGTTATACATATTTTCCATCTGCTTGCAAGTAAAAGTTAAGGGCTCCTTACATGTACAGCTCCATGGCTTTAGAGGTATCTTTGCTAAGTTCTCTGCAATGTGTTGGAAAACCTGGGCATGCTGGGTCTAGAAGATTGTCAGTATGTATAAATAAGTAAATATTCACTCTGACTATATGTTGTGAAAAAGTTATTTATTTTTTAAATTGTTAAGATAGATATTTATTTGTATTGTACATTTTTAAGATATATCTTCCACATTTCCTGAAGAAGCAGTACATTTTTACTGCTACGCCCATTAAATGTCACCCTTATCCTATCAGATGATCCAGCTATTAGAGACTGCCAAAGAATTGTGCCTTTATGATATATGATTTAAAGTGGGTGACAGGTGGGGTATGATAGTTTAACAACTTATGTAGAATAAACTAATTTAGAACTGAGCACCTAAATA
The DNA here is from genome assembly GCA_037952925.1 of Lithobates clamitans. Classification (NCBI taxonomy): domain Eukaryota; kingdom Metazoa; phylum Chordata; class Amphibia; order Anura; family Ranidae; genus Lithobates; species Lithobates clamitans. The sequence continues at coordinate 2,829,467 of JBBGZY010000583.1, forward strand.
AGTACACAAACGTGGTTTTAATATGTATCTTGTAAGAATTGTGTTTAGTTAAAGATTAAAGAATGTGTGATATATGTGTGATGTGTGAATCATTTTGAAGCAGCCCCAGCAAAGTACTAACACCCATGTATTCAACTGTTGTGTAATCTCAAAGAGGGATGTGGTGCAATTAATGTATGTGGTCTGGTACAGCTGCACTGAACTACTGCAAAAGAATATCATTGGGCTCCAAAAACAAAATTATTTGTTGATTACAGAATCTCACTTGCTTTCTTTAAAACGTAGTTTCCACTGATTGAACGTAACAGTCTTTATAAAAGGCATGTTAAGCTGGGTTTCTTTGGGCCATATGCAGCCCTCTTGTCTCCTTCTTTGCAGCTCTTAGCTAGTTTAAGGACTTATATTGAATAAGGGACCAGCTGTTCTCCAGTTGATAAAAGCTGTATTTTCTTATATAATTTTTCCATTTTCCTACTTCTGGAAATATTTTATAGGCTCGTTTTCAGGCATAAAATGTCATCAGTTGCAATTATTACTATAATGTTAATTACCAAAGTGCAATAAACTTTTTCTGGAATTAAGTAGGAGTGGTCCTCAGTAAATATAATGGGGCCACCTGAAGATTTATTCCACTCATTCAAGCTTTATATGCCTTCTGTACAGATTCAAACAGTCCATGTATGTGCGCAAGCTGTCTATTTAAAAAATAAAATAAAATTCTAGTGACCAAGCTTAGTACCATATTCACACTGGCACTCCTCTTCTCAGCTTTTTTAAAGGTAGAAGAAGTTTTCTGGGAAGAATGAGCAACTTCTTTGCTTTCCAGATCACTTTACCTGCCTTCAGATATTCCTGCTTTAGTGCTAAGTGCCCAGTGTGAAAAATTGCAATATCATAACACACCTTCATAAGTGGCCTCCAATCGCACATAAAATGCAGGTTTGACAGTGCCAGTGTGAATGAAGTGTTACCAAACCCAGGACCCTGCATTCACTATATCCGGTCTCCCACAGTACACAGAACATGGAAATGCAATTATTTTAGTAAATATAAACTGCCGAATACCTTTTCTCATCAGCAGTACATAACAGTCTTGTGACTTCTAACAGTTCCTAGTAAAGCTTGTAGGAGGAGTTTTCATACTGCACTGAGCTATCCTATTAGGATCCAGGACCCCTTACCCTCTGTCTGGACAGTGCTGATTGGCCCTGTCCTGATCACGTTCACTCTCCCAGGAAAAAAAAACCCTCTAGCAATACACACCAAACTGAGCATGTGCAGCCGGATTCCAAAGGCTCTGTCCTATCTGGACATGTTTTGAAGTCAGTGGAAGAAGGGAAGGATCTGTGCATACAGGATCTAGCAGCCTTTTTATAGGATTAACCTCTTAGTCATAAGTCACAATGACAGTGGATACTCAGACCACAAACTAGATCACAATTGAGAACTCAATGCAGACCAGTTTGCCAATATCTCAATGTAACAGACTGCTTTCATTTATCTAACTTACTAACCATTCCCATTTGTTTTGTAGCCCATGCTAACAGTATCAGTTATAATGTTGCTGTACTAAATAGTGTTAACAAAAGATATGTAATTGTGTTGTGTCCAATAGTAATAAAGTCACATTTTTAACTTTACCCTACATGCTTGTAAGTCTTACCAGTAGGTGCCTTAGAAATGGCCTGAACTTGTGCCGTTTAGTAGATATCAACATCGGCTCCAGCCAGTGACATTACTGTCACTGTCACGTGCCCTGCTGTGATAGTGACTCCCATGTACATGGGCAGGAGTGATGTTGTCACAGCTTTGCCATTCAAATGGCCTGAAAGTGCAAACCCTAAAGAAAGACTGGGTGAAGATGGAAGCGCCAGGAGCGGTGACAGCTCATCGCTAGAGGGCTCCTTATCAAAGGTAATGCCATAATGTTTATGTAGGTTTATTCTATAATGTGCGAGATGTAGTGCATACTAGAACATTATGACATAAGCCTGCAGGGGGAACATTTACCTTTTTTTGTACAGTTTTAAACCACTTTAAGAGCAATAAAACATATTGCACGGCTTACAAATACAGCACTGCTTAGCATAACATAGGTTGGCTGTAAATGGGCAGTCTTTTAGTTGACTGAGAGGCATGTCCTAAAAAAGTAGTCTTAATACTCAATGCTATTGTGGCTTTTCCCCTTTACACAAGAAAAGAAAAACGTTAATGAGGGAAATATATAGGGTATATAAACCTAACATTTAAAACATTATGCGCTAAATAATTATATAAATTATATAAACAATTTAAAATATATATTTATATACTTATTTAGTGTAGCATTTTTTTATTTTAAATATTGGGTGCCATTGTTGACTTAAAGCGGAGTTCTGCTTAAAAAAAAAAAAAATTTAAGTCAGCAGCTACAAATACTGAAGCTGCTGACTTTTAATAATCGGACACTTACTTGTCCCAGGGTCCAGCGATGCGGGGGATCGAAGCCCCGCTCGCCTCCCCCTCCGCTCGGCGGCGCCGGCATTGTAACTGTGGGCGCCCGGCTGTGGCTTCACAGCCGGGTACCCACTGCAATGCGCGAGCCGCGCACCGTGTCTGGCCGCGCGATCATCTGGGACCTGTGACGTGTCCCAGATGATTGCCTAGAGGGAGAGGGCAGAGCTGATCTCCCTTCCTGCGTTGAGGAAAGTGACGTCAGGAGCCCAGGCGCTGATTCAATAATGTAATCAAATCAAAAACACTGAAATTTGCTCAGTTGCAGAATTGTCGCTGTCATTACTTTGCAGTGTTTGATGACGGATCTCCCCACAAATCACTATCGCTCAATTCTGCAAGTGATTCTAATTTATTATCGCTGTTTTCTAGCTGGTCTAAAACCACTTTTGATGTAAAGGGACAGTTTTGGTTGCTATGGACAATCTCCAGTTTCCAGGCAGAAAGAACAGTATTTATAATATAAAACTGCATGCAGGACACTGGAGGAGAAACCACTAAGGACAAAAGGGAGGTGAAATAATTCCATACAGTAATGTAATCTGTAAGATTACAGTGTACTGTATGTATAGTGTGTGTTTCACTTTTTGAATTTGGCGCCGTTCTCCATCCCCGTGCGTCACAACGCTCGCAGGGAACGGAGCCCAGCTCAGTGATGAATCGAGTGGAGGACGAGCCGCTCACACTGAGGGGAGACATTGCAGGATCCAGGGGACAAGGTGAGTAAGCTCTTCCTGTATCCTGCCATGAGATCCCGAGTCTGGCTCGGGCTTAGCGCTTTTGGTTCTGAAATTCCACCCCGAGCCAGACTCGGGAATACCACCAGGGAGGTTAAGAGGTGAGTAAAAAAAAATTTTCTCCAAATGTTTTTTTTTTTTTTTATGGACATTAATTATTATTATTTTTTTTTTTTTGGGTGAAACTCCATTTTAAATACTAATTAAAGAGGAGGTCCACCTTAAAAAAAATATTAAAAGCCAGCAGCTACAAATACTGCAGCTTCTGACTTTTAATTAATGGACATTTACCTGTCCAGAGTGCACGCGATATCAGCAGCTGAAGCTGATCAATCGCTCGGCTCTCAGCTGCTGCCGCCGCCATCCTCGGTGTGGGAATCAGGAAGTGAAGCATTGCAGCTTCACTTCCCGGTACCCTACTGCGCATGCGCGAGTCGCGCTGCGTGTCTTAACTGGTCCCCGCTATCTCCTGGGACCTGTGTGTTTCCCAGGGGACAACGGGGGGGGGGATGGGAAGGGGCGTGACTCCCGCAGGAGTCTATTCCCAGAAGTGGGTGCAAATACCTGTATTATACAGGTATCTGCACCCCCCTCCCCCCTCCCCCCTGAAAGATGCCAAATGTGACACCGAAGGGGGGGAGGGTTCCATTTTTGTGTGAACCTCTGCTTTAAATTGTTTTCTCTGGTGTAATAGGCATTTGTTTGAGAAGGTACTAATCTCAGTAGACACACTTAGACAACTAATACTGTATTCGAATGAAAAGTTTATGGGTCAGCATGGATTTTATGGCCCATATATTAATGTTTCCCAAAGAAAAGAGCTGCTTTGGGGTGGGCAGACATATGTACAGATGTTGAATAAAATTCTGCATTTCTATTTGTCTCAGGGGAAAATTGGTAAGGATCAGGTGAAAACAAATGGCCTCTGGGACATTCCTTAGTTTGTTTATAAATGGTGGCACAGGTAGGACGTGCTGTTTCAGTGCTGGTGTAACGCCCTGCCATAGTCAGGCTAAACTTAGTTTTTTGGCTTCACTGTATTCAGTGGAGTGGTGACCTGTTTTTTTTGGTCTGATCAGGCTTTCCTAAGGTTAGTGGTTAATTGATCCTGCCTCCTTCTGAAAGAAGCTTCCAGAATACAGAGTAGGAGGATCAACTACTAAGTTATGAATATTTATTAGACCTAAGCCAATCCCTGGGAGGGGGCACCCAGAAGGTGGCTGAGGGAGGTGATAAATGTTTGGGAGGCCTGCTCAGAGTGTCTTTGTCCTTTAGTTGGTGCCCCTTGGATGCAGCCTGTGTGCTGTAATTGTTGTTTGGGCCTTTAGCAAGTGTTGGGATGAGGGCCTGGAGAAGATTTTCTAAAAAGATTTTTGCTGGAGGTCTTCATCTTGGAATCCAGTCTGGAAAAGAATCTTTGAAGAGTGTTGTGTGGAAGCTGGGTGGCAGACAGCTGTCCTAGGACATTGTGAGTAGGACCTGGTTTTGGACTCTCGGGTGCGCATGTGCTATAAGGAATTGGATGCCATAGGGTACTAGATGGACTGGGTCTGCTCTTACAGAGACCCTGAATTTGTGGCCAATCTCTATTACCTCCAGTCAAGGCTGTTTCAAGAGGATTTGTAAGTTCTACCTCCTGTTGATTTCTGCTATTGTTTTGGAGTATCCTGAACCCTTAAATCCCCTCCTGTTTAAAATTCTGAAAAAAAAAATACACAAAAAGACATCCCCAAGACTGAGCCTGTGGTGTCAGTGTGCTTGGAATTGTGTCTGTGGCAGGCAGCCTCTGTACAAGCAAGGGGGTCCTGGGCATATTTTCAGATGCCCCTTCGGGGTGAGTGCTACACTGGCATAAGACACTGACCAAAGCAGTGCCATTGTGATCTTAATGGGTGAGCGCACCCTTACCAATTAATAAAAAGATGTATTATATGGAGGTTGTGTGTGTGTGTGTGTGGTGGGGGGGGGGGCATTATTAATTTTCAAGAAACCCTGCCTCCTAATTTTGGTAATTTGCGGAGAGCTGCCAAGAAGAAGAAAGGGGCAAATGGCCACAGGGGCACTCTTGAATTTACAAATGAAGGTAGATTGAGCCTCTTTCATTCTTACAAATATGTATCCAATAAAATAATGCATTTCCACTATGGTTAGCATCTATATTACTGGTAAATTGATGTCCCTGGCTTACATAATTAACCATTTCAGAGATTTTTTTGGAGAAGAAGTGGTTCTCTATGGGTATGATACTGAAAAACAAAGTAGCCAAATAATGCTTCTGCATTTTTTCTCATAAGCCTCTGTTATAGTAAATATGTACCAATTATACACTATTTTTGGCTACACAACTCTGATTATTGGCAAGTTTCAAGCACTCAAGTGGTGTCCCTGTAAGATAGTGTGAGAGTCAAATATTCAGTATCCAATACCATCTAATGTTTATACTAAATGTCAGTCATGGCCACCCATGAAAGAAGAGAGAGTTTAAACAAATAGATAAGTAAATACAGACTTTATATTTTGCAAAACAGACAAATCAAGGAATTGGTAAACTGGATTTTTATATTTGTCTAAATATAAGCATGCATATTTGTAAAATTGTTCCAGGACTCTAATCTCCATTGCCTGTTTTCTTCAATTGACTCCCTCCTCAATCTGAGATTCCCCCCAAACTACAGTTTTTCTCTGTCGCATGACAAAGGAATTAAAAAAAATATATATTTCAGTATAGTAGACTACTACCATACAGCTCAAACCCATCTACCTGTCATAATAATCATCAGTTATGCAAGTGTCAGTGTCGATAATTGTTTCCCATATCCCTGTATGTTGTGTTCTTTAAGATGTACATCCAAGAGTCTATTAAAATACCAGTACTCCCCGCTGACACCACCAATTGTGGAAGAGAGTTCCACATCCTTATCGCACTGACAGTGAAAAGCCCCCTGAGCAGCTTAAGGTTAAACTGCTTGTAAATCGCTATCATATCCCCTCTCAAGCGTCTCTTCTCCAGCAAGCATACAAAAAACAAGGAGAAGGGACGCCACTTATATCAATATCAATAACACTTTAATAATAACAAGCAATATCCACTCACATGTAAAACTGAAAAGTAGAGTTCAGGTACATCTCCGGGTGGAGGAGAGAGAGGAGGACTACAAGTAGCAGCAGGTCCATGTGCTGACATCACATCATGTCCGTCAGGGATGAGTGGTAGCAGGCTCTCTATGTAGTCTAAATGACACACCAGCAGGAGATGGAGTCACACGGGAGGCCGTCAGAAGATGGTGTGGGTTCCAGGGATGGGGTGAGGAAGGACGCCAGGGCCAGAGCCAGTCATCATCTGTGCTGCGGGATCAACATAGCCTAGTACGGCATCCGTGATAGGAAGTAACATGGCCGTGCAGTCGGAGCCAGAACGAGGCTTGGAGAGCAAGCACAGAGTGGGTGCCAGACAGTGACGTCACTATTATGCGACGCGTTTCCGAGTCGGCTCACTATAGATAGAGGGAATAGCGGTACTCCTTTGTCAAGCATAGGGGATGGGTGCTGGGTAGGAACATTATATAGTCTGTCAAGGGGCGGGGCCGGAGGACATTATCAAGGGAAAGATAAAAAATACAGAGGCACAATAACATATTGCTGGAACAGCGGTATATTATAAAAACGTGGGGAAAGTGTGATTGCATCAATAAGAATAAGCACAATAGGTATGATAAAAACACACACAGTATGCCAAAACATGTGTATAAAGAAAAAAGATAATTGGGTCAATACATTCATACATAAATCATGAATATATAATTCATGAATATTATATTGATGGTGATCAAACTACCATAAATTATGTGCGACATATGTGTGTAGTATAAAAAATCAATAATAAAAAGTGATCAATGATTAAAACATGATAATAATAGATTAAAAATTAAGAATGAATAATTAATTATTGTTCATTCAAAAATCGATAAATAAAATAAACATATGATATAATTAATGGGAAATCTGCATATAAACTAGCATACGTAAAACTACACACCGGGTATATAATAATGGTGAAGATGATAATTAAAAACACTGGAGAGAGAGGATCCAACAAGAATACATTTAGTGCTAGTAGTCGTTCCCCGTAATTGTGGTCCTCCAGTCCCCTTATTAATTTTGTTACCCTTCTTTGGACTTTGGACAGCATATTCCTTCTGAGGACTAGTGACCAGAACTGGACGGAATACTCCAGATGTGGCCTAATCAGAGTTTTATAAAGTGGCAGGATTATAGTTTTATCTCTGGCGTATAGCCCCTTTTTATGCATGCTAAAATTCTGCCGGCTTTGGTAGCTACAGCTTGACATTGCATGCTATTGCTCAGTCTGTCTTCTACTAGGACCCCCAGATCTTCCTCCATCCGTGATTCTCCCAGAGGTTCTCCCCTAGTGGGTAGCTTGTGTTTATGTTTTTAGCCCCCAAGTGCATTACTTTACATTCCTCCACATTAAAACTCATCTGTCATGTAGTTGCCCACTCCATTATTTTGTTCAGGTATTTCTGTAAAATTTATTTACCCTGAAGTGAAGTTATTGCCCTGCTTATTTTTGTGTCATCAGCAAAAACTGAGATTGAGCTATGTATCCCATCCTCTATATCATTTATGAATAAATTAAACAGAATTGGTCCTAACACAGAGCCTTGGAGTACCCCACTTGCCACTCCAGACCAGTCTCAGTACACGTTATTTATTACCACCCTTTGGACGTGCCCCTGTAAACAGTTTTCTATGCAAGAACCAACCTTATGGTCCAAGCCTGCAG